>JANXHW010000001.1:287025349-288457849 GCA_026170595.1 Plestiodon gilberti rubricaudatus | reverse complement strand
GGAAAAAAAGATGCCTGTGCAGATTTCAGAGACCTGTGGCTTTCATTTCTATTCCCAAACAATCCACACAAAAATGGGGGTCATAAGGGCACTTGAAATATAAGTTTACAACTATGATTATGGCAGAGATCTTTTTTGTGTGTGTGCGTGAAGGATCTTATTTTAGGAAGAAAGCCCAAGTCATTTCTGTTCCCATGGGCCTTCTGTTTTCAGTATAAATGGAGAAAAGATGACCATCTATCTATCCTTAGTACACTTACTTTGACCAAGTCAGAGATTTGGTGATGTGTAGTAGCTAAGAGATGGGAGACTCAAATCCTGAAGTCTCTCGTTTGAAAATCAACTCTCCCCTAAATTCACTAGGTGAGTTTTGGCAAGCTCCCCACCAGTCCCTCTCCCATTTGAAGTATGGGGATAGTAATCCTTATTTTACAAGTTTGTAGTAACTTTACAACAAGGTAATACAAGTGAAGAGCTTGGAACACCCAAAGGTGCTATATAAATGTTGAATGTTATTTACCGGTATATGTTTTATGAGGAAAACACTGTCCACAGGGGAGATCTTCCCCATGGTGTAGAATGCTGGGTGCCCAGTCACCTGTTGAATTACCCGTTTTCAAGAGAGGGGTTGACATATGTAGGTCAACTCCTCCTCATCCCTCCCACATCATGCCCCAATCTTCTTCAGTTTGGCCTCTCTGCCAACAGAATTGCAATGATATCCGAGTTACATCTGAGCTATGTTGGTGCAGCGTTTTTCCGGTGTGTTGCATCAGCATCTATGGTACATCCATCGGCCGGCGGGCTTCTACACTTGCACCAGCATAAGTGGCGATATGCTGGCGTATCTCAAGGACAGGACGGTGCCATAACAATTTCTGCCTAAATGTACAATGCCTAAATAACAATGCCTAAATGTACAATAGTATATGAGTGTCTGCATGTTGTGTTGGGAGGGAAGGACAGAAATGGGATTCTCTTTGTTTACTGCCAGTTTTGCTGCCCAACAGTCTCCCTGCCTGAGCTGACCAGGTTGGTCTCGGGGGTGGCATTGGAGTCTCCCCACCTATTAGTGCTCAATCCTGTCCCCCATACTATTTAACATCTACATGAAAGTGCTGGGGGAAGTCATCTGGGGATTTGGAGTGGGGTGCCATCAGTATACAGATGATACCCAGCTTAGTCTCTCTTTTCTACCAGATACAGGGTGGCTGTTGAGGTCCTGGAGCACTACCTAGAAGCAGTTGGGACCTGGAAGCTTGGGGCCAGTTATTCGAGAGACCGCCTTATCCTGTATCATCCAGCTTGTCCCGCCCTCTTACAGGTGCCGTCGCCTGCCTATGGAGGTGGGAGGGGCAACGGCAAGAAATAGAGTAGAACTTTATGGAACTCCCCCCCTCTCAATTTACGAACTGCTCCATCCTTAGAAGCTTTCCATTGGGGCCTAAAGACGTTTCTCTTCAGAGTACTCTGCTGAGTTTATGGGGATGTTTTTACTGCTGATTGGATTGTATAGGGCACGCCTTGCCCTTCCAGTGACTGCTGCTGGCTTATGTTTTATTTCTGATGCTTTAAGGATGTTTATACTTATGAATTGTAGTGTTTTTAAGTGTGATAATTGTATGGCTTTGTAAGCCACTTTGGGTGCCCTTTGGGGAGAAAAGCGGGATACAAAATGAGTAACTAAATATATGCACACTTATGCACTCATCCAGGATTTGGTACCAAACCCCAAATCCTGCTTTGAATTACTTCAGCTCTCAGTACGAACATATGAAAGCTTTAAAAGTTCTGCCTGTTCCCTCATTTTGCAATTTAGCAAAGGACAAATCACTCACCATAATATGTATGCGTGCTGTGCTAAACAGTATAACAGCCGCTTGGTATCAGGGACAACAGAAAATTGATTGAAATGAGGCGGGTGTTGCCCGACACATTTTTTTACACGCATACCTCATGCTGGGTGCATGCCAGGTGAGCATGACCTTGTCTTGTGGAATGTTGTTTGGGCTTATGTTCCCTTTGCCATGACATTGTTGCTATGAGGGAGGGACTGCTTACTCCCCGTGGCCTTCTGGTTGGTGGCAGCAGCCACAGTGTCCTTCCCCTCATTTTTGCAACCCCAAGCAATTTACATGTAACCCCATTACAAAATACATTTGCGTGTCCGTATCATTAAAGATGTAACATGCTCAGCAGTAGTAAGGCTGCACTCCTATGCACACCTTTCTGGGAGTAAGCTCCATTGAACTCAGTGAGACTTCTGAGTAGACACGCATAGAATTGCACTGTAAGCAACTCAGGGCCCAATCCTATCCTTCCCCCCCCATGCAGCCACATCAAAAATAGGCATGCTGTACCCCAAGCGGGGGGCGGGGTGGATCGGGGGGCTTTGGAGGGGAAAGGGGAATCATTTCCCCTTATCCCTCTGTAAGCCTTCCACTTTGCAATGGGTCTCCTCGGACCTGCACCAGTTCGGTAACTGGCGCAGGTCCGAGGAGAAGGGAGGGGCGGGGGGGCTGCTAAAAGAGGATAGGAACCAGTCCATGCCCTCGCCACCAGATCCACCCTCTCCCACAGCCTCCCTGCCCTGTTCCTCCCCCCTCCCTGCCTAGTTTCGCCCCCTCCCCGCTCACCCCTGCCCCACCTGTTCTTCCTTACCTGTTCTGACCTGTTCTGGCGGGCACAGCGGGAACCTGCAATGGCCAGGAAACACTGCTGCCTCTTGTGGAAGCGCTCTCAAAATGGCCACCGACGGAGCACTTCACACACTGTCAGCAGCCATTTTGTGACAGCGGAAGTGTGTTCCACTAGTGCAACGCACTCCAGCCGGCAGCCCAATCCTGGATAAAGATTGGGCTGTTAGAGACCAAACTGCAAATCTCTGCACTAATAAAGAAGTTAGCAATGATGTAGACTTGAGTCTATTGACTCGGACTTGATCTGGCAATTGTAAAAGACTCGAAAGACTTGACTCGAGACTTGGAGCCTTTATAACAAGTCGAATTTTATTCCGGTTAAAACTCGTTTTCCCCATTACATAGACAGGAGCAACTCGCAACTAAAAACTTGGGGGCAAAGACTTGGGACTTGGACCCAGAGACTTGGAGTCAGAGACTTGATCCACGTCCCTGGAAGTTAGTAAGAGGAGGTGCAATTATTACTGCATTGGTATAATGTTCCAGCCTGAATGATGCTACCCCGGAATGGTGAGTGGGCTCAGGATAAAGAGGCACAGCAGGAGGAGTTGGTGCTAAGATGCTAGGAGCAGTTACCACTGCTGGTGTGTTGCAGTGGTATTGAGCAAAGCTTTTCGATCTTTCGATCTTAACAAAATTACGTGTCAGAAAAAAGCATAAGGGGAACAATTTATTTCATATACACCACACGTGAAAGGCTAGCAGAGAGGGTGGATAACAGCTTTGTAGCTATAGATTGGTTGGATTCAGCCTGTAAGGTGTTAAAGCCACAAGTCTGGCTGCCAGTTGAATCTTCTTTTGAAATCCCTCGAGATCAGCTGCTGACGTGTGATATTTGCATCAGGAGCCTCTCCGAAGATTTCTATTTCAAAAAGAAGAAGCTGACTCTTCTCAGTGCTTACGTTCGGCTTGGTCTTTTTCACCATAGCAGATAATGGAGATCCATGTTTTAGGCAGTACGACTCCAGAGTGCCACCTATGGTTGATTTTTGTTTTTAACCTGGCAAACCATTAAGACTGGTATTTCAAAATTGTGCACGTGTGGGTTAGAACGTGTGCAAAATTGTGCACGTGTGGGTTAGAACGTGTGGGACAGCAACTAACACAACATTGAATGAATGTGCCTTGTGCAGGATGATACAACTGCTGGAGTGGCAGAGTGGCAATCACTTTAATCACCTGCAGCAAGCCCCCAGGAGAGGTGGCCATGACACCAAGCCAGATACATCTGGCAGGAGGCATTTTTATCCCCATTTACTTAAATCAATTAAGTAGCCTGAAAATTTAACACATTATTCCATCACATCAGCATTTTGGAAAGCCTGAATGCCTCGCGTTGAAGCAAAAACAAAAGCAATACAAACGATGCCAGCGTGCTTCCAAAGCAGTTTCAAAAGCGCTTAAATAGCATCATGAAAATATATTTTTTTAAAAACCCAAACAGGTATCGTGTCAAAGCGGAAGTAGCTGTGTTGTTGCTTTCTTCACTTATTTTCCTACGTAAGCCACTTAGTGAGCTTTTTTTGTTGTTGTTGTTGAAAAGTAGTCTATAAAAATTCTTAATTAATGAATCAGAATGAGCAAAGTCAGAGCACATTTGGCTCAGCAAGTTACATTCAAAGCCAAGAAGGATTTTGAGGAGAAAAACAATCTTTCAAGATATTTATTTATATAGTGTCATCAACACACATGGCAGTCCCAGAGAGACTTATAATCCAGGTACTGACACAGGGGAGACACAGAGGGACAGAGAGGCAAGAGTAAACAGGGGAAGCATATGTGATTCTTTCTGTTCCTTATACTTAGAGACACCATAGTTACAGGAGGCAGTGGGGGACTAACAGCACAATCCTATCCAACTTATACCACCAGTGTAACCAGCGGTGCAGCGAGAACAGGAGGCCCCAAAATGGAAAGGGGATTCAAATCCCCTCCAAAGGGGGATTCAAAGGGGATTTAAATCTCCCCTCCAAAGCCTCCTGCCCTGCCCTCCCCCGCTGGTTACACCAGTGGTGTAAGTTGGATAGGATTGCACTGTAAGGCAAGCAGAAAGGTTTTTAAGACTTTAGCATCCGTGGACCATGAGTGTCCAAAATGCATATGGCAAGGAAGACCAAGATATTGCATTTTTTGGGCATCCAACTTAACAACTGAGGATTTGGGAAGAAATAAACATCTGGATTGTTGCCTTCGGAACATTGGTCTGAATTACAATCACAAATTGAAGTACCAAAGAGAAGAATTGTGTTTGATAAATGGCATAGTAATAAACCACCTGGAATGCCAAAGTGTGATGCATTGAGAAAAATCAGCACCGTTAAAAATAAGAGACAAATCTTCTGAGATTATGTATTACTTGAACTATGTTTTGTCCACCAACAAGACTGGTTTTGTGGTCAGCCTTACTGGACTGAGAACTTATCTCTGGAGCCTACTTAAAGATTTCTAACATTTCCTCTGGCTCATCTCTTCAACCATTTCCTCAACCATTAAGAGGTTGAGATGGATATGGTTGCCACCACCTTACCTGCTCCATCAGGGTGTCCAGGAGTCACTGGTTCATGCACAGAGCCTCCGGCTGTTTGTGCCAGTGACTCCAAAACGCACAACTGTAGCATGGCTTTCGTGCTGCCAGAACGGGTCTTATGGGCAAAAGCAGCAGATCATGAGATCTGCTGCTTTTTAGGACCGCAATAGGATTGGGTCATAATGTCACATATTTCCATCTGCATTGTAAAACAGATAAGAAACCCATTTTCCTCTGCAGGCCACCATATCCGCGGGGGGTTGGTTCCATGACTCCACACGGATACAAAAAACGCGCATGCTCAAGTCTGGAAGTAAAATTGCGCAAAATTACATAATTTGCATAAAATTACGTGAGAGACCTCTAAAATTGCTGGTGAGAGGTGAAGGAGTGCTGGAGAGAGCTGTGAAATAGCAGGTGCGAGGCGAATGCTGCAGAGAGATCTACAGGAAATTTTTCGCAGGGTATGTTAAAAATACTTCTGAATATTGTACATTCTTAATCCAAGGTTGGTTAAAACTGCAGATCCAAGTCCTGCGGATAAAGCGGGGCCGATTGTATATCTTCATCTACACTTTGCAGAACCAAAAGCAATTTTTCAGCTTGGGTTGCATGATTTGCTTCATAATGTGAATATGCACATTCCAATCCATGTGAAAGTGTGACTCTGCCTCTCTTGGGGGACAAGATGTTGTGCTACTAACCAGAGGCGACAGGCGCCGGGAGGGCGCCCAGGCGCGTGGGGGCAGGGCCAGCATCGCGTCGACACGCCCCCCCCGCCCGTTTTGCTCTCATTTCGGAGCCAAACCGGCTCCAGGGAGGGAGGGCCCAGACACGACACTGCTCTTCGGGAGAGGGTGAGTTCCCCCGCCCGCAACCTTGCCGCCCGCCCGCGATTGAGTGCCTGGAGCTCCTGCTCCACCGTGGTTCCGCCGCTGCTACTAACTACTACTAAGCACAAAGAGAAAAAAAATAGGAATTTTGTTCTTGTGGTCTGGAAGAGTGCTAATTGTCTTCCTCAGCTGTTCGCTTTGCACTCTTCCACTCTCAGCTTTACTTCTTTTCTGCCACTGCATGCATTTGATTCAGCTCCCACTTTAATCTCCTCTTTCTTGTGCCTTTTGCCTTCATTATCTTATTGCAGGTCTGATTCTGTAAAGCACTCAAGGTCATCTCTATCTGAAAAATGTGAAGATTTCAGCCACACTTTAACATTCATAAATGCTGAATAGGTACATTTTTAAAAGGTCATAATGGCATTTTGAATCCCCGCTTCTCCTGGAATTCAATTAAAGGGAGGCACCCAAGTGTGAACCTAACCTTTGAAAATCTAACCCTAGGTGCTACTTTCAACTCAGGAGCTACTTGCATCTGCTGTGTAAAACAGAACTCCGAGCAAGGGCTCCAGTCTCACCCAATTTTTCTTCATTCTGTAAAGAAACTGGCTCCTATAAGCATGGGGAAGTGCAAGATGAACTGAATCCAGCCAAGATGGACGTGGTGGTGGTTGAGGGTTCCCATGGGGGGGGGGTATTAAGGAGTCCTGTGATAGCTAGGGTCCCCCTTTTTGGGTACAGCCTGAAAGTTCTCCTAACCAAGCACTGTTCTTAAGATCCCAAGTCAGCTTTTCTCTTTTCAGGAAGAGAAGGTGTGGCCATGCTTTACTGGTCCTTGGCAACTTCACAGAGTGCGTGCAGAAGAACGTATGTAAGCGGAAACCTATTTCACATTTGAGTGAGAGAAACAACCATAACTATTGCCTGGGGATGGAGCCATTGTTCAGTGGCAGAGCACATGCAGTTCCCAAGTTCAATCCCTGACATCTTCGGGAAGGGCTGGGAAAGATCTCTCTCTGAAGCCCTGGAGAGCCACTGCTGGTTAGCATAGACAATACTGTACTGAGTTACAGTGCAATCCTGATTAAGGATCCAGCAGGCGGACCAGGGCCACCCGCCGGATCCTGTGCACGGGCTGCCCATCGACCGGCGGGCCTGAGGTCTACTTGTGGAAGGGGATGCTCGTCCCCTTCCGTGAGTGTAAACCCGGGCCGGCCCTATTGGCCTCCTTGGATTTCCGCCAGCTAAATAGCTGGCGGAAGTAGAGGAGACTGTGTAACGACGTAGCCGGCCCGGCGGGGATGGGGATATGGTCAATGCCATCCCTCGCCCCCTCCTGGGCCGGCTAGGCCAATGGTCCCCTCCCTCACCCGGCCGGTCTGCCCATGCAGCCAGAGACGGAGCACTTACCTTCCGCCTGCTGTCCGCGTGGAGATCCGGCGCCGGAGTGAGGTGTACTCCCGAGACGTCGTGAACGTGCTTTATGGCACGTTCGCAACATCTTACAGCGACGGAACGCTCATTCCGTCGCCGACTTTTTTTTTTTTTTTTCAGGATTGCGCTCTTAGAGAGATAAATGATCTGGCCTAGTAGGAGAATGCTTAGTATGTACACAGTGATATGCATTCTAAATTCATTTTTGCCTGCTTTCTTCATCCCAGTGTCTGAAGGCATTTGCTGCAACAACCGAGGTGAAGCTAAGTGGGTCTGATCAGTGTCTGGATGAGAGAGACCACCTAAGAACTTACAGCGCCTTGAGAAGGAAGGAAGGATTTAATGAAATGAAGTAATACATCTCTCATTTTCTGATTATTTATTTATTTATTTTTCACATTTTTATACCGCCCTTCCTCCAAGGAGCTCAGAGTGGTGTACATATTTCCTCCCCTCCTTTTTGTCCTCACAACAACCCTGTGAGGTAGGTGGGGCTGAGAGATAGTGACTGGCCCAAGGTCACCCAGGAAGCTTTGTGGCTGAGCGGGGATTTGAACCTGGATCTTCCAGGTCCCAAACCACTCCCAAACCACTACACCATCCTGACTCTCATCAAGTTTAGAAGCCATCTCTCCTTTTACCTTCCCTCCCCCACCACTAAGAGAAGGTACATATAACCAAAATATCATCATCCATTTGCAGCCAAATAAATTATATTAAGCAATTCCAAAAACACGTTCAAAGGAACATTACAAACCTCTACAATGAATTAAGCAAGCACAACAACTCTAACCCCTTTTCAGAACTGTGAAAAGCTAATTGGTAGTAGGTCTTTGATAAAGAAAGTTGACAAGCACCTTTAACCTTCCTTGTAAGAACCAATTTGCTTAGGAAATTTCTTCCATGAAGTGCCAGATATGATTCAGCTGAATACAAGATGAGAATGAATGTATGTGTATAATAAATTATAAATAAAAATATAATAATAAATAATGTACACTAGGATTCCTCCTTTGCTGTAAATTATTTCAGTCCAAACTTTTTCTGCATAAATAACACTTTGTTTTTCCAGAGTCACATAAGGACAGACAGTGCTCAGCCAAAATGCTTGTTGTTTGTACTTTTTGGTTACCCAAAATATAACAAATCCAGACTGAGGGGAATTGCTATAATCTTAAATAGAATTATCTATCAGACAACATTTTCTACAATGCAATTTCTCTGAACAACTTGGCTATTAAAATCACAGACAGGCATAGATATATTTCAACTGCTCTCTACAAACATGCATATCCCAGACATGGGCCTGCAAGAGGTTGTTCCTAGCTGTTTATTCTTCTGACCAATCTCAACTGAAACCCCAGACAACTTTTTTTTAAACTCCTGAAAGTTTAAAAACCAGTCTGCATTTGGAGATTGGTCCTCAGGCTATGTAAATAGTCTATCCAAGACATCAGATGAGATGACAACAATAGGAGGAAGGCTTCTTCTACAAAATACAATTGGCAGCGCAATCCTGTGTAAGGATCTGGCCGGCGGCCCACAGCTGCCCACCGGATACAATTGGCAGCGCAATCCTGTGTAAGGATCTGGCCGGCGGCCCACAGCTGCCCACCGGACAAGCGTCCCCTTCCCTGGGTGTAACTCCAGGCCGGGCCAATCGACGCTGGCGGAAGTAGAGGAGGCCGTGTAACAGCCTAGCCGACCCAGTGGGGACAGGGATATGGCTGAGGCTATCCCCTGCCCCCTCCCAGGCCGGCTAGGCCAATGGCCCCCCTCCCTCATCCACCGAAATGCCGCCGCGCCCGCCGGATCCTTACCTGCGTTCTCTGGCGGCCGCTCGGGTGTTCTGGCGACAGAGCATGGAGGCCGGCCTCTGAGTCGGCCTCCCTTGCTCCAGAGTAATTACAAACGTGCTTTACAGCACTTCGCGACTGCTTACGGCGACGCTGATGCATCAGCGACTGTTCCGTCGCTGATGCAATCCTCAGGATCGCACTGTGAATTTTCCTGGCAGCATGAATAGGAAACAACCTGTGAAATACCTACATACGACAATGCTAAGCACCTTGTTCTACTGTGAATCCATACTGGAAAACAATGAAGGACTCGGTCCAAGGTCCGATACAAGCATAGTGTTCGCCACAGGGTGCCGGAGTTTCTTAGGGCTCCATTATGCCAACAGCACTTAAAAATCTGTGTGTACTTTAAAAGAGATCAGATCCCGCTGTTAAACATGCGCACATTATCCCTGCTGGGAACAAAATTTAATTTGGCTCTATGAAGGGAAATTAAACCACAAAGAACCAACACTCGATGATGCCATTAACAACTTTATTTAATTGACAAGAACAAAGATATTTTAGGATGAGTACCTCAGAGGTTTTCTTTTAAAGAAAAACCTGGAAAGATTCGATTTGCAGTGCAAAACGATTTTGCGTTTTGTAAATAGATCCCTTCAATTGAAAGATCTCTTCTTGCATTTCGCGTGCACCCAAAGAATCCTAACTTCACTTTGACATCTGGAATCATAAAAGAGCAATGAAGCAAGTCCAAATTCTCCTTTTTAATCACCTGCAGTACTTGAGTGGTAGTGAGCTGTCCCCTATTCAGAAAGAAGCATAGTGCACGGAGGGATTACACAGAGAACTATGCAAAGCTGAGCAGCTCCTGGAAGTCTTGCTGCTTAAAATTCCTGACATTATTTTACTTTTCATAAAGTCTGAGCATTGTAAATCTACAATATGCACTGCAGTTCATTCACTGCCATTTCGTGCAGAGCAGGAAAGACAGGTGTTATTATGGCTAAAGAACCTCAGTTATCTTCAATAGCCCTCACGGCTCCGGAAATGTCTGTTACTTATGAGATATGCCCATGTGGGAATAGCGGCTAGAGAGTTGAGCGTGTTATGTATCTTGTGAAGCTCATTGGGTGGTTATGGAAAAGTTCCTGTCTCTTAGCCTAATCTACCTCGCAGGGTTATTGTGAGGTTAAAATGCTGCTATGGGAGAATTGTGGAGTAAAAGTATAATAAAGTGCCAGACACTGTACATTAATGTTATTTCCTTTCCCCTCATATCTTGTCAATACCATTTAGTTGGTGTTGATTCACATGCTATGTTTTTATTTATGAGAGAAATATAAGTAACAGCCCAATCCTATACCCAAGACACACTGGTCTGAGCAGCATACACCATGGAGTATGTCCACAGAGGCTGGTGCAATGATGGTCCCACCAACACAGCAGTCGTTTACAATGGAGCGTAGGATACAGACTATACAGCTTGTCACAGCACACCAACCCCAGTATTTAAGCTCCTGCCAGAGAGACTGCATCTCCGATTACAAGGTGTGTGGCACAGGGCTATATCTTTCTGGCCTCTCAAATGGAAACTTTGGTGATGGGAACTATGGTGAAAGGGCACTCGGTGCACTAAGGGAGCACTTTGCACAAACCACCTCCTGTCAAAAGAAGTATGGCAAGATATTTTGCTAACACTTGTTGTCTTCTCAGAATTTTTATTGCAGGGACTCTATTCCAGAGACAGACACCCGAGTGGGACCTCTACCTCACCACCCCAACAGGGGAAGCAAGGACAATGCACCCCACACAGGTAAGCAAAGGGGGCGAGGGAAGCTCATGCCGCCACACATTATGCTGCATCAGTGTCTCATGTCTCTACTCCCCCATTCTGACCCTTCAGGATGATCATTATGTGTCTCTGTTATAAACTGTGCTGCCTAACCATCCCTTCCTTTTGCAACAGCTAAAAGCGGTGAGTGTCTGCTCTCTTTTGGTGATGCCAGAGATTTCAACCATTGCTACTGCTGACCAAACACTCATCTGGGATCCTTTTGCTTTTCAAGACTGCACCATAGCCACATGGGGCTGAATGGTCATTTCTCAAAAAGACCGTCCACTGCAAGCCCCCCCCCCCCGAGAGAAAGATAATGTTCCAAGCCACTATGCTCTTTCAACCCAACAGGGCACCATTGTACACTCTGGTGGCATCACTCTTCCTCACAAACACTGAGAATGCATCTGAATCCAGAGAACAGGTCTGACTGATTCTGTTTTCAATTCTTTGTTATTCTCTCTTTCTCCGTCTTTCTCCTTACTCCCCACAGGCAGCTGTCCCACAGGTAAAGATACTGCAGACCCCAAGGGAAGCTTATATGCAACTACTACTTGGTGAAGTTGCTGACCTACTCTTTCGAGACAGGTCCCTGTGGCATTGCAATCTGAATCTCCATAACAGACATGGAGACAGGGGACGCGACAACTTTTGCAGTGATAGAACTCACTGACATCTGCTACTTGGCTGTCTGATGGATAACTTGCAATGGCACGACAGCCCTGCTGGGAGGAGATAGTTGGCAACCCCACTTCTGCGTTTCCCTTTCAGATGCTGCTCTGTCTCTGAGACCAAGTAATGAAAACTTTGACCTGATCACACTTGTCTCCTTGCTAGCAGACAGGGAGCCCTTCTTTCCATCCCTGTTCTCTGCTGCCATGGTCAATGAGGCAGACAGTTGCAGGGGGATGGGGAGGGCAGCCAAACATCACTGCATGATTTAATTGCTTTTTATCCCATGCAAAATATTTCGAAATATGTCAAACCAAACTCTGGAGCGTCACTTAAAGAACAACATGTGCTTAAGCTGCTTTATCAAACTGAGGCCTGAACCTACAGAGCATACAAAACTGGCATCTCCATTTAAAATAAATTAGTAAATAAATGCAGAGTATCTCCTACGTAAAGATAAAAATAATAGGCAGGATAAACAGCAAAAGCCTTTAAGACAGAGGTTCTCAACCTGTGGTATGGTTACTCCTAGGGGTACGCGGACCTCTTGCTGGGGGTACGCCAAGCCCTGCCCCTTATCTGCCCCATCAGCAGTTAATTAAGTGTTAACTAACATGGATTTTAAATTTTAATTATTTAATTATTCGGAGCCCTTCTGTCTCTCTGATTTTGGTTTTGGGCTTATTTTTGTACTTTGGAGGGGTGGGGGAGGGAGAAGCTGATTTTGGAGTGACTTGGAGAAAAACGATCTCTCTCACACACACACTCTCTCTCTCTATCTCACACACACACACACACACACACACACACACACACACACAGAGTTAAATAAGACATTTTTTTCACATTTAAAATTATTTTAGTACTTTTTAAATGATTAATTACCTAATTAATTAATTGATTAATCCAATTAATTCAGTTAATTAGCAGGGGGTACTTCAGAAAATTGGACCGTGATAGGGGGTACCCGGGCCTCCAAAGGTTGAGAACCCCTGCTTTAAGATAATTGTGATATACCTAAAGAGATTCTATAATGTACTACTGAACTCTCCTTCCTAATTTACTGCTTTACTTAGGAACGCTTAACTCTGTGCGTGGCCAGCTGTTCCGTCTTCCTGCCCAGCATGCCCTGTGCTGGTGGCAAACAGGTTTCCCCGAATAAACTGGTTACAACAAGCTGGAAGTCCATTTTGCCCAGCACTGTCCAGCCTTGTCTTTGGGAGGTTTGCAATTTGTGATTGCAATAATTCCGATAATCTGCATGAACATGAGGTTATCTGGGCAGGAAACAAAGTGCCTGCCTGCCTGGCCTTCCACAGAAAGGCCATGTGAAATGGCTCTTAAGCCTATTAAGATGTTACTAGCAAACAGCTGGAGCTTGCCATCGAATCATCGCTCTCTCCCCACTCCGAGTGTGCAGTTCTTATAGAAGAAGAGGAAAGAAAAAGAAAAACTCAGCTTGGTAAGTTCTTTCTGCTCTTCTCTGACTGAGATTCTCCCACCCCTGCAAGCTTGTTAGGATGGAGGATGGTTGGATTTCATGCGTTCACATCTCCCAAAGAGGAAGGGGGTCAGACAGTAAGCCCCAATTCTCCCCATCCAATTCCCCAGGCTCTAGGGTTGCCAAGTGACCCTGACAAAAAAAGCCTTTGACTTTAACACAGGGATCTGCAGAAATCAGTGGGTGAAGCATTTCACAATAAGGAGCTGAGCACTGCCAGTTGCAGATAATCAAACCACTGTTAAGTGTTCAGTCCCAGGGGCTGAGAAAAAAAAGTTGGCAGCCATACCTGCCCAACCCGTGAGAATCAGAAGTGGCTGAAGTGGAAGCAGAGAAATAAGGGTGAAGATGGGCATTAACAAGAACAAAGCTCATTGTACGTTCTTCAGCCGTGGTAAGAGCCCAGTTTTGTACCTGTTTTGCAACTGAAATGATAGATGCGCATACCACTGAATCGAACACTGCATCATCTGCCAGGCTTGCCTTTCACCTCCAGATCTCAAAAATTTTGAAAACGCCACATGTTGAACATTTAAAAAAAACAATGAAAACTTGGTAACCTCCAGGAGGAGAGGACCCTTACACACCATTTCTACGTAAGAAGAGGTCTTGTGGAAGCCACCTGCCTCAGATCTCTTCTCTATTGCCTATTATTGCCTCTTTCCCAAGGTAAAGCTTTCTTCTTTTTCCTTGGGGAAGGTGGGGGGCTGGCAGGAAATGTGGGCAGCCTGGTTGGCGGGGCCTCACCTATCCTTACCCTTGCAGTTTTAAACAGCAAGGAGACGTTCTTTTCACTTGTCAATTTATATTCCACTTCTCTATCAAAACCACAGATTGCTTACAGTCCTTAAATTCATCAAAACAAATAACCCTACCTAAAACTATGCTTACGAGCACTGCTGCTGCGAACAATGGAGGCATCCATCTCCATTACCCGATGGGAGGGTGGAAGCAGACTGACCAGCTGCCACTCAGGTAGAAAATGAATCCCAACACCAACTGAAACCTCAAAGATGTTCATTCACAGTGAGCAATTTTAAGGACAATGGCCCTGTCACAGGAAGAAATAACGTGCCGTGTGGTTCATTTCACCTCACAAAGGCACCAATTTTCCTGTCAATGGTGATTGATGAATGGTTACACCTTGTGCAGATTTGTTTGTATATTAAAATTACACAACATGGGAAGTGTTTGATAATATGTTTACCCAGTTGATGACTCTCATTCAACCCTAACAAGCAATGGGTATATTCCACCAAAGGATACCCTAATTATAAAAAGGGCTTTACTTTTGGTAGGTCCTAATAAACAAAAAGGAAACAAAATGCTCTGAATATCATTCAAAGTTTACCAGCATTGGGCAAAATGCAAAAATGTCAGGTTAGTCTGTAGATAGGATAAAAAAGGATTACTCCTGCTATTTCAATACTCTCTCTCTCTCTCTCTCTCTCTCTCTCTCTCTCTCTCTCTCTCTCTCTCTCTCTCTCTCTCTGTGTGTGTGTGTGTGTGTGTGTGCGTGCGCGTGCGCGCCAATCCAGTTCATGATATATTTCTGATGTGGCCCTCATTAGCAAGCAAATTGCTTCCTCCAGGATAACTTTCTACATTGTCATCCAAAGCAAAGATTGCAAATATCTGGTACCTGTTTTTTGCCTAGTAGTGAAACTGGGTATAAACAACAATCCTGCTCTTGAACAGTACAAAACCCCTTTGGCGAGCAGCAAGCTCCTAGCCAAGAGGTCACAGCACACTTTCGGTCAAAGAGCACATGCATCCACACACTCATGGACTTAAGGCAGAATGAAAACACAGGGTAACTCTGGCTAATCTCATAATTACAAGAGGCTTTTGTCCACGGCTGTTAAATAATAATAAAACCCAACGTTTCAGTTCAAATATGAAGTCGCTGCATAACCAAAATAGCACAAAAAGCTCTGCTTCTTGCCGTTTTATATAAATACTCCGAAATGTAAGCCGACAGCAGTTTATTCACAGGGAGAGATAAAGACAACTGATGTGGTTCACACAGATATGAATATGTTAAATGGATAATGAATGTACAGCTTTCTAATGTTAACAGGATCAAAATAAACAAAGGCTGCAGTCCTTGGGATTGCACCATGAAGGCGGATCCACACTGCATGCGTCTCGGCGTGTACGTGTCCGGTGTCCCGCCCCCAGGTTCAAACAACGGGCTCTGATTGGCTGAACGCAAACGCCGGCAAAGTGGAGTCTAACTCCACTTTGCTGGGGTTTGTGTTCAGCCAGTCAGAGCCTGTTGTTTGAACCTGGGGGCGGGACACCGGACACGTACACGCCGAGATGCATGCGGTGTGAACAGAGGCGTTTCTATGGTAGGGGCGGTACTGTAAGTTGCACCCCGTCCTAGTCCCTGTTTACAACTAGGAATGAGGAGGCCCCGCCCCTCGGAGCTATTCCGTGAAATAGAATGATACAGAATGGCAAACAAGGAAAAGGAACCTACTGCGTGGACTATTAAAAAAAAGAAAACCCAGAATTACAAATTACTTTGCAATACTTTTTTGGAGGTGGGTGGGTTGGGGGAGACTAAATAAGATGCCAATTCTAAATATGCCATTTTCTAGTAACCAGATTAAAATGAACCCTCACTTAAAGATTTTGAGCTCAAAAACATAATATTCCAGCCATATACCTGGTGGCATAAGATGAAGAATGCATTTTTCACCCCCATTTTTTTCTCTCTTCTAAACTTTCAACATTACAAAACATCCTACTTTACACATTTTAAACATCACTGAGGCTATAATCCTATGCATTCTTTCCTGGGAGTAAGTTCCACTGAATTATACAGGGCTTACTTCTGAGTAGATAGTCATGGAATTGGGCTCTTACATTATCTCTACAAACCTTCAAAACCAAAATCCAAAGGTAGGTAACCCTTTTAATAATAAAATGCCACCCAGTTACAGCTGAAGCAGATTTTTTTGAGTTTCTTAATTGACTCAATCTGTTATTCAGTGGAAAGATGTTATCAGATGAAGATAGAGATTGCAAACTGATGCCCTTATAAATATGGTACCCTCCAAAAGAATTTGTCTTTCTAGAATGTTGGAGAGTCCATTCCACAATTCTATGGCTGCAATCCTATGCTAACTTTCCTGGGAGTAACCCCCATTGAACATAATGGGACTTACTTCTGAGTAGACATGCATAGGCTTGTGCAGTATGTCTCATATACTGTCTAATAAGTAACTAATGTGAATGTTGAACAGGACCAAACTCAAGTCATTACTACAGATAACTCCTTGCAGTCTGACATGCAGCCATTCAGTTAAATATCCTTTTAAGATCATAATAGAAAAAGCTAGATTATATGTCTCAATCCCCACTTTTCTTTGATAGTAAAACTTGACAGCATACATAGGTGTTTCCAGGAAGTATCCCATCTAGGCATTGACTGTTTACCTTTAGCAACTTGTGTCCTCAGAGCATGCCTTAGTTACCAAGGTACAAACCTCTCTGTGTTGGCTTCCTATTTCTGCATCTCTTAATTTCACAAAAGCACATGTGATTCCTCCCCCCCCCCCCCCCCATGTGAACACCCACACTTACTGGTCACCAGAAGTTTTGCAAAATCTGTGGGCATCACAGACACAAAAATCACTTCAACTTCCAAACAGAAATTATTCACTAGGTACCACAAGTACAGTTGTATCAGGAACTTGACTGCCAGCCAGGTATACACCTGAATCCAGGACCTGGAGTCCCTCACCCTTGTCACTTGCGGAAAGGATCTGTCTTCATAAGGACTGCTTTGCTGGATCAGACCAAGGCCGGTCCAGCCCAGCATTCTGTTTCCACCAGCAGCCAACCACAACTATATAAGCTTGTAAATTAGAAGAACGTTGGGGGGGGGGGGGAGCCCAACTAAAATGAACCTATGAGCTTCCAGGACTGATGGAATGTTGGGGGCATACAAATAAGAAAATAAAGAGTAACTCATCTCATTTCCTGCAAAGTGAAATTTTGAGTTTACACAGAATGCCAAGACAGAAACCCCCATCTTTGCTGCTCCTTTTTCTTTTTGGGGTAGCTGTGCAACACCTATGCTAAAATCTAGGTCTTCTCCATTGTTTTCTATGGGCAGTTCGCACTTCTACCCTGCTGGAGGAAAAACAAAGGATCAAAGAAGGGGCAATCAGACTTCCAGCTTGTGGGAACTGCTCTGGTTTTTTTACCAAAATCCTGAGGTCCACCAACTGGAGCCAGGTGCAAAACAGTGGCTCAAAAGGACAGGCATACACTACGAATTAAGGATCAAGATACACCTGAGATGCATATTCTCAGCCCAGAGAACTGATGTCAATCGCAGGACTGAGCACATAGTCCTTTCACAGCCAATCCATTCCTGGTTCCTGCAAGAGGAAAAAGGTCTCCCACTGTGCTATATTGCACTAAGGCTTCAGGTTTTGGGTCAGCTGTGCATTATTGCTATATAGTGGGTAGAGGGAAGAAGGCTTCCATGGGGTGCTCGCTGCATCCTGTGGTGGGGGTCAGTCATGGAGGCCTCCTCCAGGTAAGGGAACATTTGTTCCCTTGCCTCGTAGCTGCATCAATGCTGGAAAGGTAGATAGGATTGGGCCCTGAAACAGTTTGTTGTGGGTCTCTATCTGTTTGCTACAAGTATGAGAACATTCAGGAAACATAATGCACATTCTGATGCAGTTTCAATGCAAAAAATGATGGATTTCCATACATACCTCATCACCATGCAGCTGCTTCTAAATTAGCCATGAAAAGGTGAATTTTCAAGCAGCCACACAATTATCCACTGCCTGGAGCAACTTGCTGAGGGAGAAGGACGTTATGACAATTTGCCAAGCTTGCTCAACAAGCTATTAAAAAGTGGCTTTACTCCTCTCCCAACACCTACTGCTGAGAAAGGAGTTGCTGATCCCAGAGAAATGTGCCAGCTGGGAGATAAAATCCAACACCACAGAGCTCAAGACAGGTAAGCAAGGTGACCAGACAGATTGAAAAATACCTCACTCAAATCTGCTCCAAATGGCATGAGTAGTGCTCAACCAGAGATTCCCGTCTTAGTCATTATGTTCTCAGAAAAAAAAATGGTTGCTATGTGTTAACAGCTCCCAAGCAACCCCCTGCCTCACAGAGACTTCATCTTAGAGTGGCCTCTAAATTAAAACACGGATTAATGAGCATGTCGTTAATGCCAGTTTCCAGGAACAGTGGAATGAATCATGATAGCCACTCTGTGCAGTACTGAGAAAGGGAAAGAGGAGAATTCTCCCTCCTGATGGTAGGAGCGCATAACTATGCAATAGTACCAGTAACCACTGCAAAGATGAACACAGAGGCAGCAAATGCAGAACTGAAATGACAAGGCACCATATCTAAGAAACAATGACTTTAGTGGTGGGGAGTTGTTTTGTTTAGAGAGATCTGTTGTGTCTTCCAGCGGTGGTCATGTTCTCTTTAGGGCAGTGGATGAAGAGTGAAGGATTCAGTACAGACCTGGAAGCCATAATTTGCCATAATGAGCCAGGATGGTGTAGTGGTTTGGGAGTCGGACTTAGACCTGGAAGATCCAGGTTCAAATCCCCGCTCAGCCACGAAGCTTCCTGGGTGACCTTGGGCCAGTCACTATCTCTCAGCCCCACCTACCTCACAGGGTTGTTGTGAGGACAAAAAGGAGGGGAGGAAATATGTACACCACTCTGAGCTCCTTGGAGGAACATAAGAACATAAGAAGAGCCCTGCTGGATCAGGCCAAAAGCCCATCTAGTCCAGCTTCCTGTGTCACACAGTGGCCCCACCAGATGCCTCAGGGAGCACAAGACAACAAGATAACCTGTTTCCCGTTGACACTCCCTTGCACCTGGCACAGAGAAAACCCACTTCTAAAAACCAGGAGGTTGCTTATGGCTTGTAACCTGTGATGGTCTTTTCCTCCATGAATCTGTCCAAACCCCTTTTAAAGGCATCTAGGCCAGATGCCATCACCACATCCTGTGGCAAGGAGTTCCACAGATGAATTACACGCTGGGTAAAGAAATATTTTCTTTTGTCTGTTCTAACTCTCCCTCCACTCAATTTTAGTACATGTCCCCTGGTTCTGGTGTTGTGCGAGAGGGAGAAGAATTTCCCTCTATCCACTCTCTCCATCCCATGCATAATTTTATAAGTCTCAATCATGTCCCCCCTCAGGCGCCTTTTTTCTAGGCTGAAAAGCCCCAGATGCTGTAGCCTTTCCTCATAAGGGAGGTGCTCCAGCCCACGAATCATTCTGGTCGCTCTTTTCTGCACCTTTTCCAATTCAACTATATCCTTTTTGAGGTGTGGTGACCAGAACTGGACACAATACTCCAGATGTGGCCTTACCATCGATTTGTACAAAGGCAGAATGATATTGGCCGTTTTATTCTCAATCCCTTTTTTAATGATCCTGAGCATGGAATTGGCCTTCTTCGCAGCCGCCGCACACTGGGTCGACACTTTCATCGACCTGTCCACCAGCACCCCAAGATCTCTCTCTTGATCCGTCACAGACAGCTCAGAACCCATTAGCATATATGTGAAATTTTGGTTTCTTGCCCCAATGTGCATCACTTTGCACTTACTTACATTGAAGCGCATCTGCCATTTTGCTGCCCATTCTCCCAGTTTGGAGAGATCCTTCTGGAGCTCTTCACAATCCCTGCTGGTCTTCACCACCCGGAAAAGTTTAGTGTCATCTGCAAACTTGGCCACCTCACTGCCTATCCCCGACTCCAGGTCATTTATGAATAAGTTGAAAAGCACCGGTCCCAAGACCGATCCTCGGGGCACACCGCTTTTCACCTCTCGCCATTGTGAAAATTGTCCATTGACTCCCACTCGCTGTTTCCTGGTCTTCAACCAGTTCCTAATCCACAAGAGGACCTGCCCTCTTATTCCCTGACTGTGGAGTTTTCTCAGGAGCCTTTCATGAGGGACCGTGTCAAACGCCTTCTGAAAATCCAGATATATAATATCCACGGGTTCGCTCGCATCCACATGCCTGTTGACCTTTTCAAAAAATTCTAACAGGTTTGTGAGGCAAGACTTCCCCTTGCAGAAGCCATGCTGACTCTCCCTCAGCAGAGCTTGTTCTTCTATGTATTTTAAGATTTTATCCTTAATGAGACTTTCCACCATCTTCCCTGGAACAGATGTTAGGCTGACCGGCCTGTAGTTTCCCGGGTCCCCCCTCCTTCCTTTTTTAAAGAGGAAGGGCGGTATAAAAATGTGAATAAATAAATAAATAAATAAATAAATTCCAAATGGCAAACTATTCTGTAAACCATGAGCTGTCGATCGAAAGGTCGGCAGTTCAAATCCGTGCGACGGCTCCTGCCAACCTAGCAGTTCGAAAGCAAGAAATTGCAAGTAGATTAATAGGTACCGCGTCAGCGGGACAGTAACAGCGTTCCATGCGCCTCGGTGTTGAGTCATGCCGGCCACATGACCATGGAAACGTCTTTGGATAGCGCTGGCTCTTCGGCTTTGAAACGGAGATGAGCACCGCTCCCTAGAGTCGGACACAACTGGACTTAATTTTCAAGGGATACCTTTACCTTTAACCATGACTACTAGTGTGTTGAATCTGAACTTTCCCGGGCTCTGTGCTACTCAGGAATACAGTTATATATCCAGAACAAAAGAAAATAAGTGATAGGTGCAAAGAGTGGGGTTTAATAATAAAAACTGACATACTTTGAGCTCAAATGTGCTTTTCTTCGTTTACTTCAGAGCAAGTATCTATTCCGGAGTGTAGCTGCTTTGTTGTTGTTCAGTTGTTAAGTCGTGTCTGACCCTTTGTGATCCCATGAACCATATCCCGCCAGGCCTTCCTGTCCTCCACTATCTTCCTGAGTTCGCTCACTTTCGTGTTCGTTGCATCGGTGATGCTGTCTAACCATCTCATCCTTTGCCTTCCCCTTCTCCTTTTGCCTTCAGTCTTTCCCAGCATCACTATTGGGATGCCTGAGGCATGATTTCCCAGTTCAGATATCATGGGAAACTGTATTTTAACAAAACAGGAAGTATTGAATTATGGCATGAGAGAAACAGAGAAGAAACATTTATTTATTTATTTTTCACATTTATATACTGCCCCTCTATATACATTTATATACTGCCCCTTTCCCAGCATCAGAGTCTTCTCCAGAGAGTCCTCTCTTCGCATTAGGTGGCCAAAATATTTGAGCTTCAGCCTCAGTACCTGTCCTTCCAGGGAACAGTCAGGGTTGATTTCATTTAGGATTGACTGATTTGATCTCCTAGCAGTCCAAGGGACTCTCAGGAGTCTTCTCCAGCACCACAGTTCGAAAGCATCTATTCTTCGGCGCTCAGCCTTCATTATGGTCCAATTCTCGCAACCATACATTGCTACTGGGAACACCATCGCCCTGACTATACGAACTTTTGTTGGCATGGTGATATCTCTGCTTTTTATTATGCTATCTAAATTTGCCATAGCTTTCCTTCCAAGGAGTAAGCGTCTTTTAATTTCTGTTACTGCTTCCATTTCTGCCCCTTCTATTTGCCAGGAATTGATGGGACCAGATGCCATGATCTTAGTTTTATTAATGTTGAGTTTCAAGCCAACTTTTGCACTCTCCTCTTTCACTCTCATCAAGAGGCTCTTTAGTTCTTCTTCACTTTCTGCCATTAGGGTGGTATCGTCTGCATATCTGAGGTTGTTGATGTTTCTCCCGGCAATCTTGATTCCGGCTTGTGATTCATTCAGCCCTGCATTTCTCATAATGTACTCTGCATATAAGTGCTTAAAGGCTCTCTGTGTGGCCTCTTGCTCTCTGTTGACTATGATCAGTCCTGTTCCTAAATGATAGTGCTTTGGAATCAAAGCAAATACTATACAAATATGAGGTGCAAGAAACTGCAGCTGTATTAAGAACATAAGAACATAAGAACATAAGAAGAGCCCTGCTGGATCAGGCCAAAAGCCCATCTAGTCCAGCTTCCTGTGTCACACAGTGGCCCCACCAGATGCCTCAGGGAGCACACGAGACAACAAGATACCTGTGTCCAGTCGCCACTCCCTTGCACCTGGCACAGAGAAAACCCACTTCTAAAAACCAGGAGGTTGCTTATGGCTTGTAACCTGTGATGGTCTTTTCCTCCATGAATTTGTCCAAACCCCTTTTAAAGGCATCTAGGCCAGGTGCCATCACCACATCCTGTGGCAAGGAGTTCCACAGATGAATCACACGCTGGGTAAAGAAATATTTTCTTTTGTCTGTTCTAACTCTCCCTCCACTCAATTTTCCCTCCACACAGTATTCTGTGTGGTTTAACAAAGGAACTGAACCAGTTGATTCTTGCAGCACAGTCCTATGCATATCTACTCAGAAGTAAGTTCCATTTTTCATTGGGACTTACCGGTACTCCCAGGTAAGTCTGTATAGGCATGCAGCCCTAAAGCAATATGTTGAATCACTTTTACTTCTGATTTGGACTCAGTTTTAGCAGGCTGGATATAAGTGTGGTTCACGGTCCGTTCAGATTTAACTAAAGGAAAGAGAACAGTCAGACTCCCTCATTTTAAAGTTGGATGACATGTCTGATGGGGCCACACAATAACATTCTGCTGAACATTTGCTGGTTCTCTTAACAAGCCTATCTAGAATGCCTTTTCAGCAGTGTGGACTAGTGGTTAGAGTGCTGGAGGAGCTGAACTAGAACTGAGTTCTAGTTCAGGGCTAAAATCCCCACACAACTGCAATGCTTACTGGGTGACTTTAGCCCAGTCACAATCTCTCAGCCTAATCTACCCGAGAAGGGCTGGTGTGAGGAAATAAATGAGAAGGTAGAAAAACCATGCATGCCACCCTGAGCGCCTTGAAGGAAGCATGGGATAAAAATGTAATGCAAGGAAGTGAATATATTTCTGTGCCTTGGACAGGCTTGTTAGTCTACACAGGAAGAGTTAAAAATGACTATGGGGCTTTAATTCTAAGTTTTCACTGCTCGGGTAAATTGCTCCTGTCAAACAAACGCACTTCGGCAGTCTTCAGCTATCCAAAATCACATGTTTCCAATATTCTTCTTTCCTTCCCACCAGCATCAGGGGCTGAATGTGCTTTTCTGTGATAGGCTGCCAGCAAAGGGCCCATTAGAAACTACCGTGGTGTCACTCTTGCTTGGCTTGCTGTCTTCACTAAGCATCTTGAAAATACGCTGACTTATCCCTTCACACTAGAAACAGAATATTACCATGATTTGTCAAACTATGTGATTTTCAGGGGGAGGGGTATCATTTTAACCTGCCTAACTCTGTCCCATAGCTCCAGACTCCTCAAATGATGAACCAGGATCCTCAGCTCTGTTTATGTGTATTTTAACCATGAGCAAGTTGCTTTTCTACCGATGTGTCCAAAGCAAACAAACAATTGCAAAAGAAAAACATGCCAATATATTAAAAAAGCTAAGTGCATTAAATATGAAAAAGTAGCAAAATAATTAATAAACAGTACTTAAAATCAGAAACCATTAAAACAGCAGCACATCTGTTGTCCAAACACAGGCTTACCAGATCGCCGACCGGGACGTTCCTTTTTGCCCTTAAGGGAGGAGGGGGGAGGGGGCGATAGCAGCCGGAGCGTTGCTCCGGCTGCTATCGCCCCTCCCCCCTCCTCCCTTAAGGGCAAAAAGGAACGTCCCGGTCGGCGATCTGGTAAGCCTATCCAAACACCATTAATTAAGGTGTGTCCTGAATCTGTTTGGGGAGCATAGTCCAAAGTTGACAAATCACCACTGAATAGCTCCTCTCCCCAGTAGCCATCTGCGACTTCACAGGGTGAAGGCACCCAGAAAAGGACCTCTGAAGGAGTCAGGCAGGTTTGTATGGAAGATGGTAGCAGTGGCGTCGCCAGAGGTGGGGCGGAACGCTAAGTTCTGCAGCGCGCTGACCTCTGTCACTCACCGGCACGAGGCGGCCCCGCCCCCTCACCTTTGCAGCCATGCAGTGGGGCGAAGGCAACGTGGCCCCTGCGAGTTGCCTTCGCCCCACTGTATGGCTCTTAAGGCGAGGGGGTGGGGTCGCCTCGTGCCGGTGAGTAACGGAGGTCAGCGCGCTGCGGAACTTAGCGTTCCGCCCCACCTCCGGCGACGCCACTGGATGGTAGCTCTTTAGGTGCCCTGCTCCCAAGCCACTGAAATCCTATGCTCTACCACCCAAGGTCCCTCGTAGCAAAGCCCAAAGCTTCCCTTTAGGTTCTTGACCGCTCTCAGTTAAGAGATGAGCCTTGGGCTTTGCTATTTGGGTACTCAGTTGAGCTCAAACCACTTTTGAAGAAACGTCTGTCTTACTGGAGAAAGGTCCTGCAGAACTCTCCCTCTATAGAAATATGAGGTTGGTTCTTTGGAATCAGATATTTGTTGCCTGATACCTTCTGATCAGTGCCAGATAACTCCCAGCTCCAATTGCTCCATTCAAACTGGTCAGCACAGACATCGCATTGCTGGCTGGCTGGCTGCAGATCTGGAAGGCAGCAAAATCTTTTTATTTATGCAACAAATAAGTAACAGGGGGAAAAAAAAAACCCACCAGAAGCAGTTCTGCCAAATGACATTTTCATTCAAACCCTGGCAGCACCTGCTTCCATGGCCTTTTGACAGCTGGACAAAAAACCCAACGTTACGTCCTGATGAAACCCTGTCTTCTCAGGAATTTAGAAATAATCTCTAAGGCAGTGGTGGCCAACCTTTTTTATGACATGTGCCACTTTTAGTTTTTTTGTATCTTGGGCGTGCCACAAAAAAATAAATAAATAAAGTAAATAAATAAATAAATAAATAAATAAATAATAACCGTGTTTTTATTTTATTAAATAACCATGTTTAAATAAAAACAGAATCACCTTCAGTTACTTAAGGTTTATTGTTATATCATTCTTAGAGCACGTAACAATGAACCATAAATGAGCCAGGATGGTGTAGTAGTCTAATGCAAGTACACACACACACACACACACACACTCTCTCTCTCTCTCTCTCTCCTCATGTGCTTCTGTAGTTTGCCCACACACACACACTCTCTCCTCATGTGCTTCTGTAGTTTGCCCACACACAGACACTCTCTCTCTCCTCATGTGCTTCTGTAGTTTGCCCTCTCTCTCCTCATGTGCTTCTGTAGTTTGCCCACACACACACACACACACTCTCTCTCTCTCTCCTCATGTGCTTCTGTAGTTTGCCCTCTCTCTCTCTCCTCATGTGCTTCTGTAGTTTGCCCACACACACACACATACACACACACACACACTCCCTCTCTCTCCTCATGTGCTTCTGTAGTTTGCCCTCTCTCTCCTCATGTGCTTCTGTAGTTTGCCCCACACACACACACACTTTCTCTCTCTCTCTCTCCTCATTTGCTTCTGTAGTTTGCCCCACACACACACACACTCTCTCGCTCTCTCTCCTCATGTGCTTCTGTAGTTTGCCCTCTCTCTCTCCTCATGTGCTTCTGTAGTTTGCCCACACACACACACTCCCTCTCTCCTCATGTGCTTCTGTAGTTTGCCCACACACACACACTCTCCTCGTGCTTCTGTAGTTTGCCCACACACACACTCTCCTGTGCTTCTGTAGTTTGCCCACACACACACACTCTCTCTCTCTCCTCATGTGCTTCTGTAGTTTGCCCACACACACACTCTCCTGTGCTTCTGTAGTTTGCCCACACACTCTCTCTCTCCTCATGTGCTTCTGTAGTTTGCCCTCTCTCTCTCTCCTCATGTGCTTCTGTACTTTGCCCACACACACACACACACTCTCTCTCTCTCTCCTCATGTGCTTCTGTAGTTTGCCCTCTCTCCTCATGTGCTTCTGTAGTTTGCCCACACACACACTCTCTCTCTCTCTCCCCTCATGTGCTTCTGTAGTTTGCCCTCTCTCTCTCTCTCTCTCTCCTCATGTGCTTCTGTAGTTTGCCCACTCTCTCTCTCTCTCTCCCCTCATGTGCTTCTGTAGTTTGCCCTCTCTCCCTCTCTCTCTTCTGGGGCCTGGTGAGTTTCCTTCTGGGGGTCTGGGTCTTTGGGGAGGGGTTTTTTCTTTGTCCGGGATCACTCGGGGCACGTTGGGCAGAGGGTTGGGGGGGATCGTGGGCTTCCTTTCCAACCCCCTTTTTTCTTCCTACCCCTTTGTCGCTTTCTCCTTTCTTTCTTTGTTCCCTTCTTCCGTTCTTCTGCCTTCTCCCCTCTTTACTTTCCTGGGGGGTGGTTGGGCGGTCTGGTCGCCGTTGTCCGCGGCTCAGGCGCTGGGGGGGAAGGGGTGCGTCGGGACGTGCGATGCACGGCTCGGCTTGCCTCGGGAGGGAGGGAGATGGGGGGGTTACCGGGAGGGAGGTTCGTCGCGGCTGGCTGCGGGGGGTGGGAAGGGGATCGCGGACCTGGCTCGTCGCTACCGCGGTGGCTCCCGGACGTGCTTCGGAGCCCTGCTGGGCTGTCAGGAGGGTTTGGGCGGGGAGAAGCTGAGGGTTAGGGGAGCGGGAGGGGGACCTTGCCGCTCCTTTGCCGCCGCGGCCGGGCAAGTGAGGGCGGGATAGGGTGGAGGGTGGGAGGAGAAGGAGGAGGCCCGCGCTGCTCGCGGTTTTCCCGTAGCGGCGGTTTACACGCCGCTGGGCCTCTGGGAGCGATATCTCTAGAGCTCCACGCAGTCCCTCTCTCCTCACAGCGCCTGTGTGGCCCCAGCCAATGCTGAAATACTTTGAAGCTGAGCTGCACGCTGGGAGGAGCACAGGGCAAGTTACATACTGCAGCTAGCTACTTTCAGCCTCCGTTGAAGAGCCGGAAAATCTAGCAGGGAAGAAGAGAGGCGTGTGCGACCGCGTGCCACCCGACGGACCTTCCCGTGCCACTCTGTGGCACGCGTGCCGCAGGTTGGCCACCTCTGCTCTAAGGCATGAAATGTATACAGGCAAGTTCCATTGTACATATGCCCCTTAGGGCCTGTTTTCAAGACCACTTTAGTGAATAGCGAGTTCAGGAAAAATCCTGTGGACTTCCAGCCACTGCAAGAGGATGGAAGTACCATACACACCAGCTGCCAGGTGCTAGTTTTGGCTTAGAGCACATGTGGGGAAAATAACTTTGTAAAATAGCTAATAGCGCAATCCTATCTCTGCTCAGAAATAAGCCCCATTGTCTTCAATGAGGCTTACCGGTACTTCCAGAAAATTGTGTATAAGATTGCAACCTGAGTGTGATTTTCCCAACACTGCCAAAAGCATACTGAAAGACAGACTCTGCAAATCTTGGTGGATATACACGAACGTGGCAGCTCTGAGAGACTGCTCTGAGGGTCAACGCAGGCAGGGTTTGATGACGTAGTTGTGAAAAGAGGCAGTATGGAGGCGAAGGTGAATCCTAGCTGCAGCCACCAGACTCCATCTCATTTGCAGATTCCCCACGGCCTGCCTACAGACAACGTGAATGGCATTTCACAGTGCTTCATAAGCAAATATCAGAAAGGTCCCCAACCCCAAGTAATTTTACAATCTAAAACCCATAAGGGATAAGTGATTTTTAAAGGAACAGGTTGCAGCTTGTTAAATGCCCAACCTTAACCAACTTTCCAGCGCTGATGCAGCTGCAATGCAGCACCAAGCTAAGGGAACAAACATTCCCTCCCCCCCCCACACACACACACTACAGAACGCAACGTGTGCCCCATTGGCAAGACCTGCATCGGCCCTGGAAAGCTGGTTAGGATTGAGCCAAAAACTGCTCTCCAGACCCTTCCTGTTCATTTCACCCATATTAGGATTAAGACGGGTTCCTGATCTTTTTTCCATGCCTCCTCCTCACAGCCTCAGGCAACTTTCAATTTTTGGGTTTATTACTTTTTAGGTTATGTATTGCCAGAACTTTAAAATGTTTTCTGTTCCAATCCAGCAATTCCAGAAGCATTAAGAATAGGTTGAAGAGAACATAATGTAAAATTATGTACTCCATCCTTTCTGCTTTTTAATAGATTGAAAGTTCTTTTCCAGGAGATACCATCAAGTTCTTTGGCTAAAGGAACAAGTTGCATAGAATTTTTAGATTCACCTTTCCTGAATGATGTAAGAAGTGCATGTGGTCGATGAAATTTAGGCACAGTGAACTTTTGAAGCTTCCTTCCACTGAGTCAGGACACTAACCTAGATGGACCAGTTTGTTCACATGGACTGGAAGCAACTCTCCAGGGTTTCAAACAGGGGGATTTCCCAGCTCAGCCTCGATTGAACTTGGGACCTTCTGCATGAACTCTACCACTGAGCTATGGCCTCAGCCTAATAGAGAGGCCGGTTGTTTTTTTGTTTTGTTTTGTTTTTAAAATATATACTTTTTATTTTTATTTTTGCCAGCCGCAAAGCGACTGCTTTTAAAAAATTATTTATTAAAAACGGGCTCCCCCCCCCTCTTTTTCTTCTCCAGCAGCTGGCTGAAATGCCAATGCCAATGCCGCCGCCTCCTCTTCATCCAGGCTGGTGGGCTGTGTCCTCCGCAGCCGGCCAGGACTGATAATACTGGCTCACACCTCGCACAGGCGCACACAACACCCTCCCCAAATCCTAGCCCCAAACCAGCCCCCCATCTCATTTCCCAGGACATCCCCATCCCCTCGATGAAAAGTCTAGGCCTGACTTATCCCCATGGTGACGACAACCCCCGAAGTCTCCCAGACGTTGTGTGCCTGCGCGAGGCTCGCGCAAGTGCGCAAGCCAGTATGCAGTTCAGAGGACACAGCCGGCCAGCCAGGACAGTCCGGGTTTCCGGGGCCAGCTGGGACGCCAGGGCCGGCCGGGACAGACCCCAGAACCCAGGACTGTCCCAGTCGGGGCCAGGACTATGGTAAGCCTATATGTGTGGGGATTTATTTTAATTTTTTTTAAATGGAAGAGTATTCAGTTACGTGAGCCCCAAATGCAGCATGAAGTAGGAGAACTTAGCAGGGCCCGCCCAAGATCTCCAGCTGCCTGAGGCAGTGTGCCAATGCTGTCCCCTCTTCCCCAGTGACGCGCCAGTCTCTGCTCCTCCTTCCACTCTCTGGATTAGAAAAGAAAGATAGGGAGAGAGTGGAAGAGGAAGTGTGAAGGAGAAAAGAGTTGTGGGCTAGTGTGTCAGAGGAGGAAGTAAAACAGTGGAGGCACCTCCTGTCAATCTCCTGCCCAAGAAAACTGCAGCCAGCCTCATGGAAGGGCCAGCCCTGCAGTTTAGACACAGGCTTACCACATCCGTGAGAATTAGCTCTGTGAGTTGGAGTCTCTGCCTGTTACCCAAGGATATCATCCGATTTATCTCGTGAAGATAATGACAACGGTTACTCACTGACGATTAGAACAAACCATGATTTCACACAACCCTGTAAGAAGAGATTACTTGCTAGCAGGGGAGAGGGAGTAATAGCCAGTGACAGCTCAGTGGTTTTAGTGCCAGCGTTCTAAATTAGTCTAAGTCTCCCTCTGCTACCCTCTTAGGCTACACATGCCGCTCAGCTGAGATGTTATAGATAGGCACCGAGGTCAAAGCAATAGAAACAAATCTGGGTCACATTGTCCAGGCATCGCTAATGTGCAGGTAGAGTACAAAATCATCTGTGCTTCAGTTGGCATCTTATGAACAAAGAAAGCTGCTTTTTACTGAGTCCATCTAGCCCAGTATTGTCTACTGACTGGCAGCGGCTCCCCAGGGCCTCAGGTCAAGGTCTTGTCCATTACCTGCTATCTGATCCTTTCTGGGTTTGTTTGTTTGTTTAACCTGGGACTTTCTGTTTACCAAATATGGGCTACTGATAGCCCAATCCTATCCACAGGCAGAAGTGATGTGCTGCTGGCGAGTGCAATGAGGCCACCAACACAATGGCTGGAGGCCATGTGCAGAGTCCGGCGGAGAGGCTACCATCTGCCAGCCCTGTGAGTTGGCAGTGGTGGCGGACGGTAGGAGGAATGGGGGCATTTTTGGGCATGGAGGGGGAAGGAACCGAGGGTGGGGAAGAGGCAGGAGGGGGTGGATCCAGCAGCAATGGTGCACACCGGATCTTATCCCTCTTTTGTAAACCTCCCCACCCCTTTTCCTTCCTAGACATATGCCACCAAAATAGATGGCATTTGTCTAAGGAGACCCAGGGCTTGGTACGTACAAATGATTTTTTATTTACCTCCCGTTTGCCCTTGGGTTGCCCCCACCACCACAGGATGCACCATGCGCCTTTTTGGTGCAGCTGCATCAGTGCTGGTGGCAGGGGTTAGGATTGGGTTGAGAGTTGTGGTTCCTCTCCCATGGTGACAGTAGGCAAATAGCAGAATTAACTACTTTTGCCTGATAATCATTACCAGTGGGTGTAATCCACTGAGATAGACTCACTATGTCTTTGCACAACTCCCCATTCATTTCAATGAGGCTTGTGAAGTAGTTTGAACTCATTTTATGCTAACGTTAACTACAACCACAACACACCATGTGCCAAACTTCATCTTCACGCCCTTTTCTCCCCCTCCCCTCTCTCCTTTTAGCTCTCCTCCTCCTTTCTTTTCCTCCCCGCCCCAATAAGCCTCAGTGACCGCCTACCTTCCTTCTCCTCCACACGCACTTCAGGAGCCGCGTTCCCTTTACCTTCTCTGCCCTCTTCCCTGCCCACATGCATGGGCGTTGCTAGGAGGGTGCGGGCTGCACTTGCTGACGCACAATGAAGGGGTGACAAAGCCCCTCGCCCAGCCCAGGCCGCTCTGAGCAGCTTCCTGTTCTCGCGAGCTATGCTCGCAAGAACGCAAAGCTTTGCTCGGCCAGCCTCGGCCAAATTCGGTCGCCAAAAAAACCGACGTTTTAAATGCCTCACAAAAAAACAAACAAACCTGTTTTAAATGCCTCGAAGCCGGCGCCACTTTGAATGCCGTGTACATGACGAGTAACCTGGTGCAGCATTCAAAGCAGCACCTCTTTGAGTTGGGGCAACCTGGAAGTAATTGGTGGTGACGGCATCACATCAATGCCAATTACTTCCGCATCTGAGCACTGGGGAGGTGACTTCAAAGAGTCTTCGCACTGAATAATGCACAGGTAAGTGCCACCAGTGCCCACATGCCGTGGCATACATGCGTAGGCACCCCTCTTTTCCTCCAAGATATTTCCCACCTCCACGCTGTTTGTCAGGTGCTGCTCGGTTGTCCCTGCCTCCTGCATAGCTTTGGTTCCTGCGCAGGTGCAGTAACGGCATACCATTCCCTCCCTCTTTCTCTGTGCCCCCATTACAGATTTCTGAGGAGACTTCAGGGGTTGTCGTCACCATGGGGGTGAGTCAGGCCTAGACCTCATCGAGGGGATGGGGGTGTCCTGGGAAATGAGATGGGGGGCTGGTTTGGGGCTAGGATTTGGGGAGGGGGTTGGGATAGGAAGGGAGCATGTTTGGGTGGGAGAAACGTTTGGTGCTGGGGGGTCAGAATGGGGGCTTGTGGAGTTGGAATATGTGTGGGAGCTTTGGGTTGGAAATTCAAGGTTGGAGGGAGACAAATAAGTGGGGAAAATTGGGGGAGCAAATTTGGGGGTATTTCAGGGAGAAAAATGAAAATACTACTGAGGCTGGGCTTACCCCACCCACCCAAAAAGTAATGTAACGGGGATCCGCAGCCAATGACCAGTAGGTCAAGGGAACCACAGGTCGAAAAAGTTTAAGAACCCCCACTTTCCACATTTACGGGGATTCACTGCAACCATCAGGACTTAGTTCTGAAGATGACTGGCATGCACTGCTCTTAGACATTTTTCTTCTCCAGATGCAACCTGCCAAAAGGGCAACAATTTCAGCATTTTCATTTTTATTTTACATATTTATTTCCTCTAATATCTAAGTGCTCCCTACCAGCATCTCCCCTTTGCCCTGCAGGATATATACAGAGAGATAAGGAAAATGCAGGTTACAGCACAGCATGAAATGACTCAGAGATGTCACTCCAACCTTCTTGTGACACAATTTGTCAAAGACTTTTAAAAATAAATCCAAGTGCCACATCTCAAAACGAAGATCTGGCAAGCAGGACTGCCACTGATGATGCTTGGAACAGACTGTTTTTCTTTCTGGTGGTTCCTTCTCTATTTATTTATTTATTTAAAAAATTTATATCCCGCCTTATCCCATGCCGAGGCAAATGCCCAAGGCGGCTTACAACAAGGCAGCTTCTCTAGTTATTTGTAACATCCAGAAAGTTAGCCTACAAACTTTTATGAGCAAAAACTATCAATTATTCTAACACGACTGAGGTTTGAAAATCTCCTTACCAGTAGCAACATCCCCCCAATTACAGTTACAGCACAAATCCTATGCATGCCTACGCAGAAGTAAGTTCCATTGTGCTCAATGGCACTTACTCCCAGGAACGTACAGTATGTATATTGAATTGCAGCCTTAGTTTCCTGACACACCCACTGCCAAGGGAGCTATCTGAATAGTGACAATAGGTGTATGCATGTGTAGCTTTCAGTGACTACCACGTTTGCTGGTTAGGATCTTCTCCAGATTTTTGCCCAAGATCCCAAAGAAAATTCTATGTTTGGTCAAGGGGGGCAAAGTTTGGTAACAGAGCCCATGTTCTGCATGCGGCAAGTTCCAGGGTCAATCCCTGGCAGCATCTTCAGTTTAAAAGGGATCTCAGATCGAAACTATAGTTCCTAATCAAGCTTCTCTGCTGCCTGGAGTTTCCCAGCCCAGCTCCTACCCAGCATTCTACAGTTTTGCCTGGATCCTGCCTCCTTCTACATCTTGGATCTTTTACACACTGGATTGATGTTGCATCCTTTAAGAATCTATACTGACTGAGAACAGTGCTATTTATTATACATAAATGATCTGGGGAGTCAAACAGGGAGGTGGTCACACTTGTGGGTAACAGCAAACTACACACAGAACAGGCCCAAGAGCACCTGGCAACTGAGGTAGCAGCATGCCAAAGGTAGCGACACCCCTTACCTAGAGATGTGCCTGCACTTCCCACACCCTGAAGAAAGGGGTCGTAAGTGTGGAGAAGAGTACAGATGCTCTAGTCCACCACTCTGCTCTCCTCCACTTCATCCCCCTCTTCTTTTTGCAATCCAGGGAGTGGGATGAGGAGGAGGAGGAGCAATGCAGGTGAGTGGGCAGGTGGAGGTGAATAATCCCCACCAATCTGTTGCCTGAGGTGACTGCTTCAGTTGGCCTCACAGATGGACTGGCCCTGACTGCACAGGAAATAAAACCCCAATTGCACTGGGAAGAGTTCCAAATGGATCCCACCAAACTGGTGACTGGACAACAGAACAGACACATGTTCACAACACTATGCTAAACACCACCCCTGGGTTATGCTGGGGCTAGGTTCATGCTTTGCAACATATGAGAACGCATGTGTGTACGCATGCCCCAACTGTGCTGAAACACTTTCTGAGATTTCGGCTAAGTGAAAACAAACATTGATTTACAACCCAATTCTGTGTAACTCTTGCACCAGTGTAACAGTAGATCCCCCCGTGCAAGAGCATTTATGACAGTGTAACTTGCCGTACGCCGATGGACACATGACGGACATCGGCGTAACCCCCCTCAAATGCCTCACATGTGCAGTTCGGATGCAGAACGGATGCCGGCGCAACTCCACCAGTGCAGAGTGCATTCTGGAGGCATTCAGATGCCCCCAGAATGCCCCCTGCGCCGGCGGAGTTGCGCCAGTGTCTGTTCCGCGTCTGAACTGTGCATGTGAGTTGTCCAAGGGGGGTTATGCCGGTGTCCGTCCTGCGTCCGTCAGCGTCCGGCAAGTTACACTGGCATAAGTGCTCTTGCACCGGGGGATCTACTGTTACACCGGTGCAAGAGTTACACAGGATTGCGCCCTTAATGGTAGTAGTGCAGTAGACAGCAGCATTTAGCATTTACTTGTTGATTAGAAAGTGTTGAGCCAAATTTCTACAGTATTCAACGCAACTTGAGAGCAACCCTAAAACAAGACTGCTACCAATACGTGTCACGTTGTTCTGCGCAAGCTAAGCCCCTAACTCAAGTGCCATCTGATACCTGAATCAACAGTGTGATTATAACAGAAGTAATTCATTGTCACTATGAATGGTTTTATGCTGCTCATGTTAGGAGTAGTGGGGGGAACATGGATAAAGAGACATTTTTCTCCTTCATAATACAAAGACTCATACGGCGCAATCCTGTGTGCCGCTGTGCCAGGGAAGCATGCACTCCCCGGCACAGGGTGTCATAAATGTGCTGTATAGCGTGTTTACGGCACCTGGAGAGTAAGGGCGTCCCTTACACCTTCCCCGCGCCCACTAGAGCAGGGAAGGCCTATCCCGGCCGGGGCGGGAAGAGGGCAGTCCGGACGGCGAGAGGGGCCTGGAGAGGGTGGGGATATCAGCAGCGAGATCCACCGTATTCCAAGCCCTCTCCAGGCCCGGCACCGCCTCACACGAGCGGAGCGAATGTGCATGAGCTCCAGAGCTCGCGCACATACGAGGAGGCCCATTAGGCCTCCTGCCACTTATACCGGGGGAAGGGGACGATTGTCCCCTTCTCCCAAGTTGTTTCCGGGCTGACCCAGAACTCAATAGGATAGGGCGTCCAGCCCTTTAGGCCAGACGCTGTATCCTACACAGGACTGGGCTGATAGTCACCCAACCACACTAACTGACAGGAGACTTAGGACAAAGAAAGTACTTCTTCACACAATGCAGAATTACGATACTATGACGGCCAGCAGCTTTGATGGCTTTCAAAAGGAGTGAGGCAGCTATTAGCCATGACAGCTAGATGGAACCTCCATATTAAAAGGCAGTTTGCCTATGAAGACCAAATGCTCAAGGCAAACAATGGAGAAAGGCAGTTGTCTTTCATATGTCACTGGCAGCGCAATCCTGTATAACTTTGCACCGGTGCATCTGCTGTTACACTGGTGCATCTACTGTTAAAGGTAAAGGTGACCCCTGACAATTAAGTCCAATCGTGTCCGACTCTAGGGTGTGGTGCTCATCCCCATTTCAAAGCCGAAGAGCCAGCGTTGTCCGAAGACGCCTCCGTGGTCATGTGGCCGGCATGACTCTCCTTGCCGCAGCGCGTAGCATGCAGCTGGAACACAGAGCGCTGTTTACCTTCCTGCAAGCAGTACCTATTTATCTACTCGCATTAACATGCTTTGGAACTACTGTTACACCGGTGCAAAGTTACACAGGACTGCGCTGTTAAAGAAGATCTAGCTGGCCACTGGTGGAAAAGGGACGAGGCGGCTCTTGGTCTGATCTTCTTCTGTTTACCTTTTTATGGGTACAGATATATAAAAGCACGCATCACATTTTGTCCATTTATATCTAACATTCACATAGAAGCTTTGGAATGTGGAAATCAGAACAAAAATTTCCGCCAGCCAAGTTCCTTGTATTGCTCCCTTAGAAATGCACACTCACAAGAAAATGAACACAGAACAATACTATTTGAAGAGACATCTAAGTATAAAAGATGGGCAAAACCCCAAAGTTGTAATGTGTGCTTGGTAGCATTAATGGAATTGATGCTGTCGGCGTCTGGGAGTGTATTCCATTTGCGCTCAGTGGGTGACCACAAGCTATGTTGTTGTCTTGGAGAAAACCCTCAGCTTACACTCCATTATGAATCCAGAAGCCAAAATGGGACAACAGCGAAGAAGGCCTATCAGTGGGAGAGCTGCCGAATCCCCAACTGGAACTGTCAGTATCCTCTTTCAGTAATAAGGGTGTTATACACAAGACTGTAGTGCACTCAGTATTGAATACTACTCCTTGATACACTAACGGCCCAATCCTATTCTTCAGCTATGCTGCCAGAACGCACTTTCCAGCTGTCGCAAACATGACACGCCGGATTGTGTGGGGCTGGCCACTGCTGGGAGCAGCAAGCTGCCGTCCCAGGTAGGACAGTGCAGGGGGCAGGAGGGAGGCGGAGAGGGGTGGAATTGGGCAGGGTTGGGCAGAATGGGGAGGCGACGGGGGTGGGGAGAAGGGTGGATTGGGCCTGAGAAGGGGGCGGGTTCGGTGGCAGTGGCATCCACCGAATCCTCACCCCCTTCCCAGGCTTGATCCACCTTCACGGGTCCATGTGGACTTGCACCAGTTAGGTAGGATTAAGCTGTAAGGAAGCTACAGAGTCAGGCCACAGCCAAATAAGTATACCTGCATTGACCTACTGCCTTCTCAGAGCAGAAAGTGGGTCCTTCGTAATTTTTTTAAAATTCCTCTCTGCAGTTCAGGACTGAATCAGAATATGTGTCTATTGCTACATTAGCAATCTATTCTGTGTGTGAAGATTGGCAAAGGAAAGGGGAGATTTAAAGATCAGAGTCATCTGTGGCCCAAAATGTGGGTCAACTTTATCTTGTAGTTCAGTCATGGCAAGTACTCTCAGTCAGAGGGCTGATGCCACTGACACTCAAATGAGTAGGGGCGGTTTTCTCCACATTTGTGAATATAATAAATGTAGCATATAATATGAGAAACAGCAGTTATAAACTCAGATTACACTCACTTTCTTATATAACGTGAATTATATCATCAACATGTATTGCATTTCCAGTTCTGTGAATAGATGTGGTCTCCAGCTTTACCTTGTGCAAAATGCAGTTGCCTGAGTTTTAACTGTAGCTGCTTGCTAAGAGCATATTATACCTACATTGTTCAGTTGGCACTGGATGCTTCTGGGCTCAATTCAAAAGAGCTGGGTTTGACCTTTAAAGAGGTTTGGGACTCGGTTATCTGAAGGATCACCTTCTCCCATATATATCCCCTCCAGTATGCTAATACCTTGCTCTGGGTGCCCAGTTCATCAGAAGTGCAACAGGCACCCACAAGAAGCAGGGTCTTTTTGGTGGCAACACCAGGCCTGTGGAATACTTTTCCTTAGAGGCCAGGCAGGCACCCACTCTGCAAGTCTTCAGGCGGTTGGTTAAAATGTGGCTGCTCATGAAAGCATTTGATATAATTAAGAAGGCACTAACATTTGAACGTGCATAATTTGGGTCAGTGTAACAACATCATCACAGACAGCGTGATCCTATCCAACTTACACCACCGGTGAAACCAGCACGAGAGGGCAGGGCGGGAGGCTTTGGAGAGGAGGGGAGATTTAAATCCCCTTTGACTCCCCCTTTGGAGGGGTTTTGAATCCCCTTTCCATTCTGGCCTCCCGTTCTTGCTGCACCGCTGGTTACACTGGTGGTGTAAGTTGGATAGGATTGCACTGAGAGAGAGGCAACATGCCAAAAAGCAGTTTGTAAGTCTGCCTTGTTGCAGATTCTGGGGTGAGTAGATGTGAATGAAAGGCACAAAGAGTCTCAGACTAGGGTCTCTGGCAGCAGGACTCAGGTGCCTTACCCTGGCAGCTTGCCAAGCAGAGAATCTGCTGGTTTCCTCTCTGCTCTCCTTTAGTGCCACCACTGTGGGTGGCCATCGAATGGTACTGCCGCTAGAAGCACAGCAGTGGTCCTATAAAGCTTCTGATTGCAGACTGGCTCCTCCATCTGAATAACGTATTGCTCTGGTAAAAACGGAGCTGTTCCCAGCTTGCCCACCCACCTGCTGTCTGTCTTGACGAACTGGTTGCTTGACTACCTGCTTCCCAGATCCCTGATCTACCTGTTCAGTACCTGCTTGTCCTCAGATCACTAGCCCTGAGAGTGATAAAATAAAGTTTGGGCAACTTTTCTTTTCTTTCCTCAGAAATTCAGGGTGTATCAGTGAAATTTTATAAGCTGAATGCGGTCGTTTTTACTGTAACTCAACTAATCACACAATGCAAAGAAAACGGTGTGTTTCAAAGCCACATATATTCAAACCAGAGTAATCGCACTCCAGCACATGCTGTTGCCCTCATCTTTCCCTTAACACACTGGCACAAATAGAACATACGCCACAACTGCAATGCATAAGCACCTCCAGGATAACTACAAAGCCTTGGACACCTTTTACATGACGGAAAAATTACCTTTCCACTTTCCTGGGCAAGGCCTCGAGTATTAGTCGTCGTCTCTAACCAACTCCTGTGCTCATTAAACCATCTTCCTGCACGGCACCGTCTTCGTGTCTGACACAGCACTGCAGCTCCAATACAGTACAATAAAGTGGAGCTGAAAGATGACTTAAAGCTCCCCATTTCTTACCTGGCTTCGTGCAGTTCTTTTCTTCATGTGTCTCATTATCTGATGCCATCAATCTTCTATTCCTCCATAATTCTGACAGGAGCTTTTTGTCGACAATAGCTGACTCTTGTCCTGCATTAAAAACAAGGCACAGTTTTTGTATTGGCAAAAACGGCTGCTTCTAGATATTGCTGTATAAAATATATACTGTATATTTTAACTAGATAAACATTCCCTAAGACTAAAGCAAAGACTGGCAGTTTCTGTTGGCATAAAAAGGTAAAGGTGACCCCTGACAATTAAGTCCAGTCGTGTCCGACTCTAGGGTGTGGTGCTCATCCTCATTTCAAAGCCGAAGAGCCAGCGTTGTCCGAAGATGCCTCCGTGGTCATGTGACCGGCATGACTCTCCTTGCCGCAGCGCATAGCATGCGGCTGGAACATGGAGCGCTACCTTCTCGCAAGCGGTACCTATTTATCTACTTGCATTAACATGCTTTGGAACAAACTGCTAGGTTGGCAGGAGCTGGCCAAGCAACGAGAGCTCACCCTGTCACGGATTCGAACTAACGACCTTTCAATCGACAGCTCATGGTTCAGCGGTTTAACCCACTGTGCCACCCGCTGGCCTACAATACAATACACCTGTTGGCATACAATATGTTATATATCAGTTGAGGCATCTGGAGAACAAGCTAAGTTAACACGGGCAGAGTCAGAGAACTATCGGTAAACATAACCCAATAGCAGGGGGCGTATGAAGGAATCTAATTGTTGGTGCAGTGGCAAATCACAGTGCACCGTGCATCTTCTTACTTATCTATCACATTCAATCTTAGTCCTTGAGCTCGCCCTCCTATTTTATTCTCACGACAACACTGCAAGGTAGAGTAGACTGTAACTGACCCAAGGTCACTCAATAAGCTTTTTGGCTACGCAGCCCCCAGAGCAGGGCCAGCCCAGCCATGAAGCAGGCTGTGGCAGTGGAAGGGGGGCAAAGCAGCAGCAGGTTCAGGGTGCCTATTATTACCCCAAGTCTGCTGCTGCCTCCTTACCATACGCCATCGTGCAGTTTTCCCAAACCAGGAAGTGCGGGAGTTCTGATTTTATTTAAAGGGAGCACGCGATGCGAATGAAGGAGCTCCTTCATTTGCACAGTTCCTTTAAGTAAAACTGGAAGTCTTGAACTTTCTGGTTTGTGAAAACCACACAATGGAAAACAGTACGGGGCTTTTTATTAGCGCATCACAGAGGCGGCGGCAGCAGACCCAGGGTGGTGTGGCAATGAGCAGTGTCCTCAGTCACACCATTCCTGCCCTAGAGTGAGCCAAAGATATCTAGTTCTAGTTCACTGCCTCACACGGTCTTGTATGACCTAGCGAACCAGTAGTCTCAAAAATACAGCATGCTGTTTTTGCAGGCAACAATACTACTCCTGTGCAAACTGGGAAACCAGCCAGGGGAGCCACGGAGTGCCACGGAATCTTCTTGGAAAACAGTGTAATACCAATTGGCAGGCATCAACATAATGTAATGGGGAGCCGCAGACAATGGTCGCCAAACAAAAGGTAGTGCCACTGGCTGGGCTGTTATGATTGTAAAAAGGCAGAGCTCTCAGAAAGGCTTGGGGGGGGGGGGGCAGGCCAGCAAGGTTAGGGTAGGAGGAGATAGGAGACTGAGAGGGTATCAAGCTAGCTCATGTGGGTACTTGAGCACTTGAGGGTAGCTCAAGTGGTAGAGCACATGTGTTACGTGTAGAAGATTCCACGTTCGGTCCCTAGAAGCACTGGGAAAAAGACCCCTGCCTGGAGCCCTGGAGAGCTGCTACTAATCCACGCAGGCAACACTAAGCTAGATGGAGCAATAATATAAAGCTGTGAAAGATGTTCATGTTAAGTGGTCCAGAAGAGCAAAAGACAAGAAGGAGGAATCCAAGGGAGGGATGAAAACTGAAAGAAAGGGCTTGGGAGGGTATATCCACGTGATCAGATGCAAGGAAGGCTAAAGATCACACACTGATTTGAAATAGATAACCAGCCAAGCTGCTGGCTGTACAATATCTTCTAGTTTACAATATAATTACTGAAAATGGTGTGTACATTTCGTCTACCAAGCTAATATTCTTGAATCAACCAACCACAGGCTTCTTTCCTCCTCTAAGAACCAGAGCCTGTAAACACTGCACCATGAGGGCAGTACGGTACTGTAAGTCTAACGGGCTTCAGTAAGGGTTTCTCAGCCAACACACTGTTGTGAGTCTTCTCATTCAAGCAAAAATGGTTTGGGGATCCCAAAGACAACACATTTCTGCAGGCTTTTATGGCAGCAAGACTCACTTCAGTTTATATACAAATGGAGAAAATATTAACAACACTAAATGCGGATTTCACACATGGACAGATCTTTGTGCTCTAACACACTTCTGAAACACCTAGATATGTATACAAGTAACAGGCCGATCCTGCCTATCTTTAGGCTGGCAGAGCAAGCACTCCACTGGCCTAAGGAGTCAACCAGTCGGCACAGGGGCGGGGTGTGTGGGCAGGAGTGGCGAAGGAGAGGGCCACTGGCTGGCCCAGGCTGAGAGGGGGTGGGGATATCTGCACTGAGTTGTGCCAATATCCTATGCCCACTTCCCAGCCCAGGCCAGCCCTTACGCGGCCTCCCCAGACGCACGTGAGCTTCAGAGCTGGCGTGCATCCAAGGAGGCCTATTAGGGCTCGTGCCGCTTACACCGGGGGAAGGGGATGAATGTGAGGTGAGCCCGGCCCACGCTGGCATGGGCCGCAATCTGTGCAAGATGCAGCCGTCGGCCATTTAGGCCAGCCATGCAAACTAGCGCAGGATTGCACCGTTAGATACATTACTACACTTTACTATGGCCTAATTCAGAAATAACAATCCCAGTCCAGCAAACTCTCTCAGACACAAATTAGTTCAATTCTTCCTGGTTCTCTCAGCCTAACATACCTCACAGGGTTGATGTAAGGATAAAGCAGGAAAAGAACTCTGAGCAACTTGAAGGATGGATGGGCAGTATATAAATGTGAATAATAAGTGATACCCCTCTCCTTCCCTGTCCCCTGTCTCTCTCATGCCAGAATCCAGTTCTTCCTGGCTCGTTAAACTATATTTTCTAGTGACATCCAAACCAAGAAACTGGTTTGAGAAACCCCTACAAACCAGGATCAAGCAGTGGTTTGAGGGATTACTCAAGCCTTTCTCACACGGCTGGGCCATCCATGACCGCATCAGGTGGCAAGTTGTTTGGAGGAAGACCCACTGAACAGACAGCAACCGCAACCCTCCAATCTGCCTGGCCCCCCAAGGATCAGAATGCTGCAATCCTGCCCCCTTACCTCACTCCTTCCTCCACATGGGCTTTTTAAACAAAGCAGGAAACACAGAGCCGTTGGGAGCACTCCCAGCACACTGTGCATTTCCTGTTTAGTTTAAAGAGCCTGTGCAGAGCAAGGAGTGAGGTATGGGGTGTGTGAATTGGGGGGGGGGGTTTCAGCAGGGGGTTGTTGTTGTTGTTGTTGTTGTGCAGTCGTTAAGTCGTGTCCAACCCTTCGTGATCCCATGAACCACATCCCGCCAGGCCTTCCTGTCCTCCACTATCTTCCTGAGTTCGCTCATTTTCATGTTCGTTGCATCAGTGATGCTGTCTAACCATCTCATCCTTTGCCTTCCCCTTCTCCTTTTGCCTTCAATCTTTCCCAGCATCACTATTGGGATACCTGAGGCATGATTTCCCAGTTCAGATATCATGGGAAACTGTATTTTAACAAAACAGGAAGTATTGAATTATGGCATGAGAGAAACAGAGAAGAAACATTTATTTATTTATTTTTCACATTTATATACTGCCCCTCTTTCACCGAGCCCAAAATAGTGAACATGGTTTCTGCCTCTCCTTGTATCCTCACAACAGCCCTGTGTGGTTGATTAGGCTGCAAGATAGAGACATAGCTTCTAGGGTAAGCAGGGATTTGAATCCATGCCTTCCTGGTCCACGTCAAACTCTTGAACCACTACAACACTGGTTCTCATGTTGCTCCTGTGGGACCAGGATTGTTTCATCTGAACAAGGCTACTACATTCCCCCCACCCCATATTTTGCAGATAAGTACTGCCTTGCTGGATCAGACCAGGGGTCCATCCAATCCAATATTCTGCCTCCAACTTTCAGAAGTCCACAAACTGGTTTTGATGCACTAGCCAACCCCTGTTGTTTGCTCCCAACCCAATCATCTAGCAATCAGCAGTACTGTACACTGCCTCTAATCATAGAGGAGGACACAGAAGAAACTCCTGTTTGGAAAAAAATCTGCAAAAGCATAGCAAGTGAGTTGGATTCCAAGAAAATCCAACTGCAGATGCCTCATTCGGTGGCACTGACTAGGGGCAAACAAATCAACAGAAAAGACTGAGAGTGGACTTCCCGTAAGGAAACAAAAGCCTCTGAAAAATAAGACCACATTTGCCTTCACCACTCTGAATCAACTCAACCACCAGGCAATCACAGTACCTACAGAGCAATCTGCACAGAACTTAACACTTCTCTAAATTAACAAATGGGTTGCTGTCAAGGCTCCCTTTTAAGTGTACTGTAGGACGACAAGTTCAAAGAAGCCTTTATTCTAAAGCAGCTCAGCTCAGTCTAAACTTGCAGTTTAAATGCTCATGAAATGTTAGATGTACAAGTGCAGATAACTATGAACAGATCCCGCAACTAGCATCTTGGGTGCATTCATATAGATCTTATTTAGCCAAGATAAGGATCAGGGATGCGAAACAGATACTGAGCTATAGTCTAAGGCTGCATATTTTAAAAATGAGTGATATTACTCAAAGCCTAAAGGGCAACAGATTAAAACAAAACTGAATTCAGCTATTGCAATGCAGTATGGTTATTACTGAGTATACAGTGGAGGTGAAGAATAGATTTAGGGCATTAGACCTGGTAGACAGAGTGCCTGAAGAACTATGGACGGAAGTTCGTAACATTGTACAGGAGGCAGCAACGAAAACCATCCCAAAGAAAAAGAAATGCAAGAAAGCAAAGTGGCTGTCAGATGAGGCTTTACAAATAGCTGTGGAAAGAAGGAATGCAAAAAGCAAAGGTGAAAGGGAAAGATATAAACAACTGAATGCAGATTTCCAGAGAATAGCAAGGAGAGATAAGAAGGCCTTCTTAAATGAACAATGCAAGAAAATCGAGGAAAACAACAGAATGGGGAGGACTAGAGATCTCTTCAAGAAAATTGGAGATATCAAGGGAACGTTTTGTGCAAAGATGGGCATAATAAAGGACAAAAAAGGAAGAGACCTAACAGAAGCAGAAGAGATTAAGAAGAGATGGCAAGAATACACAGAAGAACTATACAAGAAAGATCTTAATGTTCCTGATGACCACGCTGGTGTGGTCACTGACCCAGAGCCGGACATCCTAGAGAGTGAAGTCAAGTGGGCCTTAGGTAGCATCACTAACAACAAAGCTAGCGGAGACGATAATATCCCAGCTGAGCTACTTAAAATCCTAAATGATGATGCTGTGAAAGTGCTGCACTCAATATGCCAACAAATTTGGAAAACTCAGCAGTGGCCAAAGGATTGGAAAAGGTCAGTTTACGTTCCAATTCCAAAGAAGGGCAGTGCCAAAGAGTGTTCAAACTATCGCACAATTGCACTCATTTCACATGCTAGCAAGGTTATGCTCAAAATCCTACAAGCTAGGCTTCAGCAGTACGTGGACCGAGAACTACCGGACGTACAAGCTGGGTTTCGAAGAGGCAGAGGAACTAGAGATCAAATTGCCAACATGCGCTGGATCATGGAGAAAGCCCGAGAGTTCCAAAAAACCACCTACTTCTGCTTCATTGACTACGCAAAAGCCTTTGATTGTGTGGATCACAACAAACTGTGGCAAATTCTTAAAGAGATGGGGGTACCAGACCACCTTACCTGTCTCCTGAGAAACCTGTATGCGGGTCAAGAAGCAACAGTTCGGACCGGCCATGGAACAACCGACTGGTTCAAAATTGGGAAGGGAGTATGGCAAGGCTGTATATTGTCACCCTGCCTATTTAACTTATATGCAGAGTACATTATGAGAAATGCAGGGCTGAATGAATCGCAAGCCGGAATCAAGATTGCCGGGAGAAACATCAACAACCTCAGATATGCAGACGATACCACCCTAATGGCAGAAAGTGAAGAAGAACTAAAGAGCCTCTTGATGAGGGTGAAAGAGGAGAGTGCAAAAGTTGGCTTGAAACTCAACATTAATAAAACTAAGATCATGGCATCTGGGCCCATCAATTCCTGGCAAATAGAAGGGGCAGAAATGGAAGCAGTAACAGATTTTACTTTTCTGGGCTCCAAGATCACTGCAGACGGAGACAGCAGCCATGAAATTAAAAGACACTTACTCCTTGGAAGGAAAGCTATGGCAAACTTAGACAGCATAATAAAAAGCAGAGATATCACCATGCCAACAAAAGTTCGCATAGTCAGGGCGATGGTGTTCCCAGTAGCAATGTATGGTTGGGAGAGTTGGACCATAAGGAAGGCTGAGCGCCAAAGAATAGATGCTTTTGAACTGTGGTGCTGGAGAAGACTCCTGAGAGTCCCTTGGACTGCTAGGAGATCAAATCAGTCAATCCTAAAGGAAATCAACCCTGACTGTTCCCTGGAAGGACAGATACTAAGGCTGAAGCTCAAATATTTTGGCCACCTAATGCGAAGAGAGGACTCTCTGGAGAAGACTCTGATGCTGGGAAAAATTGAAGGCAAAAGGAGAAGGGGAAGGCAAAGGATGAGATGGTTAGACAGCATCACCGATGCAACGAACATGAAAATGAGCGAACTCAGGAAGATAGTGGAGGACAGGAAGGCCTGGCGGGAGATGGTTCATGGGATCACGAAGGGTCGGACACGACTTAACAACTGAACAACAACAACAACAACAACATGGTTATTACATATAGGCTGCAGTGAATTTAGACACCTGAATTCTGTTGGAAAAGGGAGGGGAAGCAGAGCAGTCAGCAAAAGGGGCCCTTTTCCTATGGGTAAAATCTACTATCTGGCTATTTGCAATAAAACATACAGAGAGCAGAGAGATGTATATACCGTATTGGTCTGAGTATAAGACTCACTTTTTTCTCCTAATTTAAGTTTTTAAACTAGGGGTGCGTCTTATAATCAGGCTGTTGCAATTTAATGCCAGTGATTTAATTAAAAAATTTTGATAGCACCAAACTTTAAGGGTGCGTCTTATAATCAGGTGCGTCTTATACTCGGGACAATACGGTATGTACATCTTCTGAGTGGTCAGAGGTTCCTCCTACTTTGGAACAGAGAACCCTAGAGCTGTTCTCTTTGCCTGGAAGTGTGGGGGAGGAAGGGGGGGTATTTATTTATTTATTTATTTACATACAATATTTTTACCCCACCAAGGCGGCTTACAACAAGAAAAAATACAAAAAATAATCACTTTTAAAAAACAATAAAACCAGTTAACAGTTAACAGTATGGTCTGCCAATGTGGAGACAGGGCACACATCCTTCTCCAACAAATTCTGGTTACTAGGCATTCTGCAGGAGCAACATTTTTCTCCATGGTCAAAAAACTGCATTTAAGCCTGGGCTACATTGTCCACGGCTGCGTCGGCGGCTGCGTTCCGTGTCCCGCCCCCAGGTCAAACAAAGGTTCTGATTGGCCGGACGTAGCGCGAACGCGGCAAAAGTCGAGCCCGGCTCGACTTTTGCCGCGTTCGCGCTACGTCCGGCCAATCAGAGCCTTTGTTTGACCTGGGGGCGGGACACGGAACGCAGCCGCCGACGCAGCCATGGACAATGTAGCTCGGGCTTTAGGAATATAAACTCCGCGTAGATTCTGCAAGATCTGCAAGTGAGAGACTAGACTGCTGTCCTGCTGCACTCTCTGATCTTTTCCACAAAGCCCATGCAGATTTTGCATTCTAACACATTCTAACATAATACTGTATTTCTCTGATATATTTCTCTACAAGTATGCTTTTCTGGAGCTGACACGTTATACTGGAATCAGCCCTTAGGCTTAAGTGAATGGGATGTAGGGAAGTGTACATGTAAACAGGGCTGGGCCTGATGGGCTACTAATTAACAGGCTAACAAAATTGTTAGGGAACTGTCCCACCAGCTAGAAAGTTGAAATTTGGTGCACATGCAGTTTAATAACCAAATTAATATACAAGCCTAAATGTGGCACAACTGTACACCCCTCACCAGGGAAGGGACATATGAAACAAATCCCACACAAGTTAATCACCAGCTAGAATGTTAACATGTAGTGCATACCCAAAAGGGAAGACAAAGGGCAATATACAGGGCATAGCACCTAGCAATTAACATGGCACTGCACCCATCTTGCTATCAGCTTCTCCCATTTGTACTATGTAAACTGGCATTGGACTGGGCAAAGGTAGCCCTTGCTGCCTAAGGCTAGAGAGCCCAGACAGAAAGAGGCCCCTTTGGGAAAGCTTCCAACCCAGTTTAACAGAGAGCCCGAAGATCCAGTGGATCCCCTTAGAACCAATCAATAACAGAATGTGAGCAGTCTGGAAGATGGAGCAACCCACTCCCTCCCAAGTGAACTGAGGCTAGGCAGGAAAAAGGAGTTTTTCAAAAGACTGAAAAATTAAAACAATACATAGAAAAAGACAAATGATTTTTTAAAAAAGGCACTGATCAACTAAAGGAGAAAAGGGGAGGCAGCACAGCAGCAAAGGTTGGATACGATGCTAAAAGGCAAGCGGAAATAAGACACAAACCCAGATGCAACTTCTCTGCATACTGTACTTTATCCTACTTACACTGTCCAGGGTTCTGTCCTGGTATCAATGCTTGCAGCAAGGTGAATGGGGGAGCCCCCTCCCCCCTTGAAGCATCAGGTGCTTCCACTGTCAGAGCTGAGCAAATGCGCAAAGGGGTGTGTGTGAGACACCCACCACCACCATATAAAACCTGTGGGTGTTTTGTTGTTCAGTCGTTAAGTCGTGTCCGACCTTTCGTGATCCCATGAACCATATCCCGCCAGGCCTTTCTGTCCTCCACTATCTTCCTGAGTTCGCTCATTTTCATGTTCGTTGCATTGGTGATGCTGTCTAACCATGTGTTAACCCTGCTTTATATGTGGAATTGGTTGCTGGGGGATCTGAATTTCCTCCTCTTGGAAATCAGGTGGGCTGCATGGTCCAATGAACTGGTTGAAGCCAAGTTCTTTGTTTACCAGTCAGTTGGGGAAGAAGAAGAAGAAGAAGAAGAAGAAGACGAAGAAGAAGAAGACGAAGAAGAAGAAGAAGAAGACGAAGAAGAAGAAGAAGACGCAGCAGCAGCAGCAGCAAAGCAATAAACTACAAGAATAATGCATCCGGATGACTCAGCAGCCTTTTTAGGATGCTGAAGCATTGCAAAAGACCTTGGGGTTTCAGAAAGATCCAAAACCAGTTACAAACAGGCAAAAAAAGGAGGAAATCCAAGATGTTCAACACAACACCTATTCCAAGTCTCCCTGATTACTGAAAAAGTCCCTGATTACTGAAATAGCCCTGATATTGTTATGGTCTAAACTTGAGATGTGAAATTTCCCTCATTACAGAAGCCAGCAACTCTGGGTCAGAGAGGAAGCCAAGCCGCGTACAGGATGGAATACTTAAGCACTGGAAGTTCTGTACACTTTCACATATGTGTGCCTCAGATTGGGAAGAGGGGAGACCAGGGAGGTACAATGAAAGGGTATAGAAATTCTCCTTTGACATACCAAGACAATCCCTGGATTGGGAGAGCAGGAATTTTCTTTGTCAAGCAGGAATTTACAGTATCTATGCTCACAGAATACAAACTGGATTTAGCAATATGGATTGATAGAGATATACACATGCATATGCAACATAAGGTTCGGAGCTTATCATATAATCTTTGACCTAAATGTATCACATAAGCTAACAACCACCGGATTGTTCCAAAAATAGATTTATTGCAGTTATTGGGTCATCTGATCCTCTAGTTTCAGATAAGTACTGTATACAGAGGCCTGCTAGTGAACAATTTTTTATTAAAAATATATTAAATAAAATTTTATTAAATTTTTATTTAAAAAAATAGGATCCATTTTTTTAATCCTATTAATATTAACAGGAAGATAAAGTTAGTCAGCTCTCCTACTGCAGTCCCTGGCAAGAACTTGTAAATATGATTGCGTGCAAGTGGCATAGTTTATCTGTACCTGCAGGTAGTGACAGACATAGCGTTTCAAGCATGGAGTTGCAGCAGGTTTTTCCCCTGAGGTGTGAATCTGGCTTTGCAACATGCGTTACTAACATACACACCAGCACGTCAAATCTTGGATCGGTGAACTACTTCCCATCCAAGCCAAGCCCCCAATCCTGCCTTTCCTCTCATGTATCAGGGAGGCTGTCAGTTTGGCTTTGCTTGTCTGAATAGGCACATACCGTATGCATTTGCACATAAGATCATCTTACAAAACAAAGTCAAAAACACTTGTTACAATTGACTGAGCGAAGGTGTAGTGGGGATGCCATTGCTGCAAGCCAAAAAGCATCCAGCGCAGCCCACTTCAACCTGAACCACACCAAAAACCTGTATAATTTTTCTGTGTTCCCCCCCCCCAAAAAAAATTTTTTTTGCCCCAGGATAGAAAAAAATGCATATGTGTTTTGAGGGCAGCGACAGCTCTAATCAAACTAACCCTGCCCCATGTTATAACTGTCTTCAGTCTCAATTCTTCAACAGCAGTATATGCTTGCTATTGGTGTCAGACAGGATTTTGTATAACTTGCTTTTGGTGCAACAATCCGGTGGCGGAGCGCTTGCTCCGTAAAGGACGTTCACGACGACCAGAGAGTCGGCCGCCCTCGCTCCACCGCCAGATCGCCCATGCAGCCGCCGGAGGAGGTAAGCAATCCCCTGGCGGGGGCAGTCCAGCCAGCAAGGGAGGCCAGGGGTTGGCGGATCCGGCCCGGAGGGGGGGATGGTGGCCGCCATATCCCCGTCCCCTTCCCAGACCAGATCCGCCATTACACAGCCTCCATTGCACTTGCACCAACTAAATAGCTGGCAGAAATCCGAGGAAGCCCACTGGGGCCTCCCCACGTTACAGCAGGGGAAGAGGACTATCTGGCTGCCGGCCAGATAGTTAGGCAGGATTGGGCTGTGAGTGTTGTTTAAAAATATATATACTGGTTTGGAGGAAACAGTTACATGCCTAAAGGCAACCTAGTAACTTTGTGGCTAGGGTGACATTTGAACCTATGACCAGCTATAGAGGGCAGCAAAGTGGTACAGATGCCAAGGACTTAAGGTTGGCAAGGGGTCCACTGAGAAGGTTTGAGGAACCTGGACAAAAACTTTAGACAAAGGCATTCCCATCGTCTTGACTTTCCCCTTAAGTTTTAATAGTTGCGGTATAATTAAAGAGGACCCCCTTGGCATGGAGAATGGTGAAGCTGTCTTTCAGTTATATCAGCTCAAAATGGAAAGTCTGAGGACACATGATACAGTCACCTTGCTGAAGCTAAGCAGGTCTAGGTCTGGTCAGTGCCCTGAAGGGTGACTGCCTGGGACATCACGTACACTGCCTTGAGTTCCATGATGGAAGAAAGTTGAGATATTAATGTAATTCTAAAAAGGTGACTTTTTTCATAAAGGATTTGCCATAGAGCTTGGCTTGCTTACATTACACATCTAGTAGAAGACTGGTTATGGTGGCCCACTGGTGGAGCGGGGGCAAATCCTGACCTTGGCCCTGTGTGACTTTGGGGCTTCTGGGATTACAGTTCACACTCTTACCGAGCAATCCAAAGCATGTTTGCTGAGATGTAAATCTCATGAAGTTCAAAAGGGCTTACTCCCAAGTAAGTCTGTACAGGATTGCTCTGACAGCAAATATACCATAGGTAAAGGTAAAGGTGACCCCTGACAATTAAGTCCAGTCGTGTCCGACTCTAGGGTGTGGTGCTCATCCCCATTTCAAGCCATCAAAGGAATGTTCATCTCATTCTATGGCACACACATTTCACTCTCTAATCTGGTTTTCAAAGCTGTATTTCCCTAACACCTATTATTGGCTTTATGCCTGACAACCTACCCACTGGCGTGTCCAAGCCTCACAAGGCACTCCTGTGCCTTCAACAGCAACCGGGCAGCAGGGCAATTTTCTCATCAAAGGGAGGAGCCGCTGCACCAATCATCCTTCTGATCATCCTTCTCCTGTTAAAGGGGCAGGAGCCCCATTATTGGGGGAAGGGAAGCAGGCAGCCCTACAGCTAAGATTGTCAGATGTCCATTTACGACTTATTTTTGAGAATTGTCTGTCGTTCTGGAATATAATCCCCCATAGCTCCATCAAACCTCACAGAACAGGCAGCAAAACTCCACAGTTCCTTATTTTAAAAATGTTAATCTAGCAACCCTAGTTTTTATTTTATTTATTTTTATTTTCATTTAAAAGGTTTTTATACCGCTTTTCTAAAATTCAAAGTGGTGTACAACAAACATATAGCTCAGATCTGCCTGTTTTGGAATCACTGTTCTAAACCAACGGAGAGCAGCACAGCAGGTAAATAAAAGCATTTTAGTGGACCAATTTCTGTTGATGAGTTTTGTACAGCTCGCAAAGGGCTCTTCATAAAGCAGAAATGAAGCCCATTACACAGCCATCACTGTCACCATCAGCTTCCATCAAGTCCTGGCCCTGCCAAAAGTTCAGTCAGTCGGAACTGTAGCTTTTATGCACTGTAGTACACAGAAATGGGGCAGGGAGCCACCAAATCATTATTCCTGATGTTGTGCATGGTTCCTCTCTGCCTCTCTCTCATTAGGTTTCTCTGTTCTCTCCAGATCTATCCAATAATTCACACATTACTTTCTCCACTCCAATCACAAATATCACTCTGAAGTCCAACCCCCACATCACATTGAAACCTAATGCGGTTCATAAAAACTGGCCCACATACTAAAAACTCCAGATCTGACTTAGGAGTCCTCAGCTTGGTATGGAATCAAGTGACAAGCATAATTCACATGGTTGTTATACATGTGACTGTATATGGTTGGGGATTTTTTTTCCCCTACACAGGTTAGCTCCTGTGTGTGTGTGTGGGGGGGGGGAGAGACATGCATAAATCTACCCTGAGTAATCCATTCCTGATAGATAGTTCTTAACCTGGAACTACCAGTTTGAGCCACTTGCTTAAGTATCTAATCTTGCCTTGGTGCCCCAGTGGGATCAAATGTGCATTTCACATGACTCTAAGAATCAAGAAGCAGAAAGAGGGATTCTTGTGGTGATCAAGACCGCAATACTAAACACACTTACTAGGGAGTCAACCCCATTGAACACTGTGGGACACCCCTGAGTAAAAATGCTTTGGGCTGCACTGTAAGGAGGATCTGACTGCCGTATCACTATTTCTATGGGGAGTCAAACACGAGGAATCTGTCACATGTGAATTGGAGCCAGACACACCTGTTGTGTTGCACTGGAGGGAAAAATCCTGACCGGGCTGGGGAGGAGGGTGCACAATCCAAATTCTTCTGGTTAAACAAGGCAGCCTAGTCTCTCCTGGCGATGGAGGCGGGGGTGCCCAACCCCCTACCAACGTTTCATTCATTCCCACCACCTGTCACCTACCTAGCTTAGAAAGCAGGGTGGACATGCACCAGACGAAGAAGAGGATGGCGCAAATGAAGCCAAGCTGTTGCAGTAGCATCTCCCGCCTCTTGCGAACTTTCCTCAGCTTGAAGAGGGGAGGTTTCGGCGGGACGATCGGCTGCACTTCCAGCCCCATCTCGCTCCGGGGCTTGCTGGTCAGATTGGGAAGGCCTGAGGGCAAGAGGAGGAAGCCTCCCTCCCCCCTGTGTCGCTGAAAACAGGGCTCACTTGGAAAGGATCCCCGTGAAGGGCGTCATCCTCACGACCAAAGGAGAGACACGTATCAAGGAAACCAGCCCTCCCAGACACAGGGCAAGAGACAGAAACAGGAGGGCGCTGGGGCTGGGCAAGAAGCAGGCGGGGAACGGGTGGTGCTGATGCAGCCGGGAAAGCCGCCCTGCAGCAGGTGGCGAGTTGATGCGCTCGCGATCTCCGCTCAGGGACAGGACGAGCTCGGAACCTCCGACCCCATCGCGGGGGCCAAGCGGGCGATGCCAGAAAGACAAGAGCGCCCTTCCAGGCCCTGCTGCGGACGCACACACGAGGCGAGAAATCACTGGCGGCGACGGAGCAGCAGCGGCCGAGAGCTTCCCTCCCCGAGGGGAGATCCAGAAACCAACAAGCGCGCCCTTGCAAGCCCAAGCTCCGCTTCGGGGCAGCGAAAGATCCCGGCGATCGCGCGACAGCGGCTCAGCCCCGCACAGCAGCCGACTGGAAAGTTTCACATCCACCTTCCCTTCGCCTGCCCGCTGTTGCGGGAGGCTGGCAGAGCAGTGGCCGCGGTGCTCCTCATCCCTGTCCTGGGCATCCTCCTTCTCCTCCTCATCCCCCTCCTGGGTATGGACGTCCGTCCGGTGCACAAGCCGTACTTCGCCCGGCCCGTCCTCGGCTGGTACTTGCAAGGCAGCCGAACAAATTCCTTCGGAGCGTCCTGGCTGGCCGGCCGGCGATGCCCTCCTGCCTCCTGTCCCCTCGTCGCTTCCCTCCGGCTCGCGGGCAACTTTCTCTCCGAAGCACCTTGGCAGTCCCTCACCCGGCAAGCAATGCGCATGCGCCTGTGGGCAGCCCGGGCTCCCTCTGCGCCTCTCACTCTGATCACTTTCCTCTGTGTATGTTTTCCCGCGCTCGCCCGCTCCCCCTCGGGGTGGGGGGGGAAGGGATTAACTGACCAAATTAATCTTTTCCCCTAAATGGCGCAGGAATTATCCCTTCCCCATTTAGCACTTGGCAGGGCTTGCGCCGTGCGTGCGGGGATGAAGCATGCCAGTGCATGTGCCTGTGTTGCTGTCGCTGCTGCAGATCAGCCCGGCCCAATTGAGGCAGTTGACCAAGGCAGCGGATTGGCAGAAGGGGACTGGAGCACCCACCTCTGACAGAACAATCACTTCCTGATTGGGCCTCGGGCTCCCTAGATTGGAAAAGGAAGAACAGTGGGGAAGAGAAGAGTGGTGGGCTAGAGGTTCCTAGTTGGTCCAGCCCAGGGGTCAGCAACTTTTTTCTTTTAAGGGGCCAGACATTCGGGGGTGACATCGTCATGTCACCGCCCTGGTGGCTACTGATGAGCACTCAGAAGCGGCCTGCACACGGCAGGGCCTCTGAGAACATTTTTATCAGGGGGTACAAAATTTCCTTTGGGCCCCTTCTTAAAGGGGGAGGGGACAAAACGGGGCAGGGGGGGAGATAGCAATGGCCAGAAAAGTCTCTGGAGTCCAGGTCTACCAGGTTTCCTGATGCGGTGCCACCTAGGTCTACCCATCTGGTAGAGTTGGCCTAGCCTCTATCTTACACTTTCCATGAGGCCAGCTGAGATCCCAGGAAATTTCTGGGGCCCCTCCTTTGGCTCCTGGGCCCCCTTTTTGACCTTGGGCCAGGGTACAATTTACCTCCTTTACCCCCCTCTCATGGACCCTGCTACTGCACGGACCTTGGCTTGGGAGGCCCTCCCGCCCAGTTTGCCGTTCACCAGACAGGGAATGACAGGGCAGCCGTCTCGAGCTCATGGAGCTGTGCTGTGCGGCACAGGGACTCCACAAGTGAGGGCAGGTGGGTGGAGTTGTGGATGTAGCCAAAGCTGCCATGCAAATGGAATGAAACTGCTAAAGAGGGTCTGGGGGGGGGATTATTTAATGTAGACATCATTCAAAATTTTAAGTAATTTTTAAATTTTCTTTTTTTTAATAATTAGAAAAATTGACTCCTGCAGGCCATTATCTTCCATGGCCATTAACAATGTGCACCTCATGAAAGCATATACTGTATATGATTATTTGTTCAACCGTGGAAGTCATCAGAAAAACAATTGTTTAAAGTTCACAAACACAATGAACATCCACAACTAACATAGCTTAGTAGCATAGTAATGGCGTTGCAGCGGGGGTGGCCCACCCTGGGTACAAGGCTGGGGTGTGTGCAAGACACGCGTTCCCATCCTTGCACCTGAAGAGGTCCACCCCCGCCACAACGCCGCGCACCCCTCCAAAGATGCAATTAGTGTTGGACGTAATGGTGCCTTATGAGAGACAACAAGGAATGCCTCTTTGAGATTATGTCCACTACAACAAATATATCTGCCAGGATGGTGTAGGGATAGAGTGACCTGGGTTCAAATCCCCACTCAACCACCAAACTCAATGGTTGGCCAAGGAGCAGACCTAACCTACCACAGAGGTTTCTTGTGAAAATAAAATGAGGGTAGCCCAAAGACCCTGTACACCAACATGAGTTCCTTAGAGAAAGGATAGGATTAAGGCTGCAATCCTATACACACTTACCTGGGACTAACCTACTTTAAACTCAGTGGGGCTTACTTCTGAGTAGACATGCATGGATTGCGCTGTAAAAAAGGAAGAAAACACATTCTGTAGAATGCTTTTTCCCCTCATATGTAGATTTAATTGGTTGTCAACAAATCCTATACATTTTAGAAGTGAGTCCCATTTTGCTCAATGGAGCTTACTCCCAGTTAAGTGTGTTTAGGATTGCAGCCTAACTCATCAATTAAAGTCACAATTAATCGACTAAGACTACAATTCCAGTGGGAATTACCTCTGAGCAAAATTGCATATGCTAAAACGATAAGATATTTTTAATCAGCTGATTTATTTAGTACATTTCTATCCTTATCTTCACTTCAAGGACTCTCATAGAAGCTTACAGAAAATTAAAACAATAAAACAATAAAAACGAGAAAAACAAGTATTATTTCCTCATAGCCAGCAGGCATTTCTACAACCCTCCCACTAAGCCTAAAACATGCATATATTAATCTTGATGAATTGGTAGCATCAGAAACTTTAAGATAAAGGTAAAGGTGACCCCTGACAATTAAGTCCAGTCGTGTCCGACTCTAGGGTGTGGTGCTCATCCCCATTTCAAAGCCGAAGAGCCAGTGTTGTCCGAAGACGCCTCCGTGGTCATGTGGCCGGCATGACTCCTTGCTGCAGCGTGTAGCATGCGGCTGGAACACGGAGCGCTGTATACCTTCCCGCAAGCGGTACCTATTTACCTACTCACATTAACATGCTTTGGAACTGCTAGGTTGGCAGGAGCTGGCCAAGCAACGAGAGCTCACCCCGTCGCGGATTCGAACTGCCGACCTTTCAATCGACATCTCATGGTTCAGCGGTTTAACCCACTGCGTCAGAAACTTTAATAAGAAGCTATTTTTAAATTTAGAAGGTTTTACTCACTTATAATGAACACATTCTTTAAATAAACCATGAGAGCCACGTTACCTCTCACACCTTTTACACACTAATACTTAAAGTCACAGTAGCGAAAGGGTGATTTTTTTTTTTAAGATCACTTAAGTATAAAAGTGATTGTGATTTTGAAAAATGCACCAGAAGTAAACTTGAGTGGATCAGAAGGGTGGAGCTTGGAGTACTACCATTTTCAAGCAGCTGTCACCTATTTTGGGGTAACCCAAAAGTTCGGTAATTAAAAAAAAGCAGCTCTAAGTATTTAAATGGAAACATCACAAATGAAGAAGCTGATTTTGTAAAAAATTGAAAAATCTTAGATGGGACAAATCAGTGCTCCAGGTAGGGTGGTCCACCCACTGACCCCTCCCTGGCTACAGCTTTATGCTTCTGGGTGCAAGACACTTGCACTACACTTCAGATATCTGTGGCATACATTCTTTTTCTGACCTGACCTAATCTCTATGGCAAAAAAAGTTACGTGTCCTGCTCCGCCACTCTAACCAGTTGCAAACATGCCATAAAGCAGCAGGCCCCAACCGTTTTTGCTCCAGGGACTGGTTAGTACTAAAAATTTTTTTCCACGGACCGGGGGGTAGAGGGGGGCAGCGCAAAATGACACCCACCGACCGTGCAGCGGCGTTGTTGGGGTTCCGGGGGGGGGGGAGGAAGAATACCATGTGCGAGCGAACGAGCGAGCGTTTGTTCGTTCGATCGATCACAAACACCACCACCACCACGACGGAGGCTGGCCAGATGCGTCCTTTCTGGCTGGCCGGTAGTAGGAAAGACGATGCTGGAGAGACTGCGCCTGCGCAAACGTGCTGCCCATTCCCAGGCCGACACGACTTTTACACGGTCTCCTCGCCAGCTGAACAGCTAAATTGGGGGCTCCCAATTACACCAGGGGAAGGAGACGAACGTCCCCTTCCCCCAAGTAGACCTCCGGGTTGATCACGATCAGCCCAGAACGGGGATAGAATCCGGCAGGTGGCCAAGGGGCCGCCCCCGGATCTTTAGGTAGGATTGCGCTGCCCGTTCAAGTTCAGTCTGCTCAGTTTGCTAATGGTATTATCGCTAGTGCCCGCCCAGGCCCTGAAGTCAAACATGCTTAGGTCCTATTGAAATCCATGAAACTTAAGTTAGATCCAGTCTAAACAATACATTTGCTTTGTGACGAATAGATAATTTACATGGTATTGGGGTTAGTTTAGCTACATATCACCTGTGATTTCCTCCCCATTCCACCTCAGGAATCCACCTCACTTGTCATTTATTGTGATGGAACTTAAGCACAACTAATTTTAATTGATTTGGGGGCCCTTTTGACAGATTGCGTAATTTCCCTAGAACTGAACCTTAACCCTATATTTCAAAAAAGACATGCTCAGTAGGAGAAGGGGACAAGCCTAAAGCTAGATCATAATATATCTGGCAACCTTTCCAAATTATCTGAGTTCCAGTTGTACCTATTTAATAACCCTTGTTTTTGTACCGTGTGTACAGATTGATGGTGTGTATTGAAGCTGTACCTCATTCTCGGATTCACCTGCCAACTACACTCATTTGCCTGGCACAATATCACTGCCTGTTTCCTTGGAAGCTAGAATTGGCAGCTTTGGCTGAGCAAACTTTTTCAAATTATGACCACTTTAATATTTTTAAAATGCTATAATTACTATCCACCTTGACCGTGGGAGGAGACAGGATATCTGTGCTTACATATTTTTTTAAAAATATATATGTTTTTTTAAAAACATTTGGAAAGCAATCTGTCATATGCTAGTATGAACATAGGACATCTGAAAACGGCCTCTTTAGGTTGTTGGCGAATTCTGTGATCAAGTTAATATTTCCAAAATTCTTTGGTGGAGTATATAGCTTTGCTCATCAGAAGTGGCACACTTGGAGTTTGCAACCATACTATTAAGAGCCACTTCTTCAATTAACTTGAAACAAGGGTATCTATTTTCTTCTGTCAAAGGTTAGATCACTTTTCTTTCAAAAGATGCTATCAGTGTAATGGTACTTTCACAGCAAGCTGGTTTTTCTTGTTTGATGTGTGGAATCTTCACTGAGATATCTTTTTAGTGGAGGGTGTGTTATTGTCTTAATTGGGTGTCACCCCACTCTTGGAACCAATTTGTTCCGTTAAACCCAATTTGTTCTGACCCAACCTCCACTCTTAGGAGTTACTTTAACAATTTCCCTCTGAAATGCTTTCCAAATGCCCGTTTAAGCTGATTAGCACCTCTCCCTTCTCGAATAGTTATAATGCAACGCTGCGTGCAAAAAAGGCTACTTTGCTCCAGACAGGCAATTAACAAAATGTATTGCTTTACAAGCAACCCTTATCTCTAACACCCATAAATTCTCCCCAAAACAGAAACCTTTCTGCAAAGCAGTCCACGCAACAGAAATAGTCTCCCTCCAAAAATCCCCCCAAACCAGTCCTTTTCAGCAAGTGTCCAGCTGCTTTTGCCACAGCTGGTGTTAGAATTCCTCTGGCTCCTTTCTCCAGTCCAAGGTCTTTGGCTCTGTAGTCAATCCAGCAGAGGTTCCCCATCTGAGCAGAGTCATTGTTGCCGTTGCCGTTGCCGTTGCCGCCGCCGCCGCCGCCCAGCAATCCGGCAGCACGTCCCCATGGCAAGCTGGCGAAGTGACTTACTGCTCCTACTGGTACTGCTTTTATACTCTTAGTCCTTAGTCTTTATTGATTGCAGCTATAGGGTTGCAATCTCATCCTTCATTATTGCCCACAGCTGTGAAAGTCTTAATTAGTGCTAATTGAGTGCAGCTGCGAGCCACACCCACTGCACTCAAAGTCCCAGCTTCTTCCTAATTATCAGTAACACCTGGGGGCCACGCCCAATTGCTTGCAGGTGTGCCTCCACCCACGCAGTCCTGGGTGTTAACCCCTTGCTGTCCAGTCCTGTCAAAGTCCTGTCAAAGTCCAAGTCTTCATCTGTTAACTCCTTGCTGCCTGGATCTGTCAACAAAGGTCGCCTGCTGACATCACACTTGGCTCCTGCCAGTCCTCTGGATTCTCTTCCACTACAGTTATCCCTGTATTCGTCTCTGAAAACAAGAGGCTCAAAAGGTAGATAGAGTTTTTGTGGAGCAACTTCTTTTGGCAAAGGAAAGAATGCAAGCTTTCTGCCGTCCAGTGTGCCCAGAGCCTGGCAAGATGTGGAATATAGGGTGGAATAATTTGTAAGTGTCCATTATTTCTTTAAAAGTCTCTGACTGGAAAATAAACTTAAATGTTGCAGTCCTTCTGATCCTTACCAGCCTTGGAAAGTCCTTGATTCTGCCTACATTCTGTTAAATGGTACTTCTAAAGTGGTACTTTTATTTGACCACTAAACAAACAACGGTGGGCACTTTTTGCTCACTTCTTTCCCAGATTCTATTGCTGATCAAGACAATATGTTGCAGTGCACTTAATTTTTGCCTTCGGTATGAAAACCTTTGAGAAACTTGGAAGTGTACACTTGCCAAGGACAAAATCATGCCAAGGTTATTGTTAATTCCATTACCCTTTTCTTTCTTTTCTGTGGGGAATTTGACCAGCATAATGATAATAACACCCTATACTGTACAATGAACCATTTTCTAATTATTGAAAAGAATTTACAGCCTAATCCTGTGAATTAAGAACGCTCTTTAGAAAACTTTCGGCGGGGCCTTAAGACGTTTTTATTTAGGTTAGCATTCGATGTCTGACATGGTGGGCTGGCTTTTTAACAAATGGCTTTTAACAAATGTAAATATAGGTGACCCACTGGGGTTGTTTGTTTTAATCATTTTAACTATTTGTTTTTAATTATTTTAATGTATATATGTATTTTAATGTTTTTAGTGCCCTTACTGGGAGAAAGGTGGGGTATAAATTCTTTAAATAAATAAATAAATAAATAAAATAAGGGTCCACAGCCGGCCCATAGGGCTGGCCGCAAGATCCTCAGCCCTTCCCAGGCTGGCACAACCCAGCTCTGGCGCAGCCCGGGGAATCCTTGGAGAAGGGGACATTCGTCCCCTTCCCCCAGTGTAGGGCTGTCCGGCCCCAATGGGCCTTCTTTCCCTGCCACCCTGGATGTACATCGGCTTGAGAGCCAACGTACATCAAAGGTGGTGGGGAAAGGGCCACCGAGCCCGGGAATGGGAGCAGGATATTGGCAGCACTCGCAGCTGAAATCACCACCCATCCCCGCCCAGCTAGCCCAATGGCTGTCCTCCCTCACCGCCTGGCCCACCCTCCCTTCGCCCCTGCACCCACTGGGTGCAATCCGACTCTGCTCCGGTGGCTGCAGGGTCGGGTGTGCAGTGGAGAGAGGCCTGCTGGCCTCCGTGCCAGTGGGCCTTACTCTCCGGGCGCCATAAATGCACTTTATGGCGCATTTACGACATCCTCCGCCCGCGGAGCGCGAGCTCCGCAGTATTAGTGAATACTGCTAATTGGAGTATTAGTGAATACTGCTAATTGGAGAATTTAGTTCAGGAATTAACTTTTTTTAAAAAAAAATGCCATCATTCTCTTGCAGGCTTCATTTTCAGCATTTGTACATGGATAACCCAGTCTAGAGCTCCGAATGTGCAATGGGAGTGTGTATGCAGAGCCAATCTCAACATTGAAATGAATGGGAAGCCCTTGTATGCACAGGAGCTACATGTGGCACCTTGGGAACCCATGTAAGTGGAGGAAAGGCAGGGTTTTATTGTTTTTTTAATTATTTTAATAAATTCATTAAATAAATATTAAATAAAACAAGTAAATAAATGTGTGCATCTCTTGCATCTACAAGAAAACTCTAGATTATAACGGGAATATGGATTTTGGATTTGGATTTGTCAGTGTTAACCTGAAATTTAACTTATTAGCTTTTAATGAAACTAGCAATCTTTCACTGATTATCTACAAACCGGCCCAAGATTTAAACAATGCTGCATCAAAGGGTGTTTTGACAAAATCACAATTAAACAAGAACATTAATTGCAAGGTAAAATAATTGTTGACCTTCCTCTTGCATGACCTGCTCTTCAGGTTTAATGCTGTTGTCGTATTTTGTCACCATCACACTAACCTACCTCACAATAAGAGGCAGAGTTTGAATAAATTAGTAAGGCATTTTTGAATGACCAACTTTTGTTAGTGAGGAACTATAGAAGTAAGAGAGCAAGTAAACTGCCTTTGTATAGATAGCACAAACCCTATAACCTCACTGTAACTATAGGTGCTGACACTCTTTCTTTCTTGCAGTTTTGCTGCCGCTCCCCTGTGCGAGAAAGAAAGCAGGAGAGTGGGGATCCAGACTGGAGATCCACAAAAGGAAGGCTTCAAACTTCTGTCAACGTGAGAAGCATTGATTCAACCATAAGTGTAGCACTGCAACTACAGCACTGCAAATTATTTAATTTCACTTAGCACCGTTTTCAAGGCATTACCAGAAGTCCCATATGTACAGCCCAATCCAATATAACTCCTCTTCCGCCCATGCAGCCACGCCAACAGGGTGCACACTGCACAGGGCCTCCGTCCAAGAGGAATTTTATCAGGGGGTACAAAGTTTATTTTGGGCTTCTTCTCAATGGAGATGGGGTAAAATGGGGTGGAGAGAGGGTGGCGATGGGCAGACGGAGCAGGGGCGGTGGAAGCAAAAGAGGGTGGGGGAGGTCATCAATGGCTGGAAAAATCTCCAGAACCCACATGAGTTCCGGTGACTCTGCAGGCCCGTAGGATTGGACCATCAGTCCTTAGACTTGACTTAGGACCATCTGCCTGGGAGTTCATAGGACCCTTGAATCTCCCAGACATGGAATCTGAGATGGAACTCCCTGAAGACCCTCCTAAGAGGAAGTCACATTACCAGGCTTTGAACCTAGGAGGGCAGCTTGAACGTTTTAGAGCCTAAATTGGGCTACCCAAGGTATTTTACTTTCAAGGGGGTGCCCGGCAAAGAAAGCACAATCTGTGTCTGTTCAACAGGGCAAAGTTTCAGACCAAACCACTTCCCCTTTAAATTCCTGTGACTTCACTATCAGGATTTCTGGAGCAGGGGTTCTCAATTCCTTCCCGGGAAAGTACCACCTCCGGCGCCACTCTCCTGCTGCTGCGTACCACCGGAAGTGACTGGCGATGACATCATTGCCAGTTACTTCCAGGCTTTCAGATTTTTGGAGGCTAGAAAACACAGGTAGGAGGATATGGGCGAGTGGGAGGGCCCTTCTCTGTGTTCCCAAGAGGCTTGGCCAAAGGCAGGAGCCTCTCGGGAGCGAAAATGTGCCGCCGAAAGCACTGCATCGGAGTGGGGTTCTGGCGGTCCAAGTACCACCAGCAGTCGGCCGAAGTACCACTGGTGGTACCAGTACCACTGGTTGAGAACCCCTGTTCTAGAGAATAGAAGGGCTCAGTTCAATTTTAGGCTATGTTGGATCAGTTCTTGCTTTTCCCAGGTGTTCCCTTGGAGTTGGAATCTGTGAATTTGCTAATCTTCTCATTCAGACCTGTAAATACAACTTGTGGTCACATCCTGCCAGGTATGGATTAGCTTAGCACCCTGTAAGCATAGAAAACTGCCTTATACTGTGCTGAGTTGGACCATTGATCCATGTAGCTCAGTATTATCTACAATGATTGGCAGTAGCTCCCCAGGTTTTCAGATAGGACATTTCCTCTACCCTACCTGAAGGTTAGAAACCCTGACTGTTCCCTGGAAGGACAGGTACTGAGGCTGAAGCTCAAATATTTTGGCCACCTAATGTGAAGAGAGGACTCTCTGGAGAAGACTCTGATGCTGGGAAAGATTGAAGGCAAAAGGAGAAGGGGAAGGCAAAGGATGAGATGGTTAGACAGCATCACCGATGCAACGAACATGAAAATGAGCGAACTCAGAAAGATAGTGGAGGACAGGAAGGCCTGGCGGGATGTGGTCCATGGGATCACAAAGGGTCGGACACGACTTAACGACTGAACAACAACACCTGAAGGTTGACCTGGGGGTCTTCTGCATTGAAAGCAGGTGCTCTGCCACTGAACTATAAACATCTCCATAGCCTGGCCGGAACAGGACAGTAGATACATTAGCATTATCTCCTACGTAATTGTTGATTCTGTCTGCAGCTTTACTTAACTGATAAACTAAACTGGTATTTCTTAGAATCCAGTGACATCTATTACTAACGAATACATTGTAACAAATTCCAAATACAGATCTGTGAGTATTTCCATGCTTAGGCACAATTTCACGGAAAGTCTACTGAGCAAGCACCATTGAAATGATGGAGAGAACAACAGGAAAGGAAGCAAGACAATAATGTGAATCCAATATATTACCAAGAACCACTGGAATGCAACTGTTGAGCAGAATATCACTCAGATTCAGTCATTCAGAAGATGCCAGAAACTGGAATTTTTTTTAAAAAAAAATAGGGCAAAAAAGTCAGGTGAAAAGTTTAGTCCACCAAAGCGGAACCTAAACTGAAAATGTTTTTGGTGGAATATGCCCTCTACGATGACCTTTAGATAACTCCATATCATCTACAAAGCTGTAGTTCTTGTGGACTAAAAAAAATGGAGCAGTTCATATGATCCTTGATCTTTTAGATATGGCATATAATTAAAACAATTCCATGTTGTTTACTCTAGGTTTCTATTTGCTTAATGCTTGATATTTAATTTTACACTTCCTGTCTAGTATGCTGGCTTCATATCGATTTTATGGTCCCAATCAGAAGACCTAGTCCATAAAAACAAGTCCTGCTTTTATGGACGTAGCAGTACAATGATCTGACTGTGGCTGGCAGCCACTATACCAACTAAATCTAGTGTAGAACAAATAAAGGCAACATAGCTACATGGACAGACATGCTGACAGCCTCCCTAGAAACTCCATCATTACCCACCAGTCACAATGTCCTCACATTTTCTGTGCACAGAAGACATGAATCAATGTGGTTATGCTTGGATTCTGGCATGTGTTTACAGTAGGTCCTAAACCCTTCTATCTTTATCTTCACTAATCTTCCCCTCATTCTCCCTTTCTCTCCCCTTTTCTGAACCCCAAAACCTTCCTGTTTTTCTTCTGGGCTTCTCTGGGAAGCCAGCTAAATTCCCTACAACCTTTCTCCACCTTTATTTTACTCCTCTTCACTCTGGCCCTTCTCCTTGGAGTTCCCCTCTCCTCCTCAGTCCCCTCTACTTATTTCTCCTCTTTCTAACCACTTTCTTAGGGCTCCATTGCTGTGTGAATGTTAGCTGTAGATTCTCCCTGTATAGATGGGCAGTCCAATCCTGTGTAAGATGCGGTGGCCGGCCTAAAGGGCCGGCCGCTGCATCGTATCCCATTCCTGGGCTGCCACGGGGCAGCCTGGAAACACCTTGAGGGAAGGGGACGATCGTGCCCTTCCCCGGGTGCAAGCGGCCTGAGGCCCTATGGGCCTACTCAAATGTATGCCAGCTCTGAAGCTTGTGTACATTCGAGCCCAGGGTGTAAGGCTGCACTGGGCAGGGAAAGGGCTTGGGATATTGACGGAGCTCACTGCCGATATCCCCACCCTCTCCCCGCCCAGTTCAGCCAATGGCTGCCCTCCCTTGCCGCCCGGTCCACACTTCCCCCGCCCCTGCACTGGCCGGTGCAGGGCTTACCTCGTACGGCAGGCGCAGGGACGGTCCACCAGGGGAGAGAGGGCTTCCGGCGCACCCCCCCAGCACTTAGATACAGTGGTTTGCGCCGTAAGTGTGAGTGAGATAATTCAGTTAGACCCAGTTTGAACCCCTTTTGGTTTTAGAGCACTTTGTGCACTTTCAACTTCCATGTCTCTGTTTTCCTTTCTGTCACCATCAAATTGTGAATTCCCAGCTCTGGTGTAGTAGAAAACCCACTGCTTTCCCTACCAGGGTGTGAACCTTATTGCTGTGGTAAATAATTGGGGAGGACTTCCCACTCTGCTAAGCCCTTTGTTTATTAGACACCATCAATGGTGGAGTAGGTTCTGTCAGCCATGAGTAGAAAATACGTTTTCTTGTAGGGCTGCTGGACCTGTGGAATCCAGTAACAGGTTCAGCTCTCCCGCTTGCTGCGCCTGTTACAAAGCTATCTTTCATGCATTGCAGGTAAACGTGAATGTGCAGAGGGAGGTCGCCTCAGGCCCACCAGTCTGCTGCCTGAGGCAACAGTCTCAGTTGGCCTCATGGACGGGCTGATCCTGATTTGGGAATTCACTTGTTGAGGCAGCTAATGTGGTCATTAGGACAATACTTGCCCATCGTATATATGGAGATGCAATGAGACTCTGTCTCTAGAAGCTGTCCTGCTTCATCTGCTGTGACTTTGATGCTACAAGGAAGAATGAGTCGCAACTGTTTGGCCAGCAGTACCAATGAGTAGAGCAAGGTGCTGGTGCTCCCCTCCAAAGATGGCTGTAGTCCTCAATGGCTTCAGTATGAATGAATGAATGAATGAATGAATGAATGAATGAAATTGGCTTCAGAGCACATGCTTGGAGGCTACCTGCAAATGGGTGGTTTTGAGCCAATCTGCATACTGTTACTTATCTGTAACTCTTGTTAGAGACACCACTACAACAGTGGAGTAATTGAGTTGAGCTGGTGCATTGTCTCTCTGCCACCCCACCCCACCTCTGCAACATAAACAGTCCATGGCCATGAAAGTTTCAGTGCTCAGTACACCATGCAGTTCTCAGAGTGGGGAATGGAGAGCATGGGAACCCCACTTTGAAGTCTGGGATCCCCTTTCCTTGCTTTCCCGTGTGAGATGCCTTATTTTTGCATCCCCTCCCCAGATGCATTGCAGTGGTGTTGAGATTCCTGCTGGTTGTTTGTATTTGGAGTCCTGAGGATACCTGTAAGGATTTTGAGAAGACAAGTGTGAGCCATCTGCCCTTCCCATTTTGTTTGGAGCCTTGTCTGTTTGTGCAAAGTATCATTTTGCCATAATAGTACCCATCACCAAGTTCCCATTTGTGCACTCTGAATTCCACAGATACGCAGAGTGATGTAGCCTCACACCACGTGACTTTGCTATAGAAGATCTTTGTTCCCTGACTGGATTTTGTATGCTGTGTCTGACTGCAGTGTTAGTCAGAATCCAATATTCCACTGTGGTGGGCAAAAGAGTGGGAGGTGGGAAAGGAGAGGGAGGTGGGGGAACCTTGTGTTTTAACTTAGAATCAGAGTTGTTTCTCAGTCTTCTCGTGTCCAATCTAAACATACCCAGTTCCATCAACCTTTCCTCGTAGGACTTGTTTTCCAGGCCCCTCACCATCTTCGTTGCCCTCCTCTGAACCCATTCTAATTTGTCTAGTACTTCCTTCTTAAAGTGTTGCACCCAGAACTGTACACAGTACTTCCAATGAAGCCTAACGAATGCAGAATAAAGTGGAACTATTACTTCCCATGACTTGGAAACTATCGCCCTATTAATGTAGCCCCAAATCACTTTAACCTTTTTTGCAGCTGCATCATACAGCTGACATATGTACAGTCTGTCATCGACGGCAATCTTATGTCATCTCTTTTGTAGATGTCAGATTACATCGTTTGTAGATGTCAACAGTTTCATCCGACTCAGAGAAGGGAGATTTCATCTCTCATGACTACAAACCATAGATTTAGTAGTAGAAATTTTAATTTCATGCTGAACAACGAGCTGGGTGAGTGGTGAATCAATTAGACAGCTTCAGTAAAAAAAAGTCTACGTCACATGAGATGGGAGTCATGTGTAGTGACACTGAAATAGACTCCAAAAGGGTCTATTGTGGGAAGCAGACCCCAAACAATGAGAGAGTTTATTCTCATGTGCAATAACTGTATCTTAAAACAGATAACATTTTTTTCCACTCAAAATCAACCATGATATTCCCGTTGACAATAACCTACTTTACTGTTTCGGGTTAGACAATGGCAAGCTTGTATGGAATGGTAGCATGTCCGGATGGGATGATGATCTTATGCGTCTACAAATGCGTGGTGCACATTTCTGCATTTCAGTTGCCACCACAACAAGGAAAGAATTCGTGTATTGTTAGAAGCCACTTCCATTCATCCAGCATGTGAGGGATTATTATTAATGCTGTCAGGTCTGATGAAAATCACAAGGATCAGACCCCAGCATGTGGTTACTTTCAGGCATGCACATTTGGGATCTCCTTTTTGGCAGACTTTTATCCAGGGGAACTTTATCTTTTCTTTTTTTTATTGTAACATTTCACAGCTTTAAGAATCTATGAGGATGGATGACCCCCTGAAAATTAATGGAAAGGAAAGTGATCTTTTGTGAAACAATCTTCATTGTGTGATCACATGACCACAACTGGGCACTTAGAGCTAGAATTTTACTAAGCTTCTAGGCACAAAAATAGTTCATACTTTGAAATAGCATGGCTAATCAGTAGTCAGTGATCAAAGAGCAAGTTGGTGAATGTGTGTACATTCCAGATAAGATTTATACATGACTTGGCATCTCAATCCTGCAGAACAGACATAGTTGAGATGTGCTCAGAGCTAAGCCTCAGGGTCATAGGTTACATTATAATACCCTTATTATGGTGGTTCTGGTCCTACCTGGAAGGAAGGTTTGGGGGGGGGAGCCCTGTTTGACCTGGTGGCCTTTAACCTGCAAGGACGTTAACCGTCAGGGCTCCATCCTCTCCCCCATGTTATTCAGCATCTACATGAAATTGGTGGGAAAGGTTTGGGCAGATGGCACCCGGCTCATCTTTTTGTTTCTAACTGACCCCAGAGAAGCCGTGCAAGTCCTGAACCAGTGTTTGGGACAGTGATAGACTGGATGTGGTGAACAAGCTGAAATTAAATCCAGACAAGAAGACAGAGGAAGAGGTGTTTCTGGTCAGGAAGAAAGCTCATTTGGGATTAAGTGAAACATTTGGTTTGGGCAAAGTAGCACACCTTCGGAAGGATTCATCAGACTTACAGTCTGTCTTTGCTGCTGGCAGGCAAGGTGGCGGCCATGGTGAGGCGTGCCTTTGCTGCCCTGCCCCCTAGCGTGTGTGCCCCCTCCTGCCCCCTAGCTTGTGTGACAGCTCTGCACCATTTCCTGAAGTCAACAGATCTGGCTCCTATCACTCATGCTTTGATCATATCAAGGCTCAGCTACTATAACATGCTCTTCATGGGGCTGACCTTGAAAAACAATCAGAAATTGCAGCTGGGTCCAAATGTACTGGCCAGGCGGCTCTTGGGAGCCCAGTATAAAGATCGTGCTTTTTCATCTGCGTTAGCTCCCAATTCAGTTCTGGGGCTCAATTCATATTGCTGGTTGTCATCCTGAAAGCCCTAAATGGCTTGAGACTGGAGTGTCTTAAGAACTGCCATCATCTCCCATACGAAAGATCATCATCATCAGCATCAGCATCAGCATCAGCAGCAGGACTTCTGCTCCGCATTCTACCTCCTTCAGAAGCCTTTCCCAGAGCTCAGACCAAATGCCTGAAGGTATAAGAAGATTACAAACTGTGTAAAGGGGTCTGGCAGCAATAATTCCTCGTCGAAAGGCTTGCTGTTTTATTGGAGCTCTGTGGCGTTTCCAGATGCATGATGGCAATGATATCACATGTCATCGCTGGACTTCTGGGAACGCCAAGCTCCAAGGATCTCGGCTTCCCAGGGCTTTGAGCTGCACGGCCACACATCACTGCCGCACAGGGTAAAGGGAACAGTGTCTGGCAGGCCTTGAGCGGAAGGGAGTTCCACCACCTCAGCACTGCCCTGCCATGTGTCACTGCTAGTCACACTTCCAACAATGTGGCAGCTTTGTGTGACGCAACTATGATCATGGCTGTTCCCAACACAGTGATACAAATGTCGCTTTCTGCTCCTCTCTTTTTATTTTTATTTTATTCAATGATAAGGATTGATTCTGCCTTGTTTGAACATACTCATACTTGTTGGGCCTAAGATCGAACAGTTAAGAACAGTTAAGATAGCCAGTTTTTTTTCCCTGGAAGAGATTCTGTGCAATTAATACCTGCTCAACAGGCAACAATCCACCGGGTGAAGTGGATTCACCTGGTGATTCTTCCTATCACTGCATCTTTGTTGACTTTTTTGCCAACACCGTTAAAGAGGCAGGAGCCCTGCCCTTAAAAGTTGGCAACCCTGGTAGCTGAACAATTCACAAAGCTAAATTAACATATGCGTATTAAGTCTGAGTTGTCTAAAGAATCAGGTGGAGTTGGAAAAGGGTTTATGAATCAGCCTCAATGAGTGATGCAAATGCAAATCACCCTCATTTGTATCACTCACCATTCATATGACAGCCCCAAGATTTACAGCTACTCTTTTAACACTAGGAAAAAAACAACAACAACCTGTACCTGACAGCATCACAATCAAATGAGATTCAACAGTTACAAACTGTTTCCATTTCTGTGTTTTTGTGTGAACTCAGTCAGAATTCAAACTACATGTTTCCCTCTAAGACCATTTAAGTTAAAAAGGTACAGGAAAGTCAGTTTGGTTTGAAATCCCCTCTCAAATGGCCAACAGGCAACGCAATCCTGCGCAATTATCCGGCGGGCGGGTTGCATTCCTGAACTATTTGAAAGAATGCTACCAAAGTGTCCTGTTCATGAAATCCTTAAGCCCTATTCCTGCCTTCCCCCAATTTTAGTCCAATTATGAACTCCTGCCCCCTAGCTTTCATATAGCAGAGGGGGTGTGTGGCACAAATGTAAGGTATCCTCTTCATAATTCAATCACCAATTTGGCACTGAGTAAAGTTTAGCCCTAGCAAAAAATGGCAAAGGGAAACAAAAATGGAAGAGATGCATGATTAATATGGAAAGAGCCAGAGACTGTGAGGGAAAAGTCTCCCTTCCAAGGTTCATTTGGCAGTGAGGTATGAGAGGGCCTTTTCTGTGGTGGCACCCACCATGTGAGGTGCAGCTAACTAACTCCATCCCTGCTTGAATTCCTACAGAGACAGAAGAGGGCACAACTGTTTCAGCGGGTATTTTCTGGACTCCTTTGAGGGGATGGTTTTATCTCTTCCTGTGTTTTTTTCTTTCTTTGCTGCTGTTTTATTGTTTTTATGGATGGTTTTCGGTTGCGGTTATCTATTTATAGAGAAAACAAGTGGGATAGAACCCTTTGGATAAATATACACAATAAATACGACCACAGAAGCATTGTTGGGTGTGGCAGCTGTATGTTAAGCTGCACACACTTTGCAAGTGTGAGTCTTTCTTGGGCAAAGGAGTCTTGACAAGGGTGCCAACTGTATTCTAGGGCCCACTTGGATGCTGGCACCTATGTAAAATAGCCATGATACTCAAGCTGCCTTCCAGCATCTGAACGATGATGCCATGTTGAGGTTGGCTGCTCTATGCCAGCTATTCCCTGCACCAGCTGCCCAAAGCAGCACAACACACACTCCTATGCAGTCTTACATAACCACTGAAGTCAGGAGGCACGTGGGTGTCGGCTCACTGCCCTCCTTGACTTGGCTTTCCTTCTCTTTTCACTTGTTTTATTTAAATATTGAAGTACCTTAAATATTGAGCTACAGATTGTTTACATTTCACCTTGCTCAAAATGAAGGGATGTTTGAGCCATGTTGCCATGGAAATCAGGATGAGGCAGCCATGCGTGAAGCCCGGTACCCATGATTAAAATATCCAATGATGCTCCAGTATAATTTTAAATGGGGGAAAAATTATTTCATTACCCTGTCAACTGCACATGTGTTGGTGTCCCACCCTTTACTCGTCATTGCACAAAACTTCACTACTTCCATCCATTATGAATAATAGAAGCTTTTTTTCTTCTACCAAGAATCTTCATGTCATAATAATGCTAAGCACGTATTTAGCATTTTTGAGTATTCAAAGCAATTCACACGAACTATCTTATTATCCCAGGGGTGGCCAACCTTCCACCGTTAGGGCCTCTGCGTTCTTAAGAGTTGTGTAGAAGACAGAATCTTAGCAGCTGTAATTGCTGATGGTGCTGCTAAAGCAGCTACACCTGCCGAAATGCCCTCACCTATACAACCATTAAAGGGCCAAGAGGATTCATGTTGAAAGGTTGGCCACCCCCTGTGTTATCCTAACAACAAGCCTGTAAGGTAGGCATTGCTGTCCACATACTGGATGGAACAGAGGCAAAATGGCTTGCTAATAATCTCTACCTAGTGAGATCATGGCAAATGCATGTTTCAGACTGGGGCAGTCCTGATTTTGTAGCTCAGGCTGCAATCCTATACACACTTCCCTGAGACTACTTCTGAGTAAACATGTATAGGCTTGCACTGTCTGTCTCTTGTGGTGGCGTCTCCACGGTAGGGGCAGCACCGTAAGTAATGCGTAAGTAAGTCTCCCTGCCGGTCGCGTTCTTCGCGCTGAATGGTAGTGACAGTGAGGGGGCAGCGCCTCCTCCTTTCGGTTCCTACACACGGTACTCGACGCGGCATTACTTACGGTGCCTCCCCTACCGTGGAAACGCCACTGGTCTCTTGACTACTGTGCTATGTTAGCTTAAAGGCATGTTCAACACAAGGAATTCTGCTGCTCTTTAGGAATAAATGGTAGCAGCTGTAAGGCCACTGATAAGGGAGTGCAGCATTTTGGAAGGAGGACACATTTAAAAAGTATACCTGTGTCCTGGTTCTGCTGATCCTGCAAGAGCTGGATTTGCAGAAGATCTAGGTTGTCTCAGGACAGGACTAACAGCCCAATCCTATGCATGTCTACTCATTATAGTCAATAGGGTTTACTCCTAGGTATATTCACACTTACCTGACAGTAAACCCCAGTGACTACAATGGAATTTACTTCTGAGTAAACATGTTGGATTGCACTGTAAGTATAGGCTTACCAAATCTCCAACCGGGACAGAGTGCTAGACCTTTAGGAGAAGGAATGTGGGCAGGTGTAGCTTGTTAAACCTTAGAGCACAATCCTAGGCATGTCTACTCAGAAGCAAACCCTACTGAACACAATGGGGCTTGCTTCTGAGTAGCCATGCCTAGGATTGTGCTCTAAGGTTTAACAAGCTACACCTGCCCACATTTCTTCTCCTAAAGGTCTAGCACTCTGTTCCGGTTGGAGATCTGGTAAGCCTATGTAAGTAGGAGTTTTCTGTGCTCATGGACTGGTGCACTGGACAACAACTGGAAATTGAGAAAGCATCTTCTGAAAAAGAAGGCGATAAACAGAGTTGTATGGAAAAATGTAACTACTGTATGTTTATTTGGTATACAGTACTGACTTTTGGCATTTCTTTTGACTATAGGGGAGCTGGGCACTCTGTGACCAAAGTCATATCTGGAAAGAGTTATCAATGTTAATACTGAAACCTGTCAGTTCTGGCTATCTTCTGTGTTACACAGTATGTAAATTCCAAAGCTACCCAAACAAACAGACAGATAGCCCCTAAGAAGTCTTACTAATAAGTACTAATCAAGTAGCTTTCAGGCAGGACTGACCCAAGTAAGACCTCCTGAAGTCCGAGGCAGCATGCCTGCCACCCCTCTTATCCAATGATGTGCCAGCCTCTGCTCTCTTACTCTCCAATGTTCTTTGCTCAGCACTCCCCTCCACGTTTCCTCTTCCTCTATTTCCCCCTCTTCTTTTTCAAGTCAAAGAGTGGAAGGAGAAGAATAAGCAGTGGAGGCAAGTAGGCAGACAGGGATGGGCAAACCCCCCACCACCATCACCATCAATCTGCTACCTGAGGCAGCCGCTTCAGTTGGCCTCATGGATGAGCCAGCCTTGGCATAAGGTCTTTGTTCCAGTCTGAAGTGTAACTCAAATACATTTGATTGGATCAGATACAGTAAATACTTCTCCTGAGGTTTCTTAACTATATTTGAAAATCGGAGCTTTTTTTTAACACAGGAACAAGTGGTCTTCCTTGTCTTGAGAATCACTTTCTGTGATACCTTTAAAGCCCTAAAACATCTTGGGACCCAGGAGCTCATGGGCAACCTTCTCCCACCTTCTTCTACCTGCCTGAATAATATTAAGATCATCCTCAGAGGCCCCTCTCTCTGAGTCCCTTTCCTTTTGAGGGGAGGCAGGTGATGACCAGCGACAGGACCTTCTTGGTTGTGGTACCCCAGCTCTGAAATGCCCTCCCCGCTGGAGACTTGCCTGATGCCAAGTATGATGTCTTTCAGGCACCAGAAGAAAAACCAAAGAGGAATAGGTTACAGTAGGCAAGGTGAAGGTTGACCAGGGCGTGAACCAATGTTTTTGCTGAGAGGACAGAGAGGAAAGGCCATATTTTTGCAGTGCTGTAGTGGGAGAAGCAACACGATTTGGTAATGGACTGAATACATTCTGTTGCTTAATCTATCTATTGCTCTATTGTCTTATTATTGAACTTTTGTTTTCTCTTTTTTGTTTTAAATTTGCTGTAAATGACTCTAGGCGACTGAAGAGGGGGACATGAAATAACATGCAAATGTATACAATAAATTAGGTGTTGTGTGTCCTGAACAAACATGCATAAGTACAAAACTGCCTTCCACGGACTCAGACCACTGGTCTATCTAGCTCCCAGCAAGTAAGTCTTCTGACTCATTCACCACAAGCAGATGCTATCGGTTCTGCTGCACACTGCCAACAAGCTCAGTGTTCTTTGAAGGGGTTGGCGGAAGCATGCAAAACAAACAGCTTCTGTGCTTGCAGCAAATGAGTTAGACAACCTGCTTGCCATGAGCCAGGACCCATGATGGGCCTGATCGCTGTTCGGCAGAAAATGTAGCCTTTCGCTCATTGAAGGAACCCCACCACCACCATTTGCCAAGCCTTCTGCTGCATGTAGCTTTCTTTTATTTCTCTTGGCTTGGACGGTTACTATTGGGTTAAAGGAGGAGGCAGTCCCCAGGCAGGTGTGCTAGCACCTGCATCCCTATCAGTTGCTCTGCTGCTACCTAAGTGGTTTCGCAGCAAGATGCCTAGTGGGAGTTGAAATTCTTGCCTACAAGACAGGCAGAGCAAGTAATGCTCTGAGTGTGTGTATGTGTGATTTTCTTTTCTTTTTTCAGACTGCAGGTTAAATGTGATTCATTAAGGGAATGTTAATTTTCCATTGGTCTGTTCTCTTTCTCTCAGCAGTGTCAGGAGGACAGTGTGTCACTTCAATTTTGTGTAATATTCATTCAACACTGCTCACAGGTCACCCATGTGTGTGATATTTTGCTCTTTCCAGTGATCCCATAGTAGAAGCATATCCTGTCCCTGCTGCCTTTGGGCTATTTAGGAGCAACAGGGCTATCTCTAGAGGTAAATAGGCATGAGTTGGGGGCGGTGGCAAGATTGCCCAAGCTGTGACTGAAATTCCTTGGTCAGCAACTAGTTTTATGGAAGGAGGTGGTGGACCAGCCAGCTTTATCCTCAACTGGCAAACCCTATTGCCACAAACACCGTCCCCTCCATGTACACCACTGACACCTGGTTTGACAACTGCGGTGGGGCAGGTATCTGGTACTCCTCAGGGGGCCAGATGTAGTTCTGAGGCTGTTCCCCAATGCAAGGGAACTGTTGCCTACTGAAGCTACTGGGAAGATGATGAAGCAAGGGGACCGTTTTTCGAGGGCGTTGGAGATATGTAATTGGAGCACTCCCTTGAGGTTATGTTTTCAGTGTCTGGGGATGATTTTTGGAAGGTTCGGAGGGCTGTGTGTGTGTTTGATAGAGTGACAACTTTGAATGTATATGACACAATAACCAAGGAGAAGGAGAGAAAGCAATGAAAGAGAAAGGGTGGAAATGAATATTCAAAAAGACCTTTTAGTTGTACACCTGTAAAAACAATAAAAATCCTATTAAGGGGAAGAAAAGTCAGAGGCTAGAATGTGTTTCAAAAGAATTAAAAGGGAGACGAAGCAGGGAGTTTGGCCAGTTAGAATGGTCTTCAGTGGGGTAGGTTCTTTAAACACTAATGGTCCAAAAAAAGGGGCAAATTTTCAGTGCCATCTCATGGTGCTTGAGAAATCTGGGCTAACAGGTGTGTGTGTGTGTGTGTGTGTGTGTGTGTGTGTGTGTGTGTGTGTGTGTGTTCATGCGTGCACGCATATGTGTGCAAATTCCCATTCTGTTTGAGCCAAATCTCCCATAAATGCATCAATTGTTATTGATTGTTCCTTTTCAGTGTTCTGCTCCCAATTTAGAAGGGGAAGATTGGGGGTTGTTGTTGATAATGGTATTTTTGTACTGACTTAGAGAGGACTGGACAGAAACTTCCCACTGTTTCTTTCGTAACATTGAATGTGAGCCACTGAATCCATTCACCATGCCAATTTCTTCTGCTAATGTCTTTTAGTAGGCTCTGTATCTGGCCACTCCACAGTTCTGAAACCTATGGCCCAAGCCTATCCTCCCGTCCCGTCCGTCCCGTCCCCCGCTGGTGCAGCTGTGCCGGAAATGTGCGTGCTGTATCCAGCGGGTGTGCATGCGTTTGGGAGACTTCAGAGGGGAAAGGGGTCTTCGCAATGGGTCTCTTCGAACCTGAGCCAGCTCTTTAGCTGGTGCAAGTCCAAGGAGAGGAAGGGAGCGGGGGGGGGGCTGCAAAAAGGAGGATAGAATCCGGTGTATGCCATTGCCACCAGATCCACCCCCTGGTGGACCTGCCTGGACCCGCTGGAGCATGTAAGGCAGCAGCAAGGGCAGAGAGGGGTGAAACGGGGTGGGGAGGTGGCGCTCTTACTGCTAGTTGATTGGATGGCTCCAAGCAGCCTTTCCAATAGTTACAGGTCCCAAGCATACACATGCACAGATGCACACATACATCCCTAGCCAACCAGTTGAAGGCAATAGACCGCCCAAGAGCTCACCCATATTTGTATTCTATTTCTTGCACAACACATATTCATTTGATTCTAAAAAGGTTGCAATGGTGAAGAACTGATGTCTCCAGTCCTCCACAGGGCAGTTGCAAAGAAGCTAAAGGACAATGCTCTTTCCTGAAATGATGACGACGTTTGAAACCAGTTTTTAGTGGCAGCTCAATTTAGGATCACAAAAAATGAGCTAATGGGATAAATTTGTTCCACAGTAATAATCAAAGGGAACATAAGAAAAATGGGCGATAGCATTGCTGAGTCTTGAACTACAGCATATACGCTCTTATTTGTATTTACCAGAGGTTGTCCCTATTTTCTTGTCCCTGACCCTGGTAATGCACTGTTCCTATTTTTGCCTTTGAGGGGTGCCTTGTTATGCTATGGTGAGTTGCTAGCGATGTCTGATTCCGCAGGGTTTCAGCTTCCTCCCCAGAGTCTCTAGATACATACAGCCATTATCTGCTCAGAGGTGTAACTTCTAGAGTCTAGAAGTTACACCTCTGAGCAGAGAATGGCTGTATGTATCTGATAAAAAAATCAGATGTATGCGAATGTGTCTGTAAAAAATGCATGTGAAGGAACTCAAGACCATTTAGTGTCAGACAATAATGTTTTTCTAATATCTCTGTAACCAGAAGACCCAACACTGTCTTGGCTTTTAATTCTGCTTTTGTAGAGTAAACACAGCATACTGTAGACTAGAGCCTTCAGCAATGCATAAATGGGGGAGGGGGAAGATGGGGGGGGGAAGTAAGGAGCCTTGGGGCATGAATGAGAATAGGGGTGTTACATGCTTGCAAGCATGTCCCTAATTTTCATGTGAGAAATGGTGAAGTGGGTGCTGCTAGAGCTACCCAGCTTTCAAAATGAACTCTGCCACATTTCCTCTGTGCACGATCTACCATGTATTTACTTGGGTAAACAATATGCAAGAGTTTCCCGAGAGGCATAGTCAGGAGGGAGCCTCCTTGCCTCCAGGTGTCTTTTGTATTTGCAAGTTGATGTGGGATTTATGACAGACTCTGGAGGGTTGATGTCCAAAGAAACAATGAATGGGTTCACTCAGCCCATAATATACTTTGGATATGTTGCTATTATTGTAACACCTCTCAGTTAAGTAACAGCTTATCCAGATGATCTATTATTCTAACATTGAACACAGGAGTTCCTCTGCTTTGAGGAAATGCTCAAAATGGAAAACTGCATTTTGTCAGCAGTCAAGATGCAATACTTCATTGCTGGGGAAAATGCAATTCCATCCATCCTCAGCAAACAATCCCATTGTGATGAGAAGAAGCACTGAACTGTGACTGTGCCAGTCACACAAGCCCCTATTAGATGACTCCAAAACTTTACCCACCCCCTCGTCCCCAGCAATGCCATCTTTAAAGAGTCCCTTCATCTCACCTTTCCTGCCTTGTTTTCTGGTGCTTTGCTAGTTGGTTGTTCACTGGACAAGATGGCCATTAATGTATGTGACTTCTGCTTCCTAGCTTTCCCCAGTAACAAGTGACTAGGTTCACTTTCATGGGCTACTCAAACAGCAAAAACTAGCTTGCTGTTGGAAAGGGTCAGTAGGTTTCTAAGTTGCAACTCATGAAATAGTAGCTCGTGTGTCAGGCTTGATTTTGTATCCCAAGGTAAGGTTTTGTTAGCCTGACCAACAAGGTCTTTGAAGACAATCTTATTAAAGACATTATAACAGCCCTATCCTATTGGGCTGCCCTGCTGGCAGAACAAGCATTCCGCTAGCATAAACTGCCTTACGGCAGTCACAAAAACCATTCTGCTGAGGTATGGAGTCGTGACAACAGGGGGGAGGCTGGAGCCTCCTCAAGTGAGCCAAAGAAGGCCTCCTCATGAGCACCGAAGAAGGCCCACTGACATAGGTAGGATGGTAGGGAAGGCAGGACAGGGTTGGGGGAGGGCTGGTAGATAGCGGAACAGGGGCAGGGTGTGGGTGGAATAGGGAGGCAGTGGGGTGGGGTGTGGGTGGATCAGGTCCGCCAAGAGGGCAGGTTTGGCGGCAGCGGTGGCCACCAAATCCTAACCCTCCTCCCAGGCTCAATCCGCCTTCATGGGTCAATCTCTGGTGCAGGTCTGAGTTGGCCCACTAGGCCGAAAGGGGCTTAACCCGCGGGAAGGGAACAAATGTTCCTTTCCTCCAAGGAGGCCTCCTGAGGCCAAAACTCCCCCGTGGGATTCAGCGGGCGCCACATTGGTGCTGCTGCATCACCGTGAGGGGGGTTAGGTAGGATTGGGCCATGAGTCTTAACTATACCATAGTGGTGGTACTGGGTAAGCATCAGTTGCTCATCGTGCACATCGTCCTGCTCTGAATGGGGTTGTACTCCCTCTGAAGGAGCAGGTCCGCAGCTTGGGGGTTCTCCTGGATGCGCAGCTGCTCCTGGATTCCCAGGTGGCGGCTGTGGCCAGGGGGGCCTTTGCCCAGCTTCGGCTGGTACACCAGTTGCGACCGTACTTGGATCGTGCAGACCTGGCCACAGTGACCCATGCCCTAGTGACATCTAGACTAGATTACTGCAATGCGCTCTACGTGGGGCTGCCTTTGAAGACTGTTCGGAAACTGCAACTAGTGCAGAATGCGGCGGCCCGGGTGGTTGCCGGGGCCTGTCGGTTCAACTTAGTCGGACCGTTGCTTCGGCGGCTACACTGGCTGCCGGTTCGTTTCCGGGCACAATTCAAAGTGCTAGTTTCAACTTTTAAAGCCCTCAACGGCTTGGGTCCAGGGTATTTGAGGGACCGCTTCCTTCCTTATAATCCGACCCGTACTCTGAGGTCATCAGGGTTGGCCCTGTTAACCGTGCCGCCATTGACGGAGGTGAGTAGGATGGCGGTGCGGAATAGGGCCTTCTCGGCTGTGGCGCCCCAATTGTGGAATTCCCTCCCCCTGGAATTAAGAACGGCTCCCTCTTTAGAGACCTTTCGGCGGGGCCTTAAGACATTTTTATTTAGGTTAGCTTTCGATGTCTGACATGGTGGCTTTTTAACAAATGGCTTTTGACAAATGTAAATACAGGTGACCCACTGGGGTTGTTTATTTTAATTGTTTTAATTATGTGTTTTTAATTATTTTAATGTACATATTTATTTTAATGTTGTAAGCTGCCTTGAGTGCCCTTGCTGGGAGAAAGGCGGGATACAAATTCTTTAAATAAATAAATAAATAAATACATCAGCACTGCAGCACTAATGGGTGCTGCTTTCCCAGTAATGGGCCTGGGAATGGTTCTACTATTAGCATGCATAATGGAACCAGCTATGTCCTCACACTGCCCTGAGATCCGGAAATTTGAGTTTTTTGAACCGCTGTGCCTGAGCTATGGCCAGCACAAGGCAGGCTGCAAGATCAGGACATGAACACCTTATCCCCCAAAAGTAAAGGATTCCACAGAAAGGATTTAGAGTCACCTCATTTGCTGTGATTGTGTCGTTCCTTATAATTTCCTAATGGCAAGGATTTCTTCATAAGCCTCAGGCACTGCTTTCATGGCTATCACCAGCTGTAAAATGTCTTTGCAGCTCATTATAACTTGCTTCAGAAACTAATTAGGCTGTTTATTAACAAGACCAGAGGACTAAGAGAAGGGATTTGAATGTGCTCCCAAGCAACAATGTCAGTCAGTCAATATGCTAAGATTACAGACCTTTAATGACTGTGGGAGTATAATTCTTTGAGAAGACGTTTTGCCTACTGAACGTTGTTAAGGGATGAAATGGAAAAAGGGGAATATAATGCAGTAAGAAACCTACAGACAGTACTGGAACTAGGAACCTGCAGACCTGTGTACATTTTGCCCCATGCGGTGAGTAAGCTGAACAATAAGCAGAACAAGTTGCAAAGTGAAGAGCAAGCAGCTGGTCCAACCCCACCTCTAGAGAAAGACAGAACATGCTCAGAACAAACCCAGACTTCTAGTATGAGCGACAGAGAGCTGTGTGCCCCCCTAAAAGACGTGCTTTCAAGAATTAAGTCCCAGAGTTCCTTTTTTCTACTGGTATGTACTATGATGTGCAGACAGAAGTCAACTGGCAGTAGAGTGGAGGGAGAAGCACCATGATAATCAGAAATATTAACATCTAAGGCAGGGGTTCTCAACCTTTGGAGGCCCGCGTACCCCCTACACGGGCCTCTGGTTCCCCGCGTAACTAACATAAGGCCCCCGCATACCCCCATTACCCCCCATGTACCCCCTCATAAATTTATTTTTCCCGGGTTGCACCGCAGGCGGGCGGGTCCTCCTGCCTGCGCCACAACCCGGAGGGAAAAGCTACAGCCCTGCCGAATTGGCAGGGCTATATCCTTTTTTCCCAGGTTGCAGTGCGAGCGGGAGGACCTGCCCACCAGCACCACAATCTGGGAAAAACGCAGCCCTCCCGAAGTCCCCCGTAGCTCCCCCGACCTGATCTCCTGGGCGCTACCATCTTGAATCTCGCGGAATCTCACAGGATCCAAGATGGCGGCGCCCAAATCTGCCTTCACGAGATTTGGGCGCCGCCATCTTGAATCTTGCGAGAATTCACGAGATTCAAGATGGCCGCGGCCGGGAGACCAGGTAGGGGAAGCTACAGGGGACATCAGGAGGGCTGTAGCCATTTTTCCTGGGTTGCGGCGCTTGCGCGCAACCCAGGAAAAATTGATACAGGTGCCCATCATCAGCTGCTGATCGCAGCAGCTGATAACAGGCAGTGTCTCGCGTACCCCTAACCTGCGGTACCACAGGCTGAGAACCCCTGATCTAAGGGACAGTGGAAGCCGCTGCTACTGATGGGATTTACAGGAAGGATATAGGTGAGTTGCAGCTCAATCCTGTGTAAGTATCTGGCGGGCGGCCCAGGCTGCCCACCGGATCCTATCCCCGTTCCCAGAGGTCTCCTCGGTCTACTCAGGGGAAGGGGACATTTGTCCCCTTCCCCTGGTGTAACGGGGGGAGGCCACAATGGGCCTCCTTGGATTTCCACCAGCTATTTAGCTGGCAGATTTCCGAGGAGGCCGTGTAATGGCGGAGCCGGCCCAGGAATGGGACGGAGATATGGCAGTTGCCATCCCCGCCCCCGCCCAGGCCGGCTCGGTCAATAACTTCCCTCCCTTGCCGCCTGGTCTGCCCTCGCGCCGACCAGGGGATCACTTACCTTCTCCAGTGGCCGTGGAAACAATCTGACAGCGGAGTGAGGACAGCCGGCCTCCGCGCTGGCTGCCCTTACTCTCAAGTCGTCGTGAACATGCTTTACAGCACGTTCACGACGGCTTGGAATGGCAGAATTGCGCCCTAAATGAGTTGGGCCTCTGGTTTCCACAGTGCATTGAAGAACTGACACTAGATCTGAGGGGCAGGGTACAGTGTCTCAAAAGCATTTGTCAGTAGACTCATGTATCATTAATATACATACCAGTACATGCCATACTGGCTATAATAAATACAATCACAAGACAACCAGAAACATAAGGGCCTTAAACAAATGGAAGTAAAAGAAGCCAAAGGACACCAATGAATCATTCAGTTCCTCAAAACAGATGAGGGATCATAGGATGGAGGAGGGACGTCCATGTTACAAAATGTATACCAGGTCTAAACAAATGATGCTTGAGCACTGTAATTAACTGCAAAGTTTAAGGCATGTTTTTTTTAATTGCTTCTTATGCACAAGCTTTCTAAAATGGCCTGTGCACAATCAGCTAATCTCATTTTGGAAAATGGGCTTTAAGTGGCAACATCCATAACTCAAGAGACATCCCGGTGAAATGTCCCAGAAGTTGCCATGATCTTCCCAGCAGTGTGAGATAAAATGCTTCCATTGCTTGAGAAAAGGATTTGAAGAAATACACTTTCCAAGCATTAGTAATTAAGTCAGCAAGATTTACAAAATCTCTTACCATTTTTGCAGAGATTTTCACAGGCATGTGAGATCCAGCCAGGAAACTACGGTAATTTTTGCCAATTAAAAATGCCTGCATGTAATCCAACCTCAGCAATGTCTCCTGTATCACAATGACATCTCTCCATCATTGTGACGGATCTGTGACATTTCTAGGATTCCATTTACTGTTTATAACAAGTCATTTTCTGGTTTTTGAAAATACTGTAAAGCGTCACAACTTAGACAACCATTGCATGGAGCATTCCAGGAGATATGAGAACTTCTTGGAAACGGGTCCTGTTTTTTGTTTTTTGTTTTTTTGGAAAGAGCTGGGATGCTTTTATTTTCTACCTGTGATGAAATAACACCAGATGTCTGCAAGAGAAATATGCCCCCGTTGCCAAAGTAACCTGTGAAAAGTGGGAAGAATGTTCCTGCGCAGGTTTTGAGCAAATGGCATTTCTGCACTTTGGAGAGCAGATGTCTTGACAGATTTCTAAGTGCTTTGCAAATATCAGCTAAAGACCCACAACATACTTCTGTGGAGAAATCTCAGCTTATGAACACCTCAGGGATGAAGGATAGCTCTAGAATGTTCAGAATTCTAATACTGGTCCTATTAAAGAATCCTATTAGAATCCTGTTGGTCAGTTGAAGCTGCAGGAAGGAACACACATGCTAACTTCCGTCACTGCAAGCAGAGCATAAGAACATAAGAAGAGCCCTGCTGGATCAGGCCAAAAGCCCATCTAGTCCAGCTTCCTGTGTCACACAGTGGCCCCACCAGATGCCTCAGGGAGCACACAAGACAACAAGATACCTGTGTCCAGTCGCCACTCCCTTGCACCTGTCACAGAGAAAACCCACTTCTAAAACCAGGAGGTTGCTTATGGCTTGTAACCTGTGATGGTCTTTTCCTCCATGAATCTGTCCAAACCCCTTTTAAAGGCATCTAGGCCAGGTGCCATCACCACATCCTGTGGCAAGGAGTTCCACAGATGAATTACACGCTGGGTAAAGAAATATTTTCTTTTGAGCATGATCATATGCCTAGGAAGCAGGACAAAACACAGGGGAAAGGGCTGTTGCTCCAGGGGAGAACACGTGCTCTGCAGGCAGAAAGTCCCAGGTTCAACTCCTGGAATCTCCAAGACTGGCAAGGACCCCATCTGAAAACTTAGAGATCTGCTCCTGCCAGCAGTCACTGAGCAGAGTGTGCACAGAAACGGGTCTCCTGTCCTATGTCCACAGGCTTTACAACACGTTGAAATTAATATTACCCAAATTTAATTCCTTCAGTGTTTTAAAGATCTAAAGGTACTGAATTATTGTATGGAATTTGAATCTCTTTTCCCATGTTGTTGCATTACTCCCCAAAACCACGACTCTGTATCTAGTTGTTGGTTGCGTTAATGTCCTGCCCTTCCCCTAAGGCAGCGGTTCTCAATCTTTTCGGTCTCTAGGAGTCCCTTTACACTTCTAAAAAGAGTCTCTGGGAGCCCTGCTGGCACATGCACAGAGTCTCGGGGAGCCCCAGGGCACCGGCGCATGTACAGAGTGTCGCACCGCCAAGCCCAACACCAAGTACTGTACTGGAGAAGAGCTGAAACAGGAGGGGAATGAGGAAGGAGAGCTATGAGCAAGGGAGGCGGGAGGGACGGACGAGCAAACCGGGCACGGGGCAGATGGCAGCCACTCCACAGGGTGTGCTTGTGAAGCCCTTTAAGGGGGCTCAGGGAGCCCCTAGGAGCACATTTTGAGAAGTGCTTCCATAAGGAGTTCAGAACAGTTTCAGGCTCACATGTTCAAGCCTGTGAGGAAAATTAGACTGAGACAGATTGGCCACCATTTTCTGCTGAGAGAGGTTCAATGGATTCTGGGATGGGCAGAGATTCTGCAGATGTAGCTCCCCCATCATTGCATATGCAAGCTTGAGGCAGCCACATCAGTTGAATTTCTACTGTTTGTTGTTGTTCAGTCGTTAAGTCGTGTCCAACCCTTTGTGATCCCATGAACCATATCCCGCCAGGCCTTCCTGTCCTCCACTATCTTCCTGAGTTCGCTCATTTTCATGTTCGTTGCATCAGTGATGCTGTCTAACCATCTCATCCTTTGCCTTCCCCTTCTCCTTTTGCCTTCAATCTTTCCCAGCATCAGAGTCTTCTCCAGAGAGTCTTCTCTTCGCGTTAGGTGGCCAAAATATTTGAACTTCAGCCTCAGTACCTGTCCTTCCAGGGAACAGTCAGGGTTGATTTCATTTAGGATTGACTGATTTGATCTCCTAGCAGTCCAAGGGACTCTCAGGAGTCTTCTCCAGCACCACAGATCGAAGGCATCTATTCTTCGGTGCTCAGACTTCCTTATGGTCCAACTCTTGCAACCATACATTGCTACTGGGAACACCATCACCCTGACTATGCGACCACACAATCAAAGGCTTTTGCGTAGTCAATGAAGCAGAAGTAGGTGTTTTTTTGGAACTCTCGTGCTTTCTCCATGATCCAGCGCATGTTGGCAACTTGATCTCTAGTCCCTCTGCGTCTTCGAAACCCAGCTTGTACTTCCGGTAGTTCTCCCTTTCACCTACTGCTGAAGCCTAGCTTATAGGATTTTGAGCATAACCTTGCTAGCATGTGAAATGAGTGCAATTGTGAGGTAGTTTGAACACTCTTTGGCACTGCCCTTCTTTGGAATTGGAACGTAAACTAGGCAGCTATTAAAGCCACAGAGTCTCAATTGGGAAAAAATGGTGGCAACCTTCATATAAAGCAATTTGTTTTGATGCAAGGAACCTTTTAATGTTAAAAAAAATGTCTAGATAAATATGTTTTCTAAGAGCTGACCTAAGTCATTTTCATGCCAAAAGCAGAAAGCCTATTTGGCATCGACAAATGCTTTTATTATTATTACAGTATTAAGAATATTTGTATATACCCAGGAGCATTAAAGGGCCAGGAGCATTCATGTTGAAAGGTTGGCCACCCCTGGATTAGAAGAAGGCAAAAGGCATGCAGTAGCAGAAGTGAAACTAGCCCTCTCGGAGCCCTGTGTAGCCAATAGGAGGGCGCTCTGAGCAGCCAATAGGAGGGTGGGGGGAGGCAGCTGCGCGCGCAGCACGGCTCCAAACACGCCCCCCCCGCCGGTTTCCTTGCCATTTTGGAGCTGATCGGGCTCCAGGGAGGGCCCAAACGAGGACAGCCGAGTAAGCGGATCACGGTAAGGACGATGAGCGAGAGACACGGCGAGCACCCCAGCACCCGGACCAGCTGCTCCACGCACTCCGCCCTATTTGCGCTTCTGTGCAGTAGCAGGCTGGTTTGTAACCCAGCAGCACTTGCCAGCTGAAAGGGGTGGGGGCTTCCCTCTGAGGGTTCCCCTTCTGAGGGCAGTCAATGTCCTGCTCTTGCCAGTGACAGCAGGATTCACGTGCTGTTTGCTTTCCGTGCTCCATTGTCATGGGGCCAATCTGGACAAGACTTTCATTGTCCAACCAACCCCACGTGGTTACTACCGATGTGTGCACTCCCAGTGTTTAGTCCTTCCCCTTGGTTCCTGGTTATGTTCCCTAATCACACGTGGTTCAGTTCATCTGAACCGCCACTAAATCTGTGCCATTGACAAAAGTAACTGCAAAGCAAGGGGAGGGACCAGGATGTGCACACGTCAGGAGCGCAAGAACTGTTGGACAGGGAAGGTATCAAAGATGAAATGACGGGATTAAAAGTCATGACAACAACAACAAAAATCTTTAAGTTAAAAACGCAATAAAAATTTAATCATTCTTAAACGTTTTAAATGGGATTTTTATTGCGTTTTTAACTTAAAGATTTTTGTTGTTGCTGTTGTCATGACTTTTAATCCCGTCATTTCATCTTTGATAATTGTCGCTGGTCATGAAAATCTTCACTTACAAGGGAAGGTATCGTTTACGGAAACAAAGGTATCATTTAAACTGGCCTTTGCCTGTTCGAACCAATGCACATTTCCAAACCCGCATATGCTATAATGTCTTGAATCCAGGCAGGAACACATCTGTACAACACAATCAGAGGGAGTGAGGGGTGCTTAATCCCATTCGTATACAATAAATACAGTGCTCAAATTATTTAATTAATACTTATTTAAGAGATTTTTATAGCACCTTATTTCTGAAGGATTCAAGGCAGCTAACAATATAATTAAAAAGCAAATTACATGGGGACCAGCGCATGCCTAGCCCCCCCCCCCCTTGTGACTGCATCTAAAAGGCTATAGTCATGTCTTGGCTAACATTAGAGGGGGTGGTAGGAGAGAAATGGAACAGCTGGGGTGAGAATTGGTTGTGGATTAATTAAAGGCCCCCTACCATTCCTCCCCTTCAAGGATGTTTCTGCCTCCCCCCCCCCCCAGCAGGGCTAACTTCTGGTCTTAAAGCCTGGCTGGGTGAGAAAAAACACACACCCTATTTTATAACATTGCCTGTGTGATTATTTGTGTGTGGGGGGGGGGTAGAGAGTCAGCAGGCAGGGGAAGATTTGAGATCCCCATATTTGTCACAAAATGTGTCATTCTGCCTGGAGAATTCTCATTAAATGATACAAATATCATTTGTACAATAGCACAGTTCAGAGGTATGCAGCATATACTGCCTGACATTGCAACTGAAAAAAGCAGAGCCACTCTTTTCTCTACTTGAAAAAGAAAGAGGGGAAAAAAAACAATCCCAAGAAGATGAACAGCAGCAAAGTGGTGGGCACACTGTATCTACCTCAGAGGAGATCCTCTGTCAACAAAACAGCCCAAAGCTACTTTCTCTTTTCAGCTGCTGCCCCCTGTAGTTTGCAGGTCGCTCCTGACTTTAGAAACATAAATGCATACAGTACTTTACAACCAGGATTGTTCAGCTCTCCATGTTTCTGGCAGTACTTTTCCTTTCTTTGGCTGGCTCTCCCACCACCCTGCAGTGAGAATACCTCGCAGCCTATATTGATGCAGATCACACTGTAGACTGCAAACAGTACACCACTCTGCCAAGACAAAAATGAACAAGAAGAACAAATAAATAGAAGATTCCAAATGAAGCTACAGCATAACAGTTGTCCCTACACAGACATACAAGGCCATCGTCATCAGCAAAAGGTGTCTCTAAAAGGAAGCTCCTGTCTGCAAAACATCATGTCCTCGCTTCAACTTCCAACGAAGATCCATGTGGCATCTTAAGCACTGAACACATTTGTGACATGAGCTTTCATAGGCCATAGCCTTCTTACAGTAGTCGGCTACAATATCTCTACAATAGCTCATCTTCATACTACAATTTACTGAGGTCTTCATATGCCACCCAACTCTGTCTATTTGCTGCAACAGACAGACTACAGCCCAAACCAAACGTGCAGCTATTCCATGGGAAAACACTTCCATGTGAGTCACGTGCCATCCATGAGTTTCCACTCACATGAGATTTGTGTACACTGCAATGCAGTGCTAGTCCCTCCTCCAGTGCTGCCAATCATCCTTTGGCAGACTTCCTGTGTCTGCGTGTATCCCAGTAGCACTTGCCAGCTGAAAGGGGTGGGAGCTTCCCTCTGAGGGTTTGCCCTTCTGAGGGCAGTCAGTGTCCTCGCTCCTGCCAGCGGTAGGATTCATGTGCTGTTTGTTTTCTGTGCCAGCATGCCCAGGGCTGAGCTGCTCACACGGAAGCAAGCTGCCGGCTACTCCTTAGGACTTCCAAACAAGTGGGCATATCATTCCCCAAGCAGGGACTCTTCTATCCCTCCACACCCATTCTGCCTCACTCTCACTCGCACCCCATCGCTGCTGCATGACACATAGACTGCAGTCCTATACACACTTTCCTGGGTGTAAGCTCCATTGAACACAATAGGATTTACTTCTGAGTAGGCATACACAGTATAATCCTATACAGCGTAACAGATGGCATCTCCCCACCCCCTCCAACAGAAAGAGGACTGAAGCATTGTTGGTTTCCCCTCCTCCTTCCTCCCTTTACAAAAAATCAAGCAAAAGTCGCTTTCACTGCCGTGGTTCCTATTTGCCACACAAGCAAGGGGTAGCGATGGCTGCCCTTTACAGCGGAAAATAAGGAGAGGAGGAGCTGTGACAAGGAAGGGCTCCCTCCAGGAGGACAGTCTAGGACGCTGTCTCACCTACCAAGCTCACAGATATTGAGATCCACCTGGGTTTTGCAACTATGTGTTTCAAAAAAGCCCAAATTGAAAGGTGCAAACTCACAGATTAAGAGGGGGACAAATTGGATATTCTGCGGCACAAACTCCTGGGATAAGGAAACCCACATGGGTATTGCTTCCTAACATGCACTTATTCCATGGAAAATGCTCATTACCATGTGGATTTCTGCACATGTGGTTTGTCCCTAAGGATTAGACAAGACATTGCTTTAACTAAGCATGTGATTGGGGCCAGCATGCTTGCTTTTTTATTCAGTAAACAGCAGCCAGATAGGGCCTGCCCTGTGAATCAGGACTGTGGCTTGGGGGATGAGGGACTAACCCTCTGGCCCTGCCAGGATTCTGCTCTGAATTCAGAGCTGCTATTTGCTCTGGAAAGAAAGCTCTCATTCGTGCTCATTATTTCTTTTCAAAGTATTGTTTCCCTCTCTGAACCCTGTAAATGCAGTCAGTTAGCTATGTAAATTGCAGCACAATCCTAGGCATGTCTACTCAGAAGTAAGTTCCATTGTGGTCAATGAGGCTTACTCCCAGGAAAGTGTGTAGAGGATTGCATCCTTAGTCAGCACATAGTAATGTGCACATATACCCCACAGAAATAAGGTTTCGGACCTTGATATCCAATGGACCCCCCCCCCCCCTTGTTGACCTGCCTGGACTATGTAATCATCATAGAAGGACCTTCTTTGTTTGGTGAATGGGGAGAGGGCTTTTTTGACTGTGGTGCCCCATCTATGGAACACTTTCTCCAGGGTTGCTCACTTGACACCTATTCTGAGTATCATTTTAGCACCAAGCAAATAACTTTTTATTTTCCCAGAATCCCAGGCTATTTAAATTGTAATTGACTGTTTTATCTGCTGTACTTTTAATCAGTTTTCTCCCTCACCATTTTATTATTGCTTAGGGTATCTTTTCTTGTTATTTCAAGATGTTTAAAATATTTCTTTGATATATTTTACTTAATGAAATTCAAAGTTACAAAAAATACAATTGGATTCAATCTCTCTGCCTCACAGTGTTGATTCCAATAAACAATAAAAGGGTTATCATTTGGGAAGAGAAATGTCTGTTTAAACTCTCCATTCCTTTGACGAACCAAGTCTGTGAGCTTATCTACCATGTGCACAATTTCAGGAGGTTTTAGCAATACATGTGATATAAATCTGCACAACATTTCCAGCCTTTGAAGGGCAAAGGCTGCAGTCTTATGTTTTACTTTTAAACCTTTTGAGCACACAGAAAGCCAACTTAAGCTACAGCCAAGTTCAAGTAACACAAACCCACATGAAAGCTGAACTATCTTCTGTTCACACCCCTGAATAAATGTTCTTTGCAATTTTTCCTCCACCAATGAGTTGAAGTACGATCACTTTTATACTTTGGGAACAAGAATGTTTCTCAGAATGTGTGTTTATTTTAGTCCTGAGAGCACTTATGCGTAGGCTTGCCATATGTCCCAGAATGCCCGGGACGATCCTGAATTTCAGGCTCGCCTCCCGAGATCCCGGGAGGTATGGGCGCGATCCCGGATTGCCACCGCCACCGCCATGTTTAAAATAAAGTTACTTACCCGGGCGCCGGCATGTTGGCTCGCGAAATCTCGTGAGAGCCAAGATGTCGGCGCCCAAATCCCATGAGGATCATGCCCTCATGGGATTTGGGCGCCGACATCTTGGCTCTCGCGAGATTTCGCGAGCCAACATGCCGGTGCCCAGGTAAGTAACTTTATTTTAAACATGGTGGCGGCAGCGAGCGAGCAGGTGAGTAGGCCGTTCGCCCGCTGTTTCACTGGCTCGGAGCCGGTGAGACAGCGGGCGAACGAGAGACTGCACGGGGCCGGGCAGTCTCCGGATCGCTCGCTGTCTCACTGGCTCGGAGCCAGTGAGACAGCGAGCGATCTCCGGAGAGAGACTGCCCAGGGCCAGCTCGCGCGGGCCCGTGCAGTCTCCGGATCGCTCGCTGTCTCCGGAGATAGCGAGCGATCCGGAGACTGCCCGTGCCCGCGCAAGCCGACCCTGGGCAGTCTCTCTCTGGATCAGCAGCAGCACAGATGCAGCAGCAGCACAGGACGCAGCAGCATCACAGGACGCAGCACGACGATGGTGGGGTAAGTAAATTTAATTAATTATTTAACTTAAATAAATAAATAAATAAAAATTTTGGGGGCACTTCGCACCCCTTTTCTTTTGAAACATTAAATTCCTTTCTTGAATTATTTACTCATTTAGGCCGTAGGCTATATAATTGAAAATTTCAATTTTAAATAATTGAAAATAATTGATAACATCACATACATCTATCTGTATGTGCGTGCGCGCGCACACACACGTGCATTTTGCATTCTTGTTTTAAAATCTTTCACATTGGTGTGCATCTACCCAATGAGGCCCTTTTCCTTGGTAAATATCTAATTAGGAGAGTTCTAAATGCCATGTTATTTACTTGAGAGACTGTGCCTTGGGTCAATGCGTAATCAGGCAGGCTGCTTGCCCAGGAGACCGGGTGGTTCCGGCCGCTCCATTAAAACTGTAATGAGGCTGTTTTTGAAGAGTGCATATCCTGTGTGTCATCTTCATTGGGAGAAAGGGGCACGTTTCTGAAACAAAAACAGTTGCACAACTACACATCACAAAATCGTTCCTACCAACTGCTTCAGGAGGTTATTGGTATGCAATTGGAATTTAATTGTTTTCCCCAAACAGCATAATATTTATGTCGGTGACTGGAGACTGCATTGTTCTCTGCTGCATTGAATCCTTGGCACAGAATGAACAGAAGATTATTATAGGAATATGGGTAAATAATACTACGGATTCCACACACTTCTAATGTAGAGGCATCAAACACCAAGCATGGCTGCTGCAGAACAGCCATTGATTTTAATGGGCAAATCCTGCCTGCCCAAGCTTTAAAAATTTGAGCCATGGCTAATGAAGGTTATTGATTAGCACCCCTGCTAACTCGGGAAAGAAGCACCTTTCAAAGTGGTGTCCTCTTATATTTAGCAGGGGGTAGCAACTGTCCCTATTCACCCCAGCATGGTGTCTTGTCCAGTGACGGTTGCTGGTGTCTCTTCTGTTTTTTTGTTTTTCAGATTGTGAGCCCTTTGGGAACAGGGAACCATTTATTGATTGAATTGACCATGCTTTGTGAACTACTCTTGTTGAAAAGCCGTATATAAGTACTGTATTCTTAAAAATGATGATGATGAACTGAAGAGAGAGTGCCTCCGGGCATATGTAGAGCAATGTTGCCAGAGCAAGCACAAGCAGCACACATGCACCGGATACCGAAGTGCAGGGCTTCCAGGTTTGATAGTGTGGCTTCAAGACAGTGCTGAGCCCCAGCACTTTCCATTTTAGATATTCACCGATAAGCCAGTCCCCACTGAACTGAATGGAAGTTTTTCAGCAATGGGGTTTATAGGGAAATGATTGCAGCTATGTGCTGCCACGCTGGTGGATTGTGGTTCAAGAATTTATTTGGTATTTTCTTTAAATTACTGCTGTCATTTGGAACTTGCTTGTACCAACAGTCCCAAGAGGGGTAAGAGGCACAAGCAGTCACTGTGATATGTCTCCATGGCAATTAAAATGCAGTTGCCAGATATTCGTAACTCAGTAAGAATTCGATCTCTTTGGTGGTTCTGAGGGTGGCGCAGCACATCGTCTCAGCAAACATGGGCATGCAAGTCTGCATTTGCCACGATTTATTTACTTATTTGGCCGGGCCCGGGAATTAGTTACTTCACCTTTCTGCTTTAGAATGAAGCACTCTAGGGCTGCAGTCCTATGCACATTTACCTGGGTAGAAGTGCCATTGAATTCAATGGGACTTACTTCTGAGTAGACATGCCTAAGCTTGTAATGTAGACAGCTAACATCACAGGAGTCAAAACATTCTATGGCAATTTAAAATACCACAAAAATGTTTGCTTTTTTGGGGGGGGGGTCCTTATTCTTCTGGCAAAAGCAAAGTAAAGATTTGAATAGCTTTACCTTCTGTGATGATCATACGTCGGAAGTCTGTGTGCACGCATGTTTCTATTTATAGCCTGTCCCAGCCTGAAAGCTCAGGTTGGTTACTAAAAACAGCCTCCAATACCAGCAAAACAGAATTCACTGACATGTTCCAGATGGTGGTTTTCTATTAGAGGATCCAAGTATCAGAAACAGATCTGGACGCATACATGCCCACACTCTCTCTTGAAAGGCACTCAGGAAACTTTTGTCAAGAAATCAGATGTTTCTGCTTCGTTGCCCCAGTCCTGCATATTTTGTGATTGGAGCTGTCCTTGAACTTGCTACCTGGATGGACTGTTCCTTAAATATACTGTCCCTTGCTTTTTGACTCCCCCCTCCCACAATGAATTCTGCTTCATTCTTTCCTGTTGGCTTCCCTGATCAGTGGGGAGGCAGAGAACATCAGGGCATTAGTCTGGCTAATCTTTTGCCCCATCAGACCACCTACTGTTCTGACCAGAACACTGCAACCGGGGACCTGCCAAAGCCTGAGGTGGTGTGCTAAATTCGTTGTGTCCCCCCCCCCCTTAACTGGTGATGAGCCATCCATTGTTCCTCTCACTCCCTGGATCTGAAAAGGAAGAGGGGAACGGAGCAGGAGAGGAAGTGTGGAGGAGAGGAGAGTGGTGGGCGCTAGAGCATCCACCATGGAGTGGGGGGGGGGGGAAGAGCAGCACTGCAGTGAAGAAAAGTGGCCAGATGGAAATGGGCAGCACCCTCCACCAATCAGTGCCTCTGTCAGCCACATAGGTGGACCCTAACTGCACCAATGGAAGCATGGTCTCAGAGGAAACAGCAAGTAGTCACCCTTGACAATGGTGTTGCAACTCTGCTCCTTACTTGTTGGCCATGCCCTTGTTGGACTGATCACATCTCAGTTGCCTGGTCATCTCTATGCTGGGCACCTGATTAATTGTGTTTTGGGGTACATACCTTCATATACCCTCTACCTGACCTCTAATCATATGTAAAACCTGGCTTAACCCTGCTATGGCTTCTGACTTTGGGATCTGTCATGTTTCTGCCTAATAAATTGGAAGCAATAATTATTTATTACTTTGCTAACCTGATATTCTCCCAAAGAGCTCAGAAAAAGCTGTGACAAAAGTGTGATGATGAGTGAATATGCATGGCATGGGGGGAGGAGGCATACACACGTTTAGCTGGACATCTTCAGGGAGCCTGTGCATGGGTGTACGTAGGGGGTGAGCAAGGTCCATGCTGGAGGTCCATGCAGAACCTTGGATTCCCAGAGTTTCAGACTGTGCTCTGTAGATGTTCCACTAAATATGCTTGACTTGCAGGCAGAACCTGATGCTGAGATCTTGTTTTCCCCTCTGCATCCATCCACTCACCAGGCATATGCTGTCTGAAGAGTACTTTTGATTAGACTATGTGGACTATTCCCAGACAATTATCCATCTAGGGTGATGGCCGGGCTCAGGTTGCTCAGAGATGGAGCAACAGTAGACACCTTAATTTTCGCTGAAAATAAGAGCATGTTCCTAAACCACAGGTATAAAAGGGCACTGACTATAAATTCTAAGGCAGCAGGACAGGATATTAAATACTGTGATACGTTAATGCAGAATTTAAAGATTCAGTGTCACATTACAGGTATGAAAAAGATGAGAAACATAAAAAATATTCCAAAGAATAATGGATTCATCAAAAGGAAGAATCCCCAGTGGTACCCATCACTTCATGTTTAAGGCAAAACTCTGACACCTGCAAAAACAGTGCGGTCTTACATTTGCACTTAATTACTCCACAAGAGGCAGTGAGTTGTATCCTCAGCAGGCTTCATATGAATATGCCAAATAGAAAATCTTTTGCTGACAAGTGACATGTTGACAGCAATAACAGAAGCTGTCTGGAGCCAAGTAGCAGACAAAGAAAAAAAAAGTGAGAAATATTGCTATCATCAGAGTAATAAGAGCAGGCCCAGAGCCCATTTTTGATGGTCCTGCAATAGAGGCGACAGTTAGGCTGGCAGAGACCCACCTCGCCCATCTTTTTAGTTTATCACATTTTATTTCACCCTTCCAGGACTACACAGATGGTCCCCTACACTGATGGTGCGATCCTGCGTAACAATCCACCTGCGGAGCGTGTGCACCATAAAGGCTGTGACAGACCGCATGCCGAGGCGAACGAGCGAGTACCGAGACGAGCGAGCGCGAGAGGCTGGCCACCGACTTGCTTGTCTGTAGGAGTGTCTTCCCGCAAATAGTCCCTCCTTTTGTCCCGCCTTCTTAAGAAAGTGATTGGCTAACACTACAGTTTACACCTGATTGGCAGATAGCCACTCTCCTCCCCCTCTCATCTGATTGGTGGCTCCAGTAGCTCCACTGTGTGGCCCCCTCAAACATGGCCCAGGAGGATTTTCGATCGTGCCGGAAATCGGGAGACTGCTCGCTTCCGCTGTGGTAACCAGATACCCCAGCACGCCTCGACTAAGCTCCTCAGGCGTCCGGGACGAGCCGAGATTTGTGCGGTCTGTCACGGCCTTAAAGCGCGTTTTCGGCACCGTGGAGTAAGGGCTGCCGGCACGCAGCCCGGCAGCCCGTACTCCACATCCCGGATGACCCTGCAGCCGCCAGAGGGAGGGCGGTCGTTGGGCGAGCCAGCCCGGGAGGGGGCAGGGATATCAGTGGTGAGTGCCGCTGATATCCTGCTCCCGTTCCCAGGCTCAGCAGCCCTTTCTGTGTTCCCTCTTATTTCTCTTTTAAGATTTTGAGCCCTTTAAGATAGGAAACTATCTTCCGTAAACTATGGAAACGTTTTGTTTAAAAGCAGTAAACAAGCAAACAAACAAACAAACAAACAAACAAGGCATTGCATCACAATATTCCCAAAGGTCTGGTCTATGTTCCCTGCGTCTGGACCTCTGTTTCTCATACATCCCATGTCATTGTGTCTTGTATTTTTCAGTACAGTGCATGTAAAGTTGTTTTGGAAAGATGACGGGGTAGTTGGGTTTGTGTTTTTATCCTTATTCCATCCTCTCACTGTTCTTTCTTTGCTATTTGATTTTGCACGCAAGGATTAGGATTTAAAGCATTTCTAAAGTAGAAATAAATATGTATATCTACTGAAAGAAAGGTGGGCAGAAGGGGTGAGGATAGGAGAGAAACCACAGACAGTTTTGAGGGATTTTTATCCAGGCTATTTATGATGATTATTATGTGTATTGTCTGGCACATGGACAGCTATAGAATGGAGAGATTCCGAAAGGGCAACTGCAGAAGTTAATCCAGATATACTTCAATTGACATCTGGAGCACCTGATTATTTCTTCAATAGTTAACTTCTCATCAGGACAGAGTTTCCTGAACAACAAATGGTCTCAGATAAAAAGTTGCTACTGCAGATAATAAATCATAAATTAAACAATTCCTATTATTATTAATTATAATGCATCTAAAACAAACGAAATACTGTGTAAAAAGCAAAGCCAGTTTACAGTCTGTTGTTTTTACACTTTTAAACTGCCCTTCCTTCAAGGACCTCAGGGCCACATCATGCACTATGCCCTCCTTCATTTACAGCGCTGTCCTTTGCAACATTCCACAGCCGGCACTGCCGCAGCCCGGAAACACCTCAGAAGAAGGGGACATTCGTCCCCTTCCCCGAGTGTAGGGCTGCCCGGGGTCTATGGGCCTCCTCAGATGTACACCAGCTCTGAAGCTGACATACAGTACATCCAAGGCGGCAGGGTAAGGTTGAACCGGGCTGGGAAGGGGCCGAGGATATCAGTGGAGTGCGCTGCCAATACCCCCTCCCTCTCCCCTCCTGTTTCAGCCAATGGCCCCCCTCCCTCACCGCCTGGTACGTCCTCCCCCTGCACCAGTCAATTCAGGGCTTACTTGTATTGGCAGGTGCAGGGACAATCTGCTGGGGGAGTGAGGGCTGCTGGCCTCCGTGTGGCGGCCCTTACTCTCGAGACGTCGCAAACACGCTTTAAAGCATGTTTGTGACACTTTAGAGTGGCTCTGCCGCTCTAAAGTTAGAGAGGATCGGGCTGCTATTCTCACAACAACCCTGTGAGAATGGCTAGCTGTGAGGAAAAAAAAAACTGACCCAAGGTCACCAGATGTGCTTCATTGCTGGAGAGGAACTTGAACCCAGGTCAAAACCCAATATTCTGTTCACTGTCCACATTCTCTCCATGGCTCCCTAAAATGCACAACACATAAAAGAGCAAGGGGAAAAAAAGCTATAGGAGGTTTGTTTTCTTCTGAAATCTTTCCAGAGCTCATGCTTGTGCCAGGGCCCATGAGAGGGGGGTAAATTGTACCCAGGGCCAGGGTCAAAAAGGAGGCCCAGGTAACCAAAAGAGGGCTCCCAGAAATTTCCTGGGATCTCAGCTGGCCTCATGGAGAATGAAAAACGGAGGCCAGGTCAACCAGGAGGCCAGGTCCACCAGGCAGATAGACCTGGGCGCCACATCGGGAAGCCTGGTAGACCTGGGCTCCGGAGACTTTAGCCGTTGCTGCCCTCTCCCTTTGACAAAGGACACAAAAGAAACTTTGTACCCCCTGATAAAATTCCACTCAGAGGCCCTGACTTGAGCATCCAGGGTTATAGCACTTCAGCCCTGGGCCTGTTCACTTGAAGAGCAAATGCCATTTATTAGGATTACATTTGAAAGTGTTGGGATTTACTTTCTATGTTTAGCAGCATACTGACTTGCAAGTGAATGACGGGGAGAAGCACTAGCATCTGTGTTTAATTTTCCACTTTTTAACATATATGTGCTTGTTTTCTCAATTGATCCTGGTTTGAATTTTTCTAAATAAATGCATGCAGATTAACTGGGCATTTCACATGCTTAACTAGTTATGTCTGATGATAATAGGGACAGATTAGAGTTTGTCAGCGTGAGCAATCATCGTGACAAATTAATATGATACATGGAAATGAAACAAAATCCCAGAAGCAAAGGTTTGCAGATCATGCAATTAGTTTGCGATTAAGAAGCAAAAGTTTGCAGATCATGCGATTAAGAAGCGCTGTAAATGAAGGAGGGGATATACATATTTGTTGGGAGTAGCTACAGAGCTGTGGCACAATTTTAATGGCGTGTCCACAATATGAGTACTGGCAGTTCTCGATCTCTGAGGTGCTGAAATGGATTTTCCTCATCTTTTCATGTGATAATCAAAAGGTGCACATGCTTAGCTTTTCCTAATGAAATCAACTTATTTAATGTACCTATGGCCCAATCCTATCCTCATGGAATGCCGGCGTACCACAAGTTCTGCCGGCACAGCAGCCGCTCCACCAGTCTGCTGCACCACCAGCGCTGCTGCAGGTGTGGAAGCTGGAAAACCAATGTGCCGGCACCAGTGCAGTGCAAACAGTGGGATTCTACTCGCAAAGGGGAGGGAATTGGACTGGGCTGGGGCGGGGTGGGATGGTGGTGGGGTGGGTCATGGCGGCACTGGCGCCTGCCATATCCTGAATTTCCGGCCCGACCCAGACACACCACCGGCAGGATCCTCAGAGCTACGCTAGTAAATGAGCTAATGCAGATCTGAGGAGTCCCACCAGGGACCATGTGGTAGCCAGGAAGGTAAATACAGTTTTTCAATTCTTACCTCTCCTGACCAGCATGCTGGTTGTAGTGTATGCTGCGCTGGTGGTGCTGCATCCAGCATGTCAGCTCAGGATTGGACCATAAGGGCCCTACTTACAGAAAGGGTTAGGTTCCGGAGGTCCATACATAATTTGAAACCAACGCAGGTCAGAACAGCCAATTCTTGGAAACACCAGCAAAGTACATAACGGACCTGCGTGAAAGCACTGACACAGCCGTCCATAAGTCGGATGTTCATAAGTCAGTATGTATATTCTGTATTTTGAATATAACAAAGTGGCTTACAAGTTGAAATGACCATTAAAAACCAGTGATAATACCAGGAATATATGAGATTTAAACATGTTGACATTTTGCTAGATCATGAGCCCAGTGTGTAACATAAAATGCTAAGAGGATGCCAGCAGAGGACCAAAGGGATGAGGATGTAAATGCCACTAAATACCTGCTGCTGAAACATAGCAGCAGGGGAGGGCTATTGCCTTCATGGTCTCAGCTTGTGGGCTTCCTGGAGGGCTCTGGTTATGGTTAGCCACTACGAGAAATGGAATATGGGATTTGAAGAACCTTTGGTGTGATCCAGGCATGCTCTTCTTACATTACTACACTCTTCCAACCCATATCCAGCAGCTGCTGAATACAAACTAACACCAGAAGCCTCCCTGAATAACCAAGTTTTCACAGTTTGCCAAAAGAAGAGCAGTGATGTGCCTTTGGGAAGACTCTCTGTGATCACAGTGCCATGATGGAAAGGCTCCTTCTGCCCCTGAAGGCGGCTCCAAGGCTCCGACACACATGTCCCGACCCTTAGCAAGTTATGTTCTAGCCTCAGACATTGGGTCTCCCAAATCAAGCCCCAGAGACACTGACGATAAGAGAGCAGTAGGCAGATGATCCAGAGATGGCCCTTTCCTGCATCCTAGTCAAATACAATTCAGATGTTCAACAGATCTTAATATGTGGATGGATTTATACAGTACAATACTCTCCTTTTCGTATCCTGGTCCTAAACCATTTAGGACTAGATGATCATTTTAGAAAGTGGTTATATGCACATCATGTTAAGTTACTACTTGTTAAGCAGTTGTCTGTGTTTGCCCATTGTTTACTCCACAGAAGAAAGAGCTGTGGGAAAATTTGATGCATGGAAAACCGTCATTTTGAATGCAAAATGTACATATGTCAGAGTGAGTCAAAGATTAGTTTCCTGCCGTTCGTGGAACTTTCCTACAAAGACTGAATGAATTATGAATTGAACTTCTGTCATTGCCATCTGTGGCAAAGGGATTCTATATAGCTACCACTATACAACAATTACACACAAACTTTAACACACCCTTGAAAAGACCCATCTCCCAAAACAGAGTTCTTACCTCGCCTTGAAGAACTCCATTGTGATGTAACCTCAGCACTGGAAATATGACAAAGAACATTTTCTGTTCAGAGAGGATCAAAACAACTTTCAGGTGTTTGGAGCAATCTTTGCAATGAGTATTCAAGCTGAAAATTACTCAGAGTTTTGTTGCTGCTGCTTTATTTGGAACAAATCATTGAGATGTCTGCTGTTCAAGTCCATGGACATGTGCATCAAAGGAAAGCAATCAGCATGAACTTTAGGCACGGCAATCTAGAAAAATATTTAGGTTTCATCAGGGGAAGAAAGGAGCTCTGATTCAGTAATTTCACCTCCAACTTAACATATCCCAGTAATACTTTTGTCAATGCTGTATATTATTCTGAACACATGCAACCAAAACTTAATGCTGTATATTATTCTGAACACATGCAACCAAAATATATGTGTTGTATCCAAACTGCAGGGCTGCAAGCACCACAAATAAGGTAACCTCCTAGTTTCTGAGAACGAGGGGAAAATGTGTTAATTTACATCTCCAAAATCATGGAAATGCATGAAAATGCTTCCCACTTATTGTGTCGACTGAAATCCAACACATGCTGCCCCTTCTTTATATTGTGGGTCGCAAGTTCCTTCTCTTATGAAAAGTCAGGGAGAGCTTGAATATTAAGTTCCAAAGGAACAGCAGTAAGTTCCAACTCATTAGCCTTATTTATTATTAGTATTATTATTTTGCTGCAGAAACAGTGGCACCCAGAATGGTACAGGGCTGACTTCTGGGTGATTGCAATGGAGCTGTCAGAAAAACAAAACAAATTACGCAACGAAAAGGAGAGAGGGTAAGTGCATGTGTTGGTTTCTGACTCTAGGTAAGTGTGTGGGTGGTGTTGACAGAAAATTGGTTGAAATGGCTCAGCATGCATCCTCCAGACCTTGGTCTTCTGCAAAAGTTGACGAAGGTGATGCTCAGTCAGGCAGCCTTGGGCAACGAACAGCTTGGACGGCAGCCTGTTCCTAGGCCACCCACACACACAACAGAAACTAGCAAACAGTTGGCTTTGGGTGAGCATAAAACAACAATCCTTGATGGATGAGTCTCTCTCAGATGCTCAGGATTGAAACAGCTACAATGGGCTTGAACTGAGCACTAGTGAACCACTTGTGAGTGCAACGTAGAGGTACTGTCACTGGGGCACCAGCTGCTCTTCTGAGTCTAAAAGAACAGATGGACGTAAGCTCCCAACAGCATTCATACGGGAGGAATTCTGCTCCATACACAGCAATTCTTCAGGGAAGGAAGGTCTTCCGCTTGCAGAGTTTTAAGGCAGATACAGTACCGTATACATAAAGTAATGGTGGAATGCCACCGTCATGTAACTCCTATCCAAAGTGAGCTCACAACTAAAGAAGTGGCACAGTGAGGTTTCAAGCACATTAAGCACACCTGTCTCCTTCCCTCCCATTAGACAGAGTTAGAGACCATGGAGGAAATAATGAGAACAGACTCATGATTTTAAACTTGCCAATGGGACCTAAGGGCACTGAATGAGCTTTTAGAACAGTTCAGCCTAGTCCAAACCTGCACAACATGCGAGGCACAAAGCTGAATGCAGGCTGCACCAGTTGTGCACCATGGCTTGCCAGAGCCCTCTTCCCACCCTTTCCAGACTCAGGTTTTTGTGACAACAAAACTAGGATGTTTAACAAATCCCTGGTGGCACTGGCGTCGCTGCAGGGGAGGTGGAGCTCTAAGTTCCGCCGTGGCTCCGAACCCTTCATTACACTGGAGCACGAAGTGGCCCCACCCCCTCGCCTTCGGAACCATTCAAGGCTGTGAAAGATTATGGCACCTAGATTATGGAACTCTCTGATCCATGAGTAGGCTTACCAGATCTCCAACCGGGCCAGAGTGCTAGAACTTTAGGAGAAGGAATGTGGGCAGGTGTAGCTTGTTAAACCTTAGAGCACAATCCTAGGCATGTCTACTCAGAAGCAAGCCCCACTGAACACAATGAACACAATGGGGCTTGCTTCTGAGTAGCCATGCCTAGGATTGTGCTCTAAGGTTTAACAAGCTACACCTGCCCACATTCCTTCTCCTAAAGGTCTAGCACTCTGGCCCGGTTGGAGATCTGGTAAGCCTATCCATGAGGCCCATCTGAAACTCTCCTAGTCAAGACTATTTATTTCAATGGGCATTTGATTTGGAGTGATGATTTCTTGCCTCCTTTGATGAACGCTATGCATGCATGCTCGTTTTCAGCTTTCAGAATGTAGTGAGGTATTGTTGCTTTTCATCAGGTTTTTTTTTCTGATTCTGTAAAAGCCACTCCAGCAGCTCCTTCAGACTGAAAGGATACAAACACTTAACATGGAAAAAAGAGAGAAAAACTACACTCATGGTGGCCCAATTGTATGTATGTTTACTCAGAAGTAAATCCCATTGTAGTCAGTAGGGTAAGCATGCAGAAGGTTGCAACTTCAGAGTGCCTGTCTGTTTGCATGACTATATAATATGTAGGCTTACCAGATCTCCAACCGGGACAGAGTGCTAGACCTTTAGGAGAAGGAATGTGGGCAGGTGTAGCTTGTTCAGTCCTAGAGCACAATCCTAGGCATGTCTACTCAGAAGCAAGCCCCGTTGTGTTCAGTGGGGCTTGCTTCTGAGTAGACATGCCTAGGATTGTGCTTTAGGACTTAACAAACTACACCTGCCCACATTCCTTCTCCTAAAGGTCTAGCACTCTGTCCCGGTTGGAGATCTGGTAAGCCTAATAATATGGGTAGTGTAACCTCATACAATTCTTCACTACCTTTCCATGAAATTCACTCCTGACAGAAGAAATTCCTTCAAGGGTTTCTGAACAGAGTCAAAATACCACCATTTGGGAACAACATGGCACTATTTTTAATACGTCTTGCTCATTTAAACACTCGCAGGGATTAATTACAGCTGGTGTTACTCCACCCAGGGTCTTTGCAGCTATAAATGTCAAGTTGTTATTGCTACCTTTGGACAGGAGTAAATAACAACTATGTCAGCATCTACATGACTGAATTTTTTCAATTCCCCCACTACAGTTCCTTGTCCGGTGATATTATCTTATATGTATTTGTTTTTAGAAGTTCATACAGCTACCTTGCAGTTTTAGAAGTTCAGCATTCCCTTGGGACTGTGGCAGAGTCGACAGAGGGCCAGATTTCTGTACCTTGTATAGCTGTGCTGAAGAGGGAATTCTGGCAGGTGCGTCTTGTCATGTCATAGTGCTGCAGGGGTGCAAAGAGGTGCACCTGCCAAAAGGCTCTCTTGACTTTGACACAGTTGTGAAAAGTACAAAAGCTGTGGACAGGAAAGAGACGAATGGGAGTTTGCTTATACATGCTGAAAAACTCAACAAACGTCAAACGATGATTAAAAAAAAATCAGAATCCCTGTCGTCGTTGGAATCTGAGAAACAGTCTTGTATGCCATGATTACAGTAATATTGGATTAGGACTGGAGAGAGCCAATTTCAAATCTATGAAGCTTGCTAGGTGACCCCTGTACTAGGGAGGCAGAAGCAGGGATAACCTTGTATGCTGTCCTGAGCTACTGTGATGAACGCGCTCTCCCCCCCCCCCCCAATTTTTTGCCTATTTTTCTGTATTTCTGGACACAAAAGCTTCCCCAGACACTCCTGTTCAGGTTAAGCAGTCTAAACTTCCCTACCATATGCAAAGGGGGACAGAGTGCCTATACCATTAAAGGCTTTAACCATTGTACAGAAGAGGGAATTTGGGCAGGTATTATTATTATCATCATCATCAACAACAACAACAACAGTATTTAACAGTAGTTAACAACAACAAAAGGGCTCACAATCTAAAAAAGATGCAGAACACTACCAGCAACAACCACCAGAAAAGACACTGTGCTAGGGTGAAAGGGGGGCAGTTACTCTCCCCCTGCTAAATATAAGAGGAGCACCAATTGAAAAAGTGCCTCTTGCCCAGTTAGTGCCTCTTGCCCTGGAATTCATCCTGGAAGGGTGCAACAAGCTGCCCCTGCCCAAATTCCCTCTTCTCTACAATGGTCAAAACCATAGGCACTCTGTCCCCAGCATCCTTTGCAAGCAGCCTTTGTCTTTTGTTTGCAAACGTCATTATTCCTCAAACACATGATATTTGTGGACTGGATGTGGCTTCTCTTCCTCACTGGAATGGCAATTTAATGTCTTCTCCTCCTGACTGTGGGTAATTCAGTGGATTGTCACATCTCTTCACTCTGAGGACGGTTGCGTGGGTTTTTAATAAGAACTATTGGAGTTCAGTGCTGTCCTGAGAGAGGTATTTTTCCCAGATGTTTTTTCCAGATGCACTGGCTATCACCTTTAAAGCCCTAACTGGCCAGAGACAGGGTTACCTAAGGGCTTCCTCCCTCTATATGAGTCTGTCTGTTCATTAAGATCAACTGAGAAAATTCTCCTGTAGGCACCCTCAGAAGTATGGCTAACTGGGATGCACAGGAAAACCTTCTCCACAGTGGAAGAAAACTGCCGGTCTCTCTCACTAGACACTGTTTTAAACATGTGCTATACAGCTGTGTGTTTGTTTTCCCCTTTTTTAAACTGAATGCACAGGGGTCTTTGATCTGGATTAGAACCATGGTGGGAGCAAAATGTTAAAGACCACCCTCCCCCACCATAGTTTTGAACCAGAATGTGGCTCCCACGCAAGACATGTCTACAGCTGCAAAGCGTATGCTTCAAGTGATGTCTAATTTGGTCCTAAGGCCAGCGAATAAGAGAATAAAGAAGGGCCAAATCAGATCCCAAAGGAGCAGATGATGGTCACGATCTCCCCCAAAGGCAAGGTAGATCAGTTCTCCTGAGCAAGGAGAAGAGTATTGACAGCAGAAGAAGCTTTTCAGCAATGCTACCCAGTTCCATAATAAGAGGGACAGATGGCAGTGTAAGAATTTCAGATTTGGCTTTAACCGTCTCTCCCATGCCAAGAGAGAGATTTTCCTGGAATGAAAGCATCTCTCCTGGACCATGAGAGTTCACATGTTGCAAAGATTATTAGAAAATATAGGGAAATGCTCGAAGGAATGCCTTGGCTTGCCAATGTTGGGAAGGGACAGAAGGGGGAGTTCTGAATCAGGGGCCCATTAAGCTGCACAGAAAAGCTGCTGGCAAATTGGAGTTCTGCTCACTAACAACCAACACCTGAGCATCATTATCCCACCTGGACAGAATTGCATGAAAATTAGAATCACTCAGCTGGGAAAGTCCTACTTTTCCAGCATGTGTGGAGGGGGTAGAAACTGATGAACAGGCAGCCTCAGCTTTGCAAATTGGACTGCTGGCGCTTGAAATAAGACATCCTGATACCTGGGCAGGGCATGAGTGCAAAGCCTAGAGAAAGCCTGGGGGCATTATTCTTCCATTTATATCCTGCCCTTTCTCTGAGGAGCTCATGGCAATGTACATAGCTTTTTCCACCCCAATTTTAGTCTCACGAACCTGGGCTAGTTTGTTTGGATGATCCTTTTTCACTTGGACCAGTTGCATACATTTAAAGGGGTGCATGTTCATGGTGTTCTCATGTCCTGGCCCCACCTCTTGCATGGGGTAAATTTGGGCCAGTTTCCCTAATTGCATTTGCAGGGTAATTACTCCTCTAAATGCACTGAGAACTCTCCTTTTAAAAGCCATGGAGGAGTCATTAGTGCATGTGCTACTTTGAGCACATGCATGCTTTCATTGCATAAGCTAGTCCAAGCGAAAAAGTATTATCCAAACCAGCCCCCTGTAAGAAGGACTGTGAGAAAGGTGTTATGGGTTTGCAGGGGTTGCCCTCTCTGGAGGAGACAATACCCCTGCAAATACCAGGAGGTTTGTATATTCCCTAGCTTGGCTCAGGCGAAGCCAGGGAATTTTATGAAGGAATGATTCTTTAGTTATCTAGTAACAGGGGCTCTTGAGCTGCTCTGGCAAGCCAAAGAGTCCGTGGTGCAGTTCTTAGGCAAATTAACGTAAACGTAATACAGTAGGCTACCACCGCCTAGGGTTACGCCAAACTCTCCAGCCCCCAGGCACTGAAGGTTTATAGGCAATAACGAATGTAAATTGGCCTTCCTCCCTGGAGGATGTCAGGCTAGGCAATTAGAAGACAGCTCTGGCTGTTGTAGCGAAGGCAAAGCAGCTCAGGCTAGACTTAGGCTACCAAATTCCCAATAAGACACTTGTTTGGAATAAAGGAAATATAATATATATCTTAAGATATATTTAAATATATCTTAAGACTCTGGTTACATAGAATAGAAGGCATTTATAATATAACACTTTGACATATATCTGGACTACAAACAGGAATAAAAACAATAAAGCTAATCTCCTAAGCTAAACATTTCTAACACTCACAGTTGGCTTCCAGGCTTCTGAGCCTAGTTGGGAAGTTGACTGGGGAAACTTACCAACCCAGGTTGGGAAAGGCAATCACCCATTGTCGAAGCTCATCTCGGGATGAAACGTGAGAAGTGAGGTTGCAGAGGCATGAGATGCAAGAGAGCGAGAATCACCCCTTGGGTGCCAACTCAAGTACTTTTTTAGGATGCCTTTGATTGACAGACTCATTGCCCTATAGAAGGTGGAATCCAGCTGTTCCTTCTAGAAGGGTGACATCAGTCGCGTCGCTGAGGGTGGCCAACACCCCCCTAGCTCCGGGCAGCATAACCGCCCGTGATGGGGGGGGCGACCCGGAGGGACCATGCTCCGGGTGCCCGCCCGCCAGCCAGCCAGCCGCCTCCCTCCCGGCTTCTCCCTCCAGGTCCGCGCGAGTCCGGAGGCCGGGAGAGAGCGTCCTCGCGTCACGCCGGCTCGGCCTATACTGCCCAGGCCTGAGCCGGCGATCTTGCACATGCGCACAACACCGATGCGTTGTACGCATGTGCGAAATCGCCGGCTCAGGCCTGGGCAGTATAGGCCGAGCCGGCGTGACGGGAGGACGCTCTCTCCCGGCCTCCAGAGCTGCGCGGACCCGGCGGAGCCTCCGGGGGCCGGTTGGGCGGCCACCCGCTGCCCTGTCTCACCCGCCATGTAGCTACACGGCGGGCGAGACAGGGCGGGCGGACGGAGGGCGGGCAGCAACTCAGGACGGTGCGGCGTTTCGCCGCCCCAGCCTGAGTTGCCGCCTGGAGCCATTGCTCCCTCCACTCCACCCTAAATACGTCTCTGCAATCCTGTACCAACTAGGAGTGCAAACCAAAATGGAGTTGCTATTACTTCACACAAGGTAGGTTAGACTAAGAGCGAGTGACTGACCTAAGGTCATTCAGATAATATTTTTATGGCTGTTTGGGGATTTGAACCTGGGTCTTAAATCCAATCAACACTCCAACCATAACACTACAATGGATCGAAACAGCAAAGGGTGTCTAGCACTTTTTGTTAGTCTGGGTGTGGACCCCAGCAGATTTTAATGGGTCTGGGAGAGTGGTGTAGTGATATACACTTTTGAACTGGAAGATCTTGTCATGAGGACCATATGGAGAACTATGGAGGACAAGAAATGCCCAACAACAACAAATGGGCATAAGACTGTAGTCTTAATGTAACATGAACTACATACTGTCCCTCAGATAACCCTTGAGAAAGAAAGAAAGAAAGACAATAGCCTAGACCAGAGAGAGGGCAAACTCATTTCATACAGTAGGCCGGATAGCATTCATGGCATCTGCTGAGGGCCGGAAGTGATGTCATTAAGCAGGTGATGACCAGAAAAAATAAGCATTTTTTTCTCATTTAGGAACTCATTAGCTGCAAATGACAGAAAAAAAAATACACAAATCTTATCATATTTTCTAGCAGGCGCGTCGCTAGACCGTGGCGGGGGTGGCAGGCCGCCGCAGGGTGGTGCGTGCGTCAAGGGTGTCACCGTGCACCACCCCGCTCTGCGCGTCACCTCCGAGGCCCGGAGAAGGCCTCGGAGAGCGTCCACCCCGGCCGGCGGTCCGGGGCCTTCTGACCAGGCCCATTGCGCCAAAGCGTCATTTATTAGCTTTTTCGCACATGCGCACAATGTCGTCTTGTCTTCAGAAACGTTGTGCGCATGCACGAAAAAGCTAATAAATGACGCTTTGGCGCAATGGGCCTGGTCAGAAGGCCCCGGACCGCCGGCCGGGGTGGATGCTCTCCGAGGCCTTCTCCAGGCCTTGGAGGGTGACAGGGGGATGTACGGGGGGTGGGGGCGACACGCGCGCGCACCTGCACATGGGTGACGCGCGCGTCGTGACACTAATGTTTTCTAGACACCGCTGAAAGTGTTGCCTGCATGATAATTGGGCTCTCCCAGCACCACCCTTTCAGCAGCGCCACTTCTACCAATGCATCACTTCACAGCTCAGCAGCTGATGGTGGTACTCAGAGAGCCCAACTATCAGACCAGTCGGATAAAGAGTTTTTACAGGCCGCATCCGGCCCATGGGCCTTTGTTATGTTTGATACCCCTGGACTAGACATTAGCACACATAGACAAATGTTTGTCTGCCTTCTGCTGAGCCTGCTGGTTCTTGTCAGGTAAGATCCTTTGACAAAATATTCAAGGGTAGCACCTGAGAGCTCTTGCTCATGATATCACCACTCCTGCTGCAGAAGTCCTGGGGCTCTGCTTCCTCTCAGCACTCCCTCGACTACATCCCTAGTCTGAGAATAGAGCTGAAAGTGTGTGTGTGTGGGGGGGGGAAACAGCAGCGGAGAGGTGGCAAACTGGCCTTGCTTCTTGTCTTTTGGTCAACGGGCCTAAAAACAAACAAACAAAATGGCCATGGCATTTTTTTTTCTGGTCAGGTGGTTATTCTGGAAGGCTCATTAGGGAATGCTTTTTTAAAAAAAAAAACTAACACAGGTCTGGATGTTCTTCAAAAAGGAGGCCTTCTAAAGGGAAGATTGGAGCCATGTAGCAAGGAGAAATGCACCAGTGGGACCCATGCCATTAGATAATGTTGGCTCCACCACAGTCTTGCCTCTTCAGCTTGAGCGCACACAACATTTGCAAGGCTTGTTGCCTAGCTCAGTAATGATCCAGGGTGGCAGTATACTTCTGAAGACTAGATCTGAGGAAAGACAGCAGGAGAAGGGTGATACCTTCGCTGCATTCCACGTATGGGCCTCTCCTGTCCACTGACAGAAAACTAATGTGACACCACACCTCAAGCATCTTGTGTGTGCACCTAGCAACCTGCTCCATGGGTTCAACTGGCCAGCTGTCATTTCCCTCATTTTGCTGTCAGTTTAAAAGTGGAGCCGTTTTCAAAATCTAGACTTGCGGAGTCCTTTTAGACCTGTCACTTATGATGAAAAGGTGCTGCTTGGGGGTAATTGTGGCGGGAGATGCTCTGGATGTACATCTTGTGCCTGAAGCAAATGGAGTGCCTGCAAGAAGCTGAGTTAGCACAGCTGCTACACTGTCTTTGGAAATGGCGTGGAGCCCAGTTACACAGAGGAGCTGTGGCACCTTGGCAATGGCAGGGAGGGAGGGGGAAAGACTGTGAAAGGGAGGCAAGCTGAGAGACTTGGACTGCTTTCAATGGATTTAGAGCAGGGGTTCTCAACCTGTGGTACGGGTACTCCTAGGGTATGCAGACCTCTTGCTGTGGGTATGCCAAGCCCTGCCCCTTATCTGCCCCATCAGCAGCTAATTAAGTGTTAATTAACATGGATTTTAAATTTTAATTATTTTCTGAGCCCTTCTGTCTCTCTGATTTTGGTTTTGGGCTTATTTTTGTACTTTGGAAAATGTACTTTGATGGGGTGAGAGAGGGAGGAGCTGATTTTGGGAAGTGTGAGCATATCTCTCTCTCTCTCTCTCTCTCTCTCTCTCTCTCTCTCTCTCTCTCTCACACACACACACACACACACACACACACACACACACACACACACACAGTTAAATAAGACTTTTTCACATTTAAAATTGTTTTAGTACTTTTTATTTAAAGATTAATTGCCTAATTAATTAATTGATAAATCCAATTAATTAGCAGTTAATTAGCAGGGGTACTTCAGAAAATTGGACCGTGTTAGGGGGCTCCCGGGCCCCCAAAGGTTGAGAACCCCTGATTTAGAGTCTCTTTTTTATCCAGTCCATGTCTCCCCAGTGACATTACACTCTTAGCAGTGAGACCAGTGTGGTGTGTAGCCATTAGACTGTCATACACGGACTGGAGAGAACCTAGTTGAAATTTCCACACAACCATGAAGCATACTACTGGGTGACCGTGGGCCAGTGGCCATTTCTCTGTCTAACCAGGGCTCCTAAAGTTGTTGTAAAGATTCAGCTGGAGGGACAATACACTGGCCTGAGATCCTTGGAAGAAGAGCAGGATAGAAATATCATACATGATCTATGCTCAAATTGTGCGTTGCACAATTATTTAACAAATTGTAATAAAGAAACAGCTGAGGAGATTAAAAGGTCAGTTTACAATTTCCTTTTAAGTTTTTCACCTGTTTCTTTATTACAATATTTTGTAATTGTTTAACACATGTATTTTGTCCTTTATGTGTAGATATTATGATCCTGATCCAGGTGCAGTTGCGGACCATCAGTCAAAATAATGTCACAACTTTTCCCAGACATGACAACACATAGTCTCATCAAAAGACACATCCAGCTGGTTCAATATAGGTTGGATGAGCATCACAGTGGGGGTGGGGAAGAGGATGTGCATATCCAGATGCCATCTGCACAAGCATATCCAGATGCCATCTGCACAAGAATTGAGGGCTGCTGGTACACAGGGATCTCTCTTGTTGCAGTAGGGCTACTGCCTGTTTATTTTGAATTTGTTTAAATATAAAATCAATATAATAAAATTAAAATAACAAACAATCAGTAGAAAACACATAAAAATAAATAGCAGGACAGCTCTGTTTGTTTATTTTTACAGATTGCACACGCTTTTCTTCTTAAAAAAGAATGCACGTGCTTTTCTTCTTAAAAAAGAATCCAAAGCAGCTAACAACAAAGAGAATTAAAATAACCAAAACAAGCCATAAACAGTTTAACAGAATAACACAACACAACTGAAAATACAGCATCAGCCCACAGCATACAGAAACCTCCTGTCATCCCATCATAGGAGCAATAAAATAAATAAAAATCAAAAACCTATAACAGCCCAATTCTATGTAAGATACAGCGGCCGGTCTAAAGGGCTGGCCACTGTATCCTATCCAGGCCCTGGGCTGCCCCAGGGCAACCCGGGTGCACCTCGAGGGAAGGGAACATTGTCCCCTTCCCTCAGTGCAAGCGCCTGAGGCCCTATGGGCCTACTTGAATGTACACCAGCTCTGGAGCTGGCGTACATTCGAGCTCTCTGTGTCAGGGCAAACCGGGCCGGGAGAGGGCTTTGGATATTGGCAGATCTAGCCTTCAGAAACGCGTAATTGTTGCTCAAGCAGTGACTCTCCTCCGTATGAGAACAAGGGTGTTGTTATTACTACCAATAAATGTTCCTGTGAAATATTGAAGAATGAATCTGCCCTCCCTAAACAGTGTCCCTGCTGTAGCTTCTGCAGCCAAAGTGTGGCTTCTCGGCAGGCTACACAACCGGTTGTTTGTGCAAAGTGTTCCCTTTGTGCACCAAGTGCTTTTCCAGCATGGTTCCCATCACCTTTGAAAGGCCAGAGAGTTACAGCCCCGTGCTGCTGTGAGTCTGATCATCTGAGCTGTAGTCTCCCTAGGAGGGGCTTCAGGTGGACTTCTGTGCCGGTCATGGTGTTGTTGTTGCGCTCGCATATCTCAGTGATTGGATTGGGCTGTCTGTCTCTATGTGCTGATAAAATGTTTCGCCTTTTCCCATGGCTCGACTTGAAAGTGGAGGCATCATGCTTGGCCCTGCGGCCTGTGGTTCAAACCAACCTTCCTTAAGTCTTCTGAGTAGATCAGCAGCAAAGAGGAGAGGCAGGAAACTGCCTTCGCCCCAGCCAAGTGTGTGAGTAGAGGGGAATCCCAGTGGCAAGGGAGATGCTTTCATTTATTAACACTCCCTCCAAATTATAGCACTGATCCTCACCGCAAGCACCGTGATGGTGATAAGCCTTCAACGGGCCACAGGCCAAAGCCATCACAAATCCCTGCTAGGAGCTCTGTCGGCTATTTCAGACACAGTTTGTTTGGGAACGTAAATCTGCTGTCCTCACTGATGGGGGATTATGAGGGCTGGAATTAATGTGCCTAGGCACATCTCTCTCAGCTGAGACGAAAGGTCCGCCTGCTTCCTCATGAGCATTTCCTGCTCACTCTGCTGCCTGGTTGATACAGCATGCAATCACTCCAAGACTGCTGCTGCCTGGGAATCTTCATTCTCTTCCTGATTCATCCAGCTGGCTACCCAAAGCTGAGACTTAACTACGAGATTACAAAATGGGACTATGACTTGTACAACCTAGTTGATAAGAAAGAAAAAGAAGACAGAAAATACAGTATAGGTTTACAGTTCCAAAGCATGTCAATGCGAGTAGATAAATAGGTACCGCTTGCGGGAAGGTAAACAGCGCTCCGTGTTCCAGCTGCATGCTACGCGCTGCAGCAAGGAGAGTCATGCCGGCCACATGACCACGGAGGCGTCTTCGGACAACGCTGGCTCTTCGGCTTTGAAATGGAGATGAGCACCACACCCTAGAGTCGGACACGACTGGACTTAATTGTCAGGGGATACCTTTACCTTTACTATAATGAATTTTTAGCAATGGAGTCTCTGATTCTGAACAGAAATATGATGATGATAATGATGATGATGAATAAGAATATGGGCTAGAATCATTAGAAGAATAAAAGATACTCCAAGAGCTAAATAATTTAATACACAACAGCTGATTCTTGGGACCTTTTTAAAATCATTTTAGGATTGTTACTCTCCCATGCCACCTTCTGTACTCATTTGTTCCTTTTAGTTTCTAGAGTAAGAATTATTTGGTGAAAATCCATCCCAGTTTTACACATTTTACTATTGTCAGATGTCTGCTAGTGAAGAGCTCTGTGAGCCATATCAGCTTGTGCCATTCAAATATTCTCCTAAGTCTTATTTCTTTTTCTTTTTTTGTCGTAAACTATATAGTTGAAGAAGTAAAAGGGTTGGATATTTTATTTCAGTTATTGATTGAAATATTGATATTTTTCAGTTATTGATTATATAGATAATACTGTATGAATTAATAAATACTGTATGAATGAAAAAATAGCAAGTTTTATGTTCAAAAAATAATAGCAGATATTAATTACTGCAAAAGATTAGTTTTTAAATACTGAAAGTAAATGACTCAGGCCTAGGGCAGCCCGGGAACTCGATAGGATTCGGTGGCTGGCCCTTTAGGTCAGCCGCCGTATCCTACACAGGATTGCGCTGTCATTTGAGATGTTCGGATCTCTGCAGAGTATAATGGATGTGTGAATTCCTTTCCAACATTTTTGACCCGAAAGGTCACAAATTCTAGAATAGTAGTGGGATTGAAAAACATGTTTTGTTGAATTCAGCTTGCTAAAGTACTGAAACTGAATAGCCAGACAAAGAATTGTTGCAGAAAACAGCATGCATAGCACACAAGCTTATGGTGTAGAATTCCCTTTTTGAAACCCATCTTTCACTATGAAGTCAGCAGGTTTGCTGCATCCTCAAAAGGTGTTCTTCAACAACTCATTGATCCCAAGTAGAAGGCAGAAGTGTCTAGAATTACCATATTTCTTCGATTCTAAGACACATGTTTTTTTTTCAAATTTAGCAATTAAAAAAGGGTGTGTGTCTTAGAATCGAAGGTGTTAAATTGCCCCCCGAAAACGCCACCTCCTTACTTACCGGGGCTTGTGGGGGCTTTGGGAAGGCCTGCGTGATCCTCTGCAGGCCTCCCCGATCTTCAGTTCGGCGAAAAACAGCGATTTTCGGCCATTTCCAGTTTTCGCGAAAACCGGAAATGGCCGAAAATTGCAGGCTTTTTGCTGAACTGAAGATCGGGGAGGCCTGCATGACCCTCTGCAGGCCTCCCCGATCTTCAGTTTGGCGATAAATGGCTATTTTCGGGGATTTCCAGTTTTCGCGAAAACCGGAAATGTCCGAAAATCGCCGTTTTTCACCAAACTGAAGATCGGGGAGGCCTGCAGAGGGTCATGCAGGCCTCCCCGATCTTCAGATCTTCAGTATCTGAAGGTGTGACTTGCCTTTTGCTTTTTTGGAGGCTTTGATGAGTGAGCAGAAGCGCCGATCCTTACAAACCTTCCACTAATCCAGCTCTTCTGCCACGGTTAATCCTAAACAAATAATCATTCGGAGGGGCTTTATCCTGCTTACTTAGTCCATGCTGGAGAGTAAATTATGCAACCTTTGTTTTATTAACATTTCATGGCTGTATAATATCAAGTCGTTTGCAACTTCGACTCCTATGATGTTTAAATGGTAGATCTGGATTTTCTAATGATGCACATTGTTTATATTTCAGACAAAAAGAGATCTGTATACATTATCAATTTCCCTGCAATATCAACCCTCTGAATTTTGTTCAGGCATATCTAATAAGGAGAACCTACTTGATGCACACATGGATGCACATTTTTCATTCATTTCCAAAAGCAAAATGAGAGGAAAACTGTCAAAGTACATAAGTGAGGAAATTCCACCTGTCGCTGGTCCAAAAGGAATTTCCAATTTCATTTAAGGGTCTTTCTACCAGCAGTTCTAACATGAAAACTTTAGTCAGATGATCCTCAGAACTCCAGGACTAGAAAAAGGATAGTAATTGTACAAATTGTTCAGTTCCCCCTATGCGCGCACACACTTCAAAGAAAGAATGACCCATCTTCACCCCACAGATAAATGTTTCAAAGATCCCAGGTGAGAAAGAATGAGACCAATTAGAAAAGGGTCTTTTTTGATTATACATCCCAGTGCAACCAATTAGATTTTCCTTACTCTGTACTGTGTGGGGCAGGCCTTCGATTTTTATGAGCTTTCTATTGCAGACAGTTTATTTTCTTCCCCAAGTGATGGTTATATGCTTTAATTCCACCTATGGTTCAGGTCTGAAGTTGAGAGAGTCACCACAGGCTCATTCTCATCCATACTGTCTCTCTGATCAGAGATGAAGCTGAAGTTAATATTTAGCCCGTTGCTTAGCTGAATTTTCACAATGCTTTCAATGGCATCACATCTTTGCATTGCTTATACAGTCTGCAAAACTTTACAAAAGAAAAGGAGAATCCCCAGGGGTTTATTTTTATTTATTCATTTCTAGCTCCCTTTTCTCCACACCAGGGATCCAAGGAGCCCCATTTTCCCCGGTATATTCCAACAGTGCTATATGAAATTGTATCAGATGGATGGATTTGCTTATGTGGCCAGGTAAGAGACATTAGAGGCATATAGCTTTATCTGTGGAAAATGCTCAATGACCCAATCCTATTCCCCACCATCTTCCTCTATGCAGCCACGCCAACGGAGCTGCATGCAGTGGTATGGCAGCGATCAGACAGCCAGCGAGAGGTAAATAAAAATAACTTTTACTTAATTCCTGATCACCAATGAGTCTCGTCAGATCCACACTAGCTATTTTGCTGGCATAAGTCTGAGGAGAAGGTGGGTCCAGGCCGTGACGTATCTGGGTCTTCTGGTACCTGGGGTGGTGACTCATGACACCACTCCTGAGTACCAGAAAACCCGGAAGTAATTGGCAATGACGTGATGATGTCACCGCAATCACTTCTGGGTTGTGAGTTGCTCTGAGTGGCCGACCACTTTGCTGCGAAGAAAAAAACATGAAAACGTGGTCAGCCGTACCGCTCAGAGAGGCTCTCAACCCGAGTGGTGGTGGTGGCGGCAACGGTAGCAGCAAAAAGGGTAGGTTGCCCTCCTGGTTCGCAGTCCAGCCGCTCCCTTGCTCCTTGGAGGAAAGGAAGCCAAAGTGCTTTGATCAATTGCAGCAGCCACCCCCCTTCTTCCAACTCCTGGCCGCCGCCCCCCGTCCACATCACAAGGCCTGGTTGCCCCTCCAGCCGCCCTCACTGCCACGACCTACCCTTTTCAGTGAAGTGCTTCAAAAAGGGTAGGTTGTTGTGATGTGGCTGCTCTTCTCCCCCTTCCTCTCCCCCCCCCCGGCCATCCTCCCAGCCGGCTCACCTTGTTCCTCGTTCCTTCTCCTCAGTCCTTCATCTTGTTCCTTCTCCCCCTTGGGAGCAAGAGGAGGCGGGCACCATAGGTGGGTGCCAACTTGAGTGGGCCTCATGTGACACCCCTCCACATGACTCCCAAGCCTGCTGCCCGGGGAAATGGGCCCCACCGCTACCCCTAGGTACGCCAGTGGGTCCAGGCTGGGAAAGGAGGATAGAATTCAATGAGAGCAACTGCTGCTGAGATCCACCCCCTCCTGCCCCCAAATAACTCCTTCAGCAGCCAGGCAGTTTACTCCCTGCATCACCAAGGCAGTTCTCAGGCTGTAGATCTATTGGCACTAGCTTTGCTGTGCTGCAACGTTACCCAGGTGATGGTGAAAGAAGATACGTAATGCTGGTCATCCTTTCAGCCAGACCAGGTGATCTGGGTAACCAATAGGTGCTTTTGCACCTCAGACTGATAACCACACAGACTCTGTTTCCTTCTCCCTGCCCTGGACTGTGCCCTTTGGGAATCTGACCTGACTACATACCTGCCTCTGCTCTCCCAACAGGGCTGACAACAGTGAGGGTGGTCAATTCAATTGCGGCAGCAATCAAGACAGAGAGAATTTTTTCCAGTTGCCTTGGCAACATGGACGTGTTTCTGCCTTCCCTCTGGCTGTGGTGATTTGGAGAGGGTCCTCTGCACTCAAATGTTAGCTTGAAATTTCCACGAAGCTTTCTATGAAGTCAGCCCACATTGAAACTAAGAATTCTTAAAAAAAAATATTTCTGAGAGTTCAGCCAGGCACGAGCTGAACTTGTTCAATATGTTCTTAAATGACCTGGAGTTGGGGATAAGCAGCGAGGTGGCCAAGCTTGCAGATGACACTAAAGTTTTCCGGGTGGTGAAGACCAGCAGGGATTGTGAAGAGCTCCAGAAGGATCTCTCCAAACTGGGAGAATGGGCAGCAAAATGGCAGATGCGCTTCAATGTAAGTAAGTGCAAAGTGATGCACATTGGGGCAAGAAACCAAAATTTCACATATACGCTGATGGGTTCTGAGTTGTCTGTGACGGATCAAGAGAGAGATCTTGGGGTGCTGGTGGACAGGTCGATGAAAGTGTCGACCCAGTGTGCAGCGGCTGTGAAGAAGGCCAATTCCATGCTCGGGATCATTAAAAAAGGGATTGAGAATAAACGGCCAATATTATTATGCCGTTGTACAAATCGATGGTAAGACCACATCTGGAGTATTGTGTCCAGTTCTGGTCTCCGCATCTCAAAAAGGATATAGTGGAACTGGAAAAGGTGCAGAAGAGTGTGACCAAAATGATTAGTGGGCTGGGGCATCTACCTTATGAGGAAAGGCTACAGCGTTTGGGGCTCTTCAGTCTAGAAAAAAGGCGGTTGAGGGGGGACATGATTGAGACGTATAAAATTATGCATGGGATGGAGAGAGTGGATAGAGAGAAGTTCTTTTCCCTCTCACACAACACTAGAACTAGGGGACATCCACTCAAATTGAGTGGAGGGAGGATTAAAACAGACAAAAGAAAATACTGTATTTCTTCAATTCTAAGACGCATGTTTTTTCCCAATTAAGCATTTCAAAAAATGGGGTGCGTCTTAGAATCAAAGGTCTCAAAAAAGCACCCCAAAATGCTATCTTCTTACTTACTGGGGCTTGGGGGAGCTTCAGGGAGACCTGCACGACCCTCTGCAGGCCTCCCCGATCTTCAGTTCAGCAAAACACGGTGATTTTCAGCCATTTCTGGTTTTCGCGAAAACCAGAAATGGCCAAAAATCGCTGTTTTTCGCCGAACTGAAGATCAGGGAGGCCTGCAGAGGGTTGCACAGGCCTCCCTGAAGCTCCCCCAAGCACAGGTAACGAAGGAGACATGCTGGGGAGAGTTGGTGCTGAGCGGGGTAGATTCAATGAAGGGAGGTGAGTCTTACAATCAATTGATTTTTTTTCCCCTGCTGGTGGTACTGAAAGTAAAGGTGCGCCTTAGAATCGATGGCGCCTTAGACTCGAAGAAATACGGTATTTCTTTACCCAGCATGTAATTGGTTTGTGGAACTCGTTGCCACAGGAGGTGGTGATGGCACTTGGCCTGGATGCCTTTAAAAGGGGATTGGACAGATTTATGGAGGAAAATTCCATCACAGCTTACAAGCCATGATGGGGATAAGCAACCTCCTGGTTGTCGGAGTGGGTTTTCTTTGTGCCAGGTGCAAGGGAGTGGTGACGGGATACAAGTATCTTGTTGTCTTGTGCTCCCTGAGGCATCTGGTGGGGCCACTGTGTGATACAGGAAGCTGGACTAGATGGGCCTTTGGCCTGATCCAGCAGGGCTCTTCTTATGTTCTTATGAGCCACACCTGCCTCTCCCCAAACACCCCACTCAGAGTGAGGTCAGCATGATGCAAGAAGCATTTCCCTCTGCCCTCAGTTATGTCTTCATACAGCCAAGTCTGATTGGTTATATATGACATTGTGATTTCATCGACTGGGACCACTCAAGAAAAACGTAAAGCCCTAACAGATGGTGCCAAAGAAGGGCAAGAAAAAGGTGAGCAAGGAGGTGTTTCAGGAAACATTTCCTTCTGCCTGTGTTCACAATGTTTGTTCCAAGAACCAAATCAGAACATTCAGTGCAGCCCTAATTAGTTCACAATCCTGAATTTATTAACAAGAGGAGTAATCTTATTCCACAAGTACTGGAATAACTGCAGTTAGTAAGTTTTCAAGAACAATTCAAAATGATGGTGTTAATTTTTAAAACCCTGATTTTCAGAAGGAGTTCCTCTTCCATATATTCCTTCTCATACTTTAGGATCTTCATAAGAGCCTCAGTTGAAGCTGCCACCACAACCACCATCAGAGATGTGACGCATAGTGACTACGTTCAGGATCTTCTCAGTAGTGGCACCATACCTGTGGAACTCCCTGCTGCGAGAAGCTGGCTTACCCATTTTACTGCTGTTGTTGAGGAAAGTAGTGGAAATTGTGCTCTTCAGGCCTTTTGTGTGTGGCTGAGTGGGATCCAGGACTTTGGAGCTTCTTTCTGAAGTTCTGAATATAACTTGATCTTGGCTTTCTTGTTTTGTTTGTTGGATGGATACACTTAGCTATAGTGTAGTTTCCAAACATTTGTTTATTTTGTTTTTCTATGCCATTTTTTAACTTAAAACTGCTTAGAGAGCTAGCAAGGAGTTAGAAATCTAAAATAAACGCACTCATAAAAATTAACAAGAAAGAAACAAAACTTGACAGTACAATAACCTGCAGTTGTGAGCATATTCCTTCCTTGCAGAACTGCGGGTTAGGCTGTTCTTTCTATGGTGTTGATATGGACATGAAGAAAATAACTTGCTAACCAGGAAGGAACTGATTATGTGCTGCTTTGGAGGATAGCTGTCTCATGCCTGCTAAATCATGCATTGGGTTATATGATTAAACCAGAAGGGAATGCGTTCCAAGAAATTTCACACTCCATGTAAATTACCAGTTTGGGTGGAGGGAAACACATGCTGTAGCTCCTTTTCCAACCAAGGTTACATAAATATTGCCTGTGGCAAGAACAATAGCTAATTAATAATTGTGGATTATACAGTCACTATGGGGCTTGTGGTGGGAGGTGAGAAAAAATCATCTTCAAATAAAGCTATTTTTTCTAAACAGACATTCTTCACAAGGGCCCACACTTGAGCTGTTTAAGTTCGTGTCTGAATCTCTGTAAAAGTTGTAGCCTCATATTTGCATTCTGTACTCCAGGTCGATGGTTCTCAAAAATATGTTCCAGGGAATCCTTAGATTCTTCCAAAACTTAGGTCCAGACCAAACATGGAAAAACCCACACGGAAATGGGCGTTTCTCACAGAATAAGTGCATATTTGGTGCTCTGTTGGCACGGCTGCATTGGCAGGAGGGGAAAAGGATTGGGCCCTTACTTACCTTACAGGGTTGTTGTAAGGATTATGTCACAATAAATACATGTGCAGAGCTTTGCACATTCAGATGGTGCTATACAAATACTAAGCTTGGACTGTCCTCTTTCACAGTGACCATAGAAACACCAAGTGCTCTGTGAAGAGGGGGAGAAGATAGATTTTATGCTTTTATCATTGTATTTGTAGACTTTAATTGATGTGAACTGTCTCGAGGATCTTTTGAAGGCCTAAAGGAGAGATTAAAAAATCCAGAATACATTTTATTAATTTCTTTCTAATTAACAGACTACCTTTGTGGTAGAATTGGTTATTATCTCTCATGAAATGGAGACACATTATCTGTAGATGTTACGAAAAACTACTTTTCCTCCTAAGCTATCAACAGTTTTCTGAGAGAACAATTAACATTTTGAAGTGTAAAAAAAAACACCAAGGTGGCAACCTCCATTCCTGCCCATCTCTCTCTCTCTCTCTCTCTCTCTCTCTCCCCCCCCCTCTCTCTCCCCCTCTCCCTCTCCTGAGGACTGTAGGAAGGTGAGATTGAAAGAAAAAAAAGGAAAAAGGAAACCCAATTACCCTTTTAAGATTAGGTGTCAGAAACGAAACTTTCCTATAGACTACAATTTTAGGCCATTAATGAGCACAGTGTGCTTCAAAAAGAAAGAAAAAGCACACACAATTTCTAGAACAAAACTTTCACTGGTGAATGCCAAGGAGAAAAGGAAGTATAGTTAAGTGCCTCCAAAGAGGTCACCCCATGGGGCATGAAGCATAAGAAGCAGCAAACCTACAGCCCTCTGCACACCCATACTGAAGTGCTTTGCTTTGCTTTTCTGAATCCCAGCCATTATAGGCCCTGCAAGGGGCACACAGTGGGTGGGAGAAGGATGGACCTCCTAGCCTCTAACTCCACTTCTAGTCAGTGCTCTGAATTTTGGGTAATTTCCCCACATGAGTTAGGTCCTAACTCCTTTTGGCTCCCTTTGTGTGCAGACAAGACCCTTACGGTATATTACCAAGCAGCTATAAAAATGGGCAAATGTGAAAAGCCCACTAGAAAAATTCCATTCGGTAGCTTCCTTTTCCATTTTGAGAAGGATATTTCTACAGAAAATCCAGCTGCCGACTGCAGATGTTTTTGTTGCAAAACTTGCAAGTGAAATTGATTCAATACTATCAATTCCTTGCTTCTTTAACTTAAGACCAGAGATGCTGCATTTACTGCCCATGAATGCCTACTCTCTGTGGGCTTACTCTCATAAGAACATGAGCCCTGCAGAATCAGGCCAAAGGCCCATCTAGTCCAGCTTCCTGTATCTCACAAGTGGCCCCACCAGATGCCTCAGGGAGCACACAAGAAAACAGGATACCTGTATCCTGTCACCACTCCCTTGCATCTGGCATTAAGAGATAGCCTACTACTAAACCTAGGAGTGTTGCACATATACCCATCATGGCTAGTAAGCTGTGATGGACCTTTCCTCCATAAATCTGTCCAATCCCCTTTTAAGGGTATCTAGACCAAGTGCCATCACCACATCGTTTGGCAAGGAAAGTGTGTAGATTATTTCAGCCTTCACTGCTTCAAGGATTTGAGGAGTTTAAAGGAGGTGTGAACAGTTGGGTTTTTCACATGCACATTTTGGACACAAGAACTAAGACGGCTTACTGATAAAAGGTGATTAGATTGTGAGAATACAGACATGTATATTTTTAGTTTGGGCATAAAAGAAAGAAGCAGCACACAGAAGAACCACCATCATGCCTCTTTAAGCCTGAACTGTGTCCCTCTCCCCAAACTGCTCTGGAAAGAAGGTTGACATGCTGGTGAGAAGTGAATGGAGACCCCCAAACATGACCTGGCATGAGGACTCTGGTCGTTTAAGCAAGTGTTAGTTATAACAAATGGGAATTGTTAACATCACGGGGGAAACTAGTTTAGAAGAAAAAGCTCAGAAGCTATTTGCCAGAATGATTCCTAGTACAGGTTGATTACCCCTTATTCGGACATCTGAAATCCAGACTATTCAAAAATCCAGATGTTTTGGGGTTGTTGTTGTTGTTCAGTCGTTAAGTCGTGTCCGACCCTTCGTGATCCCATGAACCATATCCCGCCAGGCCTTCCTGTCCTCCACTATCTTCCTGAGTTCGCTCATTTTCATGTTTGTTGCATCGGTGATGCTGTCTAACCATCTCATCCTTGGCCTTCCCCTTCTCCTTTTGCCTTCAATTTTTCCCAGCATCAGAGTCTTCTCCAGAGAGTCCTCTCTTCGCATTAGGTGGCCAAAATATTTGAGTTTCAGCCTTAGTACCTGTCCTTCCAGGGAACAGTCAGGCTTGATTTCATTTAGAATTGACTGATTTGATCTCCTAGCAGTCCAAGGGACTCTCAGGAGTCTTCTCCAGCACCACAGTTCAAAAGCATCTATTCTTCGGCGCTCAGCCTTCCTTATGGTCCAACTCTCGCAACCATACATTGCTACTGGGAACACCATCGCCCTGACTATACGAACTTTTGTTGGCATGGTGATATCTCTGCTTTTTATTATGCTGTCTAAGTTTACCATAGCTTTCCTTCCAAGGAGTAAGCGTCTTTTAATTTCATGGCTGCTGTCTCCGTCTGCAGTGATCTTGGAGCCCAGAAAAGTAAAATCTGTTACTGCTTCCATTTCTGCCCCTTCTATTTGCCAGGAATTGATGGGCCCAGATGCCATGATCTTAGTTTTATTAATGTTGAGTTTCAAGCCAACTTTTGCACTCTCCTCTTTCACCCTCATCAAGAGGCTCTTTAGTTCTTCTTCACTTTCTGCCATTAGGGTGGTATCGTCTGCATATCTGAGGTTGTTGATATTTCTCCCGGCAATCTTGATTCCGGCTTGCGATTCATTCAGCCCTGCATTTCTCATAATGTACTCTGCATATAAGTTAAATAAGCAGGGTGACAATATACAGCCTTGCCGTACTCCCTTCCCAATTTTGAACCAATCAGTTGTTCCATGGCCGGTTCGAACTGTTGCTTCTTGACCCGCATACAGGTTTCTCAGGAGACAGGTAAGGTGGTCTGGTACCCCCATCTCTTTAAGAATTTGCCACAGTTTGTTGTGATCCACACAATCAAAGGCTTTTGTGTAGTCAATGAAGCAGAAGTAGGTGTTTTTTTGGAACTCTCGTGCTTTCTCCATGATCCACCGCATGTTGGCAATTTGATCTCTAGTTCCTCTGCCTCTTCGAAACCCAGCTTGTACGTCCGGTAGTTCTCGGTCCATGTACTGCTGAAGCCTAGCTTGTAGGATTTTGAGCATAACCTTGCTAGCATGTGAAATGAGTGCAATTGTGCGGTAGTTTGAGCACTCTTTGGCACTGCCCTTCTTTGGAATTGGAACGTAAACTGACCTTTTCCAATCCTTTGGCCACTGCTGAGTTTTCCAAATTTGTTGGCATATTGAGTGCAGCACTTTCACAGCATCATCATTTAGGATGTTTTGGGGGCTATGACTTTAAAAAAAAAAACACCCTTTTCCCAGCACCTGGCTGTGGCATAGCACAAGACATGCTGGGGTGCAAAATTATTAAAAATATTGTATACAATTACCTTCAGGCTATGCGTATAAGGTGTATGTGAGACATAAATGCTGTGTTTAGACTTGGGTTCCATCCCCCAAGATATCTTATTACATTTATGCAAATATTCCAAAATCCAGACAAATCCGAAATCCAGACAATTTCCCGTCCCAAACAATTTGGATAAGGGATACTCAACCTGCATAGAAGAAGCTCCATAGATTAAAAATAATAATGAAAATTGTAGTGTAGTGGTTTGGGAGTCGGACTTAGACCTGGAACGGAAGATCCAAGTTCAAATCCCCACGAAGCTTCCTGGGTGACCTTGGGCCAGTCACTATCTCTCAGCCCCACCTACCTCACAGGGTTGTTGTGAGGACAAAAAGGAGGGGAGGAAATATGTACACCACTCTGAGCTCCTTGGAGGAAGGGCGGTATAAAAATGTGAAAAATAAAATAAAAATAAATAAAATAAAAAGAACATATCACCTTCCGGAGCTTTCGAGAACTACATAATGCCATTCACCACACAACACACAATCCTGGGATCATAGATACAGCCCAATCAAGCGGAAGCTGAGGATTTCACCATTGACTCCAACGGAATCATAATCAGGAACATGTTCTGCAATATGAGAGTATCTCTTTGGCGGCAACATAAATTAAATTTAGCTCCAGTTACATAAAAATAATAATAACCTTAACACTTTTAATCAGCATAAGAGGTTTAGAGACCCACAAGTGATTTAAAGTCTGTTGGCCTGGGTAGTGATGCATTTGCAATATTGTGCATTAGTCAAATCGCAGGGATTATGTGTGTGTGTGGGGGGGGAACCCTCTGAAGCATAATAAATGAAATTATATAAAACAATAAAAGCTGTACAGACCATATGATGGGCAAAATCCTGCTTTTGCTAAAGATTTTAGAAATTTCCTTTTAGAGTAATACGTAAGGAGGATCTGGCCCTATTGAAAGTAGTGAAGACACTGACTGTCTGGCTAATACAGCAGGATTATCTGGCGTGTTAGGAAAACAGATTGCAGCGTTTTTATGCAATGTTAACTTATTTGACCCAACAGAGTGCACAGGGAGAAAGCAGCAGATCACCCCTCCCCCATATCCTATAAAATGCAGTTGCTGATTTCAAAGGGTAATAAAACAGAACTGATTTACTTGGCAATCAGTTACAAAAGCTATTTGGCCACTCATTTGTACAAAGATATCTGAATACAAGAGATATTAAGGCCACAAGCCTATACAATCTTGACTGGGATAAATTCTTGCAGTGAGAGGAGGGTCAAGAGGGGCCCAACAGACCTAGTGCTTAACAGTTAGCATAGCAGCAGACCTTTCTCTCCTGTTCTCCCTGGGATGATGTCACAGGGTCGCCTGGTTGGATGAGTTAGGGCCACCTAAGCATCGTATCCCACTGCACAATTAGTGGACACATGCCAATCTTAGGAGAGTTGACCAGAATCCTTTGTTTTTGGGGAACTCCAAAATGAGTGAATCCTCATTCTGACATGTGCTTCTTCAGTATTGGAGCTCAACTCAAACAAGAACCAGGGCTACTGCAGTCTGCAGAAGGATGCCCTACTGGCTTTTTTTAGGATGACCAAGGCATCACAGAAATCTTGGGGGAAGAAGGGGTTAGAAGCATCCAAAAATAGGGGAAAATATACAGAAAATCAGGGATTTGTACTACAACTCTATTGAACTCTGTGAGATTTACTTCCAAAGTAAACATGCATATGATCAAGCATCTTTCATTTGTCTCAAATGAGTCGATATCCATATGTGAAGTTGCCTATTCCTATATCTCTGATCCTCCTTCCTAATTTCTAGCTGCTAAATCATTTTAATGACAGCTAAATTGTACACAAACACTTCCCAAGTGTTACTTTATCATGCATTTCATTTCTAGTTGCAGAGGGCAGGGATTATTTATTTCTGTATTATTATGAAATTATGAAATTCTAGAATAGAACAGACGCTTGATCTTGCATCAATGGTCTTATGAAAATAGTTGCATTCTGAAAAACATACAAACACTTCTGAGCCACATCACAAATTCATCACTGTGAGAGCCATCTTCCTTCAGGGCGGTGTATCCAAAAGTGGACAAGAATACTGCTCTTCCAAGGGCTAATTTTAACTTGTAATGGTCTAAATGGCTTAATATATCTAAGTGATAGCTCCCCTGCCCATTTTGCATTTCCAAGATTAACTATGGGGGATTTCACAGAGAACATATAAAGTCCCCCCCCCCACACACACACACTTTGATTCTCAGAACTATGAGATAGATTAGGTTGAGAGATGGTTTACTGGTCCATGAGAACCACATGGCTGAGCGGGGAGTTGAATGCTGATCTTCCTGGTCCTAGTCCAGTATCCTTAACTACTATATAGTCCCCTGCTAACTGGGCAAGAGGCACTTTTTCAATTGGTGCTCCTCTGATATTTAGCAGGGGGAGAGTAACTGCCCCCCTTTCACCCCAGCACAGTCTCTTTCTGGTGGCTGTTTGCTGGTGGTGGTCTGTATCTTTTTTAGATTGTGAGCCCTTTTGGGACAGGGAGCCATATAATAATTTGATTTTGTCTGTTAAATCGCTTTGTGAACTTTTTGTTGAAAAGCAGTACTGTATATAAATATTGTGGTTTTGTGGTGGTGGTGGGTGGTTTGTTGTTGTTGTTGTAATAATAATAATAATAATATCACACTGGCTTTTAAAGTACCAGTGTACTTAAGAAGCATAACCGACAGTTATCGGTTTAAATATCTGGAAGTACATAAAGATGCCCAGTTACTTCAAGCAATAAATTAGGGCCCACGGGGTCACCTTTACCTTTATACTAGAGACAACTGATCCCCATCTAGAATGACTGCAATCCATACAAGCAATCCATTCCAAGACTAAACTTGTTTACAGACTTTAAGGTAGCTGTGAATTGCTCTCAAAATAGAAATTAAATTGTTTCTCTTTTGCCTGTTCTGAATGTATTTTTTTAGTGGCAACAGCCAAGAACACACAGCATGTCCCACAATCGACTAATCAAAGGGGATTTGATTTTGTTCATAGATTTAATAGGACACTGCAAGTTCTGATTAATCTGGCATTGAGATAAACTCATGGACTCCATCCAGCCATCTAGTTTCATCACTTGACGTTTTCTGGGAAAACCACCATATTTACTGTAAACCACAGATGAACTGCGAGATCCCCTGAACCAAACTTTGGATTCTTGCAATGTCTCATGGGAAGCGTGGTCTGTATTAGCAGGAAAGCCGAGCCCTCTCGGAATGTCAGGAGACAAGGGATTTGGGTGTCCTTGTGTAAACAGGCCCTATAATTTCTGAGAATTAGCACTCTCATGCCCCTTTGCAGCTATACATCCTTCTGCCAAAAACAGCCATGTGCCTATTATGATGTCACCTCAACAATTGGGCAGCTGGAGTGTGCCTGATACAGGTCAGAGTGAGCTCATCATCCACTGTTCGATATGAGCTAGAAACAATTGGGGTGCCTCTTTTCAATTAAGTGGCAATTCCTTTCCTTGAGCATAATTTATGGAATATTTTGCTGCCCCCTTGAATAAGTAATAGTGGTAGGTCAAACAAGAGTTGTTTTCTTTTCCATTAGTGAATTTTTAATTGCAGACCCTTATTTAGTTCTATTGTAGGCTTTGATGCTCCCTTCTCTCCCTATAAAAGAGAGCACCCACTTCTCCAAGAGTGAGATGCGAGTGGAAGTGTAAGCTGGAATGTAAGCAAGAGCTTGTGCATGCACGTGTGTAAGTAAGGGGATCACTTCAACCAACTTCTTTTGTTTTCTCACTGAGCCAATTTATTATCTGGCTTCAAAAACAGGTAACAATGCCCCCCCCCCCCCAATTAAGTGTTGCCTCTGCCAGAAGTGCCTTGTTTCTGCTGGGAGAGGTTTCATTGGTATACAGTGTGACTCCCGTATCCTCTAATCCGTGGTTCCCTACGCCCCCATTACCTTCATCTTCTTAAAAGAACTTGTTTTTCTTTTAACAGAAGGTGTTAAAGGAAGTTGCATGAGGAAACCGCATGAGGCTGCTCATTGCATTCCTTTTGGAGACGAAACGAAGCTTCTAGGTGCTAGAGAGGCTCTGCAAGGTTGCAGAGACTCTCTAGCACCTAGTCTTAATGGAGGGGCCTGCAAGGAAGCCTCATGAGGATGCTCATTGCGTTCCTTTTGAAGAACGAAACTTCCAATGCTAAAAGTGCATGCCTGGGGGTCACGGGAGGGGGCTGCGTGCACCCACGGGGGGGCCACCCCTATCCACGGTTCCAAATATCCACGGTGGGGGCTGGAACGTATCCCCCGCGGATATGCCCCCCCCCGTATATAAATACTGTATACGATGATGCATCATGCAATACACTACACAAGAGATTCCAGTTATTTATCAGACTGACAGCATGGGGTCTCCATTCACATACATACCTGAGGAAATAACCTGCTAACAGTCTTCACAGTGAAATGTTTTATACAACAAAAAAATTATGTATATGCAGACATACCTAACCTAACTAAAAACTATGAAGGGCTTAAAGGAAGTTCATACACAGTTCTTAAATTCATCTTTTAACATTTTTATGTGACTGAGTAAAAAGTCCCCTAGTTCAATTTTAAAAGTTGGTGTTTTGTCTTAGTCACTCAGACATCAGTGTTATTGCCATCAAAATCATGACACCTGCAACCAGGGCTGTGGAGTCAGTACACAAGAGCTGTGATCCCACCCAAAATTGCTTCCGACTCCACAGCCCTGCTCAGGAAGCAGTTTTGGGTGGAGGCAGAGGTCTTGTATACGGACTCCACAGCCCTGCCATGAACATGGTTTTTTGCATTGGCATGATTGTGCAGTCCCTTATGCAGGTCTACCAAGTCCTTTTGAGCTCAGTGAAATTTGCTCCCAAGTAAGTGTACATAAGATTACAACCTTAACATCAATAGGAGCTACTGAAGAAGAGAGGATTGGACTCAGTGGTCTAAGCAAGTAATAGAGACAGGAGTACTGCAAGGCATTACGGTGATCTTTGTGAATTAAGATGACATTTCTTTTGCTGAGTAGGAGTTCAACCTCCCACACACTTGCACATCTAAAGGCTTTGTGTTCTTCTGAGGTTCCTCACCGTTCACTGTTAAAGTTAAACGGTTAAACTTCTAAATGCTTATTTTTAAAACTAATGGCAAAAAATATAGCTTCACCTTCAAACTATTCTCCCAAGGAAAACTGGCTCCCTTTGTCAATGTCATAATTAAGACACCTTCACTGTAAGGCCACATCAAAGAGAGACATGAACTACAGAAACATTCCTAACAGGACACTAAAGAACTTCTTGTGACAATTATTTTAGGGCCCAGCGGGGTATAACTTTGCTTGGTTTTTTTTTCCAAATGAACCAGTAAGTGTCTAAAAGCAATTAAGTTTACTACAAAAGTAGCAGGCATCCTGCGTTCCCAGTTGCAAAAGATGTCTCTAGTGCTTAGCAGAGTCTCTTTTCTTTCTTAATAAGTGCTTATTTTGAAACACTCCCACTGGTTCACCTGCTTCTGACAGACCTTTAAAACCTCATGTTTCAGTGTACATCTTTGGGAGATTGGAACAAGATGAAAATGGCATGTATGGCTTTCCTAAACCGTGCCTACTATGATGTGTTGTCATACACTTTTCTGATGTACGATAACACCAGAAAAGGTGAACCACCAGCCCAATGATGGATGCTAATATCTAATGTTTTATGATGGTTCAAGCCTCTGCAAAATATAAAAATTAACTGCAAAGTACAGAGTTGAGGAGAATCAGATGGGTTCTGATACATACATGAATTCTAACATGAGTGTAAGAGTTAGAAGGGTAGATTTACACTCGCATCTCCATTACACGCATAGAACCACCCCAGCACTGAAGCCAATAGAGAAGCCTGCTCTGTGCAGATAATAGGAGTTAAGACTAGAACAAAGTGGAGTTACAACGTCAAGGGTCTTAGACTGCAACTATGTAATCACGCACCCCTTCCTTCAGCCACTTGTCCTCCCAAGAGTGAATTCCCCCCTTCCATCTTATTCACAGTTCAGAATACTGAAACCACTTTAACAGTAGTTAAGGCTAAACCAGTTCCCTGTTTAAACAGGATTTTTAATCAGAGTTTGAAGCCAGTTAAAAACTCTGGTTAAGCAGAAGTCTTGGTTGCAGTTAATGTAGGGAGCAGGGACGTTTGCCTCAGACAGAGCACGCATTGTCTTTATCCACATTTTACGGAACACCAACTATACCTCTGCCAATTCTAGAAGCGGCCATCTCAATAGGATTGAGGCGTCATGAATCTGAAAATGTGAATCTGATTCATTGTCATGAGTCTGAGAATGTGAATCTGATTCATTGTCATGAGTCTGAGAATGTGCTCCAGCTTATTTAAAACTGCAATCTTAAGAACATAAGAGGCGGCCTACTGGGTCCATCAAGGCCAGCAATATGCTTCCCACAGTGGCCAACCAGATAGCACTGAGGAGATCACAGGCAGGGCATGAGATTAGGCCACTCCCAGTCTCCCACTCCACTGATTTCCAGTGGCATACTACCTGTGAACCTGAAGGCTTGATATAGCCATTGTGCAAATACAGAGGAATTTGTGTTTGGCAGGATGGTACTCTAAGTGCCTGCACAGCATATTCTTTGTTTTGCTTCTTTAATATCACAGGGAGCAATGACAGCAACAATCACATATACTCGACTGCAGATATGATCAACTCCTGCTTGTCCGGAGAGACTTCAAGCTCCAAACAATTTAATCTGTAACTCTGATATCAATAATTTTAGACTGCCAAATATATATATTGGAGACCCCATATTTAACACACCATATAGACATATTTTCTCTCAAATTATAAAGATAAATACACAGCTTCTATTAGTGTGGAATGGATTTATTATCCTGGTTTTTTTAAACCCAGTAACGAGACATTAAGTTTCTAAACCATCAGCAAGGTTTAATTTATAATTTGGTTGTCAACTTAGTTACATACTTTGAAAAGTATTTTTTTTCATGGTGCAGATAATCAGAAAGAGAGCATAAAAGGAAGTGGATCCAAAACTGTAGTATCATCACTGAAACACAAAAATGTTTCCTAGATCAAGAATGAAAAGTCTTCTGTCGATTAGGTAAAGTTCACAGATTTGATAGTTGGGGAAAAATGCTAAAGCCAAATGTGCGTTATTTATGGTGCATATTATTAAAATACAGTAGAAGCATTTTTAAAAAGGAAGAACATGCAATATTCATACTATCAGTATGGCACAAACAAAACCACTATATTCTTCAAGGGCAGAATTGTACAAAAAAATCTCCTATCTGAACAGAAAGTAGAAGGTTAACAATTGTAACAATGCCCAAAGTGCTGGAGTGGTATGAAAGGTTCATTGCTACATTTCCCCATCTATCTAACTACAGTATATTAAAAAGCAGTTCTATCTTACTGCACTATCCGCTGTAACTTTGTGCCTGCAGAGTGTGTGCTCCACAGGCACCAGGTGCCGTAAAGCGTGCTTTCGGCACCCGGGGAGTAAGGGCTGCTGGCACGGAGGTCGGCAGCCCTTACTCTGCCTCCCAACCGACCCTGCAGCTGCCGGTGCAGGTAAGATTTGCAGGGGCGGGGGAGGGTGGGCTGGGCGGCGAAGGAGGGTGGCCATTGGCCAGCCCGGGCTGGGAGGGGGCAGGGATATTGGTGGCAAGCTCCACCGATATCCCCAGCCCTCTCCTGGCCTGGGTTGCTCTTACCCCGCCGCCCCGGATGTACATCGGCTCAAGAGCCGACGTACATCTGAGGAGGCCCATTGGGGCCAAGTAGCCCTACACCGGGGGAAGGGGATGAATGTCCCCTTCTCCTGAGGAGTTCCTGGGCTGCACTGGAGTGGCCCGGGAAGGGCTCAGGATAGGGTCGGCCGCAGATCCTTATGCAGGATCAGGCTGTTAATCTAGCAACACTACATGGAGATCGACAAAAATAAAATGAATGCATTTTTCCCTCATTGAATACAATTAAATGTAGAATTCATTACACATTTTTGTATCTAGCATACATTTTCAGAACTGTGATGGGATGATTATTCCATTGTTTTTTTTAACCAGGTATCAAAATAGTCATTATCTAGTTACACAAATTTTGTTCTCATATCATTCACAGCCCATAGGGCTACTTAAATGCCCCTTTCTGCTTCTTTAGTTTTTGTAACAAGCAGATAAGATTAATACCAATGAATTCAGAATTAAAGTAAAAAAACCTTAAATCAATCATTTTATTACTCAGTATTAGTAATAAAATCTGCAGGACTATTTTCTCCACCTTAGAGGCACTATTTTAAAAGTCATGGAATAATATTAGCAGCAGCAGCAAATTACAGGAGTTAGCAATCTTACAACGCAATCCTAACCAGCTTTCCAACACCAATGTACCTATGCCAAATAGGGCACATACTGCATTTTGCAGTGCGGAGACAGTCATGGAGGCCTCTTCAAGATGAGGGAACATTTGTTCCCTTACCTCTGGGCTGCATTGCAGCTGCACTGGCACTGGAAAGTTGGTTAGGATTGTGTTGATAGGCTCTTGAAATGGTCCTGCAATCTGTTCTGAGGCAGAGCTCCAATTTTGTGCCAAGAACTCTAGTACCTACCTCTTCCCCACCCAACATTCATTTCAACATAGGAAGCCAACTCACGTGCACATTTAATATGAACATCTCTAGCTGTGGGTAACCACACAGTTTACTAGCAGTAATGAAGTGGCTGAACTGATTGTCCAAAACACCGAAGGAAGAAACCTTGAAAGCACCACCAAAAGCACTGTAAACGTCCTAATAATTTACTACATCCACCTGTATACTACATAGTTGCAATATTAAGATGTATGTTAATTTTTCAGGGGAAAGAGTGATCAAGACGACTAATATTTCGTAGCCTATTGAATTTGGTTTTACCAAAGCAACAGTGAATTTAAAATTCTCCACAAAATCAAAGGTGAAAGGAAATATTTTAATTGCAAAATAGACATCTGACCTTTACATCTACACATTTTGAATTCTTACGCAAAACCTTAGTATTTTAAAGAACAGTTCATATCTGTAAATGAAATGCTGTCAAACAATGTATAATAAGTATCTTGTAACAAAAGTTTCGTATTTGTTTGAAATAAAAGTTGGCGGAATGTACAGGATATCTATATACTGCTACTTTATCAGCAACTTATCCAATTACCGTATTCCAACATTAGGCAATTCTGCTACTACATGTCAGCTAGTAATTGCCCTATAAAATGTGTGCTGCCAAAAGATCTCAAAAAATAAACAAGTCCATGTGAATCATATTTACAGATCTTCGTTAGACAATGGCATATTGCTCATATAAAAGGTCTCTAATTTTATAGAAATCTTCACAGAGACAGCCTTCCAATCCAATGCGTCCAGTTTCAGTCTGTAACAAAAACATATTATAATCTGTTTATTTACTGACTTTACAAAGAAGAGATTTGCTACTTCACTACGTGTGGCAAATAAAAGCAAATACACATAGATCCACTTACCCTGCGAACAGCCACTAAGTTGTTACATACAAGGACTCCTCCTACAAATTCAGCTTGAATTCCTTCTCGCAAGAGAACCTGTTTAAAGTCAGACAGTCTTGGCTCATTCATGAAGACTGACTGATGTCCAGGAACCTTTTGTGAAGAAGGTGCAAACCAGAAGTTCATTGAAAGATGTTAAGAAAAATACTCTTTGCAATGATAAAGTTAATTAATATGTGGCAAGATTCATCTGCATATTACTAGGATTATGCCAAAACCATTCTATGAACAATTCTGTTAATTAAATAAGGCCATAAGTTTTATAGGTGCTGGCTGGTGGACTGTACCCACAGGGCTCCAGATACTTCATAGCAGCGTCAATGAGAAGACCTGTTTTCAGAAGTGTAATCTTGGGCAAGGAGGCCATATTAGCAAATTAAGGATCTCTAACGATGTGCCTAGGTCAACCAGTGGCTAGTGTGCCACATCCAATCTGCAAGGCTATTATATCTGAGCACAGACTGAGCACAGTCTGGCAAATGCTGATAAAGACAAGATAAAATTATGGCTATCTAGTTTCCAACTGTAATGGAAAAGTTGGTCATCCCTGGTTTAGGTCACAGAAAGGTTGACAACAGAGAGCCACAATATTTACAATACATACATGAACCAAATGAATTCTTACCGGTAATTCTTTTTCGAAATCATTACATAAGAACATAAGAAGAGCCTTGCTGGATTAGGCCAAAGGCCCACCTAGTCCAGCTTCCTATATCTCACAGTGGCCCCACCGGATGCCTCCAAGATTTCATTCTTTTCATTTTAACAAGAGATGTGCCAACAATTCCAGTAAAACTAGATTCCAGCATGAAGGAAATATCAGTAAACTCCTTTAAATACAAGGCCAGAAGCCCAAAGCCCTACAAACATATCTGAAAAGAGGAAGGCCATTTTCATACCTCATTTGGTGGCAAGGGTTCTAAGGTAGGTATGATCTCAGTCTCCTCACATATTTCTTTGTCATCTTCTCCAAAGAGGCTCTTCATAGCCTTCTGTTGTGCAACAACACTAGAATCTGAAGAGGGTGCATCCACTTGCATTTCCAGATCTTCTCCATCATCTCTCAGTTCCCCTTCTTCCAAAATGACACCAGTGTCCACTTTTGAAACCCGCATATCCAGGACTCCATCTACCCATGCCAGTTCAGCATCTTTAGCTTTACAAAACTGAAGAGAGCTGACCAGGGAGTCTTTCAACCTGACCTAGTTAGCAATTAAAGAATATTTTTAATAATAAATAAACCAGATAGTCCACTTTACATGTCTGATATCAGTACTGCACTAAAATGACAAAGGATCCTTTGTGAAGTCACTGTTTGGAAGAGACTGAAGGATTATAAACCACAATACTTCTATAATCGTGCAGTTATTGTGGGGGTCAGAAGAGTCCAGACAAACATATGAAACAGTTCAAGTAATGGTCTACAGACTAAGAAGAAATCAGAGGCACCTGAATAATAACCTCAGCAACTGAAGCAGGGGGTACAATTTCTGGAGTTTGTGGTGCCAACTACCCTATAAATGGGCACATTTGAATCAAGGAGTTGACTGTGCAACTTGGTTTGGTATACTTTTGCTTTGGACAGGTCTGGTCATATACCTTACCCAGTAAAGTCACAACAAACAGGAAGCTATCACTCCATTAAAGTTGCATTAAATGAATGAGGTATCATTACCACTGGCAGCAGGTTCTCATAAAATTTAGGAGTTGCATTTCTTGATGCAGACAGAACTTCAAGGTTTCATAACTTGTTTTGCAACTTCCTTTCCTTGCACTCTCAACAAAAGCTCAAGCCACTCTTTAATGCAACCAGTTATGTAGAAACAGCAGTCAACTACTTAGTGAGATGAAGACTTCTTAAGAAATACCATATAGGAAAATTTAAGAGAGCAGGGAAAGGCTACTCGAGGAGAAAAGCATAAAACAACTAACAATACTATCCACAAAGGTAGATGTGGTTGTACATACTACTCCCTCTTTCCTTGAACAGAGTACAACAGGATAAACACATTTACTAGCCTGCACAGTGTTAACCACCTTGTCTGCATTAACCCATGCGTTGTAGGGCAGCTTGAATAGTGGATCTAACAAGCAATTTGCCAGGAAGAAACTGTTCCTTGTCTATGCAGGTAACTAACAGCACAATCCTAACTAAATCCCCATGCAGTGATGCAGCGGCGCAGGCAACACTGCATCCCACCGGGGAATTTAGTACACTGGAGATGTGCTCAGGGTAAGGGGACATTTGTCCCCTTGCCCTTGGATAAGCCCCAGAAGCAGCAATGGGTCAACTTGGACCTGCACCAGCAATATTGCAAGTCCACGTTGATCCACGTCAGTGGATAAGGCCTGAGAAGGTGGATAGGATATGGTGCGCTCCAGCAATCCTGCCCCCTCCCAGGCCCAATTCACCCACCCCTGCCCGTCGCTGTCCTCCTTCCGCCTTGTTCGGCCCCCGCCCCGTCCCCTGCATGGATGTACCTGCTCCGGTGGTTGTCCTGCAGTGTCGCATAATGATTCAGGGTGCTTTTGTGACAGCATGCTCTGTGTTCTGCTGGCGCAGCGTTAGAACATGATTGGGCCATAAGTATATTTTTGAAGCGGAGTAAACGCAACAGTGTTTTGTACTGCTTTTAAGTTAAGCTGTCCAATCTTGTTTACCCAATTCTAAAATCTTACCTGGTATATGTGAGTCTCACTGGTTGCATCTACAGTTTCATGCAGTTTGGGCATGTAAACTTTAATATCCTTTCCACCAAATGCTCTACAGGATTCTGCAAGATCCTGACTGGCGTCAGGAGGTCCATGGACAATGATCAACTGCCGTGGCTTCATCTGATTAATGATTTTTTTGATGGAGTCTCCGTCAGAGCGCCCTTCATAGTCTATGTATGTAACACGAGCTCTAAAATTTGATGTAAGGAAAAAAAAACCTCAGACATTTGTTTATTGAATGCATTATTCATTAATTTGATGACAAGAAAAAGAACCAAAACTCACAATGACAAACGATTCAAATACACTCAACAGAAATTTAACTTGTTGCAGTTGAAAATCAATACACAAATGTTACAGCACCACTCTAATGGGATTCAATGGGACTATGACTCCATAGCAGCACATTAGCAGGGAAGTCTCCTGCCCACTATCTGGTGGCGGTGATATGGTGTTGGAAGAATAGCGGATTTCATCATATTGCTACACTCTCATTTGGAAAGGCAGAGAGAAAGGGCAAGGGATGAAGAACATAGGGAGAGGTCACCCTCAGCTTTTAGTCTACTCTCTCCACTTTCTTCCTCTCTTACCCACGCTCTCTACCTTTTCAGATGACAGAAAGTAGAAGGGTGGTGTCAGAAAGAGGAGGTAAGTGGGGCGATAGGGGCAGGAGAAGGGAGCAATTCAGAAGCAGAGGTTGTGTGGTCTACAGGAGCAGAAGGAAAAAAATCTGCACTGTGTAAAGCAATAAAAGTATTCATCTTTAAGAAATATTTGAGGACTGACCTGATGGATAGCATATGCTTAAATGTCCTGTGAACATTTAACAATTAGGGATAGGAAGACAGGTCTTTTTATAGCCCATCAGTTAATTAAAAGCCGCAGAGCCCCCAGAAATCCGAGAACCCTCAAGAGTAGGATTGTGTGGGGTGCAGAGGACTCCAAGGATGTGAGGGAGAAAAAACAGAGAAGATCGGTCTTCCTCTAGCATGACTGGAAGAGCCTTTCATTCATGGAAGAGGTTAGGATACAACTCAATGTTAGGGTGAGCGCTCCTGCTAATGACATTTCCTGCTGCAGAAAACGTCTTGGAGCTCCACTCCCACCCAGTCCCCCTTGACTACACCCCGGCTGCAAAATATCTTAACACACTCACTTTATTTCCATTGATTCTGTTGCTGAGATGCATTTGGTAGGAACATCTGCTAAATCCTGATCCATAGGTTCCTCTCCATTTGTGAGTCCAGATTCCAGTTTGTTCTTTTCTTCTTCGGTTGCTTGAAGCTCTGGAACAAGGAAATCCTCTGGTCTAAACAATGGAAAATGGTTAATGGTGAATTAGAGAAATTTAGAGCAATCCAAAGGAAATTTAGGGTATAGAAGGCAATATGCATAAATAAAATAACCCCCTTTGATATTCAAAAGCTCCTAACATATCAAAACACAACAAAAGAATACTGATCCAAGTCCAGGAATTCATGTGTTGAGCTCATAAACACAGATTTTGTGGACTACACGTCCTTTTAAGGAAAGCTTTTCTGGGATTTGGAACTGAAATATACTGCAAAATACAAACTACGGCATTTTTTCTGAAGACAGACAAGAAGTTATGTTGTCTTTTTAGATATAGGAGATATTTTGAACAACAGCAAAATGGTGGCCTGTGTTGTATGCCAAACTTGCTGTTTCTTAAGTATTGTTATATGCACCTCCTACATATTTTAGGATATCAGTTATTGGCTAGAATCCCAATTAGAATAGTATTTTAAAAAATAATGGCCACAACTAAAGTAGTGTTATGTGTGCCTAACCATGCTAAATAAATGTTCCTTAAATATGTATAAACGTACTAGATTGCAACTTAAATAAGAGGGGAAACCTTACAGCAGTCATACAATGGCAAATAATAGGAATTTAACCAGAACTTCTGAATTTTGATTCTACTCCTAATCCTCATCCTTAGTTGAATGCGTTCATGGCTTTCCCATTTATTAAGTTTCCTGTATTTAAAATAGGCACCTATTACCTTTGCACATAAATTTTAAACACACTAAATACTAGCCCTTTTTGTCTGTCCCACATACTTGATAATTTCTCCATATTCATCCCACTTAATTCTCTCTTCTGGAGCAGGAAACATGGGGTAAGACTTTTTGGCCTGTTTGAAGAAGCTTCCTTTTCGGTTACCTTCACCTTTCATCATCAAGTCATGTTTAGTTTTATGAACAGATGGTTGATCAACATCTTCTTCAGCATCACTCTCATCACTGGAATCAATATCTGCTCTAAAATGAGAGCCCAAAATAGTTTAGACCTACACAAACATGGAAAATAATTCTACTTTCATCCCAATCTTACTTCCCAAAGCTCAGAGTAGACGTCAGGGTACTCCCATCTACACACTGATCAAATCCACAACAGCATACTGCAGCCTATCAATGCTACAGCACTAGCTGTTCACAGAATGGGCCCAAACGGTCTATACCATACATAGGAAAATATTTCGAAGAACAGCAGCAAAATGGTGGCCTGCATTGTAAGCCAAACTTGCTGCTTCTTTCCTAAGTTATTGCTATATGCAGCTCCTACATATTTTAGGATATCTGTTATTGACTAGAAGACTTGGAATGTAATCACAAAGCAATTAAAATTAATGGTACTTTTTTTCTAAATTAGTTTAGAACTGAAGTGTTCAAATGCTAATTAGAAATACTAGAAAAAGTTGGTGCTATACAAGCATTAAAGTAGCTGCAGTAATAAGACTGCTATTATTTAATAAGTTAAAGATATGCAAGATATACCACCACCTTGTAAGGCTACATTTTTGAACCATTTCCAAAAACATTTATGACTGCGGTCTATAAAGAGAGATAGATACTCACTCTTTGGATTGCTCTAACTTTTTAGCCGCTTCTTTCTTCAATTTTTCCTTCTCTAGGTATTCCTCAAGTTCTTTTCCTTCCAATTTGACCCTTTTCCTGAGCTGAAAGAAAAGTATATACAGATGTACCCCGGTTAATGACAGTTCGTTTAATGATGATCCGCATATACAACAGCGGTCACCCAGTACAGTAGCTTACAAAACGTTGCTGTCGCCCGAGCTTGCTGCTGATTACAAAATGGAGGCAGGAAGCATTCACAGCCCTTCTTAAATCCTTTTTAACGGATCTTTTTAAATCCCCAGCCCATCATCTGTTATGCGCCAAACAGTTAATGGGCTGGGGATTTAGAAAGGTTCTAGAGTACTTGCCATTCATTCCCTATTACAACTGTACTGTATTACATTATGTAGGCTATACCGAAATTAACCACTAGATGGTGCAGAAGACTCACTTAACAATGGATTCACTTTACAATGGAGTTTTAAGAACATATCCTGTGGTTAACGGAAGGGGGGGCTGTGTGCGTATGTATATAAAAAGGGGGAATAACTGCAGGCATAAGCAGCAATTTAAATGCTTGTTTTTACAACGTATTATCAATACACATTCTAATGGGTTATTAGCATTAATGATCAGGTAAGGTAAAGGTATCCCTTGAAATTTAAGTTTTGTCCAACTCTAGGCTCCGTGTTCCAGCCGCATGCTACGTGCTGCGGCAAGGAGAGTCATGCCGGCCACATGACCACGGAGGCGTCTTCGGACAACGCTGGCTCTTCGGCTTTGAAATGGGGATGAGCACCACACCCTAGAGTCGGACACGACTGGACTTAATTGTCAGGGGTCACCTTTACCTTTGGGTGCGGTGCCCATCCCCGTTATGAAGCTGAAGAGCCAGCGCTGTCCAAAGACGTGGTCATGTGGTCGGCATGAGTCTCCTTGCCGCAGCGCATAGCGTGCAGCTGGACACAGAACGCTGTTACCTTCTCGGAAGCGGTACCTATTTATCAACTCGCATTAACATGCTTTCGAACTGCTAGGTTGGCAGGAACTGGGCCGAGCAGCGAAAGCTTGCCCCGTCGCACGGATTCAAACTGCCGACCTCTTGATTGACAGCTCATGGTTCAGTGGTTTAACCCACTGCGCCACCCAGTGGCCCATAATGGTCTGGTACAAATAGCAAAATGCCAAAAGCGTTAATAGCCTCAATACTACATATCTAATTAAAATTAATTAGATAAAATTTTAATGTTGTAATAATTGAATGTAATAATTGAGGAATGTAACAAATTTCTATATCCATACTTTATAATGGGATAATTATCCTAACAATCTTGTTCTGCTGATGTAGGCAAATTGAGATAAGGTTTGGGAAATGTTAGAGCTGCTTCAGATATTCATACATGTGCACATGAATATTTTGTGTATATGTAAATGTGTTGTGTATGTATGCACCAGACATGTGTTTACAAACGTGTGATATAAGCACATGTTCTATGACATCTAGACTACCTGTGGTTCCACGTTTACTGAAAAATAACATGAGAAACCACCTTTATTTCTTGGGAAAACCTGTTCAAAACACATGATAGAATGGAAGTACAGTATATTTACCTTAAAAAATGTATGCGCACACACATGCCAGTGCATAAGGTTATGATTTAATCACAATTTGATTATGCAACTTTTCCAAATATTAGATTTAAAATTTGACCATTTCCTTCCAAATGCAAATGCTAATTTCAACCTTTCTAAATGTATGATCAATTAACATAAATGCATTAGAACTCAATTACTAAAATGTTAGTTTAACATTTTAAACATTTATTCCTTGTCCTTTAAAGAAACTGAGATGGAAAGTGTATTTGCTACATACTGGAGATGGAAAGTGTATTTGCTACATATTGATAGAATAAGGATAGATATTCTTTCAGCAATAATGTCATTTTCTTACATTTTAATCAGACATATGGTTAATATGAGACGTAAATGTTTCAAATCTAAAGTCCTAACGATTTTGACAGAACATATTTTCTCAAGAGTGTGCTTTGGACTGCAGCCTAATTGACGTAATAATATTTTCTTACCTCCATGTCTATAACTTTTTCAGAGGGGTTATCTATCAGGAATCGTGTTAGTGTTCCAGGAGTGGTTCTATATGTCAAAATGATAGAGTTTTTGGGATCCTGACACCATTGTATAAAGAGATCTCTTGAAAAGCCACAGTCCAAATCTGGTTGACTGGCAAGGACAACTTTGGGACTAGGAACTCGAGCCAAATCTGAAAGTCCATGGCACAGAGATAGATGACGAAACTGGAAAGGATTGTTCCTCTTATCTTCGAAGCACCTCATTAGTTTGTCACTCATCCATTCCACCTTCGGGTTGGAAGAAAAACAACAAGAAGTAATCACATGATCTGCCCACTTCTTAGGAAAATAAATCCTGATCCGTGTGTACAATATATATGATGTACTGTATAAACCTTACTTATGAACATGTTATCTAATATAGAGCGAGATAACTGGTTCATCTGGTTAAGCATTCTCTAGTTCAATTGGCAATAGCTCTTTCAAGATGGTTGTATAACGAGGAATTTCCCGACCTAGACTACCTTTCTACTTGGATTTTATGGGTTGGATTCCAACTAGCATTTGCACGAGCAGAAAAGCACTTCCACTCACGCGGGGGGGGGGGGGAAGGATTTTCAACAATTCCCTCCTCCACTGGCAACCCGCAATATCCAACACTATTCAGGGAGGGAGATCCCTGATCCTCAGGACTGGCTAATTCACAATTAGGTGGGGAAAACAGCTTATTGTAGTCACACAAATAAGCTGAAGTAAAACAAACCTGAGATTTTGAGAACTCCACAACGTTGTAGCTGACGTTATTTAAAAGTGCTAAAGAGTAGACCCCTAAACCTGCATCTTTTGTCCTCCATATTTGATCAAGTAGTTGAGCAAGTTCCAATACTCTGCCTGCAGTGTCCACAGCTATTAAAACATTTCCATCCCCTCTCAGAGTTTCCAAGACATTTGCTGGAGAAAAAAAAAAGGCAAACAGACATTAACTAAGTAGCAGCACTTTAATTATAATTATAAAAAAGGTTTATTTTCATAGTCACAGGAAAAACTTTATTAGCTCAAGGGTGAGGCTTTAATCCCTATGTGGTATGCAGCAATTTTGCGCATTAAAGATCAGGCTCCAAATCCAATTTTTGTTAAATAAATAACATATATCTGCCTTTCTTTACCATCCAAAGTAGCTAACAGTCCAGATCCACTTAATATAAGACATTAAAATAGGACAAGGCTTTAAAAAAAATCATATTCACAACACAATATAAAGGAAAATAATTAAAAATCCTCAAACTAACTTGATTTTTCCTGGAATGCCAGCCTAAAAATAAAGGTTTTTACAGCCTTCTTAAAGTCCTGAAGGAAGGGCCCCAGGCTTCGCTATCGAAGACCTTCCATAACATTGGAGACACAATGGAGAAGGCCCTAGAATGCCTCTATATTACGATAATCTCATCTCCTGAAATGCCTATAAGCAGCTGGTTTGAACATGGCACTCATATAGGAAAATTAAACTTTTATTTATTTAATTAATTTAATGGAAAATGACATCCACAAAAACAACTGAGACAATCTCCTCTTGATCGTTTAAACAGCAATGTTAAAAAGAGACATTTTCTAGCACACGCACACACAACATCTTCCAATTAAACATCTCAAGTAATTTTTTGGATATTCATTCAACTAGAGGAGGAAAACACCAAATTCACAATCCTATCAAGAGAGTACATTTCCTGTTTTATCATCATATTCATGAGCACTATACAGAAGCTAGGATTTAAAATTCTGTCAAGAACAAAGGCTTCATCCATTATCTGTACTTTAGGTGATATGGCAAAACACATACTTAGCAGTTGTTCATCTCTTTGCTTCCGTCTTGGCTGTACATAAGTAGCATTAAAGGAATCTGTGATAAGCAAGGAAGGCCTGCTTAGCATTTCTAGGGAACATCCATTCAAATGGCTGAAAAAGAAGTTACATCAGACAACTTTAGGGCTCTAGTTAATTTAAAAGAAAAAAGTCTACCACTAAAATGCATAGACTGTGGCAGAAATGTCTTTCTCGCAGTGGCGTAGCTAAGAGGGGGCCCAGGGTGCCAGGCCACTAGGTGTGTGTGTGCCACAGAGGGTGCCATTTAATAATAATAAATTAGTATTTATTGAATTTATATCCCACCTTTCTCCCCTATAGGGGGACCCATTTTTATTAGGGTGTGTATGGTAAGAGTCTGGGGGGGGGGGATGAAATGTTACATTTTTGTGAATGTTTTGGGATTATTATTAATTATTATTATCATAGTTAATATTATACGCAATGAGTCTGTTGGAACTCGAGCGGTGTATGTGCAAAAATTTCATGGGCACTGGGTGCACCGGACCCTAGCTCCGCCTCTGCTTTCTCAGTTTTCTGGACAGATTTTTGAGAGGGCCTTCTGAAGAAGTATTAGGATATCACTATGATGTGGAAATACCTAAGCATAGTAGGAAAGTACAAAAGGGATACGGTCAACATGGCCGCTAATTTACATGCCAAAACGTCAGCAGTGAATTCATCTTCACTTAAAAACGAACAGTCACCAGATTATAATCTCTAGATCAGGGGTTCTCAACCTGTGGTACGAGTACCTCTAGGGGTACGTGGACCAATGGCAGGGGGTACGCCAGAGTCTGCCCCTTATCAGCATCAATCAGTAGTTAATTACTTGTTAATTAGAACTTAAATACAATCCCCACCTATCCCTCTCTCTCTCTCTCTCTCTCTCTCTCTCTCTCTCACACACACACACACACACACAGTTAAGTAGGACATTTTTTCGCATTTAAAATTGTTTTAGTACTTTTTATTTAACGATTAATTAGCTAATTAATTAATTGATTAATCCAATCAATTAGCAATTAATTAGCTGGGGTACTTCAGAAAATTGGACCATGATTGGACCCGGGTAGGGCCTCCATAGGTTGAGAACCCCTGCTCTAGATGGCAATGTTTTGAATTCTGCAAACACTTTCCTCTATGTTTTATCTTTTTGCTTCTTATTATCACTATACAGATCAATCTGAGTCAGATCACAGGTCCAGTTCAGACAATCTAATAAATCACTGTTGTCAACAGAAGCCTATTGCACTCTCTCCCTTCTAGCATGCAGCTGTGATGGAGAACCTTGTTAGTAAACCACAACACTGAGCATCATCCAAATTTGGGAGCTGCACTTTAACTATGCTTTACAAGCCAAGAATGTCCCAGTTTTGTATCCTGGCTTGTAAATCACAGTTAAACAAGTTCAGACGACATTATTATTTTTTACGGCCTTCAACACTGTGTCAACACAGAAGTTATAATGTAACTAACAAGGATTCCTTAGTCACACCTTACTGCTAGAGGTGAGAACAGAATGTGCAGTTTAGAACTCTTTATGTTCGCAATCCCATGGTTTCTCAGATCATCTGCACAGGACCATAGCCTATATTCCAGGGTGTTTAAAAATGTCACTAGTAATTGAGAGCGATTTTCATGTTTTCATATTCAAATACCAACACTTCTCAATACATTTATTTCTCAATTTACATGACACACAGTAGCTTACATTTTTATCTCAGAAATAACTCTGTTCCAGGTTTTATGCTTAGATTGTTTTTTGTGACAACACACCTTCCTATAAATAAAGTTTAAACCTATCACTCTCTGCATAAATTATGCAGACTTCTATGGGCAAAGTAAGATATCTACTGCTTTAATTAGAACATAGAAACTACTTATAATAGTGTCAATTTTTTTCAAGCACTTGAAATTGAATATATTCTTAAGTAGAGGGTTGTTCTTCCATTAAGATAACTTTTTATTTATTATGTTGAATTTAAGGAAGCTGGACTTTGGTTGTTTAAATTTAGTTTTAAAAGAATAGTGATTGAAAATGCAAGCAGAGAGTATAATCCCTCAATCTATAGAACCGTAACATTCCCCACCCATGTCACGGCTTGTAATTCAAAGAGGGTCTATTTCTTCAACCACAATGCCATCAAATCACCCCATATACGTAAATCATTATCACATACAGGGATTTGCTGGATCCTGGCTATTAATGCAGGCTTAAAATAGCAAATTATTACATATAGCGAGTAAAGTATGACCTCCACACAACAAAACAGGAAATTCTTATAAAATGGAAATGAGATGGTCTTTTTCTTCTTTCAGGCCATTGATGTTCTACTTATGACAAACACAGGAATATGTGGGTATGCAGGCTATCAATTTTTGTGGTCTTAGTTGCAAGACTATATTAATTACAAGGCCAAGCTAATGTAGGAATTAGAAACACTAAATAATGAAGTCATTGTATCAGCTAGTAAACAGAGATGACTGGCTCATGCGTACATACATCTCCCTCTTGTGGTTGAAGTCAACAGCATACACAATTTCTTCTTCTCCATCTTTAACAATCTTCCAGATTGTGCCTCCTATCATGTGGCCTGCTGGCAATGGTGTGATGGACAGCCCATGCCCTTTCCCTAAGAGAACAACAACAGTATTTCAGACATATAAGGCTGGTTGCAGTCCATGGCAGGTAAAACAGGAAATAAACAGAGTTATTGCCAAAGGAGTGTTCCACAAGCTACTTACTCTGTAGGATTTACTGAAGCTCAATTGAAGTATTCTGAACTGTTCTAGGTATATCTAGGGCAAATGATTTTATCAATTGTAATTTTAATGCAACTGCTCTTCCTTAGTAGCAACTATGCCAGCGAGTGGTGCAGTGGGTTAAACCACTGAACCATGAGCTGTCGATCGAAAGGTTGGCAGTTCGAATCCGTGCAACGGCTCCTGCCAACCTAGCAGTTCGAAAGCAAGAAATTGCAAATAGATTAATAGGTACCGCGTCAGCGGGACGGTAACAGCGTTCCACGCGCCTCGGTGTTGAGTCATGCTGACCACATGACCAGACCATGGAAACGTCTTTGGACAGCGCTGGCTCTTCGGCTTTGAAACAGAGATGAGCACCGTTCCCTAGAGTCGGACACGACTGGACTTAATTGTCAAGGGATACCTTTACCTATGGACTACTGAACCACCAGAACAGTACAATTCCAACCTTGCTAACAGAATTGAATATTCTTTCACACCTCTGTTTTTTTTTTGGGGGGGGCGGGGGGAGAAGGCAGGATTCAGCAATATTTGCTGAAAGCTGAATACATCTATGGAGGCTGTTGAATAGAGTCAACAAAACCCTTATGATGTGTCTCCTTTAGAATATTGGATTACGATGTATACAAGTGCCAGATGACAGCAACTGATTATAGCCACTCTGTAATCACATATGCAAACAAGTAAATAACAGAAGTTTCAACAGCCTTGCTAATGCCTAAAATAATTTACTATTAACTTTCGTGAGGAAAAGAAAATACAGGATAAATTCAGACATCACACAAACCATGGTTAAGGATGCTTCTATGGTTTAAGAAATGTTTGAATTTATAAACTATGATTTCGACCTCCAGATGCATTGCTCTAGGGATGAGAGTGCTGAGCAGATAAAAATGAAGTTAACAAACTGCTTTAAATAGGTATATAAATGGTTTGCCTGTATGTTTTGGAAGCTCACACAAGTTCTAAACTACGATTAGCATATAAACCAAGTCTGGTATGACTGAATGGAGTCATAGATATGAAAAGTCACTGAGATACTAGCCTAAGACAGACATAACATTGCCTTTGCAAACAAACACCAACTGCACTGTGAAGCGTGGGAAGAGAAAAAGGCTACATACACCTGTTGGTACCTTTTAAGAAGAACTGCGCCCATCTTTCCTCTCAAAGAAACACTAACTGCTCTGTGAGGAGGAGGAGATGCCAAGAAGACATGCCCCATCACGTTTATTTTACTACTACTACTACTACTACAGTATTTCTATATCACCTTTTCTTTAGTCATTGGATATCTCCTCTGACTTTAATTCAAAGGCGATTTACATGGGCAGGCTTTTCTAAAACCCAAGGGATTTTTACAATACAACAATATGTTATCTTTCGTAGAACACTTCATTCTAGATGTTTCTTTCACAGTCCAGCTCTCTCTCTCTCCGATGTTCGCCTTATCACGCTTCAGCCGACAGGCAACCTTGACTCTCACTCAAGTGCAGCTGCAGTTCCACTCCCCCACAGAGGTTCTGCAACATCAGCTCAGCGTGCTGGCAGCTCTCTGACAGACACAGACACTTCCGGCCGTCTCAAACTGCTGTCCTTCAGATCTTCAGGCATATATGAGACGGTCACTCTACCAACTGAGCCAGACCTCCTATCTCCTCCTATCTACAGCAGGGGTTCTCAACCTGTGGTACGGGTACCCCTAGGGGTACGCGGACCTCTTGCTGGGGGCACGCCAAGCCCTGCCCCTTATCTGCCCCATCAGCAGCGAATTAAGTGTTAATTAACATGGAATTTAAGTTTTATTTATTTTCGGAGCCCTTCTGTCTCTCTGATTTTGGTTTTGGGCTTATTTTTGTACTTTGGAAAATGTACTTTGGTGGGGTGGGGGAGGAAGGAGCTGATTTTGGGAAGTATGACTTGACAAAAAAAGAGATCCTTGCATATATATATATGTGTGTGTGTGTGTGTCATACACACAGAGTTAAAGACATTTTTTCACATTTAAAATTGTTTTAGTACTTTTTATTTAATGATTAATTACCTAATTAATTAATTGATTACTCCAATTAATTAGCAGTTAATTAGCAGTTAATTAGCAGGGGGTACTTCAGAAAATTGGACCGTGATAGGGGGTCCCTGGGCCTCCAAAGGTTGACAACCACTGATCTACAGTATTTCTACTAAATTGCCTTGAGCACCTCTCAATGGGGAGAGGAAAGCTGGGTTAGAAATATCTTAAATAAAATTCTTAACCATTTTCCAAAGCTGCCTAAGCACTGTTTTTTTTTTTAAAAAAGCACACTGAGGCAAAATATGCAAGCAAACTCCACACAATAAAATGACAGCTTTTAAAAAAGTTTCTTTTTACCTTTCAAATTGACAATCTGAGAAAATTTTAGCTGTTGTATTTTATCAAAAGCTGCATCCACATCATCCAGAGTAAACAAAGTGAAGTCTTCTGTATTGTGACGTGACTGACCAAACAAAGACAAAACCAGAAAATATTCTTAGATATAGACTTGAGCTGTGCAATCATTTTGGCAGAATTTAAATGTCTGAAAACAAGCGAATTTCAAGTGAACAATACCTGATAGAGATCATACATGAACATCTGGCCCATTTTGTACACAGGAATGGTTGCATAAATGGCACAGTTTAATCCCATCTTTCCTACTGCATATGGGAGTGCACCCAAATGTAAAGGATCAGGATGTGAAAGAAGTACTGCATCAACTTGGTGAACATGCCTAAAGAAAATCAACAAGGAAAAAATTGCAGTGTTCAACCCTTTGAAAAAAAATTACATAGTTGTAGTAGTGATTGTACTTAGCATGTCATTTAAGAATTGCACAGCTCAAGTTTTTAATTCAAACATTATTATTGTGTATTTACATGTTTCATAAAAACAGCTTCACAGTAAAAACAAGATCATGCCTGTTCTTGGAACAAATGGGATCAAGATTGGCCAAATGGGCAATATGGGAAAGTGCTATATTCTGTTGGAGACACACAGACACAATAAGTTAGCGTACAATCATTTAACACTGACATTCCTACTACTCAAGAGCAAGGTTAATATAAGTAGCCTCAGGATGGACACATATTATAACGGAAACCTATTAAGATCCCACAAGATCTTTTAGGGAGGTCCTTTTATAGCAGTGGTGGCCAGACTTGTTTAATGAAAGAGGCACAAATGGTAAACATCAGGTGTCTGAGAGCCGCAAGACATGAACAAATATTTACTGGGTATTTATTTATTATGGCACAGACAGACATTGCTATCAGGCTAGTTACTGCTAGTAGAGGTCTTGTGAGTCTTCATCTTGGCTGCGAGTTGTTGAAAATCTGGCTGATACGTTGTCAAGGCTGTACGAATTAGCTCTGTTACATGTTGATTTGTGATACAAAGACTTCACAAACTTCATTACAGAGTACAGTGATTCATAGCAGTATGTTGTGCTAAAAATTGAGATGAGTCGCACACTGGTTTTCTTCAGTTCAGGATATTTTATTTCTGGAACTTGCTTTCAGAACTCAATTGTAGACTGGGATTTATGGATCATCTTTAGACCCAGGTCCTCCTGTAATTCTATTACTTTATCTCCATGGCAGATGATTCTGTAACCAGATGTTTGAGAATTGGACAGCCATCACTGATCACATCAACCATGAATGGATTTATAAGAAAAGCAAAGCAGGGCTTCAGCTTCTGCAAGTCCTCAAACCTGTCTAGAAAATTATCAAGCAGTCCTTGTAATTTATCTTGGCATTCTTTCAGCTTGTGGTCTTTTATTTTAATATCAGGGAATGTGCTTGCTGTCCTTTTGAGATTGGGAAAGTACCGGTAACTGAAGGTTCTTTTCTCCTTGAAAAACTCTTATTTTATTTGGAAAACTGAAAATTGTCTGAATAAGGTCAGAAATAATCTTATCCTTCCCCTGGAGTGCCAAATTGAGAGTTTGTAGATAATTCATTATATCAGTAAGGAACATTAGATTTTGCATCCATTCATCATTTTTCAGCTGAGGATAGAATCGTTTCTTTTCTTCCAGAAAAGTAATAATAGCCTCCAACAAATCCACAAACCTGCTTAAGACATTGCTGGTTGATAGCCATCTCACAATACAGTAGAAAGAGACAATACAGTAGAAAGAGACATCATTGGGTTCATCCTCAAGGTCCAGTTCTTCAATAAAGTTTTTGAACTGTCGGTGGGTCTTCCCATTTGAGCGTATGAAAGTTACAATTTCAAGAACCGATTTCATAATATCTTTATACTTGTATTTGGCTGTCAGGTGTTCACGATGAATAATGCAATGAACAGGGAGACCCTCTAGAAAGCTGGGATCACTTTTCATAAGTGCAATTAATCCCACATTTTTCCCCACTCGCTTTTTCCCACGGCTTTTTCCCGTGCTGCTGTTTGAGGCTCAGAACTGAGAACTGAGGCTTCAGAATTGAAACTCTGCTGTGATTGGTTATCAGTATCACAGCAGGAGATTCGCGCCTCATTCCTTGCTTTTGATCAGCTTCTCAGGTTAGAAGTCCTGCCCTTCACACCTTGTTCCCTGCTTTTGTGTGTACCAGCCGGCCAAGAAGTCGGAGTAGAAGTCATCACGAGCCACAAAATACAGTACAGTGAAAGAGCCACATGCACATTTGGCCACCCGTTTTATAGGTTCTGAAGTTTTTTTGGGTGACTCACAAGAGGGCCCTATAAGCGGAGGCTCCCTCTATGTATAATTCTTTCCTCATGGGGTTCAGTTGGTGCCCTTTTTGACAATTTTCTGGCACCGGCCGAAAGCCTGTCTATATCAACAGCCCTTCATCGGCTTGCTCTGATAATATGCCTCTAATACTGAACTTTGCGGTTTATTTTTCTCTCCCTCTCTATTTGTTCTCCTGATGCTGTGAATGATTGTGGTATTTTATTATGTCTTCGTTTTTAATTCAATTTGTTGGAACATGCCTTGAATTTAATGAGAAAGGCAGGGCACACATTTTTAAGAAAACAAGAATGAACTGAGAAGGTTGTAGTTAAAAATAAGTAGTTAGAAAGTAAGCTCTGCAGATCCACTCTAACAATCCACACAGGATGCCTTCATTACCTGTATATAAGGGTGCTACATACTGGCTCTTCAGCGCAATTCTGCCTAAGGATCTGCCGCGGGCAGGCTCCCGCTCGGCCGGAAGTCTATTCGGGGAAGGGGACGCTCATCCCCTTCCCCGAGTGTAAATGGTGCTGGGGCCGATCGGCTTCCTCAGATTTCCTAAGAGGAGGCCATGTAAAGGCCCAGCCGTGCAGCGGGGGTCAGGATACGGCCGAGGCCGTCCCCCGCCCCCTCCCGACTCGGCCAATCTGCCCCCCTGCCGGCTGAATCCTTACCTGGGTCCAGCGGCAGTCCTTTGGGCGCTCTGTCAGCGGAGCAGGGGAGGCCGGCCTTGCGCTGTCCTTCCCTGCTCTCGAACAGTCACAAACATGCTTTACGGCACGCTTGTGACTACTTAGAACGGTAGAACGCTCGTTCCACCGCACTAGACTTACGATGGATTGCGCTGCTTGAGTACTAGGATCCTGATCCCACCCAAACATGCAACTGGTATTATCGTACATCTGAATAAAACATGCACTTATCAAAAACATTTTGGAGTTATTTGCAAAGGAACAGCATTTTTAATTAGATGTTGAGTTCTACTCACTTTCTTAGGGAATCAATGATGTCCAAAGAAAAATTCTCATCCCAGCCACAATCCAACAGAAAACGAAATTCGTCTACCTGAAGTAAATAGCAGAGAGCAGATTCTTCCTGCACCCCTGAAAGGGTGGTTAGCTTGATAATTGATGTCATGTTTTTCTTCTCAGAAGTGCTCACCAAAAGTGGCTGCTGCAAAGCAAATGAAATGTATTTTGAAAACCACAAAGAAAACGTTCCATATGCTAAAGTATTCCTAATTGCTCAAGCCATAAAATTAGGAAAGAATATCAATTTAAATATAGTTTCCATATACAGGATTAAAACAAATAACTGAACACCAGTTTCCAACATTCCATCATATTCTAACAATGACCATGAACATCACCACAATGGGCCTATGCAGACAGGATCAAGCCTGATACTGATCGACTTGAGTCAAGGAACAGGTACACCCTGTACTCCTTTGTTTCCTTCTATACGAGTGAACAGTGGCTGCTCGTTCTTATGGGGGGAGGTAAAATACAGCATCTGTGGGGGTTTAGTTCCTGGACCACCCATGGATGCCAAAATCTGCAGATAGTGAAGTCCGCTTTAAAAATGTTTTTAAAAGTAAAAGGAAAGCTTAAAAAAAGCATTCCCTACCTTCGCGTGGCAAACTGCACCTCCTGCAGCACTGCACGACAGTCTCTGGCACTCTCGGAAGCCATGTCCCGAGGTCCACAACCCCCTCCCTTGGCCCTGGTTCGCCCCAGAATGCATTGCGGAAGCGTTTGGGAAACACTACTGCGATGCATTCGGCAGCGTGCCAGGGACAAGGTTGCAGGCCTTGGTGTGATCCGGAAGTGGCTGCCGGGAGCATCAGAGATTGCTGTACGGTGCTGCAGGCATCTGTGGTAGGCATCCGCAGATGGTCAAATCCGTGGATGCCGCAGGGCCAAGGTAGTGCACACTTGTATAAGGACAAAACGTACCCTCTATTTCCAATATCTGGAGGTCTAGTACCCACAAACAAGGATCTCAGATGGGGGTCTAATGTATGTCTGTGGGCAGAGCACACAGAGAAACACCAAAACCCTCTCCACTGGCCTTGCAATATATACACCTGCTTCCCTTCACTGTACCAACTAATGAGTCAGGCATTCTATTTATTTAGTATAATATTTATATACCACCTTTCTCAATAGACTCAAGGCAATTTACATAGGTAGGTTGAACATAAATCCATTTTCAAATGAGATTTTTACGGGGTGATGGAGTCCAGCATCCGATGCCTCACTCACTGGGGGGGGGAGGCCCCCCCAGAGGCCCGTTCCAAGTTGTGCTGGCCTGCAAACCCCTCCATAGGCCTCTGTGGGCCTCAGAAAGCCTTTTCCAAGTAACTGGAAGTTACTTCCAGAAGTCAGGCCGACGTGGAATGGGCCTCCGGAGGTCGCCCCGGTGAGTAATTGAGACATCGGGTGCTGGATTCTAGCATCCATGGATTCTCATTATTCCCCGGTGAGTCTGGAACGTATCCCGCACGGATAACAAGGGCCATGTATCACTCCATGAGACAATCTCATAGAACCTCCATTTCTCCAGGTGTTTTCCTTCATAGTGCAGTCGTCATCCTGGCTTTCTGCTCTTGCACTTTCCAATCTCTTGTAGGCAGCTAGAATCAAGCCTCAGATTGGTTTCTCAAAATCGCTGACGCAGATCCAAGGAAACCCACTGTGGGGCAGGAGGCTTAAGGAGGGGAAGTGGATTTAATGCCCCCTTTCCCTCTGAAGCCTTCCAATTCCCCCCCCCCCCGATACAGCATGCCTGTTTTTGGCGCGACTCACCAGAGCGGGGGGGGGGGAAAGATAGGATTGGGCTGTTATAGTCATCAGTTTGTATCAAATTCATACTATCCAATCAGCTATATTTTAGATTAAGTGCATATTTAATACATTATAGTTAAACTTGTATCTGACATTTCAGAGCAGCTTGTAGCTCAACAAAAATCAATCTCTCTTCATTCAGAACAGCGCAGAAAGAGCTAAAGTAGGCACACATGACAGCTTCTTCAGAAAGTAAAGCTAAAATTGGAAAAGGAATGAACAGTGAGGAACAAGCTACCCAAAGAAACTGATTATATTTTATAAACAGGTTTTAAGGCAACAAAAATAGTTAAGCAAACCCCATTTTTTCTGTTCGTTACTGCCTTCAAATCCCTCCTTAAAACTCACTTTTTCTATGATGGGTCAGGCACAATACAGTGGCAAGCATAACTGACATTAAACAGTTGAAACAAACTATTTATGCACTGTACAGGCCATTAAATTACTTATCTCAAAACATTAATGCAACTTATTCAAACACATGTGTGACACTGAAACTTCTATGCACGCTTACCAGAGAACTAAACTAGATGTGACAGCAGCAAATCTGTGTATCAGAATTGAGGCACCGCTAAATCCCTATAAAGTGGAAGCAGGGCAATTTAAGCATATATAAGTAGGCTTACCATATCCAAAGGGGGACAGAGTGCCTACACCTTTAACCACTGTAAAAAGAGGGAATTTGGGCAGGTGTAGCTCATAATGGAAAGGTGCAACAAGCTGCACCTGCCCAAATTCCCTCTTTTTACAGTGGTTAAAGGTGTAGGCACTCTGTCCCCCTTTGGATATGGTAAGCCTATATATAGGGGGTACATGTTGAACCCTACATCTGCCTGTTCTCCCCCCCCCTCCCGCTGCTTTTCACCTGGAGAAAAACAAGGAGGTGCGGAAAATTGGTTTCAAGTGGAAAAACAGAGGCAGGGCAAGAGCCCTGCCCCCCCCCCCTTCAGCAGTCCTTCCTGAGATTTAGATCACTCTCACCTCTATTTTATAGGAACTCAGCACCACCCAAATTTGCTCAAACCACTGCCCCATCTTGTTTGGCCTCACAAGTAACCCCACTGAAATGTGCATAGGATCGGGTTATTAAATCAGATCAGGTTATTTTAACACGTACACATGCAGCAGGGAATGGGCCAAGTAAGAACCGTTCACACATTATCCTACGCCCAGATACACATTTCAGTGTGAATGACTGTACATGGGTTCATTTTTACAGAACAATCCATGTCCAATGTATACAGATTACAACTGCACCAAATGGAACATGTGCGGGATATAAATTCATGAAAGAAAGAAATAACTGTACCCAGTTAGTTTAACATGTGAACAGGCCTAAGTTCAACTAAAACAAGTCTGACACCTACCTGGAACTAGGTGCACATATTTTTTTTTATCTGACATACTTTACAGCCTTGGTCAAAGCATGTTTACTCGGAAGTAAGGCCCACTGAGTTTAACGGGGCTTAACCACTAAGAGGAGCGTGTAGGATTGCTGCCCTTCAGTCCCGATCCTATGAAATCACAGAGCGGCTCAGTCAAACGGGGGGGGGGGGCGACAACAACGTGGGAAGCAGCCCCAAATCTCTGTGCCTGGACTACAGAGAAGACAATCCTTCAGCTCGCACCTGCCCTGCAGCTCTGTCCCCCCGCCAGACTCCATCGACGGCGGGAACTACTAAGTCATGTTTCCCCAGCAGCGTGTGTGAGAGGCAGTGAGTTGGGAAAGCGGCAGGAAGGAAGCCACCCCCTGTGTATGCTTATGCCCTTACCTGTGCTGTAGCCCCTCGTTAACCCCCAGCTCCTAAACCTACTAGGGACTTAAGGGAAGAAGGGACCACCAGCCTCCTCCTCCTCAGCCACATTCAGCAATTCCCTCAATAGCCGCCATTTTGGCCTCCGAGGAAAGAACCGGCAAGCGCGCCGGAGGGACGGACAAAAAGGAGGAGGAGCTGCTGCCGCCGCGGCCAGCGAACTGGGACCCAGGCTGCACCATTACATAGCTTAGCAGGGGAGCTCAGTCTGAAGTATGGGAGCTCCTCTACCGTTACGAACCTCTCCACTTTTACTATTTATATGAGCGCCGTCACCTTCCAAGCCTTAGCATTTCAGGCTGTGTAAAGTGCATGAGCTAAAAAAAAAAAAGCCGTGTGAGAGGCAGAAGGTTTCCCCCCTCTTCTCTCTCCTCATGGTTCCTCCCGACTTCTCGGCTCTTCTTAGGGGGCTGTTCGGCAGTCGGCCTTTGCTGTGCCCTTAGCAGTCCTTCCTGGGGTCCGGTGGCAGGCCTAGGTAGCCAGGACAGGTAAGGATGGGCTTGTTGGGTATAGAAAAAGAGGAGCAATTTCCAAGGAGGGTGGGTGGAGACTTGTATCTGGCCTGTGCTGGTTCCTTCAGAAGCTGATTGATTGCATGAGCTCCCTGGCTTGAGTACCTCTTCTTCAGATGGTTTGATCTTGGTCTATGTGTTCACTCTTAGAACAAACCACTGTCCTCTTGAGCTTAGGCATAATGGGGAACTGGGGTTTGTTCAACCACATTCTATGCAAAAACTTTCAATCTCCTCCTTGTGTACAAAGGAAGAGAGGAGAGGGGGAGTGGACAAGCCTATAGTTTGCCAAGACTCATTCTTGTAGCGTTAACTGTGGTTGACAGCGCAATCCACTGTTAACTTTAGAACGGTGGAGCGCATGCTCTGCCATTCTAAAGTGTCCCAAACGTGCCATAAAGCACGTTTGTGACTATGTTGGAGTAAGGGCCGCCAGCTCGAGGCCAGGAGCCCTCACTCCATCGCCGGATTGTCTGTGGCCCCCAGAGAAACATAAGGCTTCTTCCGGCGGGGACGGTCTGGGTTGCGAGGGAGGGCAGCTGTTGGCCGAGCCGGCCCAGGAGGGGCAGGGATGGCAGCCGCCATATCCCTGTCCCCAGGCTGGCACAGCCCTTACATGACCTCCTCGGACTTACGCCAGCTCGATAGCAGAAAGGGGATGAACGTATCCTTCCCCCGAGGAGACCTCCAGACCGATCATGATCGGACCGGAACAGGGATAGGATCCAGTGGGCGGCCCTAGCATTGCCCACGGACCTTTACACAGAATTGCACTCTTTTTTGATCTAGTAATTTATAGCACTTCTGTACTCCAATGTCCATATGTAGGACATCTGCAGCCTGATCCTGTGCATATTTACTTGGAAGTAAGTTTCACTTTAGTTCAGTTGGATTTGCTTCTAGGTATGTTACATGCATGTGGGATTGCAGCAACATTCTGACTGCAAGATCATTCATTGTTAGGGTTTCTGCATAATGAAAACACCATTTGGAAATCATAATGTTTTGGGCTTGTATAAATGTGGCTTTGAATGCAATGCAATATGTTCTTTGTCCCCTTTCTTGTTAGCAACTATGGTGAATATTATCCAATTGGTGCGAGATCATTGGGTCATGGCATTGGTTCCCTTAGGAATTGTGGCAGGATGTTACTTTGACAGGAAGAATGATGAAAAGTTGACACTCTTCAGAAATAAGAGCAAGTTATTCCAAAGGTTAGTTGAGATTACATCTACCTGAACAGCATGATTGTAACTCTGTATTTGAAATTACTGTATAAAATCACTTCTTGGTGATTTTAATATACCGGTATTTGAGAGAGCTTGTTGCCAATATTTGAAGTTTCACTGTTCTTAGGGTTGTACACTCATGGGAAGAAAAGCAGGGTTTGGGGCTGATAAGTAAATCCCAAAAGATGAAGGTTTTACTGTAATTTTGTATGTCCTGCAGATAACAATTGCTCATATGCACAGCAAACGCTAGTTGCTTTTTAACAAAAGTATGAGGAGTTTGTCAGTAGCTTTTTATTAAGAGAACTGTTTTGATAATAGTTGGCAAACATATTAGATTGTGTGGCTTACAGTATAAAAGAACATTATATTGTACTGTCCAAAGGCAACCAGATTTTGAATATTAGATATTTTTTTAAAAAATCAAGTGGCTCCATTATAGCTGGCCAAAGTTCTCCAAAGGTTGAAAGTATGGACCTGGTCTTTAAAAATGTTCAACCTGGTCCTACGCATGTTTTCTGGGAAGATAAGCCTTGCTCCCAAATATATCCTATGCATAGAATTACTGTGTATCTCTGAGTAACATTACTACTTTGACTATATTACTTTCATTGCCCATCATTTTTTGTGTGTTTTTCTTTTTGCAGTAAACATAACTATACTTTTTGCAGTATTAAAGTTGTAATTAGTAGTACTAGTTGCATTAATACAAATAACTATATGGAAACTAGCGGGGCATAATGGATAGCATGTCAAGCTTGGGCTATGGAGGCTCTCTTTTTTTTTTGTATTTGTATTATGCAGGGCCTATTTAGACACTTAAGAAAAAATATTTATTTATAGATTTATTGTAACCAAAAGGGAGAACAATGTGTCTTATAGTAGCAATATAAAACAACCCAGGAGCCCTTTAGTCCTCTGTCCGATGCCAGCGGAGTCCACTGCTTGCTTCTCCAGTTCCCCAGGCAATTGGCAGTTGGAGCAGTTTTTTCAGACAGGAAAGGGGAAGTGAATTCCTGCACCTACTCCATTCTATTCATATTTGCTTCAGATAAATACTATAAGCATGGTGGGCAGGGCTATGGAGTGGGGCGGGGCTTGCCAGCACTATCCCAGATGATGTAAAATTGTGGAGACTTCCATGCTTTCATAGTGTCTGAAGAAATCTACAAAGAGCATGTACTGTCAACACCTGTTCATTGGGATAAAGCTTTCAAGAATGACTTCAGTCAGACAGCAATTTAGCCACTGTTGAGCAGTTTCCTCCATATTGTTAATGCTCTGCCTGGTATCCTCTCCCAACTAGTGAAGCTCTGCTTGCACAAAAAATTCTGTAAGATACAGTTAGAGAGAATTGAGAGCCCCAGCTTCTGAACAACAGAGCTTAGTGGATGAGTCATGTTCTCAGTTGCATGAGTTTTGTGAGGTAATGACATCTAAATGCTTTTTAACAAATTAATGGCACAATCCTGTGTAGCCCAGCACTGGGGAGCATGCACCCCCCTGGCGCAGGGTGTCGTAAACGTGCTGTAAAGCGCATTTACGTTACCCAGTGAGTAAGGACCGCCGGTGCAGTGGCCGGCGGCCCTTACCCGGGCTCCTGCCTGGCCCTGTGCATACCGGCCGGGGCAGGGGGAGGGTGGGCAAGGATGGTGGCCATAGCTGGGCCTGGAGAGAGCGAGGATATCAGCATCGAGATACGCCAATATCCAAAGCCCTCTCCAGCCTTACACGGCTAGCACGAATGTACGCAAGCTTGCGTACATTTGAGGAGGCCCATTGGGCCTCCTGCTGCTTCCCCCCGGGGAGGGGGATGATCCTTCCCTCAAGGTGCACCAGGGCTGCTCCAGGACAGCCCGGAACCTGCATAGGATATGGTGGCTGGCCCTTTAGGCTGGCTGCCGTATCTTACACGTGTCCAAATCTGTTTGGAGAGTGTGCGCTCCTCTGTGCTTGGCTACACAGGATTGTGCCATTAATTTTTGTTCAAAAGCATTTAGATGTCATTACCTCACAAAACTCATGCAACTGAGAACATGACTCGCCCACTAAGCTGAGAACATGACTCGCCCACTGAGCTCTGTTGTTCAGAAGCTGGGGGCTCTCAAATCTCTCTTGCTAAAAGAGCACATTTTAAAATCATAAGTTATATTCTGGAAGAAAATTCCTCACTTTGTGATCTTTTCTTTTCACAGAGAATTGAAACCTGGGGAAGAAGTCACATGGAAATAATGTGTGTCAAATGAGAAATGCTTCCATACAATTAAATCTACTTATATAAACTGAGTGCTGGTGGTTTTTGTCATCGAGTGGAACAAGAACTGCTGTGCATTATTCTTGTGTATACATATTAGGCTTCTGAAAACGTATATGAGCCTGTGCCAGCCAAAGTTAGCCACTTTATTCAGTGGGAAAGATATTTTAAGCACCTAGTTTACTCTTCTACTGAAATGGGGGTTGGGATGGAGCCAGGCAGGCAGATGGTGGCTTATCTCTGCTAACTTCATCTCCCCTTTGCTGCTCCTGGTTAGGTACAGATCAAACCTTTGAGTAATACTGTGGGATTTTCGAATTAGTCTTTTGAGTTCATAGCAAAACAACAACACCCCCCTATAAATAGTCTAGGAACAAAGGACGTTAATCACCTGGAAGTATAGGTTTTAAATGCTCGATACATCTGTATTGTAGAATAAGCCTAATCATAAAGAGAAGTCATATATGAAAAATCGTCAATCAAAAAGAAGTACGACCTGAGAACTGTTTCCAGAGGGGTAACTGTGTTAGTGTGGTGTAGCACCTCAGAACACTAACCAATGTTAGTGTAAGGAAACTTATAAGAAGTTTTCATGGACAAGGTAAAGGTGACCCCTGACAATTAAGTCCAGTCGTGTCTGACCTTTTGATTGACAGCTCATGGTTCAGTGGTTTAACCCACTGTGCCACCCACTGGCCTACATGGACTACAGGCCATTTAAAGAAGATAGCCTCGGTAAAGGCCACCATTGCCAAAAGGAGAAGGCAAATGAGTGAATATAGACTTAAAATTAAATAATACACTCACACATAGAGCTCAACTTTAGGTTCTTGTAAACCCCCCCCCCCCCATGTTTCACATGAAATGAGACCAAGAGGTGTGGCCTGGAGGTTTGAGCCGGTGCCCTGCCTGAAGAAGCTAAGCAGGGTCAACCTTGGTTCCTGTTTGGATGGGAGACGGAAGGTGCGTCGCAAAGATACTGAGAAGGCATCGTGAGAGGGTGGAATGTGGAGGAGTCAGCTAGAGAGAGAACATCTAAGACAACCATCCGAGGGTGAACTATGAAGCTTGGAAGTGCAAAGCACAAGCCAGAAGGAGGGCTGCAGTTGGAAGGGAAAACATCTCGAGCATGGAAGGTTCTATATAGGAATAGAACAATATTGTAAAGACCCTTATCAGTTCTAAAGATAGCCTGCCTATGTAAACTGCCTTGAATAAATCTGATGATGAGAAAGGCGGTATATAAATACAGAAAATAAATAAATAAATGCGCTGACCTCAGGGGATGGGACACTTTATATGGGACGAGACAGTTTCTCAGATACCTTGGTCCCAAGTTGTATAGGATTAAAAAGGTCAAAACCAGCACCTTGAATTGTGCCTAGAAATGAACTGGCAGACCACTCTACCTGTAGCTGCAGGAGTAGTGTTTGAACCAAGTCAAACCACTGAGATCACATGGGCTGCTGCATCCTGCGCTAATTGCAGCTTCTGGGTAGTCTTCAAGGGCAGGCCAACGTAGAGCACTTTATAGTAGCATTCCAAATTAGCATTCCAGGCTATAAACTGTCTTCCAGAAAAACGGTCAACTCCAACTTCTGAGCTAAGAGGGGCAATCAAAATCACAGGCAACCTTAACAGCGACCCGATGCCACCATGTATTCTGTTGTATACCTGTAAGAATCAAAGACTGGCAAAATTCCTGTAACACCCAACATAGAAAGCAATTGACTGAGCAAAAGGTGTCCTTACACAGCCTGTGGCGTTTTTAACTAAAGCCTATGGCTTTTGTTGTGTGTAATGCCATATCCTTCCTATTAACTGGGCAAAGAGGCACCTTTTCAAGTGGTACTCCTAATATTTAGCAGGAGGAGTGTAACTGTCCCTAATTCACAGTGTTTGCTGGTGTTTTTTCTGCAACTTTTAGACTATGAGCTCTTTTAGGATAGGGAGCCAGCAAACTACTTTAACTTTTGTCTAGCTAGAATCATGATGTCATCAACTATGTTTCCTTTGTGATGTCAGAAAGCACTTGGAAAACCTCTCTAGTCATTTCATTGCAAAAGAGATTTTAAAGTATAATCCCTAATTAAGGCTATCGCAGTATGTTTGGTACAGTTCAGTTTCTATAAAGTATGGGAGTACAAAATGAAAGGCTATCAGGTTCAGGGTCCAAGAATCATTTTTGGGGTGCCAATCCAATCTTGTAACATGGGTTTCCTTGTACACACCATCATCCCTATGGAGAAATAAAAGGGAATTGTTAAAGGTGCAAGAGTGTAAAACCTAATGACAGATAAGGAATCCAACTGAGAAGTCCCATCTTTCCCACTCATGAATTTTTGTTTTCTTGGCATGTTTAGAAGCCCAAAAACCTTGCTGGAAAAGAGAACCAATGCAAAAAACAGCAGGATGTGTTCGAGACACTTGAAAACAATACTGTATTTTAGACCTGAAACTGTTCCAATAGCATGATATTAGCTCTGGCCCATGGCTTGCCCTCCTAAGTTACCCACCAACTCTACCCAGTTGTCCCATCCTCTTCCTCCACCCCACCCTCTCCTTGGAACATGCAAAAGGAGCGGGAGGGATTTACCCCTCCAAAGTTACATTGTTTTCAGAGAGAAAAATCTCCAGGAATAACTTCAGTTAGAGTTGGCAACCCTGATTCCCTTTTATTGCACTGCTTTGAAAATGTAATGTTCTATCTTAGGCTATCCCAAAGTCAAGCGTGAAAACGGCAGGGTGCAGGTTAAAAATGGGGATTTTGAAATGGTGGTCCTGTGTGCCTTTAAACACTATAGGGCAGGCATAAATTCAACACTTACTGCCTCTTCCACCATACAGTAGTTGGGATTGTGGGAAATTGCACTGGTTGAAGTTCTGATGATCCTCTTGCAAGGCAAAGGACAGGGAGACCTCTCTAGTTGAAGGCCGCCATTGTATGTGTTGGTGTCAAGCATTTTATAGTAAGTTCTCACCAGCTTCACCCTTTCTTGAAAATTTAACAGCACTTCAGTTATGATGAGTGAGACATCAAATTTATTCATTTATTTTATTTTATTTTTCACATTTGTATACCCCTCTTCCTCCAAGGAGCTTGGAGAAGCGTACAGTACATGGTTCCTTCCCTCTCAAATCTGAATGGATCTTTAAAAAAAAAAAAGTGCTTAAAAGTTAAAACCAACCCATTATCTTGGGGGGAGGGGGAAGAGGGAAGGACGTTTCTTTCTCCTAACTACCCAATTGCAATCTGTCTTCTGGCTGTCTCATAATCACACAATCAGAATAGGGAGCAAAATATACTGTTTTAAAGAACATTCTGCCGCCTGAAGATCTTCAGTAGACATGAGTTTCCAAAACGCTTATTCTTCTCTCACTCACACACACAAATTAAGCTCATCCTAAAAGAGACCTTTTTACACGTCTCCGTTATATTTACTTCCTTCTTTCCTAAAGCCTCCAATAAAGCTACTTTGTCACCGTTGCAATAGCCAGTAAAAGAGCAGACTCGTCCAGGGTAGCTAGACCTATAGCATTATACCACACTTTCAGAGCACTACAACGACAAGGCGCTTCGACTTCCTTTTTATATCCTTGCTACGCTTCTCTTTGCGGCAGCCCCTCATAGGGCGGATTCTAAGTAGAACCGGAAACGATGGCTGCATGTTTGTAAAATATCTCTTTGTTGAGCGCCCAGCTAGGAGGTGAAGTGGAGGAGCGTCACAGGACGAAGCGGTAGTCACGGTGATTGGCTGCGACGGGTCAGGGAGCGGAGCGGGGTTTGATTGGCTGGGTCACGGTCATGTGGTGCGGAGGTCGCTGCTGGTCGTGGAGACAAATAAACATGGAGGCCATCTTTCACGAGAGGGTAAGTGGTGGGTTTGGGCTCTGGTGCTGCTAGCCTGAAGGCGGGGAAGGGCAAGTGGAGCCCTAGAGGGGTGGCGAGAGCTGAGCTGAGGAGGGGGACTTGCTCAAGCAGACCCCGCCGGTCTGTGAAGCTTGGGAATTCTTAAGAGAGGAGGAATCCTGGAGAGCCTGTAGCTTTTACCCTGTCCATCCACCGATATACATTAACCACCACCGCCACCCCCGTCTGCTTAGCCACCGTTCGAGAGGCCCCCTGGCAGCTCTTTTCGTCACACATTTTAGAAAGGCATGAGGGGGAGGCGAGGAACGGGAGGGAAGCGGCCTTGTATTGGGGTGATTCAGTGACACTCAAATGGACAGGCAGGTTAAGCAGAAGTGTTCCTGTTTACCTACCATGGAAAACTTCATTGGCATTTGAGTCGCTTTGAGTACCCGGCTTTGGGGAGAAAAATACAGTCAATAAATTGTGGTAGAGTAGTCGAGATCATTTAATACAGGCAGGCTAGTTATCTTTATTGAAACGGCCAGTAAAATATATTGTTGTGAACACAATCTTTATTCCTTCAGTGTATGCTGAGGGGATCATCCCTACTAACAGTAGCAGTGAATACAAAACAAGGAAGTGGTCGTTTAATGTGAAAGGCAATGGCCTGGTGGATGTGGCCTTGGGTTGCTGCCTGTTTCATTATGAGTGTCCCTTAAGTTTCAGATATCCTACAGTCTGTTGAAGTCTATTAAAAGATATTTGTTGTTGCTTAACTATTGTGTCTGTATGGGATCTGCTAAATTGTTTCCCCTGACCTATCCTCTGAAAAACTTGTGTGTCTTGTTCATCTGGTATTGGTGATATTTGGTTTCATACTTTCATGTCAAGCTCATAACATAATTACCCAACAACTTTGTCATAATGTTTTTGTCTCTTTTTTATGATTGCTAGGTGTGGTAAAGCATGTGTGTGTTTCTGAGGTAGAAGCACCACACTTCTAGATACGATTAGGGCATTGATATATACTGGTTACTCCAGTATTTCACAATAGGCATAATGTTGTTACTGTATATATCCATGAAACGAATCAGTTGCTTGAATTAGAGTTCTTCCCTTCCATAGCTGTATATGACAGGAGCCACCCAAAAGCATTTGGGAGTGATAGTCCAGGAAGGAACAGAAGAGGTGGTTCAGAAAAGTGCATGCGTCCAAGATTGGAACTAGACTTCTGCTTTGACTTTGCCTGAATCCTCCTGTGATGTGTACATTTAGACTCTTTAGTTGTTGGATAGTGTTAACATAATAAAAATAAAACCACTTTACAAGTTCTTAAAGAAATCAGGAAGGAAATGGTTGGCATATGGCTGTGCCAGTTTGTTTCGCTGTCAGAACATTTCTCAAGCTGTGGCAAAATGCAGGAGTAACGCACCTGAAAAGAATAGAATGTTTCTCTGGTTTTTAAAACGTGGCATTTAAATAGTGAAATCATGACATAACATCATGCTTATTGTACTTCTTGTGTTTTAAATTTCTGTTCATTAGCAAGAAGGCTCCCTATGTGCCCAGCATTGTTTGAATAATTTACTGCAAGGAGAGTATTTTAGTCCTGTAGAGTTGTCCTCTATTGCACAGCAGCTGGATGAAGAAGAGAGAATGAGGATGGCAGAAGGAGGAGTTTCTAGTGAAGAGTACAGAACATTTTTACAGGTAATAACTTTTTAAAGCTATTTTCTGTAAACACAATATAATAGCATTGGGTTCTACAATCTTTATTCACTCAGCCAATTTGTACCTGATTTCACACCTCTAATGTGTACAATGGGCATAGGAAGAGTGGGGGGTGGGAGGTGCTCTAATATGTTTATGGAGCTCAGTGTGAACAGTGGCCATTCTATTCTCCTTGGTTTTGTGGAACACTCTGCTCACACAGTGTGGACAGATTTATGGAGGAAAAGTCCATTGCAGGTTACAAGTCATGATGGGTATATGCAACCTCCTGGTTTTAGTAGTAGGCTATTTATTGGGCCGCGAGGTGGCACAGTGGGTTAAGCCACTGAACCATGAGCTGTTGATTGAAAGGTCAGCAGTTCAAATCTGCGCACCGGGGTGAGCTCTTGCCACTCAGCCCAGCTCCTTGAAACATGTTAATGCGAGTAGATAAATGGGTACCGCTTGCGGAAAGGTAACAACTTTCCATGTCCAGTCACATGCTACGCGCTGCGGCAAGGAGAGTCGTGCCGGCCACATGACTACGGAAGTGTCTTCGGACAGCGCTAGATCTTCAACATCTGGTGGGCCCACTGTGAGATATAGGAAGCTGGACTAGATGGGCCTTTGGCCTGATCTAGCAGGGCTCTTCTTATGTTCTTAAGTGTGACTAAGACTGCAGTCCTATATTCACTTACCTAGAAGTCTCATTGAACTCGACGGGGCTTACGTCTGAGTAGACATGCACAGACTCTACTGTAAAAAAGCTTTCTCTTTCACTACTGTATATGGAACTAAATTCCACTTAAATTAGTGGGGCATACTGTGTTAAAGAAAAATACTGTAGTGGAGATTGTAGCATAGATTACTCCCTCCTTTCTGTGTAAGCAGAAAGTGTTTGCTTTCATTAAAAGATTATGGAATCACTCAGCTGACTTGTACCCATAAAGTATCAGTTGAAAGCCTATGAAATGTAAAGTGTACTTACTGACTTAACAAAAATTTCTTATTGATGTTGGAGTTCAAATTCTAAGGTCTTCCTAAAGTCAGTGAGGGAGGAGAAATAAAATCCAGAAAGTCTCCTCTGCTAAGCATTTCTAAATTTAAAGATTAAATTATTTCATTAAAAGTGTGATCTAAATTGGTTGTGCCTTTTTATTCCTGTATGGAATAGAATCATAGAGTTGGAAGTGACTTACAAAATCAAGTCCAACCCCCTGCCAGTGTGGGCTGCCCACAACTATAACATTCCTGATAGATAGCTATCCAGCCTTTATCATCCTGTTTTTATCTTTTTAATTTTACATTGAACAGCAGCCTTCTGGAAACATGGATGACAGTGGCTTCTTCTCAATTCAAGTAAGCATTCTCCTTATAGTCTCAATTACTTTGGAAAATTCATTGTGAAGTATAAAAATTAAGTGAATTTCAGTAAGCTAATACAATCTATGTTCACATTTTAGAGCTGTTTAGGAGAAACTGGGGAAAAGTGAACATTTTTAAAACAGTTTTTGTATTTCAAAATGTATAAAGAACAAATCCATGGTATTCAGGTACATCTTTGGATTGCAAACTTGTGTTTGCTATCCTGCACATAATTTAGAAGCTTAAATACCATTGATTTTGGTGAGATTTAAATATCATTGTATAAAGATTTCATTGAAATCAGAAGTCTTCTTTGTAACTTGTTTAGAAATTTGGGTTTTCATGTATATGTTTCAAAGTGGCAGAAGTACTGATAAAGTGAGTGCTTCCTTTATTTCACAATTAAATATATTGTTGTGCAACATCATTTTGTTTGGGTGTGCACTGTGCAGGGAAAAAATCCCATTAGGGTATGTCCTAAGTGCATAGATCAGCCTGTGGGTTTAAAGCCTAGTACTTAATGAAAACTTTCTCACGGCACAATCCTGAAGATGACCCCAGTGACGGAATGAGTGTTCCGTTGCTAGAAGCCGTCGCAAACGTGCCATACGGTATGTTCGTGACGACACTGGAGTAATGGAGACTGGCGCAAGGCCGGCCTCCCTCACTCCAACGCTGGACCGAGGATGCGGGCGGTGACAGAAGGTAAGTCCGCCACTGGCCGCGTGGGCGGTTCGGCAGGTGAGGGAGGGGGGCCATTGGTGTAACCGGCCTGGGAGGGGGTGGGGGATGGCGCCTGCCATATCCCCATTTCCGCCAGGCCGGCTAGGCCGTTACATGGCCTCCTATACTTCCGCCAGCTATTTAGCTGGCAGAAATCCAAGGAGGCCGATAGGACGCCCCGGTTTACAATTGGGGAAGGGAACGAGCGTCCCCTTCTCCGAGTAGACCTCCAGCCTGCCGGTTGACAGGCAGCCCGGGCGCAGGATCCGGCGGGCGGCCCTGGCCGCCGGATGGATCTTAAGTCAGGATTGCACTGCCCGTGTGTTTGGTATGGTGTAGCCAGAAAGAATTAAGTGCTGTGGGCAGCCCATATTCCATGACATAAAATTTGTTGAACATATGCTGCTGATGTTACTTTAGTGTTTTCTGAATCAGACACACACATATGTGGATAACTGGCGTGTGTACATTCACGTTGGGGAAACAATGTTTTATTGTATCTTGTCGTTATTGGAAGTTGCTTTGTGGGTCTGCCATGCTGAAAACTGGGTTTATTCATTTTATAACTGACATGGGCTAAGATTCCCAGTTGCATATCCATGTGAGTATATCATCCATACTTTGTGTGTTCTGCAGGAAACAGTGTAAACCAGTGTAAACATAGTTTGTGTATAGCTGCCCTATATTTCTAACAGAGCTTGACATTTTTGAAGCTAGCAGACTTGCAATTTACAGCCAAAGCACATGTTACTTTAAATATGTGTGGGCCTTTTCTTTTCCTTTTCTAAAAAATAGAACTGAAAAGGTTCCTAATTTCAAAAAATGCTCAGGGGGTGATTGGGATCACAACAGCAGCAGGAGCAAAGTGCTGAAGCCCCTCTCCCTAGTTTTGTTCTGTTTCAAGTGACTTTTAAGTGCTTTAAAAAAAGAGAGCGAGAAGAGGAAACAAACCTGGGACAGCATGAGCATCTCACCCTTATAGTTTCATTTTATTGTAAATCAGTTTGCTGTCTTCCTTCAAGGTGTCTGTCTGAGGTGAAAGTGATTTGCTTCTTATTTTTTCCCAGCCCTTCTCCTAAACAGCTTTAAATAATGCCAAGAAATTTGATATCAGACTAAAAATGTAAAATCAAATACTGTATGTGACATCAAAACGTTTACATAAATAAGTTTAAAGCTTAGCATATTTGATAAGCCTCAATAGTTATTCTATACAGAACATCTCTGTACTTGACCTGCTTAGAATATGATGTTTGTGTGTGTATGTGGAAGCTTATGACCAAGGTGGCCAATCACCATCTTGTGCTAAAAGCTTTTGTAGTAAATAAATTCATTAGGCAAATAGCCTCTCAGCATCTTATTGGTATACCATTCAGGCATTTAGCATTGGATTGATGCTTTGAAGGCAAATAAAATGATCATTGTACTTCTGCTTATATGACCAGTTCAGGAGTTATATGTGCCCTTTGAAAATCTCTTGGTCAAATTGTGTACAGTATTTGTTGTTCACCCTTAAATGTGTTTATATATGTGGTTTGCTGAATGTAGATTCATGAAGGTTGACTTTTGAATTTTCTCACCCCAGTGGTTTCCTTTTAATAAGATTTATAATTTTTTCCAGTCCCAGCTTTGTGAAAACAATATTTGTTTTTATAGTGGCTAAAATGGTTGCATTGCTTAAATTTATAACTGACTGGTTTGTCTCATGAAAAGTGCTGTTTTTTGACAGGTTATAAGCAATGCCTTGAAAGTTTGGGGTTTAGAACTAATCCTCTTCAACAGCCCAGAGTATCAGAGGCTCGGGATCGACCCTATGTAAGACTTTCTTTTTAGCTCCCTGCTTCCATTATACAAAACAAAAATAATGCAAGAAAAAGAAACCCTATCATTTTCCTCAGAGAGTTCCTTTTGAAAATTACTATCTCAAGTTCTGGTTTTATCCCCTCAGCGTTTTCTTTTTCATATTATTGAGGCCTTACATGTCCATTTGTCCTCTGAGCCTTCATGACATCTCAGTATCTGTGGCATCACAGAATGCTGACTTTGAATGGTACGTGGCATCATATCGGCTTTATGACATCACTGTGTGTGTCTGTATATATAAAGCATATATATCAATATACTAAAAGAATGCTATTGGAATACTCTGAATCATCAAAACATTAAATGATGAAATATCTGTGTTAATCATAGCTGTATTTATTAAAATGTTTTTAAACACCAAAAATGGTGACACTAGTGATAGCAAATGAAATTGCAAATACGAACAGGTATTTAATATTGTGTATATTCTGTGTGTGTTTTTTTCTTTCAGAAATGAAAGATCTTTTATTTGTAACTATAAGGAACACTGGTTTACAGTTCGAAAGTTAGGAAAACAGGTGACTATTGTCTTTTTTCGTTTTCAAAAATTTAATTTGACCTTGAGCATGAGAAGAGTATTAGGGACCAGATACTAAATCATTCATTTGAAAGCCTAGAATTGTAGTTGAATAACCTTGGTAGCTGCTTATCTGTATCTCAAAGCAATCATGTCACTTGATGTTAGTGAGCCTGGGGAGGGCGGTATACCACCTGTGTGGGAGACCCTTAAGTCCCATTCCAATGTAGTGGCCCACACATAATGGGGGGAGCAGGAAGATACTGTTGTGTTTGTTTTTTAATTTAAGGATAAATGTGTGATCACTAGAGACAGTGCACACAGCATGCAAAGAACTAAATGAAATTTAGATTTGAAAAAAGTTAAAGCAAAGAGTTAAAAATGGTGAGACGTCGCTGCTGCAGATTGAGGCAGACTTGCTGGCATTTGCTGATTTAAAATGCACTAAAATAAAGCTTGCATGGGGGACAGCTGTTTTCTCATCGTCCCATAAGTCACAGACTATATTTAACAGTTGCCTCTGACATTTATGAAGCTACATTCTACAAGGCAGCTGCAATAGCAATGGATGCTTCAACTTGGTGAAGAATTACATTTTTCTCATGTACAGTGGAACCTTGGATTACAAACATAATTCGTTCCGGAAACATGCTTGTAATCCAAAACACTCTTGTATCAAAGCGAATTTCCCCATAAGAAATAATGGAAACTCAGATGATTCGTTCCATAGCCATTTAATCATATAAGAATGATTACAGTAATACAAAATACAGCACAGTATAAAGTACATAACTGTATTGAAAAATAAAACAAATTACAGTAACCTGCACCTGACCAGCATTTCTGTCCATTTTCCGGGGCTATTTGGGGTTTGGGGAATATTTTCCTGAGCAACAAATAGTCCCTAAAAATGCTGGTCAGTTTGGGGGAGTTTTGAGAGGCTTACCGGTGTTGAGGTTGGGCTTTCTCTTTCTTTAAATTCAAAGCTCCTGTCGTGTGAGGCGGAGGAGGGAAAAGGGGCTGGAGGCAGGTGCCCAGTGGTTGCAGCAGCAGCAATAGCCATCACCGCCCCCTTTCGAAGCCGCCTTTTCATGGCCCCCTCTGCCATGGTACCTCAACTGCGGGGAGAGGGGAGCCCTTGAGATACAGGCGGCGAGCAATCACCTTTCTCTTTTCCGCTGGCCAACGGCTACTCCATGCGCACAAAGCACTACCCCCACCAGCCTGCTCAATAGGGTGCACGCATGAGAATCACCCATGGCTTGGGAGGGGGCATGCATGAGCGCTCTCTTTCTCCGTGAGAACGGAAAGGGTTGGGAAGAGCTTGCGGCGGTGCGGGGCACAAGAACGGTGGGGCGCAAGCACAGTAGAAAGGCGGTCGGAAAGGTGCTCAAGCTCCTAAGTGCCTTTCCTTTTCTCGCCGATGCTGCCTCACTTGGGGAGGGGGGTGTTGACCGATGGCAGGTACTTTGGTGTGAAGGGAGGCGATGGGCAGCTTGATCCGGCAGCCTCCCCGAAGGCAGCAGCAGGGAGCTACAGAGAGTGAGAGGCGAAAGCTGGCAACGGCAGGATTGCTGTGAGTGCTCGTATTGCAAGACCTCGCTCGTGTATCAAGGCAAAATTTATTAAAACTTTTTGCTCGTCTTGCGAAACACTCGCAGACCGAGTTACTTGTAATCCAAAGTTCCACTGTACAAATTATTGAAGCATAAGTTCTCAGAAGATGTAATAATCCTACAATGGAAGATGTAATGAGAGGAGATGTTTGGACTGCTGTCAATAAATGGACAAAAACTACACATTTATGACGCTAAAATAGGGTGGTCTGGAAGGGTCAGTAAGTCTTCCATACACTCTCACCATCTCCCATTCTAGTTGTTATATGCATTTTACACACTTCAGTTCTTCTAATAGTCAAACCACATATTGTGATTAACACATGTCCTAGCCCAGCATTTCTCAAAGTTCTCTCCACGAGTTGGGGAAGTTGCAAGTATTTGTGGGGGTGGGCTAACGGTGGCAGCGGCGCTCCTGGGATCATGCTGCTGCCAGGAAAAAGGATCTTTTTTTTTAACTTACTGGGGGTTGCACCTGCCCTCCGGAGGGTGTGGTCTGTGGGCCTCCCAGTGCCTCAGATCGGCTCCCTGAAGCGATCAAGACCATTCTCTCCCATATGTCCATAACACTTCCTTTGATCCCAGCCTAGGACTAACTGCTTTCCATCACAACTTACAAATAGCCATTGGAGGTGATTGAAGAGATCAGGAATTTGATCACCTGAATAGCTATTTGCAAGCAAGGGATCACATCTGTTCAACTTTTCTTCTTGGGACAAGTGGCAGGCCTGCTGTTCCAGACACTTGAGTTAAGAGGCAGTAAGAATACAGTACAAAATACAGTTTATTAATTTGTGTGTGAAAGGAATGTATAACTTGCATAGCATTTGCCTAGGTAGCAGCTAGGTATTTTGCCATGTATAAGTAGTCATGGACAGTAGTCTGAATTGCATGTTAACTATCTTTTATTTGAAATCTTTTTTTTATTACAGTGGTTCAACTTGAACTCTCTCTTGACGGGTCCAGAACTAATATCTGATACTTATCTTGCACTTTTCCTGGCCCAGTTACAACAGGAAGGTAATGCTAACTTTCAAATATTGAACCCTGTCGCTTGAAAGCAAGAGTAAAATTCAAAGGCCAACTATTACGTTCACTCAAGAAGCCTGTCTTCCTCATTTTTATGAATAAACAATAAAATAGCTAAGGCTTCAATCCTGTACACATTTACCTGAGTGTAAGTCCAATTCAACACAGTGGGATTGACTTGAACACACAAGCATAGGATTGCACTACAAGTATGGTATATTACTTACAATGAGGGGAAAAACAAAATTGTACAATATTGGAGAATGGTATAATATTTTGTTGTCTTCCCCATTACTCCCCATCTCATCCCCTGATTTCTCTGTCATGTTTATTAATAGGTTATAGTCCCTCTTACTTGGATATATGCTTTTATTTTCTTCAGGCTATTCTATATTTGTTGTAAAGGGCGACCTACCAGATTGTGAGGCTGATCAGTTACTACAAATGATTCGGGTACAGCAGATGCAGAGGCCAAAATTGATTGGAGAAGAGACACTGCAATCAAAAGATCAGAGGTAAGGTAAATAAAAACTTGTCTCTTAATAAACGTTGAGTGTAAATTGAGAATATTTTTAAATTCTGAATGTTAGCCGTGAGGTAATGTAGAACGTAACAACTGTTCTCTCTGCAGAAGGTGGTAAGTAATTTGAAACATATCTCTCTCGCACTCTGCCTTTTATTTGTTCTCATTTTATCTGCATAGCTCTTTTATGTAAGCGAGAGAGATGCTACTCAACTTCTTGATATCCCAATGTCCAACAATCCCTGCCACTACTTGCAAGTTTGTGGCTGTCTCCCTAACCCTCCACATGGAGCACAGAAGGGAAGTAAAGTATCTCATTGTCATATGAGATAGTTAAGAACTACTGGCAAGGTTGAATGACCACAATAGAAGGTATATCCTTAAAAGAATAAATTGTGTTAATATGTGTATTCAAGAGATGGGGGGGGGGGGGACTCTTTATACATAAAGACCGTAAAGCAGTGTTTCTGAAAGTTTTCCCCACAAGGTGGGGAAGTTGTGTTGGTAGGGGTGAGGAGGTGGCAGCGCTCCCGGGATTGTGCTGCCAGCAGGGGAAAAAAGATATTTTTCTAACTCACGAGGTTGCTGCGGCCCTCCGGAGTGTGCGGGGAGGCACACTCCCTGAGACATCTGGTGGGGCCACTGTGTGATACAGGAAGCTGGACTAGATGGGCCTTTGGCCTCATCCAGCAAGGCTCTTCTTATGAGGCCCGCAACCCCCTCTGCAGGCCTCCCCGCGCTTCAGATTGTTGCTCTGATGCGCTCAAGACCCATTTATGATTTCGGACGAAAAATGAAAGTGGGTCTCAATCGCATCAGAGCAACTATCTGAAGCGCAGGGAGGCCCGCAGAGGGTGCCGCGGGCCTCCCCACATCCTCCAAAGGACTCCCGTGAGTTAGAAAAATACCTTTTTTTTCCCGCTGCCTGCAGCATGATCCCGGGAGTGTCGCCAAGGTCGCCACGCCCCTTAAGGAACAGTCATTTCCAGTTCTCCTGGTGGGTCGCAACCCACCAGTTTGAGAACCACTGCCCTAAAAAGCACGATTGACAGAATTTATAGATTACCATGTGAATACAGCTGGGTGCTCATTTACAAGATTTATACCCTGCTTTTCATAAATTACCAAAGTGGCTGTTACAAGGATTCCAAAAGCATTGTGCTGAAAAGCATTGTGCCAAAGAGCCTATCCATGACCCTGATGCCTTGTTTTGTGACAGCCATTTTCTTACTGCCTATTGTATCCTTGCTAAACGACATCTTTTTCTCTAATGTCTATGGAATTCCTTCCAACTCAGTTTTGCATTTTAAGTTAGAAAGACGCTTGGATCTCTGCTTACTTGTATAGCAGGCTCTCTAAACACAGTGTTCTGCTCACAACATCAGGCAATTCAACAGCATGGTTTCTCATACAAGTCACATTGAGCTGAATTTACATTGTCAAATTCAACAAACTAAGATACATGACAATTTAGTGGCTGTTGGGCAGCATTGTCTAATGCAGGGAAGGGAGCTTCTTATTCTCCCTAAATTCTTGAGATGAAAAAAAAAATCATTTCCTGTCATCTTCTTTCTGTTGTGATCCTGGGAAGAGCTAGGAACTTGATTACTATGGATCCATGGCATGTTTTTCTTGTAAGTGGCAGTATTAGTTACCACAAATTCTGAAGTTTATGCTTTGAGAACCTTGGACTGTGTTTGCTATTTTGGTTACTTTTATGATGCATTTTCTTTTTTAATTTCTGAAAATCTAATCTTAAAACATTTAAGGGGTTCCTATTGCTTTTAAAGTGTGGCAATTTTTTTAAAAAAAATGTGTTAAACTGAAAATATCTTGTATCTTTTGTAATTTTTGTAATCCCAGGGTACAAAAACCAGACCTGGAACAAGCACTAGATGTTAACCATACCTTTGATGGCACAGGCATGTTAGATGAGGATGAAGAAAATTTCCAAAAAGCGCTTGCTCTCAGCAGACAGGAAATTGATATGGAAGATGAAGAAGCTGATCTCCGTAGGGCCATTCAACTTAGTATGCAAGGTAAAATGCTTCCTTAAAATATATATGCCGGGCAGCCTAATCCTGTGTAACTTCGTGCTGGCGGAGTGTGTGCTCCGCCTGAGCTGGGTGTCATAAACATGCCGTAAAGCACATTTACAGCACCCGGAGAGTCAGCGGCACTGGCGCAGAGGCCGGCACCGCTCCCCTAGCGGACACCACTGGTGCCGGCTGATGCAGGTAGGACCTGCACGGCTTGATGCAGGGACGGGCGGGATGGGATGGCGAGGGAGAGGGGCCATTGGGGGCGGGGATATTGGCGGCATGCTCTGCCGATATCTTATGCCCCTTCCCAGCCCGGGTCAGCCTTACACCGCCTCTCCGAATGCACGCCAGCTACAGGGCTGGTGTACATCCGAGGAGGCCCATTGCAGCCCGTGTGGCTATCACCAGGGAAGGGGGACGAACATCCCCTTTCCTCGAGGAGAGCCCAGGCCGTGGTGGTGCGGGCACAATGGCCTTGGGATACAGTGACCGGCCCTTTAGGCCGGCCGCTTAAAGTTACACAGGATTGCGCTGTTAGTCTTTGTATACTGTCTGCTATCCATAGTTTTGTGTGGACATGTAAATTATCAAGAGGGATAATTGCCTTCTTCATCTGGTCATGCAGTTTTTATCAGCACCCTCCTTCTCTCAGTCTAGAATAAATCACACTTGATCTAGAACTTCTTATTTTAAACTTGAATCAAATTTTGCTATCCTACTTTAACACAGTTTGTCCCAGTAATGGTTTGTATTCTACTTTTAGGAGGCCATCGAAGCAGCTTCTCAGATTCTTGCACGCAGAACATTCCACGTTTGTCTGCAGCAAACCAGACAGAATCAGAATCGCTTACATCAGAAGAGCTGCGAAGGAGAAGACAGGCCTATTTTGAAAAGTAATATAGACTCTCTGAAGTGGAGTTTGTGCGTACCACAGTCACTGTATGGCATGACCTCTTCCAGTCTACGATTCGTTTTTAATAACAATGAGAATCTAATTAGCCTTGTTCTCATTCACTCAAGTTCATTCTTAGCAATGATCATTGCCATAGAACACATAAGAGTACTCTTACCGAGTAGCTGACTAGCACATACAGTAGGAGTCGAGAAGAGACCTGGAAAAATGTCTGATCTGTATTTGTTTGTGGCTAAGTGAGCCTCATCGCTTTAATTTGTGTGCAAGGAGCCACCGTGGTGTAGCAGTTAGACTAGAACTAGGGAGACCCACGTTCAAATTCCCATTCAGCTATGAAGCTCACTGGTTGAGCTTGGGCCGGGGCCAGTCTCATGCTCTCAGCTTAACCTCCCTTACGGTGATTGGAAGGATAAAAGGGTGGGGGAACGGGACTGTGTATGCCACCGTAAGCTCCTTGGGAGAAGACCAGGATATGAAAAAAAATATTTACCCTTATTTTTACAGCCTTATAGAACTTATAATTAAATTCTTTATATTTTGATTCTGTTTAATATTGATTGATTCTTTCAGACAGCAGCAGATGCATCAGCAGCTTCAGAATCCAGAATTCCATGATGCACCAACCACAAGTTCAAATGCACTAGGGACTGATCCAGGTACTACTTTTATCCCTCATGTTTCAATAGACATATTGTCCTACTCTTCTGCCCACTTTAATCCACATGATTTATTCTCCCTTTCTGATAATGATAGATCTAATTTTAGATCTAATTTTTATGATAGATCACCTTATGGCTTGTAACCTGTGATAGTCTTTTCCTCCATGAATCTATCCAAACCCCTTTTAAAGGCATCTAGGCCAGGTACCATCACCACATCCTGTGGTGTTTAGATATTTCACCTTTCTCTGTTTTTTATACAACTTCACTGACACATAATGAGAAAGGGGAAAATGTCTGCGATCATGGAAATCGGTAACGGTCCACTTCCACCCCCACACCCCATTCTCTCTGACACTTGTGTCCTGTGTTTAATGCTCCTTTCTCCTCTTGCAGCTATCTCCCAACTTTCTTGCCACTTTGCTAATTCCTTCCTCTTCCTGTTTCCATACAATCCCTCAAATCTGCCTCCATGCCTCAGTAGTCTTATGAGAGAAACCATGGCCTTCTAGAGCACTACTGTAAATGTTTCCTTTTCTTGGAAATTCTATGAATTGCATTTATTGAACCAGACAAATGCAGATGTTTTATCCTACTGAAGTTACATATAGTAACAATGCTGATGGCCCCTCTTGCTCAAGTAAGCAGTTGGATACCTGCTAAAAACCAGAACTTTCATTAATTTTATTGGTTAAAGGTATAAAGAATGCACAAAAACTAAAGAAAGGGAGACATAATAGAAGCTGTTGTGCCTGTTAAGATAGCCGCCTTGGGCATTTGCCTCGGCATAGGATAAGGCGGGATATAAAATTTTTAAATAAATAAATAAATAGCAGGGATGGTCCTTCTGTGTGGGCCACCAATATTGTATACTGGTTTGGGCGGGACCCAGGAAAAAGCACCTTCTCTGCAGTTGCACCAAGGCTCTGGAACTCTCTCCTGAGAGAGGTGTGCCTGGCCCTGTCTTTGCTAGACTACTGCCAACAAGCTTTTAATCTCTAGGACCTAGGGGGTGTTTGTTCGCCCCTCCAAAAAAATGTGTGTGGGTTTCTTTAATTAACTGCTGCGTTAACTTTACTGAGGTTTGGTTTTTTGTTTAATGTGGTGTTCTAAACCACTTTGGGCATAATTTTTATGATGGCAGTATTTATGATGGCAGTATTTAAAATATAATGTGCTGGGTTTTATTTATCTCGTTTCCTGCCAGGAGGCGATATGAGTGAAGAAGATATGCTTCAAGCAGCCATGAATATGTCTTTGGAAACTGTTAGAAACAGCTTGAATGCAGAAGAAAAGAAATGACAAAAATACATATTTTTTTATTCTGTCCAAACACTAAATCCTGTATTAATCCTGTGTGGGTGGTATAAAGGTAGGGTTCATTTCACTGATGTACTGGAGCAGGATATAGCCCTAAAATGTATGGGGCTGAGGATCAGAATTAAAGTGCGATTTGTGTATAACAAAAATAAAACAGATCACTTAAAAGGTTTTAGCTTTGCTGATACAGCTAGTTTGAATCAAGTTGATAGAGGGCCTCACGTGAGCAAAAGGGTCTCTGTATATCATAAATATCTCACCCAGCACTTTCTTGACCCGTGCATCAATGCAAGGGGCCAGTTTGTGATATCTGGAAATAGTTGTATGGTGCAGCTGCCCCAATCAGGCATGAGTGATTTGTGGGTATTTGTTCTTAAGAACAAGATCAATAGTTCATACTCAGATACATAACAGCCCCTCACAAATCATCCTGAGACGCTTGTATTTGGATAGTGCTAGTCAAGACTCTATGACATCTGTACGTGTAAAGGCTTTCCAAGCACCTCTGCTGTACCCCAAATAGCTTAAAGACTGAATCATGATAATGTGATATGAAAATAATTCTCTAAGCATTCAGTTGCACAGTAACCTAATAAACAGAATGTTGATAAGTGCTTTCATCCCTTTCCATCACAGTAATTTGTAATGGGTGAAATTATTTCAAATTCCTTTACCAGTACATCTGAAAACCACAAAAAGTCTGTTTTAAGTTCTGGAGCTGATCCATTAACCGCATTTTGGCAGTCTTAAGAACGGGAGGAGATATGAAAGCCCAACAAGCCCATCTTGGCTCTTATTTAAAGACTACTTTTATAAAGACAATACCAGTCTTTCCCCCTTCTTCTGAGGAGAGAATGAGAGGATTTTCTTTGTTATACCTATTCTACATTTTGGGCAGTCCTAGCCTCAGTACACTATTCCAGCACAAGCTGTCAGTGATCACTTGGACGTTGGTTGACTGAATAAGTGGTGGGTGGTGGAATAAGTGGTGGGGTATTTACGATGAACAGTAACCTTAACTCCTATTTTGTTGTATATAAATTATTTTCTGATCCTTCTCCTTTCTGCCTATTCCTATGTTTCTGTAAGTATTCAAGTTGACTGGATGAATACATGTAGCTGCCTTATACAGAGTCAGACCACTGGTATTTATAGCCTAGCACAGTCTACTTTGACTGGCAGCAGTTCTCCAAGGTGAGGGAGGGGCCTTTCCAAGCCCTGCTATTTGACTCCCTTTTAACTGGATATGCTGGGAATTGAACCTAGGACATTTTGCATGCAAACCATGTGCTCTACCACTGATGACCGTCCCAGTATTCTAGGCTGCATTTCTGCGTAAGGAAGTTGAGAAAAAATGTCAATGCCATTACTTCAGTGCCACATTCTTCATGTGCATACCTGCTGTCTGAAATGAACCCTGCACGGTTACCTATGTGTTAAGAATGGATATTCATAAATGAATGTGTGTGGGTGTGTATTTTATCACATGTTAATGAATGTCTTCTACCTGTTAGAATTTTGCAGCTTTTCATAAATGGCCTTCATTCATGCACCTTACAATTTTTTCTATCATTGTTTCTATTACTGAGAAAAAATTAGGGAGCAAACTTTGCATGCTAGTTTTATTCTGTTAGTTGAATTATACATTGATATAGAAGATTACTGTGACAGGATGACCAAATTTGGCATTCTGTGTTACAAGAACAATTTTAACATGTTCTTTTTTTTGTATCTGGTGCTTTTAGCATGCATTCTGTTTACATTATGCATCTTATGACTATGGTGTTGGATTTTTACAGTGTTCAAACTGTATTCTGCCATAGACATTTGTCAGACATCCGAAGAAATTCTTTCAAAACCTACATAATAACTTCTTTTGCTAACCTGTTTCAGAATTACTATATGGTTGCACCATACTTGTGGGTCATCCCTAATTGCTGAATGATAAATGTGTCCAAATATATGGTACTTTAAGGAATTATACAGTTCAAAAAAACACTCTCAGATTTTGATAAAATTTGTTTACAGTAATGTTTTAGATGGCTTGGCTACTTGAACAAAATAGAGACAGGTGACAAATCCCACTTACCTTACTTGCATGCTTCCTTTTTATTGACCTCTGCAAAACCATTGCATAATAAGTATGAGTAATGGGATTTGACCCTGAGATTAGCATTGCTTTTAAAAATGCACCTAGTGTTACCATTTTTCTATGCTTTAGGCAGCACTGTTGGGCCTCCCACAATTTTCTTGATTTAGGGCACAATCCTTTGTGACTCTGTGGATGCCGACGGACGCAGGATGGACACTGGTGTAACCCCCCTTGGACACTGTCCAGGCGCAGTTCTGGCTCAGGACAGATGCTTGCACAACTCTGCCAGTGCAGGGGGCATTCTGTCATTTGGACACCCCTGGAATGCCCCCTGCACTGATGGAGTTGGCAGAACTGCACCTGGGCGGAGTCAAGGGGGGGTACACCGGTGTCCGTCGTGTGTCCGGCAAGTTACACTGGCATAAGTGCTCTTACACCGGGGGATTTACTGTTACACCAGTGCAAGAGTTACACAGGACTGGGCTGTCACTCACAGCAAGAAAATCTTTCTAGATATCAATGCATCATCACTTTTTAAAAAAAATAACAGCATCAGTTGCATAAAAAAATAACAGCATCAGTTGCATAAAAAAATAACAGCATCAGTTGCATAAAGTTATCTGCAAAGGTTTATATATTTTGTTTTTCTGCTTTCACACTATTACTTGAACATAATTATGCAAAATGATTCATCTAAATCTTAACATGAAATCAGACCATTTTGTAAAAATCATAATTTCATGTTTTCTTTGTACTTTTTCAATAAATGGTATTCTTTTGGACAAAAGACAAGTGGAATGAATTTAGAGCCACTTTTTTCTTTTTGTTTGGGTGTAGATGCCCAGGTTAAAATGTATGCGCCATATTATGAAGGGTCGTAGTTTTCAAAAATTACCTTTAAAATATCCTGCAGTTGAAAAGGATGGAACCTGTTGTGTATTTTAAAGGGTAAAACTGTTTGAAAACTGTCACTCTACAGAACTCTCATAGTACATGTATTTCTGCAAGCTTTATGTTACAAGAGACTTTCTATTTATGGAGACAGATCTACAAAAAAATAGTTTTAAAATGCTTTTGAAAGGTTTGTGATTGCAGGCTTTTGCCTTGATAGTTCTCCATCTACACAATCCCCAATTAGGTAAATTGGGGGTTATGGTGATAGGACACTTTAAGGAATGTTCATGTTTAGTTTTTAAAATATTACATGAGTTTTTGTTTACAGTTTTGTACTCTATGAATTAAACCTGCTATCCTTTAGTGACTGTTTGTACTCTATGAATTAAACCTGCTATCCGATAGTGACTGTGTTTTCTGGTTAAACTGCCTGAAGCACTATATCTTCTGCCCATGTCCTAGTCTAATTATAGCATTCAGAGAACATAGGATTTTGTTCTGGCACAAAAGATGGAATGGGGCAAATTTAAATTTCATAGCTAATTAGAGTCCTGCTCTAATATTAAGGTTATGTTTATAGTCTCCTTCATATCCTAGCCAGTCAGTGGTAATATTGTACCAGAATTTCATTGTTTCCCCATCACCTCCAGTTGAACTGCTCAGTGGAGCTGTGCATGTAGCCATAAACCTGTTAATTTTATCTTTCAGTCCAGAATTATGTTGGTGTACAAGGTGTACCTTTTCTGTGACTTGCATAACTCCAACTTGCCCTCAGCTCAATGATTTTGGAGGTGTGTGTGGTTCCTGGGTGGCCTTCTTGAAGAAAACAGTGGTATTTGAGATGAGGGGGAAACTGTGGCTCTGGGAAAAGAGCCCAGAAGTTTAATGCTGAGCCTTGGGGGGAAAAAAAAGAGATCTCATATTTGAATATGGCCTGAATAGGATGAGCCAGGGTGTAATAAGCTTCCTTCCATTACTTGTGAATCATTTTAAGAGATCCAGACTGCTTGTTTCCAATTGAACCAGGAAGGGAAAGAATAAGCACAGTGAAGACCCACTTTGCAGTTTAGATCCAATATTCAGAATGTGTGTTCCTGCCTAGAAGCAAGCAATCAATGGTAGTACCATGATGTAGGTATGCATGCCTTTCATAACCAGAACTTACTGACATTTGTAAATTGTGAATTTGTTTTGTAAATAAAGTTTATTTTAAATCCTATTGCTAACAGTAGACATCTTCTTCCGAAGCTCAAGTATTGGTCTATTATCTTGTTACACTGGCAATGTGGGAATGAATTATTAAGGTGAATTCATTGCTCTATTATCTGGCTTGATTATTGAAAGGAATATGACTTTCAGTCCTAGAACAAATTTATTTGGCTTAGGCTGCGTAAATTTCTCAAAGAGAATATTGGTTAAACACTTTCGGCCTTCACAGTAGCTGAAATGCTTGTCTAATATGGCTACATTTTCTGTCTTAAGGAAGTATAAAACATACTTCAGATTAAATTTCTGATAAATCATTAAAAAACATTTAGCAAAGGTATCGACAGGTTTGTTGCAGTAGGGGGTAAATAAGATTCATCTTGACTAGTTTCTCAGTGTTGAACTAAAAAGAAAACGCCACATGGCATCAGTGCAGATTTAGATTACTCCATAAATTTCTCATGTTCCTATCTTTGTACTTGAGCCCTGAAATGTGATGGTAGTTTAGGAGAGCCTCCCAAACAAATAGTTTCTTGTGGGACATAGAACCTACCATGATATGCTTTGGATTGTGTAGATGCCACAACCTAACAATATGGCTCTTGTTTGTGAAGAAGTAGAGAAATGTGGGCTTAATCCATGGGATTTGTGATGATACCGGTACATGCTGAGTGGAACATACCCAACTGTTGGAGAAGGGGCTTGTGGGCCATGCTGACACGTTTGGAATGCGAGAGTTCTCAGTACTGGAAAATAAAAAGTAAATCAAAGTGCTGCTCACATATTATGTTGTATGCATTTCTGTGTAAATGACTGTATCTGGTTTCATTTGTACAGGACAACACTACATAGATCGTACCCATGCTGAAATGTCTGAACAATTATCCAAGTGTACAGTAACAGTTGAATGTGTGACAAGCCCTAAAGTGTAAGAGGCGATCAGTGCTGTACTTTTGCCGTCCTCTGGGACTAATTTGCACAGCTGCCTAGAACAAGGAAGGCGAAGGCTACTGTCACTGTCAGACAAAAGACAAGGTCCAGAGAGCAGCAGGGCACAAGGCATCCCTAAGGATGTAACTTCTCTCTCTTCCTTCCCCCCCCCCCCATTCCTTTGCTGGACATTTGTGGCACTTCTCACATGCGTGTGCTTTTCGTATAAATATCCATAGAGAACTGTTAACCCCATCAAAATCAACAGGACTTTCTTGAGAGAAAATACGTTGAGGGTAGTAGGAGCATGAACGTACCATTACTTCTCAATTCAGAAATCTAACCTCGCCCCGCCTCCGATTGCAGCCTGCCTCGTCTGTCTGATCCTCGCTATGCTTGCAGGGGCGGAGGACGGGTCTGCCTGTGAGACACGGATCCTGGCAGGTGCCAGATTATACCGATCCCTGATATAGGCTTGATCATCGCGGTCATGGGCGGAGGGGGGCGGGTGCCATTTAGCAGCTGACATTCTGAACCGGCAGAAGCGGAGACAGCAGGAGACGATCAAGACAAGCCGCCGCTACCGCCATCACCACTCACCAGCAGCACTTAAAAAGTGATCTTGACATTAACCTGAGAACAAATGTGGAGATAATTTGATTTGTTTTTTAAAAAATGAGAAAAGAAAAACTTGAACTCAACTATTACTCAGTTGTTGTTCAGTCGTTAAGTCGTGTTACTCACGTCACAGCCTGCAATTTCTTGCACGCCTGCTGCGGAGTAAGCCCCATCGCGGCGGAACTTACTTTTGAATGAACACGAATAGGAGCGAAATGGCCGCATCCCGAGTCAAAACGAAAGGCCGCCTTCGGGGCGCGTAGGGCAAGCGGCACCCTTCCACCCGCCAGTATCCCGACCTGCCCTGTTCTCTTGTACACGTCTAGGGCACTCTACCCATTCACACTCTATGGTGACCCGGGAGGTGTCATGGCGGCCGTTGAGGTGGCAGCCGAAGTAGGAATCCCCACAGCTGACTGAGAAGACCGGCAGGGTACCATGACAGATCTCCTTTAAGACCCACCCGGCAGCCGGTTTCCCTCCTCTACGCAGCTGCTCAACCGGAGGATAAGCCCGACCTGAGTGCGAGAAGCGGCACTGAGGAGACCCGGTAGTACTGGCGGTGGCTGCTGCTGCTGTTGTTACTCATCTTCCTGAGGGCAGGTGGGCCCTGCTCAGCTGAAGCCTCCACCGCCGTAGCAGGAGGGATGGCGTCGTGGTTGGGGGGCCTGGGCGCTGGCCTGGGCCAGTCCCTAGTGGGCCAGGTAGGAGGCAGCCTGTCGACCCTCACCGGGCAGATCTCTAGCTTCACCAAGGATATGCTGCTGGAGGGAACAGAGGAGGTAGAAGGTAAGCGGAGGGGAAGGAAACTGGTAACCTGCAAAGGAGACAAGGGAGCTGACCAAAAGTTTCCCGGTTTGTTTGAGAACTTCAGCATCTTCAAAGAATGGTACAAAGAGCACTGCCCTAACATATAGTCGGATTCAGAAGCAAGCCCCACTGTGTCTGCTGGGGCTTCTTCCAAGGAAAACATGCGTAGGATTGCAGCCCTAAAGTATGTTATGCATCCTGGGAGTAAGAGAAGAAAAAGAGTGGTGTCAGGTTTCTCATGTGGATGAGACAAGGTCCAAGAACAAAGATGTCCAAAAGGGAAAGGGGGAATTGTTTGGAAACTAGGATTATTTTATTTTGGCTAAGAGATGTTATAGGTTCTCAAGTTGGTTCTGAAATAAGAGATGTTATTTTAGGAACTGCTTCTTTGCCTTCAGAATGTCAGATATGGAGTTGGAAAAGTAGCAGATACTGTACTCTAATAAGACAAAGGAGGGACAGCTCCAAAAGTAGCAATTGAACCAATAGGGAAAGATGGAGTTCTGGGAGGCTCGTAGAGGAGGGAACAGTTTGGGGCAGCTGGCTGAAAACAAGTCCAAGGAAGTGTGCAAGGTGCTGTGGTGATCACTGGTATAATGTGCTTTAGAGATTTCAGCAAAGTTTGTGATAGAGGAGTTACCTGTAGATAGTTTGGTTGCTGCTTATGGACAATAAAGATCCAGGCTGTACCAGACATGGGGGCCTAACCATTTTTGTTTTGTTTTGTTTTGTTTGTTCAAATACTGTGCGAGTACTGAAACTCTCGCACTTTTCAGAGGCTGACTCAAGCCTGAAAAAACCTCTAAAGCAGGGGTCTGTCAATAGTAAGAATGCATGCCCATTGGATTTGCATGCGCAAATCCTTCCAATTAGGCCACAGAGCTAAGAAAAAAGAGATGAGCATGATGATGCGGAGAGATACATGCCCAGACATAGAATGAATCTCAAAGGAAGCTTCTGCCCTTGGTCTGCTTACACTGTAAGCCTTACAGATGTAGAATTACAAACTTGAATTCTGTTTTAGGACCACCGTGGACCGGGTGGATATATTTTTTGGGGACTATGGGCCAGATGATTTCAGGTGGCGGGCTGGATCTGGCCCATGGCCCATAGGTTGCCTACCCCTGCTCTGAAGTCTACATTTAGATTTTACAAGCTGCAGACTGTTGGGGTTTCTACAACATGTCCCCCTCTTCTCGTTTTGCATACCACCTGCTTTATGAAGAATTCTTCAGGACTTGATAGCACGCTGTTTGATATTGTGTTACTTTTTGGCTGGTCCTAATAAAGCCATTGTCCTACTTTAGATGTCTGACAAAGTTTCTTTGTATTTGGTGAACAAAGCATATACTGTATACCTGTTTTGTAGTATGTGTGTGCAATGAGACGCCCCAATTGACCACAGGGAGAAAAAACAACATGAGACTGCTTTGTATAGGTCAGTATGTGTAAGTTGTATGTTTTTTCCCTATATGTGGCATCTGTGCAGGAATTGTGTTACGTGTGTAGCAGTTCCATATGTGCTGATTAGTGACCACTAGAAAATTATCTTTGGCTGCTTTTCGTTGTGTGATATGAGCAGAGTGTTCTTTAAAGGTTGTGATCCCGCCAACTTACGTGACCTGTCAAAATTGATGTGATACAGATAGTTAATATTTGGTCAAAGTAATCTACTATAGTGGAATTGGTATTTGCCGTGCTACCCTGGAGCACTGCACTTCCTTCCACTTATACATGGAATAAGTGGAATGTACTTATACATGGAATAAGTGTGAGAGGGTATAACCTTCTCATTGAGACATGGTAGAAATCAGGGGATGCTTTTTTTTACAGAACTACATAAAGAAAAAAACACAGATTTATGATGACAGGTGGAACTGTTGGTTGAGAGAGAATATTATCAATGTCGCTGACAAAATCCAAGATATGCATTCTTGGAATGACTTTATGCACTTTGAACATAAGAAAAGCCCTCTTGGTTCAGGCTAAAGGCCCATCTAGTCCAGCATTTTGTTTCCGACAGTGGCCCACCAGCTGCTTCTGGGAAGCCCACAAACAGACAAGAAAGGCATAATTCTCTCCCACCACTGCTTCCCTGCACCTAATGAAGGTAGCACAGGGCCATCTGAAGTTATTGGGCTGCCTGAGGCAGCACATAGCTCCTTCCCCCACCCCGTACCTGAGTCCTTCTTCCACGTGGACTTTTGAATCAAAGGAGAAAATGTGAAGCGTGCCAGGATCGCTCCCAGTCACGCTACATTTCCTCCTTTGTTTAAAGAGCCTGCGTGGAAAAAGGAGCACTCTTTTAAAGTGCCCAGTGGAGGAAGCTGAGAGAGCCAGATTGCTGCACTCCAAAGATCAGAATGCAGTGATCCCACTCTTTCCTCCACACAGGCTTTTTACACAAAGCAGGCAATCCAGGGCTCACTGGGAGTACCCCAGTCCACTTGGGCCCCAATCTGCTTCCCGATGCAAATGCATCATCAACGGGCTGGCCCTGAGGTAGCACATAGCCATTATGACTGGCAACTGTTGATAGAGCTGGCCTCCATGAATTTCTCCAATTCACCTATTAAAGCCATCCAAGCTGATGTCGCAACATCTTGTGACAGCAAATTCCACAGTCTAATTGTGCACTGTGTGAAGAAGTACCTCCTTATGTCCATCCTAAGTCTCCACCAGTCAGTTTCATTGGATAACCCCTGGTTCTAGTATTGTGAGAGAGGAAGCAAAGCTTTCTACTCTCCACATCATGAGCAGTGTTACAAATTTCAGTCGTAGGTGTGTCCCCCTTAATTGCCTTCATCCCTGCTTGGCCATGAAGCTTCCTGGGTGACCTTGGGCCACTCACAATTTCTCAGCCTCACATACCTCACTGTGTTGTTGTGAGGTCAAAAGGAGGAGAGGGACTATGTACACCACCTTGAACTCCTTGGAGGAAGGGCGGTATAAAAATGTGAAAAATAAATAATAAAATAAATTTCCAAATGTGGCTACGCCATAGATTTATATGGAGGAAATATAATATTAGCAGTCTTATTCTTAGTTCCTTTCCTGCTGACCCTTTGCATAAAATTTGCCTAATGCAGACATAACAAATACCAGGACTGATATCTCTGTGGCTCTAACATCTAGCTTACTAAGTCATACTGGTGTCTCAATTATTTGGGTGTGGAGTAATGGAGAAATTATACTTTAGTCACATGGTTTAGACTTGTGCCAACAGTTCCTTTCCATTGTCATACACGTTCTGTGTTAACCTGTTAAAGAATTTTCCTTCCTAATGTGCCTGAGAGCCAGTGCCAAGTTGCTGTAGTAGGCCCTGGCACAAAGCCTTCCACTGGGCCCCCCATTCCCTGATGGGGCATTGGACACTACTACTACTATTAATATTGAGGGGTCAGGGGTCAGCCTGGCTAGGTGGGGCCTCTGATTGGTGTGGCCCCTCAGCCAGTGCTCAGGTGTTAATTTTTGGGGTGGTGAAGTCTATATTCACTACAATAAATTTAATAAAATTACAAGACCCTGTTGCGTTTATCACTTCAGTGTCATGCAGGGAGCTGTTTGTGTGAAACAGACATCATGTACAAAAAATGCAAGATTGCCTAAGCCAGTACACTCAGAAGGCAAAGTTCAAATGTAGTAAAGTTTTCTAGAGTCACTGGCCAATTAAGCGTAAAGTGGAATTCCAGTGATGATCTGTTCTTCCAGTAGAACATTGTGACACACACAGTACTTCAGGTGTCTTCCTATAAGAACATGTAGAATATATCTTTTTATATAATCCTAGAAGAACATGTAGAATAAATCATGGTACGTATGTCTGAATTTAGAATTTGTGGTGACCTTATTGACTATCAGGTTTTCAATTTAAACTTCTATATGAATAACCGTTGTTTAAGTTTAATTTAGACAAAATCATGGAAGTGCTATTGGTCAGGCATTGTAATAGGTGTACAATCTGTTGTAGACTAGTTTCTTTTCTCCCAGAAAAAGCAGATGCACCTACTGTTTTCCTTGGATGCACAAGTGGCTGGGGGGCTGTTACCAGTTTTGTCTGGTTCACCAACTGTAGTTTTTCTGAAGATGACAGACCTTGCATCAGTGTAGTTACTGGCTGGAGCAAATGTTCACCTTGGAAATGATGGGCCCTCTCTCACGGCTAATGTTCCTGGTGACCATCTTGATAATCCTGTCAGCTGGTTAACTCCAGGGTACCTAGGATGAATGGAGGCACATGGGGATGATGCTGATGACCACATTACTTTTCCTGGCCTCCTGATATTCCTGCTGATCAGCAGAGCAGTCTAACTTTCTGCCAGCTAGATGTTCTGAGTCAGTCAAGGCAAGGCAGATGCTCAAGATGGAAACTTTCCTAATTCTAACTGTTGCTGCTGGTGGCTACACTGGGTCTCCCCTAAGGGCCGCTGACCTTTCACAGCTGCCTTGAGCAGCAGCAGCCTTTGTAGCTGGAGTCACTCATATTTATCTTGGATTGTCATTTCTTAATTTATTACTACAAAACATATTCTGTTGTATAATTTTGTGTTTGTATAATACATGTTCTCTTTCCACTCTTTACAGGTGCTGCAACAGACTTCTCTCTACCTAATTCTAGTCTGAGGGGTGTAGAAAATATTCATGCAACATTGAGATCAGAGGTAAGAGATTATAGCAGAGGTTCCCAAACTGGGGCGTCGTGATGCCCCATTTGGGAAGAATTGGTTGATACCCCTTTAAGGGGGGTGGCAACGTGCAGTGACGTGCGACAGCACTCCCGGGATCATGCTGGAACCAGGGGGAAAAGGTGTTCTTTTTACTCACCAGGTGTTGTGCAGAAACCTTAACCAGAAGGTTAACAGAAACATTGCAGAGCCTCTCTAGGACTTAGTCTTGTTCTTCTTGCCTGCAACGGAGGCTGCTTCTCTGTTTGTTTTAAGGAAGAAACAAAGCTTGCTGAAAGAAAAATAAGAGCTGGGGGGGGCAAGCATACCTGCCTGCAGGGGAGGCAGGGTGGGGGCCCCTCAGGAAACCATGGAGGGGGGGTGTTCGCTCTTATCCACGGTTTCAAGTATCCACGGAGGGGCCTGGAACATATCCCCAGCGGATATGGGGGCCCACCTGTACTGAAAAATCATACAGTACCATCTAGGTGACTGAAAAGTAAAGGTGTAAATCATTGGGGGGGGGAAATCACACCTCTTCCCCTCTTGCATGAGAGTGAGATAGAAAAAATCACTTCTGAATGTTGGGGGACACAGATACAAGATTGTATACAAGGCTGAAGAAGGAAGAGGGAATTGCCAAAAATTGCCCCCGTTCCTCTTTTGCACAAGACAGCACTTGCACAAGCGAGGGTTTGAAAACAATCCTTAGTTTGGACTCTTTGGCATATTTTCAGTATGTTATTCAGTTGGATTTTGGATTTTTTATTTAAAGAGTCAATTTACTTTTTTCATTAGAATGAGAGGTTGAAGAAAGTTTGTAATGATCTGGAAGAAAAGCTTGAAGCAGCAGAGCTTCAAATAAAGCAACAGTCCATAGAATATCGGAATCAACTTCAGCAGAAAGAGGTACAAGTGGCACAGAAAAATTTAACACCATAGATGTTTGTTGGATTTATTCACTATCTGTAAATTACATCAATAAAATTTATCAGATTTTCTTTCTCACTGCTTCTTTTATTGAAGTGTAGTATCAAGAGTGCTTCATGTGAATTATGTAGTATCATGTGTTTTTGCAGTCTTCTATCCTGGTTATTTGTTGTCTTGGATTGCTAAGCATTTATTTGTTGTCTCACCTGCTGAAATGCAAGATAGCCTATGTTTCATTCATAGTGATGTGGAGGAACAAAATAGGAACAATTATTAGTTTAGTTCTTTGTAGACTTTTGGAATTGCTTCATTGAAATTGCTGTAATTACACTGGGGAACGAAAGTATAAAAAATATGATGTTAACATCATTTTAGGTTTGTGCTAATTTCTTCCTGCTCCAAGAGACTGTGACCTGGTTCAGGCACTTACCGAAGCTGAAGATCCTGTTCCCATGGTGGAGGGGTAAATGGGCACACCCTTGGACATGACATAGTTTATTATTTATTTTACCAGTTATATCCCACCTTCAGTGTAAAAACATTTTCAGGGCACGTTAGAAAACAAAATGTAAATCAATGAAAGAATAAAATCAGCAGGTTGTATCCAAAGTAACATGAGTAGAAATTTACTCATGCAATGGGGTCTTCCTGCCTCCCCCATTGTGCCTTGTGCTCCCCTCAAACCCACTCTTGAAGGTCATGGGGCCCTCCAAAACAATGATTTGTTGAAGTGGGAATTGGCAGAAATTGGGACACTGCCGTGCGTGAGTGGTAGTGCCTTTATACTCACACTAGGCACTTTTGGATAGCAGACAATGGTGTTGTCTCGTAAAGACAGGATTCCTACATTCCATTGAATTTAATGGGACTTAAATTAGTAATAGCTAATCTCTCATTGATTTCAATGTGCTTTGTCATGACTAACTTTCTTAGGAGACAACCCAATGGCAGTAGCAAACATAACACGTTACACAGATGCTTCACAAGTCAAGTTGTAGTATTCTCCCCCCCCCAGTTTTTTTAGAGAAATAGTTACAGTATTTGGTACTCTGTGCACAGGACCATCCACATGGAGCACATTGTTAGTGAGTATGTTGGACAAGAGTACATGCCTCTGTATTTCCTCCTTCATTACTAGTACAATTACCAAAGTCCATTTGCCCTTGTGTATTAGATGGGAATGCTTTTAGTAGTTATGTTATAATAAATTTGTGAGGCATGAAGTGTGATCATCTTCTGAGATTACATTTTTCTCCTAACTAAAATTGTACACTGTGTTCTATATATATTTAGGTGGAAATCAGCCATCTTAAAGGTAGGCAGAATGCACTACAGGAGCAATTGCAGAAGGTGCAGTCAGCTGCTCAGTCAACACAGTTTGGAGCTGGTGTCTTGCCATCAACCACTACATCGGCTTCCTTTGTCCCTGTGGTTAGACATAGTTCTTCCAGTTTTCAAGGGGATGATATGGACTTTGGAGATGTAATCTGGTCTCAGCAAGAAATAAACAGATTGTCTAATGAAGTTTCTCGGCTTGAATCTGAAGTTGACCACTGGAAGAAAATTGCACAGGTGGGCCACTCCTCTATATGACCAATACTGTATACTGAATTTATAAGGCACTTTTTGAATTAAATGATAGTAAGTCATTCAACAGCCTACACTAGTGACGGAATTAGTGAGCTTTATTCTCAGCTTTTCCCATTATTTGACTCTCAGTGTAGAGATATTTTGGTTCTCATTTCAATTTTTAAAACTGGTTAACAAAAATACTTTCAAAAGCATAATGCTTTTTAAAGTATTGCCTAGTGTGCAATCTTTCCCCACGTATCTCCTTTCATTTACTATTTATTTTGCTGTGTAAACAACTTTGTGAACTTGGTTATTGAAAGTGGTTCAGTAATATTAATAAATATTAATAATAACTTGCAGGGTAGATTCTTGGCTGGAAGATGTTCACTCATCTAAGGACACTTGATGATGTCTAGGCTATGATTAGAACATAGATTCTCTTACTTTTCTATTTGTAGGGCTGCACTGATTTTGTAGAACTCCTTTACCAATTCCTTTATACCATATGCTGCTTGTTGGCTTTCTTACGAATTTGATAACTGTAAATTTCTAAAGTGTTACAAATTTACAGTTCTTAGTTGCTGCTGCATGCCATTTTTCAGTGGCTGAACACTTTTCAGCAGTTTCCAAACAAATGTTGTTTTCCTTTTTTTTTGTTTTTAGTTTTCCAAACCACAAGGGGGAAGTAATACAGATCAGAATGAAATCTGCAGACTGCAAAATATTATCAAGGTAAATGTTTTTGATAAATCGTTTTTCTCTTGCATTTAATTCTCAACTGTGTAAACAGTAGTGATCAAAGGTGAGCATAAAAAATGCTGTTAGAATTAGAATACAGGTTTTTCCTCGCATGTATTAAAACGGGTGAGTTGCAAGTACACCTTTTGAGGTGTTTCCAAGAAATACACAAGTGATTTTGTTTTAAAACCAATAGTAGTATTTTAAAACTATGTACATATAAAAGTCTTGGACATAAGTTCCTATGACTTATACAAAACATTGTGAATTATATTATGAATAATAGAACATAATATGAATAACAGAACTTACAAAGTTCTTAAATCATACTCTGTGTACTGAATTTTCATTGTGCAATAACTTTCACACTTTAGGAGCTAAAACAGAACTTAAGTCAAGAAATAGATGAACATCAGCATGAACTTTCAGTACTGCAGGATGCACATCGTCACAAATTAGCAGAGATAAGCCGGCGTCACAGAGAAGAACTGGGTGAATATGAAGAAAGAATAGAGGAACTTGAGGATCAATTACAGAAGGGTATTGTTTGTTGTTTTATTGGGAGTTTTTAAAGGTATTTTTCTGCTAAGCCTGTTATTGAACCTGTATGTCAAGAATATCAGACAGATACTGCATTCCATCATAATTGAAGGTCGGTGGCACTTATTACTGTGCATTAATGCATCTACATAAGTTGCAGCAATCAGTTCAGTATCTGTACAACTAACAGTGCAATCCTAGGCATGTCTACTTAGAAGTAAGTCCCATTGAGTTCAGTAGAATTTACTCCCAGGTAACCACGTATAGGATTGCAGTCCAAGTACCTTTTTTGTTCTTAAAATTACTGATTTGTAACATTTGAGTAGAAAGACTTTTAAAAAAAGTTACGCATTTTAACAATTAATACATTTTGATTTGTAGTTCATGTACATCTAAAGAAAGGTTGGGGTGGATGACCTACAATTATATTGGATTAAAAAGAATAACCAGAAATTATTTTAAAAATACAATTTTATAAAGTTCTCCCAATAAGCATGAAATATACAAAAATACAACTCCAAAAAGAGCATGAGCAGCCAAACAAAAACAGAGGGAATACCTACTCTCCCAGATTCTCTAGTTTGATTATCTTCTCTGTCATCTGGCTAGAAATAAACCTTTTTATAGGGCTCATGATCCTCCTGTTTGCAAAGTGCTACTCCAGAGAAGTATCAGGGCTGCACCCACTTTCTGAATCCCAAATGACTTGGCATCTAGAATAGGCTTCTGGTATTGTGTTTAGTTCTACTATGCCACAAGGTTACAGTACTGTACTATTTTTGGGGGGGGGGGGGAAAGGTTCATTTACAAAGCCTGATAACTTAAATTGGATAGATCCACAAACTGCCTTTTGCAAACCACAAACTGCCAAAGAGATAATCCTTGTGACCCACAGTTTCACTTTTGGAAAGAAGAAAAAATGTTCCACCAAATCTTTACTCTTAATATTGGGGTGTTCCCCGTCTTGCCCTAGTCTTGGGGTGTTCCCCATCTACCCATGTCTATCTTAGACCTGTGTGTCATCCAAAAAAGAACAAGTTGCAGTTTTTATAGAAATGATTGTTGGACAGTTTTATTTTTCTTCCCCAAATTGAAGTGATGCTCTATTGGTTTTTTCTCTCAGCTATCACTACTATTTCTGATGTTTAGATCCTACTTTTCTATAAGAATATAGTCAAGGCAATTGTTATGCATTGGCTAGAACATCGTTTCTCAGAGTTCTCCCTGCAAGGCAGGGAGAACTCTATATGCGGGGGTGGGGACAGCGGCAGCAGCAATCCCTGGGATCGCTGCGGGCCTCCCTGCACCGTCTGGAGGGCTCCAGGCCCCTGGTAAGTGTAAAAATCAGTTTTTAATTTTTTCCCCAGCGGCAGCGGTGATCCCCAGGATTGCCACCGCTGCCATGCTGTCCCTGCCTCTTAGGGTGGCAGGGGATAGCATGCAGTCGCAATAACTTCTCAGCTGTATATTTTGTTAACAGCATTTTAATATATAGTAGGGTTCCTCCACATCCAAAGTCCTTACAATGCTATCCTTTACCAGATATTTAGGTTGAAATTCAAGGCCTGATTCACATAACTAAAATATTAGATGCAGTACTGCTCATCTTTGGATACACCCTTTCCACCTACCAGGTTTAAAAAATGTTGTCTGTATATCCCGGAAATTCCTGTTTAGCAGTTGGTAGAGACATGATTTAACAAGATATTTGGGTGTTTTGTAATACAGAAGCTCCTAAACCTTTACTAAATGAATCTAATAAGTTTGCCATAATTCAAGATCCACCTGTCAGCATCAACTCATGCCCTCTGTTCTGATATTACATTTGTGCCCATCCTCTAAGGAGCACAAGGTGGCTTATACAGTATAATATATTCATTTATTATCTCTTTTTGTCTTAATTATCCATGAGAGAAGTTAAGCTAAGAGATAGTGACTGACCTAGGCTGTGTAGAGATCTTCGTGACTGGGTGAGGATATGGATTTGGGTCTCCCGGGTATTTTGCATAGTACAATACTGAGGTGAGGGAAGTGAGAGTGCCTAGGTTTTTTGGCAGGTCACTTTCATTCCATTCAAAGTGGCCCACTGGTAGAATGTTTTGCCCCCTGTGGCCTTAGAGGCTAATTGCTTTGTTATGGCAAGAGCTTTTATTGCCAGCAACCTAGTTCTTCAGTTTGTTATTGAAGTTAACAATTCAATAGCATTAAAAATTACACTCTTGCTGTTTGCTTAATTATGGTAGTCCTGATGGTGTGGTTTTTTGTTTGCAAAATATGTACATATTTTGCAAACTTTTGGAACATATGAAATGTCAAAATTACATTGCTGATGTTTTTCATACTGATAACATTGGACAACTTTTTAAAGTAATACCTCTGATAGAGACAGAATTTGCTAGAAGTGCAAAAAAACTAGCTCAAATATAATTATTGAGATTTTGGCAGAGTAGCAGTTGAAAATTAAGATTTGTTGATTTCTGTGGAACTGGGAGTTCCCATTCAGAATAATTAGTAACTCACTAAGCCATACTTGCAGAACAGCCTTGGTTTTAGCTTTACAGTTGTCTTCAAGGGTATATTAACTGTTTTCTGGATTACTAGTTCTTGTAAAATCATTTTTCTACAATCATTGTTGGTTTGTTCTGCTGCATAGATAACTGTGGGAAATAGCATTAAATAATAGTAATAATAGTAATAATACTGGATACTGTTGTAAGTGTATTGTTTTGTGCTTTGCAGTTGGTGCAGGTGTTGACTGTTCTGAACGTGGCTTACAGAGCAGTAAATCTGAATCCACAGCACCATCCTTGGAGGATAAAATGAAAAGTGTAAATCAAAAACTGTCTTTAGCAGAAGAAGAGAAAAATGTTCTCTTAGAAGAACTGGAATTGGTAAAAATGGAAAAAAGTCAAGTAACACAGGAGTATAAAAGACTGAAATCTGAATTCGGTAAATTCCAAGCATCTCTTTCTGAAGAACAGGCTGGTTTGAAAACACAGGTGCAAGTCCCCAATGCAGGAGAATCACTGCAGGGAGAAGTGCTCCGGCTACAGCAAGCACTGCTTGGTATGAAGCTACTGGGAATTGAGGGTGATAACGGTGTCTATTATGTAAAAATATTTTTGGGAAAACATTGAGACTGGGCTACAAAATGGCTTATGAGCATACAAAAACTATTTCTGCATAAAGTGGGTTTTGGCAGTATACTCTTCTGTTATCTCCTCATGCTTTGTAGAGTACTGCCCCAAAGGTTCCCCTGAAGAGTCCCCATACCATGTGTAGCTCTTTGGATCCACACCTAGGGCGCAATCCATTCTAATGTTGGAACAGTGGAGCGAGTGCTCCGTCGTTACAAGCCGCCACAAATGTGCTGTAAAGCACGTTCGCAACGACTTTAGAGTAAGGGTGGCCGGCGCGGAGGCTGCCCGCCCTCACTCGGCCACTGGATTGTCGCCGCGGCTTCTGGAGAAGGTAAGTGATCCCCAACAAGCGCGTTAGCGGTCTGGGAGGGGGCCATTGGCCAAGCCAGCCCGGTGGGGGGGCACGGGCGTGGCGGCTGCCATATCCCTGTCCCCTTCCTGGGCTGGCGCAGCCTTTACATGGCCTCCCGCCAGCTATTTTGCTGGCAGAAATCCGAGGAGGCCCATTGGGGCCTCCCCGTGTTACACCACGGCAGGCAGGTTGGTCCGCCTGCTGGATACTTACACAGGATTGGGTTGTTTATTTATGAAAATGTGGTATCTCTAAGTACTGTACAGTACATCTATACCTCAAAAGTATTGGTTGCTAAATTAATAATAATTATAATTATGCTCAACATTTTATATAGCCTTTTTTAAGTGTGAAAAGTGCTTCATGTGTTATTAGCTTGATGTAACTCTTAGAAACAGCCCTGTATGTCGAGATAGTAAATGTCAGGGGGAATACTTGTGAAGGATTAGAATGGTTGGGTCGCAGGGGAAGGAATGCTTTGTGGGACACCTTACTTTGTTTTAGCTTCAGCAATCCTGCTGGACCTGTGGAGGCAGGAAAAGCTGAGGGAGTATTTTGTGCTAGGAGGCTGTGTGCTTCTCGGGCGGAGAAATAGGACTTGTTCCACTCTGTCCACTATGGCGGCAGGGGACAGTGGGGAACAATATTGATACTGCACCCCAGGAAACAAAAAGGGGATGAGAAAAGCAAGGAGACACTCTTAAGGTCAAAAGAACTTTACTGTGTTTGGGGAAAGCATTTAGAAAAGAGCGGTTGGAAAAAGAATGTTGAGAGAGGACTCCATTTTGAAAAAGGAAGAAGAGGGCTTCACTTGAGGCAAACTGCTGGTCAGATGCTTTAAAAGGAGCTGGAGAAGATCAGAACCATTCCCTGAAATAACACCATCTGTAAAGCACCACTGAGAAGCAACCTCCATGAGGGTAGAACTAAGTTGAATGGCCTCTTACAGTTTGGTGTATACGGTACTATGTCTTCGGACAGCACTGGCTCTTCGACCAGAAACTGGGATGAGCACCCGCACCGTAGAATCTGCCATGACTGGCTTTCGAGCAGGGGATACCTTTACATACGGTATTATAATTCAGTACTTACCTCTAACTATTTGCAAGCTTGGCTCATTCTTAATGTAAAGCTTCTAATAAATGTCTTCAGAAGCAATCCTACTGTGCCGGGTGATCATTGATGGGGACCAAGCGCTAGCCTGACAAATCCAGTTGTTATATTAAGTGGCCACAGTAACGTTACCAAGTGTAAAAGGAGGTTTCTGCTAAGTGGTGTTATCCCCATTTTTCAAAAGGGGCTGAGAGGGAGTGGCTTGGCTAAGGCCACCTAGTGAGCTCATGGCAGAGGTGAGATTTGAACTGGAGAAATCCTGATTTGCAGCTAGGCCTCTTAGCTGCTGCGCCATACTACACAAAATCTTGCACTATTTCTGTCGTGAAAAACAGAACCAGTCCAGACAACCAGTCGGGGGCGTTGCCATGACACCCCTGTGACATCACTAGCCCGCCCAGGAGATGTAGCGTCACAAGCCCTGCCCTTTTGGCCGCAATTGGGCAGCGAAAATGCAACCCCCTGCGGCTTTTCGGCAGGTTTTAGGCCGTTTGCAGCGTGGGTACGAATCCTGTTGCTGCAAACGGCCTAAAAGCACCTGGAAAACCATGGGGGTGTGTGCATTTTCGCTATGCCGCCACCGAATCAAAAAAGCACACACACCCCTGGCATTTTTCCGGCTGCTTTTAGGCCATTTGTGGCACATGCATGAATCCTGTCACCACAAACAGACTAAAAGCGGGCCAAAAAAAACGCTGGGGGTGCTTTTTTGTCATCGCCACCGAACACCCCCCCTGGCTGTTTTTGGGCCCACTTTTAGGCCGTTTGCGGCCACAGGATTTCCGCCTGCTGCAAACTGCCTAAAAGCGGCCGATAGTTGTCTTTGGAGGAACAGTTTGTCTTCTCTGTTTATTTCCACATTTTTCATTAACTCATTTCAATGCCATTCATATTGAAATTCATATTGAAAATGCCATTTTCAATATGAATAAATTTTAAGACCATGAGAAATAGTTCAAAACTTGCCTCAGCAGCCTGCCGTGCTGCATTTTAACACTCGTTTGAAAAATGGGAAAACTGTCACACATCTTTCCCTGTGAGTCTTCTAAATTCAGCCATCATTTACTTCAGTTGAAAGTATTGGTTCCTAGCATGTGTCACTATTGCAGAGATGAAAATGGGATGTATTTAGAAAACAATGTTTTCATTATGTTTAGAATTGCAGCCTTAGATGCTGCCTTTCTTGCCTTTGAAACCAACTCCACTATCCATCTTCATTTAATTTTCCACTAGGAGGAATAACTTATTTTTTCATTGTTTTTACAGATGCAGAAAATGAAATAACAAGACTTAAAAGATCAGATCAGGTAAACAGATTACTAAAAAAACATTCCTCCAGTCCTAATAAACCAAAAAGCTAGAGAAAGGCATGTTCTCAAAATGGTGTATACTTTAGATGTATGCGGTTTTTGTTTTTCTTTAATGAAATTTAACCTTGAGAATCTTGGCTAATTTTTTTTTATTTTTATTGCTTAGAAATAGTATAATGCACAAACTAAATTATTTATTTCTTTAACATATTTCGATTCCACCATGAAATGAGTGACACCCCTGAGTTAGACACATTGCTGCTTATCATTACTGGGAATCGAGTTTAGAGCAGGGGCTTTAACTTTTTGCCACAGAGTTTTCCAAAGCAAAGAAAATTCTGTTGGAGGATGCCCAAGGGTAACTAAGCCCAGTGACAGACAGCTCGGATAATGACGTGTTCTCTTACCTTGAGCTTGGGGTCAGACAGATCAGGGCCTCTGGGCTCATGTTGGAGCAAAGCATTCGTTAAGGTTGACAGCTTTCGTGCATATAGAGCTGCCTTGGAAACTTCTGTCTCCGTGAGGCTGCAGAAAAGTGTGATTCTTTGACTTCTAACAAGAACTTCTGTACTGTACAAAGAGCTCCAGGAACCACACAGACTGCATGTTGCCCACCACCCCTTTAGTACCGTTGAGGAGGAGATGCCTCAAAACTCAGTTTTGTGAATAATAGGTTGCTTACTGACGCTGAAAGGAAAAAAATGGAGCAACCTATTATTCACAAAACTGAGTTTTGAGGCTCTCTCCTGCTTTTACTAGACCTCTGTACTGGACCTCTCTTGGTGGCGCCTGTGCCTCTCCGCCAGAAGTGACATTCTGCTGGCATTCCTCCTGATGTGAATAATGCCCCCTTAGGTGTGGTTGCCCTTATACAGTGCACAACCTGAACAACCGTACATGGCGGCCCTGTGCCCATTTATAAATATGGTTTACACAACATGAAATGTGTGCACAGACGTTTAGGATTCAGTAGTTAGCAAGTTCGACCAAAAGGACAAATATGATGCCTACTCCCTTTTGGATCTATAGTTTTAACTTTCCATTAGAGTAGACTAACTGAGCACTTTTGGTAGGTAGTTCGTTTTAATTTTGAGCTCTCAACAAATGGGTTTCCTTTCCAAATGATTTTGCAAAGTCTGTTTAAATCTCAAGTTGATATTTATGAGTATACTTAAATCAATTTTATCCTATTAAATTTAGGGTATTTTTTCTGTCTAAATTAAGGAAGGATTTCAGAAACAAGTGGCAAGTTTACAACCTGAGTGTGAAAATACTACGCATATATCCACCGAAGGGCAAAATGTAGCATTAAATGAGTTAAGACAAGATTTGGAAAAGAAACGACATGAATTTAATAAAAGCATTGCTGAAAAAGAAACCCTAATAACAGAACTGGAAGAACTAGACAAGCAAAATCAAGAAGCTACACAGGTAACATTTGTAAATTAATTAAATAGAAGAAACATTATGTAATCCAGAAGTGTGTATTTCAGTGTGCATGAGGATAGTTGTTGTTGTTATTATTATTATTATTTAACAGTATGTATATAACGCTTTTCAACAAAAAGTTCACAAGTGGTTTACAGACAAAATCAAATTACTAAATGGCTCCCTGTCCCAAAAGGGCTCACAATCTAAACTTAAATCTTAAATCTAAAACTATCATTGACTAGTCCGCTTCTAAGAATTGCTTATCAATTCAATGTTTTTATTCCAAGCAGAAATAATATAATTCATCAAGGGATGTTGTTCAAGGCTGAGTACTTTTATGAAGTGTTAACCTGCATTTCTTTCTATGATAAGGAAGCCAATTTCCAAAATCTTCATTTCAGGTTCATACGTTTCTTTCAAATGATGCAGAATACTGTGTCTGCCAAGGGGGGGGGGGTGACGCGCCAAGAGGAGGTGATGCTCCAAGGGTGACGCGCCCGATGTCATGTGGTGTGTCAACCCCCTTGCTGCCGCTGCGTCAACCCCCTTGTTGCCGCCCAACACTAGCTAGGAGAGGGTGACGATGTGTCATCTTTGGCCGGCAGCTCAGCTGCTTCTGACTAGGCCAAAAGCCGCGTTTTCGCACATGTGCACAACGCGCTGAGGGCAAGAGGCTTCAACCGGTGTTGTGCGCATGTGCGAAAACGCCTCTTTTGACCTAGTCGGAAGCAGCTGAGCTGCTGGGTGAAAAAGACGCATTGTCACCCTCTCCCAGCTCATACCGGGGCTGGGCGGCAGCGGTGGGTGATGCGGTAACAGTCACCCACCGCCGCGTCACCCCCTGCTTCTGTCGCGTCGCCTCCTGCTGCCGGTGGGGGGGGGAATGCGGTGGCAATGGGGGTGCTGACGTGTCAGCAGCGGGTGGGTGACGTGCTGACCCCCCGCCAGGGGTGACGCGCCACCCAGTGACGCCGCTGACTACAATGTATTGCCATAGTGGTAAGATGCACAGCCTATAATCTTTTGTCATCTTGGAAGAGCTGCTGGTTCTTTAGGGCAGAAAACGGTCAGCCATGTACACAGCAGACGTGAAACTGTACTCCATGTTGGAAGTTGAAGTGCAGGCGAATTAACACTACCTTCTTTGGCTTTAAATGACCAAGATAGGTACCTAGAGTAACTTAAGTATATTTTTTGAAATACTTGCTTTAAAAAAAAATGATCTTCTTCTGTTAAGTGCTATTCTTCTTGGTAGTCACTGGAGCACAGAAGGTAGGAGACTCACTAATGGAATCTGGTGCAGCAGTCCTGAGGCAGTAGATTGGTGGGGGTGCCCTGGCTACTACCTCCACCCTGCCACTATCCAGCTTTGCCCTCATATTCTGGAATGCTCTAGGCCACTACTCTATTCTTCAGTAGAAGGTCATCATTGTTCCATCCTCCGCATGCTTCCCCTTCTGTTCCCCTCTGTCTTTATGACGTTGTAACAGGATTGAAAGGAGGAGGATGCGAAGTGATGGGTATTATGTGAAGGCCAGCTGATGAGGAGATTTTATTGTACCTCTAGGTAAGGGAGGGAGAGGGCAGGTACATGGGAGGGGGGCTTGGGCTTTCCCTGGTAGACGGGAAGTACCAAGCTTCAGCTTGCTAGTCATCTGCTAGCCTGGGGATGAATGGGTCTAATCGCAGGAGAGTGGTAAAATGTATGGATGCTGTGAAGAGTCCTGAAACTGTGGACATTTGTACAATGAAGTATAAAGTTCACATTTAAGTACATTTCATTAATCTAGATTAGTGTAACATGTAATACAGCAAGATCATTTATAAAAATATAAATATTTTAATGCAATTATACTAAAATTCATTTCTGTGGCATTTTTAAGCTTGCAAAGTGCTCATTTCATAAATCAGAAGTTTTTTTTACTTAAATATTGGTTTGTTTTTCTTTTAGCATATGATTAAACTGAAAGAGCAGCTGGCAACGCAGAATGTGGAAGCTGCAAATGCTATAAACCAGCTAAAACGTGATCTCGAGTCTGAACAAAGGAAAACATCAAAGCTGGAATCTGCGAAGCTGAAAATGAACAAGGAGCTAGAAGCCCTGAGAGAGAAATTAAATCAATGTACATTTGCACTTAACGATTTGCATATGACTAAACAGCAGCTAGAGAATAAAATAAAAGAACTAAAAGAACAGCTTAAAACATCCCAGGATTATAATTCCAAAAATAAACAGGAAGTAGTGGAATTAAAGACAAAACTAATACAGAGAGAAGAAGAACTTTCAGTACTCCAGAATGAGATAACCAAGATTAATCAAGATTCTAGCACTAGCCATCAAGATCTTTCAACCAAAGAAAAGGAAGTCGAAATTTCAAAGCTGAATGAGCAAATTTCAGATAATCTACGAATAAATACAGATTTGAAGAAATCTATTTTGGATCTACAGCTAGAAAAGGAAAAGCTTCATACAGCTTGTGAAGAACTTAAGCATCAGTTAAAAGAAGCTAGTAACGAGAAGAATAAAGTTGCTTTTGAAAAAGATACCATGCTGGAAGCTTTGAAATTAGAAAAAGCACAGTTGGAAAGTGAACTTAGCCTGACTGAAAGTCGTTTGTTTGAACAAGCTCATAAATATGAGCAAACTATTGAGGAGCTCTCAAATGCACGTAACCTGAATGCCACTACATTGCAGTCTGAACATGAGCGTTTAGTTAAACTCGATCAAGAAAGAAACTTTGAGATAGCAGAACTGAAGAGGAACATTGAGCAGATGGAAGTTGACCATGAGGAAACTAAGGAGATGTTGACAACCAGCTTAGTAGGGCAGAAACAGCTGACAGAGCTCATAAAAGAGAAAGAGGTGTTTGTGGAAAAGTTTAAAACAAGGGCTTCTGAACTAGAGCAGCAACATGAAGGTTATATGAAGGACCTCAAAAGATTTGAACTCTTAGAACAAAATTTAGAAGACAAGGAGAAAAGCCTTTCAGCCATGAAAGAAGAAAACAATCATTTGCAAGAAGAAATTGAACGTCTGAAAGACCAGCAGAGTAGGTCACCCCCTTTGGCTGAGCCCAAAACCCTAGATATCATCACTGAACTTGAAGCAGAAATAACACAGTTAACTGTACTTAAAAATAATCTTGATGAAGAGGTGAAACTTAACAAAAGAACACTTGAAGATCAGAATAAGAAAATGGCCCAACTCCAGCAGTCCCTTCAGGAATATAAAAAGGAGACTGAGGAGTCCAAACTTCAGCATGAACAAATGAACATTGCGCACAAAAAGGTGTGCTCAGAAAAAGATGAGGAAATCAAAAATTTACAGAGAACAGTAGAACAAATTAAAATCCAACTGCACAATCAGAGGCAGGTCATCCAGTCAGAACCCTCTGATCTCTTTCAAGAAACCAAAGTCCAGACGCTAAATGGAGAAAATGGGAATGAGAAACATGACTTATCTAAAGCTGAAATTGAAAGGCTGGTGAAAGGCATCAAGGAGAGAGAAATGGAAATAAAACTTCTCAATGAAAAGAATGTCTCGCTAAGTAAACAAATTGATCAGTTATCCAGAGATGAGGTTGGCAAACTTACACAGATAATCCAGGAAAAAAACTTAGAGATACAAGCTCTCCATGCAAGGGTTTCCTCTCCATCTTATAGGCAAGATATCCTTTACCTTCAGCAGCAGTTACAAGCCTATGCCATGGAACGAGAGCAAGTGCTGGCAGTTCTTAGTGAAAAGACTAGGGAGAACAGTCAGTTAAAAACAGATTATCACAAAATGATGGATATCGTAGCAGCTAAGGAAGCAGCTCTGAAGAAGCTTCATGAAGAAAACCAAAAACTAGCCAATGAATTTGATAATAGTGGCCAAGATATGTCCCGAGAAACTATTAAGAACTTATCCCGTATCATTCGAGAAAAAGATATTGAGATTGATGCACTGGGTCAAAAATGCCAAACTTTACTGGCTGTCCTCCAGACATCTAACATGGGTACAGGGAGCGAGTTAGGAGGGATTAATAGCAATCAGTTTGAGGAGCTTTTACAGGAACGTGATAAACTGAAGCAGCAAGTGAAAAAGATGGAAGAATGGAAGCAGCAAGTAATAACCACTGTCCAGAATATGCAACATGAGTCTGCTCATCTTCAAGAAGAATTGCAAAGGCTTCAGGCACAAATTTCAGCTGATAGCGAGAACAGTTCTCAGTTACAGATAGAATATAATGGCTTGATTGAGGGCTATGAACAGAATGAGAAAAAACTAAAAACATTTAGCCAAGAATTAGCACAAGTTCAGCATAGCATAGGAGAGCTGAATAGCACCAAGGATTTTATTCTGGGCAAGCTTGATATGGTAACACCATGTCTACCAAGAACCTCATCTGCTACTGAACAGTTGGTAAATATTCCCAGTCATGCTGCTTCTCAGATACTTAGCAGTGAGTCCAAACCACTAAATGAGGAACTAGAGCACATGAAGAAAGCATTGCAGGAAAAAGATGCAACTATCCAAACACTGCAGGAAAATAATCAGAGGCTATCTGATTCTGTGGCCACCTCATCTGAGATGGAAAGAAGGGGTCAAGCAGAGTCTGACTTGAAGCACTTAAAGGAGAAGTGTGATATCTTGCAGAAGTCACTCAGGGAAAAAGACCTGCTAATAAAATCAAAGAGCGATCAGTTACTTTCTCTAAGTGAAAATTTTAGTAATAAAGATAATGAGAATGAGCTGCTGAAGCAAGGTATAACTAACCTAAAGGAGAGAACTTTAATTTTAGAAATGGATATTGTTAAATTGAAGGAAGAAAATGACAAAATAGTGGCAAGATGCCAGGAGAAGGAAACAGAATTCCGAGCACTACAGGAGACTAACATGCAGTTTTCAATGATGTTGAGGGAGAAGGAATTTGAATCTCATTCAATGAAAGAGAAGGCTCTTACTTTTGAAAAACTGTTGAAAGAGAAAGAACAGGTATGGGATGAGACAAATTTTGGTTTGTGTTGAGTGTCAGGGGTGTGACTCCCAATATGTCACGCAGTATATAGCAATGTTCAGTCTGTACCAGTTTATTTATGTAGCAGTTGATTTATTTAAAGTTGCAGCATTTTTCAGCATAAATGTTCATGAACTACCACCCACTTCATCAGCTACAAACTTTTCTATGAATTGCTTACATCAGCCGTCTAGTGCAGAATCCTCATCTATTTCTTTTATTTCAAGATTTGTCTCCTGACTATCCATTCCAAAATGAGTTCAGGTGGCTAATGTACTTAATTAAGCCACAAAATATCCCAATTAAAAAAAATGAAAATGCTATATCTGTAATGGCATATTTAGAATTTTGATAATGTCAATTTTCATTGTCAAAATAAGTTTCTAGATTTCAAGATTTGAGAAGCCGGGGGAATAAAAATAGAGGATGATTGGCTTACCTGGTCACATTTGTATTTATCCTTCCTAAAAGGGAATTGAAGCTGTGTATATGTGGTATCCCACTTTATCCTCACGCAAATGTCGGAGGTAAATTAGGCTGAGATGTTGACTAGCTCAAGGTCACCCAGTATATCTTATGGCTGAATAGAGATTTAGATCTAGATCTCTGTAGTCCAAGTCTGGATAACAAAGAGATTTTTTCATTCTAATTAAAAGCATGTCCTCTTTGAAGTAACTCCTGTTGAATTCAATGGAGCTTGCATTCAAGTGATCTTATATAATGACATGATTAACTGTTTATATGAGGAAATTCTAAAAAGTATACACTCCTAAGAATTTAATAGTGTTAATAGAAGAGTATTAGTTATTTGTACCCTTGCGAAGTGACCTGGCATAGCTTTGAACATACAGGGCATCTCATGAAAATGTACACCTACTTTATAGTGTCAAATTTATTATGCTAAAGTTGCACATAAATTCACACACACACACATGGTATACACAGAAGCAGTTGTTTGACCAGTCAGAATCCTGTCAGAACTAGTTTAATTAATTAGTTAATGAATTGGACAAGTTCAATTCAATTCAAGAAATGTTCCCCATTGGCATTTTATACACCATTGACTAAGGGATCTGCAGACATCCGCCAACGTGTGTGCTGGGATGGTTCCAAGTAGTATCTCTTCGATCGCTTCCCTTAGGTGTTCATGTGTTTTCTACAATGACATATGAATGAATTAGAGCTCATTAAAATGTGTGTACAATGTTTTTGAGACACAACTGCTGAACCCTTAAGTGCCTTAGCTTAACATACAAGAAGATGTCCCTTAAAAAACCACAACTCTTTATTTTTCTTTTTGAAAGGGAAAGGCAGGGGAGCTGAACCAACTACTAAATGAAGCCCAGTCAATGCAAGAAAAAGCTCTCATTTTTCAACAAGAGAGAGATCAAATCATGTTGGCACTGAAGCAGAAGCAAATGGAGACGAGTGCCCTCCAGAACGAGGTATGGGATGAAAAATGAGTACATGAAAGAGAGCGAATAGGTGAGAGAGTAAAGTAAGAAAAGCTGATGAAATGTGTCCTCTATTGCGTTCAGGTGCAGCATCTGCGTGATAAGGAGCAGCGTCTAAACCAAGAATTGGAGAGATTACGCAATCATCTTTTAGAAAGGGAAGATACTTCCACACGTGAAGCTCTAGCAGCTGAGGATCGAGAAGCGAAGCTTAAAAAGAAAATTCAGGGTTTGGAAGAGAAGCTGCAGTCCTCGTCAACTGCAGTGGAAAATGCCAGGTAATGCTTGTTTCATTTAGCGGTGGCAGTATCCTAGAACCCTAAGCAACAAGTCGCTTTAGTGGAGGATCACTAACAGGGAGGTGACACGGCCCCTAAAGGGCCCAATTCTTTACTGTCCTGCCTGCAAGTCTTGTGGATACTGGTAGCTCCTCCTCTGCTGTCTTTCAGGAAACGGTGAAATTGCCAGCAAGATAGTATATCTGTATAATATAGACACCAATGAAGAAGAATATTCAGTCTTTTCAGACATCTAGCCTCAACTTCTATGGTCTTTAGCCTTTTTAGACTTTTACTTCACTGTGAGAACCACTGAAAATGGGGATAGCAACCTACTTTAGATCGTGTCACAAGAAATCAGTTGAAGTCAATGTATTAAAAGGTAAAATCCAAAAGCATCCAGAATTACAACTAAGATATGCCTAAAATGTAGGGAAAGAGAAATGGGGGGGAGGGAGCTGAGGGGGAACTGAACCAGATTTGGATATGAAGGAAAGTCCTGAAATCATCAGATGTGCAAGAGGAATACAGTACTGTACTCAAATCTGCACACATGGCAGACCAGCATTTTAATCCTTAGGCCTCGATCCTGTGTCTTTTACTCTGCACACCTGGGGAAGCCTGAAAAAGGACTAAAGTTTTTGACGTTTTTGAGGTTAGAAGAAAAATGAATGGAGGAATGTAATGGAAGTATATAAAACTTGTACATGGTGAGGAGAAAGAGAATAAAGAGAAGTTTTCCCTCCTTCCCATATCACTAAAACTAAGCTAATGAACATAACATCTAAAGCAGGGGCGGGGAACCTTTTCCCTGGCGAGGGCCGTTTTAAATATTAGAAATTTTCTTGAGGGCCAGCCATAAGGCCTGCCGCCATTTTTATTTATTTAATTAATTTTTGCCCCTGCCCCCCATCGGCCTCCAGAGGCTCCGTGCTCACTGTCTGAAGCCACCGCCGGGTCCGCGCGTCACCTCCGGAGTACCATGCCGAAGAGGGCAAGAGCTTGCCCTCATCGGCGTGGTATGCATGTGCGAAATGGCCAATGGCCTGGTGAGAAGGGGTCGAGGCGGCAGCCGGGGAGGACATGCAAAGGCCCTCTCCCGGCCTCCGGAGGTGATGCGCGGACCCGGCGGAGCCTCCAGGGGCCGGTTGGGCGGCCTCCCAGCAATCTCTCTGGGGGCCGGACCGGATGGCCTCGGGGGCCTGATCCGGCCCTGGGGCCGGAGGTTCCCCACTGCTGATCTAAAGAAATTCTTTGGTAGTAGATTAGATGAAAGAAAGTACCTCACACAGTGCATCATTTATGACAATCACTGTCAAAAGATGTGGTATTGACTTTAAAAGGGTGTGTGCATGAACGCATGTAAGCACTTTGTACACGCACATGGTTCTCTTTAGATGCTTGTTGTCTAGTAAAAATTTTCACATCTGATCATAAGCTCTCTTGAAAACTGGCATTTCTGTTGAGGAAGCTCAGTTTCATCTCTTCCCCCCACCCCCATGAATAAGCCTCAATACAATACGCAAATGCACGTTTATATAACCAGAATTGCTTCCAGAATAGAATGATTTGGGTTTTTTAAGAGGCACCTTTTCTTCTCTGTCAGGGAGTAAAAAATAAATAAATACTGTCCTTCCTGGAAGAATATCTGCAACAGCTGTGTTCATGTTTATATTTTTGAAAGGAGATAAATGCTGCCAAATATCTGGGGCCTGAAGGTAAGGAATTGCAAAAGTGAGACTTCCTTATAACCTGACTGATTGATTTCATATATCTATTTGAAGCCATCAGGCTAGCATGCAGGTGGAATCTTTGCAAGAACAATTGAACCTTGTTACCAGGCACAGAGATGAAACTGTTCTTCAGCTAACAATTTCACAAGACCAAGTGAAACAGTATGCTATGTCCTTGGCCAATCTGCAGATGGTGCTAGAGCAGTTTCAGCAGGGTAAGTTAACTTCACCAGATATAAAGAATATTGCAGTGAATATTTTCTGTTAATATAAGTATTATTTCGGTGATAATTAAATGAAATGTCCTCTCAAATATATCTGATTTTAACCATTTATGTTTCTTTAAAAAAAGCTGTTAGTAAGTCTGAGCTAAGTACACATAATTTATCTTTAGAAGAGAAAGCCATGTATTCAGCTGAGCTACAAAAACACCAGAGGCAGGCTGCAGAGTGGAAGAAGAAAGCCGAGCAACTTGAAGATGAAGTGCTTTCCTTGCAGGTATACTGAACTATATATGCAGCCTGATTTATTTATTTATTTTTAAATGGTGTAGTAGCAGAAGGATGGGGAGGCATGGAAATTGACATGGGGAACGAGAGACTGGATAATTCCCTATGGAAGAATGAGAGGGAGAGTTAGAGTGGAGTTAGAACGGACAAAAGAAAATATGGTCAAGGATTTAGGTAGTACGGGCAACATAGCCATGTAATAAAAATAAACCGACTCGAATAAAAACAAATATACAATGCTGCTTGTGTCCTTCGTTATTCACGTTCCACAGAGCAGACAGAAATCTATTAAAATCCGAAGTCCAGTGATTAGAATTCCGACGTTTCGTTTCCTATTTCGGAAACATTCTCCAGGAAGCAAGATTGCTTCCTGGAGAATGTTTCCGAAATAGGAAACGAAACGTCGGAATTCTAATCACTGGACTTCGGATTTTAATAGATTTCTGTCTGCTCTGTGGAACGTGAATAACGAAGGACACAAGCAGCATTGTATATTTGTTTTTATTCGAGTCGGTTTATTTTTATTACATGGCTATGTTGCCCGTACTACCTAAATCCTTGACCATAATTGCTGGCCATGAAAGTTTTCGTGCTAAAAAAAAAGAAAATATTTCTTTACCCAGCGTGTAATTCATCTGTGGAACTCCTTGCTACAGGATGTGGTGATGGCACCTGGCCTAGATGCCTTTTAAAAGGGGTTTGGACAGATTCATGGAGGAAAAGACCATCATAGGTTACAAGCCATAAGCAACCTCCTGGTTTTAGAAGTAGGTTTTCTCTGTGCCAGGTGCAGGGGAGTGGCAGCAGGAAACAGGTTATCTTGTTGTCTGTGTGCTCCCTGAGGCATCTGGTGGGGCCACTGTGTGATACAGGAAGCTGGACTAGATGGGTCTTTGGCCTGATCCAGCAGGGCTCTTCTTATGTTTATGTTATGAGAGTAAAAAGTGAAGGAAAGGATTTGGGAAAGGATGGAATACAACTGATAACATCTGGGAATTGGAGTAGGAGGACATCCCATTGGTCAGGAATGCCCCCCTTACTCCTTCCAGATAATATTTTCCTTCATTTCTCATAGAGGCCGTCAGTGAAACAAGTGACCTAACTAATATTGATCCATGTATGCTTTGGTATTTGTAGTCCAGTTGGCTGAAATGAAGAGATTTACAATTGGGTTCTGCTGTACTGATATCTGGGTTATCGCGGCAATCTGTTGTATAATACAGTAATCTACTTCATCATACAGGAAAGCTTACAGGAAGCTAATTCAGCCCTAGATGCTGCATCAAGACTAACAGAACAGCTGGATCTCAAGGAGGAGCAAATTGAGGAGCTTAAGAGACAAGGTAACAGGGTGCTCTAAAAACTTGTAAACACTAGATAATGGCTTGGGTCCCAGCATAGCTCACATAAGTAGAGAGCAGTTCCACTTGTGCAGGAAGGGTTTCCCAATTTTTGCTAATTTCCCCCGTACCTATTACAGCTCTTGCATTGCATCTGCTGCTCAGAAGTATCCCTCAAGACAGGATCCCAAAAGTTAGGAGCGGCTTTTGGGGGGACTAGTTGGGTAGGGAGAGTTACAAAAGTTAGGGACCCTACCTTGTGTGAATAGAAGAGCTTTCTGCTCATCCAATACCATCTTTGGATCCAGGCTGAGAAAATAATTACAAACTCCACAACCTCAGATGTTTGCACTGAAGTTTTCTGCCTTCGGTACTAATGCAGAATCCTGGATTGCTCTGGTGCTGCTTATTGGTAGGCTGCACATTCTTTGTTTTGTGGGGCAACACTTAGGATCTCTATAAGGCTGCTGTCCTAGCCATACGTGGCTAGGAATAAGTCCCACTAGAACACCCTGGGACTTGTGTCTGGGTAAACATGTATAGGATTGCACTGTAAGTAGCACAGTAAATAGGAAGTTGTCTTGTTTAGGGTGTTTAGTGTACTTTGAGGACTATGTAACCATGTCAGTTATGCTGATAGTAAATGAAATGTTCTGGATTCTCAGCACTTCCCTAGATAGGCTCAGTTTTTATTGTACTTATTCTGTTATAAGGCTTTTTATAAGTGATATTTTTCAATTATTACCTGATCTTTATCGAAATTATTCCTGTGCCTCATAACAAAATAACATATGAGATACTGGTGAGGTTTATTGCATTGCTTAGAAATGTCAAAGTACGGTAATAATTGTAGAGATTCTCACACTCGCACAACTTCTGGTTTCCTAACGTTTATAAAATGCTGTCTTCATGTATTTGTAAAGTTCTGTACAATTGTGAGAGGAACAAAATTACTTGTGTGTTTCAATTTTTTTGAAAATTTGAGATTCTAATAACTCAAGGAACAGATGTTTAGCCAGCTGTACCTTGTTTGTAATCTTTTGTTTGAACCACTCTTGCTAAAGATTGCATGAGTAGTAGAAAAAGTTTTCTCTCTTTCAGAGGTGAGTATAGGTAAAAATAAACAGGAAATTTAGTAGAATACATGCAGATTTTCATGGCTTGTTGTTATGTACAGAGAAGCAATATTTATGGGATTTCCAGCCATGTACCGTATTGTCCCGAGTATAAGACGCACCTGATTATAAGACGCACCCTTAAAGTTTGGTGCTATTAAAAAAATTTAATTAAAGCACTGGCATTAAATTGCAACAGCCTGATTATAAGACGCACCCCTAGTTTAAAAACTTAAATTAGGAGAAAAAAGTGAGTCTTATACTCAGACCAATACGGTATTTTCCAAAATTGAAGAAATAAAGTTTAGTCCTTACAACTTGACTGGAGAAATTCCTCTTCTTTGTTCCTACCGCAATATAGAAGCAGGCGCTCAGAAACGGATTGTCCAGGTCAGCCAAGCGATGAAAAAGCCTTAGATCTTCTAGCTTTACGTTTCTTCCCACTCTCGGGATTTTTTCAAAAGCAGATAAAGATTCAGCAAGCTCACTGATAGATGTTCATAACCTTGTACGAAGGCACAGAGTAGAAATAGACCGGCGCAGGAGAGAGGTTATTGCCGGTGAACTCGGAAACTGCGGTTTCCGCATCCAATTAACCAATTTAGCGGTTCCCGCGCTTTCTAACGCTCCGTGTCTATTTCTACTCTGTGCCTTCGTACAAGGTTATGAACATCTATCAGCGTGCTTGCTGAATCTTTATCTGCTTTTGAAAAAATCCTGAGAGTAGGAAGAAACGTAAAGCTAGAAGATCTAAGGCTTTTTCATCGCTTGGCTGACCTGGATAATCCGTTTCTGAGCGCCTGCTTCTATATTGCAGTAGGAACAAAGAAGAGGAATTTCTCCAGTCAAGTTGTAAGGACTAAACTTTATTTCTTCAATTTTGGAAAATACATGGCTGGAAATCCCATAAATATTGCTTCTCTGTACAGGAAATTTAGTGCTTGTCAAGTATGGTGGGAGAGAGGTGCTGCGGGAACTTGCCTCTCTGCCGTAGAGTCAATCCATCCCATGGCACCAGAGGAGCAACGCAAGCCACTCCGCCGGCGCCACTTTACTCATCGTGGGCCGCAAACATGCTCCGCCGGTCTAATTGTAGACAGGACTGTGCTGCTATTCTGTTAATTCGTATGTAGCTTATTTGTCACAGCTTCTAGACATTGATTTGGAACCAAAACCACTACTCTAAGTTTGATGAAAATTTAAAATCATCAGCAGGTGTTGATGATGTTTTATGATGCAGCCATGGACAAGTTGTCTCAGCCCGTTTTTATGTAGATATGAGACTAATGAATGGAACATACAATCCCATGACATGCCACAAGACAGCTTTCAAAGAGCAAATCAACAATCCTCCCCCCACCTAGTACAAGTGTTGTACAGGTATCAAGAATTATTCATCTGAAGGTTAGCATTAAGAGCAATGGACACTTTAAAAGGTATTTATGAGAGACTAGTATAAAATACAGCTGATCGGTATTTTATTTTATGCAAAGCAGTATATATGGTGTTCCATGAATATATAAGGCTTTCCAGAAGGAAAAATCAATCTTGTATGTGTACATGCACCATGCCCCCTGTGTGTAATAGCTTCTCTACATCCTGGCCGTAGTATTTAATTTTATTTCATTTTAGTGGTGTGCATGCGCTTTTGTGTATGTGTTTTTATAGGCAGTAGAATGCTTTTCTTTTTTTTTAAGTTTAAACACTCCAAAGCGTTGACACATTCTGTTATAATGTATCTTATTTAACTTGGCCAGACGGTAGAAGAATTGGCCAGGAGAAACAATTAGAAAGCTAACAGTTTTTGCTCTGCGTTGGTGCTTGAAATGAAATATATAAGGAAAATCTACGTCGGCCTTTTTACTTTCTGTAAGCCAATTTAAGATTAATGATCTCTTGACAGAGCAGCTCAAGTATATAGGCTGCAATTTCTATTTTAGTAAAACATAATTACTTTTTGTGGGAATATTATTTATATGAGAATATTATTTATGACACAAGATGTTCCTTAATGGCACCTCCATAGTGGCCATTGAGCAGGACGCCGATGTTTCTTGAGTGTAGAATTGGTAGTGTCAGTGAAGGCAAGCATATTCCAACCCTGTGGAACCTTCATCATGCAGATCTATGACTGTGTCTCCGTAACAGTATTTATATACCGCCTTTCTTGGTCATTGGATTTCTCCTCTGACTTTAATCCAAGGCGGTGTACATGGGCAGGCTGTCCTAACCCCTCTTGAGGGGTTTTACAATATATAAATGTTCAATCTTTCATGAACGGCTACATTCCAGGTGGTATCCTTTTTGCAGTCTGACTATTCTGCTGGCTGGCGCCTCCCACACTCGACCGACGCAGCTGGGAGCTCTTATCTCTCCTCCCGGAGGCTTTCACAGCTTTTTGTCGGCGGCGTGTCTTGAACTTGTCAAGTTCACCGGTCTTCAGGCTTACAAGAAGGCAGCTCTCCCGACTGAGCCAGACCCTTCTGCCCAGTTAATGCTTTCTAGACATAGAGGTTATTCCTTTGGATTGAGATAGTCAGGGCATCGCTTCGCAGAAATAGTCCTCAGACCCTGCCAGGCTCTCTTGTAGAAAGTACTGCCACCTACTTCTTTGAAGGATTCTGTATGACAGGAAGCAACCTGATGGTAGCACCGCTTCTGTACGTGACTGAAGACTTGTTCATGTGATCATATCAGGCAAGTGTACTCAGAGGATTTCACTTTCCTCTTCTAGTGGTGCAGGGCTTCTCAAAGTGTGGGTTGCGACCCATTTGGTAGGTCGCAGCCCGATGCTGTGGTGGGTTGGGAGTTGGGCCCACACGCCCACCCCTGCCTCTGTTTGGCTCCAAATTGGAGCCAAACAGAGGCAACCAGAAACCACTTCCAGGTCCCAGCCTACCTCATCCTGTCGCTCCCTGGACTCGTAGGACCTGTGATGACCTCCGCAGGCCTCGGGTGGCCTCTGAAAGTGACCCGGAGGTCACTTCTGGTTTTGCTGATATGACTTCTGGTCACGTTTAGAGGCCTTTCTGAGGCCCACGGAGAGCTTTGGAGGCCGTCTCGGGCCCTACGAGACCAGGGAACAGCAGGATGATGTGGGTCGTGATGCAGGAGTGGCAGGAAAAGGAAGGTCGCAGCAGCGGTGAATTCGAGAAGCACTGTACTGGTGGCTTTTGTAACTGCTTTGATTATCAGATGGAAAAAATGTTTTTAAGTTTGAAAAAGTGGAGAGTTGCAGGTACAAAGAAAGGTATCAATACATTAGCAAACATTGCATTTAGAATCTAATATTTATTGCTTGATTTGAAAGTCATTGCCCCAAGTTCCAGTTGTGTGTTTGCAATATGTACTATCATTGCTGTCATAGGATAACATCACGCAAAGCACATTGTGTTCTGCAGCCTAATATCTGTGTAAGGCTAATACTTTGCTAGGAGGCCTTACCAGCTGTTCATTTCTGGTGAGTGTCTGCAGCCTGGGTTCTTAATTCTCCCTTGCCCTCTGTTCCCAAATGGCATTTATACTCTAGAGACCTAGAAGAGGCAAAGCTGGTTCTTTAAAAACCAGACAAACTTGTGTGAATATTTATTTAAAAAGTGAATGGTGACCATACCATTTTAGTAGTCTGTGAGCCATCTTGCATGCTGGTAACTCATAGTCCATTTCTAGACTATTAAACAACTTCAAAGGCTCACTTCTTTCTCTTCCCAACTATTTTGGAATGTTTCAAATCCCATTTCAAACGAGCTCCTTCATGGGTTTACTAGAATACTAGCTACTTCTGTGAGTTACAGTAGTGTTCTACACATGATCATCATACCCCTTTTCACCTTTTGAACTGTCCTGTTAGAATAGATAGCTGCTTTTACACTTAATGAAGTCTTGTTCAAACAAACAATACTTTATACCTATACAGTGGGTGACCATGTCATGCTAGGGTAACTAGCTGCGTTTGAGCAGGCCAGTTCTTCCCACTTGCCCACCTCCTTCAATTTTCCTCTGGTTGATGGTGATATGTTTTTTTCCTCTACTTTATCTGTTGGTGGCCTTGATTTGCGTACAAACTGGTAGGCACTCAATTACTAAAGTTCACTATTAGAAAATAGATTATGATGGAATACGGAGTAGAACTAGGACTGTAGAGACTGACTCCATTCTCAGTTGTTCATTCAGTTGAAGTAAATAGGCTTCCATCTGGGACATAGTTGAGAGGAAACCTCTTACTGCTTCTGATTCCAGAAACTGGGAATACTGAGCAGGTTTAGTCCCCACCCAGGGGTAGGCTTACCAGATCTCCAACCGGGACAGAGTGCTAGATCTTTAGGAGAAGGAATGTGGACAGGTGTAGCTTGTTAAACCTCAGAGCACAATCCTAGGCATGTCTACTCAGAAGCATGTCTACTCAGAAGCCCCACTGAACACAATGAACACAATGGGGCTTGCTTCTGAGTAGACATGCCTAGGATTGTGCTCTAAGGGTTTAACAAGCTACACCTGCCCACATTCCTTCTCCTAAAGGTCTAGCACTCTGTCCCGGTTGGAGATCTGATAAGCCTACCTAGTGGTATTCCTGAGTGCATGTCTTAATTTTTTCTAATATATGCAAATAGCTGCCATTTATTTCAGTGAGAAAAAATTTAAGTACTATATTAAGGGGCAGTATTGCTTCCCCAACACATGGTGGATGAGCCACTACTGCAATGGGCGTTGGAGTAATATAAGGCCACTAAGGGGCAGGGGCATTGTTTCTGATGCTTTTCTCTTTCTTAGGGTCTGAATGTCAGTTCAGATTAAGCATAGGACTGGGTTTGGAAAAGCAAGCTTGGTTATATCCATGGTAATGATTTCAGTGATGAATGGGAGGACTGCAGGTAGGAGAACTTCCCATCCCCCTCTCATCACCCTTCACCTTCATTGAGTCTGTTGCCACTGTGATTAACAGAACAAGTTACAGGATGAGACCTGTTTCACTACTTGTGGAATAGAAGTGAGCAAGGGTGGAGAGTTTTGGTGAGTAGGGTTGGAGAAAGAACTCGCTCCCACCCTCTGATTAGCTTAGCACTGGTAGCCAGCATTTTGCCACAGTGGTGCCACAAGTTGAGTGAAAAATATGAGAGCATCATTCTAGAGTGCTGTTATGTGCCGACTGCTGCTGAACAGCGGGGGGGTTCAGAATTAGTGGAGAAAGGATTGAAGCTCTTTTCCCCTCCCACCACCCATCAGACTTGACAGGCCTTGAGCTTTTTAAAAAAACAAAACTATTGAAAAGAGGTTGTTTACACAAGAAAACATATAATGTCCTGTTGAAAATGAGCCAGATACATTCCCAGACATAGATTTGTTGGCCCAAACTGTTGAAGGATTTTTAAATGGATTTTTTTGGCAGGGGAAGTGATATTAATGGAAAAACATAAGACATACCAGATGCAGGTTTTCTAATTTCCATAAATGGTTAACAAATTGCAGGAGAATATTATATATGTCTGGCCTAACGGAAGCCCATGCTGAATTTTGGCTCTGTTTTGTCCTTTTTATAACCATTAAGTGAAGTATTAGATCCATTACAAAAGTAAATTATATGATGAAATAGATCTTTTTTACTTTTGAAAGAGGGCACATATTGATTACACAACTAGATGGGCATTTAGTGTTGTAATTGTGGATGTGTCATAGCAAACAGAATCTAATGCTTTTATGAAAAGAAAGAATTACATTATCAAGACAGCTCTTTTATTTTAAAACTTGACGGCTTTTCTTTTGCATTTTATCCTTTTTATTTATGAGAGAAAATATGAGGTGACTGAGTGGGTTGTTTCACACTGACTTTCTTAAAATTGGTTATGATCAGCCCAATTTTTATAGTGTAATTGCATGTCCTGTTTGTTTAAAAGCTTCACCCCTTTTATATCTTTGCACAAACACACATTTGATATCGCCAAATTGCTGCCAGTCTCTTAAGAACTTTATCCTCTCAAATAGCAGGTTTCAACTCATAGGAATAAATGCTAGTTGTAAAAACAGCTTTCTTTACCTCTTACTTTTTAACAAGGTCACAACCTACCAGACCTACAGTGCAATCCTGTGTAAGGATCCGGCCGGCAGCCCAGGGCAGCCCACTGGATCCTGAGCCCCAGAGGTGTAAATTCCAGCAGGCCCGATCGGCCTCCTCTGATTTCTGCCAACAGGCGGACGTAGAGGAGGCCTTGTAACGGCCTAACTGTCCCGGCGGGGACCGGGATATGGCCGAGGCCATCCCCCGCCCCCTCCCAGGCCGGCTACATCAATGGCCCCCCTCTCTCTCCCGCTGACTTGCACCCGCCAGATCCTTACCTGCCTTCTCCAGCGGCCGCTCGGGCGTTCCATTCGTAACCCAGGGCGTAATCCTCTGATTTTTAGAATTAAAAATTTTGTTCTTTCAGACAGCTTCAAGGCTAACTTTCTCTGCACTGTTGGTCCATTGTAACTTTTGTTGTATATATTCCCAAAACAGAGTTCACATTTAATAAGGCCTACTATGTCTTGTGGATTGGGGTGCTCTTTATTCCAAATTCATACATGCATTGTTTTGTGACCTGGGTTTTTGCTGCTGATATGCATCAGTCTGTTTCCAACTAGTAGATGCCTCCAGTTTTTACATGAGGCTTGCTCCCTACACTGCATATATACAGTGTACACAACAGGGCTGTGTATAAACAGGTGCTGGTAATGACCTTTAAAGCCCTTCACAGTTTGGGTCCAGGATATCTGAGGGACCGCCTTCTCCCATACATTCCGGTCCGCTCTCTTAGGTCATCTGAGGGGGCTCTCCTGCGAGTACCACCTCTATCGCAAGTTAGGGGAGTGGCAACACGTGGGCGAGCTTTCTCTGCTGTGGTGCCACAACTATGGAACTCCTTGCCAGGGGATTTGAGAACCACCCCCTCCCTCATGACTTTTCGGCGAGGGATCAAAACTTTTTTATTTCATCTAGCATTTGGGTGATGGGTCGTGGTCTGCCTCCTATGTCTCAAGATGCTCTGCCAAGCTGCTTCTCTGCTCCACACTGTCGCCCCCTCCCCTAGTGGATTTTATTGTTTTTAAATTTGTGTATGGTTATGTATTGTTTAAATTTATTTTATGTATTATTTTAAATTATGTATTTTTAACCTTTGTTGAAAGCCGCCTTGGGCATTTGCCTTTTGGCATAGGAAAAGGCGGGATATAATTTTTAATTAATAAATAAATAAATAAACCTGCCTGTCGTGGGCTTGATGTGGATGACTTTTGACAGTGTAATGGGATGTGATGTGGGGGGCCTTAAAAGGGGCCAGGGGAAGCCGATGAGGAGGCTCAGTACCTGAGAGGCGGTCAGTGAGTGAGGAGCTCCCTGACTGCCTAAGACCAGGAGCAAGAGAGCCTGGACAGGAGCAGGACTGCGGGTGTAGTAACCCCCTCCCCTGCCCTGTCTTATTCCCACCCCATGAGCGAAGCCGGGGCAGGAGCCTCATAGTTTAATCTGTTTTAGACTGCTATGTGGAGCATCTTGTGTGCATTTTAATGGTGTTTTTAGATGAGACATATATAGTTGTAAATTCATGACAGCATTTCAGTCATTTAAAATATATATATTAATCAAATAGGGCGGCTGTTGGTGTAACTTTCCCAAATAAGCAATTATGGTTCTTACAGTGCATTTTAGTTAAATAAATTGTCCAGCAGTTCATCCAGTTAGGAAAAATTGAATTGGGTGGGGAAACAATGTGAGGGGGGGGGGTATAAAGTAACTCTGAAAGACCTCGTACTGCCAAATTCTGCTGCATCTCAAAGGTTCATTGTGGCTAATTTTGTAACTACCTGAGAAGTCCTTATTAAATGGTGTAAAAATTATCAAAGCTTGTTTCTTCTTTTTGCTGATGCTTACCAAGGAGTCTTAATCCACCAGAGCTGCTTATAATCATTGTAGGAGGCCTTATTTTCCCAGCTTTACCTAATTTAATATAATTACAGCTGAAAGCCTACCCAAAGCTTGTGTGGTAGATTTATATCCTACTGTCTGTGCTTTGGCTAGCTTTCCACTCTGTTAGGGTAATTTGACAGGTATTTTAACAGAAATTAAAAGGTATTAACTGTAGTAAAGCTTTTTCCACATGTGTCATTCTACTCTGAAACAACTCTAATGCAATATTGCTTTGTGCCAATTTATAATCCTTTTCATTGGGTGGAAAGTTTGGACAGGTTGGTTCAAACTACTGTATATAAGAAAATGGGTACCATTTTATCCCTTGCCTTACCTATGTTGCATCAGTCAAAAGCTCAGAAACTTTATCCACTTCAGGTTTTGCCATGATTTGGGCATGGTAAAAATATGGACAGTGTTGAGTTGTCATGCTAATTCACATAAGTAAAGCTGTCTGTACAGCACATGATTTTGACAGAATCTTCAAAAAACGACACACACTATGAGAGTATTTGTATATTACCTATGTAAGTTATTTCTGTATGTAATATATCTAAAGGTGAATATCTAACTTATTTCTGTAGGTGAAATCAAACAAGAAATGTTGGAAGATGCACAAAACAAGTTAATGAATCTTATAAACAGCACAGAAGGAAAGGTAGACAAGTGAGTGGATTTCTTACAAATGTTGATTTCTTATACATTTGGAATATAAATTCTTTTTATTTTGAGAAAAAGCATGAACTTGACTGAATTAAAATGACGACACTGGACTTTTTTTTGTTAAGGCTACAACGTTTTAATTGAACCAGTTGACTAAAGATCTTCCAAAAAATTTAATCAAGTGCATTCTTGGGTACTATTTTAGTAGAGGTATGCTTGCTCTTCTCCTAAGAGAAGGAGACAGGAAGGAGTTAAAGAGAGGCTCAGAGCTCGCTTGTGTGCCAGAGGCAATTCTAGCCCTCTCCTCACCTCTTGGAGGAGTTGGCTTGAGAAAGAAAGATTATGATCAACCCACCCCGCCACCAAAGTAAGACATCATACTAGCACTTCCATTCAGGCTGTAATTCAGCATATTTCCTTCAGAATAAGCTCCATTGAAATTGGTGGCACGATTCTAAGTATCCTGATCCAGAAAGCATGTTTATTTTTTCTTCAAGTTGAATCCATTAATTCAGTGTTTCTCAAAGTTCTCCCCATGAGGCGGGAAGAACTCTTGAGTGTTTGCGGGGGCGGTGACAGCTGTGACAACGATTGCCACCACCACTGGGGTAAAAAAGTTTTAAAGTGCTTTAAACACCACAGGGGCCTGGCAGGAAGGTTCAGGGAGGCCCGCGCCCCCCTCTGCAGACTTCCCCAAGCTGTAGATCGTCGCAGAACGGCGGTTACAACCACTTCCGGTTTTCTGCCATGCTGTCCCCGCCCCTTAAGGTGGCAGGGGACAACATCCGGTTCTCGTGGTGAGTCGTGACCCACCACTTTGTGAACCGATGCATTAATTCATTTCCTAAAATTAATGTGATTAATCAACTAAGATTTATGTAATCAAGTGATAACCCTGGCATTTCAATGAGAAACAACCAGAAGTTATAATTTCTGACATATGTTATGCTTTAGAAGACAAAATGGGCACAGTTCTCCCTGTACACTATTTACATCTTGCACAACATTTCATGTTTGATGGCCTGTTGCAAGAGAAGGTACTTGCTGATTTTGCCCATTATGTACAAGAACATGCAAACTACAGTCTCATGATGTAAACCCTCTGAAATAATTTATAAGAACGTCTTAGGTTCACGCAAGGGGGAGAGAGGCAAATTCCACTGATTTCCCCCTTTCTCTGAATTCCCCTCCACCCCCTGAAAATCTGCTCCTGATGTTTGGGAGATCCTCAGGAGCAGATTTTCAGAGGACTGTAAAGGCAAGGCCGTCCCATCCATGAGGCCAACTGAAGTTGTCAGTTCAGGCAGCAGATTGGTGGTGGTGCTCGTCTCTGACATCCTACCTGCCTCCACTGCTCCGCTCTACTCCTATCCACTCTCTGGATTAGAAAAGAAAGAGGGGGACAGAGAGGAAGAGGAAATGTGGAGGAGAGTGCTGAGCTAGAATATTGGAGAGTTCTAGAACATGGGGAGCAGAGACTGGTTCATCATCTGGTAAATGGGGCGCAAGCACTTGGCCAGCCCTGTGTAGAGGGAAGGGGAGATCAGCTAAAATTGCCCCTCCCTTCCTTGTGTGAATGGAAGAAACTTAAGATACAACCCAGAATCTTTCTTTTTAAAATGCAGAGCTTGCTAAACAGTTAAATAGCTGGTTTAATACTGCTTTTTGTGACTATAGTTTACTCCTCTGGCAAGAGTTCGGCTTCGGTGTAGCATCATGTGAGACCCAAAGATGATAATGATCAACTTTATGCCATGAGGCAGAATTTTCTGACCACAAAGTCACCTCCACCACGTGTCATCCTTTTCATGGAAATTATAGAATGCCATAAGTAAATAGCAGTAATGGAAAAATTGCACTGTGCCACATCTGTGCTTGGCATAAAATAGCTCAGGAAAACACATTCATCTTGATCCATTGTTACTTAAACATCAAAATCTTTTCCAGATTCCTCCAAGCTGTAGTCCCTTACAACACAATCCTATGCATGTCTACTCAGAAGTAAGCCCTATTGAGTTTAATGGGACTTACTCCCAGGTAAGTATGCATAGGATTGCAGCCTAGATCTAAAAACATTTTTAGGTAATCTGTTGCAAAACAAGAAATTATGATTTATATTCCTTTTTATAAACTGTATACAAGGAAGAAGCTTCAGGAAATCTAATGTCTCATAGTTTTTTTTTCCTTTTCTCCATTGTTGACAATGTCCAGTGATATTTCTTTCTCTACTTTGGGTAGGGTCTTGATGAGAAATCTCTTCGTTGGTCATTTTCATACTCCAAAGAATAAGCGTCAAGAAGTGCTAAGGTTAATGGGAAGTATATTGGGAATAGAAAAGGATGAACTGGAGCAGGTAATTCTGATCAGTCATGTAAATTATCTGCCTTTTTCTGATGCACCATTTCTTGAGTTTCTTGGCTAAACATGATGGACTGCCAGTTTGTTGACACCTGACCATTCTGAGGTTGGACAAGCTATATGTTTTGTGAACTTTTTCTGATGGTTGCTCTTATTTGTATGAATATTGTTATTAAAATAGGTCACTTTTCTGATTGTGATCATGATCTGTGGAGGAAGAAACTCTCTGGGTGGTTTATGTGGGTAGAATACTTGTATATTCATTTAGTATGGCCCATCTGAAGTTAGTTCTATATCGGCACATACAATTTTTAGCCTGCTTGAATTTTTTACACAGCAAGTTTTATAAGCAAATGTAGGATGACTAGTAAAATTTTGAAGTGAAGAATCTATTTGATACAAAGTGTGAGAGGTAGGAATGGATTAACCCGTTTGTGGTTTTTGTTATTTTGTGCTCCAGTTACTGTCAGAAGATCAAAAAGGAGTTACCCAGTGGATGACTGGATGGTTTGGAGGAAGTGGTGGATCAAAGAGTGTCCCCAACACACCTCTGAGGCCAACCCATCAATCAATTTTCAACAGTGTAAGTATCTTTAATGTTAGCTGCATGTGTGCGTAAAATGTAAGATTGCTGATACTGTAGTTCATCACTCTTGCAGAAGGTTTGGGTGTGTTTCAGCACCAGCATTCATCATTTTTAAATTCCAGTTTCGTTTGTCCCTCGGTCTCCAGTTTATCATTCTTGCAGTGCTGCCTATACACGTGTATTCTTTTGACATTTCAAACTCTGGGTGCTTCAATTCCCCTCCTCCTGTAATTAAATTTATTATTAAAATATCTAGCCTCCTCTAATAATTTTAAAGTCTTTTATTCAGAATGCCCAGGACCCCCTTTTTTCTTTTCTTCTTCTTTTCATTTTTCCTAAATCAAGGTGCCATGAAACTGGCAGTGAAGGTGATTCTCTGCTTACCTAGCTACACAGTCAAAGTCTCAGCTTATAGCTTGGTTTGTAACCTCTCAAATAAGATACAAATATCAGTTGTAACCTCATTAACTGATAATTTAGAGCCTAATTGCCTTTCTTGCATCTTGCCCCCTGATCAGCTGTGATTAGAGGTGTTTGTTTTTGTTAAATATGAGAAGATTACAGCCTAAGTCTTACTGAACACAATGGGCTTACTTCCGAGTAAAATAAATGACACCATTTTCAAACACCTCTAACTATGATTCTTAGGAATTGGCTACAGGATTGTGTCACACCTTTGGTGTTCATGTCAAATGACTTGGTTATCAGTGGCGTTCCTACACCCCCCAGGGGGCCGCCGACACACCACCACCCACATGATGCCACAAGCCCCGCCCCTGGTGTGTGTGATGTCATTTTCGTGCGCCGCCACCGAATTTCGGCAGTGGCACGGCGCGAAACACACACACACTGCCGCTTTTGGGCGTCAGGGTGGGTGGGCGGGCGGGGGATCTCGCGGCCTGATGGAGTGATGCCCACGAAAATGAAGACAGGAGTGGAGGGGGCGACCCGGCGGCGAATCCAGGAGGCAAGTACACCCCCCCCCACCGCCCTCGGGCCCACCGCCCCCTCTAACGATGCTTCTGTTGGTTATATTTTAAAATATTGAGAGTATAAAAGTGGTTTGTACAATCTTGATCTATCACTGTTGAGCCAAATATGTATGGAGACATGAGGCACCTGAAAGACTGACAAATTTATTGTAGCATAACTTTTGTGGACTAGAGCCCATTACATTTGATGAAGTGGGCTGTACAGTGCAGTCCAATGCATATCTACGCAGAAATGAGCTGCATTGAGTTCAGTGGGGCTTACTCCTAGGTAAGTGTGTATGGGATTGCAGTCTTAGGTGAAGAAAGCTTATGCCACAATAAACTTGTTAACTTGTTAACGGATCCGGTGGCAGGTGCACCCCACCGTAACGACGCCTCTGGCAGCCGTTTTTTGAGGGGGTTTTTTTTTTGCTGGAGCGGGGGTGGTGGTAGCCAGGACAGCCAGTTTGGGGGGCGCCTGAAATCCTTTGGGGTCTGCAAGCGGCCCATGGGCCGTATGTTGTGCAGGTCTGGTATACAGTAGTCCCGAAAGTATTGTTTCCATTTGTTTAACTAGTATGCATCTTTGCAGTCTTTCTCAGAATTATTTGTGAAGTTCCTTGAGACAGAATCACGTCCAACTCTTCCCCCACCAAAGCTTACGGTTCATGACCTGAAACCTTTAGGAGCAACAGGAGTTGGCAAACCTAATACTAGTCCTTCTACCAACATCACAGGTAATGTCTCCTATTTTTATAAGGTACAACATTTTAAATTTTACTTTAATACAATGATGACTTCTCAGGTGAATATTTGCTTTCCAAAGCTGTATGTATTTAGATATTTGCATAGTGAAAAGAGAATGAGTAGTAAACTGGAAAGTGTGTTCAACTTGCAAAATTGTGTGCTCAATTACACATCTTTACATTGCATTAGTCTGTCATCAGAGGACAGTAATTACCTTGTAACACCAAATCAATGACTGCTAATTTAATCTGAAAACCATTACTACTTTGTCACTTTTGTAGTAAGCCCATGAACTTTGCCTGACATTTGCAGCAGACCCGTTTTGTGGCAGCAAGAAAATATTGCACAGTGCTGATGCCTACAATGGGGCCTACAGAATAAGCTTTTGAACAAATCTTTCAAAGTTCGCCTCTATGTGCAGAATAATGCCAAACTTGGGCAACTTTGTAGCAAACAGTTGTGAATGTTTGGTTTTAAGTTGAAGTTTACTGTTTCATGCTACAGAAAAGCTGGAGGATTTCCAGTCTAAAAGCTTATCTTTGAAAGGTTATATTTTCAATAAATTTATGTTTTACATGCTTTTGTCCTCTTGTCATTTATGGTATAATAGGGAAGGTTCTGTGTTTAGTTTGGAAGTCATCCAGTTTTCTTGTCTGGACAAAAAAAATCTAAGGTACTTTGTCCATTCAGGAACTGGATTGTTGCCCTGTAGAACCAGACACCCATTCTATATCCCTTAATTGTTTTGGTATTTTAAGTTTCTGATATCAAGGATAGGTTAATAGACATAAATACGTAGTTCACCCTCAATGAAGGGAAGATTTATCTGAGGTGTTTAATTACACCCAGTCTCTCACTTCTTAAAAACAGAAAAATGTGACTGCAAGCCTATAAACACTTACCTGGGAGTAAGTCCCATTGAAATAAATGAGACTTACTTCTGAGTAGACAGGCATAGGATTGTGCTGTAAGTTTCTGTTCCACACTTGTAGAGAAATCTTTAAAGAGAACTTGATTCACACACAGTGGTGGTAAAATGCACCTGCATGCAGGCTTATCTTTGTGGCAAACTGGGTATAGAATCGCCACAGTCATAGTAAAATGATTTAGGTGATGACATTTCAGGTGACCCCCTACACTGTGTGAAGTTGGCATGTGTTTCCCTGCAGTGTCAAAGTGTAAAGAAAAAATAGTATCTGGTTATAACAAAAGGATGTTTGGTGTAAGAACCCCCTTAAGGAAAGGGATTGTCCCTACCTTGAAATAGGCTGTGGAGAAATCCTGCTCCTGGGGGAAGAAAAATCCCTCATTGAGGCCTGTCTTTGCTAATGAAACTGGCTTGGCTATCCTTTGGATAACCTGGATTGGATATGACGGGGAGGATGCACCTCTGTTGATTGTTCTAGATGCATGTCTCAGAGGCACCATACACTAAATAACTTTAGTGAGAGAGGATTATAATGTAAATTCTGGGAAATGTCAATTACTAGCTTCACAAATAAGATAAAAATGATGAGGTTAATAATTCAAATTGGATATGGTATCTGTTTGGTTTAAAGATGGTGGACAAGAATAAGATAAGCACGTGTTGGCTATCTATGTAGTTATAAGTTTAATTTTCCATGATCCCAGGAATGTGCAGATTCTTGATGAATTCGACACTAGGTTTTATTTATTTATTTTATTTCACATTTTATACCACCCTTCCTCCAAGGAGCTCAAAGTGATGTACATATTTCCTCCCCTCCTTTTTGTCCTCACAACAACCCTGTGAGGTAGGTGGGGCTGAGAGATGGTGACTGGCCCAAGGTCACCCAGGAAGCTTCGTGACTGAGTGGGGATTTAGGAGCGGGGTTTTTAGGAGCGTAGGAGCTTATCCCCTGTCTCGGAGCTTTACTAAACTGGATGTGATTATACAGGGGGTTTTTACTGCAAAATGTTGCCGCAAGATGGTGATCTGGTGATTCAGTCCATTACAAAACGACCTTGTGGTTCTTTCTCACAACGTGGAAGCGTATTTCTAACACTAGTATAACTATGGAAGAATTGTGGAAAGATTTCACCTCACTATGCTATGTCATTTGCCTGTAAAAATTCTATAAATTCGCCCTTTTAGGTGCTTGTTACAAATTACCACATGGGCAATCATTGCTACCTCCATAGGCAGGATTGTGTTTGGGAGTTGCCATTGATCAAAGAGATGAGAGGCAAAATTATTAAGATTTTGTGGAGCTTGCTTAAAAAGCTCTGACTTAAAGACATGAATTATTTTCATTTTCTGCATTTTCTGTTGCATCCAACAGGCTTGGGAACCAGTCGGAGGTCAGATGCAAATCCGTTCCTTGCACCTCGATCAGCTGCAGTCCCTCTCATCACGCCAGCTAATCTTGCAACCGCTGGATCTGGGCATCTGCTGATGAAACCCATTTCTGATGCCTTGCCCACTTTCACACCTCTTCCAGTAGCACCTGATGCTAGTGCTGGTGCAGTACTAAAAGACCTATTAAAGCAATAGACAATTTAAGTCAGTGATGACAATAGCAGCACTTTAAGGAAAAAGAGAACATTGCAGTTATATAATATACTGCAAAGAGGCCTTTTGTAAAAACTTGTGCATTTTGTTGTCAGTTGCTCTAAAGCTTATCCTTTCCCCCTTTTACAGGAGTTTTAAACTAATCCAGGTTAGTTTGGGGTGTTATAGATGTCACAGGCAAAGTAGCCCTTGTTATATTACTTTACTAAATTTAACTTGAATGGGAAAAGCTGATCTATATGTAAAACAACAAAATCAACAAAAATCCTCTCAAGATATGCCACCCACTTAATGTCCATTTTAACACATTGGTGTTGGTTTGACCACATGTACAATTTCTTTCAGCAAATTAGCACTGAAGTGCTACTTAAAATACAAACAGTGTTGTTTTAGGGTATCTTTATATACAAATGGCACAACTTCAGAAAAAGGCTGAAAGCACATTAGGAATTGAGTACAAAAGAAATTAAGGTACCAATTCTAGTCCATTTAAGTCTCACCTCAGCAATTCCAATCCACCTCTTCTGAACCTGGAATGCTGGGGAAGTAAATACACTTTGCTGTGTGTGTGCTGGGGCCCCCGAGGACTTGACATTCCTATGCCTTGCAGAAGGTCATCAGATTCTGGTCCAGTCTTAGCACTTCAGTGTTGTATAATGTAGCACTGATCTGGCATTTTCGATGCTTTTCAAGCATCTTTTCTGACTTGCTGTAGAATATAGTGCAGTGAAGGGCTAGAGCTATACAAGGATGAGGCTCTGAAGCAAATGGCATGAGCTGACCAGATCCTGTTTTCTAGGCGTGCTGGAGGCAACAGGATCCAGAGGCGTTGCTCCGGTAGGGGCGGTACCATAAGTTTCACCCGGTCCTAGTCCCGTTTAGCAAGCCGGCAGGAGGCACCCCCGTCCCCTCGCCGTCGGAGCCATTCCCGTGCGGAGAAAGCAACGGGCAAGAGACTTGCTAAACGGGACTTGGACCGGGCGAAACTTACGGTACCGCCCCTACCGGAGCGACGCCTCTGACAAGATCACAGCAGTGATGTGGATCAAATAGTCTGCATCAGCCAAAGCCAGTGTACTTAAATTGGAATGTGCTAAGAAATGCTGTGTTTGTACTCATGTGTGCACTGTCCCTCCTATGCTGTGTTTTACCTGGTATCTGCCGAAGAGAATGCTTTTGTTGACGGTCCATGAGAAGTGTTAAATGCAGTTTATTCTGTTGTGTGCAAGAATATCAATGCCCTATAACTTTTTGGGGTGACAACTTAGTTGAATTTTCCTATCCCCAGTCGTTATTTAGGACAATAAAAAGTTCAAACCTCCTACCATCACAAAGGAATTCATGGAAATGTTTTAGTTTTCTGCATATTCACAGTTTAGTGATTGACCACCAGTAGGAAAACTGATTTTTCCGTATATATAGTGATAGCATAAGCGTCTTGATTAAAGTATGCAGTGCTATAATGGTTAATCAAGATGTATATTTAAGTTTCTTGCTGATGCACATAGATTTAAATAGAGATTTAAACTATGATCCTATGTATAGAGCTTCACATGAAGATGCTTATTCCAAATATGTAAATAGGTCTACATGAGAACAAGTAGAATTCTGTAAATGTTGTTGCACAGACTTGTACAATTTATACTGTGTATCAAAGTATTGGCACAAATACTGAAAGGAGTACTCGCTTTTTTGGAAAAATAATTTGACACAGCATCTTGTTAAAGTGTCCTTTTTTAAAAACAAAACTCTGAAGTTTTATGCCATTATTCATGTAATTAGTATTAAAGGGCACATTGTAAGTTCTATATTAGAACTTGCAGCCTTTTCTCCTTTTGTATCTCGGTGATTATCTGGCAGTCTGAATTTAAGTATAGAGTAAATCATGGAAATGTAGTTGTGTAAAAGCTGCCAAACTAATGACTTTGAAGGGCCTTGTTTGTATTTATATATTGATAAAACTCTACATCCTCAAATGAGTCTCCAATAAGGTTTCAAGAGTTTCTGTTAATAGTGAACTGTTGTATTTTCATTTTTCATACTCTTAATTCAATTTTTCACTGAATCAGTGCTTTGTAGTTTGGAAAGGGACAATTTGTTCCAAAAGCTGATTTAGCATAGAGTTAGGTTATAGCTTGGAAACTTAGTACCTCTTTATACATTTTTGACAAATTCATGGTTTCTTTCTTTTAAAAAAATCCTGCGTTTTGGCAGTTCAGTAGGCATATTTTGTGTTACATAGTACGGGTGATATACAAAAGCTTAATTTGAACTTCAAAATGGGTTCTTTACACACTTTTTAATGCTAAGATTATAAGCCACTCAAAATATTTCCTTTCCTTGAAGAAGAAGAAAAAATCTATGGAATTGCTATATAATTTCCAATCTATAAAGTAAATGTGATGCCTATCTGCATTCTGTCGCATATGCTTCTGTTCCAGAATAAAATTGCTCAGGTTGCTTATAGACACTAATGCTAATAAATATAAACAGATATGCTTGGAGATGCTTTCTGACAACAGTGCAGGCCTCAAGTTGTGATAGATTTTACATGTGTGTTTCAGTAGTTACGGTCCATGTTATATGTAATCCATGTTCATGCAGTCAACTCTCATTTTGAAAAAGAGCTTCTAGCCCTTGTCACTGCAAAGAGAGACATAAAAAGTTTACAGGCAATTCCCTAGAAGCCAGAGAGAGAGAATTTTTATTGATGAGAATACAGAGTTTCTCTGAGAAGGGAATTGCATAATTTATTCAGGTTACAAAAATGAAATGTGTTTTAGCACAAAATTTAGTTTTCTCTCCTTACCACAGCACATACGCCAGCCCTGCTTATTGCACATTAACTTATGAAAGATCTGGACAACTGGATACTTATCTTTGTATTGAAAACAAAGAATTATTCTTGCCTGGAAAAAAAGGATTGTTCCATCTTGAAAACATGCCAGCAGGCTTGGTCCAAGCAGGTAGTTAAATAAATTTTTTTAAAAAAATTCTGTCCTGATCCAGCTCTAGCCTTGCTTTCTTATTTGACTAGTTGCCTCAGGATGTAAATAAGTCCAACATCCAACAGCAAGTAATGCGATGTACATATATGACTGGGCTGCATTTGGGTGTTCATGCACAACTGTAAAGTTCTGAACCATTTTGGAACAAGTCTGTCTTTAGGATCAATATGTCAGCCACCTTAATGAACGTTGTATTGTTGCTGATGACTCTGAATAGTTTTTGTTTTGTTTTTTTTTAGTTTGCATTAGCCTATAGTTAGTCTATAGTTTACAAAAGTTGAAGAAGGGGAGAGAGAGATGTATCCTTTTAGGTGAAAAGAGACACATCATAGGTAGTATACAGAGTAAGAAGACCTGGGAACACATCAAATTGATTGGTATTTTGAGATCACTTGATATAAGTTAACTTCTAAGGGCAAACCAATAACTTCAAAACTGACTTAATGTAGACTTGCAGCACATTTTAAATAACTGGGAGCCCAGTTTCGCTAGAATAAGTCTGAGGAGAGAAAGGGGCAGGGTGGCAGTGAAAACAGAGGCTAGGATCCAGTGTGTGCCATCGCCACCGGATCCAACCCATCCCACAGCTTCCCCGCCCAGTTTCACCCCCTCTTTTCCATCCTCTCCCCACCCCTTCCTGCCTCCTGCGGTGGCTTACTTGCTCCTGCAGGCGGCTGGAGCTCTGGTGACGCGCACAGTAAGGCTCCAGCCTTCCCAGCAGCATCTGGGCAGTGCGCTACTGAGCATGCCGCCAGAAAGTCCTTTCCAGTACTTTTTTCAGCAGTGACTGGCAGCGGAACACACATTCCACTGCCAGCCAGAGCCCATAGGATTGGGCTGTGGGTTAAGGAGCATACAGTTCTTGGAAGTCCTAAAAGAAGTTTTAGTTTTAGTCGTATGCAAGTGGTATAGTGGAATTAATATAGCTATTGCAGCTGTGTATTCCTATTCCAAACTTAGAAATTGGTACTGATAAGTTGTGTGTAATTGATTATGTGCTTATATAAACAATTGCATTTGCTTATAAAATCATTTTGTTTATAAATCGCTGTAAAAATCAAAGGAGAGGCACTGATGAGGGCCTAGAATATGGCTGAGAAGTGGAACAGCATAAGATTCCATTCAAACCAATGACTAAAATCCTTGAACTAGCTTCATGGAGTAAAAGCTGTTCAGTAATGTAGCCTGGGTGAAGGGTTCAATAAGGAAAAAAGGGAATGTGGTGTTTCCACACCCCACATTTTAGTATGTAAATACAGATAACTTTGTATACTTGTAACACCCGTATACTTTCACCAAGGATCACTCTCGAATTCCCACCCTCCTACTATTATACCTTGCGGAAGTAGGCTATATATTCTACAAAAGTGATTCCTGCACTGATTTCAAAGCAAAGATAGCATCTGTTCTTTCACTAGATAAGCCAGAAAACCATGATCTTTTGTTCTTATAAAAAGTTCAAAATGAACCTTGGCAGCTGCAGCCATGGTGCCTCGGAGTTTTAGGTATGTGTGTGTGTTACTTGCCTGTGCACTGGAGTTACGCCGCAGTCGGCTTTTAACTTCTATCTAGATACCGAGGGATGGAACCTGATGAATGGCATCTCTTAACTTTTTTAAAGGCATTTTCACAATATTTCAAGAGGCAAAAGAAAGACAGTTATCTAAGCAAGGACAAGCAGCAGGAAATCTGAATACCAAGTGTATGGATACTGTACACTACCTCATGCAGCAACCAGTGGCAGATTGTCGGCTCAATCCAGCGTAAGGATCGGGCGAGGGGCCCAGGCTGCCTGCCAGATCCCATGCTCCGCTGTGGGCAGGCTCCTGCGCGGCGGAAAGTCTATTTGGGGAAGGGCGCTGGGGCCGATTGGCCTCCTTGGAATTCCGCCAGAGAACTCGCTCCACATGGCGGGGGACAGGATTCGGCCTATGGCTGCCCTTGGTTTGCCCCCGATCTGCTCCCCTGCCGGATCCTTACCTGAGTCCAGCGGCTGTCCTTCGAGTGCTCGGCCAGCAGAGCAGGGGAAACCGCCTTGCGCTGGCCTTCCCTGCTCACGAGTCATCAAAAGTGCCTTACGGCACTTTTACGACGTCTTCGGGCGGCGAAACATTCGTTCTGCCGCCTGAACAAAGAAGAGGATTGCACTGTGTATAATACAAGCCTGCACGTATCTGCACGTTCCTAACAATGCTATTTGTCTGCAAAGTGTGAACAAGCAAACATATGGTGGGGGTTTTAATATCTTTCAAAAACGTTGCAAGTCGCATAACATTCTGTCTGCATTTTAGCAGCCATAGTTCAGACAGTGCGGAAATGATGGATTAGTTTTTGATCTCTTTGGTTTTTTTTAAGTTTAACTGGATATATTGTGCCTATGTTACCATCTTGTCTAAATAATTGACTTTGTTTTGCATACATTGCTTACCATTTTTAAGGAGAGGCAGCAAATGCTCATGTTTAAAATGATGCAATTTATATTTATTTCTGAACTTCTTATGAGTATTAAATTATAAAAAGACCCATGTACGTTACCATTGTTCTGATGAACAAAAGTATACCGCTGATAGCTTTTCAAAGAAAGCAATTATGACTTGAACAGATTCATTACAGTTGCCCAAAATGGAAAATCTTGGGTGAATTAATGCAATTAAATTACTATAGGGCAGGGGTTCTCAACCTCCAACCATGATCTCCCTCCTGCCCACCTGAACAATTAGTTTATAGCTGCACATTTAGTTTCTTTACATAGATAGCCTTCTCCCACCCACCCCTACTACTGCCATTTTAGAATATAGCATTTTTTTAAAAAGTACTGAAAATGTTTGTCTTCAGAGAGATCTCTTTAGAAATTATCAAGCTCAATTGATTCTATGACTATTTGATATTACAAAACTATACTATTGTAAGCTTTTAGGTTTTCCTGGACAGCACTGAACAACAAGGATTATGGATATACAATCCTCGTTATACTATTGTAATTGGGAAGATCTATGAAATCTGTTGTCCTTTGTAACAGAAATGGGGTTGTCAATCACTCTCTTCTCACAACCCACCAGGACCTAATTTTACATTGTAACGCCCTTTTAGTAGCGAAGATTTCACCAGAAGCAGCTAGTAGGGAGGTTGGGGCAAAGTGAATTTTTTTTGTGGAGGGAAAGGTTTTCCTGACAGTGAAACAGGGAGGAAGGAAAGGGGTGTGTGTGTGTGTGTGTGTGTGTGTGTGTGTGTGTGTGTGTGTGTGTGTAAAAATGACTCCTTTTATAGCTAACGGAATTCTTGTACAGACTAATTTAAACTACTTCAACTGAAAACTACATTTTCTTGGGAAAAGCATGTGTACTTCACAGTAACAGAGCAGTGAAATCAAAGTTTTTAAAGAGATACTTAAACATATGTCAATATCTGGTACTGTACTCCCTTTGCTCAACCTGCTTAATACAGTAATTCCAGACCCCTCTTGCAAAAAGATCTGTAAAAGAGGGATCATTTCCTAGGAAAATGATCTCCTCTTTTGCCAATTTTTATTATACAGCCGGAGGGCCATGTTTTTGGATAGAAATCTCTTTATGAATATGGTAAGGAAAGATACATTTCTGTAATATAATGTAGTGTGAATAGGTTTTCCAGAAATAAAGTAATGAATCATACCTTCTGGGGAAACTCCTTTGGAAACTATGGAAACTATCAAAACCTATTTATTTATATGCAATATTGCTATTGTTTTCCAACAAGAACCAAGTTACCTGAGAAAGACAGACTTTTCATTGATCTGGGTAGAAGAACATTTACAGCTGAAAAATAATGTAAGTGATAACTTGCTCTTCAGGAATCTTTCAGACCAGCCTTGTTCCATTCTAGAGATTGTAGAGTTTTCTGTTTACTAATGCAAACTTGCTTTTTATAGTTAGAACTGAGATCTAAGCATATACCCATGCTTACCACAGGAAACTAATGTAAAGAGATAAATGCAAAATCCTGCACATAGGTACAAAAATTCAGAGGCACTAAGTACAGGGTGGGAGACATCCTCCTTGGCAGCCGCATGTGTGAAAAAGATCTAGGTGTCAGTGCAATCCTAAGCATGGCTACTCAGAAGTACGTCCCACTGTGTTCTGTAGGACTTACTCCCAGATAAGTGTGTCCAGATTGCAGCGTAAGTGGACCTCAAGCTGAACACGAGTGAAGAGTGTGATGCAGATGCGCAAAAAAAAAAAAGCAAATGTAATGCTGGGCTGCAGTAACAGAGGCATAGAATTCAGATCATGGTAAGTAATAGTTCCACTCTATTCTGCATTTGTCATACCTACTTGGGATACTTCTGGGCAACACATTTTAAGGAGGACATTGATGAAGCTGGTTCAGAGGAGGTCAACAAAGATGGGCAGAGATCTAGAAACCAAGTCTATGAGGAATAGTTGAAAGATCTTGATGTGTTTAGCTTGGAAAAGAGAAAGCTAATGGGAGATATGATAGCTGCCTTCGAGAATCTGAAGGGCTGCCATACCAGAGAAAAGGACATGCTTTCTGTGGGTTCGAGGGCAGGAATAGAACCATTTGGTTGAAACTACAGTGAAGTATACTTACGCTAGACATCAGGGATGTGGATCAAGTCTCTGACTCCAAGTCTCAAATCAAGTCCCAAGTTTTTGCCCCCAAGTCTTTAGTTGCGAGTCCCTATCTATTTAATGGGGAAAACGTGTTTAAACCTGAATAAAATTCAACTTCTTGTAAAAGGCTCCTAGTCTCAAGTCGAATCTTTCGAGTCTTTACAATCGCCGAGTCAAGTCCGAGTCAAATTGACGCGACTTGAGTCCGACTCTAGTTCCAGTCAATAGACTCAAGTCTATATTGCTAGACATGAGGAAGACTTTCCTAACTATAAGAACTATCACTGGAATGGGCAAGTGGCACTTTTTCAATTGGTGCTCCTCTGATATTTAGCGGGGGGAGAGTAACTGCCCCCCCTTTCACCCTAGCACAGTGTCTTTCTGGTGGCTGTTTGCTGGTGGTGTTCTGCGTCTTTAGATTGTGAGCCCTTTTGGGACCGGGAGCCATTTCATCATTTGATTTTGTCTGTAAACCGCTTTGAACTTTTTTGTTTGAAAAGCGGTATATAAATACTGTTAATAATAGACAGCCTCATGCAACTGTGGGTTTTTGTTGGAGGTTTTCAAGCAGATCCTGGATGGCCACCAGTCAGGGATGCTGTAGCAGTTGCCGGCACTGAGCAGGAGGTTGGACTAGATGACCTCCAAGATTCCTTCTAACTCATAGAACTCTAACATTCTATGAGTCTATAAAATGTAATGTATTTATTTTTAAGAGTTTGTCCTGCTTTTCTTAACCAAAAGGGAAGTCCAAGGAGGCTTACACCATACAATAATCAATACAAAATAAAACATCATAAAATTAAGACAATCAAGTTACCAAACAATAAAACAAGAATATAAAATAAGAAAGAGCCCTGCTGGATCAAACCAAAGGCCCATCTAATCCAGCTTCCTGTATCTCACAGTGGCCCCACCAGATGTTGCCACTCCCTTGTATTCCTGTTGCCTGTTACCTGTATCCTGTTGCCACTCCCTTGCACCTGGCACAGGAAGAACCTACTCCTGGTTTTAGGAGGTTGCTTATGGCTTGTAACTTGTGATGGACTTTATTAATTTCATTTATTATTTCTGTATTTATATACCACCTTTCTTATCCTCAGAATCTTTCTTTTCCTCCATGAATCTATCCAATCCCCCTTTAAAGGTATTTAGGCCAGGTGCCATCACCACATCCTGTGGCAAGGAGTTCAACTGATTAATTGCATGCTGTGTGAAGAAATATGTCCTTTTGCCTGTTCTAACTCTCCCTCCACTCAGTTTTAATGCATATCCCCTGGTTCTGGTGTTGTGCGAAAGGGAAAAGAACTTCCTTCTATCCACCCCGTGCGAAAGGGAAAAGAACTTCCTTCTATCCACCCCATGCATAATTTTATACGTCTCAATCATGTTCCCCCTCAGGCACTGTTTTTCTAGACTGAAGAGCCCCAAATGTTGTAACCTTTCCTCATAAGGGAGGTGCTCCAGTCCACTAATCATTTTGGTTGCTCTTCTCTGTCAGAGCAGCAAAAACAACAATCAAGACCCAGAGCAAAAACAAATTAAATCAATGGGAAGTTTTGCTGGTACAAAAAAAGTGTTTACACTTTATAACTTTACACATATGTCAATTGTCTTGTTCCAAAAGGGATGCTCCATTTGATTGGATTTTTTTCAAATACCCCATCTTCCAGATTGTGACTTGACTAATCTCTGCATGCTCATACCTCTCAACCTTTCTAGACTAGAGCATTTAACTGTATGTGAGACAAAACCTTGTAGAGCTAGTCCCAAGAGTGGGATTTCACTCTCTACTGGAAATGTATGAAAGGCATGCCTACTGGATTGAGAAGCCTGAAAAAAAAAATAGCTACACAGCATCTATGTCTCTTAATCCATCTACCAGATTAACAGCGCAATCCGACTTAACGTTTGTGCCGGTGTAACCAGCGGCGCAGCGAGAATGGGAGGCCCCAGAACGGAAAAGGGATTCAAATCAACTCCAAAAGAGGAATTCAAAGGGGATTTGAATCCCTTTTCCGTTCTGGGGCCTCCCGTTCTCACTGCGCCGCTGGTTACACCGGCACAAAAGTTAAGTCGGATTGTGCTGTAAGGAACCTCAGCACTGGAACAGAAGTGGTGATGACAATTGATGGGTACTGTTAACTCTATATTCTTGGATAGACCACATTTCTGTTAAGCTTGATCCTTAACTCTCCTTGCAGGTCAGCCTCCAAGCACCAGTGTGCCAGTGTTACACACATCACACTAAGGGTCAGACTACACATTACACAGGATTTTTAACATGGAACAGTGGTTTTTAGTTTTAAATAGTGACCAGGGGAGGAGGCAGAGAAACAAATACAGAACTGTAGCAAGGGGGGTAGGGAGGTTTAGGAATTTGCCACCACCACAGTTCTCATCCCCCATGGCTATTTTATATAGAAAAAAGTTTTAATTGAGTGGTGAATTGGTCCCAATGGTTGAAGCCAATGAGCAAGATTTCATGCCATCATAGAAGAAAGCAAAAATCTTCAAAAAAGCACATTGGCCTTGGTCATAGGTGCACATCAGAACATTCACATGACCATTCTAATCCACCCAAATCAACTGAAAATATCAATTTGTGTTGCCTTTGTCACAAAAATATGATACAGTGCACCATTCCCGAGTTCTTACCCTAATCACATACACATGTTGCTTATGTATTTTCCCTACTTCCCACTAACATGGTAACCCAATCATGAGGCTTCCATAACCTCCTACAGGGTTGAGACTCAGATCTTCCACTTTGAAATCATTGAACTAAACATCATCCATCACAGGATAAGAACTTTGAAACCTACTGCAGCAGCAAAAAGACCAGTAATCTTACATCTTCACAAAATGTAGTCTTCACCTTTTGCGTTAACTTGTAAAACTATTTCACAGATGCCAGATTTGTTCCTCTTAAACAATATGTACAGTAATGTATTGGCTCTTATGTCTGAAAAGCATCAAAAGTAATATAATCCTTGTAACAGCAATTGTTGTGAAGTCAAATGCCTTCATCTATCAGCTGACTGAGCTGTTATCTGCCATGGGCAAGAAATGGTTCCGCTCTGGACACAATGACAAGACACAAGCAAGATCATTCTTTGAGGAAGCCCCCCCAGGGAGTGGGTGCATTGTTCCCGACAACCCTTGAGCCTCTTGATAAAAGGATTTCTGTCCCCTCCATGCTGTTCTGCTGCAGTACACTTCCCTGTTTATAGCCGGAGAGAGAGGCTTCCCTTCAACTGCAAGCATTTTGTATCCTGGCAGGCTCCTCAGGAGTGTTGTGAGGAGTCTAGCCAGTTGGTGAGCGTTCTAATCTAAACCAGCTGTCCCCAGACTGAGGCCACCTCCCATTTGCATTGTTTAACATACTTAGAAAATGAAGTGTTCATTTTTAACATTCCTCCTCCAATTGGTTTAATGCTGAATTACAGAAGAGAACTAAGCAAAACCAGGTGCTTTTGCTGTATTCTTTCCAGTGTCTTGAGGAGGAGCAGACCTCTCCTTCGCCCTTCCCTCCTCTCCCCTCCCTCCTCCTTCCTTCCCTTCCTCTTTCTCACTCTCTCCCTCCCTCTGTTTCTCTATGATTTGGTATTTCATTCTCTGGAATATAAATGATGGTAGGACTCAAGTTCTAGCAAAAGCTTTAATGTACAGACCAATTTTTAGTTAATCATCTGTGCAGGCAATATTTTTCCTCCCTCAGTCTTCTTCACCAGTTCTGGACATGACAGGATTAAAAAGGTAGGTGCAAGCCACTAAATTCTTTTTTGTGTTTTGAATATTTGCTGAATGCAAAGCTCAGTCAATAGCTGAGGTTCCTCGTCTCATAACACTTGCTAAAGTTGTCTTTTTAAAAAAGGAATGTGTGTAAGTGGGACAGGGGGAGAGACTCTATTCCTAAATTATATGTTTACAAAATCTAGCAATATTTCTGTCACTACTGTACATCCTGCCCTTTACGACTCCAGCAACTTATAGAAACAGCGACACTTCAAGTGTTTTTTTCTTTCTGCAGATGTGTGTACACAATTATTGATTTCAAGTTGAATCAATGTCAGTAAGTTAGCTGCTGTGTAAGTTTTTTTTTTTTAAATTACATTCTTACTCTTGTGGGCTAAGCCAACTTCCTCAGCTAGAAAGTGTACTGAAAGTATATGATCTCAATTAATACCTATGTTGAAAATAGGTATCTTGAAGAGTGGTTGCAGCCAGAACTCTTGGCAAAAGGATTCTTTCTGCTGTTTAGCAGCTCAGGAAATATAGGTTTGCTTGCTTGCTTGTTTTTAACCCTTGGGTAGCACCCAAAGCATAGTACTCATGGGAGCCACCTTCTGTCCTCCCTCCTCCCTCTTTAAGTCCCTGATCCCCCCCCCTGAAGTCACAACTGAGGGTCGGGAGACAGTGGGTTGTCAGTGAGATTGGATGTGGTGCAAGGTGGGCTACAGAGGGATGGGGGATACCCGGAAGCTGGGAGGGAACTGCAAGTGGAGTGTCCACCTGAGCCCTGCTTTCTGCTATCCCTTAACACAGAAAGGACATTTATACATGACAGGAATATGAATGTTTAGTTAACTGCTGTCCCTGACAATTTAGTTAACTGGCCCTGACAATTTAAACTTTGCATAGTATCATAAGTAAAAGACAGTTCCCTGCCCCAAGAGCCTTACACTCTAACTTTTGAAACAGGGAGCAACAATTGATGGAAAGAAGGAAGAGGCAAGAATAACAAGGGAAGAATATGCGTGTTCAGTTACATATATTGAGACATATTTTCAGTAGAAGATGAGAATGAGGAAGCGAAGCCAATCCTGTAACTGTCTAATTTTCATTTCTCATGACTGCTGTCATTTGCCTCTGAAAATGCCCCTGGCAGTGCAGACATACCTAGCAGCGCTTGAAATGTATTTGAATACAGAGCAATAGAGCTTCTTTGGATCCACCTCTGGAGGATGTCGTGGAATCATAGAATCATAGATTTGGAAGGAACCCACAAGGTCATCTAGTCCAACCCCATGCCTCTAGCAGGAAATCCTCCTAGAGCAGTGGTCTTCAACCTTTCTCGTGCCATGACACCAATAAATGAGGCTGGGGACCCACCATTGATCCCTCCCAGGACTCAATCCGCCCGCCCCTGTCGCCCCCTCGCTCTGGCACCAGCAGCTTCATTCTGCCAAGCTCGCCTGGCCTGCACCACCAGCGGCAGGGGCATTCCAGCACAGGAGAGCCAAACCACGGTTCTCCCATTGCCCCTGCAGCAAATTGAAAGAGGGAGGAGGAGGATGAAATCCCTGAGGAAGCCTCCCCCCAACAGGTTCCCCACCTTGCTAGCATTACCCCCAGCGGCCATTTTGGTTCCCATAAGTTGCCGTGACCCCACAAATGAGACTTCACGACTCCATTGAGGTCCCGACCTCAAGGTTGAAGAACAGTATCCTGGAGCATCTCCAGCAGGTGCCTGTCGAGCCTCTGCTTGAAGATCTCCAGTGAGGGAGAATCCACCACCTCTACCACCTGCCAGATATAAATCTGTTCCATTGGTCTATCAATGGTTTTTAGCCACCGTGGCTATGAATACCAGCTGCTGAAAGGTAACAACAAGGGAGGCCTGTTGCCTTTGTGTCCTGCCTGTGGACGTGCTGGAGGCATCTTAGTAGTCTACTATGAGAAGCAGGATGCTGGATATATAGTGAACATGCACTTGACTCTCAGTGTGCGCTTTGAACTGGTTCTATATCTCTGGAAAGCTTTCAGGAGATTCATAGGTGAAGTGCAGCATTACATGATGGATGACAAAGCACTTCAAAATTTGTTTGATCCAATGCTAGGCAATATCTTTGCCTATTTTTCAGTGACTGAAAAAACTATCAAGCAAACAACATCTGCCTGCCAGCCGGGGTGTGTGTGCGTATGCTTATTTTTTGGTGCTTTTTTCCTGTTCTGAACAATTTGCAAAGTTGCTGTCAGAATTATGAACAGCAGTGCTTGCCTCCACTCTAATACCATATAAAAAGGAAAATGTATTGTTAGTACAGGTATTCATTTGTGGACTGGGAATTGTAAATACTAGAGGGGATAGTAAGAAAAAAAACCAGCTGTTTTTCTAAAAATGAAGGCATTCCTTGACTATTTTTTACAGAACAGTTACTAGCCCTCCAGTAAGTGTACCTGTATGATAGGATTTGATAGAGTTTGATGGAACTAGAATAGCTCATATGGGTTCAATTCACCTGAAAGTTCTTTCTCTGCAAGGCCCATTGAATTACCATGCTTTTAACTTTTTTTCCCCCAGTGGGACTTGTTCAAAAGAACATTCCATGGATTTGTGTCTGCTAATTAATGTACTGTGTATGCAAGTTGCTTACTTAAAAAGTAGAACACATAGCTATACAAACGAACTGAAACTGTGGACATTGTTTTGAGAGGAAGTTTCTATGATACCAAATATACAGAAATGTGGTACCAAATTTTAAAATATTTGTTTTCAGAGGTTTAGTGAAGTATATATTTTGTACCTAGTTTTTCAGAAGTTCCTGGGCAGAACATTTTCATCAGAAACTGGCTTAATTTCAGCTTTCCAAGGGCAAAGAGAGAGAGTGACATTTGCCAAGATTTTAGAAGTTCATGCATGAGCTTTCATCTCGAAGAGCTAATGGTTGATTGTAATGAATCTTTTCTTTTATGAACATTTCCAGCATATAACATAGGACAGAGATTAACAGCACAATCCTATCCAATTTACATCACCGGTGTAACCAGCAGTGCAGTGAGAACGGGAGGCCCCAGAACGGAAAGGGGATTCACAACATCCCCTCCAAAGGGGGATTCAAAGGGGATTTAAATCTCCCCTCCCCTCCAAAGCCTCCCGCCCGGCCCTCCCCCGCTGGTTACAGCGGTGGTGTAAATTGGATAGGATTGCTCTGTAAATTGGCAATCTCCTTGTGCTGGCCCACCGTTCCCCCACATAAACTTTCAGTCTGTAGAGACAGCTTTCAGTTAGAGAGAGACAGAGACAGACAGACAGAAGACATATGAGGGGGCATACTTTCCCCGCTCCCACCCCAATTTAAACTAGTGATGCCCTTTACTCTTAAAAACAGGATTACGTTTAAGAGTATGTAAGAACAAGCATTGCCTGTACTTAGAGCAGGTTTTCCCTGTCTTCCTGGCATGAGTTACTCATCTGGGTGTTCCTCTCTGAGGGCAGGTAATGCTACTGTCGGCGCAATCCTCCGGCTGAACTCTACTCAGTCCTATCCAACTTATGCCACCAGTGTAAGCGGTGCAGCGAGAACGGGAGGCCCCAGAACGGAAAGGGGATTCAAATCCCCTCCAAAAGGGGAATTCAAAGGGGATTTGAATCCCCTTTCCGTTCTGGGGCCTCCCGTTCTTGCTGCACCGCTGGTTACACCGGTGGCATAAATTGGATAGGATTGAGCAGAGCTCAGCTGGTGGCATAAATTGGATAGGACTGCGCCCTGTATCTCTGTACCATGAGTGAGTGACTGATGTAGTGAGTTCCTGCAGAATCATTCACCCCAAATGGAAAGGGCCAGACCAAAGAGAAGAAAGCAACGTCCAGGTGGGGGTACTTTGGACTCTCAGGAAACTTATAATTATTTAATGTATTCCTTGTAGCAGACTAGCTGTTCCTTCATGGTATGGAAATAAATAATAATAATAATAATAATAATAATAATAATAATAATAATTATTATTATTATTATTATTATTATTATTATTATTATTATTATTATTATTATTATTGGGAATTTTTTCTCTCCAGCCATTTTTCTGCTCAAAATTTGCCTGCTTTTCCAAGCTGCTTTTCATCCTGAAGTGAAGTTATATGTGTACTGGTGTCTTCCCCACCCCATAGGACAAAAGGCAGCACTATTCTGCTCAAATGACTGGAAGGGAAAGCCCATTTCTCCCCCCCCTGCCCCCCCGCATTCTTCCTCCAAAAACTGTGGCATTCAGAAATTGCTTTCAGTTGTAATGTGAGTTAACCCTAAGTTATCAGGAATTTGAGAAACACTGCATTAACGGTTGGATATTCAGGGTCTGTTTTTGATCTTTGCCCTGCCAGGTAAACCTTGAATTATTGCAGTGGCTACTGCAGTTATGAATGTGTCTGCCATCTGAATCCAGTGACAATGCCAGTGACAATAAAAGTTGCCCTTAGCTAAACCTTCCATTGTTGCAGCTCTGGGTGCAGTGAGATTTTATAGGAGCAGAGCTTGGTATAGGCATCTTAGTTTCACATAACAAACATACATATGACAATGTTTACAACATATTTCTGTTCCTATTGCAGGATACTGACCATTTTTATGGTGGTTGGCTGCGTTATAGATCATGGGAAGACACAGGTGAGAGCTGTATGTGCAGAAATATGTGAGGTTTTATACCTGGTGATTTCATTACTGTGGTAGAGGTACTGTAGAGGAGGAAGCAATGCAATTAGATTCAGATTACACTAATGGCTCAAAGCCAGACATAACTGAAACCACCTCACATCTGCTGAAGACTCATTCTTTGTCAGCTTGGCAGAAAAGTAACGAAGATATACAGCCCTTGCCAACCCCCCCCCCCCAAAAAAAACATACATACAGGCAAAACAAAAAACCCAAAGTTTAATCTGAATGTAGTAAAATGACTGAGCAAAATCATGCTACATGAACATGAGTAATAAGAGCCTTGTATAGTTTTCAGGAATCTGACTCCACAGGCTTTGATGTCTGACCACTAGTTAAGAACTCCCACTCAATGCCATAATGAATTCAAGTCAACCCTAGAAAGCCCCTCATCATGTTGTTTAGTCAAAATCATGTCCTAAACCTGATGACATAACAGTTGGTGTGGTTAAGACAGAGCTGCATGTACTTCCACTAGTGATAGCACATCTTGGCTATACATATCCACGGATCCACTATGCACAGATTCACTTATCCGCAGTTTTCCAGGGGTCTCCGCACCCATTACCTTAGTTAGGCTTCCAGCACTGGTGCCAAGCAAGCGTGTCTCTTTCTTTACATAAATGCTATAAGCCAGCATGCTTATAGCACAGAGCATGCTGGCTTATAACACAGAGCAGGCAAGCACCTTGCATACTAGAGAGGCTCCCGGATGTTAAGCAGGAAGCTTCCTGTTTAACGTTTGAGAGCCAGTTTAACGTTCTGGGGCCTCTCGAGTATGCAGGCTGCTTGTCTGCTCTGTGCTATAAGCCAGCATGCTCTGTCCTATAAGCATGCTGGCTTAGACCATTTATGTAAAGAAAGAGACACACTTGCTTGGCGCCAGCGCTGGGCCCACTCGCAGGGGATAGCATTCCCCCTATCTGTGGATTCCCAGTATCCGCGGGGGGGCCAGGAACCTATCCCCCGTGAACACGGGGGTCATACTGTACAGGCATATCTTGCTAATAAGGCGGGTTAGGTTCTAGATTACCACTGTAAAGCTATTATCGCTGTAGAGCAAATCACAGGCTTTTTAAAGCCTAACCTGGTTAGTGACAGTGGCAGCAAGGGTCCCTCCTGGTAGAACGTCCGGGTGCATGTCCAGCTGACCGGGTAATGGAGGGGCAGTCACTGAGGAATGTGGCATCCGTATAATTCAAGCGCGCCTTCCTGAGGTGCAATGGTGGCTTACAGTATAATTAAAAGTACAGTACTGCATTAGCAAAGCATTGTAAAGTGAAGCGCTGTAAAGCAAGGTATGCCTGTAGAAGCAGCTACAGAACAGAATCACATATCATATATGTTGTAACAAAAGATGTTCATTAACAGAGAGACAATCTTAATATTTTTGCAAAATATATTGTCTTTCCACCTAAAAGACAGCCAAGGCAATATATAATTAATCTCAATTAAAATTTAAAAAACAAAAAATAACTCTTATGTATACAGCAGGCAGCAACAAACATCATTACCAGCACAATCCAACTGAGAGTTTGGGCAGTGGAGCAAGCGCTCCACCAACTGAAGCCATCGTGAACATGCCGTAAAGCACGTTCGTGATGACTCTAGAGTAAGGGCCGCTGGTGCTAGGCCGGCAGCCCTTACTCCGGCGCCGGATCTCCCATGCGGCCGCCGGAGGAAGGTAAGGGATCCCCTGGCGGCCGCATGGGCGGTCTGGGTAGCAAGGGATGGGGGCCATTGGCTGTGATGGCCCGGGAGGGGGTGGGGATGGCATCAGCCATATCCCCGTCCCAGCCAGCGCGGCCTTTACACAACCTCCTACTACTTCCACCAGTTAAATAGCTGGTGGAAATCCAAGGAGGCCCATCAGGCCTTCCCTGGTTTACACTGGGGGAAGGGGATGAACGTCCCCTTCCCCGAGTAGACCTCTGGGCCGCTCCAGAGCAGCCCGGAACAGGATTAGGATGGCTGCCCGCCGGATACTTCGTTAGGATTGCGCTGTACATTGATTTAGTTTTAAATCACCAGGAACAACAAAAAGGTTTCCTTCTGCATCTGAATTTTTAAGGGGAAACTACATGTTAAATGCAAATGTGTGCAACATAATTCCTACAGGTTTTTTTAAAACTAAAAAGTAGCCTTGGGAAACTTTTCTGTCTCGGAGGTTCTACATGTGTCTACAAACGTAAATATGGAATCCTGGGATGGGGAGGAGCTTGAAGGTGATTTTGGTTAGATTCAAAGCAAGTTTCAAAGGCCTTCTCTAGATATCTCCATTATTTAATTGCAAAAAATGAAAAAGAAAGAAAAGAGCGTATGTTAAGATAATGTGTTGTTACATTTTATACTGTATAATAACCGGAGTGCTGTTACATTTTATACTGTATAATAACCAGAGTGCATTACAATAGTTTAATCTCAATATTACCATGGCTTGGATCATTATTATTCAAATAAGTAGTTTTGAATAACTAGTTTGCTTAGAGGACACTTCATTCTCACCAGATTTAGGGATTCAAGAAATCTTATTACAATACACTGGAAAACAACAGTGTCTTGTAGCATCTTGAATACCAACACATTTATTTCTGCATATGCCCGGGGAGGCCAAACTTGCTTAACGAAAAAGCCATATAACGATAAACTTCAGATGTTTGAGAGTCATAATATTTAAGAAGCATTTAAATTCTTAAATATATTTACTCACCATGAACATTAAAGTTATGTTTTAAGCCAATGGACTCTCAGTTTATACCTGGTAAATAATTATAAAGCTTGAAGATTTTTTATTTGCCTTTTATATTAATTATATTCAATCAATCAAACAATCAATAAACCTTTATTGGCATTACATAACAAAAACAAACATAAAACATAAAGAGTAATAATAATAATAAGATCTCTCTGAACTGACTAATTGACATCGAGAGGCAGGAAGTTTTTGCTGCAGCAGCTAAATCCTGCTCGCCTTTATACCTGCAGCTTCCATGTATTTTCAGCAAAAGCCCTAGGTACCTCTTTGTGATTGATAATCCTCAGGCAAGGCGTGCACTCTCCCTAGCCAGATGTAACGCCCTGCCCTCCAGCTTAATGGAATACAAATTCAATCGATCCTCCAAGGCACAGGGCCGTTGTTTATGTAATCAGGTAGATACAGAATCCCTAGCGCATGCTTTTACACTGCACTTGTTATAACGACCTCCGGCAAAATATCCTCAACTCTCTGTTAGTAAATTTGCAAGGGAGGTCTGATTCTGATATCATCCTGATCTTACTTTCTTCCACCAACAAATGTACCATCAATCAGTTACCGTATTTTTTGCTCCATAAGACGCACCCCTCCCAAAAAATAGGGGGAAATGTCTGTGCGTCTTATGGACCGAATGCTGTAAAAATTGGTAAAATTAAAATGTCTTGCTTTTACAATAAATTTTAACGGTGCTTGGCTGCTTACCGTGTTGCTGTAGCACCTCTGATCTTCGTCAGCATCTCCAAAACGCGAGGCTCCCAGGCTCTGGACACGACCAGGGAGCCCTACGCAAACATCACAGTTGCTGCGATGTTTGCGCAGTGCTCCCTGTTTGTGTCCAGCACCTGGGAGCTCTGTGCAAACATCGCAGCTGCTGCGATGTTTGCGCAGGGCTCCCTGGTCGCGTCCAGTGCCTGGGAGCCTCGCGTCTTGGAGCTGCTGACGAAGATTGGAGGTGCTACAGCAACGCAGTAAGCATCCAAGCACGGTTAAAATTTATTGTTAAAGCAAGACATTTATTACCCTATTTTTCACTCCAAAATACACGTACGTCTAATGGTCCGGTGCGTGTTAGGGAGCAAAAAATGCGGTAGCTAATTTTTTTCAACTAACCATGGAACGTAGAGTGGCTATAGTGACCAGCGTTATGGAACCTAGGTAAAGGATTGTTAACTGTTTATTTTGTTATGCCCGCTTTTTCTCATGCCTTCGGGGTGTTTTGCTTGTTTATTGTGTTATGTATTATTACTCTTTATGTTTTGTTATGCCAATAAAGGTTTATTGATTGAATTATATTTGTGATGCAAAAAGGACCTTAGTCAACATTTCCGAGAGCCACACAGTTTTTATTATTATTATTATTATTATTATTATTATTATTATTTAACAGTATTTATATACCGCTTTTCAACAAAAAGTTCACAAAGCGGTTTACAGACAAAGTCAAATGATTAAATGGCTCCCTGTCCCCAAAGGGCTCACAATCTAAAAAAGATGCAGAACGCCACCAGCAAACGGCCACCAGACAAGACACTATGCTGGGGTGAAAGGGGGGCAGTTACTCTCCCCCTGCTAAATATAGGAGCACCAGTTGAGAAAATGCCTCTCTTGCCCAGTTAGCAGGGGTAACATTATATGTCAAAGAGCTGCATGTGTCTCAAGAGCCGCAGTTTGGCCACCCCTGGCATATTCTTTCATGGACTACAAGTCTACCTCATCAGATGCATGAACACACAACCATCTACATTGCACTGGTGTTTCCTTGCAACCCCTTCTGTAACATGAATGCAGACAATAAACCACAAAGTTAGGATGATTTTCCTGATTTAAACATGCTTGCATCTTAAAGGACACAGTACTCTATTTAAATAATTGAATTCTGCCAGTGAGTAATACTGGAGTAACAGGGAAAGAAATGGAAGGGTGGAGGGTGGTCTTCTGAAAACCATGTGTTTACTCAGCAAGGTTCTCTAATGGTCTGCCAGAAGAGGCACAATGGTATGTTAAGAAACTGAAGCCAAGGACTCCGTTCAGCCACCTGGTCTTTTGAACTAAAGTAAAGAGCCACTTGGTCTCTTGGACTGAAGGCTCATTTTTTACAATTTTTTTAAAACCTCTCAAATGTGTTGAAAATTCTAACTTTGTTCAATTTCCTCTTCTTCTCTCTAGTTTCCAATTAAAAGGTCACCAACATGTTGACAGACTTCAAAACCTATAAATTGGGCTCAAAGTCTGTGGGATAATTTTGCAGTGGTTCTACTTTTTAAGCTTAATACTTTAATACACTTAAATAATAGAATAAGCTTGGGTCTAGTCTCTTGGAATGGGACTGTATTTTCAGCTCTAGTGGTATATATAGTATATAGAAAGTCCTCATGTCGCAGATAGGTTCCTTGAAACTGCGACGTTAAGTGAAAACAACATATCATAAAACAAATGCTTACCGGCAGCTCTGTGACGCCCCAGGGGGCTCTGATGGGCTGCAGAAGCCGCTTCTGGGACGGTGACTCACTTCCTAGGCAGAAAGGCATTCTGGGGTGAGAATAAGACCAGGAAGTGGGTCCCGACCCAGAAGCAGCTGCAGCTTCAGCGACAACGTTAAAGCGAAACGACGGATACCAAAATGACGGTAAGTGAGGACTACCTGTATATAGTACAGTATATAGTATGGCACAGAATGCTTTGTGTTCAGGGCCTAGGAGCTGCAACATGGTTCATGAGTGACTTCATTAGTTTTTTAGGGCAACACCTGGATTTGTGTGTAATGTGCATTGATAGACTTAGCATACAAGGGACTCCTATGCAATCTGATCTGTAGTTTAGTGTTTGTGTTCATCCAATTTTCAATTCACTGAGTACCCTTTCTATTCTTTTTTTTCTTTTTCTTTTTTTTAGCAACAGTGCTCAACTGGGTTTGAGATGGACCGTGCCTCGGGCCAGTGTTTAGGTAGGATTTTGACTATGTCAGTCCTCCAACCTGGGATTCAACAACTTGTTATTGAATGTGCAGTGCCTTTGTCTAGTGAAAACATCTTGGTTTTCCTTCAGGATGAAGAGGTCTGGTTCAGGGTATTAATTGGTTCTGTTGCTTTCAAATGACTGTGGTTATGTTCAGCCGATTTTAATATGAAGAGGTTATATGTTACGTCAGTAACCAAGCTGCTGGATATAAATCTAGATGTTCAGTTCCAAAAACATATACTCACCAACTGAATGCATGAACTCAGTTGATGGTCTTTGGTAAGGCCACTAAAACATTCATTTTTAAACAAGTGTTTCACCAGTGAGACAAAACAGAAAAAGGACGACGCCACTGGCAGATCCAATTTGTCTGATTAAAATTGGATGAGTCAGGTTGTCCTGTGACAGCTTCCTGTATTTCAGCACCATAGCGTTTTGGAGAAGCAACAGAATTGGCAGCGAAGTATGACAGTTACGTTAGCTGGTATGCGTAACAAAAATTTGGATAGTCTGAAATTCAGCAAAATAAAAGTGTCACTTATCATTATAATGCATGGGCATATATAATATTGACATCTTGCAATCTTTTCCACAAAGTGGATATACATGTTTGAATAACAGAATGACTATATTCCCCTGAATGTGAACAACCTTGCTTCTCCCAAATGGCTGCTACTCTCAGATCATCTGTCTGTTGTATCTGTCTGTTCAGTCTAGCATGAGAGCGCCTAATGTTGGTGAGACCTAAGAGCAGACCTGAATCAATTCCTTGGATTTTAACTTTCTGTATCTATGTTTATGCAAGCAAGAGTTTAAATTTTTAAAAGAAACTTGGAGTCCCAGATCAAGAGCCAAATTTTGCAGCTGCCAAATCAAACCAGCAGTGTCGGGGGGGGGGGGGGGGATGACGACGACACATAACACCACTGAAATTGTTTCACAGTGTTATGGCTTGGACAGATTAATTAGCAGGAAAAAGCTCTCTCTCTCTCTCTCTCTCTCTCTCTCTCTCTCTCTCTCTCTCTCTCTCTCTCTCTCTCTCTCTCTCTCTGTGTGTGTGTGTGTGTGTGTGTGTGTGTGTGTGTGTGTGTGTGTGTGTGTGTGTGTGTGTGTGTGTGTGTGTGATTGGCAATGAATTAATGAGTAGAAGGAAAGAAAAGCTGGGTCTTATATTTTTACTGAAAATGAAGAGTAAAAAGTTAAAACACCTGCTCAGCTGATAGCATGCCGTGTGTCCTGTATAGTGTGAGCTAATTTAAAAATGATTTCAGTAGCACTTACTGCCATGCAAGTGTGGATAGGATTGCAGCCATTAGTCATTTTGATTGGTAGATAAACAAAAACTTTAGGTCCAGTTTTAATTGGTGAATTTGATATTATTGCATTTTAAACATTTGTTAGGTTATTTTATGTTATGTAAGTTAATGTAGCAAGGAATAAAAAAGATAATATTGAAATGTTGTAGGTTTTAAAAAAAAAATATTAGCCCAATCCTATGTAAGTTTGAGTCTTGAGTGTCGCAAACGTGCCGTAAGGCATATTTGCGTCACCCAGCGAAGAGGCCAGTGCCGCTCTCCCCACCCTAGGTAGGTTCCCTGCCAGGCAGAAGAGGTGAGGGGGGAAGGCAGAACGGGGTATTCCGGGGGGGTAGGATTGGTCGGCCGGGTCCAGGAAGGGGGAGAGATCGGTGACACTTCATCGAAATCCTATCGCCCTTCCCAGGCTTGGCCACCATAGGCGTCTCTGTCTTGCTGGCACACATCCAAGTATCCCCATCGGGGTGGCTGGGACTTTACCTGGGGGAAGGGAACCAATGTTCCCTTCCTCTGAGGTGACCTCCCAGGCAGCCTTTTTGTACCCTGGGTGCAGTACAGGCTGTACCGGCCTCACTGCATCGCAGGGCACAATGTTAGATAGGATTGCTCTGTAAGTTCCCTAACATTCTACTTGGAAGTGTTGATAACATGAAAATATATGTGCATATATGCAATTAAATAATAATTACTTAACTATATTAATTTAAATGTTGGATATTAATATTAATTAGCTGAGCATACATTAATCAACATACAAGTGACACAGTTTTTTTCTTTTATGCATTCTTTCAGATGTTGATGAATGTCGAACTATTGCTGAGGCCTGTAGAGGAGATATGGTGTGTGTTAACCAGAACGGTGGCTATTTATGTGTTCCTCAGACGAATCCAGTTTATCGATCACCATATCTCAATCCTTACTCTAGCATATATCCACCACCTCCTGCACAAGCTCCTGCTATAAATTATCCTACTGCTACAAGACCTCTCATTTGCCGGTTTGGTTACCAAATGCGTGAAAATCAGTGTGTAGGTAAATAGCAAAATCCTTTATAGATCCTTGTGTACAGATTTCTTTTTACAGGTGTGATATGATTTTCTGTCATTTGTTACATATCTATTAATTTCCTGCTATTTCTGCTATTGCACCAGTTTTACCTCACTTTGATCGCATGGTTCAATTACCACTGAATATAAATTAGGTCAAAGAAGTTAGCCTATTTTGTTTGAGGGTTTTTTTAAGTGGATGGATCAAATCTTAAAGATATGTATGGTTGGCATATACTGATAACAGTGGAGCAGCACCAACCTGCCATACTGAATCTCATTTGTTGTTTCCCTTGACATGGTGCGCTTTCCTTTGCAGCGCACTCCAGTCCTTCACTTTGCCAATGCAATGATGATTTAAAGGTTGGATTAATTGGGGTGAAGCTGTGTGTGTTTTTTAATATTAATTTACAACTACCCCAAATATTAGGTGTGTAGTTTTGTGCTGGCTCCGTGGTAGCTGAAACATCTATTATGATGAACTGGTAGTGAATTGTCACGTGTCATGTTGCACATTGTGGGCAAAATGTCAGACTGTCAAAATGTATTTATTAGAAAGTGTAGTGTGACATGGTAATAGCTGCTTTCTGTATAAAAGCCTCCAGAACTGGAGATCTTATCTCCTCCTCCTATTCCTAACCCAAAACCCCAGTTCTAAATCTTTATCTGCCAAAGCCTAACAGCTCCTTCTCCCAACGTTCCACCCGGAAACAAGCCTCCCCCTCCCTCTTGCCTGGACATTCTATCCTGGAAGAAATGTCTCCTCCCCCCTCCCCATGAACACTCCAGAGGAAAGTTCATTACAAGCTATTTCCAGAGAAGGAGCAACTTGACGCTGGCCCAAGTCATGATGTTGTACTAGTACATGAGCCTTTAATCTGTTCCCTTGTTTTGTCAATGTGTGCAACAACCCATAGACATTAGCTAACCATAGCTAAAATCATGCACGGGCAAGCCAATTGTGTTTGAATTATGTTGGAATAATTCCATTAGCATGCATGTCATTAAGAGCTGGAAAAAAAAAACCAGTGAGATGGAGGAATGGAGAGGGAATGGGAAACAGACAGAGCAAAATCATGATTGGCTGCTTTTTAGAGACTATTATTGCCCTGTCTGTACAATAGTTCTAAAGACATTTGTTGGTTTAAAATCCTCAGATAAGATGCAGTCAACACAAGATTATAGTTTGGTTGGATTCGTTCATTTTATTGATTGCAGAGTGATTTGTGGAATGATCCCATCATCTGATCATTTGATAGAATGGACCTACAGCCCAAACCAGCATAGGATCTGCTGAAGCGTGCTAAGCGTGCTGCGCTGGATCCTGTGTGGGATCAGGCCTGCACCAGCAGAGCTGGGGCACACCTCGGGAGAAATAGACATTTGTCCTTTTCCCCTGGGGAGAGCCCCAGCGGCCCTATAGGCCTCCTCAGTTGTGTGCCGGCAAAATGGCCGGTGCAAATCCAGGGAAGCCGTGTAAGGCTGGCCAGGCCCTGGAAGTGGGTTAGAATATCGGCGGAGTGCACCACCGTTATCCCCACCCCCTCCCTGGTCTGGTCGGCCAATCGCCCCTTCCCCTTCCACCCTGGCCCGCCCTCCCGCCACCCGGTGCAGGTCTTACCTGTGTCCGGTGGCACAGTCCAGGTCCAGTGATAAAGTGAGTGGTGCTGGCCTTCGTGCTAGCGCCACTTACTCTGCGGGTGCTGCAAAAGTGCCTTACTCCACTTTTGCAACACCCAAACCGGTGGAACAGATTGCGCTCCTAATTTGCTAATCTGGATTTTGCTGCTAATTTGTATCTTTGGTACTTGTCCAAAAAATAGGTTTTATTAATACCAGTATATTTTGTGAGATAAACATCCAGTATACTTGACTTTGCATGTTGGCATTGGCATTGATTCTTTTATTAGCTAAGTTTAATTGATATGAGTAGGGGGGTTTTGCAAATTTTTTTGCACTGCTAAAATGAAAAGCTAGGCAACACAGCAAAGATTAGATTCCTAAGGAAGTGCCAGCAAAGTGTTTATTCTTGGATATTTAGGATTCTATCTAGAATAGAAAATGTTCTTTTTCCATTAAGCGTGCTGTGTATCCAATTCCAGCATGCATATCATGTCCTGCCTGTGAGCTATCCAAGGCATCTGCTTGAGGCAGTCTGCTGGACTAGATAGGCCCTTGGTCTGATCCAACTAGCCAATTCTTATATTCTTAAATACAAGCTGTAAAAATCCTAAACCAGAACATTCAACAATGGCTGAACATCCCCTGGAGTGCTTCTGCAATAGAAAACCAACATGGACATTCTGTCCCATACAAAAAGAAATTCATGGCTATGGTGTCTTTGAAATCACATGACACCAGGTTCATGACAAGTTCTCCCCATTTAGAGAGAAAAGCATGAAAGTAAACAAGATGCTGCAGAAGTTACTATAGGAGTAGACTCTTCACTGGAATCCTAAAATCACAGAACTGTATGCTGCAGAAAAAAGGCCCTGCTTCTTACCTAAAGGTGGCAAACAAAGCAGGGCACCCTCAGATGTTCCTAGAGATGGGCCAGAATACAAGGAATCAGGTGGTCCCTAAGGTACCATGGTCACTGGCTGGAAAGGGCTTTAAACAGTAACACCAGCATCTTGAATTGGGCCTGGAAACAAATCGGCAGCCAGAGCAGTTGCTGGAACTGCGGAGAACCAGCAACCACATGAGCCACAGCATTTTGCACTAATTGCAGTTTCTGAACCATCTTCAAAGGCATCCTCATGTAGAGTACATCATAGCAGCCTAAACAAGGTGTCAATAAGGCATGGGCCACCATGGTGGCCAGGTCTGGCTGACACTGGTATGACCGCAGGTAGCACACCAGCCAAAGGACGGCAAAATCTCCCACCCCCCCCAGCCACAGCCACTACATGGCAATTCAGGATTAACTATGGATCCAGGAAGATTCCCAAGCTGTGCACCTGTTCCTGTAGAGGGAGTGCAACCACCTTCAGAATGGGTAGATAGTCTAGCACCTGCATTGCGGCTTTCCAAACTAGGAGGATCTCTATTTTGTTCGGATTTAATTTCAGCCCACATCCAGTTCCCAACCTCCTCCAGGCAGCACTTCAGGACATCCTCAGAATTTGATGGGAAAGAGAGCTAGAGCTGGTGTCATCAGCACGCTGATGGCACCCACCCGACTCCAAACCCCTGGATGACTCTCGCAGCAGTTTCATGTAGATATTACACTGCAAGGGGGACAAAACAGAACCCTGTAGCACTCCGGATGTCACTGACCAGAGTGCCAAACAGGTGTACCCCAGCACTACCTTTTGGCAGCACCTGTCGGTCAACTACTGCAAAACAGTGCCTCCAAGCCACAAATCAGCCAGCTGACCCAGGAAGACACTATGCTTGATGGTGTTGAAAGCTGCTGAGAGGTCCAGCAAAACTAACAGAGATGGACTCCCCCATCCAGTCCTCAGGGCAGGTCATCCACCAAGTTGACCAAGGCGTCTCAAAGCCCAGCCTGACTCCAGACTGAAAGGGATCCAGATAATCTGTTTCATCCAGCACCTTCTGGAGCTGAGATGCCACCACCCACTCAATCACCCTGCCCAGGAAAGGGAGGTTCAATATTGGCTGGTAATTCCCCAGAATGGTGGGATCCAGGGAGGGCTTTTTCAGAAGGGGGCAAACCACCACCATCTTCAAGGCTCCAGGCAGTGCCCCCTCCATCAAGGATGTATTCACTATTCTCTCCACCCACTTGGCCAGACCACCCCAGGCTGATCTAATATGGTATAAACCATGCTGGGCAAGGGTCAAACAGTCAAGCAGCTGGCCTCATTCCCTAAATGGAACCTGTCCACATCTTCTGGTATTATAAACTGAAAAAGAATCCGAAACAATAGAACCAACAGATGCCAACAGAGGCAAGCGATTTTATCCTTGGTGCCTAGCAAAATCATCACAGTGAGCCACCGAGTAGTTTTCACACGCGACTTGTGGGGCCAAATATAATAAGCGCTGTGCGACATGGAAAACTCAGCTGGACAGCGCTCCACTGATATGATGTTCGCAGAGAAAGAAGCCTTCTTCGCTGCCATCCCCATCATGGAGTCGGCAGCCCTAATATGCTCTCTAACCTCTATTCAGTCAGATTTGTCACAAGACTTCCTCCACCATTGCTCAAGATATTTGCCCAGTCATTTCAGTTCCCACAGCTCCTCAGTAAACTGAGGGGTCGCTATGGCTCGATGACGGCAGAAGTCACGCAGAAGCAATCTGATCTACCACTCTAGCCATTTCCTCATTCCAGAGGTCAACCAGAGCTGCAGATGAGTTGCCAGGCCACAGCAGGAAACTCCCCCAGAGTCCTAAGGAATCATCTGAATCTATCATTCTCTGAGGGTGGGCCATACAATTTGGTCCTTTGCCTCTGCGGAGGCAAGGAACCGCAACTAGCCTAAACCCTACCAGGAATGGTTCTGTCCATAACAAAGGGGTGATCTTGGTCTCCTCCACAACCAGATCACCGTCCCCCTGGCCCACAGTAAATACCAAGTCCAATGTATACCCCACAATATGTGTTGGGCTGCAAGCTTTAAAAGGCCAGTTCAGATATCTGCTGTCCTGCACTTTTTGTATAAGAACATAAGAAGAGCCCTGCTGGATCAGGCCAAAGGCCCATCTAGTCTAGCTTCCTGTATCACACAGTGGTCCCACCAGATGCCTCAGGGGGCACACAAGACAACAAGATACCCGTGTCCAGTCGCTACTCCCTTGCACCTGGCACAGAGAAAACCTACTCCTACAACTAGGAGGTTGCTTTTCCCCATCGTGGCTTGTAAGCTGTGATGGACCTTTCCTCCATAAATCTGTCCAATCCCCTTTTAAAGGCATCCAGGCCAGGTGCCATCACCACATCCTGTGGCAAGGAGTTCCACAGATGAATTACACGCTGGGTAAAGAAATATTTTCTTTTGTCTGTTTTAATACTCCCTCCACTCAATTTTAGTGGATGTCCCCTAGTTCTAGTGTTGTGTGACAGGGAAAATAATGTGCACATCTCATACAAGTGCTGAGTTGATATAAATTTTGGTATTAAGAACAGTTCCACACAGTTTGCATGGTAATTTTGTTTGCCACCAGTTTTTCCGCAGCAAACTTGTAATGTGTTAGCATGGGGAAAACCTCTTTAAACACCCATTTACATGTGTTGGGGAGCTGCATGCACATGGGTGTTTTCAGGCGCATGTTGTTCATGCTTCATGTTTGTTGTGGAAAACAGCTGTGCGGCCATCGCAAATACGATTGCTACAAAACTGTTTGAAAACCAGGTGGGAGTAAAATGCATTCCTGAAGCAAAGCACAAAGTACCAAATCTAGGCCAACATTTCTGATCTGGCTGTGATCCTTTTAACTCATTCCATGTCTGCCTGTTTTTCTTTCAAGCTCTAAAATGCTTAGCCATAATAATGACTCTTTTGTTCAGAGAACTCAACCCAGTAACCCTTGGCACATCTTGACTGAAGCAAAGCCTCATGTTCTTTCATTACACATTCATATACTGTACTGAGAGTTCCTTCCAACTTCCCTTCATCCCACCCCACCATTTCCTGCCTTACAATGATTTTTGCAATCCTTGTTGGGTAGTGTAGTGTGATAGCATTGCCATGGGTGGCCTTTTCTTTTACTGTACTTTTCTTTCCTGCTAAAGAGTTTAATACAATGGCTGTCTGAAAAGACAGATATGTGAAAACATGGAAAGTGGTAGAGAGGAAAAATGATATCAAGAAAAGCAGAAGAGAAAAAATAGGAACAGGGACAAAGAAGTAGGTTTTCTCTGTGCCAGGTGCAAGGGAGTGACAACAGGAAACAGGTTATCTTGTTGGCTGTGTGCTCCCTGAGGCATCTGGTGGGGCCACTGTGAGATACAGGAAGCTGGACTAGATGCGTCTTTGGCCTGATCCAGCAAGGCTCTTCTTATGTTCTTAAGCTGTCCCACATTCCTCACCTGCTTACCGGTAGTAGGAAGTTTCAGGCAGTAGTCTTTTGCAAGAGCTGTATCTTTGAGAGGAGAGGCTACTTGAGACTTCTGATGTTTTTGTAATATAGGTTGAATATCCCTTATCTGGTCTGCTTGGGACAGGAAGTTGTCTGGATTTAGGAATATTTGCATAAATATGGTAAGGTAATTTTATTCAATATAGTGCCTTGCACTTTGCCAGCCAGGTGCTGGAAAATGTGTGGTTTTTTTTTAAGTCTTAGCCCCCAAAATGTCTGGATTTTGGAATGGTTTGGATTTTGGATATCCAGATAAGGGGTAATCAACCTGTATCTCTATTTACCAATACAGAAGACAGCAGCTGGAAAGCATCAAGATAGACAATGCTATTTTTAAAAGAAACATCACTTCCCAAAAGCATCCACATATTCTTGGAGACCCACAAGTCCCTCTTCTTGCTAGTGAGTGGCAAAGTCTTTTTTCTCTTTTGCTGGCTATGTGCAAACTCCTTCCTTCACACATGAAAATCAGATGGAGTGTCACAAATTTCAATAGCTTGTAGTGACCAGCTTCCAAATGCTGTTAGAGAGCAACAGACTGCAGATGCTAAGGTTGTCTCGTCTCCCACATAAGGGAATTTCAAGAAACAATGCAGCTCTCTGTGTTGCAACCTGACAACACTAGATGATGCCTCTGCTTCACAACTCAAAAAGAGCTTTTGTAATTTTTATGTTGCATGTTTCTGCATAAACTGCTGAAGTCACATGGGTGACTTCAGTTCCTTTTAACACAGAGAGGAAAGAATCCCTCCAGAATTGCATCGAGGCTTGCCACTGTCTTGGGGAAAGAGCATTTAACAACACAATGCCAGACAGAAATAGAACAGTGTCAATTGCCATGGAGAAACAGTGATGCAAAATGTCGCACCTGCTGATCATCTACCTGTCACATCAATTCAAGATACAAGAGTCATGCCAGGGAAAAAAACTAGCAACCCTATGGTTCATCTTTCCTAGTTATTGTCCATATTTTCTTTTAGAGGCTTTGAGCAATGTTCCTGCTAAGCTGTGCAGCTCGAAACTAAGCTCCGGACAGCATTCCCAGAAGTCCAGTGATTAGGTATCATCATCATCATCATCATCACCGAGCATTTGGAGATGCCGCCACACTGCTGCGCAGCCAGGGAAGGGATATGTGCAGCAGTGTGGACCCCTTAGAGAGAACATTGCATCTGAGGGTAGAGAAGTTGAAAATAAGAAATGGAAACAGAAGGGAAACAGCTTTAAAAGTGAATGTAGCTTGGTGCAAAGTGTAGGGCAGGTGGAGCAGATCTGAGTTCTCACATGTCCTCTTAATTTCCTGGTGAAGGAAAAGTCCTTGTGAAGCTCTCTAGTAAACTAGGAATCTAACCCTCTGATTCAATTTTTTTCTTTTAATCATTGTGCTTTTTATTTTGATACTTTCAGAGTAGAAAGTACTGTATGGTTCTTTTCTGATCTTTCCTCTTAAATCATCCTTTGAAGATGGCCATTCCAATTCCTATTTTTACAGATGGGGAACTGAAGCTGAGGCATAGTGGTTTTTCCCAGGCCACCCAATGAGCCTATAGATGAGATGGAATTTGAACTAGGTGTCTGAGTTCCAAGTGTAACACTGGCTCTTATGTTTGTCCATTTGTCTTCCCTTCCCAATTGTCCATCTGGGAATGAGGTCAGCAAATAAAAAAACAACGGGAAACGGTTGGGAGAGAGAAATGGCATTTGTTGTTGTTGTTTTATCATTTTTATGGCACTCTTCTGTGCTATAAGCACGGTAAAGGCACTTTCCAATTCTAATACTACATATCCATTAATCAAATTACTTGGCGTTTGTCTGTGGTTGCAGTTCTATTTAATCATGCATTTATAAGAATCACTAACACTGAAGACTTAGAGGGCCTAACCCATAACCTCAGAAAAGCTTAAAAAGAAAATCCTGATCCTTATGATGCAGCAAGATGAGTGGGTAAACTTTTTCACTAAAACAGCAACTGTTCTCCAGTGACAGACTGGGCAACACAACTTAGCATCCATACTAGGGTTGATGTTGTCATCATGGATCCATCTGATTGGATGGGTTATGTCCAACGACCTACCCTTTGAAATTTGTCAGCTTAACCTGGATGCTCAATCGACTGCTTATAATCATCATAGTTAGGGTATCATGGATATCAAGCTCCCTGTTGGGTCGTGCTGCCCTTCCAGCACAGTGCAGTGTCCCGTCACCTATAGGGCACATGATGAAATCAACCCTGACTGTTCCCTGGAAGGACAGGTACTGAGGCTGAAGCTCAAATATTTTGGCCACCTAATGCGAAGAGAGGACTCTCTGGAGAAGACTCTGATGCTGGGAAAGATTGAAGGCAAAAGGAGAAGGGGAAGGCAAAGGATGAGATGGTTAGACAGCATCACCGATGCAACGAACATGAAAATGAGCGAACTCAGGAAGAGAGTGGAGGACAGGAAGGCCTGGCGGGATATGGTTCATGGGATCACGAAGGGTCGGACATGACAACGACTGAACAACAAATGCAATAAGGCCAGTGTGAGCAAGAGCTCTCCTGGATCATACCAAGCGTCTATCTAACACAGCATCCTGGCTCTGACAGTGGCCATCCAGATGTCTCTGATGCAGGCAATACCCCTTTCCTGCCATTTCTCCCCAGCAACTGGTATTCAGAGGCATACTGCTTCAGATCCTGGAGGTAGTATGTGGCCGTAATATATGCATAATGCACAGGGTAAACATTGTCTGCACCAAAAGCTGGATTCCAGTCACCATCTGCAGAAGGAAGGTTGAGAGATGTTGGGTGAAAGAAAAATGCTTCTCTTCCCCTGGCACAGCATGGTGTGAATGGCAGTGACCTAATCCTGCTGCAGGAGCTATGATGGGAGCAGTAAACCTTAGTATCGCACAGTGGAAAAATGGCATAGTATTAGGGGTGACTCCTTGCTTCTTTCATAGCTCCCTCATTGAGCTTCTGGTGTCCCCATCCTCTTTCTGTTAGCTAGAAAATTACATAAGGTTTCAGACTTCTTTTCTTGATTTTGTTTTTATTCTCTTTGTAATATATCTTGTATTTTACCTATCTTCTTAGTTTTCCAAATGCAGTGGTAATAGGGTTATGGTATTCCTTGGTCTCACAATGCTTGTAGTTTGTATCAAGGATACACAAGGACACTTCTCTGATTCAGAGAAGAGAGACATCTCGTAGTAATATAATAAACTGATGGCAAATGTTCTTTCTCAGGCTCTCTTAGGGCTCAGTCCAGCCCAACTCAGCACAAGTCAGGCACAACTGAGGCCCAAGTGTGGCGTAACTGTGGCCTAAGATAGGGCCGAGTTAGGCTGCAACTATGCCTGAGTTAGGCAGGAGGCAAGAGCAGTGGGCCAGCACCAGCCCAGGATCAAGGCAAAACTTACCACAGAGGCAGGCAGGCTCCTGTGGTGAGGCGTCAGTCCTGTGGAAGTGAAGAGCCCCCTCCTGGGCTCATCTGCGTGCACCTACCACAGTTGCTGCAGCGTTCACAGCAGATGGGCAGCCACAGGTGGGCCTGCAGGCACTGCGCATGCGACAGTCAGCTGAAGGGCAGAGGTTGTGCCAGTGCCAGCTGCCCCAGGGCACCCTGTGCATTAGCCACCTGCTGCAGGGGGGAGTGACCGTCCCCTCCCTCCTGCAGAAGGGGTAGCCACCCCCAAGCCACGTTGAGGCTGCACGTGGGAGTCATGGGGGGGGAGCGGGGGAGAGAAGGGAAGGAGGGGGTGGGAACGTCACACACAAGGGGGGTCTCATGAGGTCTGGAACCGCCTCTGCCATGACATGCCCATGCGCTGCCTGAAGCCCTGGGCCTCCAGGGCCATGGCAATGCCCACAAAGAAGGCATCCCGGCGTGCCTTCTGCTCTGTGCCTCGGCCAAGACCGAGAGATGCCTTGGGCTTGTCTGCTGCGAGTGGGAAGGGCTCACGCAGCTCATCACGCCCCCAGATGGGGCAACGTCGGCGCGTCACAGCAGGCGCTCTAGCGGGGTGGGGGGTTGCCCGCTTCCATCATCAGGGAGTGGGAGGGGAGGCAGACACACAGACAGGCAGACAGTGGGTGCTGGGGAGGGGCACGGGTGGGTCAGAGACAGACAGACAGACAACAAGGCTGGTGCGAGAGGGATACAGGGAGAGGGGTCTGCAGAGACCAGTAGGGACACAGGGGTCACTTCGCAGATGAAGGCAATGCAGGAACGGGCGCCTCTTATGCAGACGGACCATGGGCGGAACGGACGCCATTGACGGGCAGAGTGGGCGCCGTTGACGGGCGGACCGTGGGCGGAACGGACGCCGTTGATGGGCGGACCGTGGGCGGGTGAGAGCCCCAGTTGCCGAAAGGGCTCTTCACGGACGTGGCGGACGCGAGCGGATCCAGTATGGGCGCCGTGTCGCCTGTCAGTGTTTGCCTGCCTGAGAGGCCCCCCAACTCCCCACTCCCCTCTGAGCCCTGAGGGTCTGGCAGCCCCCCTGCTGTGGTCTCCCTGGGAAAGAAGTGGAAGTCCCTGGCTGGGAGTCATGCAGGGGCTTGTGTGCTGGGCGCTGTCTGTGTGTGTGTGTGGGGGGCAATGCTTGTGTAACACTGGGCACAAGGGGGCTCTGCCGAGGGGCGTCTTTATTGTTCTGGAATGGTAGCAGAGATGGCCAGGCGAGGCTGCCAGGAGTAGTCACAGCAGCCAATCTGAAAGCAGTAGCAGCAGCAGCAGCAGCAGCACACGTGCCCCATGGACCTGGAGACGCAGGCCCTTCTCCTGTGGAACCACAGCCTGCTCCATAGAAAGGGGAGGGACAGCAAGTAAGACAGCCAGGGAGGTGGAGCAGCAGCAGCAACAGCAGCAGCGGCAGCTGAGGAGGGTTGCAGGGCTGGCTCCGTGACCTCTGGCAGCATCGAGGCAGACGACAGTGGGGCAACCAGACTGCAGGCCCAGGGGTGCTCCCAGGAAGGTAGGTGGTAGTGGACGTTCCTGGGGAGACAAAAAACAAGGGGGTGTTCCATGGCATCTGGTGTGTGGTAGCAATCGCCATTGAAGAAATGCCAGTGTGTCGGTTGCAAAGGCCTGCAGGGAGAGAAATAAAACACAGCTGACAGGTGTGACACACATAGCATGGTCTGAGCTCCTTCCCTGGGTGTAATGAGAGCATGATCCTGTAAGGGAAAAGGGTCAACGAGAGAGACAACAACACATGTATTGTGTCACAACCATGGCAAACCTAGCAATACTGACCTGACCATTGATCCTGTGGGGAAAAGAGGGGGGGGGAACAGCTGCTGTCTACATAAGGGTAACAGTTCCACACTCGTGGCGTTGTGTGCTCACATGACTACAGGCAGATATCAGACAACACATTGGTAGAGAGGCATATCATGGCAGGCTAGGCAGGCAGCTATGAGACAACACATTGGTAGAGAGGCATATCATGACAGGCTAGGCAGGCAGCTATGAGACAAGACATTGGTAAAGCGTCATGTATCCTACCTATATTTCTATATGCAAAGAGGCAGAAGTCAGAACTCATGTCAGCACATACCCTGCTCTTACCTGCACTTACCTGCTGGTGTTGTTGCCTGTGGGGGGGGGAGAGAGGGGCTGGGAGAAAGACATGGGTTAGCAAACACTTGCATGGAGACAGCTGCCCAGGCACAGCTGTAAACAGTTTGGCCACAGCCTGAACAGCCCTCTCTGCCCTAGAGGGGGGCAGAGAGGAGAGAGGAGAGGAGAAGAGAGAAGTGGGGTGTTTGTGAATTTTGCCCTCCACTGACAAAGTCCCACTTTGTGGCTGCTGGGGGACAGGACCCCACGCCACGTGCTCAGAGAGAGAGAGAGAGAATGGAGGCCTGGGGCTGGGCTTTTGTGGGAAAGAGGCTGGGTGCGGCTGAGTGCTGATAGGGTAACTATCTGTGTCCATGTCCAGAGTTATGCCACAGCTATTCTGTCCTAACTCAGGCATAACTCAGGAGTAGGGTGTTAGAACTTTTCAGGAGAGGGCTGGAGTGGGTAAGGTAAAATGGCTCCTATGGGTCTCCTCTAATTTGAGTCCACCTTTTTTGTCGACCTAAATTTTGTTCCGTAGTTGTGCTCGAGGGGGCGTGTCGGAGCTCGCCAGTGTCTGGAATCCGACCCAAATTCGTAACCGCCCCGTCACGCCCATGGAACGACCACTCTTAGGCCGAAAGGACGGAATTGTGCCGGCGCCTGTAGTGCGCATGCGCGCGACGTCCGTCGTACATTCGTCCTACGCCCGTCACAATTGCAGCACAAATTCGGCCTCTCCGGCACAATTCAGTCCCAACTTGAGCCTAAAGCACTTAGGCTGCTTTTGTGACTGAATTGTGCCGCTGAGGCCTTAGGCTGGACTGGGCTGTTAGGAGCCAATATCCTTTCTAGTCAAATTTGACCCCAGTGATCAGGCTTGATAATATGCCACTAAGCTGTAACAACTGCAGTTATGGTGCATATATGCTTGGGAAGCAGGAGGCCATTGATACAGGCTAGGGAAGGAGGAATGAATGTGATTCAGGGGGCAATCCTATCCTACTTATGCCACCGTTGTAACCAGCGGTGCAGCGAAAACGGGAGGCCCCAGAATGGAAAGGGGATTCAAATCTCCTTTGAATTCCCCTTTTGGAGCGGATTTGAATCCCCTTTCCGTTCTGCGGCCTCCCATTTTTGCTGCGCCGCTGTTTACAACAGTGGCGTAAGTAGGATAGGATTGCGCCCTCAGTTTCCTTAAGCTGCAGGTTTATTTATTTCTGTATTTATTGACCACCTTTCTCATCAGATTTATTCAAGGTGGTTTACATAGACAGGCTATCCTTGACCCGATAAAGGTCTTTATAATATTGTTGTATTCATATATAGAACCTTTCATTCTCCAGATGTTTCCCTTGCACGGTGTAGTCATCTCTCTTGCTGCAACGTGCCTGCCGAGCTTCTGCAGATAGCTACAAATCAAGCGAGGCAGGATCTCAAGTTGTTCTTGACTTCTCAGCATTTCATTCCACCCACTCACCGTGGCACATCAGCGACTCCTCTCTGTCACAGAGGGTTATCACAGCTTGCCCACAACTTCCGGTCTCCCATCCAGGCACGACCGAGCTAATCCCTTTCAGTTTCTTCAGGCAGGCAAGCAGCTCAACCTCCAGACCACACCTCCTGCTCTGAGATTGGCAGAGCTCTTTGCTTTTCAGGACATACATGACACAGTATTACAATAAAATATCTGTGAAGTACACATAGTGTCTTATGGCATCTCTTCAGCCACTGCATTGTACCATTAAAGTACAGAATATCTTGTTCTAGTTCTCACAACATTTGAAAACAAATTTCTTTTCCTTTCCATGAAATTCTGGGCTACAGTTTTTACTACACATTGATTAAAATTTGGTAGGGCTGATGAGGACCAGATAACATTGTTTTGCAAGCCAAACTCGGCTTGTGAGCTACTATTTGGTCATTTTTGTATATCTATTACAGAAGGTGTGGTAAAAAAATCTCTGATTTGTCCCTATTTTTGAAAGCTTATAACTCCCTCCCCAGGCTTTTGTGATGTCTCAGCATCCTAAAAAGCTGCTGCGACATCTGGCTGTAGTAGCCATGGTCCAGAGACTCTATGAATTCTGCACTATTGCAAAATGGTAGGTCAGACAAGATCAATTTGTGGATTGCTGGTCCTCATTGTCTGGGTCCTGCTATAGCTCCTAGCCAGTCCCCTGCTGGGTCTGACATGCAGCAGTCGATTGAGCATCCAGATTAAGCTGACCAATTTCAATGGGCAGGTAGTTGGTCATAAACCATCCAATCAGATGGTTCCATGATGACAATATCAACCCAGTCTGTCACTGGAGAACAGTTGCTGTTTTAGTGAAAAAAGCTTACCCACTCATCTTGCTGCATCATTTATTTATTTTTCACATTTTTATACCGCCCTTCCTCCAAGGAGCTCAGAGTGGTGTACATATTTCCTCCCCTTCCTTTTGTCCTCACAACAACCCTGTGAGGTAGGTGGGGCTGAAAGATAGTGACTGGCCCAAGGTCACCCAGGAAGCTTCGTGGCTGAGCGGGGATTTGAACCTGGATCTTCCAGGTCTAAGTCCGACTCCCAAACCACTACACCATCAGGATCATGGAAGAATGTGGATGTGAATGTGTGTGACTAGAAAAAGGGACAATGTCCAGTTAGCTGCATCAGGAGAATTTGTTTTATTTTGCCACTTGCATTTAAATCTCTTTACTAACCCTTTGCCAATCACTATTCCTTGGGAATGTACCTGTTTGTTTCAGATATGTGCCTTTGTCTTTGATCCTTTGCATCTCCCTTGTTCTGTCCCATCTGCCTTGGAAGAAATTCATATTTTAACTGATTTACCTGCCTGGTCCAAGTTCTATCAGAGGATGCAGGTTCTCGTACCTACAAGTTCACTTATGTTCCTCTACAGCAGTGTTTCCCAACCCTTTTCAACCAGTGGCTCCCTTGACCACTGGCAACCATTGGCCGTGGCTCCCCATTACATTATGTTGATGCCTGCCAATTGGCATTGCACTGTTTTCCAAGAGGATTCCGTGGCACTCCGCAGCTCCCCTGTCTGATTTTCATGCCTCCCCTGGGAGCCACGCCTCCCACTTTGGGAACCACTGCTCTACAGTGAAGGTACTCCCTGGATTTTTGGAGATGTCTCTTGACCCAGGGAGGGAGGCTGTCCAAGGTGACCTCCTTCTGTCTGGGCTTCCTACAAGAAGACTACCAATTTTCTAGTAATTGACTAGTAGGAGGAGTGAAATGGTGAGAAAAGGAGAATGAGCCATCACTAATTGCTGGATGCTATGCCCGTTCTGCTCTCTACCCTCTTTTCTTTCACGGAAATTGAGACCAATTCTTTTGCTTCCATGCATGGGCTGGCTTTTTAACAAATCACTTTTAACAAATGTAAATGTGGATGACCCACTGGGGCTGTTTGTTTTAATTGTTTTAATTGCTTTTAATTATTAATTCTTGATTAAAAAAGTATTCATGTATTTTAATGTTTTTATTGTAAGCCGCCTTGGTGGGAGAAAGGCGGGGTAAAAATTCTATAAATAAAATAAAATAAATAAATTGTTTGGAAAGATCTAGCTCTTGGCTTCTAGCCAGGCAAAACTCACACTACAGTTGGAAGTTAACTGTAAGCTTTGCTTACAAAGCAAAGAACCATCCCAAATCCATGATGCCCTAAATAGAATGTTCCTGTTCTCAGGAGTGTCCCCGGCATGAGTGGCTAGCGAGAATATAGGCTAAGGCCAAATGAGAAGATTTTACTCCAAAAGACTCAAAGCAATGATGTTGCAAAGCTGAATTCTTTATTATATTTCCATCCAGCCTTTCCTCTAAGGCAGGCGTTACCAACCTGTGGTACGTGTACCCCTAGGGGTACGTGGATCGCAGGCCAGGGGCATGTGAGACGTTGCCCGTTACCAGCTGCTGAGATGAGCAGCTGATAATGGGCAGCGTCTAAAGTGTTTTTTTTCCCCGGGTTACGGTGTGGCTGGGTCATCCCGCTCGCGCAGAAACCTGGAAAAAAGGCTACAGCCCTGCCCATGTCCCCAGTAGCTCCTCCTACCTGCTCTCCTGTGCACCACCATCTTGAATCTCACGAGATTCGGCAGGGCTGTAGCCTTTCCCTCCGGGTTGCGACAGGAGCAGGAGGACCCACCCGCACCGCAACCCAGAAAAAAACCAATTTAACAGGGGGTACTTGGGGCAGCAAGTCCAGGGAGCACGCGGGGCAACCGGAGGCCCACGTAGGGGGTATGCAGGCCTCCAAAGGTTGGGAACCCCTGCTCTAAGGAGCTCACGGCAGCATCCAGAATACGTCTTTCCCTATATTATCCTCATAAGAATCTTCAGTCTCACATAAGGCTTGAGACACTGGCTCAAGACCACCCTGTGAATTTCATGGCTAAGTGGGGGCTTGAACTCTCATCTCCCTGTGTAACACATTCTAACCATTATACTACACTGACTCTCTCACTGGTTTATCTGCAGCATTGATCATGGTCCTCACTTGACTTAGTTATGGTTTTTTATTTTTCTCTCACTCTCAGCATTGCCAAGTTCATTAAATTCAGCATGTGTCTGTTAGCTCAGACTACTCTGATAATAATTTAACTTAGCATGGGAACCATTTTATGTGCTGGGTAAAAGAATGCAAGGGATGCATAAATTATCCTTGCAAATTATTAATTTTCTTTAAAAGTCACTAAACGATTCTGAAAGCTCTGTTTACTGCACAGAGTAGTTATTATTTGTTTTGGAGTAAACAGGTTTTGGAGTAAACAAACTTATTATTTGACCTTGGAGTAAGCAGGTAGTACTGCAGGGAAATTGCCGTTCTTCTTCTGTCTCCTTCTCCTTGTCTCATTGGCTTCACTCTGTTGTTCTCGCACCTAGTCTTCTGCCTTCATACCACCCTGCCTGCTACTGCTCCTCAATCCTCACCAACCCTCACCAGCCCTCTCTCTCACCTCTTTCCACCTATTCTTCCTCTCCTTTCACTCTGTCCCAGCCTCTCTTTGATCCTTCCCCCCATCCTCAGCCCTCGCCCTACCTGAGACTTCTGACAGCTGTGCTGAACTGGGTGTCATGGGCGGCAGTGATCGTCTGCAATGGATATAATCACCGGACCTGGGGACTACAGGCCATGCCCTCTTCCAGCAGTGTGCCACGGCTCTGACCATCAGGGCACACAGTCACATTCACTGATGGCAGGATAACCATGAGTCTTTCTTGATTCTGATTTTTTTCAATACAAATAGGCCACCAGAGAGTATGGCTCAATACTTGTGGAATAAGAGAAGCAGCCATACTCCTGTGAACATCACAGGAGAGCTTTCAACTGAACACATAAGCATTTCATATTCAGTGGACAATCTCTACTCCTCCCTCTATCTCTACTCCCTGTCTACTCCTAATCCAGAGAAGATGGTCTAATGAAGACCACTGCTTTTTTCAGCCCCTCCTCAAAATCTTATTTACTTTCATATAGTCTTGGTCTACATGTTTCAAGAGACACAAGGAAGAAATAGCTTTCATGTGGTGATTATTCCATGCTGCAAATATGGTCCTTGTAGCAGCTGGTTGTGTAGCATGGGCAATTTCCATGTGATGCATGCAGGGAATACTTGTGGCAAGTCACTCTATCATTAGGACCACAGCAAAGAGCAGCTGCCATTGTGGAATCTGTTTCAGCTAGTTTCGATGACTGGTCTAACGTTAAAACAGTCCTCAGCCTTTTGGAAAATGGTATTTTCTATTGCTTCATGTAGTGTCTAAAGATGTTGGCATTCACATTGACACACAACACTGATTGCTATTCTTGGCTCCAACCTTATATTTCTTGGTTCAGCTTTGTTTGTTTATCTTCATTTTGGTTCCAGAACTAAAATTGGCCACAGTTCTATGCCATAATCAAGACATTTGGCCAAAATATATAGAAATATGAATTGGCTCTACAACATTTGCAAATCGGCCAGATAATCTAAGTGAGTTGCCAGGCTCTATAAGTGGAGACATGTTTAAGATTTATAAGTGTCTTGTCCCTAAAAGAGATGAGCTAGTATTTCTGTTTTTCAACAGTACAAATGCTGCCTTATGTTGTGTCAAGTTTGATTATACCTGACCCTTATCCTCTGCCACTTACTGGTAACTATATTCCCACTTTGGGTCTCTTCACACATTGCATTTTTAACAGCCCAATGCTAAACCCCACCCCTGCCAATGCAGCTGCGCCAATGGAGCATGCACTGTATCTTGCAGGAGGGCAATCCAGGTGCCTCCTTAAGGTAAGGAAACTTTTGTTCCCTTACCTCGGAGCAAGCCTCCATTGCCTCAATGGGTCTCCTTCGATCTGCGCCAGCTATTTTGTTGGCACACGTCTAAGGAGAGAAAGGGAAAGAGAAGGGGACTGGGTACATGGTTAGGATCTGGAGCATGTTGGTGCCGCCAAGATTCACCTCCTACCTCTCCCATTCAGCCTCCTGCCCACCCCCTCCCTGCCCAGGAACTTCTGCATTCCTCCCTCTCCTTGCCCCGTTCCACCCCCGCCATCCCCTGTGCCGGCTTACAATTGCTGCCGGAGGTAGCTGGCAGCGGGCCTCCAGTACCACTGCTGTTCGTGGCAGCAGATCTAAAATGGCCACCATATGGCCATTTACAATAGTGGAACTGTGTTCCGCTGTCGTAAAAAGCAGCCTAGTCCTATTTAGGATTGGGCTGTAAGTACACCTAAGATTTTTTTCAGGGGTCTAAAAATATAAAGTGTCAAACAAGCAAATAAAGTGTATAAACAAGAAAATATTTGAGGAAAAAATATGTTTTGTTTTATAGATATATTCGTTAGGATTGCCTGTAGCTTAGGCAAACCCAGGTTGTTACTGTGTAATAACTCTTTAAAAGTAAATTTTACAAGAAATAATCATGAGAGAAGATAAACTGGTGCTATGTGAGAATTCTTAATAGGAGATGCATCAGCCTCTCCAGATATGTGTCAAAATCTACATTTTTAGTGAATTGTAACTTCTCGCAGCCTGAGTAGCTTATACAGGTATATGCTGATATGCACTCTAACAGCCCAATCCTGTCTAACAGGATGCAGCAATGCAAATGAGGTGTACTCCACATCCTAAGCAGGATTAGGCCTGCACCGGCACAGCCAGAGGCCTCCTCAGGTTAAAGAGATGTTCGACCCCTTACCCTGAGTAGAGCCCCAGCCGCCCCAATGGGTGTACTTGAATGTGCAGCAACTATTTTTCTGGCTCACATTCGAGCCAGCCATGTAACACTGGCCAGGCCCGGGGATAGGATTTGGCAGAGTGTGCCACCGCCAAGTCCTCCCCCCTCCTGGGCCTGGTGGGCCAATCCATCCCCTCGGAACACCCCCGCCCCTCCACTGCACCACGGGCACCTATCTCTCCGCGTGGCACTTCACTGTTCTGTGGCACCAGCGGAGCAGCACAGGCTTCTCCACCGGCATCGCTTACTTGTCGGGTGCCGCAAATGTGCTTTCTGACACGTTTGCGACAACTTAGATCAGCTCCGCTGGTCTAAATTTAAACTGGATTGCGGTGTAAATCATTTTCATTAGAATTGACTTGGTGGCTTGGCTAACTAAGAAGGCTGGATATTATGTTTTGCATTTCACTCCAATTTTAATTTTTTCTTAAGTTTACTTGTATATGTGGACATATGGAATGACCCTTATTTTCTCTGTTCTAGAAATTTTTCCATATATGTGGTAACTCAGTTTGGGCCAAACTGGTTCTCTCCTTGAATTAGAAGTTGAGGCTTTATTCCCCCCCCCCCCTTTCTCCTCCTAGGAAGGGAGCCAGCCAGCATTTGTAGACACGCTAATTTGTTGGTCAGCTATGCAGTTCCAGATCTGTTCTACTTACTAGTTTCCAGACAGACACGAATCTTTTGTCATTCTTGTGATATTTATGAAGGATCCATTCCATAATCCTGCCTTGTATGGAATAATGTTTAGATAATTAAAGTTCCAGACTAAAGTTTCTCAGGTTTTTCATAGCACAAATGATGAGGGTGCGGGACAGACTAGCGACCGATGTACATGGGGGTGTGTTTGCTATGTGTACGCTGTATGTCATTAATGGCTTAATCCTATCTTCCACCATGCAGCCATGCTGACATAGCATGTACTGTATGCAGTGTGGGAGGGTGGGTGAGGAGATGGCCAGCCAGAGGTAAGTAAAAAAATCTTTTACTTACCTCCTAGCAGGCCACATGGTTGCCAATGGGCCTCCTTGGACCCACGCCAACTATTTTGCTGACATATGTCCATGGAGAGGAAGGGGGCAGATTGTGCAGGAAAAACAGGAATAGGACCCAGCACATTGTTGCTGCCAAGATCTACCCCCCTCTAGCCCCCAAACCACCCACAACCTGCCCACAACCCGCCTCTGCTGCCACCTTACCTGTTCTGGCATGGGCCAGGTCCATCAGTGACGGGTACACGGAGCTGCTGGCCACTTGCGCTGGCAGCTCTGACATGCATGGCAGCGGCACACCATTTACAGCGCCGCTGCAGCCTTTACAATGGCGGAATGTGAGATCTGCTGTCATTAAGACCCCATAGAATTGGACAGTTAGTGAAACTGTAAAGGGTGTGTATGAGTTTGACCAAACATAGGTTTAAGAGCCCATGTTAAGGATTATGCCATGGAGATGATGGCGACAAAGAGATTGGTCTTCACTGGCACCATTTCATCTACAGAGAATCATCCAGTAGAACGGTTCCAATTTGATGCTGAACCAGATTCTGAACCAAATGAAATTCACTTTGACAAGTTTGGTAGACATTGCCGATAACATTACTCTGTACGGCAGTGACTTGAATTCTGTAGTTGGTAGTAGAGATTACTGCGGAAGTGTCAATAGCTGGCTTTTGCTTTGATTAGTGTTTGGGAAAATGTGTGCCATCTCTTGTGCACTCCTTGTCATAGCTGGCAGGTGGAGGCATGGTTGGAAAACATTATAATGGCTTCCTACTCCTATAATGGCTTCCCATTCCTATTAAGCAGTACTCAAATTACAGGGGGACCAGTCACCTTACCTTTTATTACTGCTGTCCTAGCTACTGGTCTTAGAAGACTACAGGGGGCAGGGGCGGCGGGGCGATTATACTACAATTAGGAGGAGTAAGGATATGGGGCTTATGGATTTCATTAAGAGTTCCCTACCTTTCCCCCCATAATTAAAATACGGCTATTGAGGAAGGCAGTCATAGACCAACACTGACAGCACAATCCTGCGCACGTTGTGGTGGCCGGCCTAAATGGCTGGCCGCTGCATCCTGCACAGGATGCGGGCTGCACTGGTGCAGCCTGGGCTCACCTTGGGGGAAGGGGACATTTGTCCCCTTCCTGCAGTGTAAGCGCCAGAGGCCCCAATGGGCCTCCTCGGATGCGCGCCAGCTCTTTAGCTGGTGTGCATTTGGGGAGGTCACATAAGGCCAGCCTGGCCTGGGAAAGGGCATTGGATATCGGCGCATCCCACTGTTGATATCCCTGCCCCCTCCCAGGCCGGCCTGGCCAATGGCCCCCTCCCTTGCCACCTCTGTCCGCCCTCCCCATGCACCTGCACCGACTGGTGTGGCTCTTAACTGCATCGACTAGCACAGGTCCAGGTAGGTGGTGGAGTAAGCGGTGCCAGCGCCGCTTACTTCAGAGGAGCTGCAAAAGTTAGGCAGGATTGGGCTGCCCATTGAGAACTTCTCGAGCTACTGGCTAATGTAGCTTGATGGATAAAAACAGGGGTAGTATCACAATGCATGCCTGAATGGTGTACAATTCTGTGATCCATTCTGGTGCAATTTGGCTTAATCACAAGATTAAAGGTGCCACTACACAACCATGTTAGGACGTGTTAATCAGTACTGACCATGAGCATTGGTGGTTGTATAATTACACTGACGTGAAGAAAATCTAATTCATGCATATTGCTAATTAGACAAAAACTGAGTTATTGAGGGGTGGACAATGTAGTGACATGGTTTGGTTTGTTGTGAAGATGTGAAGCTCCCTTATTCCATAGGATTGGGCTGTCAGTTTTGTAAGAGCATGCAATTAAAAATACAGTGTGTGCAGGTATACCATGGCAACTGCTACACTGATTGTTCCAATGCGACCACTGCTTCATCGCATGCAATGCCTGGTATGGGTTGTTATATTTTGACACGAAAGTGAACAGTTGTAAAAAGAAAGAAGCTGCTTCCATCTCCAGCTAACACTTCTATGTATGTCACTGATAAGTGGTCGGCATTGCAAGAATGATTATTCAAAAACTCTGACATGTTAGAGAAAACCAACACACACATGTTATAAAATGCAACACGTAAAATATACTAGTGTTGCCATGCAGTTGTATTCTGCTTTTAATGGGCTTAGTGGACTGGAGGTTGACAGGAGAAATATTTCCTTGTTGCTTTTTTCCTTGCTCCAGTAGATCATGACATCTTGCCGGGTTGTCTTCAGGAGGTGATTGGAGTGATGGCATTAGTATTGGCAGGCTCCACTTCTGGGTCAGGTTGAGGAATGATTCATCATACCCAAGGAATTAATCCAGTGAGGTACCAAAGGCTTTGATCTTATTTCTCCACCATTCAATATCCATATCAAACTGCTGGGAGATTTTATTACATTTGGAGTGTGGTTTCTGTGTCATCAATATGCTGATGACACCCAGCTCTATTCTTTTTAGATCTGATTCAGGAGCAGCAGTCTCCTTTTAGCCAGTTACTGGTAGCTATGCTGGAATGGAGGAGGTTGAACAAACTGAATTCAGACAAGACAGATGAGCTGGTGTTTAGCAATCAGTGCTGTCAGAGGTGAGTGGCCAGTTGAACATTGAGAGCATTGAGCACCTTGTCTAAAGTTGAAGGGTTTGGCACATAATTTCTAGGATCCTGATCAGCACCTGGCTGGGCTGTAGCTGCCATTAGTGTTGGGGGGGGGGGGGAAGGAATTACAATTGTCCTAGTTGGGAGGAGAGATGTGATTTGGCAACCTTTATCTAAAGATCTGATCTAAAGACCCAGTTATAGAATGGCTTGGCAGCACAACATGTGAGAGGGCTATTGGATTTGCACTAGATCACAAGATGAACATGAGTCCGCAGTGTGATGCAGCTGCAAAGAAGGCTAATGCAATTTTAGCTTGCATTAGAACCGTAGCTTCCAAGTCAGGAGAAGTAGTGATTCCGCTTTACTCCACGTTGGTCAGACCTCATCTGGAGTACTGTGTCCAATTCTGGGCACCTCACTTTAGGAAAGATGCAGCCAAACTGGAGCAGATGCAGAGAAGAGCGACGAGGATGATCAGAGGACTGGAGAACACGCCTTACGAGGAAAGGTTGAGGGAACTTGGTATGATTAGCCTGGAGAAGAGAAGGCTGAGAGGGGATATGACAGCGCTCTTCAAATACCTGAAGGGCTGTCATATGGAAGAAGGAACAAATTTGTTCTCATCTGCCTCTGAGAGTAGAACTAGATCAAATGGGTACAAACTGCATGAGAGGAGATTCTGGTTGGATATCAGGAAGGGTGGTTTGGTGGTGGAACCAATTACCAAGGGAGGTGGTGGGTTCTCACTGCAGATTGACAAGCACCTGCTGGTGAGGATCTAGGCAGATTTCCTGCTACAGGCAGGGGGTTGGACTAGATGATCTTGTGGGTACCTTCCAATTCTATGATTCTATTTATGCATTTGTAAATAGCAAGGGTTGGTAACTATAACACTATAGTGTTTGGAAGTTGCAGCAATGGTACCAGGTTGCTGGAAGCTGTAGTGCAAGACCCTGCATTGGGACCCTCAAGGCACATTGGACCGCTTTACTGCCCAGATGGTAAATGGGCAATGGGAGCAGCTGGTGATGGGCAATGGGAGGCAGAGGCTCTTCCCATTCTCCCCCTTGGACAATGGGAACATGCCCTAGAGGCTCCTCAACTGTGCTGGGTGTGCTGGGTGGGTGCATTGTCAGCTCATATCTCTCAGCTGACTTGTGCTACCACTACCATCACTGTTTGGGGGCTCAAGGGTCAGCCTGACTGGGTTGACCTTCTAATGGGTGTAGGACCTCAGCCACCCTTGACTGAAACCAAAAGGCAACCCAGAAAATTTTAAGATAAATAAATGACATGACGAGCCCCTGATGAGTCAGCAGTGTGATGCAAGTGGAACAGATTATCGCGGCCTTCTTCTCACCAAGGTCAATCCTCATGACAACATAACATCAGTTCTACAGGAACTGGACCAGTTTATTGACTTACCTTTTAACACTCTATCAGCGCAATCCTGACTAAGGATCCGGTAGGCGGCCCAGGGCCACCCGCTGGATCCTGAGCCCAGGCTGCTGTTGCACAGGCGGGCTGGAGGTCTACTTCGGGAAGGGGACACTCGTCCCCTTCCCCAGGTGTAAACTGGGGCCAGCCTGATAGGCCTCCTCGGATTTCCTCCAGCTAAATAGCTGGCGGAAGTCTGAGGAGGCTGTGTAACGGTCTAGCCGCCTGGCGGGACGGGGATATGGCAGGAGCCATCCCCCTCCCCATCCTGGACTGGCTAGTCCAATGGCCCCCTCCATCGTTCGCCGGACCATCCACGTGGCCGCCGGTGGGAAAGCTTACCTTCCTCCGGAAGTCACGTCCCGGTCCGGTGATGGAGTGAGGGAGGCCGGCCTTGCGAGGTGTCACGAACATGCTTTACGGCACGTCTTGGAACGGCGGAGCGCTCGCTCCGCTGTTCCAACGTTTCGGTGGATTGCGCCCTATATGGGGTCCCCCACTGGGGGACCCCAGTGGCCTCTATGGCATGTAGACTTACAGTATCAGCTCTGACTGAAGTTATTCCTGGAAACAAAAATTTCCAACATAATGTGATGTCATTGCCAGCCCAATCCTATGAGCATTTTACGCCAGTGGAATTAAATTCCCGCAGGCATAAAAGGCCCTGCAGTAGTACAAAGATTGTACTGCTGCTGGGCCATTATAGAAGAGTCTTCTATAGTAATGTTCCCCAGTTATGATGTGATCATTTGCACATAGGTCAGATCCCCTCCCCTATACAGTCAAGTATTTGATTCTTTATTGACTCTGAAGTACTTGTTCATGGGATCATATTAGTGCTGAAATTGTTTCTTCAAAAAATGTTTTCTGACTCACTCTAAGGCAGCTTGGAATTTTTCCTTGGCCACTTTCCCCATCATTATGTGGATTAGCTATGACCCAAAGCCTAATTGCATTTTCTCTATTGTTTCACAACATTTTGTATGATGTTTAACCCATGAGAAACTCAAATAATTTTGATTCTTATGCAATATAAATGTGTTTCAGTAAAGCCATTTTTGCTTAATCATGCTTCATCTGAAGGTGTGCTAACATTTTTCCTAAGGCACATAGATTTAACTGTTTTACTTTCATTTCTAGAGGCCACCTAGCACTAAGGACCAAATTACGGTACATGTTACGCTGCTGTCATATATAATGCTAGTACAATGGTCCCTTTGAGAGGGGGCACTTTGCAGTGGAGTGGGTGAAAATGGGTGGGTGAGAAAGGTATGTTTGAACCTTCCCCATCAGCCACATTTCCTCGGAAAGTCTCTCCCAGCTTTTTTCCTCGTGCACCGGTTCCAGATTCATGTTAATGAGGTTATTGCAAAGATAGATGCACTTTACCCAATTGATGGGGTAAAAATAGTAGGGGGAGAGTGGCTGGTAGAGGAATTGTTAAGCATACTGTTTCCTTCTAAAATTTGTCATAAGAGAGGCAGCAGAGAGAGGGGAGGAAGATAGAGACAAAGGGAAACGGGAAGAATCAGTTCAGTGGCGCATACTCAGCTTTGGTTTGGGTAGGAAACTACCGGTATCTGCATCAAAAGCTTTCATGCTTCCAATTTAGTAAACAATTGGAAGTTTGGAAAACAGTCTAAGGGAAAAGAAATATAGAATGGGGGAGACCTTGTTTGGCAGCAGCACATGTAAAAAAGATCTAGTGTCCTACAGCACAGACCTATACAGCACAAATAAATGGGTTTTACTCCCAGGAAACTTGCCAATGTTGAACTGGATTACAGTATGGTCACTGGTGTCTATAGGATCAACAACACTTACATCTCATACTACCGGTAGGTCCTGGATGCCATATCGGATTAACAGCGCAATCCTGTGCAAAAAAAAAAACGGCGACAGAGCGAGCGCTCCGCTGCCGGAAGCCGTCACGAACGTGCAGTAAAGCACGTTCGCGATGACTGGAGAGTAAGGTTGGCCGGCGCAAGGCCAGCCGCCCTCACTCTGCCGCTGGGACGTCCCCACGGCCACTGGAGGCAGGTAAGAGATCCCCCAGCAGTCACAGGGGTGGTCTGGGCGGTGAGGGAGGGGGGCCATTGGCTGAGCCGGCTCGGGGAGTCGGGGATGGCATCCGTCATATCCTTGTCTCCTGCCAGGCTGGCTTGGCCGTTACACGTTACCATTGGGCCTTCCCCGGTTTACACTGGGGGAAGGGGACGGACGTCCCCTTTCCCCGAGTAGACCTCCGGGCTGCTCCAGAGCAGCCCGGAACGGGGGTCATCTCACCTCTTGATGGTTTCAAGATGAATTGTTCTAGGGTACAGTCATTTGCAGCGCAATCCTATCTCTTTCTATCAGAAGGCAGCTCCATTGAGTTCAATGGGACTTACTCATAGGTAAGTGTGTATAGAATTGCAGCTTTAGTGTTTCTAGACATTTTCTTTCTTTATGTCCAGAAAATAAATTTACTCAGTCTTTATAAAACATGTATTCATGACGTTTTTGATCTTGCTTAGCCCGTACTGGTACATAATTTCAAGCTGTGGATCACCATTTTTAAATGAATAAATGCTAACTTGGAACTTTACAGGGCAATCCTATGGATAGTTATTCAGAAGTAAGCTCTACTATGTTCAATGGTGCTTACTCCCAGGTAACTATGCATTGGATTGTGCTGTAAATGACTTATTATTTGAGCTGGAATTAGAGGAATTTCCAATTGACAAGACCATTTGATGTAAGGAAAAAAACGGGGGGACAGAAGAGCTTTGCAATGTGAAAGTTAGAAAGAAACACTGCGTAGCTTTGGTCTATTGTTGTTGGTAATGAGGACACAGCTGTTATATCCTTCAAGCCAATACTTCTCGAATATTTTTCTCTACTGGCTTTCATCCGCTGCAACTTCTTTACATATAAAGGAACTCAAAAGCCACATTGCTTAGAGAAGAATTACCTTAGCTTTATGGGGATATTACTAGGAGAACATCTGGTTGGGAATCAGATCCAAAAATTGAATGAAATTTGAAAAGCAATTTATTTTCCCCTTCATAATCTGTCTGGCTTCCACAAGGCCAAAGATCACAATACCCTGGCCAAGGAAGAATAGACAGCCTTCTTTTTTTCAGAGCCCATCAGGACTTCCCCAACGGCAGCTGGCAAAGAGGATGGATCACAGACATCAATGAGAAATCCACCCTTTCCAATGAAAGTCTTCAAAACTCCCATCACCCAGGGGACAATTAGTCCAGTCCAACATAGGATTGGGTTGTTAATAATGTAATTTTGAACCTTAAATCTGAGGTGTGTGTGTGTGTGTGTGTGTGTGTGTGTGTGTGTGTGTGTGTGTGTGTGTGTGGCGATTCAGTGAAACTGAATTCTTTTTCTGAAAATGTCTGTTTAGTCTAACAAGGGGCTCTGAGAACCAACTCTATATTTAGTAATTTAAAATGTAATTTCAGTAGTTTAAAAAGTGACCCATGATTATACTGTGGCTGCAATAAGTTCATTGGTGACCTACTGTCATCCCACTGAAGTGATGAGTGGTTGGACTGTCCACAATTTGCAAAGTTTAAAAGTCGCAAAGATGTGACAGCTCCACTATTATGGCCTGCTTTGCTCCCTTCTCTCTCTTCCATCGTTTCTATCAGATCATAATGGCTGTAAACTGACAGTGATAAGTGGAGTAGGGTTCTGCTTTTAAAGCCCCTGACTGACATCCCCTCCTGCTTTCCCATCCCATTCTTCTAGTTTGCTGCATTTAATAATACTTGTCAGCCACCATCTGGCCCCACTTACAGATACAGAGCTCTCCAGCCAGTTTGTCCCACGAAGCCACGCCTTCCTGGAAGTTCCATTGAGAAGTCATCTGCTGTTTCCAGCTGAGGCTGTTACTCTTCCAAATAGAAAATTCTTGCCTTTGTATTCAGGCCCATTGATAGGTTCTTCAGAGCCAAGTCCAGATGCCTTCTGGGAATGCTTTTGTTAAATTTATTATTGTGGCTGCAGTGAAATGTTTGGGAAATGAGGTGGACTGTTATTGTGAAGGGAACAGAGATTTGGGTTTCAGATCACCATTGTCACTTGGTTGTTGGTCTTGAATGAGATGGTCTGTTTATATATAATATATGGACCCAATTGGGTCTTTGTTCGGCCCTTCTGAGGGCAAGGCTTCAAGTGGTGTTGTGCGCATGGCACTCAAAGCCTTCCCAGGCCTATTCATAAGCAGCCGAGCCGCTGAGGAAGACGCGGCTCGGCTTGCCGGCTCCGGGAGTGATGCGCCGGGATGGGGTTGAGTGTCCCGGGGGGGGAGGGTTTGATGTGCCAGGACTCCCGGCGTGTCAACCCCCTGGCGTGTCAACCCCTCTGGGCACCTCCCAGTGCGTCACCCCATGCGTTCCGCCCCCCGCCCGCCACGCACCAGTGACGCCAGTGGACAGTTGGAAGTTGAAAGGAAAGTTCAAGATCATAAAGACTGGGGGCACACAAAAAATATCTGAGGAAAAAAATTGTGGGTGGCACATATCACACGCCACCTCCGCTTGCCTTACTACTCTCCTCTACACTGGGAAGAGGCGGGAAAATGCCGGCAGTCTACTGACTGCAACGCATTCTGGGGCGGGGTGAGACCAATGGATCGTAGGCATTCCGCAACGTTCCCCGCAGAGGACTTCCTTGTCCTTGAGGCTACAGGTCGCTAAGGTTATCGCCATAGTCAGGAGTTGGATTCTGGGGAGTGTTATCCTCTGGTCTGACAGGCTGTCACGCAGAGTTTGGTGTAAGGCATTTCACATGTGCCATGTTGACATTGCTTGGCGCATGGTGCATTATCTGCCCCTTATCTGCCCCATCAGCAGCTAATTATGTCTTAATGAACATGTGAACATAAGAACATAAGAAGAGCCTTGCTGGATCAGGGCAAAGGCCCATCTAGTCCAGCTTCCTGTATTACACAGTGGCCCCACCAGATGCCTCAGGGAGTACACAGCCAACAAGATAACCTGTTTCCTGTTGTCACTCCCTTGCACCTGGCACAGAGAAAATCTACTTCTAAAGCCAGGAGGTTATTATTTTCGGAGCCGGCAAGCTCCGCTGCGCTAACTTCCGCAGCTAATCCTTTTGCACTACAGCTGATCGTCGGGAGTTAATTTATTCTGCGCACGCGCACGGCGAAGCTCCACCTCCAGTCACAGCAGCGTGACCTCACAGCAGTCGGAGCAACAACGTGCGGAGCTCATTGGAGCTCCAAGCCTTCTCACAGTGCCTTCTCCCAGCCTCCCCATCTTCCAGCAGCAGCAGAAGCCTTACCCCTCGGATCAGACCCTCTTTGCAAAGGTAATTGGGTCAAACTGATAGTAGCCATGCTTACGTTTGGCCCATCTGGGTTGGGGATGTTGTTTTGCAAGGAGGAGGGGGAGGAAATTGCGCAAGGAAGAAGGGGGAGGAAACACTGGCGTCGCTCGAGGTGGGGCGGAAAGCTAAGTTCTGCAGCTTTCCACCCCACCGTTACTCTCCGGTACGAGGTGCCCCGCCCCCTCGTCATAGGAGCCCATCAGCAGAGAGAAAGCAATGCGCAGGGACTCTCCTGCGCGTTGCGTTCTCTCCGCTGACGGGCTCCTACGACAAGGGGGCGGGGGCGCCTCGTACCGGAGAGTAACGGTGGGGTGGAAAGCTGCAGAACTTAGCTTTCCGCCCCACCTCGAGCGACGCCAGTGGGAGGAAAGATCTTAAAAGCGCCCCGTCTCCTGCCCAAGATGTCCTTCAACTTTGCTTTGCTTTGCAAGGAGGAGAGAGAGAGAGAGAGAGAGAGAGAGAGAGAGAGAGAGAGAGAGAGAGAGAGAGAGATATCTTGGCATGTGTCTTTTTGCAGTAACATGAGATCAAGCTCTCTGTTTGGTGTTTTTCTTCTCTCCCATCTATGCAGTGTATTTTTTGTAGTTGAGAAAATGCAATCCCCCCTTCTGTGTCTCTGATTTTTGTGTTGGGCCTTACACACACACACACACACACACACACACACACACACACACACACACACACAGAGTTAAATAAGACATGTTTTCAAATTTAAAATTGTTTTAATACTTTATTTTAAATGATTAATTTGCTAATTAATTAATTGATTGATTAATTGATTAATCCAATTAATTAATGTAGCAATTAATTAGCAGGGGTACAAATTGGACCATGATAGGGGGTACATGGGCCTCCAAAGGTTGAGAACCCCTGGCTTAGATAGTTTCAAATGTTCAAAGTGTTTAGCATACCTAATTTTAGTAATCCTTACAACACAGGCTTGTAAAATTCCAATATTGTAGATGCTGGCTGAGAAACAGTGACGTGCCTAAGATCACCTAGTGAGTTCTTGGCAGAGGTATGGTTTGAATCAGACATTTCCTAGTTCTTAGTTCACATTCTTGGCTGGTACACTACACCAGTCCTTAACAGTGCCTTTTAGCGTCTCTTATGCTGCTTGTGTGTGCATGGGAATGTTCCTAATGTGGGATAGAAAGTGAAAGAAACCACTTAAAAACTGGATGCATAGGCTAGCCACAGAGTAGTTCTGACATTAGTATTATAGAAATGGGAAATTTCTGAAACTAGAGACACTGATGTCATCTTAAACAGTCATGAACTTGAATGTTTGAAGACACACACATTTCCTTGCACTTTATGGAGTTTTAGCACTGTAAGCTCCAATGTACACTTGCCCCACTTATCATGTGAATTTGACCAGAGTAATTTCTCCTGACTGCGACAGAGACAGCAAAAAAGCTTGTGAGGAATTGGCCCAATGTTAAAAAAAAAATGCACCCTAAAAATAGCATCTTGGAGTGTTCATTTTCAAACATGATCAATCACAAACCAAAGGCTGGCTATCTGTAGAATGATGATTGCTTTGAAAATCATTTAGAATGTGATAATTGATCTGTACTCCTAATAAGAACATAAGAACATAAGAAAAAAATTCACAATCCCTGCTGGTCTTCACCACCCAGAAAAGTTTAGTGTCATCTGCAAACTTGGCCACCTCACTGCCTATCCCCGACTCCAGGTCATTTATGAATAAGTTGAAAAGCACCAGTCCCAAGACCGATCCTTGGGGCACATCGCTTTTCACCTCTCGCCATTGTGAAAATTGCCCATTGACTCCCACTCGCTGTTTCCTGGTCTTCAACCAGTTCCTAATCCACAAGAGGACCTGCCCTCTTATTCCCTGACTGTGGAGTTTTCTCAGGAGCCTTTCATGAGGGACTGTGTCAAACGCCTTCTGAAAATCCAGATATATAATATCCACGGGTTCGCTCGCATCCACATGCCTGATCCCTTTTGCCTTTCTTTTTTTAGACATGAACAAAATAATGTTCTTTCTAGTAAATTTTTCGGCAATGAAATCACATACTTTCTCTGCTTTCTCTTCCCCTCCCCTTTCCTCTCAAGATAATAGCAACTGATAAGAAATAGTGCTTAACAATATTACATTCCTAAAGTGCGGACTAAGGCCAAGTTCAAACGATTGCTGTCCTGGGTCACTGTTGTTTTTCCAGGGACAGCCAGCTAGACTAGGAACCGTCCAAGACCCATTCTCTCAACACCTGTTTAAATGTAAATTTCTGTGATATAAATTGTGTGGGTGTGTGGGAGGTCTAAGCTTGAGCTTAACTTTAAGTCAATGAGACTTCCAAATGCTCAACGTTCATAGGTTCATGCCTTTTCGCATATACAACTGCATATAAAACTGTGACACAGTTTCGGGAGTTTTCTAAAGGGCCGGCTTCGGTATCCTGAGCCTGTTCCCGGGCCGCACTGGCGGGAACACGATTGGGCTGCCTACTTGAATTTGAGGAGAAACTCATCCTAGCAGTAAGAGTGGCAGCATAACAGACCAAATTGTCAAAACAAGATAAGGAATGTCTCTGAAGATTTTTGTTTCAGACTAGATGAGGCTATATGGATTTTTTTGGAATGATTTTGACAAGGAAGTGATACAGTCCATTCCATCGTCTATATCCTGTCATTGATTGCTTCTGATTAGGGCTTCACTTCTAGGTTTTATAATTCTTATTAGTTCTTAATGCTTGAATCACAGTCATTCTATGAGACCAAGCTTAAATGCTGGGTGCACAAAAGAATCTTACCTGTGCAGGGATTACATATGACCATCATTATAATCAGGCCACCAGCTCCTGTGTTGGCACACTTGCATGGCATCTACCTGAGCTCTAAATGAACCTCCTAATTAATGAATCTACCTGTTCATTAAGATCGGGGGGAGGGGGGCTCTTGCATGTCCTGCTGCCTCTGGAGATTTGGCTGTTGGTGACATGTGAGAGGGCCTTCTCAGTGGCAGCCCCAAAAATATGGAATTCCCTGCCCTCTGTTGTGCACCTATCTTGCTCCTTGCTGGTTTTCTGTTGGAGATTGAAGATCTGGCTATTTAAACAAATGTTTCCTGAACTCACATGACTTGGGTCACTTATGTCATGATTATAGAATCATAGAGTTTGAAGGTGACCACGAGGTCATCTAGTCCCACCCCATGCCTGTAGCAGGAAATCCTCCTTGAGCATCTCCAGCAGGTGCATGTCAAGCCTCTGAAGATCTCCATGATTTTGTTTAGTTTGTTGCTCCTTGTTTTGATTGTGTTTTTTATCTTGTTTGTGTTTTTAATTGACTTAATTCATATTATCAGTCTCCTTGAGTCTTTCAATGGGACAAGTGCAGGGTAGAAATTTTAAATAATAATAGTAGCATATAAGAACTTGTTTGGCTATTTTAGTGTGTTTTTAAGTTTATTTTAACATGGCCTCAATATCCGAAAGACTTTGTGCAAATAATAATATTTATTATAGAATTTATACCCCGCCTTTCTCCCACAAGAGCAACCAAGGCGGCTTACAATAAAAACATTAAAATACATATATACATTTAAAATCAAGAATTAAAACAGTTAAAACAATTAAAACAAACAACCCCAGTGGGTCATCCACATTTACATTTGTTAAAAGCCATCTGTTAAAAAGCCAGCCCGCCATGTCAGACATCAAAAGCTGATCTAAATAAAAATGTCTTAAGGCCTCGCTGAAAGGTCTCTAAGGAGGGAGCCATTCTCAATTCCAGGGGGAGGGAATTCCACAATTGGGGCGCCACTGCCGAGAATGCCCTGTTCCGCGCCGCCATCCCCCTCACCTCCGTCAGTGGCGGCACGGTTAACAGGGCCCCCCCTGATGACCTCAGAGTACGGGTCGGATTATAAGGAAGGAGGCGGTCCCTCAAATACCCTGGACCTGAGCCGTTAAGGGCTTTAAAAGTCAAAACTAGCACTTTGAATTGTGCCCGGAAACGAACTGGCAGCCAGTGTAGCCGCCGAAGCAACGGTCCGACTGAGTCGAACCGACAGGCCCCGGCAACCACCTGGGCCGCCGCATTCTGCACTAGTTGCAGTTTCCGAACAGTCTTCAAAGGCAGCCCCACGTAGAGCGCATTGCAGTAATCTAGTCTAGATGTCACTAGGGCATGGGTCACTGTGGCCAGGTCTGCACGATCCAAGTACGGTCGCAGCTGGCGCACCAGCCAAAGCTGGGCAAAAGCCCCCCTGGCCACAGCTGCCACCTGGGAGTCCAGGAGCAGCTGCGCATCCAGGAGAGTATAGTATTAATACTCTCGTGGATGCGCAGTATGCGCATAGTATTAATATATCATCATTATAAAGTACACTGAAGGTGAAAAAGAGTAGAGACATGTTAAGCATTATTCCTTTTATATACCGTATTGGTCTGAGTATAAGACTCACTTTTTTCTCCTAATTTAAGTTTTTAAACTAGGGGTGCGTCTTATAATCAGGCTGTTGCAATTTAATGCCAGTGATTTAATTAATTCTTTTTAATAGCACCAAACTTTAAGGGTGCATCTTATAATCAGGTGCGTCTTATACTCGGGACAATACGGTATTTCATGTTCACAGCAAAAGGTCTTGGCACCTAATAAGTGACTTATTGCACTAAACTCAGCAATTTATTTTCACGTCTCTATACAGTGGTTCCCAAACTTTGTAGCACTGGGATCCAGTTTTTAAAATGACGTTCTGTCAGGACCCACCTAGCTTAACAATACTTTTTAAAAAAAAGTTTCACTTTACCAGCACTCAAGTCTCTGTTTGCATCCTTTTTGCTATGGTGGTGGGGAACTTCTGGAGCGTTTGTTGAGCTCCACATTCATGGATCGGGACCATTCTGGTGGCCTTGCAGTCCCCTTCGCCTGGCCTTTGATAAGAGCTGAGGCATGGTCATCTACTCATGAGTAAATATGCATGTGTGACTCAGTTTTGCTTTCCATAGGCTGAATTCTGTATATTTTTCTTGTCAGCTTGGAGGGGAGAGGGACTTCCTTCTTGAGAGATTGTTGAGGCCTGTGTTCATCGGGTTGAGACCTTTCTGGTGGTGTTGTGTTCCTTTCAGCCTGCCCTTCGAAATGGACCAAGGCATGGTCACCTACTCATGAGTAAATGCGCAGTGCTGCTCTCAGTTTCCAGAAGGTGCAATACATTTTCCTTGTCAGTTATCAGTTGTCAGTTTTTCAGGACCCATCAAAAATCAGGTCAAGCCCCACTTTCTATGTATGTCCCTCCCATCCCACAGTTTGAGAAATGCTGCTCTATAATATATACTGTGCAACTGAAAAAGGAAGTGATGTTTCAACAATGCACTCTATTCTGGTCTCTTGCTTATGAACTATTGCTAGTAATTTTCCAGGGAACAAAAGGTGCCAAAGAATGTCCTTGGAGCTCTTAAATGCTTTTTTTTCCTGGAGTGTTTAAGTCCGATGTAGTCAGTAAGGCTAAAACATTGTTATGTTGTATTGCAACCAGAATAGCAGTGTTTGCACTTTTCGTGTTGTTTAACTTCATCTTTCCTATATGTTCTGATTTGATATTATGGTGTCTCTCACTGTGCAGAAAGAGAAGGCTGGGTTCATTCATTCATTCATTCATTACCTGCCTTTTATCTGTAGGTCACAAGGCATCCCTCAAAAAAATAAAAAGCAATGTAAAAACAATACAGCAAGTCCTCACTTAAAGTTGTTGATAGGTTCTTCTTGGAAACTGCGACTTTAAGAGAAACGACTTATAATGAAACCAATTTTACCATAGGCTAATTGATAAACATTTATATGGCATTTTCCCATCAACTTTAAAACGAAATGACTTAAAATGAAACAACTTTAAGTGAGGACTTACTGTACAATAAAATCAGGAGCCACCTAGCTTAATGAGACTAGTTTTGATCATAATCAAAACTAGTCAGGCAGTAAAAATAGAGACACCACAAACTTTTAAAATTATTCATTTACAGGTGGGCCCCCATATCCGCTGGGGATATGTTCCAGGACCCTCCGTGGATACTTGAAACCGTGGATAAGAGCAAACACCCCCTCCATGGTTTCCTGAGGCCCCCCCTCCCTGCCTCCCCTGCAGGCAGGCATGCTTGCCCCCCCAGTTCTTATTTTTCTTTCAGCAAGCTTTGTTTCTTCCTTAAAACAAACAGAGAAGCAGCCTCCATTGCAGGCAAGTAGAACGAGACTAAGTCCTAGAGAGGCTCTGCAAGGTTTCTGTTAACCTTGCAGAGCTTCTCTAGTACTTAGTCTCATTCTACTTGCCTGTAATAAGCTTCTCCTGTTTGTTTAAGGAAGAAACAAAGCTTACTGGGGAAAAAAGTAAAAGCCTGGGGGGTCCCCACGATCCGTGGATAACTGAAACCGTGGATAGCGAATCAGTGGATATGGGGGCCCACCTGTATTTCTGGTGTGGCGGGCTTCTTCCTGCTGCAGCTTTCCCGCCGCTTTCTTCCTCTTCCTCCCGGCTGGCTGGCTGCTGCGTCCTCCAGCCAGCCGGGACTGAATATACTGGCTCATACTCCTGCGTGAGCCTTGCACAGGCGCACAACGCCTGGGAGCTGCATCGGAATCGTCTGGGGAGTCCCAGACGGTTCCGAAGGGCTCCCAACCGTTTTGCGCCTGCATGGCTGCAGAGGACTCAGCAGCCAGCCAGGAAAGGCTGGGTTTCCGGGGCCGGCCGGGACAGACCCCGGAGACGGGGACTGGGAAGCCTACCCATATGTCCCCTGGAAAGTCTTAACCAGCAGTGTGGCTGATACCTGTGCCTGGTAAGACTGTGGACCGCCATGAAGTATCCATCTGTCAAGTCCATCCACCTGACCATGGCTTAGAGGAGGTCTGGGGTGTGTGTTAAGGGTTTCCTACCATTGGACTAGCCAGTGGAATAGGTAGAATCTTAGTCCCCCATAAAAAGTGTGGATGTGTTTTGTTCTAGCACTTGTGGAGTTAAGTGCACATTATTGCTACACCCCTCTGGCCCAGGATGTGAATGATGGAACTGCAACTAGGGTCAGTCTAGCTAGTGCTTGCATTAGGATTTTATTTCATTTTGTCTTTAATTTAGATAGATAGATAGATAGATACCTTTATTGGCATAAACACATCAAACAGACAAACATAAACAAACAACCCAAAAAATCCCCCAACAGATCCAATGACAACAACCAATCTTGCAGAGAATTTCTCCCCAAACTGTCCCACGATTAATCTATACATCAAAACTCATTTCCCGAGTAGCCACCACCACAGAAGCAAAAGTTGCAACATCATCAAGTCTCCCATCATCTTCTGTTGACAGAAGGGCTCGGAGAATATCCGCCTCAATCCAGCCCTGAAAACACGTCAGTATCGAATTAAGGTGTTTCTGACGGAAAGACTCGTGCAGAGAGCATGATAAAAAGATATGCTCAGATGTCTCCACACACTTCATGCCACATGAACAGAGCCTTGCTGAAACAGGTATTCCTTTGTACCGCCCCCATAAAAGGGCAGAAGGGAGAGCGTTACACCTTGCCAGCATAAAAGCCCTTCTTAGCTGTGGGTTATGCAACTGATATAGATAAGTTGACAGCTTCCCAAACTTTATAGGCAGATGGAGATGCAATGGAGAACACGTTGTATCAGCTGCACTGATTAACTCTTGGTGCTCGATGTCGAGAGTTCTCTCCTTAATAGTTCTAAATGCTGCAGCTAACCCCATCATGCCTAGCATCTCACTGTCAAGCCCCATCGATTTTAGCTTTGTAAGCAGAGTAGAAACCCCACAAGGCAAAGATGTGTCTGATAGTAGGTGGTAAATCAGGCTATCACTTGTTGCTTTAAAAAGAATGCCCAGCCAGAATTTGGCAAATCTTAGCCACGCCAATGTATTCAGCCTTATAAGACCGGTTTCAAGGCACAGAGCTGAGTACGGAACACAACGTGGCATACCCAAAATTTTCCTGAGGAAATTAGATTGGATACGTTCCGTGGCAAGGTCTGAATCCTTGAACCAGATCGGGACACCATATAAAGCTTGAGAGACAACTTTGGCCTTATAGGCTTCCAGAGCAGCCGGGACATATCTGTTGCCCAGAGTAAAATAAAATCTCGCAACTCCTGAAGATGAGAGTTTGGCCAAATTAGAAATGGAGCGGCGATGAAAAGCCCAAGAGTGCCTGTAATGGAATGTGATGCCCAAGTATTTAAACTGGCGGACTTGTTCAATACTGTTGCCCTTGCAGGTCCAGTTATAGATTTTGTATCTATTTGCAAAAATCATAATTTTAGATTTGGCATAGTTAATGTTCAGTTTGTTGGCTGTTAGGTATTCAGCACATCTATTAAGTAGCCTCAGGAGACCCACACGAGTACGTGAAAGGAGAATCATATCGTCCGCATACAAAAGCAGCGGTACCTGACAGTTGCCCAAACATGGACAGTGACTGTTTACATCCTCCAGGGCCAGGGCAAGATCATTCAAAAATAAATTGAACAATAGGGGGGCCAAAATGCATCCCTGCTTCACTCCTTTATTAACAGATATGGACTGGGATAGGGCCCCAGTTCGCGGGCACCGCACTTTGCAGGAGTTGTTGGTATAGAGGGATCTAATCAATAGCAGGAGTCTTTTTTCTATTCCTTGTGAACTAAGCTTGTTCCATAACAGTTCTCTGTCTACTGAATCAAAAGCCCCTTTTAAATCAATAAAAGCCACATATAATCTTGCTCTGGATACCCTGACTTGTTTGTCAATTATGTGGGAGAGAATAAGACAGTTGTCAACAGTAGATCTGCCTTGCCGGAATCCTGCTTGTTCTGGTCCAAGTATACTATTCAAGTCTACCCAGGCCAAAAGCTTGCTGTACAGATACCTTGCATAGATCTTACCCACAACTGACAAAAGGCTGATAGGTCTGTAATTAGCTGGGGAGTCAGCATCACCCTTTTTGAAGATAGGAACAATAACCGAGGAGCGCCAGTCTTGGGGGACACATCCAATTTCATTGATCTTTGTGAAGAGAGGGGCTAACAACTGAGCCCACCATTCTGGCTCGCTCTTAAGAAATTCAGGGGGTATTGCATCCAGTCCAGGGGCCTTCCCAGATTTTAGATGACCAATTAGCTGTCTTATCTCTTCTGGGGCCACCCGTGGCCAGACAGGAGGCTCAGAAATTAGTGTGTCTAAACACACTTCAGGCTGGTAGGATTTATCCAAGAAGATCCCCTCAAAATGTTGAACCCAGGCAGAGGAGGGAATTACCACCCTATCACTTCCCTCAGAATTTGATGCACCTGAGACAATGTTCCAAAACATCCTACTATTCTTGGATGATATGGCCTGTAGTAGCTTCCCCCATTGCATTTGGTAGAATTTTTGTTTCTTATCGTGCAGTAATTGATACTGATATACTAAAATTGTCTTTAATTTCAAGTACCTGATTTTGCCTATTTTATCATTGCCTATGTTTTTTAAAATTTTCTTTTTAATACACTGTTCTTTATTCTGTCAGTCTCATTTAGACATGAGCTAAGAACTAATGTTGCCTCACTCTCAGGCAGATCACTGAGACAGAACACTATGAGGGTTTGTGCGCGTGGGTGAACAGAGAATTTGGGGAAAGCCATGTCTGTCCTCTGAACATCTGAACAGCCATCCTCTGTTCCAGCATCTAAGGGATCCCTAAGTGCTTGGGCTCACCCCAGACAGGAGAGAAGGCACGGGAGGGCTTCTGTTCTCTTGTCCCCCCCCCCCGCTGGCAGTGAACTACCCCCAAGGGCATGCTGTGGCAGAATGTATGTTCTTGAGGAAAATCCCCCATCACCACAAGGCATCTCCATGGGGAAGGACATTGTCCACAATCCAGAAGCAATTATGACTTGGGCTTGTAACATATTTGTTCATTTACAGTACAGTATTTGTTTGCAGGGCCAGCCCACCCATGAGGCAAAGTGAAGCAGCTGCTGTGGGCAGTGGGCTGGGGGGGGAGGAAGCGAGCTGGCAAGGGTCTCCATGTCCACCATGTCCTCTGCTAAACCGCTCACTTCTTGGACCAAGAGCAGCAAATTCAGCTCAAGAATCAGCTGCTCTCAGCTCATCCAAGAGCCACCTAAACTGAGAGTAGCTCAGCTGTCAACAGTAACAGTCCAATATTATGCACATTTCCTTGGAAATATATCTCAGTGAGTTCAATAGGATTTATTCCCAAGTCCCTGTGCACAGGGTTGCAGCCTCACAGCATAATTCTATGCACGTCTATTTTAGAGGTAAGTTCATCTGAATTCAGTGAGACTTACTCTTAAATAAGTGTGTATAGGATTGAAGCCTATGGCTGCAATCTTTACTTACTAGAGAGTCAGACCCAATGACTACAAAGGACTTATTTCTGAGTACACGTGCTTAGTATTGTTCTGCAAGTATGTTCAGGATTGCAGCCATAGTGTTTTGGAAGTCAGGCAAATAAAATGTCTGATGGAAAAAGTCATTTTTATTACATTTGGTTAAAAATTCCCACTTGGTGTGAGTTCAGAAATGTTATTTACTAGGAAAGCAACTAGTAGATGTAATGTGATATCAGAGAAACTGGAAACAACCTGTCCTTGACTCAGTCCTGTAAGACACAGAGCATCTGTTGGGTGGACATGTTTCTCCTGACCTGCCAATAATTATGATGCACACAGTACCTTGGCATAGTACTTCATAGTACTTGGCATAGTACCTTGGTATAGTACATTACTGAATTTTCTGCAGTGCCCCAGAGGCACTTTAGTCAAAGCAGCTCCAAGTGTATTTTGGCATTCATCTCGACTTATTTCTCTGATATATCTTTTATATGCTTAATCATAGGAATGAGACTTTGTAGTGAGAACAAATGCTGCCTTGTGTCAGAATAATCATGTGATGCTTTTATGGCACATCTCTGTGTTGCAGATGTTGACGAATGTGCATCGGAATCACATCAGTGCAACCCCACCCAACTCTGCATCAACACTGAAGGAGGATACACTTGTTCCTGTACAGACGGATATTGGCTTTTAGAAGGCCAGTGTTTAGGTAAGTTATATGGTGGGGTGAGACACATTACTCTGAAGCTATGAGTCACCATTTTTACATGGTGGGTTGTGAAGAAATGTGTGGATAGACAACCAAGACTCTATCAAAAGATAAAGAGGAGACCATTCCTCAAAGGAAAGGAATGGAATGGAGGAACTTTTGGTTGAGAGTAGGACTGAAAAAAGCACCTGAATAGAATTCTTCTTTGTTAATGATCACTCTTCATCAGTGTTTACGGATCATTGTTCTGAGGAGTTTCATCAAAATGTTCTGTTTTCCTTTTCTTCTGTCCCCCCCCCCAATTAAGTATCAGGGGAGGTCTAAAATGTTTGGGGCTCATTAATTTAGGAAAAAGGGTGACTGAGCAGGGGTACAGGCCCAAGGAAGAGGAAACGTATAAAATTATGCATGTGGAGAAAAAAAGCAGATAGAAAGATGTCTGTCTTTCATTTTCAAAACACTTGAAAAAGGGTCATCCAGTGAAACTGATTGGCAGGAGATTTAGGAGAGACAAAAAAGCGATACCGTGTACATCTTCACATAATTAGTCTATGGAGTTTGCTGCCACAAGATATGATGATGGCCACAAGATTAGATGGCATTGAAAGGGGATTAAACACATCATGAAGGTCAAGTCTGTCAATGGTTACTAGGCATATGCTGGCTGTAGACTATCTCCAGGTTCAACAACATGTCTCTGAATACCAGGTCCAGAAGAAAAATGGCTTATCCAACATTTTATAAGAATGGTGTCTATCTGGTCTTTAGTGTCTGAACAATGTCATTCTATTCAGTACTAATGGCCCAGTCCTATGGGCTGCATGCGCTGCTGTAAAGGCATGTACGACAGCCTCCCTCGCCCACTCCCATCTCCTGCGGCGGCTTACCTACTCCTGTGGGCAGCTGGAGCCCTGGAGATGAAGGCTGGAAGGCTCCTGCCTTTCCACCGGCATCCGGGCAGCACTCTACTGAGCGCGCTGATGGAAAGTGCTTTCCATCACTTTTTCCAGCAGTGGCTGGCAGCGGAACGTGCATTATGCTGCCAGCCAGAGTCCATAGGATTGGGCTGTTATTTTCTTCAATCCCTTTATTAACAGTATTTATTTAACAGTTTCTCCTCATTCCCTTTTTCTTTTTGTATCGTATCTCTTAGATTGTAAACCACTATGGCTAGGGTTACCAGATAGTCAACCGGGACAGAGCTATAGCCCCTTAAGGGGGAGGACCGTGGGCGGGGCCGATACCGGCCCCGCCCACGATCCTCCCCCTTAAGGGGCTATAGCTCCGTCCTGGTTGACGATCTGGTAACCCTAACTATGGCAGGGACCCATTTTTTCTATTGTTTGTAAAGTGAAGAGTACTAGTAGCAATTAGAATAAGACTAATATATTACCAATTGAAAAAGATCACAAAATATGAAGACCTGAAAACTGAAATACAACGCTTTTGGGGAAAGTAAACAACCATCAACCCTGTTGTCATTGGTGCTCTAGAGCAATCCCCAAGGCCCTTATACTGAACGACAAAGTATGAGAGGCTTACCACTGAAATGTTCTTAGCAAAACAAATTAATGCCTGTAATAAGCAAGATAATTTGGATTCTTTTATGAAAGATTGGTATACATTCTCCTCATTTGTAAATATATTTGAGCCGTTAACTTTTTTTTTCTGAAAGACTATCAGTTTGATCTGATTTACTTACAATGTCATACTCTTTGTTAGGGTTCTATGTTTATTTTAAATGGAGTCCCATTATATCACTATACTGATTTTGTATCTTTCCAACTATGCTGCTGTTATATTTTTTTCCCTGTCTTTTCTTATAAAAATGGTATGAAAAAGGTTTTCCTTTTAATAAAAAAACATAGTTAAAAAAATGAACTTGAAAATAGACTAAACACTGGAATTCCCCTCCTCCCACAGAAAGCTACCTGGAAGACGCATAGGATGCTTGAAAAGTAGTCATTTGGATGCTTCTTCTTCAGTCTCCAGTGTGGCATATTTTAAGACGTGAACACAATGAAAAACAAATGCTATTTATTCACTGCTATGAATCTGTGCTCTGTCTCACAGATTAGATTTTCCAAAATGGAACACATTCCTTTTTTAGAGGTAATAGAGCAGGGTTCCATCTGGCCCTCTTTCTTCAGCTATTTGACAGGCACTGTAATAAAACTGACTTCATTTTTTCATTTCCTGGCCCTGACATGGAAGTCTAAATCCCTAGTCCCTAGTCTAAATCCCCTAGTCTAAAATCCAACATTCTACTCACTGCACTACACCAGGGGTTCACAACCCCTTCCTGACCGAGTACCACCTCTGGCACCACTCTCCTTCTGAGTACCACTGGAAGTGACTGGCGATGATGATCGCCAGTTACTTCCACATTTTCAGAGGCCAGAGAACACAGGTAGGAGGATCTGGGCGGGTGGGAGGGCCCTTCTCAGCGTTCCCGAGAGGCTCGGCCAAGGCAGGAGCCTCTCGGGAGCGAAAACACACCACCAAAAGCGCCACATCGGAGCAGGGATTCAGTGGTCCGGCAGTCTGAGTACCACCAGAAGTTGACTGAAGTACCACTGGTGGTATTAGTACCACCTGCACTACACTGTAGCCCTGGAGAGGCATGCTTCTTGGATTCATCTGCCACTAGATATGGCTTCTTCTGACAAGACATTGCTGTGCTTTCTGATTTGCTGAGTACATTCATCCATATTACTCCAGATATTAAGGTGTAACATGTTTCATGGTCCCACCCTACAAGCAAATCACTTCTGCATTTCCACTCTATATGCAAATTGATTACTTTTTATTATTCTGTCAGTTGTCTTGTATTCCAAAAGAGTCACCACAGTTAGTAGGACCAAAAGGACAATAAGCACTCTGCCAGTTCTTATGCCATAACAATCAGTTAGTCTTGGGCAGCCTAATCCTGCCCAACTTTAGGCCGGTGGAGCTTTTGGTCCGTTGGTCTAGGGCAGGGGTGGCCAACCTTCCACCCTTAGGGCCTCTGCGTTCTTAAGAGTGGTGTAGAAGACAGAATCTTGGCAGCTGCAAGTGCTGATGGTGCTGCTAAAGCAGCTGCACCTGCTGAAATGCCCTCACCTATGCAACCATTTAAAGGGCCAGCATTCATGTTGAAAGGTTGGCCACCACTGGTCTAGGGTGTCGTAAATGTGTCATAAAGGTTCTGAGTTCTGTGCCCCCAGCCAAGCATCCTCCTTGGGCACTTGCACACTAGGTTTCATAAATCTATTGGACAGTTTAGAGATTAATGAATTGCTTCATATGAAGGGTCTGAGTGACCCCAGGGATGCAGCCATGTAAAGGAAGTAGTATCTGACCCCCCACCTCCACAGATACAACCACCACTTATCTGTACAAAGTTGTGTGAATGCAATAGTTGAAAAATATGCTGCTGAACTCATGCAAATTGCTGCTGGGAAGCAAGTATATCCATGAGGGCCACACACAGGGGGAACAGGTTAATCTATTGTGGGGAGGCCCCTCAGATTTCAGTGGGGCTGTCATATTATCAGGGATTGCACTCCACGGAAGGCAGTCCTCAGTACAAGCTGGGTGTGTGCATTGAACCTAGAAGATTCCATGGGTCTACTGTGTCAGACATGACTTCCTCAGTGCAGTTGTGTCCAGGGTGCTCATGCACTTCACATGGAGCAATTAGAGGGGTCTCATTCAATTGCAGCAGAAATGTCAGCAGCTGAAAAGAGTGTTGAAACCATGCCAATACAATGTTCTTGTCTTTATTTATTTTTTGCAGCTTGGGGCAACTCACTACTCACGGTTGTAAAGCTACAGTGCTTCTATTACAATTCAATGTTTCTACAGACCTGATATTTTCTGCTCTCCCTCCTTCTAATACCAAACTGGAACTGTATGAGCTTGAGAAATACAAATTAACATTGAAAGAGGCTAATTGTTAAGATGCATTAATAACAGTAGCAACATTATTTGTGCATTACATCTGTGCTCGCTCTCTCTCTCTCTCTCTCTCCGCGCACACACACACAGAGAGAGAGAGAGAGAGAGAGAGAGAGAGAGAGAGAGGCAGGACATTCTTGGCCCTTAGTAAGTTACATAGACAGACTAAATGGTGCACGAGATGTGATTAAAAAAATATTTTGTTTTGCATTTCATTTCATGGACCGAGTCAACACAACTACCTTGCTAACTGGGCAAAGAGACACCTTTCAAAGTGGTGTCCTCTTATATTTAGTAGGGGAAGAGCAACTGTCCCTCTTCACCCCAGCATGGTGTCTTTTTCAGTGGCTGTTGCTCGTGTCTCTTCTGTATTTATTTAGTTTTTTAGATTGTGAGCCCTTTGCGGACAGGGAACCATGTATTGATTTATTTTATTATGTAAGCCGTTTTGTGAACTACTTCGGTTGAAAAGCAGTACAGTAGGTCCCCCATGTCTGCAGGGGATAGGTTCCAGCTCTCACCGCAGTTAATTGAAACCGTGGAAAAGAGTGAACCCTATCCCCCGCACGCCCCTGCACCCATTACCTTCATTATGTTTATAGCGCTGGTGCCAAGCTAGCATGTCTCTTGCTTAAACAAAATGCTATAAGCCAGTATGCTTATACTGCTTCCTGTTCAGGAGCCTCTCTAGTATTCAGGCTGCTTGACTAGCATGCTGGCTTATAGCATTTTGTTTAAGGAAGAGTTGCGCTTGCTTGGTGCCAGCGCTAGAAACATATCAAAGGTAATGGGAACGGGAACCCCCAAGAACCGCAGATAAGTGAATCTGCAGATAGCGGATACAGGGCCCCATTTGTACATAAATATTCTTAATAATTATTGGACTTGTTATCTAATGCAGTAGTTGTTTTATATATGTTACCAAATATTGGACAATAAAGGATATGTCTGGGATATGTAATTATAGATTTCACTATTTGATAAGTTTAACTACTAATCTCACTTATTGTAAATCTTTTTTTTCTCCCCAGATATAGATGAATGTCGCTATGGTTATTGTCAGCAACTGTGTGCCAATGTTCCAGGCTCTTACTCCTGCACATGTAATCCGGGATTTATCCTGAATGATGATGGGAGATCATGCCAAGGTATGTGCGCACGCGCGAGGGGGGGGGGGGAAGAGAAACTACAGCATTTTTTATTTCCAGTTCAGTAATGCCTTCCAGTATTGCTACTGTAAACACATGCTAGGTTGTATGAGCTCTATGTTTTCTCTCTTGCTTCAGAATTTTGATTTATTTAGTGACCATTCTGTACCAGGAAGAACTTAATTCTATGTAAATATCAGTGATGGGTGTACTCCCTTCAGCTTGATTTAAAATTGAGTCAGTAATGTTGGGTTTCATGGGGAATGTGCATGTGTAGAATCTTGTTTTACATTTTGAATTGTTGAAGGACTTCTCAGGGAAATGTTGTTTGCTTTGTAACACAATTGATAATTATGAGCTACAGTAGGTAAATTTCAGACAAGGAAATGATGAACTTTGGCAGCATCACTAATACCCATATATACTCGAGTATAAGTCGATCTCATGGATACATCGAGGACAATTTTCAGCTAAAGATGATGGAATTTGCTATGACCCATGGATAGGTCGAGGGTAAAATTTAGGGGCATGTGACATTCTTTGAATTCTTGAAAATGACCAGTGATTGTTCTGAGGCAGCAACAAAATTAGAAAGAAAACTATTTTACCTTGTTCTGAAGCAGCACAGAAATGGAGCTATTCTCCAAACAGGAAGAAAGGTGAAGGAGCTTATGAGAGTTGTAGACATTGTGAGGAGTAAAGTACTGTATTTCTATAGCAGCAGTCCTCACAAAGATTACAACTCTCATAAGCTCCTACATCTTTATTTCTTCCTTCCTTTCTATCTGTTTGGAGAATAGCTCCGTTTCTGTGCTGCTTCAAAACAAGATAAAATAGCTCTTTTTTTAACCAACTCCCATGTGCCCTGCTTCTCAGCCCACTCCCCCCCAAGCAGCTGTTCTTAGAAGCCCCATGTATAAGTCCACCCAGGTTTTCAGGGTCAATTTTAAGGCATTAATTTTTAGACCTATACATGAGTATATAGGGTACATGCAAATTAAGGGGTAAAGTGATATGTGGGGCTACACTGGCTGCCGGTTCGTTTCCAGGCACAATTCAAAGTGCTAGTTTTGACTTTTAAAGCCCTATACGGCTCGGGTCCAGGGTATTTGAGGGACCGCCTCCTTCCTTATAATCCGACCTGTACTCTGAGGTCATCAGGGGGCCCCCTGTTAACCATGCTGCCATTGACGGAGTTGAGGGGGATGGTGGCATGAGATAGGGCCTTCTCGGCAGTGGCACCCCAATTATGGAATTCCCTCCCCCTGGAATTAAGAACAACTCCCTCTTTAGAGACCTTTCAGCGGGGCCTTAAGACGTTTTTATTCAGGTTAGCATTCGATGTCTGACATGATGGGCTGGCTTTTTAACAAATGGCTTTTAACAAATGTAAATATAGGTGACTCACTGGGGTTGTTTGTTTTAATTGTTTTAATTACTTGCTTTTAATTATTTTAATGTATATACTATTTCAATGTTTTTATTGTAAGCCGCTTTGAGTGCCCTTGCTGGGAGAAAGGCGGGGTATAAATTCTTTAAATTGAATTAAATTTAATTTAATTAAATTAAATTGAAGTTGCGACCCTCCCAATCACATACATAAATGAACACCAGCTTTTAAGATTGTACAATGCCCACATGCTTTGGGGAATTAATGACTGGAAATGTACTGGGCTTTCCTAGATGCAAAATTCTGTAAACCAATACGAAGTGATCCACTTGTGTGATATGATCATAAAATACACACAGCCCTAAATAAATTTATCATAAGCAGTTTTGATGCATGCAATTTCTGGATGAAATTCTTTGTTCTTCATCCATAAAGTCATCAAAGCTTTCTGGTCCTGACGATGAAAAAAAAAATCTTCTAGAAATTTGCTTATGAAGAGTGTTCTTAAGAGTTAAGTCTACAGTTCACTGCAGCCACAGGATTTCATATATTGCCCTTTCCCCCTCGTTTCACCATGCTGCTTTTGGCCAGGTTTTGTTATGATTAGAACAGTTGGAGTCTTAAAAAATTAATAGATAAACAAGGAAGCACCTGCAGGATATACTTCAGTTTTGTTTGCAGTATTGAAGTCTGATCCCAAACAGATCATGAAGATTTTTTTCAAGATGTCACAGTGCTAAACTGAACTTTTCCAGTGCTGAAGCCTTGATTGCAGCATGTTAGAATCTCAGGAATCCTGCCCCTTGAGGATTGTGGTAGGTTCCCCCCCCCCCCCGTGGCTCCATCAGCAGAACAGTTAACTCTGACTTTAAAACAGTTGGGGAATAGTAGAACTGGAATCATTCTAACTTATTCCTTGGTGTTTGTGGGCAACTGTGAACATTACCCAGGAATGTCCTACTTGAATGCACAGTGACTCGCATATCTTTCCTGACCTTTTTTTTTGCAAAATTGGGGATGGTGATGGTGTTTTATTATTTTCTTTGTGCCATAAATCTAATATCTCAGTGTCAGACCAGCTGTCTGGCATAAGAAAATGCAAAAAGATGCAGAGAAGGTGGTCTTCACTGCAACCAGCATGTCCAGATTTCATAATTGGTCACAGCAGCAGCAAGCAAAACTGGAAACTTATATGGAGTCAGGGATCAGTAGTTGGTGTCTTGGTTAGTGTGTCATATCTCCCTTTTTTTTAAAGAGAGCTGGATGGTGGTTGTCAGAGAAGAGAGCCAGAGAGGTGACCAAGGGGAGCAGTATCTAGTGGTTAGTGCTCACGCATCCCTTCCTACTTTCTAAACTGAGACCAGGCAGAGTTGGTGCAGCATTTTGTCGACATTTAGAGCATGTCCTAAATGGAGGGGGTTTAGGATACACCAGTATACACTGACTCCTCCTCATCCCTGCCATGTCTCCAACCCATTGGAGGTTGACAGTGGCAATCGTTCTGCTGGTGTCAGAAGTACATCAGCGTAGCATTGTGCTGGCATCCATGATGCATCCTTCAGCAATGGCAGGGCAGTCGCTGCACTGGAATCCAAGGGCATCTATCATTGTAATGCCACTCGGACTGCTGTTTCAGAAGTTTAGGATTGCACCGTTAGCTTCTGTGGAACTCCTTGCCACAGGATGTGGTGATGGCACCTGGCCTGGATGCTTTTAAAAGGGGATTGGACAGATTTATGGAGGAAAAGTCTGTCACAGCTTACAAGCCATGATGGAGAAAAGCAACCTCCTGGTTGTAGGAGTAGGTTTTCTCTGTGCCAGGTGCAAGGGAGTGGCGACTGGACACAGGTATCTTGTGTGCTCCCTGAGGCATCTGGTGGGGCCACTGTGTGATACAGGAAGCTGGACTAGATGGGCCTTTGGCTTGATCCAGCAGGGCTCTTCTTATGTTCTTATGTTCTTTTACATTTGCTTTTTTGTTTTTGGGACTGCCATAAGAATTAGTAAAGGCAGAGCCTTGAGCAAAGTTATTGACACTCTAAGGACTGGTTTTCCACAGATGTGAATGAATGTACAACTGACAACCCTTGTGTGCAAAACTGTGTCAATACCTATGGCTCATTCATTTGTCGCTGTGACCCCGGCTATGAATTGGAGACTGATGGCATTAGTTGTAGTGGTAAGTGAAAATTATAGTAATGGTTATTTTGTTTGGGAGAAAAGATATTTCCATAAATACTTACTCCCCCCCCCCATTATTACATGAAAATTGAGAATATTTTGTATGGATTTTAGAATTAAAAAAAGGAAGTACTGAATTGTAACCTGTCCCTAGCTTTTGTGTGAAAAGGCAACTTATAAATTAAAAAATAATAATGTATATAACAGTATACATATTGTATAGATGTTATATTATATCAACTGTACACTGCTTGGAGCTTTGGAAAATCAGTTTATAAATCTTTTAATTAATTGATTAAATAAATAAATAAATAGTATCGTTTTGAAACCCATTAGTTTCAGTGGCACATATTTTCTACTAAATATGCTCAGAATCACAGCCTTATGTATTTTTATGAATCCACATCACCAACTTATGTGCAGAACTGTAGCCTTGAATACAGGTCTCTTGGCTTCCTGCCAGCCAGCTAAAGAAACATCTACAACAAGTGTTTTCGTCACAAACCTGCTGGTGTGGTGACAATAATCACTTGCAATCAATGAATTCAAGCATATGACACTGATGAGGATTATGCAACTCTTTCCAGTGTTTTCATGCTTGTCTCAGCTTTAGCACTGTAAGCAATTGGTTTAATTTGAAAATGATTCGTTAAGCCTGTTTGTGTACTGACAAGGTCCCCAGTGCATCATTAAATGAGAGAGACCAGGTCATGCTCTGGGAATCTAAATCTCTGGAAAAGATTTTGGTCTGTGTGGTGTTTTGTTGTTGTTGTTTTCTGATTTACCATAAGCAGATGAAACATTGCCTTGGCTGACATTAAAAAGAACACGTCCTGTGGTGGGGAAGAATAGGCGGGGGGGGGGCAGACTAGCCCCTTTCAGGCTGTTCCATCTGGACAACCTTTGCTTTTAACAGGCAAACAGCAGCACCCCGAGCCCAGCATGTGTGCAGGCACATCTTTCTGTTTTGGTTTTAAACCTCCCCTCTGTAACACTTTCCCAGCACATTATTTGCTGGCACATCATGCCAGAATCAGGCCACTGCTTCTTAAGTTGGCGCTAAATAATTGTCATTACTAAACAGGAAAGAATGCTTTTTCTAGAATCTAACTGAAATGAATATTTGCAGGGACTACAGGAAGAAGTAATTAATTTCCCCCAAATAATCACCTTTGCCATGATGTCTTCATGCAATAAATATGAACTGACTGTAGATAGAATGGGTTCCTGTGGGAGTTTTTTTTTTTTTAATAAGTAGAAAATAAGCATCTGATAATTCAGGGTTAATACCTGGAGGCTGAAAGAGAAAGGAGAAGGTGGTTGACTCCCTTTGCTTCCTTGGCCAATCTCTATGGGGGAAGAACCAGACAAAGACCTCAGACGCTTCTTCTGCTTCTGCTGGGCTGTCCTCTCCCTTTCCCCGTCCAGGGCCACTAACATCAACTGTCCCGTATAAGAGTTCATCTGATTTTGTTTTTGTGTTACAGTATTTGTTTAAAGTGGAAGTTTAATGTATTTACTGTTGTTTTTTCAATATTTTAAGCTGCTTTGGGAACCAAGGTATGAAATCTGTAAATTAAATTAATAAAATTAGTGTCAAATTAACATACCAGGAAATAAAGCTATTTGGATTTCCCTCTGTGGCTCAGGACTAGAGTGATTTCATCCTGTGGTGAAATCTGAATTCATCTTCAGAATTGAAGGTTTCTGCACATCTCCTCAGACATACCAAACAAAATGCATTTAAATCTGGTTCCCATCAAAGTTTTGGAAGAGTGCTTATTTATCCAAATATGGTGAAACCTTTCACTGACCAAGTACTGTAGAGACTCTACATGGGTTTATGTATCACAGAGTTTACGTAATCTAGCTGTGATATGACAGGGGAACTGCACAAGAGTTGGGGGTGCATATGAGGGCATGATGGTGGCCGAGATGGACTGGGCTACCATTTGTCTGAGTGGATGAACCCTGAAAGGCAGGAAGCATCTTCATCATCATCCATCATCATCATCATCGTACAGTAGTAGCCCTGAGAAGACGAGAAATGTATGCTGGACCTCTTATGCATCTTGGCTAATAGAGAACATACAATGAACAAACTGTTAAATCCTTTCATCATCCTAAATTTCACCCATCCCTTGCAGATATGGATGAATGCAGCTTCTCAGAATTTCTTTGTCAGCATGAATGTGTCAACCAGCCAGGCAGTTACTACTGCTTCTGCCCTTCCGGGTATGTTCTTCTTGATGATACCCGAAGCTGCCAAGGTAAGAACATTTTACTGACTGTGATTTCTAAAAAGAAAAACAAAAGTGGATAAAATAGCCATTTTTCTTGAAAGAAGAGAAAGGTTGATCAAACTTTTCACTGTAAAATTTAAGCAACAAAGCAATTTGTATTGTAAGAAATACATGCTGGGAGCTATTGTGCAATGCTGTCGAGCACATGACTATATGAGTGCTATCATTAAGTTAACAGGGTTCCAGGCCCAAGCAGCCATCCTCCAGTGCAGCTAAAGGTTACACAACAGGTCCCATGCTGTTATTCCTCTTTTCTATTCCCACTGTGAAAAAAGTGGCCAGTCTCCAATGACCTTAATAAAGAAACCTGGCTCCATGATACACATGGTCTCTTGTTTACTATAGAGCTGTGGACAGCAGTGAACTCGTTACAATATTTTACTGCAGAACCATATTTCAAGGCTAGAAGAGTGCTTTGTGCGCATCTGGGTGTATCTCCCTCTGTTTGGGGTATAATCAGAAAGCAGTGTTGAATGACTTAGTGTGGGCAGAGCTAAGCTGCTGTATTTGCAACTTCTTTATCAATAGTATTCTTTTTGCTTTCAAAACAGACTTCAAGCTGGATATAAGTATAAGTATCTGCTCATATTTATATGGACTTATATACCAGAGGTTCCTAAACATTCCATTTCTGAGATTCCAGTTAGCAGAGGCAAGTCTTTCTTTCTCTCCTCATCAGAGCAGAAATGCAATCTCTGTAAATACTGCAATCCTATCCACACTTACCTTGGAGTAAGCCCCAATGGACTTACTTCTGAGTAGACATGCATAGGATTGGGCTCTAAGACATGTTAGTTTAGTTGCAAGTCTTAACTAACAGCTGATTAATAACTAACATTGCACAAGTCCTCTACATATGTCCAGGTGTAGAAAGATTAAACTAAAATAAAGGCACTTTGGGTGTCCTTTGGGGAAAAAAGCAGGATGAAATCAAATACCAGTAAATAAATAAAGCAAGTGTTGAAAACTTAGCCCAAATCCTGGAGGTAGGTGGCTGTTTGCTTATCACATGTACATTCCATCCTGGTTAATGTTTTTTTTTTAATAAATAAAATAGTTATATATTGCAAAATGTTCACAAAGCAGTTTACATAGAAAAACAAATTTTAAAATGGTTCCCTGTCTCAAAAGGGCTCACAATCGAAGGAACACAAAATAAACATTAGCAAACGGCCACTGGAAAAGATACTATGCTGGAGTGAATAGGGACAGTTGCTCTGCCCTTGCCTACTATAACAGAACCACCATTTAAAAGGTGCTTCCTTGCCCAGTAAGCAGGAACACATTAAATTATCTCCATGCATACACTACATAAGAACATGGCGTGAACCAGGTGCTTCAACCAATTGGATTTTCAGGTATAATGCTTGAAATCACTTCAAGGTTTGTTGAGCACTTGATAGGGAATACTCAAAGCCCAAATGGCTTTCAGGGCTCATTGGAGGGATCTTGAACACCATACATTGTACAGGTGGGCCCCCATATCCACTGATTCGCTATCCACGGTTTCAGTTATCCACGGATCATATCTACGTGAATGAGCATTATCAGTGTGAACAAGCCATCGTGAAATATTGCCTGTCACAAGCATTCTCTATCAATTCAGTTGGTTACATAGACGGACTTCCTGATAGGGGCAGACAAACATGAGGTATGGTTATATAAATTGCATGCCCTGCTTCTCCTTAAGGAAATGAGGAGAAACCAACTGTATAACTCTCTGGGGAAGATTTCAAAGTGAGTTGAAAGCTTTTATGGCCCGATATAACGTACAACGAGGTAGGGTATATGGGTTCAGCAGCCTTCTACATGGCTGCTGAACCCATATACCCTACCTCGTTGTACACTTCAAAGTGAGTTTACAGCCCAATCTTAAACTGATTTACTCAGAAATAAGTCCCATTGAGCTCAATGGAGTTTGCTCTACTAAGCGTGCTTAGGTTGCAGCCTTACAGCCCAATGTAGTGCAGCTCTCCCAGCACCGATGCAGCTATGCCAACAGGAGGGGCTGCATCCCACAGGGGAGCTTTGAACCACAAAGGCCCCTTGCCCTTTGCTGCCTCACTGGGTCTACTCGGACCTGCACCAGCTATTTTGCCTTCCCGCTGGCACACCAGCAGCGTGCAGCCTCGCGCACTGCCGGAACACCTGGCACTGACTGCTTTATGAACATATGTCGCCATCAGGCGGCGTGTTTAGGATTGGGCTCTTAGTTTTGTTGTTTTTTATGCCATGCAATTGAAAATATTGTACTATAATATTTAAAAGGTTATTACTTACACCATGCTCATTTCTCAACCTTGGTTCTTTTTTGCATTTTTGCATTTTAGATATTAATGAATGCGAGATTGGAAACCACACTTGTACCTTGGAGCAAACGTGTTTCAATGTTCAAGGAGGATTCAAATGCCTAAGCCCAGTACGGTGTGAGGAACCTTATATCCAGATCAATGAAAAGTAAGTAATATGTTTATAGAAGTAGGAGGATATTTATCTTCATTACACAGATGGTATTTGGGCATTAACCACATTGTTCAACTGTTTTGTGCTGACCTTGTATTATTATACAATTGAGGTTTTCAGCTGCTTAATACCTAAAGTGTGAATGTGTCTGTGGTAATGGGGAGATAGGCGCACACCCCATGCATTGTGCTTCCTATGTATTCTTGATTTCCTCAAGGGAAGACCAAGGCATACTAACCAGTCTGCCATTGCTATGTCCCAGCATGGCACCAAGGGTGGTTTTGCTGCCACCAGTGATGGACTTGGGATTGCTTCCTGAAGCTCTTTCTCCAGTTGGGGGGTAGCCAGTTAACTAGGCTTCCCTTGTGCTGGAGCCTGTTGCCGGAGGAGAGAAAGGGGTGCCAACTGTCCGGGCAGCTCCTGCCTCTATGCTCACACTACACACACACACACACACACACACACACACACACACATATACACACACAGAGCACTTGTAGTATTGGAGGCAATTCGCTCTCAGTTCTTGTCTTTAACAAGACAGGCCATGTACTTTTAAAATATCAAAATGCATTTATTAGAAGACAAATAGGCCAAGTACAAAATGGGAAATAAGAGACATGGTCAAAGGCAATACAAATGAAATCAAAAGCATTTTCTAACAACAAATTCCCTGCACTAACAAATTCCCTTATGTAGGAGAAACACAGAATTTCCTCCATTACCAGAGGGGCAGGTCACCTCGAGGCAGTTGGCTTTGCTCTCCAAAAAATGAAGTGTGCAACCTTAATTCATCCTTCCCTTTTAAGAGGTACCTAGCCATTCTCATTAGATGAACGAGGCACAAAAACGTAGTTGAGCCCCTCTAAGCTATGGTCAGGTGGGAGGCCCTAGCCAATGATGTACCTCCTTGTGCCCTTAGGCTTTCCCAATTTTTCACTGGTGTTTTTCTTGCTATTCAGGTTCTGAGCCCTTTCCCAATTTTTCACTAGTGTTTTTCTTGTGTGCTCCCTGAGGCATCTGGTGGGGCCACTGTGAGATGCAGGAAGCTGGACTAGATGGGCCTTTGGCCTAATCCAGCAGGGCTCTTCTGATGTTCTTATTATCTTGTTTTTTCCCTCTTATATCTGATGATGGGCTAGTTACGAGTTCCTCCATTACATGAGCCCAAAATCCGGACCAGAACTGCCCCCTGTGGCAGGAGGAGTGGCATCAGGGGTTAGCTAGGGCAGGCATGGGCTGAGGACTGACTCACACCCATCAGAGGGTCTACCTGGCATGGCCAATGCCTGAACCCTCAGTAGTACCAGTGGGGGAAGTATTGCCTAATTGCAGGGGTCCTCAAACTATGGCCCACGGGCCGGATGTGGACCGCCAAAGTTATTTGCCCGGCCTGCCTGTGGCCGCCACCGTGGCCGCCCCATACTAATTGCTCGCCCGGCCCACTGCTTCTTTGAGTCCTCTTCAGCAGCTTGGCCGCTCCTGAATAACGCAGGCTAAGGCAAGGCTAAAGCGGCGCATGCGCAGAAAAAACCATTTTTACATGGCTTTTAACCCGACTTTTAAACGTTCTTGTTGGATACACTACACCAGGATGGTGTAGTGAGAGCCAGGATGGTGTAGTGGTTTGGGAGTTGGACTTAAGCTTCCTGGGTGACCTTGGGCCAGTCACTATTTCTCAGCCCCACCTATCTCACAGGGTTGTTGTGAGGACAAAAAGGAGGGGAGGAAATATGTACACCACTCTGAGCTCCTTGGAGGAAGGGTGGTATAAAAATGTGAAAAATAAAAATAAATAAATAAATAAATAGCCTCTCTTGTTTTCTGTCAGGCAATATGAAAAAAAAAACTTGTAATATTTACTTAACAAAAACAGCAATAATAATAAATACTTTTGTTCTGTTAGCCACTGTATTTGTCCAGCTGAAAATCCTAGCTGTAGAGACCAGCCATTCACCATTCTGTACAGAGACATGGACGTGTCGGGTCGCACAGTGCCAGCGGATATATTTCAGATGCAAGCAACATCCCGCTACCCTGGTGCTTATTACATATTCCAGATCAAATCAGGAAATGAGGGCAGAGAATTCTACATGCGGGTGAGTGAGATTGGGGAGCAGGATCTTATCCTTAGTTAATTCCTTTGTTTTGTTTGCAATCTTTATTTTAAAAAAATACTGTGTAAAACTTAAAACCAGGCTCTGCTTAGACTGTGCTGTATCATTCTCAGCACCCCTATGGTCAGACACTGTATAATTGTTATGATACATGTATTGTTTTGCAAATAAGTCTATAGAAAAGTAATAGCCCTTTACTAGCCTCTGGTCTACACATTGTGGAGTTGGTCATATGTGGTACACTGAAGATCTGGAACAAAATCACATGCAGTTGCAAATGCTCCCTTGCATGGTTGCCTGGGTCTGCTGATTCAGGCTTTGGAGAACCTTCCAGGAAAGTGAATTTTCACAGCTTTATGCTAAAATTTGTCCTGAAAATTTGGGTGATTTCAAATGGTTATTCTTGGCTAACCATTTGATCATAATTGGTGATTATGGCCACAATCCTTAATCATCAACAATAATTAAACTTTTAACCAACTGCCACACAGAGCCATGATCTGATAGATAGATAGGAAGGAAGGAAGGAAGGAAGGAAGGAAGGAAGGAAGGAAGGAAGGAAGGAAGGAATTAGCCTAAGGTCAGACAGCATGTTTAGAGACCCTTATTCTCTCTCTTTCTGTTTTGCACACAGCAAACTGGACCTATCAGTGCTACTCTAGTATTGACTCGTCCTGTGAAGGGGCCTCGTGACATTCAATTGGACCTAGAAATGATCACTGTTAACACTGTCATCAACTTCAGAGGAAGTTCCGTCATTCGGCTGAGGATATATGTTTCGCAGTATCCCTTCTAAGCCTAGAGTTTCAGTGCTTCCTATTTTTTAAAAAAATTAACAGCTGAAAAAGGACATTAACCTTTTTCTACCTTTCTCCTCAGGAGTCAGTGCATCTAATGACTCGACATGAAATCAATATTAAAAGTTGCCGCAATGGCTCATATCACAGTCATGGGTCAGGCTTCCTCATGGTTCAAAGCCACCTGAGCTTTGCATTGTCAATGGATTCCATAGGTGTTTTTCCTCTTCATTACTCATGTGCTGTTAAAAATCTTTTGTCTTGCTTTCCAAACTTTTCTAGGGTGTGATTATAAGCTTAAGAAACTGTGAAATTCTCCACCTTTGTAATGGCAATACTGCTTGGCAAATGCACCAAAGAAACTGTGGGAAAAGCTGGCTTTTGCTATTTTATTCGCTTTCCTTCATTCTAAAAGCAAAAGCAAAAAAAAAAAAAAAAACCAAACACCACCTGTGGAATTTGGGCAGCACCGGCCATTATTTCAAAACTATCTGTGGAATCATCAGTTCAGCTCCTTGCACATTTCTCAATGGCAACAGTCCCTGATTGATCTTGCTTTATTTTTCTCCAGATGGAAAGGTTTTCCTTTCCATCATCTGAGTTCTTACTGCATGAAAACTTTGGCCAGGATCCAAAGAACCACAGAACGAATTCCACATGTCCAAGAGGCATATAGGCTTGTGCTTCTTGAATAGGGTCTCCTTCCCATCTAGCCCTCCTCCCCAGTGCTACATGGCAAACCCTTGTTCAAATTGAGAGGACTTTCAAAAGCAGTTTGTGATATGGCATATATATATAGGTTCAAAGAAAAAAAAAGTCAAAAAATCTCACTGGGCATGCTCAAGCCCTTGGGCATACATAATGTAGCTCTTTGGATCCAAGCCATTATGGAGGACAGTAATTGATTTCTGAGGGAAAGGTCACTGGATGACATATTTTAAAGTATTTATTGTAAAACATATGGGGCCTGATCCTCCATTTTTATTTCAGGCTTGTTTCAGCCACGCAATAGTCTATAATTAATTAATTAATGAGCTCCATTATAGAACATGAAAACAAACACATGTAGGTCACATTTCAGTAGCTTTGACACATGCTCTGCATTTTGCACATGTAGACGCTTGTTTGTTCTCATCTATGAACAGAGAAAGCTGTGAATGTGCAAAAAAAAAAAAGGGGGGGTTCCAGTGGGAGGGACATTGTTTCATGGTAGAATAATGCTTAGTATGCATCAGGTCCCAGGTTCACTCTGCAGCATCTCTGCTTAATTCAGTTCTCAGGTAGCAGGATGGGAAAGACTTTTGCCTGAGGCTCTGGAGAGCTGCTGCCAGAAGTAGGCAATTCTGGGGTAAAAGGACCAATATAATCTGGGGTAGATGGCCTCAGTATAAGGCAGCTCTTACGTTGATCCTTGTATGCACATGGATAATCTCTCCACGAAGAAAACCAGAATTTCTATTTGCAGCACACAGTGGCTCATGCATGCCCCCAATAGTCATTGTGGTGTCAAGTTATATGTCTGTTTTGGGGAGCCTTTATCTCAGAAATCTTAACTATCCAAAGATGTGAAATAGTTCACTATCTCATTTCTATTTCTGTTAGATTGCTACTGTGATTGAGCTGCCACAGGATTTAGCTAAATGTGATCTAACTAAGTAGGAGCTAAGTCCAGTCTCTTTCCTAACACAAATAAAAAAAATAGTTCCCTTTGTTTGAATTTTAATGATTGCGCAGTAATCAACATGACCAGGGCTGGAAAATTATCAATTAACAGCCCAATCCTGTCTAGCTAGGCTGCAGCCTGCACTGCATCCTAACTAGTTAGGACCCAGGACTAGGGCAGCTAGAGCTCTCCTCGGGGGGAGGGGACATTCGTCCCCTTACCCTGAGTAGAGCCCCAGCCGCCCCGATGGATCTACTCAAATGTACACCAACTATTTTACTGGTGCACATTCGAACAGGCAGTGTAACAGCTGCCATAGGATTTCGGTGGAGCTGCCACTGCCAATCCCTCCCCCTTTTCAGGCCCAGCCGACCAATCCTCCTCTCTTGGAAGACCCCGTTCTACCCTCCCCCTGTCCCAATGCCACCCGGCAGGGAACCTACCTTCCCTGGCGGGCGCTCCACACAATCTGGGGCGAGTAGAGTGGTGCTGGTGCTAGCCGCTCCGCAAGCCTAAATCCTAGACAAGATTGCGCTGTATGATGTGAAAAAAGTTGACTGTACTTCCCCCTGGGATTTTTGAAGAAAATAATTGTGATAATACATATATTTGGAGAATATATATTTGCAATAATTGAATGAACTCATACTGAGAAATACACTGTGAATATGGCTCTCCTGCCTTATGAGCAAAACTTTTTTTTCTCAGTTTTGTTGTAAGAGTCGAATCCCAGCATCAGCAGTATAAAAACATATGTGCTTTTATATAGTTCCATTACCTCTAAGTAATGATGGGCATCAGTAAGTAAATTGCTTTGTTGGCTGTAAGAATTTGAAATGTGTCTTGCTTAATTTCACACGCATTGTTTTTGGAGAGAGAAATAGATTGTTTAGGAGCAAATTGTCAGTATTCAAGTGGTTCACAATAGGATTATATGCTGCTTAGTTTTTTTTTTTCTGAACATGCTGATCACATAATGATTTGAATTTCTGTTCCGGCTATGCTTAAGTTTCAGAATGTTTTAACACATTAATGTTTATGGGATCCACTTAAATTTCAACATTTTAAGCTCCACAAACTCTTATTCGATGCAAGCAAAATGTGCAGATCAAATGAAATAAGTATATTATATATGGTTGCATATCCAGGTTTGGACTTTCAAAGACATCTACTTTTTAAACAATTAAATAGGTTTCATAAAATATACCATTTAATAAAGATTGTCATTTATTTCATTGGACCACACAATGAGAAGACTTTTAGGTACCTATCTCAAACAGAATTTAAGCTTCTAGCTCTACTATTTGAATCAACATGATTGAATAATTTTAATAGGTTGTTTTCAGAATGGTTTTCTTTCAGAATGGGGAAACATATCATGGTTATTCAGTTGTGCAAGATGATGTTCCCCTGCTCATGTCCCTATCACTGGTAAAACGGCATTTTTCCCCAGCACTCAGGCTGCCATTTGGAATTGTTGGGAAAATGCTACTATTCCTGAGCAAACCCTTCCATTGCAGTGACTATCTTTGCTGTATCAAGACAAGATATGTGTTCTCACTGTATTATGTGATGATGGACTATCACAGTATAATCATGTGCTACTTCAGCACAAAGGGAAGACCTGTGTTTTTCTTCCGTTGTCGCACAGAAAGGCTCATATTCAGGTAAAAAAAGATTCAGAGGTCATGATTAATCCACCAGGAAATTCTGCTGTGAAAATCCTGCCGAAATGATTAGAAGATGCTTCGAAGATAGTCGAGCCCTACAGCAGCTTCCATTTATTCCATGAGTTCTTGTTTCTTCACTTTCTTACAAGTTGCCTGCATTTCATCCAGCTATAGATGATTATTTTATTGATAGATTGGAGAAAATTAGAGCTAGTCTTCATCATGCCTCACTAGTGTTCCACTGATTGCTAAACCTGAAGTGACTTATACAAGTACACTGACAACGCAGTCCTGTGTAACCTTGCACCAGTGTAACAGTAGATGCACCGGTGTAAGTGCACTTATGCCTGTGTAATTGCACTTACACCGGTGCATCTGCTGTTACACCAGTGCATCTACTGTTACACCGGTGCAAGGTTACACAGGATTGCGCTGTGAGCCATGAAAATGAACTGCAAGGACTTCCACCCTGTTCCATAACAAGTTTGTCCAGTAGGCTGAATTTGATCAAATATACTTTTAAAAAATGTTAACATTCAACTATTGCAGATCACAAACCAAAAACATCTTTAAGACCTGATCAGTCCATTATCACTGAGAATCTGAAGAGTCTGGAAGACACTGAGGCTGCAATCCTATGCAGACTTTCCTTGGAGTAAGCCTCATTGAATTCAACAGGACTTACTTCAGAGTAGCCATGTATAGGATTGCACTGTGAAACTTTCAGGATAAGCATCCCTTTAAAAACAAAAATTGCTTTGTAGTTCTTTATTTCATCCTCAGAAAGACTGCTGAGATTTGATTTTGTTAAGTGTTAGCCCTTACACAGTGATTTATAATACATCATAGTTACCTTTCACTAGTCCAAAGTGGCTCTGAATTCTAATTTATTTACACCTTATTACAGTATCTGCAAAATTTGCATATCCTCAATGTATAAGAGTCATATATTTGAAAAAACGAAACACATAACAAGAACAAGAAAAACTAGTCACTTATTTTGTAGATGTAGAGTAATGCAATCAAAGGCCTGTGGTACAAGGAAGATCTAGGAAAGAAAATGATACGACTTTCCATTTCCACTAACTGCATCTTGTACTGTGTGTATTCACCCATGCATGCATGTAGTGCCAGGTGCAGGGGAGTGGCAGCAGGTAACAGGTTATCTTGTTGGCTGTGTGCTCCCTGAGGCATCTGGTGGGGCCACTGTGTGATACAGGAAGCTGGACTAGATGGGCCTTTGGCCTGATCCAGCAGGGCTCTTCTTATGTTCTTATGTAGATGAGGAGGGGGAAATAGGACTTTATTGCACTCTATAGAGATCCTTTGCACATGGCCATTATGTTCATGGTATACAACAGGATCATGCCCTTAATTAGACAGTTTTGCAACTCGTGGTTTTAGGATACTGGAGTTAGCGAATAGTACTGCTTCATTGAAAATTACAGCTTATATACAGTATGTGGTTCAAAATAGGAAACAAACCTTTCCAAGTCAGAAAGTTAGGAGCAACAAAATATCATCTTGCCATTATTTTTGCTGCCTGCCTTTAATGAGGTAACTGCTTATAATCTAAGAGTTATAATCAAACATATATGAAAAAGAATACTTTTCACATTAGTGCAATGAATATGCATGTCTGCCTTTGATTTTGAAGAAAGGAGATGCTTCCAACTTCTGCCAGTGGGGTAGTACTGGAGCACCAATGTGCCTTTTTAGAAGCAGATGATGATTACTCACTGACAAAATTGGTAGTTTGTACATTTGTCTCAGGAAAAGAGGGACCAAAACAACTAAGCAAATGCTGATGAATGCCCTCTGGTGATACAAGCTATATTTGCAAGTTGCCTGGAGGTGGAAACTATTTTTTTGCTTTCAAAATTTTGGCACTGATCTGATCAGTTGAAAGCAATAAAATAAGCCTACCTCCTACATACACCGCTTATATTTACAAGCACTTCTGTGAGGAAAAGGGAAATAAATATTTCCTTTTCTTACCCAATGAACCCTGAGTGTGCTTTGTAATTACTGTAATTTATGCAAAATGTCCATCGTTGTGAAGGGCAGCATTTGGGTAGAAGGTCCCCTTCTTTGCAGACCTCTGTTAGTGACAGTTGGACCACATCCTATCAGGCTGTAGCACTTTATCCCCATTTGATCCACATAGGAGAAAATGAAGAAGTGTACTTGGAAGCAGCTGGAAACCTGTGCTTTCCTGTGATGGCTCTAGCCACTGATACTCAAGCCTGATCTTACCTGCATAGCCCCATCATGGGTCCTGTTTCTTGGTCACACAAGAGTGTGACAGAATCTGGGAGCTGGCTTTAGGAATTAAATGCAGAGGCGTTTCTACGGTAGGGGCCCTACCGCAAGTTGCGCCCTGTGCTAGTACCGTGTTTACAAACCGGAGCGAGGAGGCCCCGCCCCCTCGCTGTCGGAGCCATTCCACGCAGTGAAGGCGAACAGGCAGGAGCCCATTCGCCTTAGCTGCGCGGAATGGCTCCAATAGCGAGGGGGTGGGGCCTCCTCGCTCCGGTTTGTCAACACGGTACTAGCACGGGGTGCAACTTACGGTAGGGCCCCTACCGTAGAAACGCCTCTGAATGGGTATTCTATCATATGTAAAGGAACTGGGAACATTGAAAAAGTTCATGGTGGTAGCCTTATTATAAATGTATGTGGCTGTATAGATTCAGACTTGATTAGCCACATCAGCCACGGGTTAATTAAAGTTGTACTTCAGGTCATTAATTTACCCTCACATCCACATTCCAGATCAGGGGTGGACAACCTTTCAACATGAATGCTCCTGGCTGTATGGTTGTATAGATGAGGGCATTTCAGCAGGTGCAGCTGCTTTAGCAGCACCATCAACACTTGCAGCTGCCAAGTTTCTGACTTCTATACAACTCTTAAGAATGCAGAGGCCCTAATGGTGGAAGGTTGGCCACCCCTGTTCCAGACTGTCAAGCATTTGGATATATCCTCTAACTAGTTTGCATCACAAAAAGCAATACTGTAATTGAAGCTGTAAATTAATCAGATCATTTGATGTTTCTGATTCTTTCATGCACAAATTCATACTTATTTGTATCTGAAACCAAACATTTTAAAATTATTGTATTTTTAAAAATTGTGAAGGCACACAATATTGAACAGACTGTTCTTTTAAAGCTTTTGTAAAACAAGAACAAAAATGAACATTTCGTTTCCAATAAAATTCTTAAGTTTTTTTGTTTGTTTTGATCACTGTTTTAATTTGAGGAAGTTGTAATAATGGATGTGTTTTTATTACTTTAGCATTTTTCAGTATTAAACTGCTTGGCACTGGCATCAACGCTCATTATGCAGTTAATAATGGGTAAAGCCAATATGGTGTCATTGAGCAAGGTCATGGTGAGGGGACCAACAGTTTCAGGGTTCATTCCAGGTCCGTGGTAGACCCTTGGCACCTGAGAACCATAAGCTCCTGTAGGGCAGTGGTTCCCAAACTGGGAGGTGTGGCTCCCAGGGGAGCTGCGGATACCAACCAGGGGAGCCGCCGCGGAGTGCCACGGAACCCTCTCGGAATACAGTGCAATGCCAATTGGCAGGCATCAACATAATGTAATGGGGAGCCGCAGCCAATGGTCACCAATGGTCAAGGGAGCCACAGGTCGAAAAAGTTTGGGAAACACTGCTGTGGGGGGTAATTTTATTTTTGCGTATGTGGGTAGTGACTCTTCCTCCCACCCTTCTCATCAGAGAATGGGAAGGGTGGACGGAGGAACAGGAGCTGCCACCACAGAAGAAAATTCCCACCATTTGTTGTTCCACACTGACGAATGGGGTTGAAGATGCACAGAGTGGCAGCAGTTTCTCCTCCCCTCCAAGGGTAAGAGATTAAGGAGTTGCTCACAACAATCCTTTGGCAGTGAGGTCCTCCCACACCTTAGCTATCAGCAGCTGCTGCTGCAATAGCAATTGGTTGAACCATGCCCAACCCAGCTTGCCCATGGCACCTGCCTTGCAGGGTATGAACAGGAACTTCTTGGTCTATATGACTAGAAGTAACCTAGTGAATTGTGTGCTCTGTGTCTGTGTGAGAACCTTCTCTAGACACAGAAGGGAATATGGATGTTTGTGGCCACGTTTCTAAGGTTCGCAAGCACTGTGGGATCTCAGAAGTGTTCAAGTCTGCTGTAAATGACTTAAGATCCTGGGCTCTCCAGGTACTTTGAATTGGGTAACATGTAATCTAGCATGTTCACTCTAGCCCAGTGACAAGTATCCAGTACTGTATGTCTAATATTAAGTGTTAATGTCGTGGACACAGACCACAAATAGATGCACATTTTAGTAAAATATACAGTATCTGCTTTTCTGAAACACAATGGTGGAGCAGAGGTGGGACATATGGTCTACAATCCAGAAAAAAAAATGCCAACTTTACAATTCAATCAAAACATTTTCATTATTGGCATGTGGAAGGTCTGCTGTCCAGAATGTAAGAAATCAAGCCTTGCTTGGCAGGTACAAGTCCTTGGACACAGTACAGTATGTGAAATTCAGCTCCATTTTAATCAATGAGTTTTTGCCATAGTGTTCAGTGAAATATGAAATGTGCATGCTACTAGGTATAGTTTCAAAAGATGGAGGTATGCAACTAATGGCGCAATCCTATGTAAGTTGAGTGCAGGGCAGAGTGGTTTACGGCACTTGCATGATCCCCGGAGAGCAAACAGCGCTGGCGCTGGCGCCAGCACTGCTTGCCCCACCGTCTCCCCGGCCCGTTGTAAAGAAGGGTACAACCGTTACAGCATTATTATTACCCACAGACAATCACTAGGAGTTCAGGAAAGAGCACAAGGTTATCCTAGGACAACGAGGGTATACTGACAGCTGTTAATTTAAACCAAAGAGAGAAATACCACTTCAGTCATTAGATCCACTTTATTTTTTAGAATGTAAAGAATGGTACAACCGCTACATTATTTGCAGGATCAGCTGCAGCAATGATTAAAGACTTCCACGTCAGTTCCGTTTGCAATCGCTTCGTTCCCGCGCTTTTACAATACAAAACAACGAACTGTTGCGCTGGCTCCAGATACCATCTATCAGTCTTTTGACTGTCCTATGAAAATGTTTCTAGCTGAAAGAAACGAAATGTCGGTCTACACTTTGTCTTAGCTTTGGATTTTAATGATTTTCTGACTGTCCGCATTGCTGGAGAAATTCGGAGACTGCTGACAGGATCGATTGTCGTTTTAACTTGGCTGGACTTTGAAGTTTTTTACATGGCTTTTACACTCATGATTCCTACTTCTCTACAAATCGTTGCTGGCCATGAGAGCTTTTGTTAAAAAAAAAATCCATTTCAATTTTTGGTCCGTATCCATCTCAATATGGATGGATTTTTCTGATGCAGCTCAGCACAATTCATGAACGAAATGTAAAGTTATACTTTTTAAGTTTTAATTTTACTTTGTTTTGCATGGTTTTAAAACCTGAAAAAGGACTATATTGAGAATAATAATTCCATCAGCCTCCTTCCCCAGCTGCTAAAAAACTATCATTCTAGTTGAGTTAATTATCAACATCCAATCATTAAAAAGGCAAAGTACATAAGCAAACAATATTAAGGAAAGAATGGCGGGATAAGAATACATCTCTTCTAACCCATAACGGCTATCAGTTTGGTAGAGGGGGCAATACTATTACATCATTGAAAACGTTCATGGGCAGTGATACTTTTTATTGTTTTTTAATTGTTTTTATTGTTTTAACTGAGTTAAAAAAAACAAACTATAAAAATACTTTTAGCTTAGCATGGCTTTTTATCCCGTAATGAAGTTAGACTGTTTTTACTATTACATCAGTATGTCTAATGAATTTACAGTACAAATTTACTGTTCAGAAGACTGAGCTTCTGCAACTCATGTCCTTTTGGCTCTGTCATTTCCATTTTTTCTCTCTATACCTACGTATGTATGTATGTATTGTTGTTGTTCAGTCGTTAAGTCGTGTCCGACCCTTCGTGATCCCATGAACCATATCCCGCCAGGCCTTCCTATCCTCCACTATCTTCCTGAGTTCGCTCATTTTCATGTTCGTTGCATCGGTGATGCTGTCTAACCATCTCATCCTTGGCCTTCCCCTTCTCCTTTTGCCTTCAGTCTTTCCCAGCATCAGAGTCTTCTCCAGAGAGTCCTCTCTTCGCATTAGGTGGCCAAAATATTTGAGTTTCAGCCTTAGTATCTGTCCTTCCAGGGAACAGTCAGGGTTGATTTCATTTAGGATTGACTGATTTGATCTCCTAGCAGTCCAAGGGACTCTCAGGAGTCTTCTCCAGCACCACAGTTCAAAAGCATCTATTCTTTGGCGCTCAGCCTTCCTTATGGTCCAGCTCTCGCAACCATACATTGCTACTGGGAACACCATCGCCCTGACTATACGAACTTTTGTTGGTATGGTGATATCTCTGCTTTTTATTATGCTATCTAAATTTGCCATAGCTTTCCTTCCAAGGAGTAAGCGTCTTTTAATTTCATGGCTGCTGTCTCCGTCTGCAGTGATCTTGGAACCCAAAAAAGTAAAATCTGTTACTGCTTCCATTTCTGCCCCTTCTATTTGCCAGGAATTGATGGGACCAGATGCCATGATCTTAGTTTTATTAATGTTGAGTTTCAAGCCAACTTTTGCACTCTCCTCTTTCACTCTCATCAAGAGGCTCTTTAGTTCTTCTTCACTTTCTGCCATTAGAGTGGTATCGTCTGCATATCTGAGGTTGTTGATGTTTCTCCCGGCAATCTTGATTCCGGCTTGCGATTCATTCAGCCCTGCATTTCTCATAATGTACTCTGCATATAAGTTAAATAGGCAGGGTGACAATATACAGCCTTGCCGTACTCCCTTCCCAATTTTGAACCAATCAGTTGATCCATGGCCGGTTCGAACTGTTGCTTCTTGACCCGCATACAGGTTTCTCAGGAGACAGGTAAGGTGGTCTGGTATCCCCATCTCTTTAAGAACTTGCCACAGCTTGTTGTGATCCACACAATCAAAGGCTTTTGCGTAGTCAATGAAGCAGAAGTAGGTGTTTTTTTGGAACTCTCGTGCTTTCTCCATGATCCAGCGCATGTTGGCAATTTGATCTCTAGTTCCTCTGCCTCTTCGAAACCCAGCTTGTACATCCGGTAGTTCTCGGTCCACGTACTGCTGAAGCCTAGCTTGTAGAATTTTGAGCATAACCTTGCTAGCATGTGAAATGAGTGCAATTGTGCGATAGTTTGAACACTCTTTGGCACTGCCCTTCTTTGGAATTGGAACGTAAACTGACCTTTTCCAATCCTTTGGCCACTGCTGAGTTTTCCAAATTTGTTGGCATATTGAGTGCAGCACTTTCACAGCATCATCATTTAGGATTTTAAGTAGCTCAGCTGGGATATTATCATCTCCGCTAGCTTTGTTGTTAGTAATGCTATCTAAGGCCCACTTGACTTCGCTCTCTAGGATGTCTGGCTCTGGGTCAGTGACCACACCAGCGTGGTCATCAGGAACATTAAGCTCTTTCTTGTATAGTTCTTCTGTGTATTCTTGCCATCTCTTCTTAATCTCTTCTGCTTCTGTCAGGTCTCTGCCTTTTTTATCCTTTATCATGCCCATCTTTGCACAAAATGTTCCCTTGATATCTCCAATTTTCTTGAAGAGATCTCTAGTCCTCCCCATTCTGTTGTTTTCCTCGATTTCCTTGCATTGTTCATTTAAGAAGGCCTTCTTATCTCTCCTTGCTATTCTCTGGAAATCTGCATTCAGTTGTTTATATCTTTCCCTTTCACCTTTGCTTTTCGCATTCCTTCTTTCCACAGCTATTTGTAAAGCCTCATCTGACAGCCACTTTGCTTTCTTGCATTTCTTTTTCTTTGGGATGGTTTTAGTTGCTGCCTCCTGTACAATGTTACGAACTTCCGTCCATAGTTCTTCAGGCACTCTGTCTACCAGGTCTAGTGCCCTAAACCTATTCTTCACCTCCACTGTATACTCATAAGGGATATGGTTTAGGTCATATCTGACTGGTCTAGTGGTGTTCCCTACATTCTTCAATTTAAGCCTGAATTTTGCAATAAGAAGCTCATGATCTGAGCCACAGTCAGCTCCAGGTCTTGTTTTTACTGATTGTATAGAGCTTCTCCATCTTTGGCTGCAAAGCACATAATCTATCTGGTTTCGGTATTGACCATCTGGTGATGTCCAGGTGTAGAGTCGCCTCTTGTGTTGTTGGAAAAGAGTGTTTGCTATGACCAGCGTGTTCTCTTGACAGAACTCCGTTAGCCTTTGCCCTGCTTCATTTTGCGCTCCAAGGCCAAACTTGCCTGTTGTTCCGTTTATTTCTTGATTTCCTACTTTAGCATTCCAGTCTCCTATGATGTAAAGGACATCTTTTTTGGGTGCTAGTTCTAGAAGGTGTTGTAGGTCTTCATAGAACCGGTCAGCTTCATCTTCTTCGGCATCAGTGGTTGGGGCATACACTTGGATTACTGTAATGTTGAATGGTTTGCCTTGGATTCGAACTGAAATCATTCTGTCGTTTTTGAGGTTGCACCCCAGTACTGCCTTTCCCACTCTTTTATTGACTATGAGGGCTACTCCATTTCTTCTAAGGGATTCATGCCCACAGTAGTAGATATGATGGTCACCTGAATTAAATTCGCCCATGCCCGTCCATTTTAGTTCGCTGATTCCCAAGATGTCAATGTTCAATCTTATCATCTCATCTTTGACCACATCCAGCTTGCCTTGATTCATAGACCTCACATTCCATGTTCCTAAGCAATATTGCTCCTTGCAGCATTGGATTTTCCTTTCAACCTCAGACACATCCACAGCTGGACGTCCTATTGGCTTTGGCCCAGCCGCTTCACTCTTTCTGGGTCTACTTGGAATAGTCCTCCGCTCTTCCTCAGTAGCATATTGGACACCTTCCGACCTGAGGGGCTCATCTTCCGGCGTCATATCTTGTAGCCTTTTGGAACTGTTCATGGTATTTTCTTGGCAAGGTTACTGGAGTGGGTTGCCATTTCCTTCTCCAGTGGATCACTTTTAGTCAGAACTCTCTGCTACGACCTGTCCGTCTTGGGTGTCCCTGCACGGCATAGCTCATGGCTTCATGGTATGTATGTATAGAAAGATAGATTACATAGCTATCTGCCAGCTGATAAAAGATTTCATGAGCCTCATGAAGTAGATTGTCATCCAGTAACACTTATGCCACAATATATCTTTTTGTAATGAACTTGGACAGAAAGGTTGACAATGAGTTGGACTGTAGCCTAACACTCCAATAGCGCAATCCTACGTAAAGATCCGGCCAGCAGCCCACGGCTGCCCACCGGATCCTGAGCACCGGAGGTTTACTCGGGGAAGGGGATGCTTGTCCCGTTCCCCGAGTGTAAATGGCGGCTGGCCCGGTCGGCCTCCTCGGATTTCCGCCAGCAAAATTGCTGGCAGAAGTAGGAAGAGGCCGTGTAAAGGCCCCGCTGCCCAGTGGGGTCCGGGATATGGCCGAAGCCATCACTCGCCCCTCCCGGGCCAACTGGGCCCCCTCCCCATCCGGCGAGCCGCCCCCCTGCCCGCTGGATCCTTACCTGGGTCCAACGTCAGCTGCTGGGGTGCTCCGTCAATAGAGCAGGGGAGACCAGCCTCTGCGCCGAGCTTCCCTGCTCCCTGCTTTACGGCACGTTTACAACTACTTCTGGCGACGGAATGCTCATTCCATCACTGTGTAGTTACGGAGGATTGCGCCACAAACCAACTAGAATTAGTTGTGACTAAGGCTGCAATTCTGTAGACACAGTGCGATCCTATCTAACTTTGTGCCCTGCGATGCAGCAAGGCCGGTGTAGCCTTCGCGGCATACAGGGCATAAAAAGACTGCCTGGGAAGTCTCCTCAGGGGAAGGGAATGTTTGTTCCCTTCCCTAGGTAAACCCCCAGTCACCCTGATGGGGCTACTCAGATGTGTGCCAGCTATTTTGCTGGCGCAAGTCCGAGAGGCCCATGTAACAGCGACCAGGCCCAGGAAGAGGGATAGGATTTTGGCATAGCCGATCCCTCCCCTTTCCAGGGCCTCGCCAACCAATCCCACCCCAGAACACCCCATTTCACCCTCCCCCTGCCTCTCTGCCACCCGGCAGGGATCCTACCTTCCTGGTGGCTGATCCAAGGGATCTGGGGCATGGAGAGCAGCACTGGCCTCTTTGCCGGTGTGGCCTCTTTGCCAGGTGATGCAAACGTGCCTTGCCCTTAGGGCATGTTTGCAACACCTGAGATCAAAGACTTCAACAGAATTGAGCTGCCCACTGGGAGTAAGACCTACTGATCTTAGTGGAACTTATTTAATAAACATGGATAGATCAGATTGCAAGTACCTTTGAAACCAATTAATCAAGTTAGTTGCAAACAACATAAGTACTATTGTTTCCATAGGAGTTATTCATGACTAACAGCCCAATCCTATCCTAGGCCTGCTTGCATGGTGCAGGGCCGCTGATGAAGTGTCCTCTGCATCCTGTGGGCTGGCTAGGGCCCATGCCAGCCAGGAAAGGTAAGTAAAGAAAGATTTTACTTACCTATCAACCACTGCCTGGCCACCTCAAAGCTATGCCAGCTCTTTTGCTTGAGAGTCTTCTGGGGCTGTGTCTGGGCCAGGGGTGTGTGGATATGGTGGAAGCTGCCGCCGCCAAGATCCTCCCTGTTCCACCCCTGATCCTTCCCCGTCCTGGCCCAACCTCCACCCTGACCCACCCCCCCACCAGACATTGACTAGCAGCCAGTCTGTGGGGCACCGCTGCCGGCGTGCAGCCTTCCAGGACCTGCACCAGTGACAGTGGTCTGCAGAGTAGCGGAGAGAAGCTGTCGTAATGGTAGACCACATGGTATGCTGGCGGACTTCAGGATCCACCAGCGTACTATGTGGATAGGATTGGGCCATAAGAGTAGCTGGGCTGAGACATATCTTGGATCATTCAAGGGATGATCTTTCTTTACTTACCTTTGAATAACTTTATGTGGTCTAGACCAGACTATTCACAAATGGATTTTCTGAAATCTCACACAGTAACCAGTCATTAGTCATCACCTTAGTGCTTTGCCATTCAGATTGCATGATGCTGACACTGGAAAACAATTCCAGTTTGTCCACATGACAATCAGATTCACCACTGGAATCTTTTTCAGTGGAATGCTCTCCTGCAAGGGTTTATTAGAATAAGCTGGAATGCAGAAGAGCATTTAACCTCTATGCTTTTGTTTAGGCACTAAATAAAACTTATACAGTCAGGTTTTCTTACCTTCCCAAGATAACTCATATGCATGACTATGGGATAACGCATGCACCGATGACTTGAAGTTCATTGGGTTACATTAGATTTACAAGCTATGCAGAGTGTTGATAAGGATCTTTAGTGGTTTCAGATACAAATGAACATCTCTATTACTAGCTACAAGCAAGTGCCACCCATGTTCCCTGTGCCGCACAGCAAACAGTTTAAGTCTGAATCACACAGGCACTGAGAGTCACCAACTTGGTTTAAAACAAGGAGCGATGTAGAACCAAATGTTCCAATTAATGTCCCTCCACTAAGTATTATAGTTATTTTATATCCATGGGCAAAAAGATTGAAAGTTAAATGTGCTAAAGATAGACTTGCAACGTCACTTTCAGCTCCATAAACAGGAACGGTTGATTATCAAAGGCACCAGGAATGTTTAATTTGCTTTCACTTCGGTGTAAGTAGTTAATTTGTAGCTAGTGTGATGGCCATGAGACTGAGTTGTGAACCAGGAAGTCCTCTGTTCACATTTCACCTCTCCTGTGAACCCACTAGATGGCCTTAGGCAAGGCATGCACCTCTCTCTCTCTCTCTCTCTCTCTCTCTCCATAAGAACATAAGAAGAGCCTTGCTGGATCAGGCCAAAGACCCATCTAGTACAGCTTCCTGTATCTCACAGTGTTCCCACCAGATGCCTCCGAGAGCACACAGCCAACAAGATAACCTGTTTCCTGTTGTCACTCCCTTGCACCTGGCACAGAGAAAACCTACTTCTAAAGGTGCCATCACCACATCCTGTGGCAAGGAGTTCCACAGATGAATTACACGCTGGGTGAAGAAATATTTTCTTTTGTCCATTCTTACTCTCCCTCCACTCAATTTTAGTGCATGTCCCCTGGTTCTGGTGTTGTGTGAGAGGGAGAAGAATTTCCCTCTATCCACTCTCTCCATTCCATGCATAATTTTATACGTCTCAATCATGTCCCCCCCTCAGGCACCTTTTTTCTAGACTGAAAAACCCCAAACACTGTAGCCTTTCCTCGTAAGGGAGGTGCTCCAGCCCACGAATCATTCTGGTCGCTCTTTTCTGCACCTTTTCCAATTCAACTATATCCTTTTTGAGGTATGGTGACCAGAACTGGACGCAATACTCCAGATGTGGCCTTACCATCGAGAGGCCTTACCTCTCTCTCTCTCTCTCCTCCCCACCATTTACAAAATAGAATTAAAAAATCTGACCAATCTTACAAGATTGTTGTATCACTGAGATAATGAACCAATCCCACCCCCTCGGAAAGCCCCATTCTGCCCTCCCCACGCCCCTCTGCAGCCCGGCGGAGAATGTACCTGCTCTGGTGGGCACAGCTCCGGATCTGGGGTAAGTAGAGCGGCACTGCCTACTTGCCAGGTGCCGCAAATGTGCTTTACAGCATGTTTGCAACACCCTAGACCAGCGCTCCTCTGGGCCAAATTGTAGACAAGATTGGGCTGTAATTCATTTGCTAATTTACAAATTGTGTTGTGAGACTTATCTGAGACACTTCGGGCGCAATCCTGTGTAACTCTTGCACCGGTGTAACAGTAGATCCCCCAGTGTAAGAGCACTTATGCCAGTGTAACTCGCCATACACCGACGGACGCAGAATGGACACCGACTTAAACCCCCTCGGACAACTCACATGTACAGTTCGGACGTGGAACAGACACTTGTGCAACTCTGCCGACGCAGGGGGCATTCTGGGGGCATTCAGACCCCCCAGAATGCCCCCTGTACTGGCGGAGTTGCACCAGTGCGGAGATGCATCTGTTCCACATCCAAACTGTGCATGTGAGGTGTCCGAGGGGGTTTAAGTCGGTGTTGGTCCTTCGTACGGCAAGTTACACTGGCATAAGTGCTCTTACACCAGGGGATCTACTGTTACACCAGTGCAAGAGTTATTTATTTATTTACTTATTTATAGAATTTATACCCCGCCTTTCTCCCACAAGGGCAACCAAGGCGGCTTACAATAAAAACATTAAAATACATATATACATATAAAATCAAGAATTAAAACAATTAAAACAGTTAAAACAAACAGCCCCAGTGGGTCATCCACATTTACATCTGTCAAAAGCAGGATTGGGCTGTTCAGTCCTTAACTAGGAACTATTTATTTATTACAGAAAGCCCTACTTGGTAGATCCAGAGCAAAAAGCTAGGCAGGTATAATGTAAGATACCCAATACTTAGCTTTTCTTTCAGTTTAGCTTGGCTGAGTCCTTGAAAAGATGCAGAAACATGCTGTTGTCTTTATGCTAGCAAGCAAACGCTTCTTTACTCTTCCAGGCCTTTTACGTTTTAACTGCTGGTTTTTGTCTGCTGTTCTCTTCCACCTCCTTACTGGGCAGTGGGTGGTTCTGTGGTCCTTGAGACTGCGGGAGGGGGCACAGTTCAAGCTTAAAAAATACCAGCAGCTGAGGTGGCAATGGTGACTTTTTCAGTGCTGGCATTTCCTCCTCCTCACATGGCATCATGTTTGTTTTGTTTTTGTAAACTGCCCTAGAAACTCTGTTAAAGGTTGGTATAATTTTTTTTTAAAATACATAATTTATAAAATGGATAGAGTAGAAGACAAAGTTATAATTCTTCTGAGTTCATCATCAATGCAGAGACTTCTGAAGGTCAAACGGGCCTGATGAAGTCTTGCTTTTATACTTTCAGCATAGTTACTGAAATGGCTCAACATTCCCCTCCCTCTAGGTCAGTTTCTCTTTTTGTAAGAAAAGGTACATCATGTTTAGAAAAACACACCCAGATGGCAAATGATCTATGCCACACATGACAAGGAAAAACAAACATCTCAAGACAATAAGGAAGGATCAAACAGCAAAAGAAAGAGAAAAAGAAAAGGAAACTAAGAGAATAGCCATGTTAGAGGGATTCCCTCTAGGGAGAGATGTTGTTCTTGTGCTGTGGGAGGTGTGGAATCTCTGCACCATATGTTATTTTATTGCCCCCTGTATAGTGATCTACGTGAGAAATATTTATATCCGATCTTGTCCAATAGGTGGAGTTGGGAGGATCAGGAAAAAATCCGGATTATTTTACAGGGTGTAGATGTTGTATTAACAGAAAAAGTTGCAACCTACTTAAAGCTAATTGTAAAGAGGCGCAGTGTGAGTCATATGGGTAGTGTATGCTAGGTTAGGACTCTTCACCCTTACTTGTTATATGTCTATGTTGTATGTTATGTATGTTTCAATTATGCCAATAAAGGTTCTGAATCTGAGAATAGCCATGCAGGGAAAAAACCCAACATATATTGCCTTGGAGTTAGCAAAGAGGATCTGAACACATATGCAAACTTTCATAGTTGTAGTTGATGTAGATACAAATCCACATCACTGTGCTCACCTGGGACACATTGAACTGACTAGATGCTTCATTTCATCTCTCTCTCTCTCTCTCTCTCTCTCTCTCTCTCTCTCCCCTGTTATGCACAGCAAGTTGCTTGCAGCTCAAACTGGGAAGAGGCTGATGTTCTCCAGTCTTAATGCATTTTATTTATTTAATTTATATCCTGTCTTTATTCCATTCTGGAACTCAAGGCGCAGTGTACATGGGGTTTCCAGGTCACCATCACTCATCCAGCCAGACCTAGACTTGCTTAGCTGCAGCAAGGGGCCTTTAGACTGTGCTCTGGGCATTTCAAGGTAACTCTCAAGTTTACAAGTCTGAAACTAAGGAAAATAAAGTCAGTACTGTATTTGAGCACGTCTTTTTTTTCTTAGTCTCTGTAAGACAAAAGGCTGCACACCTGGATTCACCAGTTGGTCATCCCTGGAGCTTATTTTCTTCCTGTTTCCTATAATTTTTCAGTTACACAAGCAAGCAAAATCATTCTGTTAAGCCACCGAAAGCACTTGCCATAGTATCAAGTGCATTCCCTTGTGGCTCTCTCATAGTAAAGGTAAAGGTATCCCCTGCTTGAAAGCCAGTTGTGTCTGACTCTAGGGGGCAGTGCGGTGCTCATCTCAGTTTCTATGGCCAAAGAGCCAGTGCTGTCTAAAGACACTTCCGTGGTCATGTGGCCGGCATGACTAACGGGATGCTGTTACCTTCCAGCTGCAGCGGTACCTATTTATCTACTTGCAATTTCTTTCTTTCGAATTGCTAGGTTGGCAGGAGCTAGGACAGGATATGGGAGTTCACTCCATCACGCGGCACTCAGGTCTTGAACTGCTGTCCTACCGACCTTCCGGTCTGCAGTTCAGTGTCTTACCCACTAAGCTATTGTGGCCCCACAGCCCTCTCATAGGTGATTGCTAAGTTCCTAGTTCAAATACTTTCCGGAACATGTTTGGCACATTGCAAGCTACTGCTAAAGATCCATAGATGCCACAGACATGGGTGGTGGTTACATGAGGCACTAGCATGTGAAAGAACAAATTGCATGGAACGAGAAATGAAAAGGTTAACTTTGGTTCTGAAAGGGAGTGCACAACAAATTCTCTGAATCTAATGGAGTGTTTCAACAACACTTACCGTCATTTTTGTATTATGTCAGGGGATAGGCATGCAATGAAAATTGAGCTGATTCCTTAAGATATAGTGAAATGAATACCTCCAGTCCTCATGACTGAGTTCATCTATGACCTTTGAAGTCAGGCATTAAAACAATTCTGACAACTGAACATACAGGAATACACCCAAGGCAGTTGGGTATTTGTTCATTTGGAAAAGGCCAGCCATCATGGCAAATAAAATTGCTTCCTAGCTATCAGCAGACAAATAAGTAACTAGCATCTCTAATTGTTATAGCTGGCTAATAATAATGGTATCCAGAATATTTATATACCACTTTTCAACAAAAAAAGACATTCAGCAAGCGGTTTACATTGCAAAATAAATCACGCATAGCAAATCTGCATCATCTAAGTATAACCTAAGCATTGAGATATTCATGATAATTTCAAATTATCATTCAAATTTCAAATTGCTAACCGGTTTGCATCCCAGTCCTTATACTGTACAAACATATAAGAGATAAAGAATGATCTGCACCAACGTGAACAAGATAATACAGCTACCATCAGAATGGATCAACACCCTATATCATGGGAGTAATATGCAGATTTTTGTATGTAATCAGTGCATAGGTATAGATCTTGTGAAGGTGGTCTGAGGAGACCTAGATATCCAAATATATAATCTTTTGATCAAGTGTAGGGCCGAATATGTATATTAAAGTTAACAGACTGCACTGAAATAAAGTGTGGATTCTTAGATATGAACAGGTTTATTTTGAGATAGGTTTTTATGGAATAGATGAGCCATTGGAAGGTGTAGTTCTGAATATACAGATTACTCTCTACAAGATTAGGTCTGTCTGTGTGTCCATCTACCCTGCCAGCCCCACAGCTTACAACATGATTTAAAATTTAATGAATACAATTCCAAAAATCATTACAATACTAAAAATATAACACGCTAAAAATCCCAGTATTCTGCCATTCCCAATGTTTGTTCCCCACATCTGGAAACCAGATGTAAATTGGATAGGATTGCGCTGTAAGGGTTATATCCTAAATTACTCTAGATTCTAGAGTGCAGCTCCATTGTCCGAAGCTCCTTACGCTCACAGAAGGAGTGTTGCGCTCTTGCACGGACCCCCTTGCAGGCACATACTTCGTATGCTTGCGGAAGGAACTTCTGACAACAGAGTTGTGATCTGCAGTAAGTTAGAATACAACCCATTTTAAGCTGTTTATTTCTGAATATTTGTAAAGGTTTTTACAAGCAAAATGCATAAAACAGGCTAAAATAGGAAAACAAAACATTAATCATACTGTGAGGTGAGTGCCTGGTTGTTGAAGCACTTATTTCTAACTAATTATTGTGGACCTTCAATTTAATGGACCTTGGCTTAACAGACTTCGGAAACAACAGACATTTTCTGTTTCATTAAAAACTAGTCATATACTGTATGTTTTGCACATCTACATTTTCATTGGCTTCAATGCATTTGTTTTTAACTGACTTTCAGCATTAACAGACACACCGTCCCCTCTAGGGCAGCACAATCCTGCCTAAGTATCAGGCGGGTGGCCCAGACCGCCCGCAGGATCCTATCTGTGTTCTGGGATCAGCTCAGAGGTCTACTCGGGGAAAGGGAACATTTGTCCCCTTCCCCCAGTGTAACGTGGGGAGGCCCCAATAGGCCTCCTTGGATTTCCGCCAGTTATAGCTGGCGCAAGTCCGAGGAGGCCGTGTAATGGCTGCGCTGGCCTGGGAACGGGATGAGGATATGGTGGCCGCCATCCCTGCCCCCCGGGCCAGCTCAGCCAATGGTCCCCCTCCCTCACCACCCGGACCTCCCCCGTACCTGCCGGTGCTTCACTTACCTTCTCCGGCAGCCGCAGGGACGATCCAGTGGTGGAGTGAGGGCGGCCAGCCTCTGCGCCAGCCGCCTTTACTCTAAAGTTGTTGCAAACGTGCATTACTCCACGTTTGCAATGGCTTGGAACAACGGAGCGCTCGCTCCGCTGTTTTAAAGTTCGATGGGATTGCGCTGCGAATTGCTGGAGCACTAAGCAGATCACCCATGCAATACATAACCATAAGGACTGGCCCACCCAAGGGACTGAGCCTTTGAACTGTGTCATAAAACAAAGAATGAAACAAATAAGTAAGGACAAATAAGGCGGGGATAAAGACACACACAGAGCCATAAAATTTGTCATAAAACAAAGAATGAAACAAATAAGTAAGGACACACACAGAGCCTTAGAAGGCCCAGGCAGCGCGTCCATCCGGGTATTTTTCGAATTTTCGCGCATGCGCAGACCCGTTTTGAGGGCAAAAAGCCCTCAAAATGGGTCTGCGCATGCGCGAAAATCCGGGAAATACCCGGATTGACGCGCTACATGGGCCTTCTTTCAGAAGGCCCTGGGGCGCCGACAGGGTCGGACGCTCCGAGGCCGGCTCCCGGGCCGGCCTCGGAGCGTCCGGAGGGCGATGCGGGGGGGAGCCGGGTCCCCCCCGCACCGCGATATCGTAGCGTCACTAGGGTGACGCGCGCCCCCTGCCCCAGGGTGACGCGCATCCTAGTGACGCTACTGGGCCGCAGTATACATCGCCCTTCCTGGACTGCGTCGGCATAGCCAGGAACACCTCGAGAAGGGGATGTCCGTTCCCTTCCCCGGGTGTAGGACCGGCAGCCCTCTCTCCGCAGCCCTCCGGACCCAGCACCCACCAGCGGACATAAGTCCTATGCTGGTCAGTGCAGGGGTGGGGTGGGCAGCGAGGGAGGGGGCCATTAACCGGCCCAGGCCGGGAGGGGGCGGGGATATCAGCAGTACGCTCTGCCAATATCCAGAGCGCGTTCCCGGCCCCACCCTGGATGTACGCCGGTTCGAGTCCACATACATCTGAGGAGGCCCATTAGGCCTGGGAAGCCCTACACCAGGGGAAGGGGACGAACGTCCCCTTCTCCCAAGGGGCTGTGCCGACGCAGTCCAGGAAGGGCCTTGGATACTGTGGCCGGCCGTTTAGACTGGCCGTGTATCTTTACACAGGATTAGGCTTCCCCCAACATAATGAACCTCATATCACCAGCAATGCCACTCAGAAGCGTGTTTAAAAAAAACCTTTACATGGGGACTGCAATGTTTAAATTCACTTTGAATTGTCCACCATTTTTGCACCATCATAGGATTTACCTGTTACTTTGTCAACTTGCTAACTGGGCAAAGAGGCACCTTTCAAAAGGGTGTCCTCTTATATTTAGCAGGGGGAGAGCAACTGTCCCTCATCACCCCAGCATGGCTTCTTTCCCAGTGGCTGTTGCTGGTGTCTCTTCTGTATTTTTATTTTTTAGATTGTGAGCCCTTTGGGGACAGGGAACCATTCATTGATTTATTTTACTATTTAAACCGCTTTGTGAACTACTCCTGTTGAAAAGCGGTATATTGTAGTATAATAATAATACCAAAGCTGACATTTCTGGCTGGAAGAACGAATAGTGAAAAATCTTCTAGAGACATTATAGAGCCTGTTCACATGCAGCGTTGATCATCTGAGGTCCTGTCCATATCCTGATGACTACATAAGTACTGTTAGTGATGTGTAACGGGGCCTTTTCAACAGTGGCACCAAGGCTGTGGAATTCTTTCCCCTGTGAGGCTTGATTGTCTCCATTGCTTCCAGCTTTTAAAAGTTAGTTAAGACTTTTCTATTTCATTTGCCTTTTTGTTAACAACTATTCTTTTTGCCTTGCTTTCTACTTAATTAGAATTATATATTGTCAGGTTGTTTTAAAATTGTTTTCATCGTGTAAGCTACCTTGATTATACTTTTAATGAGATAGAAAGGCAGCAAACATACAGTATATGAAATATCTTTTCATAGGAGAAGTTGAAAATTTTGTTGACATTTTCAAACTGTTTTTAACAAATAATCCACTTCAACAATATTACTCCACCAATCCTGACCTTCCTAACCGATCCTACTCTAACTCGCAGCGCAATTCTGTGTAACTTTAGACCGGTGGAGCTCTCGCCCTGCCAGTGAGAAACATAATGGGTTATACAGAACTATCACCAAGTAGTAGCAGCATCAAGACTGGTCCAATAGGAAAAGTCCCCAAAAAAGCAGACAACATCATTCAGAACTTTTCAGATGCAAATTCCTGTTAAAAGGAATCAGCATATTATTTGCAAAGTACAACATATCTTCTAGCCGAGTTGATTATTTAGACTTTCAAAGAAAAAAGATTATTGACTTTGTGACCAAGGACATCCTTGTCCTTTTGTGAGATCATGTCTATGTGGTAGGCAAATAACCAATCATTAAATTAACTATATTAGATAATATTTTAATAACAAGCGTTAGATCAGGGGTGGCCAACCTTCCACGAGGGCCTCTGCATTCTTAAGAGTTGTGTAGAAGACAGAATCTTGCCACCTGCAAGTGCTGATGGTGCTGCTAAAGCAGCTGCACCTGCTGAAATGCCCTCACCTATACAACTGTTAAAGGGCCAGCATTCATGTTGAAAGGTTGGCCACCCCTGAGTTAGACTGATACATTGTGATACTTCATCTCAGAATATGGACCTACAGAAACCAGAAATATTTTTATACCAATCAGATATATTCATCAAATTTCCAGGGCTAACTTGTGGGATAACTTTGCTTGGGTTTGATTTACATCTCCAACAATTATTTGTATGAAGGATGTTTTGGTCAAGGAACTTTTGAAGGTTCCAGTGCACTCTTAAAAAGATCTCAATCAGTTTTAGGTTTAATGAAATTTGTTTTACCTATTTGCAAGGTAGATCTCCACTCTGTACCCATGATGTTAAGACAAATTTCTCATTTTTAAGAGACCTGAAAGTGTTTTCAGGGAGGCTTTGTATGGCTAGGCTTACCAGATCAACCGGGAAAGAGTGCTAGACCTTTAGGAGAAGGAATGTGGGCAGGTGTAGCTTGTTAAACCTTAGAGCACAATCCTAGGCATGTCTACTCAGAAGCAAGCCCCATTGTGTTCAGTGGGATTGTGCTCTAAGGTTTAACAAGCCTAGGATTGTGCTCTAAGTTTAGCAAGCTACACCTGCCCACATTCCTTCTCCTAAAGGTCTAGCACTCTGTCCCGGTTGGAGATCTGGTAAGCCTATGTATGGCACACACAACACATGCATTTCTTGTGTGCACAAAGTTTCCTTGACAAATATCAAGGTGGAAAAAATTTCCTTTGGGTGGAAAATTTGAAAACCATCATCTTAAAACAAGAGAGCATTCCTTTAGGTAGCATAGATTCTCTGCCAGCTGCACCTGCGGTGCAACATTACTTGATTTTCAACAATTAAAATGTCATTCTTGTAGTGCCCTCCTAGAAGACAGTGGTGATAGGTATTGCCTGCAAACAACCAGAGACACATTTCATGCAGCACATGAACACAAGTTTACTAAATGGGGGATTATTTTAAGCTATTTTAGTAGCAGACCTTTAGTAACAAACCAAATAAAAAATATGTAGATAAGAAATAATGGAGTGTGGGGGAGAGGCCATAACTGTGGTGACCTAGGGAGGATGTGTCAATACTATTTTTGTCAATCTCCTTCTTCCTTATTTTGGGTCTTGCCACGCATTTGTCAATACTGTCAATTGCTACATCATGGAGCCTGGGGATTGAAAGTCACAGGTAAAACGAGAAATCCGAGAAGATCTTGAGAAAATGAGCGGAAACCAAGAGTGACATTTCAAATGTCAGTAGGATGAGGTCACAGATTCACCAAAAATTGAAGACCTGCTCTTGGATTCATTCAAAGTTATATTGTTAAAAAGATGTGCATTTTTTCCTTGGGATTATTTACTTTTTTATACTTCGGAAGAGCTATAATGATGCAACACAGAAGAAATCTCTCTCGTTAAAATCAAACAAACAGATTTGTGCCCTAACTCTGAATACCTTCACACTACAAATTTGTCACAGTTGAAGTGGTGTAAATACCAAGGGAATATCCAGCTCTGGGTTTCCAAGGCAATCAGGAGAGATAAACCAAATAAAAAAATATGTAGATAAGAAATAATGGAGTGTGGGAGAGAGGAGAGGGCGTCTCCTCTGGCCGTATAACTGTGATGACCTAGGCAGGATGTGTCTCTCTCAATTAAGCACTGCAAACTTGGAACTGCCATTATTTGCAGAATGAAACATGTCTAGCTTTAGGACCCACGAGAAAAGCTGTTGTTCCTAGCTTTTTTTTTTAAGCCTAAAGCAGATGAGAGAGTAAAGTTTCATGCCTCAGAAATCAATGCAAGAAAAGAAGCGCGCCCGCTGCTGCTACACTACACCTGCTTGTGAACTGGGAGAGCAACAAGCCAGGCCAATTTCTGTACAAGAATTGGGGTGGTGGTTGTTGTTTTAAAATAGCAGCTCAGGAATCTGCTCTGTGACTTACGAGAGGAACAGAAATGGCAAACTAGTGGGTGAGACTAGAAAGGGCTTTGGAGGCAGCCAGCTGCTGGTGTCGGCTGGAGAGAAAAGCAGCACCTGAAAGCCAAGACGACTTTGTGAAGGGGCTGTAGCCACGACAGGGCTAGAAAGCGGATAGCGAGAACCGACAGGCGCCAAGGAGAGAGAGACCGGCGTCCGCATTTACCAAAGAAGCGCGCATATGGGGGTGCCCCGGCCTCGGGCATTGACAGCGTCGATTCGACCTCCGCGACGGCAGGAGCGGCCATAAGTGTGCAAGGGGTGCCTAAGGCTCGATAACTGGTTATACTGGTCAGTGGAAGGCGAACCGGTTTGTGTGGGAAAGTAGCTGGGGAGTTACTGTCAGAAAGGGGCCCCTGAGGGCGCGAAGTCGCTCCTACACGCGCCGGCCGGGAAGGAAAAGGAAGGCGCTGCTGTCGACGGGACAAGAGGGAAGCAGCAGGTTGGAGGCAGCCGCTCGCCGGCTTCGGGCGCGCATGCGCGGAACCCTTCCTGGGAAGTTTGCTGTTGGAGTCGGATTTCCTCGGCTGAAGCGAGACAAGTTCCCCCAGGGCGCGCAAAGCAGAGGTTGGCTGCGGCAGCATCAGCGCGCGCGCCCTGGACTGGGGAGGAGCCAGGTGCCTGCTGTGAGCCGCTTGGCCGCAACAGGACAGTCCCGCAGAACGTGAGAGACATGGAGGATGAAGGGAACTGATCGACGAGGGCTCATTGCTGAGGTATTCTGCTGTAGCTGCACCGGACAGCAACATCTCGGCCAGCAAAAATGTGACAGGTGCAGTATTTCCCCAGCATGGGCATGCAATAATCATGGGGAAAGCGGTGTACCTGCTGGATTTCTGCCTGTCATGTTGCAGAAGGAGTCATGACAAAAGAGAAGGTGGCGGGTGGGCTCTTTTCCCTGCGAGAACATGATTTTGCTGCGCTGTGGGAATTGGTGTGAAAAGCGATTGGCTAAGTTTCCCTTTCCCTATGAAAGTTTACAGAAAGTCATTACTCTGTAATGTAAATTACAATACCTAGTGTAAAACTGGTGTAGCGAAGTGGTTAAGAGACTGAGCTGCAAATCAAGGATTCGCTGGTTTGAATCTTGCTTCTGTCTTGAACTTGTTAGGCGGCCTTAGGCAAGCCATGCCCTCTTGGCCTCAGTCTTCCCAGCTGCAATATGGGGATAATAATACTTTTCAAAGTTATTGTAAGGACAGCATCGTGATAATACATGTGAAGCAGTCTGCACGCTCGGAAAGTACTATATAACTGTTAAGCAATTCTGACATTGGTGCTTGCATTGCTGTCATTTCCATCTATGCTGCAGTAGGCCCTGGGTTGTTGTGCTTAGATTCTGAGCTTCACATGTCCTTTTGAAATGTGTGTTCCAGCCCAATCTTAATTTCCCAGTGCCAACAGGGGGGGCGCATGCTGCATTCTGCAGTGGGGGGGGGAGTTATGGAGGCCTCCTCAAGGTAAGGGAATGTTTGTTCCCTTATCTCAGTTGCATTGCGGCTGCATCAGCTCTGGAAAGTTTGTTAGGATTGGGCTGTCGGTGTGGCAGTTAAAACAGAATTGCTTAAAGCTCTGTTCTTGTGTGTAATCATTCGGTAAAGCATCCAGAATGTAGTGGTTAATTCCTTGTAAAATGTCTAGAATCTAGAGTAAGTTTAGATTTATTCTACCCCTTTCCATGCTAAACACCTAACAAATACAGTACTGTATATTCAAGCAAATAGAACGTTAACACAATTCTTCAAATAACAGTGAGTGAAACTTTTTGTGTTAAGGACATGTTATTTTTGCATATAATTGAATACTCTTGAGTATAAGGGGTCAGGTCTGTGTTGGGGACCCCAACTTGGGGTGATGCAGACAGAGCAGGTCCAGATGCTCATATCTTTTTCCAATCGATGCTGCATAAGTAACTGCTTAAGCTCTTTCCTGCCTCATAATGTTTTAGGGGTCTCCTCTCATTTTCCTCTGATATCAACCTACTGTGAAGGCTGGGCTACATTGTCCACGGCTGCGTCGCGGCTGCGTTCTGACGCAGCCGGAACGCAGCCGAACGGGCAAAAGTCGAGCCGAGCTCGACTTTCCCTGCGGGGACGTCGGCTGCCGACGGGCCAGCGCCGGCTGCTGTCGGCAGGCTCCACTTGACGTGCGTGCCCGTGCGTGCCCGCACGTTGGACGCACGCTGGCCGCACGGGTATAGTGTAGCTGGGGCTTCACTCTCCAACTTATTTTCCTCTAGTGGCCTGATGAGCTTATTGTTTTTCCATATAAAATGTATGTATTACTTTCTTTCCAGGTGAGTCAGTGGGAGTCATTGAGTACTGAGCAGCCCATCTCTGCATATCTTTTTCTGCTTAATCCCACCCTAGGTTATAACTGGTGTTTATATAGAGAAGTAGTAAGAACTCTTCGAATAAATTAATTCAGTAAACTTAAAATCTTTCGGAGCACATGGCAGTTAGAGATATTTCTTCTTTACTCTCCATACCTGGACTGAAATTTAACAAAGGAAATGTCTGTCGTGTTAATATATTTTGTCTGTCAGCCCAGGTCTCTTTAATCTAAAATTCCACTTGTGAGGAGTTGTGTCGTGTCATTGGAACATTCTGTTCCAACGCCAGACCATACTCTTGTGTGCATACTCTGAGAACCTGGCCAGTTGGGTGTGTTCTGGTGTGTGTCTAGCCATTTGACGTAACTCAGTAAAATCAGACCAGTTCAGTTCAAACTAGTCTTGTAACTTTAAGCTCTGGGCACATTCTCATCGTGATGCATGTATTTTATTAGTAGGGTCCTGGCTGCTTTTATCGCATTACCTTGGATGTCTGGGGCTAGATTCTTTGAGGGCAAAGGAGTTTGTCTAATTGTTAGGTGAAAGCCATTATAAAATAAACATTGTGGTCATGGAAAGCACCTCTGCCTTAGTTTTAGAAATGTCCCCTTCTCTTGCAGCCCTCCCTGTGTCCCATCCTACCCCCTTCCAAAGGGCCTCCTGAGGCCCCCCCCTTCCAGGGGGACTGCTGTAGGGAGGAGGGGGTGGGGTAGCTGACTGAGCTTTCTTGTGCTCAGGGTTCATTGGATACAAGCTAATGTTGTAGGGTGCAGTCATGTGACACTTACATGGCAGTAAACCCTATTGAACACAATGGGGAAACATGTAAGGATTGCACGGTTAATACATGATCCTTTCAAACCATCTATATTATCACCTCTGCTTTAAATCGGTACTGGAAAAACTTATTAAACACTCATGCATATCTAAATATCTTATCTCTTGTGTATGCAAACTACTTTTCTGCTGATCTCCACCTGCATCAAAGAACCCATGTCAAGAAGCATAATAGATTCATTCACTTCCATTCACCACATCTGCCACTTCCCCTGCGCACTTCCTTATCTAGCTGAATGAACATATTTGCAGGTCATAGAAACAATGTTATCAGCAAAATAATTGTCGTGCATGAACTGGGCGCTTGCCTAGCAAAACATTAGAAATTTGCATTGGAAAAACTCTGTCAGCTGTTGTTGGAAAGAACTGGATTTTTTTAGTATATTCAGAGTATTTTGGTGATATTCACTCCACTGTAAGATTAATCCAGTACACTGTAATGTGAACGGTTGTCTCAGGTGTAACAGTTTAACATGTTTACATTTGACTCTCTTGAGCTATGGCTGGAATTTTTATTTTTCGACTACCGTGTAGACCAGGGGTTCTCAACCTGTGGTATGGGTACCCCTAGGGGTACGCGGACCTCTTGCAAGCCCTTCCCCTTATCTGCCCCATCAGCAGATAATTGTTAATTAACATGGATTTTAAATTGTAATTTTCTGAGCCTTTCTTTCTCTCTGATTTTGGTTTTGGGCTTATTTTTGTACTTTGGAAAATGTACTTTGATGGGGTGGGGAGGGAGGAGCTAATTTTGGGAAGTGTGACGGAGAAAAAAAGTGATCCTTGCATGTCTGTCAGTCTCTCTCACTCTCACTCACACACACACACACACACACACACACACACACACACGAGTTAAATAAGACATTTTTCACATTTAAAATTGTTTTAGTACTTTTTATTTAATGATTAATTACCTAATTAATTGATTAATCCAATTAATTAGCAGTTAATTAGCAGGGGGTACTTCAGAAAATTGGACCATGATAGGGGGTACCCGGGCCTCCAAAGGTTGAGAACCCCTGGTGTAGACTTAGTAAATAACATTGAATTATTTTTTAATGGCAAGTCGCATTTTCTACTCCCTATTTTCAGCGGCATTTGTAGCATTCCCTATTCCAAAAGCTTGGGGGGAAATGTGTCCGCACACAACTTCAGTTCTGGACTAGTAACAGCACAACAGTTTGTGGGCTACTAACAGATGACCACTTTCCAAGTGGTTAAAAAGTGACCTGCTTGGAGAATTTATTGGGTCTGGGCAGCAAACATGCAATAAACTGGTTGTTGTTGCTCCTAATTAAATTGTGCCACTTGTATTTTCTCAGAATTTGTTTATTAGGAGAGTGCTCTACTAGGAGCGAGAGTACCCTTTGCTCTGCTTGTGTTTCTGGGCATTGTGGCATATAATTCTCTCTTACTGTAATACACTTAACTTCAAACAGGAGATGGCATGGTTTTTGTCCCACAGAGTAAGACAAAGCTTTCCCCTGCTTTCAGAGTGTGTTTGACAGGCATTAGCAGTTCACATGCTGATTGTCATCTGTCTCGCACATCTCACCAACCTTCAGCTGGACTCTTTTCCAGTTTGCTGCTTGGAAGCTTATTCCTTTTAAATGTTTCTTTTTGCCAAAAATGAAAATCAGTTTTTAAAAGAATTGTAAACAGTACTGTACCTAGCATACTTGACACCCTGGCGGGCTGCTTCCACACCAAGATCCCCTGGTGGAGGCTAGGGCTACCGGCCGCTCAAAGCTAGGGGATGACCTGGCCTCTGCCTCAAGATCCCCAGGTGGAGACCAGGACTACCCGCCACTTGAAGTGAAAGGTAGACGGAAGGGGGGCATCTTGAGGCAGAGAATAGGTCTGACATCTCCCTGCCCCGTCCTTGGTATGCCACTGGTTGTAGAGCTACTGCAAGGAGGGGGGTTGGTTTGTGATGTTGTAGGTAGCAACTAATCAATGATTTACAATACATAGTTAGCTTCTACAGCAATGTGACAGAACCACCCTGAGCAAAACCCTGGATAGGAAATTTGTCTGTCTACAATACAGTGAGTACACTTCCATAACAGCTTGACTACTCAAACAATGTACGTTTGTACAAGCCATTATGTCACAAGAGAGCTGCAGAAAAAGCTTGTTAATTTCTGTAGGACTTTCCAGTGATAGAAATGCATTATTCACATTAATCTAAACTTCTCATAAGCTAGTGCTCCTTGAAAAAAAAGTAAGATATGAAATAAAGGTAAACTGTTTTGCAGAATTGTGTGAACCTGAAGATCTCGTGTACTCTGTCAACAGAAGTACAACCAATAACACTGCTGTCCTAATTCTGCATCTGTTTTCGTGAACTCTTTCTTTGTTGAAAAGCAGCATGTAAATATTCTTAATAAATATAATAAAATACAAATGTTGCACCAAGCGTCTCTGTATCAAAGACATGTTAGAAATCGCAATATTACTCTAAGAATATGGTGTTTATATATAAACTGCAACTTGTACAAGCACTAGCTGCCTTCCCCTCACACTATATCTAGTGCTCGTGCAAGAGGGAGCAGCAATTTTTACAGAGTAAAATGTGTTCTGTTGTAATATTGTACAGAACTAACAAGAGTCTTTCATGCACTATAAACGTACAAAAGTGTAACCTGTGTCCAAGCTGTAGGTCACACGATGAGGGGAGGTGCGATTTTTGCCAATTCCCCCTGCTCCAGCACCACCCATTACTTGAAAATCTGCTTTTGAGGGTGGAGTGCAAAGAGAAGGGGGAACTGGCAAAAAATCGTACCTCCCCTCATCGTGTGACCTGTAGCTTGGACACAGGTTACACTTTCATACGTTTATGGTGGATGAAAGACTTTTGTTAGTTCTGTTGCAATATTGTACAAAACAATTTTACAATGTTGAGTACTAATACAAGATGCTAATCTTTTATTCTAGACATCTCTGTGAGTACGGCCCATTGACAGTGCACTGCTATCCAACTTACACCACCGGTGTAACCAGCGGGGGAGTGCAGGGCAGGGGGCTTTGGAGGGAAGGGGACATTTAATCCCCCTTTGCAGCGGATTTGAATCCCCTTTCTGTTCTGGGGCCTCTCATTCTCGCTGCACCACTGGTTACACTGGTGGTGTAAGTTGGATAGGATTATGGTGTGAATAAAGTGAAGCTTGTTGTTGTTGTTCAGTCGTTAATTCGTGTCCGACCCTTCGTGATCCCATGAACCATATCCCGCCAGGCCTTCCTGTCCTCCACTCTCTTCCTGAGTTCGCTCATTTTCATGTTCGTTGCATCGGTGATGCTGTCTAACCATCTCATCATTTGCCTTCCCCTTCTCCTTTTGCCTTCAATTTTTCCCAGCATCACAGTCTTCTCCAGAGAGTCCTCTCTTCGCATTAGGTGGCCAAAATATTTGAGCTTCAGCCTTAGTACCTGTCCTTCCAGGGAACTGTCAGGGTTGATTTCATTTAGGATTGACTGATTTGATCTCCTAGCAGTCCAAGGGACTCTCAGGAGTCTTCTCCAGCACCACAGTTCAAAAGCATCTATTCTTCGGCGCTCAGCCTTCCTTATGGTCCAACTCTCGCAACCATACATTGCTACTGGGAACACCATCGCCCTGACTATACGAACTTTTGTTGGCATGGTGAAAGTGAAGCTTACTTCTAAGTAAACATACCTAGGTTTGCACTGTTAAAGAATTGGTCTTCTGCCTTGGGAAGAGGATGTCCGTCTTGATAGAAAAGCAATGGCATTGGAGAATAGCTATGTTACAAGAAAGATGGGGCTACCACCAAAAATAGCAGGCCCATGCTAAATCCCGCCCCCTTCTCTACCATGTTGTAAAACATGCCCAGTACGAAAACCTCCCCTTGTCCCTTATGTTTGGCTGTTGCTGATGGGGACCAGAAACACCCCAGGTAAGGATGTCAGGACATGGAGTAAGTTTACATATTCCATGTTGTGGGGGGGACACCTCAAAATATGATTGATGTAAATACATTCGCAAGTTGTCACGACGTGACCATATTTCAGAATTGAAGATCAACATGTTGCCGGGCAAACTCCGTCATTTCAAAAGATTTATTAATTATTATAAGATGTTAAAACAATTTTTACGTTTCGTTTTTCGATTGATGTGTTTAGAGGAGGGGTTCTCAAGGGGTTCTCAAGGTCCCTGAGCGGCGTACCACTGCTGACACCGGGGACCTCCCTGTGTACCTCCAGAAGTAACTGGTGATTGCACCATTGTCACTGGAGACCCCGCTGGAGCTGCACAAAGCTGGTAAGAGGCTCAGGGCGGGTGAGTGGACTCTTTTGCACGGACGAAACCCACGTGCTTCAGCTCTGCCCACCAAGCTGAGCCTCTTGCCGGCCCTTGCAGAGCTCCGTCAGGGTCTCCAGGACTCAACGTGGATATCCACGAGTGCCGTGTGTACCACCACTAGTGGTACGTGTACCACAGGTTGAGAACCCCTGGTTTAGTGGCAATTTTGTATTTCTTGTAATGTAGTTTTGCCCTTAGTCAGCTGGTCAATGGTAGCAATTAAGCACATGGCTTTTTAATAAAAAATATTTTAGTTTTGGAAGAACTTGCCATCCTTCAGTAAGGACAACAATCAAAATCTTAGTAATTTGAAAAAGTTTATGATAATGCTTATATAGTTTGAGTATGAATTTGCTGTTCAGGTTATCTTGAAGGCATCCAATTGCATAGTGCACACAAAAAGGAAATCAAGTGACTGAAGGTTGATGATTGAGGATGAAGATAATCACTGAATCTGATATGTGACATGTGACACACTTCATGTTGTGAAGGGATTTTGTTTGTTCAACAGTAGATTATGGATTAACTTTTTGTTTTTATTAAGGAAACTCTTTGATTAGATGTGTGATTCCAAAAGTATATTGTGAAAATCTCCACATCAGTTACGCATGAGTTTATTGAAATTACTTAGGCCAAAGAAGAAAAGTAGTCTTGGGAACTAAACTTGTACCATAATTTATTTTTTCTGTTATTGCTCTCTTTGGGGCTAATGTATATGTTTTAGCTAGAGGTGTTTGGAAATACGAAATAAAAACACATTATATTGCTTTCTGCTATTTCATTTTGGTTAAACACCAATATTTGCAAACAAACCATTTTCAAACACCTCTAGTTATAGCCCTAGATCAGACTCTTCTTCTAGTCGTAACAGTTCTAGTTCATCTGGTTTGTTCCCCATGCTTTGCACATTAGTGTAGAGACAGCCACTGGTAGAACTCCCATTCCATTTCCCTATTGCTTCCTAAAGTTAATGTTAGGGATTGTACCTGACCTCATGCAGTGCTTCAGAAGCTCTTGAAGCACTACCAAAGCTCAGCATGGTAAGAGGATCCCCTATTCATGAACGTAAGACTAAAAATACTTCTATGTAGGCTTACCAGATCTCCAACCGGGACGGAGTGCTAGACCTTTAGGAGAGGGAATGTGGGCAGGTGTAGCTTGTTAAATCTTAGAGCACAATCCTAGGCGCTTCTGAGTAGACATGCCTAGGATTGTGCTCTAAGGTTTAACAAGCTGCACCTGCCCACATTCCCTCTCCTAAAGGTCTCGCACTCTGTCCCGGTTGGAGATCTGGTAAGCCTACTTCTATGAATCAGTGTTGGATCCACAATATGGATCAGGAAAATGCTGTATCATGCTCCAAATTTTGGGGCCAACCACAGAGAATACCTTGGCACTCTTTCCTCAAATGTAATGGAATGTGGGGATTGCAAGAGCCTTTACCTACGAAAAATCAGGGAGTTTGAAACTGTCATTGGGAATGTTTACCTGTACAGGTGCTGCCCTTCCAAGCTGAATACAGCCCATCAGCCATGAGTGTGACTTGCGAAATGTTGAATATCTCCCATTCCTGTTTACTGTTCCAGACAGTCAGCAAAAACAGTAGTTTATTGAACTCCTAGTGAGTTGCGTTTTTGTCTGTTGTGTCACACAAGCTGTGTGCACTATGATGTGAGAAAGTTGTTCATATCTGAGTAATAGTTCTTTGCCATGGGGAATGGGACAGCATATAATATTTCAAACCCTCTAAAACTGAAGGAGGAAGGTGTTTGCAGAAGTTGTGGTACTCGTAACTGAAGAGCCCTCTCCTAATATTTTCTTTTTCCAGGAAAGGCCATCACAAGGAATGTGAGAAGGAAGGTGCAGAACGCTGTAACAGGCAATTATGCAATTAATAGCCCAAAGAAGAAGTTAGTTTCCCAGCCAAAGGCAGTTAGTGGCTTGCTTACTTAACAAAGCCTAAGAATTGACATAGCGTTGTGGATTTTAATCCAGACCAATATCGCAGCTGGATGCCTCCATTCACATTTGTGTAATATACTGTACAAGAAAAAAAAATCCTACAGTTGCTCATTGCTCTAAAATGGTTTTTCAGTTACAAGTTGGAAGTGGTTTTATGAGGAGGCTATATTTATGCAAACTATATACTTTTATTGTGTTTTGTATTTCTTGTATTATGAAGCCATTGCTAATATATATTTTAAAAAACACCTTGATTTGAAGGTTTGTTTTTTTTAATTACAGTAATTCCTTTAATCTCCTTGTATCAACGTTTTAGTTAACTTACTGCTTGTAAGGTTGGGTTGCTAAATCTCCTCTTACCCTTACCTTTGCTGTGCTTGGATATTTTTCTAGTAGAGAAGAAACAGTTCTTGGCAAAGGCACAGAAGACAAGAGAATAAGGTCCCTGATTAGCCCTCATTTTCTTTTCTTGCAAATAAATTAGCCCTCCCCCTCAGCTGTTTTTATTTTTTTTTAAATTCCACTAAGAAGCATTCAATGTTCTGTGGAATCACTCAGGTAATGCGTTCTGTGTGGCAGGGTGGTACAGCCTGGAATGCCACCTCGGGTCCGCCACTGCTGCCTCTGTGCTACAAAGAGAGGCCTCTTATTGTACTCCTAGTGTGGTTTCCTCAAATCTGGGAATGTGGGACTTACCATTTTATTTAAAGGGACTGTGAGAATGAAGGAGCTCTTTTGTGTGCTCCTGTAAATAAAAACAGACGTCCAGGACCGCTGTGTATGGCTGTACACTGCACAAGGGCACCACATCTAAGGGTGCACCATTCACATCGTAGACAGGAGGAGGATGCTGGCGAAACGTAACTTCCAACAGGAAGCGCAGCGAGGAAGGGGGTGACTTTTCTATGTCACAAAATGGCGCCTTTTTCTAATTTGCACAAAGGCGCCGTATGGGCTAGTGGCAGCCCTGCAGAAGTCTCACACTTCCAGGTTTGAGGAAAACACATGAAGAGCATGGTAAGGAGATGGATAATTCAGTTTTAGTGGGCAGAAAGCAGATCAGCATGACTTGTGTCCACAGCAGGCTGAAGGGAGGTGGCGGCAGACTCGGTGTGAAGGACATCCTGAATCCATTGTCCTCTCGCCTGCCTGCAATCCGCCAGCCACTGATGCAACCCCTGATACCTCGCCTCATGGATTGGCTGCCCCTGCCATGTGGGGTGGTGGCTTTTATCCCTTTCTATATATTTGGGGACCTCCACTGTGCTAGAGTTAGTCATGACTAACAGCACAATCCTATGCATGTTTACTCAGAAGTGAGTTCTGTTGTATTCAGTAGAACTTGCCCCAGGTAGGTATGAATAAGATTGCAGCCATTGTTCCATTAACTTATTCCATTGGCTTCATGGGGTCTACTTGTGCCTGTCCTTACCCGAGTCAGGGCTTTGGAAGATTGTGGGTATTAATTTGTGTGAATCTTGTCAATTTGTGTGATTGTGTGTGAATAGTGTCACTGCCCTGGTGTAGTAGGGAGAGTATTTGTGAGATTGCTCTTATGGAGCTCTGTCAAGGGAAATAACGTGGTAATTTTTTTTTCTTGGATGGTACCAATTCATCCTCCTATAAGGGACTGCCTATGGGGTTTTTTTTAAAAAAAAATCCTTGCACATAGAAAATAAGCATACTAGGAAGAGCCTTTCTTTCTTGCATGTGGGTTTTTTTTTTAATATGGAAGGGAAATGCAAACATACCGTTTTCCCCTCCTGTAATCTAAAATGGTGCACCTCAGAAATAGCTGATTTCTGTGTTTCATTGAGTATGAGAACAATAGGCAACTTGTGATGGATGCCCAGTTCTCTCTCTCTCTCACCCTTTATTCCTCATCTGGCCCTTGTGCTGTTACCTTTGGCCTTACATCCTGCCTAAGGCTGACTGGGGACTGGATGTAGGCACAAAGTTTGAAACTGGATCCAGACGAATCTGGAGTAATAGAGGCTGACAGGTCCTGTAACCTGGATGGTGTAAAGACACCTCTTGTTGATGAGTCTAACCTTTCCTGGTAACTCACTCACATTCACAGTCTTGGGGTGTTCCTGGACCCAGTACAGTCAGAGGTGAAACAAGGGTGGAGCGAAGGCAAGTAGTTCTGCAAGACTCCGTTACACTGGAGTCAGCAGCCCCTCCCCCTTGCTGTTGGAGCCATTCCAGCAGCGACAGGGGAGTGTCCTGCGTGTTGCCTTTGCTGCCAGAATGGCTCCAACAGCAAGGGGGAGGGGCTGCTGACTCCAGTGTAACGGAGTCTTGCAGAACTACTTGCCTTAGCTCCACTCTTGTTATGCCTCTGAGTACAGTTCTCAGTTTTAGCAGCAGTCTGGAATAGTTTCCACTCATTTAGTGAGAAGGCGGTATCCCTTGTAGATTTGGGGCTTTCAGTTGTCATTCAGCCATTGGGAACCTTGCAGGGCATCTACTGTAACACACAAGGCTGCTGTGCATCGTTTTGCTGACATACGTTGTTTACATGAGGCACATGATGTATGACTTTCTATAGCTTTTTATCACAATCCAAGGCAGGCCCTTTTTTTTTAGGCGGGGGAGTCGGTTTCCTGAGGCTTCATGCTCCAACTGCAGAAAAAATAAGACTTTGAGAATGAAGAAGAGGGCCCCCTCAAATTAACATTCAGCCTCTGGCCGTTTCAGAACCTAAAAAGGGCCTAATATAGTTTTTGAACTATAATGCTTTCAGTAGTTTTGTTGCAGGATTGTACTTGGGCAAGCAGCCTCTGAACAGTCTAAGAAGGGATTTCCTGGATGAGACCAAAGAGGGTCTATCCAATCCATCCTGTTTCTTGTAGTGGCCAGACAAGTGTTGCTGGGAAGTCCAGAAGTAGGACATTCCCAGTCTATAGTGGCAGCCTCTCAAAGAGAGCACTGTAGCCAAATATATAAACTGAAACTTAATCCAGACAAGTTGGAGGTGCTGGTTTTTTTCGGGGGGGGGGGGGGGAAGGTTACAGCCTGATCTAAATGTGTTTGGGGTGTGGGTGTGTGTATGCTTTTCGGGTCTCAGTAAGTCCCGGTATTTAACCTGGTCCTCCGTCATTTAGGCTTTAAAGTTCTCCTCAGGAGCTACTTTAGCCTATGTGAAGCTGCCTGAGCCCTAAAATCAGCTTCAGAGACTTGACCTCTGACCTGTTAGCAGACATGGGGTTGGTGGGCACCAGGAACTAGGACACCACTACAGTTCTGGAATTGGCTTCCTCTATTTTCACCTTTAGACGATTGCGGAAATATTTTATTCCAGAAGGCTTAAAAAAATTGTGATCTCTGCTTTTTGTTGGTTGGTCTACATTTAGTTTTTAGTGCTGTGGTATTTTTCATTAATGTGCTTTTTAACTTTTGTTTTGTCTCTTGCAAGATGTTTTGATAGCTTGTGTTTTCGCAAGGTATAAATAATTTGAAATAGAAATAAATAAAATATAATTACAAGTGTGGACAGCCCCAGACAAATGTGATAGAACATGGGAGGCTAAATCTGTGCATTAGGGGAACATTTAGGAGTCCACAGTTATGGATGGCAGGTTGCTGATGGAGACTTTATGTCTATTTCTGGCAGCTGTTCATCTGTCTGTCATTCCACGCTGAGTTTGGAGACCTGCATATGGGGGGGGGGGAGAGGGGGAGAGAGAGACAGAGCGAACACTTGTGGCAGGAGCAGGATCTTGCATTGTGCTGGGTTTTGATCTTTTTCAAAGTCTCCGGCTCAGAGGCTCACTTTTCAAAGACTCTGAGGCAGATACCAACCCTGCCCCTTCTTAGAGTCCTGGAATAGGCAGAGGCCTTGGGGAGGGGACTTGTCTTTCATTTCAAACAAGTTTTGGAGAAAGTCAGAAACCAGTGCATTGTGAGAGACAAGACTCCACCCCTCCCCTGAATTACATACCTGCATTCTTGCTATGTGCCAGAGGACTAGAGTGAGGGAGTAGAGTTGATGGCAGCAGCAAATAATGACTGGCTGTTCTTCCAAAATTTGTGACTCCTACAATTGCTTTTTCTCCTGCAGGTGAGTACTAGTTAGAGATTAATTGCTACATACAATGAAGGGATTCAGGGTAGTGGACTGGGGAGGCGGGAGAGAACCTGAGAATAAAAGAGAGCGAGGATTTGGGGGTCAGGGATGAGTCCAGATTGAGAAGTATTAGGGAGCATATGACCGGATACGAGAAGGCAGTGAGGCTTGGCAGCCTGAATTGGGCTAGTGTTGCATAGGATTTCAACAAGACAGAGAGGCTAATGGCAAGCTAAGCAACCTAATAAAATGGGGATACCAGTATTGTGGCAAATGTCAAGATGGAATACCATGTGTATATTTTGTATCTTGTCTGGAGTAGAAGACTTTGTAAAATGTCAGGTGAATTAAAATGAGAACCGTGAAATCTTATGCATGTCGGCTCAGAAGTAGGTTCCACTGAGCATGATAGGACTTCATGTAAGTGTGTATAGGGTTTGTTTTAGACATCTCTCTACCATCGGACAAAAAAGCAATTTGGATATAAGCTGAAAGGCTTTGACTTGCGTATAGCATCCATGATAATTGACCTGCTTTCTTCTGAGATTATATTCAGTTCTTGATTATTTATGTTCTTTATAGTCAAGTTCATATTATGTCCACTTTTTATGTAAATAGTTGTTGAAAGTCTTTGCTTCTGTCTTCAAATATTTGTGTCTGGGAGTAAAGTCTTTGATTTCAGGTTTATCTGATTAACTTGTTGTACAGTACAGCCAGGCAAATCTGGAAATCATTAAGATAATTATGTTCTCTTGTCTAACTACATCAAGGGAGTAATGATTCAATTCTCTAGAAGTATATCTGACAGGCTTTAAAAAAATCATCTTTGATCTTGAATTTCAAGAATTTCTCATCTTAATAGCTTTTTATGTTCTCTTTTTAGTTGTATTTTTCATGTCTGTAGAAATGTGTTTGAGGTGCATTGTATTTTGGTCTAGACACCAGATAACAGACTAGCAATTGAAACTCTGGATAGCAATTTATTATGGAAAAAGATTTGATTGTATTGAGACGTACCATGACAATGAGTGAACAAAATAAGTTTCTGTGCTGGGAATTGTGGAAATGGTTTTGGTTCTGATGTGCCTTTATCCTATTTTCTGAGATGAACACACCCTCAAGGTGGATTACAACAGTCAATTCTGCTCTCCTTCCCCTCTCCTCCACATACAAGAGGAGGAAAGTAGAAGAGCACTAGCGTCGCTCCGGTAGGGGCGGGGCTGTAAGTATTGCTGCGGTCATAGTCTCTTTACCGAGCGAGGAGGAGGCAGCCCCGCCCCCTCACTGTCCGAGCCAGTCCCCTACGGAGAAAGCAGCAGGCAGGGTCTCTTCCCTGCCGGTTTCTCCGTAGGGGACTGGCTCGGACAGTGAGGGGGCGGGGCTGCCTCCTCCTCGCTCGGTAAAGAGACTATGACCGCAGCGATACTTACAGCCCCGCCCCTACCGGAGCGACGCCTCTGTAGAAGAGTTTGCTTTCCTTTGAGAACAAACAGCAGTTCCCTGTTGCATACAAACTTGGGGAACTGACATAATAAACTAGGATTAAACCATCATGCCATCTACATTTAGGCTGCAGCCCTATCCATGTTTACCTGGGAGTAAGCCATGGACTAGAATGGGACTCACTTCTGAGAAGACATGCATAGGACTGGACTCTTTAAAAACGTATTTGGGGATAACATCTTGGCATAAATGGGAACTTCATGTTTGCTTTAGAAAGAATGAAATACTATATGTACCGTATTGTCCCGAGTATAAGACGCACCTGATTATAAGACGCACCCTTAAAGTTTGGTGCTATTAAAAAAAATTAATTAAATCACTGGCATTAAATTGCAACAGCCTGATTATAAGACGCACCCCTAGTTTAAAAACTTAAATTAGGAGAAAAAAGTGAGTCTTATACTCAGACCAATACGGTATTTCTTTTACATGACCCCTCTCCTCCTTTTATCCTCGCAACAACCCTGTAAGGTATGTTATGCTGAGAGAGAACAAGTGGCCCAAAGTAATGAGCCACTCAGAAACATGTAACATGCAAGGGGGGGGGAGAGAATCTATTGCATGTGCAGAGATCAAGTGCAGTGGCTCATGGCCCAATTCAATGAGAAGGCATGAAACGAGGACAGACAGCTCTTATTGTGGGGATAATAATAGTAGAATAACTGGGAAGGGGGATCAAAAAGAAAATGCAGTGTACAAAAAAATCACTCGCACAACTAGGCACCAAACATCAGTGGTTTTTAAGTACCGGTAGAAGGAAAGAGGAGGAAATCCTTACAAGGAAAAGGGAGAGCGTATTGGCACAAACGCAGGAGGGGAAAAAGGAGAGGAAGCGAGTACAGTATAGGAAAATCAGGAGGGGTTTCCCAGGGGCAAAAGGGCTGAAGACCTGGGGTATGTGTGGTAGCAGGAAGAAAGGGGGAGAGACTGGGGCAAAGAGAAAGATGCAGGAAAGCACGAAGGTGGTTGAGACCGTGGCTGAATCTTTGTTCTCTTGCTGAACCAGGCCAAGACCAGTTAGCCCCTCAGTGCGGCATGAAACTCTCTTTTAGAAACTCTTCACTCTCTCGCAGTGGTAGGGCTAGTCTCTCCCACCCTCTTACCTAGCACTACGGTTGCTCAAATGGGCACTGTTTCCTTTGGGTAATTTGGGTGTTTGAGAAGGTGCAGTGACTGTTAAGGTAGTCTGCTTTAAAGGAGGCCCAGGGCTGATCTCAAAGCCTCCCCCTTCACCCAGTAAAAGAGAGATCAACGAGTCCTAGGCTCCCCCACGCTCGCATCAAAAGAGGAAGGAATAGAAGCACTAAGTGTGTTGTCAATTTGACCGCAAATGGAACACTAAAGATTACCGTAGGTGGAGGTGGTGGGCCAATAGTCAGGGATGCCAATGGCCAAGGTTACTTATCAATATCTGCTGAGATGACCTTGTAGCACTGCAGAGATTGCGGGGCAAAGCTGCCAAGGCACAGAGATCTCCTGATTCAAAGGTAGAGATGGGGCAGGAAAGGGCTTGAAAAGCAAACCCAGGAGGGCTAGGCAGTATCCTTGGCTAATTACAGAGAGGAATGCAAGGCAAGGGGGCTGAGATTGCTTTCCTAGGGAAGGGTTCATGAGTGCAGGTGGCTCAGTGGGTGCTTGAATGATGGCTTGCGGTAGCAGGAGGAAAGGGTACCGAGAAGAGGGAAGAAGGGGTGGTGGTCTGATACCTATTCCAAGTGCCAGCTGGCACAGTGGTTCTTCTTGAGCTGCCAAGGGAATGGGGTGGGTGGGTGCTTAATGCAGCACCAGCAGGTCACTGAGCAGTCCACAAATGGCAGCAACAGCAGCAAGAACCAGGAAAAGGCAGATGACGCAAGGGTTTGTGACTCTGCTTTTTATAACCAAAATCCCCATAGGGCAGTGGTTTCCAAACTGGGAGGCGTGGCTCCCTGGGGAGCTGTGGAGTGCCACGGAATCCTCTCGGAAAACAGTACAATGCCAATTGGCAGGCATCAACATAATGTAATGGGGAGCCGTGGCCAATGGTCGCCAATGGTCAAGGGAGCCACAGTTCCAAAAAGTTTGGGAAACACTGCCATAGGGAAACACAGGCTATTGTGGGGTGGACTCCTTCGTTGCTCAGGAGGCCTGTGCCTAAATTATCATGCTACGCTTGACTAAGTTTACAATGAAGTTGGTGAAAGAGGGCAAGGTTGAAGGCACCTTGTTTGTGTTGTTAACTACAGTACTTTGTTTACTTTGAAGTTGAGAAGCTCCCAGGATATGCCTTGTTCACAAGTTTAAATCGACTGCTGAAGCAAGGTGCGATCGGTCCTGCGGGACCTGTCCTTCCATCAGCCCCAGCAAAATGCCACGAGACTGGTCTGGGCCGTGCTCGCCTGGCATGTACCCAGCACCACATATACGTGCATATAAAAATGTCAGGCAGTGAGCTTCCAACACCTGCACCACACAGAACCTTCTAGTCCTGTGTCATTGTTATTGCCATGTAAGTGACATCAGACTGTATCTTATTGTGTCCATCTGCTTGTAGAGAAATCTCTGTTTCCCACACCTGTTATAAACAATGCCTGGAGCATCCTGTGCTATTGTTGGTTTGCTGTTTTCTAATAACTCGGTGTGTGTTTGAGGACATGACCTGTTTCAGAGGGATTTTTTTCCCTTGCAAAAGTGAAACTCATTTCCTTGTAGAAGCACCATTTATTTAGAAGCATTTCCTGTTAGGAGAGAAATTAGGCACGATAGCAAAGCTGCAAGTTGCCAGTGTGACTCTTGCACAAGAAAAGCTCTTTGATTTGTTCATGTTTTGAAATAGAAAAGTTGGGTGTGCTACTGCTGCCTCATGTGTGTAGAACTATTTTGGATATTTCAAGGGAACTTCTTGGGATACTTGAAAACCCGAATAGCTCTGAATGTGGTAATAGTAGTTAAGCATGGACCAATGGCCATTCTCGGGGCACATGGTGCTTTTCCGGCTGCTGCTCTTTTTCTTGTCTAGCAGCAGGAGTCTGAATGTTGGAGAGACCTGTACTAATATCAGTTCTGTGCCTGTGCTTGTTGCAACAGCACTCTGAACACCCCTTTTGCACTGCAGATGGTTGAGAACCCACAGAGGCAGAAGGCAGGCTCTGTGTGGAATACAATAGTTTGGTGCCCCCCCCCCCAAAACTGTTCTACATTTACCTGTAGAGCTGTTTCTCTTTTTGTAGACAAATTATGCTTTCCATAACTGTGCTGGTGTTCCCTACAGTAAATGTGTGAACTCTGAAGTAGACCGCATACTGCATGTCCTGTGATGTGTGTTTATCAGCTATGGCTTACCCAGGGCAAGCCTGTTGCATGTGTAGGAGTGCATAACCACCAACTGAATTGGTGGGGTAATACGGAATTGCAGGCCCCCGAAAGCCCTGTTCAGCATTTGTAGTAACCTCATTGCAGGTAAAACAGAATGCCATTTTGGCTTTCAGCAGTTCTTCTGCAACTTTTTTTTTAGTGGTGAAATATACATGGCAACTGCCAATAACTAAAATATAGTAAGCAGTTGTAGACATTGGCCCAAAAAGAAATCCAGTGTTTCAGTAGAAAATGCGTGGCCTAGTTTGCTAGCTACTGATGCTGCTGCTTTCCACTAGAATGGTACAGTACTTATTAGAATGAAAGTAAGTGAAAAGTGCATAGCCTTCTGAGGAGGGAAAAACTGTCCACAACTTTAACTTTTTGTCAACTTTTTGTCCTAAAGTATTCTTGATGTTCTCTGGCTGTGTTCTTTGTATAGAGTTCCTTTTGAGCAAATTTAAATGGAATGTAATCAATCTTGCATACAGTACTTATTTGAGAGTGAATGATCCAGATTCATATAAAAAAGAGCTTCTATTGGATAAAAAAGAGCTTCTGTTGGGGCAACCAGAGATAAATGGATGCATAAGAAATTTGAATAGAAAGATATGGCATCTTGCAGCTTATGTGCAAGACTAGACCGTGACCAAATTAACACCAACATTTAATTCTCTGGATCCCAGTGACATTAATTAATAATAATAATAATTTTTTAGGGGACAGGGGGTCTGACTCAGTTGGTAGAGCAGCCGCCTCCTATGCCTGAAGGATATAAAGACAGCAGTTCGAGATGCCCGGAAGTATCTGCAAGCAGTCGAAGAGCAGTCAACACGCCGCTGACGAACTGCAGAAGCCTCTGTGGTGGGAGAGAGAATTCTGCATGTCACGTTGACACATGGGAGGGGAATGCCAGAAAAGAGGCCAGACCAGGAAGGAAACCACCTGGAATGAGCATCCTATGAAAGATTAGGACATTTGAAATATGTAAAAACCGCTTCAGTTTAGATTGCCTGCCCATGTAAACCGCCTTGAATTAAAGTCGGAGGAGAAGTCCAGAGAAAGGCAGTACTGTATATAAATACTGTATTATTTATTTATAATTATTAATAATATACTGTACTGCTTTTCAACAAAAAGTCCACAAAGCGGTTTACAGAGAAAATCAGATACTGTAATTAAATGACTCCCTGTCTCAAAAGGGTTCGCAATCTAAAAAGATGCAGAAGAACCTAGCAACAGCCGCTAGGAAAGAGACCGTGCTGGGGTAAAGAGGGACAGTTACTCTTTTCCTGCTAAACAGAAGAGGAGCACCAATTGAAAAAGTGCCCAGTTAGCATGGTAATATTGCATATGATAAATGCAAGTTGGTTATAAAGAAGAAATTGCTTTTATGTAGTATTATTATTATTAACAGTATTTATATACCGCTTTTCAACAAAAAGTTCACAAAGCGGTTTACAGACAAAATCAAATGATTAAATGGCTCCCTGTCCCCAAAGGGCTCACAATCTAAAAAAGATGCAGAACACCACCAGCAAACAGCCACCAGAAAGACACTGTGCTAGGGTGAAAGGGGGGCAGTTACTCTCCCCCCTGCTAAATATAAGAGGAGCACCAATTGAAAAAGTGCCTCTTGCCCAGTTAGTTGTACTGTATTATTGATGCTGCTACTGCAACACAGTTTCAGACAACAGCATTCCCTGTTAATGCTTTTCCTTTTGATGAAACTTCATATGGCCAAATGCAAACTCATACTTTTTTCACAATTTATATAACCTGTACACTCTGCCTAAGTTGGGAACAGTATTTCTGCAATAAAGGCACGTGGTTATCAAACCAGGGATCAAAATTTATTCTGGAGAGCTGAATGTGTGGGGGCGATCAAGCGCACATAGGTAGGATGTCAGAAGGGGCATATTATGCCCATTCTGACATCCTACCTGTGTGCGCTTGATCGTCCCCACACATTCAGTCAAGTTGATCTCAGCAAGGAACAGGGCTTTTTTGGAGGTGACCCCCATGATGGCTGATGATGGCTTTCAGTAGGGCTTGCAAGCCCACCTTTTATTGGAAGGCATTTGAGAGTTGCTGAGTGAGGTATTTAACTGCTACTATTTTGGATGTTTGTAATTGCTTGTTTGTAAACTTGTTTTTAAATTATGGTTGTAAGCTCTGTTGAACATAGGATGATGTGGGATACATATAAATGTAGTTGAGGTAAACTGTTCTTTAGACTAAGAGGAGCAGATTTGGCCTAACAACAAAGCAAGTGACACCAATTTTATTTGTTTTAAGACCTTGCGCTTCTAACCAATGCAATAGATAGACAGTGCACAAGGTGAGCAGATGTTGTAAAAAAATGCATAGAAATTACTGTACAGTATTTCTAAACTAATATGGTAATTAATTTTCAGGGTTGATTGCTACCTCGATTCCTGGGCTATATGTATTCTATATTTCACCTGAAGCAGTAATGGCAATAGAATTCATCAAGAACTGCTGCAGAGGGTGTATGTGTTTTGAGAAAGAAAAGCAAGATGGTGAGTTCAGTTAAAAACACTTGAGGTTGGTAGCTCCGGTATGGGTATATTGGTAGCTATTTTGATGTATCTAGAATACCATCATTTTCACCGTTGGGAGAAATTGCACTGGTTTTTGGGAACGTAAACACTTTTTGTTGTTGTCTTCTTGCATGGTGTTTTTTTATTAAGGAGTGAAATGTGTGAATATCCAGTTGTGAACCTGCACAGTCTGATACTAGATGATTGAGAAAGTATATATTAATACAGCAAATTGTCCTCTCTCTTAAATAGAAGTTGTTCATCCAGTGCTGTTGTAGTAGGCTGTAGTTGGCTAATGCATGCAACTTGTATTTTGTAGGCCACTTATCTTGTCCCTGGAAATACTGTCTGCCTCATTTAACTCTTTCATTCCAAAATACATTGAGAGTGTCTTTGACTTAGGCATGGGGACTCCATAACCCGGGTTACTGTATTTGGATTTATTTTCACACTTGTGACAAATACTGTCTTTATACTATCATGCTTAGAATTATATTTTGTATTTGTAACCAAGTTCATTGACAGTTTAGCTCAATTATCTAGTTGTAGTAACTCTAAAAGGATTGGGTTTCAATACTTTAAACCCAGTGAAATGTTATCAAGCTCGATATATTTGCTACCACTGCTTCCTCTCTCTGGATGCAGCCAACAGGATGGAAAGATGTACTATTTGTCTGTGATCCTGTTAAAATACAAAAGATCATGTCAGACTGAGTGTCATGCTTTTTATGTTCATTAATAGTCTTTCTGGAGAAGGAATCTGAAACTGCAGCCCAGTATAAATCAAATGTTGTGGAGAAGCCTCCCTTGTCTTCTGTGACGGTGAAACGACAGGTCGGCTGTTCAGAAGATTATCTTCTTTCCAAGCTCCCACCAGGTGGCAAGGAAGTGCCCTTTGTGGTTCCTCAATTCAAGCTTGCCTACATTCAGCCTAGGAACGTTGGTAATCCATCACACTTCGGAGGAATTCAAGGTAAAGAAAAACAGTGTGGAATTAAAGCAGCCTTTTGGAGATGATCTTAGAAATGTTGGTTTATTTATTTTATTTTTAAAAAATGTATACCCCACCTTATCCTATGCCAAGGCAAATGCCCAAGGCGGCTTACAAAAAGGATTAAAATACATAGCTTAAAAACAATACATAAAATAAATTAAAAACAATAAGATCCATTGGGGGGGGGGGAACAATATGGAGCAGAGAGGCAGCAGAAACAAACATTTTGAGCCCTCGCTGAAAAGTCATGAGGGAGGAGGTAGTTCTCAAGTCCCCTGGCAAGGAGTTCCACAATTGTGGCGCCACAACAGAGAAGGCACATATAAAGGCCTGTTTATGTGACTGGAGGATACCTTGCTTGGATTGTTTCAAAGGCAGTTGTTTGAGCTGCTGTTCTGAATCAGCAAAGGAATTCTAATTGTTTCAGCCATAACACAATTGCTCACTGTTTGAGGTCACTTATGGGCCCCTGTGTACTTTCAGGGAATTCTGCACTACACATACCGTAGCTCTTAAGGGCAAAGGCAACAATCCTGTTGCTATTTGTATAATCACTTATCCCAGGACATAAGCTCCTGCCTGACTTCCTAGGATTGGTTTTGGTCTCTCTTCTGATTCACCTCTTGAACATACTGGACTGTCAATATGAAGTTAGCTAGGAGAGTTATTTCAACATCACTTAAACAGCCTCTTCAGATAATTAGACCTATGTTTTCAGGCTATGGTTTGTATTCCAACTGCTTTTATATCCTGCCTAATCTGGGTAGAAAGGTAGAGCCAATATCTTATTTCAAGAAGATATGGTTCCCATGTGAACGTGGTCTTTTGTCTCCCTTATGAAGCTGCTAGTTATAGACTCTTTTTTTTCCACTCAGTCCTTTGAGTGAGGAAACCGTGTTTATTGTGAAATTTATGCATCTCAAGGGCTCCTGGCCCAGGGAGCATTTTGCAAGCCAGGGAGCTTGCAATTTTTACTATGCATTGCATTTGTGATCCTTGGTACTTGGGAAAACAACCCAAATATTTTGTTGCACTGGAAACGTCTGCCTTTAAATGTTGGATAATAAGTCTGATTTAAACTAACAGCTTTACAGCGGTGTAACCAGTGGTGCAGTGGGAGGCCCCAGAACAGAAAGGGGATTCAAATCCCCTTCAAAGGGGATTTAAATCTCCCCTCCCCTCCAAAGCCTCCCACCCTGCCCTCCCCCGCTGGTTACACCAGTGGTGTAAGTTGGATAGGATTGTGCTGTTAAAGTGGTAACCATTCCAGAAGAGAAAATCTAGGCTTTGCAGAACCAAAAAAGTATTCTACTTTTGCTGATTATAGCATGTTAGGAAGTTTTCCTCTAGTACTTTTCTGGAATAAATCTGAATTTGTGAACCACATTAATGAATGAGATTATATCAAGTATTGTCTCTTGGGAGTTTGTATTGTCAAAAAATAGTTGTATCGTTCAGAAAGTGGACCAAATGGACAGTCTAGTTCTGTGGGCTATGTGTGCTGCCAGACCTTGCATTTGGGTAGAGCACCATGCTTTACGACCTGCCACATGCTGCTGGGCTGCTGCCACAGGTGGCAAGCTGTGAGGCACGTGCAGAACTAGCTGCTGGAGCTCCACTGGCCTGGGAAAATGCCAGAGAGGGTAGGGAGCAGACTGGGGGTGAGAAGGGGTGGATCCCTGCAGCATCATCATATGCACCAGAATCCTATCCTCGGCCTTTTCCCTGGTCCCTCCCATTTTTTCTCCTCGGACTTGCGCCAGCTATAGAGATGGTATATGTCCAAGGAGACCAATAGGACATAAGGGGGCTTACCTGGAAGTAAAGGAACAAAAGTTTACTTACCTCAAGGATACCTCCTGATCGCTCCTCCCAACCATTGGATGCAACTTGCACCTCCATGGCTCAGCTGCATTGGCGCCAACAGCAGGAGATAGGATTGGGGCTTAAGTGTAAACATTTACTCAGCTCTGCATTCATGTAAATTTTATCTTCCATGGTGAATTATGATTTTTTTAAAATGGGAAAATAAAAATGCTGTAATTGTTTTTCTCAAGTTGATTCCTTTTTAAATTCTACTAATTACGCATAACATAATTCTGTGCTTTAGCCTTTTGGCTATGCTGTCTTCTGCATACTTTCCCCCTGCACATGATAATTCTAGGCATTTGGATTTTTAATACGAGATCATGTCTGTTCCTCTAAGCACCATCACCAGAAGTAACGAAACCATATTACAATATAGCAGAAAACCTTGTGTAAGGATCTAATTAAGTGTGCTCAGCAATTCAGAGGAATATTGCATACCCCTATTGTTTAAGAACGTTAGGATAAAGAGTTTTACTGTCATCTATTCTACTCATTACTGCTGTTCAGTCCTTGTCTCCTTTTTCATCCTTCCTGTCAGAGCCAGGTTGGAACTACACATTACAAAGCAAACACAGGGTTCCCAAACTGAGCTAGTTATAGAGTGTTCATGTAGTTGGCAACATATTTAAAAAGCACTCGCCACATGTTGTAGGCCATATGGGTGCAGGATTGGCAGGCCAGCAATTGTGACCCAGGTAGATGCACCACTGGCATGCTGCTGCTGGTGCACAAGCGAAGCACTCGTGTATAAATGTGTATGTACCAGTGTGGATAAATGCTCTCCCTGTGGCACCGCTGCATTTAAATCACCCCTTAGACTGCATGCTCTTGTGGATGTAAACAAGCTCACTTCTGAGCATACTATTGACACAAAATAAATCTCAAAGAATAGTTCTAACTAAAGCGTTAGGATACTTAGCAGAATTTTTAATGTAAAGCTCTGTAAATGTCAATAACTATACAAAGTACTGTAGTCACTTCTGTTTTCTTGATTTGACCCCCCCCTTTTTTTTTAAAGAATGTAATATTCCTTGGTCACAATACTGAGTGAAGGTATTTGGGTCCAGACAGATTTTTCGTATTTTTACAAAACTGTTTCCCAACTCAGCTGCTGATGTTTATATATGCAGACAAGCACGCAGAAGAGGAAACATCTGGGTGTTTTGACTCTGTATGCTGACTTCTGGCCCATGCTCTACACAAGATTTTAATGAAATGCTACGTTGCTTAACAATATACATCCTGTTTCACAGGTTCTGCTAGAACATCTTTTGGTGACCGGAAGTCAGACCTTTCCAGTACATATCAGCAAGGACCCCTTGTTGATGTCGTATATAATCCATTCTACATGCAACAGCAACAGCAGCCACCGCCTGCCTCTCCAGATTTGACTCATCACCGCCTAGAAAAATTGGACAATAGAAGACTATATGGGTCAGGTAAAAAGCAGAGTAGTGTTGCAGTCGTTCCATCATTTTTTTACCACTTCAACCTCTGCTGACGGAATGAACAGTAAGAGCGCTGGTGTGCCCCAAAGAGTAATGCTGAAGCCAGGCATTTCGGGTTCACATCCAAAGTCCTTGTTCAGCCACAATCTCTGGCCTTTAGAACAGGGTTGGCCCACAGATGACGCAGACCAAAGGTTTCTGGTCAGGTTCGGGGGGAGGCAGAAAAATGAGAGGGGCGGGCTTCACCCCATGCCTTCCTGTCATCCCCTCAAGCCCACTACCAACAGAGGCGCTCTAGTCCGCACTCGGATCCCCTTTCCGCTTGCGCAAAGCAAATGGGAATTGGATCCAGGCAAAAGCAGTCACTGGAGGAAGAAGGGGAAGCACCCTGCTACAGCCACCTCTACCTCTCCATGTCCCTCCCTCTGACTGCTTAAGAAAGCAGCCAGGTGCACTGGGTTGTGGAGAGGAGTAGCCCCCCCCCTTCCTCTTTGGCTGCCCTGGGCACAGCCTCTTCACTCTGCAAGGGCTTGTTTGAAATGACCCGGAAGAGCAGAGCATGCTGGGAAGCTAGCATGCTCCACTCTTCCAGGTCACTTCAAACAGGCCCTGGGCAGAGCCAAGGACGCTGTGCCTAAGGCAGGAGAAGTGGAAGGAAAGGGGGAAGGGGCGGGTGGCTCAGGTGGACTTGGCTGCTTCCTTAGCTACCTAGTTTAGATTTGAGGGGATCTGCATATTAAAATATTATAGAAACACTAGTGTAAATGTTTAGGATTAGGATCAAGATAGTGCGACATCTCTTCCCAGTCTTGGGATGTGACACTAGTTTCTCATTTGCTTTTACCATGTATGTAATGGTTTAGGGGCAATCTGATCTCTACCCAGTTCTGTTACAGCCTCTGCAACTGGCCTTATATTCCTGAAACTTAGACAAGGAATCTCCTGTCTGTTTCCCTTTTCAGTTTGTGACTTGAGGAGTAGCACGTTGCCTGGCTCATCCTCTCTAAGTCACTCTATGTTGGATCTTACAAGCCCACCTCACCGATTCATCCAGGTAAATTCTCTTCATAACTTAAAGGCTGAACTTGGAATTGTGTTTTCTTTTTATGCATTGTTAATGTCATGCTTGCAACGCTCAATAATATTAAGAATGTTGTGTGGTGATGGGAGCTTAGGAGTTTCTCCTGGACTCACCACTGTTCCTGAATTGCCAGGTGGCTGCGATGGCCAGGAAAGCTTTTACCCAACTTTGGCTGATGCGCCAGCTGTGGCTGTACTTGAGTTGTTTGGGCCTGGCCACAGTGGTGACATCAAGACTTGAATACTGCCTCACGTTCTACATGGGGCTGCCCTTGAAGACTGTCTGCAAATTGCAATTTGTGCAGAATGAGGCAGCTCGTGTGGTCACTGGGACCCAACAGTTCAATGCTGTTGTACTGCTACTCCTGTGACTACACTGGCTGCTTCCAGGTAAAATTCAAGGTGCAGATTTGACCTTTAAAGCACTTTACATCTTGGGATCAGAGTGTCTGAGGGACTGCCTTCTTCCGTGTATTCCGGCCTGCCCTGTGTGTGCTGCCCTATACTGAGGCGGGTGGTGCTGGTAGCAACTAGAGGTAGAGCCTTCTCTTGCAGCACTGTAATTTTGAAACTCCCTATCTCTTGAATTGAGATCTGCGGCCTGCTTAGTGATTTTCCAGTGGGGTTGAAAAACATTTCCTTTTTGATTCGCTTTCTCTTTATAGTGTGATGGGGGGGGGGTGCTAATCTTTGCTGCTATTTATATGCACTTATTGTATTATGGTGGCTTTTACTGCCTTAACTTGTGCAGTGTTATCTCTTAAGCTCTTTTTATTAGTATTTTATGCTGCTGTTTTGTCTGTCTATGCTGCATCTTTTTCCTTTTTATTATTTTACTGCACTGTTGTTGTTTTTTTTAATTTTGTATTGTTTTTATTGTAATATCTTGTAATACCTTGAATGTCCTATTGTGGGGAGGGGGAAAGGTGGGGGAGGGGAAGGAGAGAAAATAAGTTCCGGTAATTAAAGCCTCATTGCCCCTGGTGGGAACAGAAACTGATACTGAGCCAATTAAGATGCTGTTTATTGCTTATTGTCCAGTCTCAATCATCAGGAAGCAATAAAATGGGCAGGACCTGCAAATAGGAAGTGTTTAATTAAAGGCAATGGAGCCCTGAATACCCTCAATAATATTTGGACAGGCTGATTATGTAGTTGTTTTTATTGTGCAAAAAAAAAAAGCGTTCACAACTCAAGTCTGAAAAACCATAGCAGGACAACACTGAAAAGCTGAATGGTCAGCTGAATTTGAAATGTCATTTGAATTGTCAGTAAAGAGTGAATGACCAAAGGGTGACAGTTCCATTCAAAAGGGCTACTATGGAATCAACCTTTAGTGGGATGTAAGCAGCCTAACTGTGTGCAGGATTGTATGCACATTCCTTTGCTCATCACTTCCGCACACTGTTTAACAGCATTCAGGCAAAAAACAAAAAAGCCCCAGTTTCGGTCTTTTCAAATAGTTTACACTTCCTTGCTATTAGTAGAATTGTGTTACAAGCTTTCTGAGTTTGTATAGGTGATCTTGCTACTTTCTGGAAACTGACTAAGCAGGCACTTTCTTTGCAGAGATATGATTCAGTCTCCAGTGTTCCAAGCAGTACCTCGTCCAGGAAAGACTCGCAAGGTAGTAACAGGAGTCTAGGTAATAAACACTGTTTGCTTGTCTTGTTTCGAAACTTACAGTAAACTGGATGTTTAGACATGACATCGAATATGTACATTTTTATTACTGCAAACACAGATTACGTGTACTGAGGGCTGCTTACTGATGCAGTCCTGGGTGGCACACCTATGTCTGAAGATCCATAAAACCGTAATCTCAGAGCTAATCATATATCTGTTTCTGGGAAAGGCTTGTGAGCTCTAGAACCACCTCTGTCTGTCTATGCACAAGTGTGTCAAAGATAAACTATGTGCCATTACAGTTTCTAAATTGTGTTTCACAGACTTTTCAGAAATAACTTTGGTGTGTTGCTTAGACTGTCTCTGTTGAAGCTTGAAGTGTATTTCTTGAGTCATTATATTCTTCCAACTTTTCAATACTCTAGGATAGCTATAGGGCCCTTGAGTAAGCATGTGAATGACTGTGAATTAAAGCACCAGGCTTTCATTTCTAGAGGAGAGTGTTGTGGAGCTACAGTGTGGGAAGTCTGATTCTTAATGTTTTTGTGCTACTTTTAATCCATTTTTTAAAAGTAAAAGTTTGAAATAATCACATTGTTTCATCACTTACGCCATTCCTGGAGCTATTTTGATTCACCAGTTCCCAGCCAAGAACTGGAGAAAAAAAACCCTTAATTTAGCATTCTGGTACCTTTCTCCTTTTATAGCTTTCTTTCAAAGAGAGGTGCTTTTTGTTCCACTAATGTCAAGATTTCAGATAAATGACAGACTCTGTTAGAGGGCAGGTACAGTGTGGGCTGGAGCTTGGTCAATATTCAAGCCCAAGTTTATCTATCTGCAAAAATAAGTTGAAACCTGTAGAAACAGAATATATTCCTGTCCTAGTTTGTACTAATTGATGTAGTGTTTCTCAAAATGTGGGTCAGGACCCACTTGGTGGGTCGCAACCTGATTTCTGGTGGGTCCCAGGTGATGGAAAGATCAGATAAGTACTTGCCACAAGCTTTGAGGCTATTCAAAAATCAGATAGCTAGTTGCCCTTCAAATAGCTGAGCTCCTGCAGTTTGCAAGCTTGTGTAAATATAGGGAGATAAATGTTTGAGTGTCTCGTAAAGCTAGGTGAGACCCGATAGAGTGTCATTCTAAAAACTGGGTCCCGGTGCTAAAAAGATTGAGAATCTTAGCAGATAACATATATAAATTCTCCTCCATGTAAAGAACTCCCTGTAAATGGAAAAGCTGGTATGGTAGGAAGAAGGGTTTTAGTTGAGGCTTCACCCTGACATTCCAGTTTTTCCACATCCGTCAACTTGCAGTATTTACATGGAGGCGTTCAAATATGTAACCACCACTACCCATCTGTAGTATTAATCAACACAGTCCAGGAAAGACTGTTCCATGTGTTTGTAAACATTTTACACTTCCCTTCATGGATCCTGTTTTAGAATCTTTTGAGACCCCAAGTCGAGACATGTAACCATTGAGATCAGGTGGGAAAACCATAGCACTGGAAATGATTGGCAGTCAAATATGCAGGACAAGATAGGGCAGAGGATTAGAAAGGATAGTGAAATCGGAGCTCTCATTCTGTTGTCACTGTTGCGACATTGACCACCAGCTAGGCTATCATCTCTAATTAAGCAGAGGTAACATTTTGCCAAATCAGAAAAGGATGAGTAGGTCTGCCTTGGCTTAGTTTTGTTATCAGCATTCTTTTCTATTTCCCCAGAGTCATCCGTGCAGGTGTCCACTTTGGAAATGCATCTGCCTTAAGCTTGACCCATGGTTCTCCAAGCCCATTTTATGAAACTTTAGAGAAGCTTAGGATGCGAATTGCTATGTGCTTTTGGAAAGATTTGATTTCTATTTTATACTGTGTTGGCTTTCTAGTATGGAGATGCAACAGTAATGAAAAGACATTTGTTTTGTCCTTGTAAAGTTGTTAAGGCTAGGATGCTCTGCCTTGAAAAATGTTGGTAATTTGATACCTTAACATGATTTTAAGAAACCTCCCACGAAGGAGTTATACAGTACTCTGATTAATCGTCCATAGTTGAAACACTGACAATAACATTTGAATAACATTTACACCCTCTGTGAACAAATACTAAATGAGGTGTTGAATTCATCTTCAGATACAATCACATTATCTAGTGATGAACGAGAATTTGGCAGGCTGAATGTGAAACTGTGCTACGTTCCTTCTGTGGAACAGATCTGGATCACAGTCTTGCACGTAAGTAAGCCTAATAAACTGTTGGAAATTAAACCCATAGTGTGTCTTGAACTACAGTACATTAGAAATAAGATTCATCCCTTGTACACTACTATGCTGAAAGGAGGTTAACAATTTGGACATTTTAAAAACCTGATCTCCTTGTTTCTCCAGTCATGTCCTGAGTACGGAGTTTCCAAAAATTAAGGAATTTTGGTATTGTTGCCACCAGATTGGGAATTTTTATGGTGAAAGGGTCAAAGGCGAGGCCCCAGCAGGATGTCCAGTCTCACTCCACAGCTCAGTGTCCCTGGTAGGGTGCTGGCCCAGAATGTCTTTCTGGGGCATTGGCTGCTTGCAACCAGGACACATCTTTACAGATAGGTATAAAAAAGAATTTATTCAAAACAAAACAAAATCAAATGGGGGAATGAGGGAGGCTTGGGAATAAATACAGGCAGTCTAAAGGTCCCATTAAAAAAAAAAGGACATAATGCATCTAGCTACAGCCACCTTGCATCTTGTGTGCATTTTAATTGCATGAATTCAAGTATACGTGCTTGGCAAAATAAGATCAGAATAACAGTTTAAATAACGTGGGGGATTCTGCTCACCATTCCACTCACTAAGTATATGCCCTGGAGTGAGCCTGAATGACTCAGGAGAATGACTGTGCTGATCCCTCAGTCATCTCAGTTCCCTCATGTCTCTTGTAGTGTGATTTTTAATTTTTAAAGAGACAGTATGCATTTTTGGATTTAAGGGTAATTTTGACTATAAACGATTTTCGCCTTACGCTTGGACTTCAGAATCTAACCTTCTTGGATGTGGACTGACTCTACTTGCCTAGCTTCAAATTATTTGAGGCAGATTCCTTGTGATCCTGCATGTTCCAACAAGGGGAGGAAGTTGCTTCAATTCCTAGAAAAAATGGAGCCCCTAGCTGCACTCAACTTTCACTCAGAAGCCAAGAGCCTTTTTTGGCATAATCTTATGTGACTTCTGTTCAGTGATGTCACTGTTCTACCTCATTGGCCAGGGAAGGGTCACCTGAGCACCTTTAATTGATTTCTGTCAGGTTGACAGGCCAGGGATGCCCATCTTAGTTCAAGGCAGCTCCTGGAGGAGTGCCAAGCTAGGCTGAAAACCTCCTGACATGAAGGCGCTTAATCCCCTGGGCAGTAGTCCATCTGCTTGGCTCCTAATGGCGTATGGCGGTGATCCTAAAGTATTAATTTAGCCCTTTTTGTGGGGGGGAAACAGAGGGGGCTACTGCCATCATGACCACTACTCAGTTCTGACACAATTACGAGGAAACTAGCTAATGAGGCCTCCTTGGTCCCAAGGACCAGAGCAGGTCAGATGGTATTTCCCCTTAATATGAGATTATTTTCCATATCTTACCCTGTTCCTGGTATTTTGTCACACATTTTTTTTGTTTTTACACGAAGTGCTTTACATCCTATAGAATTGATTTTACATTCTAAAAGAAAAAAAAGTATCAAAATGGTTCTTCAATCTAAATTTTATTCAGGGATGTGGATCAAGTCTCTGGGTCCAAGTCTCAAGTCAAGTCCCGAGTCTTTGGTTGCAAGTTTCGAGTCCCTATCTATTTAATGGGGAAAATGGATTTAAACCTAAATAAAATTTGACTTGTCGTAAAAGGTTCCAAGTCTCGAGTCGAGTGTCTTACAATCGCCGAGTCAAGTCATTGACGCGACTTGAGTCTGACTCGAGTCCAAGTCAATAGACTCAAGTCTACATCACTGATTTTAGTGGTGGAGGAAATGTAACTATAGGAAGATTCTCAGTTTGACCACTGATCCATCTAGTCTCTACTCTGAATGACAGCGGCTCGCCAAGTCTCAGGTAGTGGTCTTTCCTAGCCCCGCTGCATGGGATGCTTTAACTGGAGATGTCAAAGGTTGAACCTACAACCTCATGCATGCAAAGTATGTGTCCCTCCCTCCCTCCCTCCCACCCCGATGCATTACCTTGAGAAGTAACATTTTCGCTTCTTTTTTTTTTACTGGTTCGTGCTCAACAGTATTCTGTAGCCGTTTCTGTATATTGTGGCGATCTTTAAGTTTAACGTTGATCAGTTCTTTCTATGTTCTACTATGGTGAAGCATGGATGAGGCTTTCCCATTATCAGCATATCGGAGACACTAACAGCACAATCCTATCCAACTTACACCACCGGTGTAACCAGTGGGGGAGGGCAGGGCAGGAGACTTCGGAGGGGAGGGGAGATTTGAATCCCCCTTTTGGAGGGGATTTGAATCCCCTTTCCGTTCTGGGGCCTCCCATTCTTGCTGCACCGCTGGGTACACCGATGGTGTAGGTTGAATAGGATTGCGCTGTAAATAAAAGCAGTAGTGTAGTCCACTATTATATGTGTCCCTAACTGATAATTTGAGCTGTCAACACCTGCTTTTCAATTTGCATGAGACTTTATGGGGTCAGAGAATTACGTTCTGTAATGTGAGGTGGTGGATAATTCTAGTCATTATTAATGAAACAGAAAACTTATAAGAAAACCAAGCAGGCTAGTAGTTTAGTTTAGTGGCCAATCAGTTAAATTCAGTCTCATTTTTCAATGTTACAGTGCAGAGATCTGAGCTGGTCATCTAGCTGTGGAGAAAACCCTCATATTTCTATCAAGGGAATCCTGACGCTGCCTAAGCCAGTTCATTTCAGATGTTCAGCCAAAGAAGCTTCTAGCGTAAGTACCATTTAAAACACTTGAAAGTTTTTTTCCATATGTGAATTAGCTTGATTTCTGTAATGCAGGGGCATAGGAGTATCAGTGGATAAAAAGTGTTCCAGACCTTTTTCACAAGGCAAAGTAGGCCTTCTGATTATCGGAGGAGGTATAAACGTGATCATCCCTTTTGCAGTCTTGATGGGGTCAGGGGGTCAGTGGCTGGCTGGCTGTCCAGTAGAAGACACTGCATGCCTCACCACTTCTGCCATTTGTCAGTGCTGGGGACATGAGAGGAAGCAGTGTGATTTATTTGGAGGGTACATACTTTTGGGGCAGAGTTCCTATGCCTTTAACAGCTTGCCATTGGGGGGCCCATGGAAGAAGCTCCACATTGTAGAGGCTGGCCAGCTCCAACTTCCCAAAATGGCACAGGCTCTTTTGCTATTGTCGTAGTTTGGTTTTTAGTTCGGAAGGCATGCCACATACAGTCATGGGGTCTTCAGACTAGCTCTTATGATGTCGTTGAAAGGGAGGTAAATCAGTCTTCAGGATCTGCCTCTGCCAGAAAAATGTTGGCAATGTTACTGTCTTTTCTGTGTGTGTGTGTGTGTGTGTGTGTGTGTGTGTGTGTGTGTGTGTGTGTGTGTGTGTGTTTAGGGTCCTTCCCCATGTGCAGTAAAACATATTGTGAAGCATGCCGCTGTGATCTCTTTGTTTTGCTTGCCTTTGAGCCAAGGACAAGAGTCAGCACCTGTCACTCCAGTTTATGTCTATCTGTTATAATCAAAAGTGGAGGGGACTTGAGCAGGTGTGTGTGTGTGTGGGGGTGGTGGTGGTGGTTTGATTTTTACTTTTGAGAGGCTTACTGTGTGACGGCATGAGTTCCCCTCAGGAACCATCCATAGCAGCTTGATCACTGTTGTTGCAGATCTTCTGTTTGCATTCTTGTCTGTACATCAGTTTCTCTGCGTGAAAAGCAATGGGAATTGAGGGAAAAGGCACTGGGCTCTTAAATAGTAGTTTCTTTGTAGGAATAGCCAACTCCTTCTGGGGCCTTTCCACACCATTGGTTCAGCATAACAGATGTGCAGTTGTAGACAATTATCCATCCGTTATAGACAGTCTTAATGTCTTCCCTTGATTTCCCCCTTCTCTTGCCCTTAGAACACATCCACTGCTATTATGATTGTTGTGTAGAGTGTAATTTTGTGTTGCGGGCAACTTCTGCCCATTGAGCTTTTGTTTGTGCAATTTTTGGAATGCCCTTTGGTTGTGTACTCCCCTCCCATGCAACCCAAGCAGTGGGACATCCAGCACTAGTTGAATAAATAGTTCACACAGACACAAAACTACCATCTTCCCCATCAGTTCTGGTCACCCCTATCAAATAAGATATTGTAGAGCTGGAAAATATACAGAAAATGATCACAGGTTGAAACACCTATCTTAGAAATAATGACTTAGGCAAGTAGTTTATACAAAAATACAGTTTCAGTTGATACATAACAGAGGTCTATAAAATATTGAGAGGAGATAGAACAGTTCTGTGGCACCTTAAAGGCTATCAAATGTATTGTAGCCTAAGGTTTCAAAGACTAGAGCCTGTTTTATGAGATCCATGCAGAAGCTAGAAAGCTTGAACTCCAGTGAATTTTTGTTAGTTTTTTTTAAGGTGCCATGACATTATGCGTTGTATAGGCAACAAAAGATTCACATGGCTACCCTTCTGGAAGTTGGGTAGAAATGGGGTTGACTTGAGACCTCCTGGCGCCTGAGGCAGCTTGCCCCCACGCCGCCTCAGTCCCCCCAATGTGGCCTCTGTGAGTGTGCATGCTTGTCCATACATGCACACACCCCATCCCTTTACTTACCAGGAGCATGATCTGCATCCTACCTGGTCCATGTCACTTCTGTTTGCAATGGAAGCGGTGCAGTCTGGGTTCCCAACCTGCACCACTTCTGTTCATATCAAACAGAAGCAGTGTGGATCAGGCAGGCTGCAGATCATGCTCCTGGTACATAAACTAAAGGGAAGGGAGGGGGCTCTAAATCACTTGTACCTGCCTACTTGGTGCTTTGTAAGCACCAAGTACATGAGGAGAGGTGATCTGGAGTGCAGCAATCTTTTCTTTTCCCCTTCTTCCAACAACGCTAGAAGGAGAAGAGAGGAAAAAAGCTCCTTCCCTTTTCACTGCATTCTGTCCTTGTGTGGAGTTTAAACATAATGCATCCCTTTAAACTTTAAGTGCCATGTGAGTATGGAGCAAGGGGAGGGGGTAGTGAAGTGCTCCTTCACACAACATTTAAAGTTAAAGGGATGCATTCCCTTTAAATAGGCTTACCAGATCTCCAACCGGGACAGAGTGCTAGGCCTTTAGGAGAAGGAATGTGGGCAGATGTAGCTTGTTAAACACACAGAGCACAATCCTAGGCATGTCTACTCAGAAGCAAGCCCCACTGAACACAATGGGGCTTGCTTCTGAGTAGACATGCCTAGGCTTGTGCTCTAAAGTTTAACAAGTTACACCTGCCCACATTCCTTCTTCTAAAGGTCTAGCACTCTGTCCTGGTTGGAGATCTGGTAAGCCTACCTTTAAACCTCATGTGAGAATGGAGAAAGAGGAGAGAAGGGGATGATCCGATTCTCATTTGCATTTAGTGAGCAGGGGGAGAATCAATATGGCTTGCATCTGTGATGGGCCGGAGGAAGGCGGTGGCAGCAGCAGACATAGAATGAAGGGCCCCTGAATCTGCTGCTCCTTCCACCAACCACCTTGATGCAGGCCGCATCACGTCGCTTCATAGTTGGGCTAGCCACGGATAGACACACATGCTCTCTCATAATACAGCCAGCCCTTCTCTTGTGCTCGATAGACTTGTGCACTTTCAACTTTATGTGATCTGCAAACTAAAAACAAAAACCAAGCCGTGCAGGCGACTCCACCTGCCATTCTACTTACTAAATACCTGCCCTGGAGGGAACCTGAGATTTTCGGTCTCAGTTCTAGCCTGTGTGTTGTCTTTTGTAAAGAGACCGTATGCCTTTTCCAGATGTCGGGGATTTTCAAGGCAATTTTGAGTATACGTGATTTCAGCTTTATGTGCTGACTCTGGAAAGTAACCTTTGTGCAAGATGTGGGCCGACTGTACTAGAATTCCTACCCAATGAAATTAGTGGGCAGTAGGTTCAGGAAGCGCAAAGGGAAAGAGGGAATTTACTATCGCAAGATGTGGTGATGACTACCAGTTTAGAAGACTTCAAAGAAGAAGATTGTGAATGCAAGAAGATTATTTTCTGCCAGCCTTATCCTTTTGGGCAGGGTATTTCCTACTGCTGTTGGATCAGTGCTAGTGCAAGAATGGCATAAAAGATTAAAAAAAAAATCTGGGTGCTTGATCACTGGAACAGCCCTGTTTATGCTTAATGTGACATTGGCCTTAAGAAAACTGATCTTCTGTACTGGTATGGGCGTGTGTGTTGGGATTAGATTTAACATTTTGATTGCTCTGTTCTGTAATTATTATCCTTTCTTTCTAGGACATTGAATTCATGGAAACCTTTGTGTTTGCTATCAAGCTGCAACTCCTACAGACTGCAAGACTAGTGTTCAAAGTACAAGCTCAGACTCCCAGGAAGAAAACCATCGGAGAGTGTGGCCTGCCGCTGCGAGGACTCAGTTCTCAAGAAACTGACTATTGGTTGATGATAACACTTCCTTCCAAAGCTTCAGTAAGTTGATGTGTACTAGGAAGCTTTGGAAATAGTCTGGAACTAATATTAGCTTATTTCTTGGGACACTTCTGAGTGCTGACTAGAATCCTGGAATGGATCCTGTATAAACAACTATGTAACCAACTGCCACAATCCTGAAAACACATACAAAAGAATATCATTTTTATAACTGAGTGCCTGACACCAAGTGCTGCCTGTTCTTAGAGAACTTCAAGAGGTAGTAATGCCCAAGCCTTGACAACCTGGACTATAACCTCACTGCCTATATATTTGTGCTGTAATAGTAGACTTTATATTCTATTGCATCACAGAACAGGACTCCTCCCTCCATCACAGATTATGTAATACGTATAATCCTAGATGAATTGGAATAAGGTAACGGGCTGATTAATTCTGGGAAGATGTTTGTTCCAAATAGGTTCTTGGGGCTCTTGAATCTGATGTACGTAATATTCAGAACCAAATCTCTGTAAAATGAACATTTAAACATTTATATTCTCTGTTTAATTATCAGTAAGGGTCAATAAAGAACATAACTCTGAAATGCAGGTGTTTCTTGGCTAATGGGTTGCAATAGGATGTCCTGATTATTTATTTTTTTTGCTACATGAAATAATTTGTAATAGATGAGATGTTCCTAGTAACATTGCTAAATTATCAGTATTTTAATCTTCTCCCCTTTTTATTCTTTAAAATTGCATATCCTGAAGCAAAACTTGGAGAGCAAATTTCTATAATTGTGCTCAATGACAATTGGTTGCTAGGCATTACAGGACTAGCATTAAAGAGTTGGATCCAAAGTACTATTTCTGTTTGCTCAACAGAGGGGGCGATTTTTGCACATTTCCCTTTCCTTTTTGCAGCCCCCTGCATTTTCTAAATATCTGATCTTGAGCATTCCCTAATCTTCAAACAGATGCCCCTTGTGTAAACAAAAGAAGCAGGTAGGATATAATCCAAAAGGTTTTTTTTTAAGAAACGCAAATGTATGGCCTGTATGAAATCTGAAACTGATATAGCTATGACAATGAAAAAAAGAACAAAAAAAACAATGAACAGTTTAGAAACTGCTTGAACTTCTGTATGACATGGATGCCATTTGTGCTGTGACTTTTTGGGTACACAGGCATCCCTAAGGAATGAATGTAGTGTGGAGTTCAACCCACAGGACTCAAACTTTTTTTAATCCACAGAGCTACTGCAAGTTTCCTTGCATGAACTTATGTAGCTCTTTGGATTCTGGCCTTGATATTGATACATTGGGGGGGGGGGATTTCAGCCCAGAATATACCACAATGTCTGCCAATTCTCTCCAGGTGTGTCCTGCTGCAGAACTGAAAATAGGCACATGTTTTCAAGCAGTAAACAGCCGGATCCAGTTGCAAATTCTTGAAGCCCAGAACCTCCCAGGCTCCTCCAGGCCACTGTCTTCAAGTAAGTGATGCAGTCCTTTGGTACTTTTCTAAAACTGTTTGACAGGCAAAATAGATCTTCAGTTCAGCCATTCTCTGTTCCGTATAGGCATTCTCTGCCACTGTTGATTCCAGTACATGTTCTGTCGGATTAAGCCATTTTTGGAATGAAGCAACATACCTATTTTCTTTTTAAATGTATTAATGCTGATATGTAAAAATATTATTTACACTCTCTGGTCTGGATGGGTTATTGATCTGTCCTGAGGTTTTAGAACACTGACAGCGCAATCCTGCCTAAAGATTTGCAGGCGACCTTGGGGATCGTATGCTCATCCTGGGTTGCTCCGGAGCGGCCCGGAGGTCTCCTTGGGGGAAGGAGACGTTAGTCCCCTTCCCCCAGTGTAGAGCTGGGAGGCCCTAATGGGCCTCCTTGGATTTCCACCAGCTCAAGAGCTGGCATAACTCCGAGGCAGCCATGTAATGGCCGCCGAGCTCGGGAACAGGACGGGGATGCAGCAGCCGACATCCCCACCCCCATCTGGGCCGACTCAGCCAACCGCCAACCTCCCTCACCTTGCACCTGCCGGTGGGAGACTTACCTCGCTTCGGTGGCAGAGTGAGGGCTGCCAGCTCCACGCCAGCGGCCCTTACTCAAAAGTAGTCGCAAACTTGCTTTACGGCATGTTTGCGACAGTTTAGAACGCCGGAGCGCACGCTTCGCCGCTCTAAACGTATGCAGGATTGTGCTGCCCATGTAAGTTCAGTTTTTGTACCTCTCCTCTCATATACAGTATACATACATGTTTTAAAAATCCAGTTCTTGGGATTTATCACACTGTTCAGTGGGTTAAACCACTGAACCATGAACTGTCGATCGAAAGGTCGGCAGTTCGAATCCGTGCGATGGCTCCTGCCAACCTAGCAGTTCGAAAGCAAGAAATTGCAAGTAGATTAATAGGTACCACGTCAGCGGGACGGTAACAGTGTTCCTTGCGCCTCGGTGTTGAGTCATGCCGGCCACATGACCATGGAAACGTCTTCGGACAGCGCTGGATCTTCAGCTTTGAAACGGAGATGAGCACCGCTCCCTAGCGTTGGACATGACTGGACTTAATTGTCAAGGGATACCTTTACCTAGTCAGAGTGTAACCAAACATTGCCAGGGCAAGGCTATGAAGATACTGGGTTGGCTGCATTTTAGAGAGCATGCATTGAATTCTGTAAAGTAAGTTCCTAAGTAACTACCAAGTAAATAGGTTCCCATCAGCAAGACTGTTCAAATAAACCATTTTTGTCCAGAAAACAGCCAGGAAAGATTTAGCCCCTGTTTTGGTGGTATTTCTCTGTATCCCTCTTGTGTTCTCCTTATAGTGTCCCTATGTAGTAGAAGCTATTCTTCCCCCAACCTGATTCTAGGGGAGGGTCTGGCTACACTGGGATAGTGGAGGGTTTGTCAGTGTCTCTCTGTGCACATAGATGCATTCCCTCCCATCTCTGCAATATAACATCCCTTTTGCTGCCCAGCATAATGCAAGATATTTTGCTAGTTTTGAGAAATATTAGCATATTAAGGTAGTGCTGTGGCTCCATTGTAGAACACATGCTTACATGCAAAAAGTCTCATGTTTAATACCTGGCCTTTCTGGGCAGGGCAGGGCAAGACCTTATTTGAAGCCTGGAGATCCACTGCTAGTCGGTGTGTAGACAATATTGAGCTAGATGGATCAGTGGTCTGCTTGAGCGCAAGGCAGCTTCCTAGCTGCCTATATTTTCTTGCTTATTTAAAATGCACAAAGTATAAATGTGTTAAATACCTTTTGCATGTCATTTGCTCTGCTAGGTTTTTTTGTGAAGGCTGCAATGTTTAGCACTGAAGGGTTGGTTGATAAGAAGAAGACCCGGTTACTGAAGTCGGTGAGCAGCCACGTGAAATGGGGAGAAACTATGATTTTTCCACTGAGCCAGAATGAGCACGGGATTAATTTCCTCATCAAACTCTACAGCAGGAGTTCAGTGGGAAGAAAACACTTTCTGGGACAGGTTTGTTTGTTTTTATTTTTCTCTGACCTGGGAGCTAACCTAAGTCCTGAGATTAAAAAGTCAACTAGGTCAACTTTGCCTTTCTTTTTAAACCAAAAGGTCTTCTGTTAACCTTCTACGCTCTGGCGTCACTGCAGGGGGAGCAGAACTCTCAGTTCGGCCGCGGTCAGACCCTCTGTTACACGGGAGCACAAAGCACCCCTGCCCCCTCACCTTTCGAGCCATTCAAGTCGGTGCTTTCACCGACTTGAATGGCTCCAAAGGCGAGGGGGCGGGGGCACTTCATGCTCCTGTGTAACGTCTGACCGCGGCGGAACTTAGAGCTCCGCCCCCCCCCTGCAATGACGCCAGTGCTTCTACATTAGTGAAAAAATCAGATTTCTCAATAAATTCTTGAGGATTTCAACTTCCAGTTGCATCCCTTAGCACCTTTTGAGTTAGTAAGCAACAGTTGCATCCTAGGAAGCCCCTATTTTACTTGGGCCTAGATCTGGACGAAGGGGGAAAGAGAAGACTGCTGCACTCCAGATCCCCTCTCTCCCCAGGGACAAGTGATTCTTGGCTCTGGGTGCCCCACATCCCACCTCCACTCTTGGGCAGTTCAAATGCTCACAAACTGCAGATTCTTCACACCACCACCCTGTCCTTCCCTCTCCTATATTCTCCACACTTCTTGCCTCTTGTGCTGCTACTTGGAGAATAGCAGTGGCGTTTCATGCCCCCCCCCCCCGCACACCGGAAGTGACGTAACGACTGGCAATCATTATGCACACAACCGAGGAGCAGGGTGGGCAGGAGGGCCAAAACCGCCACCGCCGCGCCTCGCTCGCACCGACGAACGGCGCGGGTCACGCTGCTGCTGGTCGATATCACCACCCGGGGGCCCCTCGCCCCACACCTGACGACGCTTCTGGAGTGTAGAGTGAGGGAAGAATGGCTAATGTTTTGATAAGCAGTAGCAGCCATTGATGAAATGAGCTCCTCTGTCTTACTAAGGCAGTAGTTTTCTTGCCCTGAAGATGGTTCAGCAATTTGTGCAGAGTGTGGCAGGGACCTCCAAAGAGCCCGATAATTCCCCCGGTCTTATGTTTGGTGCTCCTGAAATAAATTGTTGTCCTTGGTCTGAAATACTGAGTCAAAAAGACCTAACCATACTCCACCTAACAATACTCTACAGAAAGTGTAGACTTTCTAAAAGGAAATAAGTCATGCATTCACTGATAGAAACCTTGATTTTAATAGCCTCTATACAAGGTGTTGTATCTGTTTGCAGTGCTATTATTGCAGCTGTGGAGAAGGAAATGTCATAAGCTATTTCGTTGGTTAAGTAGGACAAAACTGTATTTTTAAGTATTGCTTCCTGATTGAAGGGCAAGATTCACTGGGTAAGAAAAAAAATGTGAGAAAAACAGGATTACATGTGTGTGTGTCCCACCAAACCAAAGGAAACCAAAGAGACTTAAAAGGACAACCATGACTGGATGGTGCCCTTCAGTTTTTGCATAGTAGTTGTAGATAGTTCTCTTATCCTGTAGTCAAATGCTTCTGATGTGATCTTGGCTGGCAAATAATTTATCCACCCCCATCCAACATACTTTGTGGTGCTGTATATTATGTAGCTTCTAACTTCAACAAGATTCATATATTAAATGCCACAAAAGCCTTTTGAAATCTGCAGACGTGAGGGGTCAATATTATAAAACGGCCAATATTATGCCGTTGTACAAATCGATGGGAAGGCCGCATCTGGAGTATTGTGTCCAGTTCTGGTTGCCGCATCTCAAAAAGGATATAGTGGAACTGGAAAAGGTGCAGAGGAGAGCGACCAAAATGGTTAGTGGGCTGGGGCATCTCCCTTATGAGGAAAGGCTACAGCGTTAAGGGCTCTTCAGTCTAGAAAAAAGGCGGTTGAGGGGGGACATGATTGAGACGTATAAAATTATGCATGGGATGTAGAGAGTGGAGAGAGAGAAGTTCTTTTCCCTCTCACACAAGCCAGTCACTATCTCTCAGCCCCACCTACCTCACAGGGTTGTTGTGAGGACAAAAAGGAGGGGAGGAAATGTGTACACCACTCTGAGCTCCTTGGAGGAAGGGCGGTATAAAAATGTGAAAAATAAATAAAATTGAGTGGAGGGAGTATTAAAACAGACAACAGAAAATATTTCTTTACCCAGCATGTAATTCATCTGTGGAACTCCTTGCCACAGGGGGTGGTGATGGCACCTGGCCTGGATGCCTTTAAAAGGGGATTGGACAGATTTATGGAGGAAAAGTCCATCACAGCTTACCAGCCATGATGGGGAAAAGCAACCTCCTGGTTGTAGGAGTATGTTTTCTCTGTGCCAGGTGCAAGGGAGTGGCGACTGGACACAGGTATCTTGTTGTCTTGTGTGCTCCCTGAGGCATCTGGTGGGGCCACTGTGTGATACAGGAAGCTGGACTAGATGGACCTTTGGCCTGATCCAGCAGGACTCTTCTTATGTTCTTATGTTCAAGATAAGTGGAAGTTAAGGCACATTAAAAAAAAACTCACAAAAATTGTTAGTGTATTGTTAAACCAAAATATCCAGCAGTTAATGATAGTAAAGTTCATAAAGCATTGTTCTGCTCTTGCTCATCCTGAAGGTATCTTTGATGCTGTACAAACTAAAAATTGTTGCTGAAGATTGATATATACAGACCTACAATGCGAGCTCCCAGAACAATTCCAAATTGTGTGACTCTCTTCTGTGCTAATGTTTGATGTCTTTGTTCATCTATCTTTGTTAATCTTTAATCTTTGTTAGTCTCACTTAACTCTGTACTTACAAAGGATGAGTGACAAAATGGTCTTCCTGCAGTGCAAATGTTTTTCTTTAAAGTAAAAAAATTTGAGGAACCCATTATAATCCAGACAGCAAGTCAGAAGCAGTTCTCAAGTCTCAACCTGGGCTGTATCTTTTTTTCATCTATAATTCTTACCTCTTTCCAACAAAATGCATTGATGTACGCATTTTGTTTCTACAGTGATCAAGGCAAACGTTGAATAAAAATGTTGAAGATAGCTTCTTGTGTGATATTTGCAATGATTCCCTGCATGTTTCTTCCCCTGCAGGTCTGGATAAGTAGTGACAGCAACAGTAGTGAAGCTGCAGATCAATGGAGAGACACCATTGCTAATCCAGAGAAGGTGGTGGTGAAGTGGCATAGCATCAGTCCGGCATGATGATACTGTGGACGGTACTTTTTGGTACTGATTTGGACTTGAGCCAAGAGGCTTCTGCACTTATTTAAAATGAACAGCCACCAGATAAGACAGGAAGAAAACAATGCCTGCATTGAGCTGTGTATAATGCTGCCTCTGGAAGAAGAAGATAAGGCATAGTGTTGGCAAAAAGGAGGAAAAACGATGGGGAATCCTGGCATTGTGCGTGGAATTCAAAGGCCACTTGACAAGTTGTCTAAATACTGTGGTTTTTTATTTTCCATAAGGATTATTTAGGAAACTGTTGTATATTTATGCTTATTTTAGTTTTTCTTCTGAGTTAATGTTCTTTTTAAAGAAATACAAACATGACTTGGAAGGATTCTTCTTCAGGAAGATTTTTCCCTTTTGTCAGTTGTGAAAACCTTGTGTTAATGACTGTTGTTTCTAAAATTACTCCGATTTATGCTGCAATGGAGTTAATCGACAGAAGACATAAGGCAAACTGGGGGGAGAATTAATGTTTACTTTCAAAATAGCTTGGTTAAAATAAACATTTTGAAATAATTTTGAGTTATGCTGGCTTTATAATGATGAGTATTGGACTTTAAAGTGAGGGAGGACTGGGGTGAGAAGGAGGACTTTCAGATGATAGGTCTTGCCAAAGTCAGGGTATTTTCTGTTTGTTTTTTTATTTTTCTTCAAAGCGGAACTGCCAAGTCATTTCTTACCGTTCAGTCTTTGTGCCTAAGACTATTCGCAACTGTGGGAACAGACAGGTAGTCGAACAGCAAACCAAGCCTTTGCTCATCAGAAGGAGGAAAAGTATTTCAAAGTTTTGAAACCTAGGAGGAGACAGTATGTGTCCCAGACAACGTTATTTTAGAAGTGCTGCCTTGGTTTGATCCTGATTTGTTTTAACGAAGTAGAGTTAAAACAAACCACAATTCCTAAAGTGTATACATACTGTGGATCTATAGTTCTTGTGTTGTGAAATCATTTAATTTTACTCTTCTCTTTTCCTGCATGTGGGAGGAGGAGTCAGTAATGCTACTAGCCCTCCCGGTGCCTGGTCCAAGGGGGCGGGGTCTAAGTGACGTGATGTCGTCGCGCCCGACAACAAACACTCCCCCTGCCAGTTTCGGCACCTTTTTGGAGCCAAATGAGCTCCAGGGAGGGTGGGAGGGCCGAACCATTGCGTGGGTAAGTACCCCCCCAATGCTGACTGCGCCCCCGCGCCCCCGCCCGGCGCGTCTGCTTCGCGCGCGCCATCCTCCTTCCGCCTCTGGGAGGAGTAATGGGAAGTGCCAGTGACGGAGGCTCGTTCAGGTAGCACTAAATCACCTGACCAGGCCAATGTAGTAAAAACAGCTACCGGTATATTAACACCAGCTCTATCTACAACACTTGAGTGCTATTCAGAGTTACTATAATTTGGAAAATGAATTGCTACTTCTGGTTAATATTTTGCATGCTTAACCTGTTTCTGTTTGCTATTTAGCTTTCTCTTTTTCTGCTATTTAATCATATCTTGGTTTATTTTATTTTGCAGTGATGCTTTTAAAAATAAATCATAAACCCTCTGGATTTTGTAGCTTTGCAAGCAGATAGTTTACCTACTATTGTGAAACTGGCTTTTATTTACTGTACTTCAGATAAATGGGAGCAAAAAGGCAAGATTATATCTTTTCACTGTAGGTGGGAATTCTGTGCAAATATGCTTTTACAAAGTAGTTAAGACATGGAGTACTTTCTATAACAAGGCAGAACACTTGTGGTTTGTGATGTTCTGTTCTAGTGGATTCATTAGATAATTCCAGCTTAATATTTTATTGTTGGGACACTAGTATATGGTGTGTGTGTGTGTGTGTGTGTGTGTGTGTGTGTGTGTGTGTGTGTGTGTGTGTGTGTTGCTTGGATAGTGTTTGAGAACTGAGTTAAATGCTGAAGCATCGGTATATAATGGGAAATCCTAGCAAGATTGAAAGTAGTACCGTATGAAAAATCTTCCTGCTTGTGGGGAGGAGGGGAAACAAAGATTCTAGCATAAACTTCTCTCTGAAGTGTGCTTTTCACATGAAGATAAATTTTATACAGAGGTGCTTTTCAAACACTTAAACCATCTTAAACATTGTCAGATTAGGTTGCAGGAAGATCAAATGACAAGCTACAAAGGTATTGCAGGAGCTCCATTTTAGCAAAAGCTATATCTGGCCCTCTGAAATATTCCCATTCCCATTCCCATATAAATGGTAGTATTAGGTTTATTTTTCTTTCCTATTTATTTATTTATTTTATTTTAAAAAATTATATCCCGCCTTATCCTATGCCGAAGGCAAATGCCCAAGGCGGCTTACAACAGATTAAAATACATAATTTAAAATGCATAAGTTTAAACAATACATAACGATACATAAACAAATTTAAAAAACAATAAAATCCACTGGGGGGTTGACAGTATGGAGCAGAGAAGCACCATGGCAGAGCATCTTGAGATACAGGAGGCAGACCACAACCCATCACCCAAACGCTAGACGAAACAAACGTTTTGAGCCCTCACCGAAAAGTCATGAGGGAGGGAGTGGTTCTCAGATCCCCTGGCAGGGAGTTCCACAGTTGTGGCGCCACAGCAGAGAAGGCTCGCCCATGTGTTACCACTCCCCTAACTTGTGATAGAGGTGGTACTTGCAGGAGAGCCCCCTCAGATGACCTAAGAGAGCGGACCGGAATGTATGGGAGAAGGCGGTCCCTCAGATATCCTGGGCCCAAACCGTGAAGGGCTTTAAAGGTCATTACCAGCACCTTGAATTGGGCCCGGAAACGAATGGGCAGCCAGTGCAGCCGCTGAAGCAGCAGCTCAACAGAGTCAAACCGCCTAGCTCCAGCGACCACCCGGGCCGCCGCATTCTGCACTAATTGCGGCTTCCGAACCGTCTTCAAGGGCAGCCCCACGTAGAGCGCATTACAGTAATCCAGTCTGGAAGTCACTAAGGCGTGGACCACCGTGGTCAGGTCTGATTGACTCAAGTACGGCCGCAGCTGGCGCACCAGCCGAAGCTGGGCAAATGCACCCCTGGCCACAGCCTCCACCTGGCTTTCCAAGGAGAGTTGTGAATCCAGAAGTACTCCCAAGCTGCGCACCTGTTCCTGCAGGGGGAGTGCAACCCCATTCAAAATGGGCAGATAACTCAGTACCTGCATCGAAGCTTTCCTGACCAAGTAGGACCTCTGTCTTTTCTGGATTCAATCTCAACCTATTAGCCCTCATCCAGACCCCCACTGCCTCCAGACAGCGCTCCAGGACTTCGATAGCCTCCCTGGAGCGAGATGGCAAGGAGAGATAGAGCTGGGTGTCATCAGCATATTGGTGACACCCAACTCCAAATCCCCAGATGATCTCTCCCAATGGCTTCATGTAGATGTTGAAAAGCATGGGAGACAGAATAGAACCCTGTGGCACCGCACACTGTAAAGGGCAGGGCATCAAACAGGCGTCTCCCAGCATCACCATCTGGGACCTGTCAGCCAAGCAGAAACGGAACCACTGCAGTGCAGTGCCCCCTAGTCCCAATTCGGCCAGCCGACCCAGAAGGATACCATGGTCAATGGTATCTAAAGCCGTCGAGAGGTCCAAAAGGACCAGCAGGGATGCACTCCCCCTGTCCAGTCCTTGGCGAAGATCATCCAACAGGGCGACCAAGGCTGTCTGCGTCCCAAAGCCCCGCCTGAAGCCAGACTGAAAAGGGTCCAGATACTCCATTTCATCTAGTATCCCCTGGAGCTGAGATGCCACCACCCGCTCAATCACCTTACCCAAAAAAGGCAGATTGGAAACTGGCCGATTTTTATTTAAATTGGAGGAATCCAGACATGGTTTTTTCAGGAGGGGACACACAATTGCGGACTTCAAGATGCTAGGCATCACTCCCTCCCGCAAAGATGAGTTCACAATAGGTTCCACCCAATTGGCCAGCCCAACCCGTGCAGATCGTATTAGCCATGCTGGGGAAGGGTCAAGCTGGCAGGAAGACGGTCTCAAACTACAGAGGACCCTATCCACATCCTCAGGCTGTATAAGGTGAAAAGAATCTATAAAATGTACATGTTGAATCCATATAGGGGTATTTGGCGGGGGGGTGTCCCCAAAAATTGTATAAATTGGATGCAAATCCAAGCTTTTGGCCAATGGCACAACTGTATAATTCGGTGATGAAAGGAAAACGGAGATGAGGGTGACGATGCACAAAAGTTTACTAAAGTGCTAAAAGGGGGCTTCAAACTGGGTCTAAATGAATTGGATCACACACACTTAATCTAGACATGGATGTTTAAAGCTAACATTCACATAATGGAGCCCTGGGGAAAGCAGTTAAGAGGAGAGAGGAGGAGAAGGGACATATAGAGATTAGCTAAGCTTCTCTGAGGAGCCGGAGGGAAGAGTTTTGGGGTGCCAAGGAAAAAGAGGGAAAAGGAAGATGGGTTGGTGACTGCTGAAGGGGTGTCTTCTTTGTTTAGCAAAATTTATTTTTTCCAAACTCAGGAGTCCAAGGAAGTGGCTACTGTTGCAAGACCCCAAATATACTGTTCAGCAGGATATAGAGCTGGAAAGCTTAATCTGAATTTTGGAGGCATAAAAACTCCATTTACATTTAAGGAGTAACCTCGTCTCTCTTCAAATTTGAAGAGAATCACATTTCTCAAAAAAGGATATAGTGGAACTGGAAAAGGTGCAGAGGAGAGTGACCAAAATGATTAGTGGGCTGGGACATCTCCCTTATGAGGAAAGGCTACAGTGTTTGGGGCTCTTCAGTCTAGAAAAAAGGCGACTGAGGGGGGAGCATGATTGAGGTATAAAATTATGCATGGGATGGATAGAGTGGATAGAGAGAAGTTCTTTTCCCTCTCACACAACACTAGAACTAGGGGACACCCACTCAAATTGAGTGGAGGGAGTATTAAAACAGACAAAAGAAAATATTTCTTTACCCAGCGTATAATTCATCTGTGGAACTCCTTGCCACAGGATGTGGTGATGGCACCTGGCCTGGATGCCTTTTCAAAGGGGATTGGACAGATTTATGGAGGAAAAGTCCATCACAGCTTACAAGCCATGATGGGGAAAAGGAACCTCCTGGTTGTAGGAGTAGGTTTTCTCTGTGCCAGGTGCAAGGGGGTGGCGACTGGACACAGGTATCTTGTTGTCTTGTGTGCTCCCTGAGGCATCTGGTGGGGCCACTGTGTGATACAGGAAGCTGGACTAGATGGGCCTTTGGCCTGATCCAGCAGGGCTCTTCTTATGAAGTTTTGAACTCCATAGATTAAGGGAGGGGGGAAGCTTCACGTTTCAATGAAAGTGTGGCCTTCCTGGCCTGATGATCCGTGGCTTCTTGGATTAGTCCTGTAAAATAGGCACGTTACTGGTCTGGCCCTTTGTTTTCCATGCAGGCATATAGCATCAAGTACTGTACATGTATTCAAATGTGTCTCTTGCATGTCTTGAAATGAAATATTGACCATATGACAATAGTGACATTCAGAAATATAACTCACAGATGGTATAATATGGTAACTGTGGTCTCAGGTTTCTAGACTGAATAAAAATGTCAGACCAGTGAAATGGAAATAGGTTATTGAAACAGATACTCAGGATAAGGAGAAGGCAATGGATTTGTTGTCATTTCTCACAAAGCATGACTAAACCATCTGTAATCGCTTTTATAACGATTGGGTAGTCAAAGCTGATAATCTCAGCTCTTTCTTTGGTGTACCTTGCAAATAGCATGGTCTGTCTACACTACAGTCATCTTAATAATGGGATTTGCACCTGCACAGAACAATCTTGGAAATTTCTAGAGCAATGCTTCCCAAATGTTTTAGTACTGCAACCCAATTTTTAAAACAATCTATCAAGACCCACATAGCTTTACTAGACAAAAAAGAGATCTAGAAAGAAATATTTTATTGCTAATAATAACTTTATTATAAAAATAACTATAAACCTACCCCCAAATCAGGGTCCTGTGCTCCTGAGACAGGGAGGGGGTTCCAATCTACCACTGGCTGTGGCACCCGTCCCTGTGTCAGCTGTTGCTGCGGCCTGGTAGCGCCCCATGCTGGCTAGCCAACCGTCCTTGGCCCAGTCCGGTGTAGCGGAGGCTGTCTTGCCGAGCTGAGCCCTGCAACTGTGTCTGGTGGTCAGCCGCCACCCCTCAGAGAAGCTCCCAGGTCTGTCACTCTGACCAGGTAAGCCCTCTTCCAGAAAAATTTTAAAAATCACACTTCAAAAACTTCTCACAACCCATCAAAAATCGGCTTGTGACCCACTGGTGGGTCACAACCCACAATTTGAGTAACACTGCTCTAGAGCAGAGGTTCTCAACCTGTGGTACGCGTACCCCTGAGGGTACGCGGGCCACTGGCTGGGGGTACGCAAGATGCTTTTTTGCATACCCCCGCGTACCTCCTAAGGGTGCGTGAACCAGAGAAAAAGTCATTTTTTCAGCCATGTGGCGCAGCCAAGTGGGTCCTCTGGCTCGTGCTGCAAGCCACAGGGTCTCCCTCCGGCTTGCAGCGCAAACCGGAGGACCCGCTCGGCCGCACCGCAACCTAAAATCGCCCCCGGTAGGTCTCCCTTACCTTAGTTTGCAGCAGCCGCCCTGTTGGATCTCCCGAAGTCTCGTGAGATCCAAGGTTGCGGCGTGAGATTTCAGAGCTGCGATCTTGGATCTCACGAGACTTGGCGGCGATCCAACATGGTGCCTTGCAGGGCGAGCCGGAGAACCTGCTCGGAAGCGCCGCATGGCTGGAAAAAGGTAAGGGACAGCAACAGGGGATGATACCGGCCATGCTGCGCTTCCAAGCGGGCTCAGAAGCGCCGCATGGCCGAAAAAGCACCTTTTCCCACTTTCGGGGGGGGTGCACTTTTGGGGATGGGGTACGCGGGGCTTGGTGGGAATCAGGGGATGCTGGGGGGGCTAGGGGAGGGGGTACACGGGTGGGGAAAGGTTGAGAGATGCTGCTCTAGAGCTTTCTAGCCAGTATAGTAGTGCTCACCTTTCCCCCCCCCCCCCCGGACGGTGGTGTTCTCTGCCTAAGGGGGGGGTGAGTGGCTTGCTGCTCAGTTTTGAAACTGCTTTGTGAGCAGCAGCTGAGGAAATAACTCTGCAGCTTTTGCTGTGAGTTTTAGCTGGGGTTTTCTTGCTTTTTTGTTTTTTCTTTCATCGAACAGATCATCCCCATTTTTCTCAGTACTTTTGTGAGCTTCCCATCACCACCTGTGTCTAGCTGTGGTAAAAGGGTATTGTCTGGTAACATGAAAGAAAACAAGTAACAGAGGCTAACTTAGGAGATCAGAGAACCTGGCCCAGAGAAGATGATGGGCAGTATTGGGGGAGGGCTATGCCTGAGTTGGAAGCTGTCCCAGTACCGAAATCTGGATGACTCCAATTTGGGGGGAACTTTGTTTGGTTGTTGTTGTTGTTCAGTCGTTAAGCCGTGTCCGACCCTTCGTGATCCCATGAACCATATCCCGTCAGGCCTTCCTGTCCTCCACTATCTTCCTGAGTTCGCTCATTTTCATGTTCGTTGCATCGGTGATGCTGTCTAACCATCTCATCCTTTGCCTTCCCCTTCTCCTTTTGCCTTCAATCTTTCCCAGCATCAGAGTCTTCTCCAGAGAGTCCTCTCCAGTAGCGTCGTAACGTAGGGGGCCCTGATGTACAGGGCCCCAGGCGCCGAGCTTCCGGGGGGCGCTCACCTCGGACTCGAAGCTGGAGCGTGGCGCCCGCCCGCAGCCATAGCGGGCGGGCGGCGCTCCAGCTTTCAAGTCCAAGGTGAGTGACAGCGTCATCGTCTAGGCAACGCGCAGCGCGCGCCCAGACCCTGTGGCTGCTGGCGCGCGCTGTGCGCATTGCCTAGATGACGCCGCCGCCTCGGACTCTCTCGCTCCTCGGACTCGGGCCATGGCGGGCAGTGCTCCAGCTTTTGATTCCGAGGAGCAACTGTGTCATTTGACGTCACATGACGTCACACGTCACGTTACGTCCGGGGGGGCGCTCGGCCAGCCCCGCCCCCCTAGCCCCAGGCGTCGGAAGGCCTGAAGACGCCACTGGTCCTCTCTTCGCATTAAGTGGCCAAAATATTTGAGCTTCAGCCTCAGTACCTGTCCTTCCAGGGAACAGTCAGGGTTGATTTCATTTAGGATTGACTGATTTGATCTCCTAGCAGTCCAAGGGACTCTCAGGAGTCTTCTCCAGCACCACAGTGTTACAGTGTTACTGGTACTGTTACGAAATAACTTTTTAAAACTGTTTATTGCCATGAGACTTTTTGAAAAGGATTGAGAGCAAAACTGAAACATGTGCATGACCAGGACTGTAACAAGGAACACCAGGAGCCATGCTGTAAGGACTTCCCCAAGGCCAGAAGGTGAACCAGAGGGAAGGCATGCCCCTGAGCAGCAGACTCCATTTTAACATGTCTCCAAGCTGCAAACCTGAGCAGCCTCCATGTGGCCAAAAAGCTCTCACAAACAACTCTGCATTCCCCCCCCCCCACTGTGATGCTAAATATCTTCCAGACAGAAGACAAATACCTTGCTACCTGAGATGACTCCACCCAACCTTTGCTTTTGTCTCCTAAGTACCGGAGGATCAAACCATCTCCCCTCATACTCCCTCCTGATGTATGTATGTGTGTGTCCCCTCCCACAGATCTACCTCCAGCCCAAACAAGGTATTTCTTTTTGCAGCGTAAGACCCCAAAACTCCTCCCCTGTGTGTAGGCTTAAAACGCAGGCTCTCTGCCTGCCAGTCTCTCTCTCCTTTCTTACACAGGCACAAGGGTGAGCTCTTGGCTTCTCTCTCTGCTTCCCTCCATTTTCCCCCTTCCCTTCCCCCCCTTGACTTGACTTCGTTCTCAGTCATTCTACAGACTGCTAGTCTGACCAGACCCAATTTGTTTCTTCTTCCTTTTTCATTCACTGTTGTGCCAGAACTACAGCATTTGCAGCATCAGAGAAGAGCTCTCCAGGTGATTATAACCCCAGTAAATCAAGATCCCTTCCAACTCTTTGTACTTCTACCTAAGTTCCTAGCTCTGTATGCTTTGGAGTATGATTGAAGTGATGCATATTGAACTGTGTTTTCTTTTTGTATGAATCTGCCTGAACTATTTAGTAAATATTGGAAAGCAATCACGTGTGTTCTCAATATTATTTAAAACGGAATTCTGTGAAGCTGGACTCTTGGTATACACAGGTATAGATCCCAGAACATGCCAAATTGCTATATTTAAAGCTATTCCCCAAATTAAAAGCATTTTGGCTAACAGTACTGTCGTGTAAAAGAAGCTGACCAGGTCTGATGTAATAGATGAGTGAATTAGTCAGCAGGCTCCAGCTGATGGTTTGCAGAAATGCTGTCTTGAGAGAGTTGGTGGGGAGGGATGGGTGTGTTGTCATGTGTTGATAAAAGCAAAGCTGGAAAACTAGGCTAGGGGTCGGTTACAGTACAACATACTTGCTATAACACCTGGAAGAGTTATAATTATATATGCTATAGCAGAGGTGTGTGTTTCCTTTGAGATTTCTATAAACTATACGAGTAAAAAGTACACATAACATGATGGCAGGAAGACCATTTGCCCCACACACATACAGTCTGGTGCAGCTTCATCGCAATGCAGAAAAGCTTGTATTGCCTCAGCGTGTTGAAAAATGTGTTCTCTTATTTGATGCCTAGCCACATCCCAGTGAAATTTTACAGGAGTTCCACCATACACAAAATAATGACTTGGTAATGGTTGAATAAAAGTAACCTACAATATCATCTGGAATCTTAAGAGGTCCCTGCCCTCCTTTCCTCTCCCCCCCACCCCCAAAGCTTCTTCTGCAAGCCTTTTAGGAGGAATGGGCCCAGATGTCAATAAGAGTTTTGTAGTTATATGACCAGATAAGCCATGGATAGCCAAACTGTGGCCTGGATGATGGACGTCCTACATGGAGCATGAGGTCATGCTTATGGTTATGGCATGTGGTCCTGCCTGCCACTCCAGAGTTTTGTTGTTTTCCACTTCCTACCGTAATTCAGTAGCTGAGATGCAAAGCCACGCTAAGGCACTAGACTCAGGCTGAGTATACACTCTGATGTGCATTAGAGTGACGGTGTTGCATACTTTGGACTTAACCTGTGCCACATTTGCCCAAAATGTTGACCACAGCCATGGAAAGCCCCCAGCAACAGGACGGTCAACCCAAGCATGCTATCTATGCCATTTGAAATGTGCTTTGATACTCCCGAGTCCCATGAAATGAATGCAGAGTGCTTAGTTTCCATGGATCCATCGTTTTTTCTCATCAGATTAGCAGATCACGCTGAGGTTTAATAAAGGGGGATCATTCTTCTGTAAAAGTGTGGTATGCAGCTGAAGGAGGAAAGCTGATCTGTGAATCCTCAAGTCAGCTGCCTCCAGGATATATTTGTTTCTGTGTAACAGCAAGACACACAGGTGCTTGTGTGCAGGATTCAAAGTGTTTGGGCCCCTTCAAATGTTCTCCAATTTCCTCCCCCTTGCCTTGTTGTATCTGCTGTGTAACTGGATGAATGCAGAGCTTTATGAGAGATTCAAACAGTAAGAGAAATCTTAAGGTAATCTAATGAAAACATGAGGGTGTGTAAGGTAGGATGTGGATGTTCTGTTCAATAACTAGAGAATATATCCGTTGTTATAAAACAAATTGTTTTATACATTCAGAAACAGGAATGCAATGTTAATGTTCCATGTGCATGAACGCTACCTGTGCATGTTTCCAGGTATTGGGCCTGAGCTAAGGTAAAGGTGACCCCTGACAATTAAGTCCAGTCATGTCCGACTCTAGGGTGTGGTGCTCATCCCCATTTCAAAGCCGAAGAGCCAGCGTTGTCCGAAGACGCCTCCGTGGTCATGTGGCCGGCGTGACTCTCCTTGCCGTAGCGTGTAGCATGCGGCTGAAACACGGAGCGCTGTTTATCTTCCCGCAAGTGGTACCTATTTATCTATTCACATTAACATGCTTTGGAACTGCTAGGTTGGCAGGAGCTGGCCAAGTAACGAGAGCTCACCCCGTCGCACGGATTCGAACTGCCGACCTTTTGATCGACAGCTCATGGTTCAGCGGTTTAACCCACTGCACCACCCGCTGGCCTGGGCCTGAACTAGTACTCATTTAAAAGAAACCTTTGTTGAATCATAGCAGTTTATCCTGCTCTTCCATTTAGAGGAATAGGCACAGGGATAGGGGTGTGTGTGCGTGTGTGTGTGCGTGTGCGTGAGCGCGTGCACGCCCACGCACGGGCTTATGCACTTGACTGGAATTGAGATTAGTCTTTTATTGAACATAGCTGAGAGAATGGAAAACTTTTTTTTCCCTCCTCTGCCCTTCCTGACAACTTGAGATTTTCTGAGTACCGGTAAGCCAGAATCTCGGCTTGTTATGCAACACTCTGGGCCCAGTGCCAGTGCTTTGTTTGAAAAGGGTGTGAAGGGAATTGACCGACAAGCTGGTGATGCGAAATGTTAATAATGACGTCATGTACACACCTGCCTCATGAATAACCCCGGATCTACACGCAGATGTGTAGTACACCTGAACCCTCTTTATCAACTTGCATGTCTAGCCTATAAAACCAGTACGAGCCTTTATTGCTTTGGGTCACTATTATGTAAAAAAAATCAACCTATGCATTTAGGACAATCATGTTGTATGGTCTTCCAAGCACTGTAACACTTCAAAATGAAGATGGACAACTGTGTATTTGAAAGCAGCTCCGCATCAATCCAAACATTCCTTCTGGGGAAACATTCCTTCTTGGGTCCCTTCGGGGAGAAAGGTGGGATATAAATACTGTAAGTAAATAGATAAATAAATAAATAAAATAAACTACCAGGGCAAGGAGAAGGGTTTATAAAGTACTGTCTGCACCTTTTCTTAGTGAACTCAAACTGCGAGTTAGGCATGAGTGAATCAGTTCTGAATGTGTGTGCTGTTGTTATAGAACTTTGGTTATGTTCAGAAGATCAGAAAAGAGCCTCCCCTTCTGTGCTGTACCAATCAGGTTTGGGGCTCAGCAGGCTCCTGCTCACCATCTCATGAACCTCGGGGCCAAACTACATACTGTATTATGTGTAACACATATTTTGGCCACTTTCATTTAAAATAGCACACAGGGTGCAGTTAATCTACAGCAGGAGTGTAGAGAGGCTTTAATATTTTGCCCTTGCCATGGTTCTGATTGGTCTCGGGGACACACACACATACACACAACCTGTGCATGCACTATTCCCAGAAGAAGAAGAAAAAGATGCCATTAGCTTTCGATGGAAGTTTTTGCCTTCCAAAATGTGCAGTGGGAGCACAATCCTGATTGGAACTACAGTGGGGACAAAGTATTAAAACATTTTGTGGTGATTGGTGCCTCCCCCCTTTCTCCTGATTTGCTCCTATGCCAGGGCCCAAATCTCAGGGTGGACTTCATTTTTGCTGCGAGAACAAAGGCCATGAGAGACCATCCTTGGAAGCTTCCCTCCCAGTTACCTAGAAAATCCCCCCCCCCAAAAAAAAACTTATCCAACAGCATGTGGCCAAGGGCTCAGGAGGACTAGGGCAAAGCTTTGTCTGAGTTCAACCAACAACAGGCAGATGCAGAGTTAAAACTGTAGCACCTGCCCTTCTTTGGTGCCTGCTAGACTGGGGTGCCCAGGCCAGTGCTAGCACCTCCTTCATAACTGGAGGCCAAAGGGGGGGGGCTAGTTCCCTGACCCCAACAGGGCACTCATGCCTTCTCCTTGTCTTCTGTACTTCAGTCAGGAATAGGGAGGGGGATCTGCTGCTGCTGCTGCTGCTTCTGCTTCCTCCTCTTGGTCCTTGGGGTGGGACAGCTTCCCAGGGCCTCTGCCTCCTCCTCCAGAGGCTTCTGGACGCTCTACTACATCCTCTTTCTTTGCATCACAGGAACAGGCTACCTTTAGATCCCTCCTGGCTGCCATCACATGTGCTCTAGGACTTCCTCCCTTTCCCCACCCCCATGTCAGGGGTGTCTGTTGTCATAGCAACAGGGAAGCTTTCCTCAAACACCTTGTGAGTTGCAAGGGTTTCTTGCACAGCCTTTTAGCTCCAGTGTGCCTCTCAAGTTCCTCCTTTCTCCAGGGCTAGAGGTGCATGGCAGTGCCCTCTGAGACCATGGCTCAAGTGAAAGTGGGGGCAATTATATAGGCATCTGAAGTGCCAGGAGTTCCAACGACTGCAGCAGGGATCGTGGCCAGGATGCCCAGGTTTAACTAGGAACAGTACGGATCGTAGCCAAAAGCGTAACAACCAAAAGGGGGGCAGAGATTAGATAATACAAAGGTGGCAAGAATAGAACAAACCTGTTCTATGCTTGGAAGAACATGCTTGGAAAATGGCGTTGGTATTAAGTGCCCAGGTGCAGGATTTTAGCAAATATACAAACAGACGATTACAAGCAAACTTAAAAGCACAATAATTCCTCAACACAACTTAGCTCACTGGTCTCTATCTATACTTGCTCAAGGCCTTAGCTTTCTAGATGGCATCCACCCTCTCTGATCCCCAGTGCAGTGGGTGGAACTGGCCAGGCACAGATTCACTCTGTGAGCGAGATAAAACATGCATGACCATCCTTAGATTCAGTTACCATGTGGCCTTTCTGCAGTGGCACTGACTGCGGGAAACGTATCGTCTAGCCCCAGATCTCGCTAAGCCTTGTGCCATTGAACTTTGTGGGAAGTGGAAGTGAGTCAGACTGACTTCCCATTCATGTATTCCTCCATCCATGATTCCTCATCTCTCCCCCCCCCCTTCTCTTTGTTTCACTTGAGGAACTCATAGGCAAATACAAAATATTGTAATCAAGATAAGCCCCCAAGATGACAAACACTCACTCAGGCTCCCAAGGCCTGTTTAGATCCTGCCCCTCAGGTCTGCTGCACTCAGCAGAACCAGGCTTGCAAACAATGTCTACTACTTATTGGGAATGGTTTATGCAAACTCAATCCACTAACAGCCTGCCTTACTAACATTTGCCTTCATGTCCAGAACTATAATAGAACAAGAGCTCCACCTAATGGACCTGAACCACCCAGCCAAGTATCGCAGTGGGCTGGGCTGCACCTAAAGCCTTATTAAATACAACACATTGACATTGATAACATACTTATTTGAATATTTGGAATATTTTTAGCCTGCCTTTCAGTGTATAGGGATGTTGCCAAGGCAGTGTTAAAACAACCACTACCACAGCTTAAGAACAAAATAACAGAACAAATGCAACAATCAGCGGCAGCTCAGTTAAAATCATGAGAATGCTAAAACATACTTAAAAACCATGAAATGCCCAGGAAAACAAACTAGTCTTCAAATGGCCAGGTATATTTAAAAAAAATTAAAAAGACTTTTTTACTGCTGCCAGATGCAACCATAACTTTAGAGAAAGCAAAGTACGGTACTACTTTTGAATGCTGTAGATTCCCTTGGGAAGAAAAAGAATTTGCTATACTTTGCTGCCATAAAGTGTGTGCAGAAGAGAACGGCAGTGTTGATGAAACAGCTATACCCTGACCCAGTTACACTCATGGAAGCATGAAGACAACTATGGTAGGTATCTGCCAACTTACTTTGCGCTGATGATCATTTAAAGATCCTTTTCTGCATCTCCAGTCCACTGCAGTTGTCATTTTAACTGCAGCCCAAGCACTAAGAATAAACTAGCTTCCCTTTCAGGTTACCCAATAAAATGATAACAGATTCTAATGATGCCCTTCTTTTTGGTTAATTATCTGTATCATTAAATTGGATGGTATTTAGGGACATTTCAGTGGTTGGCTACACTAACATAATCCCATGAGGAGATCGGTGACATTGGGCCATCATAAATCAATGCTTCATTTCAGAGTTATGGAACATATTTCCAGTGATAAAACTCCAGCACTTGAGGAAAACAACATAAATGGTTCTCAGATGCTGAATGTTGCATGGCAAGGCACACAACTGTTGTGCTTTGTCAGGCTTCCTGAGTGAGTCAGGCAGAAGAGACTGTTGTCCGCTTTAATTGTCAGGGTTTAACTATTGTGGTGCCATCCTCTCTGCCCAATCAGTCTTACTGCAAAATTGATCATTTTAAGGGCCTGGGAAAGTGAACAAAACAATGAACATCCTTCACACAGAGGATCACATCCCCAGATCAATCAATCCTGATTACAGAAACTCATCTGATTCGGATACTTCGCTTGCCATGCCTCGACCAGCACATATGGATTCCCTCAGATTCCAATCAATAGTGGGAGCCTTCCCAAGTGATTTTTGTGATCCGAGAGTGAGGCAGAGATCACCTGTGTCCTTGTATCATTTTTGGGTCTCCAAAACGCCGCATGGAACCCAGCACAAAATCCTGGCAAGCTGTTGTCAGGAAGGTAGCTATAATCGTGCTGTAAAACCTTCTTTGCCGTTCGCAACTTCCCTTCTCTCTGTTTTAATCTTTTCTTCTGTCTCAAAGCCTTGAGAAGGGGACAAAAGAGTAGAGCACTCCTAAAACCTCCTTCCCTGAAAATCATTCCCTTTCTATTTTCCTATCAGCGCACCAAATACAAGCGCATACGCACTTGCACCACAATTTAGAATCATTTCACACAGAAACAGACCACTTAGGGCTCATAGACTGTTTTATTAACAGTGCAATCCTAACGTAACCTAAGGTGCTGGAACGAGCGTTCCGGCGCCTTAGGCAGTTGCAAACATGCCATAAGGCATGCTTGCGTCTACTTGCGAGCAGGGAAGGCCGGCGCAAGGCCGGCCTCCCCTGCTCCGCCAATGGATCCCACGCCCGACCACCACCGGACCCAGGTAAGGATCCAGCGGGCAGGGGGGCAGATCGGTAGGGGAGGGAGGGTGCCCAATAGGCCCAGTCGGCCCAGGAGGAGCAGGGACGGCCTCGGCCATATCCCAGTCCCCGCCGAGTGGCTGGGCCGTTACACGGCCTCCTCCGACTTCCGCCAGCGATTTCGCTGGTGGAAATCCAAGGAGGCCGATTGGCCAGGCCTGGAATTAAACTCGGGGAAGGGGACGGATGAGCGTCCCCTTCCCCAAGTATACCTCTGGCCGAGCGGGAGCCTGGCCGCGGCGGACAGGGTCCGGCAGGCACCCTGGGCCTGGCCGGATCCTTACGTAGGATTGGGCTGCCCATCTGTACCTTTGGAAGAACATGTTCCTTTAATAAATCTCTTCTAATTTAGAAGATGCTCCCTTGTCTGTCTCTTGTTCGTTCTTACTGAGGCTGGTCCTTGCGCCCCTAGCCCAAAAGATCCCTTGTTTCTCTGGCTTCTCTGTCAGAAGGTGAAGGCTGGAGAGGACTTAATCCTCCTGAAGTTGACTATAAGACTACGCTCTATAACCATTTCCCCAAACACATAATCAAAGCACCAGAGGAAACACGAAGGTATTGAAAAGAAGACTAACCAAGCAAGCTATATTGGATCCTGAAAGTTTTGCTGTTTCTATTGTTGCACACAGATCAGACGGAAGAACTCCCCGAGACAACAGGTAAGTGGTATGAACAAGTTTATTTAGATCTGAACCAGACAGGCAGCAACAAGGTAAGTTGAAATGGGGAACCCGCTCCTACTTCTCCCCTATTCCCCCTAAACCCAGGCTCGGAGGCTGAAACAAGGTAGGTGCCAGTGCGGTGAATGGATCTGCAGGAGAGTCTTTCTCAGCGGCAGCAGCAACACTCCTCTTAGCAGAAATGATTTCTTCTCCTCACAGCAGTCAAGCTGAGCTGTTCAACAATGTATCACTGGCTGAAGTGTAGTCCCTGCTCTCTGAGGCACAGCTGTTCCCTCTCTGTCAGCTGACCCTTTTATAGGTCTCCTGTAGTTTGAATAGATGAGACCTGATATTATCCCTGTCTGCAAGGAGACAGTTGGAATCGCCCAACTGTCATCCTGTGGAACTCAAAGTAGATGACAGTTAACTGGTTCTTGTGGGACAATTGGCAGCACAAAAGTGGTGATGACACCACTTTAGATGAAGTCAGGTGGGAAGGCTGAAGTGGCTCAACACGTCTCCTTTCTGTAGTTAAAGAAGCCATGCTGTAAGTAACGGGTAAAGGAAAATGGAGGACACGCTGATTGAGGAAATGGTTGTGGACCTATAGATTATTTTCTATCTTGCTATCAGAGCGCAGAACAAATCTTGCTCTCAAACAGGCTGTCATCTATTTGCCATAATGAACCTAGCTAAGTTAATGACAGCCTGAAGTTTCAATATGTACAAATAAAACCTGAAGTCATTTTTTCTGAGATTATTAACAGTATTATTAATTATTATTAACAGTATTTATATACCGCTTTTCAACAAGTTCACAAAGCGGTTTATAGACAAAATGAAATGATCAGAGATAAAATCAAATCAAATGAGATAAGATGTCCAAGTCACAATTGCTAATTAAAAGCGGAATAGAACGCAGGACTAGAAATCAAATTGTTTATTATATTATACATATTATTATTATTATACATATTATTATGTGTTCTACCTCTTGCCTATTCAAGGACATAGAAAAGAACATGAAGGGAGGGAAGGCAAAAAGAGAATAGAGATCTCACACAAGAAGAGAGCTGAGAAAAGGGTCGTCATTAATGTATATATTTTCTATCTTTTATTCTCCCACTAAACAAATCAATCCCAATAATCTTCAGAGAAGAGAAAGTAAGCAGGTTGTGATCCGTTTACTATAATAAAACCAATTATATTAGATTGTCTTAAATTTAATTTGCCAGGTAAAACTTGAAGCCATATTCTGAGGTAATATGCCATGGTCAAAACCAACAATAAAATGAGAATTAATTTCTATGTTCTGTTTATGTGTGGAGCACAAACAATGTAGTTAGTCTTCTGCCTATTCTAGGACATAGATGTGGAAATAATTGTACGATTTCATCACACATAAATGTTAGGATCAACAAGTAAGGACTTCCAACAAAATGTTACGGCACGTTTCATCTTCAGCCCCTTACAAGAGTGCGCTGTTCTAGGCCAGAGTTCCAGCTGGCCTAGAACAGGAACCTTTCTGTACAAAGATACTGGAAATACGGGTTTATCAGCCATGTAAAAATCTTTATGTTAAAAAACACGAACACAACGTTTCGTCCACTGTCCGTAGACCTCCTCAGGTGAGCTGTAAGATGTTAACACAGCGGTAGGATGTTAACACAGACACTGGTCAGGATCGTCATTTAAAGGAAGAAGAAAAAGGGGGTGGTGGAAGAACTGAATCCCAACTGTAATCACCAGTAGTTAACTGAAGCTGGCCTGACCTGGAGAAACCTCTAGCCAGCACCACCTGCAGGGCACAAACGGGATCTTCTTGCTTTCTCTACATTCCCAAGTTGGAATGTCCATTATATCTACTTTCTAATATCTTGCCTAGATTATGGGTTTCCAATATCATTGTACATTGTAGTGGGCCATGATAACCTTTGATTTTTATTGAAGGAACCTTTCTATTTGGGGCTTGCAAGGGAGAAGTTTTGGGGTGGGCATGAAAAAAAGAACTAACCTGCTGTCTGTCAGACTCTCCTGAAATCTCCTTCCCCAGTGTGATGCAGTTATTAATTCAAGTGTTATCAGCCCTGAACCTGAGCATTTTATTAATAGGGAGGTAAGGACAGCCTGGAGGCTAGAAAAGAAAAAAAAAACTTCTTTTCCCTTTCCTGCCTCCTGGAACCTCCTCATGTGTTGAGTGTGGAGTATTTTTTTTAATCTCATGGCTCACATCGTCCCCAATTCCTCCTCCAAGATGTATTTATTTATTTATTTACAGTATTTTTACCCCACCTTTATCCCCGAAGGGACCCAAGGCGGCTTGCAACACAAAAGAAAATACAATACAAAAAGTACAATACAAAAGTCACATTTTAAAACAGTAAAAAACAGTTACCATATGCTGTTAGCAGCTTGAGCAGGCCAACCCTCCCCCCCTTTCCTAATTCTCTCCAACTGATGTTCAACTGTGCTCAACATTTCATAGGTTGAAATATACGTTTTTGGGTTCTTGTCAAACCATTGGACTGTGTCTCTTTTTTTTCTTTTATTCATGAATATTTTCTTCAGGAGCCTCTACCTTGTGTGGCCTATTTTCACTGCCCAAGGAGGGAAAATAACATTTTTTTTTCTTTTCATTTCCTTTAAGGACTTACTGTGGTGTACTATAGAATCCTAGAAGGTCAGCTTGGGGGCTGGCTACCAACGCTGATTCTGAGCATTTAATTGCTGTATATTATTGCTATGTAGATTGTTTCTGGGTAATGGAAAAGGAAAAGGTATCCTTTGTCCCTTCCTTTCCTCTTGAGTCATCTCTGTGTAGTGCAGGGAGGGTCATTGTCTAACCTCATGGCACACACCCCACCCTAATCCACCCACTCTAGCATACTAAGAGGGAGCATGTAATGCACATGCCTTGGAAGCATGGGGATACGCTACCCATCAGGCAGTGCTTCTCACATGAAAGAGGGCTCCAGAGAACTCAAAGGAAGCTCTTGAGATCCAAGTCTGCTGCTCTTATCTACATAACTCTCCTATCCTGAGTTGTGTTTCTTGGTTGTCTTATGCTGTGACTGCATGTTGAGAGAGTGGAATGGATTACTAAGAACTGACTATTCGGAATGTAAATTTGTGTTTTTTACTATACAGATGGAGTTGCTGTGTTTTTATACTGTGCTTATAGCCATTTTAAAAATACCAACAATTGCATCAGAAGTGACTTACAATCTAAAAGGCAAGTTGGAATGTCCATTATATCTACTTTCTAATATCTTGCCTAGATTATGGGTTTGGGATTGAGAAACGTTGTTTACTCATAAGCTAGTGCATTGCACCTAAAGAGGTGTGGTAGCCATTCCTTTGGCGGTGGCTATAATTTGTAAAGCACTCTATGGGGAAAAGTATTTTATTTTGTCAAAAGTGATATCAATATAATTACCACATTTAAAATGGGAACTTGCACATCCAGTTTGAGGGATTGTGCATATTTGATTTAGAATTACAAAGAACAGAGGCTATTCTACAGGAAGGACTGTACCATGTGCTTTTTCTGTGTATTTGAATGGGCTCTAAAATACAATCCTGTATTATTTTTGAATGTATTATTATTACATTATTATTGTTGAATGTAATATTCTTATGTTCTTATGTTGAATGTAATAATAATTGAATGTTTTAATAACAGTAAGGGTGAATCCCATTTTGCATCCTAATCTTGGTGTTTCTATCAGCCAACTTGGTGTTTCTGCAGTAGTATAGTACTTGTGGAATTCACTGCCACAAAATGGGGTTGTGTGTCATCTGTTGAACTTTGACTATGGAATTCAGGCTCTACTCAAGTGTTGGTAACAACTGACTTCTTGACAGGGTTTTATACAGACCCTGGCAGGGCTCTTAATCCAGGTCAAGGGAAAAACAGATTCCCCAAACCAGGTTGTACTTATAAAGACAATACACAGTGCCTGGTCACCATGCCTGAAAACAGCCACTGTCTTAGATACTTTAAAAGGAGATTAGATAATTCATTTAGGAGTGAAGGTAAGGCTGAATCATTAGCTCTAATAACGAATGGAACCTCCATGTTTCATTCTGAACATGGGTGCTGTCTCTCTTTCAACCACTCCACTCTGCTTTACTGCAATATTTGTGTTTGTGTGTTTTCATACTGGGAGCAGTATTGAGCATGCATACAATCTGGAGATCATATCATATATGAGTCACAATGATGGTACTTGGGAATGTGTGATTCAGGCACACAGCTTCAGTTTTTTCTCCAAAACTGTGAGACTTAAACATATCTTAAAGATGGGCACAAAAATGATGATGATTACGATGACGACAGCAGCAGCAGCAGCGGTGACAACGAATATTTATCTACCACTTTTCAACAAAAGTAGCTCAAAAGCTGTTTACATAGTAAACACACCAAATAACACGTCTTACTTGAGGGAACTGCTGATAAGATGATGATGATGATGATGATGACAGTGACATATCTTGAACATCTGATTCTGCCTAGGCAGACTATTGTCTAGCTCAGTACTGTCTACACTGACAGGCAGTGGCTCTCCAGAATTTCAGGCAGGGGTCTTTTCAAAGCCTAGCTGGAGACTTTGGGGATTTAACACTAGGATCTTCTGCATGCAGTAAAGGTCATAAGAACATAAGAAAGCCCCTGCAGAGCCCCATCTAGTTCAGCATTCTGTTTCCCATGGTGGTCCACCGAGGGCCTTTGAGAGGGGGGTTAAGGGGGTACAATTGTACCTGGACACAGGGCCAAAAATGGGTCAAAAGGGGGAGCCCAGGAGCCAAATTCACATGAAGGGAAGGGCCCCAAATGAAACTTTGTACCCCTGATAAAATTCCTCTGAGTGACCCTGGGCCCACCAGCCGCCTCTGGTAAGTCCAGGAGAGAAAAATCTTTCTCTCTCCCACCATTGCTCCCCTGCAACTGGTGTTCTGAGGCAGACTGCCAATGAATTTGGAGGAGTGCATCACCATCCTGACTAGTCACCACTGATAGACCTGTCCTCCATGGATTTTGTTTTGATATTCTGTTTCAAAGCATGCTTTCATATTTGATGTTTCAGTATAATTCACACTATATGGCATATATTGACAATTTTCAAAGATATTACAGTAACCATAGTATTTGTTTATCTATCAGTGGAAGCCAGTTCACGTTTCTCCTGCTACCATGACTATACGAACGTTTTTCCCAATAATCCTCAAGCAATTAAATTGTTCCTTGAGTCAGGAAAATTGGTAAGTTTCCAGTTATGTGTCACTAGTCACAATTTATTATTCATACATACAGAGAAATTCAACGTTGAGGCATATACAGGACTGTTAAAGATTTCTGAAGGAGTTCAAGCATGAAGAATGAATAAATAGTGCCTGTTATAGTCATTAATCACAATTTTCCATTTGCTCAGAAATTGTATGTCTAAGGCTACAATGCTAAGCATACATCCTATAGTACTGGACACAGGAAGGGCTCATCTATTAGCAGAGATGTTTGAAAATGGTGTTGTTTACTTTATTCAGAAGTAAGCCCATTGTGTTCAATAAGACGGGCAGCCCAATCCTGCATAACTAAACGCCAGCGTAGCGAGCGCTCCGCCACCGTTAGGTGTCGCAAAAGTGCTGTAAGGCACTTTTTTGACGCCTTGAGAGTAAGCAGCGCCAGTGCAGAGGTCAGCACCGCTTACTAGGCCACAGAACTCACCGCCACCGGCCGCTGCAGGTAAGTCCCGCGTCGATCAGCAGGAGGGTGAGCAGGGGTGGCAAGGGAGGGGGGCCATTAGACGGCCTGGGCTGGAAGGGGGTGGGGATATCGGCGATATTCTAAGCCCCTTCCCAGCCCACACCAGCCTTATATAGCCTCTCCGGATGTATGCCAGTTCTGCAACTGGCGTGCATCCAAGGAGACCCATAGGCCCTGGGCTTGCCTACACCTGCGGTGCGGCCTAGCAGCACTGGGGCAACCCAGAATGCGTTCCAGATGCGGTGGCGGGCCCTTTCGGCCATCCGTGCATCTTTACACAGGATTGTGCTGTTAGGCTGTAATCTTCTTGTATTCAATAAAAACAAACACCTCTATCTACTGTATTGGATTTAGAAACCACATGTCCTGTTTTATATGTTAGAGAGGAATAAACCTGGATATAAATGAACGGGTCTGTCACTACCATATCTAGTTTGTCCCTTAGAGAGAGTATCCGTCACTCAAAATACATTTTGAAGTCATTATAACAGAAGCTGTAATTATGAGCAGCCCTCCAAAGCACCCAGCCAGCCAGCCAGCCAGGCAGCATGTCTAATGACAGAGAGTCTGTCTTTCTGGTGATAGAGTTTATCTCTCTTCGGATAAACACTGTGACTGTGGACAGCTGCGGGGGGGGGGGGGGGGAGGAGATGTACCTGTGGTGATGGAGCTCATCAGCACCAGCAGCCCAGAGCTTGCTGCCATGCTCCTGTAACTGTGAACTGTCCAGTTTGTGTGAACAGGAATGACTTAAATACAGAAGCTGTCTTGAAACTGGCAAAACTGGGTTGCTACCTGCTTCAAACTTTCTGAGCTTTCTTCCTCTTTACATCCTTGTAACAAAATGTCACTAATTTGCAGGTGTCATATCTAACCTGTAGTGCATATTCTTTTTAGCAATTCTAAAAAACACAACTCTGCTTTTATCCTCCCTTCATAAGCTCTCGTACTCCAGTTCTGCTTTTGTGGAATCCTACTCCATCAGCCCCCACCTTTTGTTCTCTTGTGGTTTCTCGCAAAAATGTTCTCAGAATCTTACAAATTTTCCTGTAGGACCAAAGCCAGACCTCAAAACCTGAACCAGAACCTGATCAAGTTGGGTTAACCTATCTCCCTCCCTCCTACCGTCCTTTAGGCACAATCCTGCCTAACTTTAGACCAGCAAGCCTAGTGCTCCGCCGGTCTAGGATGTCGTAAATGTGCTGTAAGGCACGTTTTCGACACCCAGAGAGTAAGCAGCGCCGGTACGGAGGCTGGAGCTGCTTACTAGGTCGCGGAACTTACTCATCCTTTGCTGCAACGGGTAAGTCCCGCGCCGGTTGGTGGGAGGGCGGGATGGAGCGGCGAGGGAGGGGGGCCATTGGCCGACCCTGGCTGGGAGGGGGCGGGGATATTGATGGCGACATCCTAGGCCCTTTCCTGGTCCACGTCGCCCTGCCACCGCCTCCGTGAATGTACGCCAAGTCTGGGAAGGGTGAATGGACCTGACGTGCATTCAAGGCGTGCATTCGCCAGGTCTGGGAAGGGTCTGGACCTTTTGTGTATTCGAGGAGGCCCATAGGCCCTGGGCTCGCTTACACCTGGGGAAGTGGACGAACATCCTCTTCACCCGAAGTGTGTCCTAGCAGCCCCATGGCAGGCTGCAATCCTGATAGGATACAGCGGCCGGTCCTTTAGGCCGGCCATGTATACTTACACAGGATTGTGCTGTAATTCAACTGTTTCATGATTTAAAAGAAAAATATTATCCATATCATCAGGCTTACCAGATCGTCGCTGGGACGGGAGCGGTCTACCCTTAAGGGGGCGGGGCGTGGGGGGACCAGAACGCGATGCGTTCTGGCCCCCCACGCTCCGCCCCCTTAAGGGTAGACCGCTCCCGTCCCGGCGACGATCTGGTAAGCCTGCATATCATGCACTCGCCTGCCTCTCTCTCTCTAAACTCTATCCCCCACAGATGTCAGTAGAACAGTTGAAAACGACATTTTCTAACACTTCTGGTGCCTGGCTCACAACCATAGCAAAATGCCAGGCACTGGAAGAGAGAGGGAAGTGAAGAGTAGCAGCAAGGCAAGTGGTGACTAGCAAGGGGTGTTGGTGGTGGGTTTGTGGCAGGAAGAAGGCAGAAGAATTCTCAGGATAGTAATGCTTAGCTTGTATTTGAGGAAAGCGTTATATGACTCACTGATATTTAATTTCTGAACAAGGGATTAGAAAACTCAATGGCATCATTTAATTGTGAATTCTAGTGTTTAATTCTTAACAGAGTCGCTATGTAAGGAAGGCTGCTGCAGCAAAAACAATGAAGGAATCTGAGACACCTTAAAAATGAAGTTTTGACTTGAGCTTTAGTAGACAGCAGCCTAGGTTATCTGATGTGTCAGGTTGCCATTGAAGAATGTGGTTGTGCCAGATGTGGAGGATCTATGATTCAGATGCTAATGCTTGTAATTTTTTCACTTGTCAAAGATTATTATCTGTCATTTATACGACATTGGTCAAGAGGACACCAAGGACAACAGAAGGAATAATCTACTGCTCTATACTTCAGCAGGTCTTGCTCCCAGCATACAGATCTTCAACAGTACCTACTCAGAAGTCTTCTATTTCAAAATGAATCTGGTAAAACAACGCTACGGCAAATCACGTTTGTTAAAAAGAATTGACAAGAAATGGTGTCGTCTCAGAAAAAGCAGCCATCAGAGCTGATTCCTCCTTGAAAAAAGGAATACACGTGAAAATTATTATATGAGAATGCAAAACTCACATGAATTTTGGGGGGGAAATCCATGAGAAAGAGAAGGCAAAAAAGTAACATCTTGATCATGGGGCTTTTCCCGCAAAATCCATGTGTGCTTTCAATTTTTGTTTTTGTTTTTTAACATTGTAGGCTGCCAGGGGCCTCAAAACATTTTGGACAATGTTCAGTTGCGGGGTGGAATCCTCAGAAATAAAAATTTAGACATTTCAAAAACTTTTGTGGGAGAAATAAATCCTTTCCCCTTCATTACCTGTCAGAGATGGCTGAAGATGTTTTGTTGCCTGAGGCCAAAGATCCAACTGGTGTTGCTTATGTGGTAAAAATACAGGGCCTCCTGAGATGGGGGTTAAGGGGGTACAATCCTACCTGGGCCCAGGGCCAAAAATGGGTCAAAAAGGGGGCCCAGAAGCCAAATTCACATGAAGGGAAGGGCCCCAAAATAAACTTTGTACCCCCTGATAAAATTACTCTGAGTGGCCCTATAAAAATATAATAATAAACAAAAATCATTGTCAATCTAATGCCTGTAATATATTTATATCTAAAGCAAACCTATTAATGGTACTAAAGAATTTGCCACCATTATTATTAGCTTGTATGGGTGATGGTTAGAATTCAGACGTTGCTGTGTGTCATCCTGTATAACTAAGAAGAATCTACTTATAGTACTAGTAAACGTTTCATCTCATAGTTCTTCCAAGGAGCTCAGTGAAGTATATACAAGGGTATTTTATCCCCATTCCAGAACTGTGCAGTAGTTAGGCTAAATGGCTGGTCCAAGATGATCCAGTAAGTTTCACGGCTGAGAAGGAATTTGAACCCAGACCTTTATGATCAAAATCTAATGCTCTTTGAACACCACATATGAAGAATCTTGAAAAAATCAGATTACATTCTAGTTTATCTAAAAAGCATGTGACTCTTCAAGATATTAAGACTGAAAATATTTTACCACCTTAATTTCTTAAACAAAAGGGAGAAGGTCTGGATTCATGGTTGATTGAAATCCCTCGAGAAAAGATTACATTTAATACAGGTGAGCGATGCTTATAATTGCTGGATATTTCCCATTATAGATGACTCCATTTTTTCAGAAGAACAAAATTACTCACCAACAGGAGAAAAAAACAAAACAATCCTGGATAATTCTCTTTGGTTCACCTTAGCACTGTTCATTTAACACTAATGCATCTGGAACAAAGTCTCAGAAACAGAAGAATGATTATGTAATTGAGACTTTATTGTTGAGACATAAATGGCTTTTGTACAGGCATTGTAGTACTTCAGAAAAGCAGGAGATTAAAACAGAATGCTCAGTGAAGTCAGTAAAGAGAAATCTGCATACACCTAGAGTAGTGTTTCTCAAAATGTGTTCCTAGGAGCCCTGGAGCTCCTTGAGACCTGTTCAGGGTCTCTGTGTGCACACCATAAGTGGCTGCCATCTGCCCCCTGCCTGGTTTGCTCATCCATCCCTCCTGCCTCCCCTGTTTGTGGCTCCCCTTTATCATTTCCCTTCTGTTCCGACTCTTTGCCGGTATTCGGTGTTGGGCTTGGCCCTGTGCCATTCTGTGCATGTGCCAACATTCTGGGGCTCCTCAAACGTCCATGCATGTGACAGCAGGGCTCCCCGAGACACCTTTTAGTTGTGTAAAGGCTCCGGAGACTGAAGGTTTTGAGAACTGCTGCACAAGGGGAATCCTAAAATTGTAGATTCTTAATCTTAATCTGGTTTTGATTATTCTCAGGTCGAATTACAGATTACATTAAACTATCATGTGGGACTTGAGCTGTAGGCTCTACTCTGAGGACTTCTCATTACCCAATTTGTGTTTTTCTTTGCAACCCCCCTTTTTGTTTTATTCCTTTATTCTCCCTGTTCACCTTTGGAACCGATTTCCTGCCACCTCCGACATACCTAAAGCCAATAGGAACTTACTACAAGCAAAAGCATTTTTCAAACTGCTTCCTTCTTTGGCCACAATAACTGAGAGATATTGGCACTACAACCCACCACGCTTTGATTCACAGCTGAGCAAACCACCCACAGCCAAAAGGCAGGTTTACAGCACAGCCTCGGCCATCTTGGTTGCTACCGGTGACAGGTTGACATTCCCTCTTTGTATACCTTTATTTTTTCATGTTATATTAACTTGTTTAAGCAAATACTGTACTAGGTGATAATACTTGTTTATGTTTGCTAATCTCTGTTTTTTGTATAATCTGTTGAAGCAGATGTTGCTCCAGTAGAGCAATGGTTCGTGAAGTTTAATATGCATCATGGCTTAAATATGTTTACTACTGAAGGAACCTTAATGGATATTGTTCGAGGTAAGCCATCGTTTATATAGACTGGTTGTTTGGAGGGGTTTCCAAATAATTTTGATCACGGTGAAATTTATTTTTTTATTTATTTTTCACATTTTTATACCGCCCTTCCACCAAGGAGCTCAGAGTGGTGTACATATTTCCTCCCCTCCTTTTGTCCTCACAACAACCCTGTGAGGTAGGTGGGGCTGAGAGATAGTGACTGGCCCAAGATCACCCAGGAAGCTTCGTGGCTGAGCGGGGATTTGAACCTGGATCTTCCAGGTCTAAGTCCGACTCCCAAACCACTACACCATCCTGGCTCCTAATTAATTTTTGTTGTTGTTCAGTCGTTAAGTCGTGTCCGACCCTTCGTGATCCCATGAACCATATCCCGCCAGGCCTTCCTGTCCTCCACTATCTTCCTGAGTTCGCTCATTTTCATGTTCGTTGCATTGGTGATGCTGTCTAACCATCTCATCCTTGGCCTTCCCCTTCTCCTTTTGTCTTCAATCTTTCCCAGCATCAGAGTCTTCTCCAGAGACTCCTCTCTTCGCATTAGGTGGCCAAAATATTTGAGTTTCAGCCTCAGTACCTGTCCTTCCAGGGAACAGTCAGGGTTGATTTCATTTAGGATTGACCGTTTTGATGTCCTAGCAGTCCAAGGGACTCTCAGGAGTCTTCTCCAGCACCACAGTTCAAAAGCATCTATTCTTCGGCGCTCAGCCTTCCTTATGGTCCAACTCTCGCAACCATACATTGCTACTGGGAACACCATCGCCCTGCGAACTTTTGTTGGCATGGTGATATCTCTGCTTTTTATTATGCTGTCTAAGTTTGCCATAGCTTTCCTTCCAAGGAGTAAGCGTCTTTTAATTTCATGGCTGCTGTCTCCGTCTGCAGTGATCTTGGAGCCCAAAAAAAGTAAAATCTGTTACTGCTTCCATTTCTGCCCCTTCTATTTGCCAGGAATTGATGGGACCAGATGCCATGATCTTAGTTTTATTAATGTTGAGTTTCAAGCCAACTTTTGCACTCTCCTCTTTCACCCTCATCAAGAAGCTCTTTAGTTCTTCTTCACTTTCTGCCATTAGGGTGGTATCGTCTGCATATCTGAGGTTGTTGATATTTCTCCCGGCAATCTTGATTCCGGCTTGCGATTCATTCAGCCCTGCATTTCTCATAATGTACTCTGCATATAAGTTAAATAGGTAGGGTGACAATATACAGCCTTGCCGTACTCCCTTCCCAATTTTGAACCAGTTGGTTGTTCCATAGCCGGTCCGAACTGTTGCTTCTTGACCCGCATACAGGTTTCTCAGGAGACAGGTAAGGTGGTCTGGTACCCCCATCTCTTTAAGAATTTGCCACAGTTTGTTGTGATCCACACAATCAAAGGCTTTTGCGTAGTCAATGAAGCAGAAGTAGGGTTTTTTTTGGAACTCTCATGCTTTCTCCATGATCCAGCGCATGTTGGCAATTTGATCTCTAGTTCCTCTGCCTCTTCGAAACCCAGCTTGTACGTCCGGTAGTTCTCGGTCCACGTACTGCTGAAGCCTAGCTTGTAGGATTTTGAGCATAACCTTGCTAGCATGTGAAATGAGTGCAATTGTACGGTAGTTTGAACACTCTTTGGCACTGCCCTTCTTTGGAATTGGAACGTAAACTGACCTTTTCCAATCCTTTGGCCACTGCTGAGTTTTCCAAATTTGTTGGCATATTGAGTACAGCACTTTCAGAGCATCATCATTTAGGATTTTAAGTAGCTCAGCTGGGATATTATCTCCGCTAGCTTTGTTGTTAGTAATGCTACCTAAGGCCCACTTGACTTCACTCTCTAGGATGTCCGGCTCTGGGTCAGTGACCACACCAGCGTGGTCATCAGGAACATTCAGATCTTTCTTGTATAGTTCTTCTGTGTATTCTTGCCATCTCCTCTTAATCTCTTCTGCTTCTGTTAGGTCCCTGCCTTTTTTATCCTTTATTATGCCCATCTTTGCACAAAACGTTCCCTTGATATCTCCAATTTTCTTGAAGAGATCTCTAGTCCTCCCCATTCTGTTGTTTTCCTCGATTTCCTTGCATTGTTCATTTAAGAAGGCCTTCTTATCTCTCCTTGCTGTTCTCTGGAAATCTGCATTCAGTTGTTTATATCTTTCCCTTTCACCCTTGCTTTTCGCATTCCTTCTTTCCACAGCTATTTGTAAAGCCTCATCTGACAGCCACTTTGCTTTCTTGCATTTCTTTTTCTTTGGGATGGTTTTCGTTGCTGCCTCCTGTACAATGTTACGAACTTCCGTCCATAGTTCTTCAGGCACTCTGTCTACCAGGTCTAATGCCCTAAATCTATTATTCACCTCCACTGTATACTCATAAGGGATATGATTTAGGTCATATCTGACTGGTCTAGTGGTGTTCCCTACATTCTTCAATTTAAGCCTGAATTTTGCAATAAGAAGCTCATGATCTGAACCACAGTCAGCTCCAGGTCTTGTTTTTACTGATTGTATAGAGCTTCTCCATCTTTGGCTGCAAAGCACATAATCTATCTGGTTTCGGTATTGACCATCTGGTGATGTCCATGCGTAGAGTCGCCGCTTGTGTTGTTGGAAAAGAGTGTTTGCTATGACCAGCGTGTTCTCTTGACAGAACTCCGTTAGCCTTTGCCCTTTGCTTCATTTTGCGCTCCAAGGCCAAACTTGCCTGTTGTTCCGTTTATTTCTTGATTTCCTACTTTAGCATTCCAGTCTCCTATGATGTAAAGGACATCTTTTTTGGGTGCTAGTTCTAGAAGGTGTTGTAGGTCTTCATAGAACCGGTCAACTTCATCTTCTTCGGCATCAGTGGTTGGGGCATACACTTGGATTACTGTAATGTTGAATGGTTTGCCTTGGATTCGAACTGAAATCATTCTGTCGTTTTTGAGGTTGCACCCCAGTACTGCCTTTCCCACTCTTTTATTGACTATGAGGGCTACTCCATTTCTTCTAAGGGATTCATGCCCACAGTAGTAGATATGATGGTCACCTGACTTAAATTCGCCCATGCCCGTCCATTTTAGTTCGCTGATTCCCAAGATGTCAATGTTCAATCTTATCATCTCATTTTTGACCACATCCAGCTTGCCTTGATTCATAGACCTCACATTCCATGTTCCTAAGCAGTATTGCTCCTTGCAGCATTGGATTTTCCTTTCAACCTCAGACACATCCACAGCTGGACGTCCTATTGGCTTTGGCCCAGCCGCTTCATCCTTTCTGGGTCTACTTGGAATAGTCCTCCGCTCTTCCTTAGTAGCATATTGGACACCTTCCGACCTGAGGGTCTCATCTTCCGGCATCATATCTTTTTGTCTTTTGGTACTGTTCATGGGATTTTCTTGCCAAGGTTACTGGAGTGGGTTGCCATTTCCTTCTCCAGTGGATCACTTTTAGTCAGAACTCTCTGCTACGGCCTGTCCGTCTTGGGCGTCCCTGCACGGCATAGCTCATGGCTTCAATAAATGATCCTAATTAATTAATCACCACATATACACCAAGGATGAGATGGTTAGACAGCATCACCGATGCAGCGAACATGAAAATGAGCGAACTCAGGAAGATAGTGGAGGACAGGAAGGCCTGGCGGGATATGGTTCATGGGATTACGAAGGGTCGGACACGACTTAACGACTGAACAACAACAACAATACACTCAGTGCAAAACGTTCTGAATATTGACTGTTGGCCTAGTACTTGGAGGCCATCTGGGACTCTCATCCCAATGATGCCATTATATTTAAAGGAAAATAAATATGTGCACACAGGAGAGTTAACTGATGGATAAGACATGTTTTCAATTGTTTTTTCGGATCTGAAGAATGGGAAAAAATTAATCAACACCAAGCAAAGCAGAAGGAGCAAGCAGACTTTCAGTGGCCCAGGATGGCCTTGGTTAATGTAATTAACACTAGCCAGATAGTTGCAGGAGGTTCAAAAACAGCACCATTCCGAACAGGCCTGAGACTACATAGCTAGTCTTTCGCAGGAGTGAAGACATGGGATGGCTCCACGCGTCAGGCAATGCAATGGCACATACAACTGTACCTGGAGCGGCTCACTGTGTCTTCAAATGAAAGCTGGAGGCAATGGGAAGCCTCTGAGCACACAGATGAGCCATCAAACCCTCAATAATAATAACAATAAATAATAATAATAATAATAATTCCCATGCTGATCTACCAACATAGATCTCAACGCAGACTTGAACCAGCTATATGTCCCTTTACCCCAAGGAGACCTCCAGCTTGCAAAACTCCCCCACGAGATTCAGTGTAGCCCGTGCCGGCATCACTACATTGCCATGCAGGAGTTTAGTTAGGATTGGGTTGAAATACTGTGACCATTTAACTGTGGTCTCTTATTACGGAAAAGCTTAATATAGTCTTGCTTTCTTACATATTAAATAAACCTTTTTTTTGTTGTTTCACAGAACCCATTCTTCAATGGAAATTTGGTGAGCAGGAAGACATTATGCCACAGATACCCTACATAACAGATATTAAAGTAACGAAAAGCCCTTGTGCAAGTGATGCAGCGATTATAGGTCTGATTTCTTCTATGGGAGGTCCAGGTAAGTGCAGTGCCCCTTGTGATTTTACATTGATAGATCAGTGCAGACAGTATCCAACCAAACTGAATAGCTTCAGTTTTGCCTGGAAAATCCCTATGGTTTTAGTACACTGGGCAGCTGCTACAGCAGTAAACCAGGTAATACATGTTTGTCCTCACTCGTCCAAGTGGCGAGAAATTCTAGAGGCACTTTGTTACCCGGGTTTGGGCTTCCTTTAAAGGAGAAATCTCTGGATTCACTGGATTATCCATTCCTTCTCTTAGCTTCCATTGCAGTCTCTCTCAGATCTAATTCAATTTCAGTCACTGTCTGGTTCCAGAATCTACAGATCTGCTCTCTTTGTCTTCTTCGTTGACCACTGGATCACGTATGGCACCTATGTGACATTTGCTTTATTCACAAATATACAGATTTGCACAAGTGGGGGCTTTCTTATACAGTACTAGCGTGATACCCGCACTTTGCTACGGGATGTAAGTACTTTAAATCCATTTTGACTCCCATAAACTTTCCTTTGATTGCAATGAACCATTTAAATGTAGCACAACTACCCCATATCAGGCAACACCCTGCAATGATTAAAAGTCATAGTTCCATCGAATGATAGTTGTCCCCCTCGCTGTAGTGGGACATGATGGAGAACTCCTCCCAGTTGTCCACCATGTGCCTCACGATTAGTTCACCTACCTCCCTGGCCATGAGGTGAGTGTCATACATGAGATAGGAGAAGGACCAAAACAGGCAGACCATCTCCTGTGATGGGAACAATTGTGTGAGGCATCATCTTCCCATTAACATTTAAAAACTCCATGGCCATACCAACTTAAAAAGCAATAGAGTGACAGCGCAATCACACTAACTTTAGACCGGCTGAGCACGTGCTCCGCCAATCTAAACTGTCGCAAACATGCCATACATGCTTAACAAAAAAGTTCACAAAACTTCAAAACAAGGCTACTTAGGTCATTCATTAAGTGCCACAAACCAGGTTTGCCTGTGTTAATTGCCTTCAGATGTTGAACTCCGACTTGCCTTCTCCTCCTGATATATTTGGCTGCTTTTTCCTTTTTGGTTAACGTCTCAGCAGCTTTTGCTCTATTTCACCTGAGGAAATTCATAGAAATGAAAGAAACGTCGTGACTCCATTTTGTGTTTTAATTCTTGTTTAAAACCATCACCATGCCAACGCAGTTTACATAGCAACACTTAGGAACAGGTTGATTGCTAGATCTAATTTTTGAAGGAGTCTCGAAATGGCTTGATGATTATTTGATTTTTAATATTTATGCTATGGTATTTGTGGTGATGGAGAAGACTCCTGAGAGTCCCTTGGACTGCTAGGAGATCAAATCAGTCAATCCTAAATGAAATCAACCCTGGCTGTTCCCTGGAAGAACAGGTACTGAGGCTGAAGCTCAAATATTTTGGCCACCTAATGCGAAGAGAGGACTCTCTGGAGAAGACTCTGATGCTGGGAAAGATTGAAGGCAAAAGGAGAAGGGGAAGGCAAAGGATGAGATGGTTAGACAGCATCACCGATGCAACGAACATGAAAATGAGCGAACTCAGGAAGATAGTGGAGGACAGGAAGGCCTGGCGGGATATGGTTCATGGGATCACGAAGGGTCGGACACGACTTAACAACTGAACAACAACAACATTTGAAACTATTTGTTTAGATTGTTTTGATTAGTTTTACAATGGTTTTTGCCTTGGTTGCAGGGGGAGACATGATACAAATATTTTAAATGAATGAATACATGTCACTTCCTACAGATTCATGGGGCTGAATGTCACACTACTTCAGAATGCCACATAGACTTGGAGACATAAAATAAAATGAATGAAATATTTTTCTGGTTAACAGTTGATCTCTGTAAGTAGAAGATTCCTAATTTCTCATTCCAAATGTTTAGAACTGAATGCAAATAGAAGTGAATATTACCACCCAGTGGCAGAGATACAAACTACAGTTTACAAAAATTTGGGTAGCCTACATACCGAGAAACATCAAAACTTCCTTCCAGCCACTGAATAATACTGTTCAACTATATCCATTTTATAGTTTGTGAGATGCAGAGAGAAAATATGTTGAAATAGCCCAGGTGATCCTGATGAATACATGACCACTGTGTGTACAAAGAAACGCATTATAGCCCTTCATGGGGTCCATCACAATGGAAGGTGCCACAGGTGAAAGGTATGTCCCCACTGCAATGGTGCCCCTCAGTGCACTACTTTACTTCCCCCCCCCCTGAATGTGAATAGCGCCAATCATTCTGTAGGCACCAGACAGTGGAAGACCTACCTCCTGGCCCCTGCTGTTTTTTTTTTATCACTGAGCTTTGTTGGAGAAAAGCAGTAAAGAAGGTCATGAATAAATGATTATATTGAATTATTTTTATTTTTCAACCAACCTTCTTTTTATAAGTTTAGGACCCAAAGCTCCCTTTCTTGACACCTGCTGTGTTCTTTTCCCACTAAACTGAGATTTCAAGTTCTTTGTTACTGCTTACTCTCAGCCAAGTGTGAGTTGCTGTAAGAGAACATACTAAAAAAAAAGGGGAGGGAGAACCTCAAATCCACACAGGAAAAAACACAGTCAGGTGTTCAAATGCTTGATTTTTTAAATGAATATGCAGATGTGTCTCAGCAAAGCCTTCCTCAAGGGTACTAAGCAAGGGTACTTAGGGGGAATTCTGGCCCCTACTCCAAGGGGTTCGCAATCTATTAACTGACACAAGAAGAGAAATACAGGGAAGGGGCTGAGGGCAAGGTTAAACAGCAGTAGCATACACAGCTCTTTCATAAATAAATAAATGGTTCCTTGTCCCAAAAGTACTCAGAATCTGAAAAGTTGCAGAAGAAACACCAGCAAACAGTAGCTAGAAAAGATGCCTTGCTGGGGGGGTCAAGCTCCAGATACTCACTCACTCCCCATACTCATATCACCATCACAGCTATTAACCGTGGGCTAGCCCTGTTTAGTAAGGGGAAAGAGACCATCCCTGCACATCAGATTCAACAACTATGCCTCATTGCATCTACCACAGCTTTCGTTGTGTTGACTTGGCTGCACTTTAAGCCCTTACCAAAATGGTTCATGTCAGTGGTCAGGCCCCAAGTGGACTCCCAATGCAAATGGCTACTCATTCCAGACCTATACTCTCTGAAGAAATATTGGACCATCTCTTTTCACTGAGGCATGCCAACCAAGGCCATATCCACCAACACTTCAATGGAGCTCAATGCAACTCCCTCAAAGTCCATGGGATGGTCACCACAACAAAGGAAAGTGAACATCACGTTTTTGAAAGTGTTAGCCACCTTCAAAGCAGTCAAGTCCTTCCTACTTTCTTTGAAGAATCAACTCATACTGACTGTGACAACACAACAGCCAAGTACTACTTGAACAAGCAAGGTGGCACGGCATTGAGAACTTTTTGTATCTTGGCATGCCTGATTTGCGACCAATGCATACAAGACAGTATCACCCTGACAAAGCATGTTTGGAGATCCTGGAAGAGGCAGACAGAGAGTTAGGATTTGATCTGGTAGAGACTGGAATGGAAGTCCAGAGGAAGACTGGTAATTAACATGCTTAGAACACCCATGTAGCTGATGTTGCTTGCAGGAGCATGCTACCTACACCATCCAATGCTCAAACCTGTATGTTTGTAAATAAAGCAAATATTACAAAGGCACCAGTGTTTTTTTTCCTCCATAGGAAGTCCAAACGGGGTTGTGCTGCAGCTCCTGGAATTTCTCACCACTTGGAGAGGTGGGGCACAAGCGCACACAATATTATTCAGCCCAATCCTAACCAATTTTCCAGTGCCAATACAGCCATGTTAATGAGATGCGAGCTGCATGCTGTGGTGCGGGACAGTCACAGAAGCCTCCTCAAGGTAAGGAAACATTAGTTCCCTTACCTTGGTGCTGGATTGCGGCTGCTTCGGTGCTTGAAAGTTGGTTAGGATTGGGCTGTAAACTTACATTTATCTGAATATCCTGTGGTGATTTGACAAATATTTAGACATTCAGAGAGTCTGAAAGAGATTTCTGCTCACAAACCTGCATAAGCAAACAGAGTGGTTCACATAATTTTCTCCATGTAAGCATTTACAGTGGGCCCTCAGTATTTGCGGAGGGGAACCCCCATGGATACTGAAATCCGAGGATAGCGAAGTCCACTGTCGTGGATACGGGGGCCAATGTAAAAACCTTTTTAAAAAAAAAGTTAAAAAGAGCTTTCCTTACCTTTTTGCTGCAAACTGCTTCATTATCTTGCCTGTGGAAGGGGAAATCATGTTCTGGAAGCCTCTTCCGAGTTGCATGACTCCCCCTCCCTTTCCCAGGCTCACCCAGAATGCATTGCAATGCATTCTGGGGTGAATTTGGGAGAGAAGAGGGGGGAGTCATGCGACCCAGAAGAGGCTTCCAGAGCATAATTTCCCCTTCTACAGGCAAGAAAATGAAGCGGTTTGCAGCGAAAGGGTAAGGAAAGCTCTTTTTAACTTTTTTCTTTTTAAAAGGTTTTTACATTGGTCCCTGTATCCGCAAAGCATCCACATTGAGTCAAATCCACAGATAATCAAATCGTGGATACAGAGGGCCCACTGTATGTGAGAACCTTCAGCCCCTACAGTCAGGAATATGGATACCAACTCACGCATATACTGTAATACTTCATTCCCACTAGCCTGTCTCCAGATACGTGTCTGTATGTGGATAAATAGTGTCAACTAGCCCAGTGTAGTCTGATTACAAGCAGACTAAAATGCAGACAACAATGACTTATGAGAATTCCTGGCTAGCCAGCATCTGTCAGATTATGCTGTAAATCCAGTTCCATTTAGTCAGATTTTGGATTAATTTAGCAATGAGCAATAATTTCTTTTCTGAGAATAGTCCTGTCTCAATTCTACCTTGGTCCACTCCAGTGACTGGATCCTGTGAATCAGGGTCTGTCAACCATGGTTATCAGTGGAAGGTGCAGGAGGATATTATGTTCAAAGGAGAAAATGAAAAAGGAGATCTAATGTCATTGCCTGGGTGAAGGAGGACAAGCTTCAGCTCTCATTACATTAATTATAAAATAGCTCTTATATTAAGTGCTAGAAACTTGGCTTTATTTTGTGATTTGTTTTTACATATATTTACTTCTGCTTTTGCATTTATAGGAATATGGGTAGGACTCACTAGAGTTGGATTTATGCTTCGAGATGTACAGTGGTTTGACCTATTTAAAGCCATTTGTAGTATCCTGAATTATGGTAATTTCTTTGTATTTTGAATACTTTAATTGGAATATGTGTCTTTGGATTTGTAATCCTAGGCTTACCATATTTTTCAAACTTCAAACCGGGACACCCCCCCCATACCCCCCGAGGAAATTAATTAATTAATTAATTAATGTGAAAGCAACGAAAAAGCAAGGTCAAAGAACCGCAACCAATCGTAAACCAAAAAGCAATCGTAAACAGGGCAAACGAAGGCCAAAGTCCCCTCCAGAAGGAAAAAGCCACTCTAAAGCACACCGAAAATCAATCCTAAGCAGCCCAAACGAAGGCCAAAGTCCCATTCAGAATCACAACCAAAAAGCCATTCTCAAGCACAACGAATAAAAAGCCAATAAAAAAGCCAATAAAACTCGCAACAAAGCATTAATCCAAAAATAAGAAACCCTTTTAATGAATAAAATGTAAAAGAAAGGGGGCGCGAAGCGCGTCCGCATTTTTTAAAAATCAATAATCCATTTAAAATTTTTAAATAAATAATTAATATTTCTATTAAAAATATATAATTTAAAAATAAGCTTACCTGGTCGCTGCTGGTCACTGGTCCGTGGTCGCTGCTGCTGCTGCTGCTGGGGCCGCGGCAAGCAGGTTGGGGCCGCGGCAAGGCAAAGCAAGGCAAGAAGTAGGCTGTGCTTCTCCCGGTGCCGCTGCGAGACCAGCGGCACCGGGAGAAGCACAGCCTGCTCGCCTGCATTGCGCGAGCCCTGGAGCTCGCGCAACACGGGCAAAAAGCAGGCTGTGCTTCTCCCGGTGCCGCTGCGAGACCAGCGGCACCGGGAGAAGCACAGCCTGCTTCTTGCCCGTGTTGCGCGAGCCTGCTGGAGGCTCGCGCTGGCCGGGCAAGCAGGCTGTGCTTCTCCGGTCTCCCAGCGGCTCCATGCGGCCCTGATTACAGCACTCAGGAATTTCCAACAGATTACTAAGTACAGGTGGGCCCCCATATCCACTGGGGATATGTTCCAGGCCCCTCCGTGGATACTTGAAACCGTGGATAAGAGCGAACACCCCCTCCATGGTTTCCTGAGGGGCCCCCCACCCTGCCTCCCCTGCAGGCAGGCATGCTTCCCCCCCCCGCTCTTATTTTTCTTTCAGCAAGCTTTGTTTCTTCCTTAAAACAAACAGAGAAGCAGCCTCCATTGCAGGCAAGTAGAACAAGACTAAGTCCTAGAGAGGCTCTGCAAGGTTTCTGTTACTGTTCTACTTAGCAAAGTGTTTACCATCTTTTCTTTGCACTTTAGATACTTTCTTCTTGCACAGCAGAGACTCACCAAGGGAGGTCAAAGAGGCATTTAAGTGGGTTTGGACAGTGTGTTTTTAGTGAAGCTTTCTAGGACATTTTTGTTGCGAAGCTGCTTTATTAGTCTTTATTAAGTTTAATACATTAACTGTTTGATAATTACATGATTTGAAATATGGAGGAGAATAAGTGGTCAAAAAACTGTTGCAGCCCTTTTAAAAAAAGGGAGACTGGGTTAGTAAATACTTGAGGAAAGTAACTGATTTACTAAATAGTGAAATCAAACCACACATGAAGAGAAGCCTTGTCAGATGGAAAACAATATACTTGAAAAGGAAATTCCTCCTGAGAATTATGAGATTCCTGGTCTTAGTCATATAAAGGTGTCTGAGTATTTGGACCCTGATATAGCTTTAAGCCATTTAAATGCCTCTTTGACCTCCCTTGGTGAGTCAAGAAGAAAGTATCTAAAGTGCAAAGAAAAGATGGGGAAGATTAAAAGGATCTACAAAGATTTTTTTTTTTACTTCTGAAGATGATTTAGATGAGGAGAAATGTCACTGAGCTGATTCAGAAATTATTCAGCAACTAAAGGAAAATTTTAAAACTACGAACAGAAGTAAAAAGCTCATGATTTTGATAGTTTTACCAAAAAGCTAATCCTGTAAAAGAATAGAAAGTGAATTCATTCTCTATAAATCTATCTCTATAAGTCCTGTTATAAATTTCAGTTTACCACATAATTTTATCAATGTAAACTGTAGAAAAATGGACTTGAGGGGTTTAATTCCTGGTCACTGCCAACAAGAAAATTTAATTTTTGTATGATACCATTGAGATACCATCTTGAAATTTTGACTGATTGACTACAAGACATATGCTGTTGTTGTTGTTCAGTCGTAAGTCGTGTCCAACCCTTCGTGATCCCATGAACCATATCCCGCCAGGCCTTCCTGTCCTCCACTATCTTCCTGAGTTCGCTCATTTTCATGTTTGTTGCATCGGTGATGCTGTCTAACCATCTCATCCTTGGCCTTCCCCTTCTCCTTTTGCCTTCAATCTTTCCCAGCATCAGAGTCTTCCCCAGAGAGTCTTCTCTTCGCATTAGGTGGCCAAAATATTTGAGTTTCAGCCTTAGTACCTGTCCTTCCAGGGAACAGTCAGGCTTGATTTGATTTAAAATTGACTGATTTGATGTCCTAGCAGTCCAAGGGACTCTCAGGAGTCTTCTCCAGCACCACAGTTCAAAAGCATCTATTCTTCGGCGCTCAGCCTTCCTTATGGTCCAACTCTTGCAACCATACATTGCTACTGGGAACACCATCGCCCTGACTATGCGAACTTTTGTTGGCATGGTGATATCTCTGCTTTTTATTATGCTGTCTAAGTTTGCCATAGCTTTCCTTCCAAGGAGTAAGCGTCTTTTAATTTCATGGCTGCTGTCTCCATCTGCAGTGATCTTGGAACCCAGAAAAGTAAAATCTGTTACTGCTTCCATTTCTGCCTCTTCTATTTGCCAGGAATTGATGGGACCCGATGCCATGATCTTAGTTTTATTAATGTTGAGTTTCAAGCCAACTTTTGCACTCTCCTCTTTCACTCTCATCAAGAGGCTCTTTAGTTCTTCTTCACTTTCTGCCATTAGGGTGGTATCGTCTGCATATCTGAGGTTGTTGATATTTCTCCCGGCAATCTTGATTCCGGCTTGCGATTCATTCAGCCCTGCATTTCTCATAACATACTCTGCATATAAGTTAAATAAGCAGGGTGACAATATACAGCCTTGCCGTACTCCCTTCCCAATTTTGAACCAATCAGTTGTTCCATGGCCGGTTCGAACTGTTGCTACCTGACCCGCATACAGGTTTCTCAGGAGACAGGTAAGGTGGTCTGGTACCCCCATCTCTTTAAGAATTTGCCACAGTTTGTTGTGATCCACACAATCAAAGGCTTTTGCGTAGTCAATGAAGCAGAAGTAGGTGTTTTTTTGGAACTCTCGTGCTTTCTCCATGATCCAGCGCATGTTGGCAATTTGATCTCTAGTTCCTCTGCCTCTTCGAAACCCAGCTTGTACGTCCGGTAGTTCTCGGTCCACGTACTGCTGAAGCCTAGCTTGTAGGATTTTGAGCATAACCTTGCTAGCATGTGAAATGAGTGCAATTGTACAGTAGTTTGAACACTCTTTGGCACTGCCCTTCTTTGGAATTGGAACGTAAACTGACCTTTTCCAATCCTTTGGCCACTGCTGAGTTTTCCAAATTTGTTGGCATATTGAGTGCAGCACTTTCACAGCATCATCATTTAGGATTTTAAGTAGCTCAGCTGGGATATTATCATCTCCACTAGCTTTGTTGTTAGTAATGCTACCTAAGGCCCACTTGACTTCACTCTCTAGGATGTCCGGCTCTGGGTCAGTGACCACACCAGCGTGGTCATCAGGAACATTAAGATCTTTCTTGTATAGTTCTTCTGTGTATTCTTGCCATCTCTTCTTAATCTCTTCTGCTTCTGTTAGGTCCTTGCCTTTTTTGTCCTTTATCATGCCCATCTTTGCACAAAACGTTCCCTTGATATCTCCAATTTTCTTGAAGAGATCTCTAGTCCTCCCCATTCTGTTGTTTTCCTCTATTTCCTTGCATTGTTCATTTAAGAAGGCCTTCTTATCTCTCCTTGCTATTCTCTGGAACTCTGCATTCAGTTGTTTATATCTTTCCCTTTCACCCTTGCTTTTCGCATTCCTTCTTTCCACAGCTATTTGTAAAGCCTCATCTGACAGCCACTTTGCTTTCTTGCATTTCTTTTTCTTTGGGATGGTTTTAGTTGCTGCCTCCTGTACAATGTTACGAACATCCGTCCATAGTTCTTCAGGCACTCTGTCTACCAGGTCTAATGCCCGAAATCTATTATTCACCTCCACTGTATACTCATAAGGGATATGGTTTAGGTCATATCTGACTGGTCTAGTGGTGTTCCCTACATTCTTCAGTTTAAGTCTGAATTTTGCAATAAGAAGCTCATGATCTGAGCCACAGTCAGCTCCAGGTCTTGTTTTTACTGATTGTATAGAGCTCCTCCATCTTTGGCTGCAAAGCACATAATCTATCTGGTTTCGGTATTGACCATCTGGTGATGTCCATGTGTAGAGTCGCCTGTTGTGTCGTTGGAAAAGAGTGTTTGCTATGACCAGCGTGTTCTCTTGACAGAACTCCGTTAGCCTTTGCCCTTTGCTTCATTTTGCGCTCCAAGGCCAAACTTGCCTGTTGTTCCGTTTATTTCTTGATTTCCTACTTTAGCATTCCAGTCTCCTATGATGTAAAGGACATCTTTTTTGGGTGCTAGTTCTAGAAGGTGTTGTAGGTCTTCATAGAACCGGTCAACTTCATCTTCTTCGGCATCAGTGGTTGGGGCATACGCTTGGATTACTGTAATGTTGAATGGTTTGCCTTGGATTCGAACAGAAATCATTCTGTCGTTTTTGAGGTTGCACCCCAGTACTGCCTTTCCCACTCTTTTATTGACTATGAGGGCTACTCCATTTCTTCTAAGGGATTCATGCCCACAGTAGTAGATATGATGGTCACCTGACTTAAATTCGCCCATGCCCGTCCATTTTAGTTCGCTGATTCCCAAGATGTCAATGTTCAATCTTATCATCTCATTTTTGACCACATCCAGCTTGCCTTGATTCATAGACCTCACATTCCATGTTCCTAAGCAGTATTGCTCCTTGCAGCATTGGATTTTCCTTTCAACCTCAGACACATCCACAGCTGGACGTCCTATTGGCTTTGGCCCAACCGCTTCATTCTTTCTGGGTCTACTTGGAATAGTCCTCCGCTCTTCCTTAGTAGCATATTGGACACCTTCCGACCTGAGGGTCTCATCTTCCGGCGTCATATCTTTTAGCCTTTTGGTACTGTTCATGGGATTTTCTTGGCAAGGTTACTGGAGTGGGTTGCCATTTCCTTCTCCAGTGGATCACTTTTAGTCAGAACTCTCTGCTACGACCTGTCCGTCTTGGGTGTCCCTGCACGGCATAGCTCATGGCTTCATTGAGTTACACAAGCCCCTTCGCCATGACAAGGCAATGATCCATGAAGGAGGACAAGACATATACTGTACCTTTAAGTGTGATTTTTTTTTGAAAATTTTTAAAAAAGTTTGATTTTCCAAAATTTCAAAATTAATATTATTTGAATATTTTTGAATTTCTTGAAAATTTACAATTGTGTCATGTTGTATATCAAATGAAAGTCCTATTCATAGGCTTTACAATGACTGTCCCATGACTGTAGCTTTCATCGTTATCTTGTAAATGGCGTTTGAAGGAATGGTGACAAGTCAATTTTGGCATTTTTAGGCAATTTTGAACATTCAATATCTCAAAAACGGATGGACAAAAAAATCTGAAAAAATAATTTTTAAACATCTCATGGTAAGGTACAAATGTACCGAAAATGAACAAAATCCATGACATCAAGGATTTTTCATTGGTTGATTTCACATGGAATGACCCAATGGTGGCATAAGTTGGATAGGATAGTGCTGTTTATCATTTTCTAGGAGTAACAGTATTTTACAGCAGTGGCCCCCAATCTCTGTGGTGTTGGGGACCGGCATCGCGGAGGTTTTTTTTTCACGAACCGGGGGCACGTGCCGCTGACGTCACGCCCGGGTCACGTGGGGGCATAGTGTCAGCTGCGCACGCCCAGCATGGCTCCAATCACCCTCCTCCGCCGGTTTAGTGCCTGTTTGGAGCCATTCGAGCTCCAGGGCGGGCGGGAGGGCCGAGGCGGCGCAGCGCGGAGGTAAGCCCCCTCACCGCCACGTCCGCCCCCCGCCCTGGGGCCCACCACCCCAACCCCGAATACGCTTCTGGCCAGGCGGCCTGGTAGTTGGGGACCCCTGTTTTACAGTATATAGTTTAGTTCAGGGCTTTTCAACTTTTTTTCTGTAAGAACCACTTTCTGCAAGTAGCACTTTTGTAAGTACTGTACCATTCATAAGAACATAAGGACATAAGAAGAGCCCCGCTGGATCAGGCCAAAGACCCATCTAGTCCAGCTTCCTGTATCACACAGTGGCCCCACCAGATGCCTCAGGGAGTACACAGCCAACAAGATAACTTGTTTCCTGTTGTCACTCCCTTGCACCTGGCACAGAGAAAACCTACTTCTAAAGCCAGGAGGTTGCTTATGGCTTGTAACCTGTGATGGTCTTTTCCTCCATGAATCTATCCAAACCCCTTTTAAAAGGCATCTAGGCCAGGTGCCATCACCACATCCTGTGGCAAGAAGTTCCACAGTTGAATTACACGCTGGGTAAAGAAATATTTTCTTTTGTCCGTTCTAACTCTCCCTCCACTCAATTTTAGTGCATGTCCCCTGGTTCTGGTGTTGTGACAGAGGGAGAAGAATTTCCCTCTGTCCACTCTCTCTATCCCGTGCATAATTTTATACGTCTCAATCATGTCCCTCCTCTGGCGCCTTTTTTCCAGACTGAAAAGCCCCAAACGCTGTAGCCTTTCCTCATAAGGGAGGTGCTCCAGCCCACAAATCATTTTGGTCGCTCTTTTCTGCACCTTTTCCAATTCAACTATATCCTTTTTGAAGTGTGGTGACCAGAACTGGACACACAATACTCCAGATGTGGCCTTACCATCAATTTGTACAAGGGCATAATGATATTGGCCATTTTATTCTCAATCCCTTTTTAAATGATCCCGAGCATGGAATTGGCCTTCTTCACAGCCACCGCACACTGGGTCAACACTTTCATCAACCTGTCCACCAGCACCCCAAGATCTCTCTCCTGATCAGTCACAGACAGCTCAGAATCCATTAGCATGTATGTGAAGTTTTGGTTTCTTGCCCCTATGTGCATCACTTCGCACTTACTTACATTGAAGCACATCTGCCATTTTGCTGCCCATTCTCCCAGCTTGGAGAGATCCTTCTGGAGCTCTTCACAATCCCTGCTGGTCTTCACCACCCGGAATAGTTTAGTGTCATCCGCAAACTTGGCCACCTCACTGCTTATCCCCAACCCCAGGTCATTTATGAACAGGTTGAAAAGCACCGGTCCCAAGACCGATCCTTGGAGCACACCACTTTTCACCTCTCGCCATTGTGAAAATTGCCTATTGACTCCCACTCGCTGTTTCCTGGTCTTCAACCAGTTCCTAATCCACAAGAGGACCTGCCTTCTTATTCCCTGACTGTGGAGTTTTCTCAGGAGCCTTTCATGAGGGACCGTGTCAAACGCCTTCTGAAAATCCAGATATATAATATCCACGGGTTCGCTCGCATCCACATGCCTGTTGACCTTTTCAAAAAATTCTAAAAGGTTTGTGAGGCAAGACTTCCCCTTACAGAAGCCATGCTGACTCTCCCTCAGCAGAGCTTGTTCTTCTATGTATTTTAAGATTTTATCCTTAATGAGACTTTCCACCATCTTCCCTGGAACAGATTTCAGGCTGACCGGCCTGTAGTTTCCCGGGTCCCCCCTCCTTCCTTTTTTAAAGATTGGCGTGACATTAGCTATCCTCCAATCCTCTGGCACAGTCCTCCTGGGACAGCTGGCTGATCACACAGTCATTCCTGCAGCAAGAGAGAGGCCTCTCCATTTGCTGCTGCCTCCTGGCCTCTCTTCTACTTTGTGTTCTCCTTGCCCAACCTGTCCTCTTTTGCAGGGCAGGGTCCAGGCTGCCACATAGCCACACCTTCTTGCGGGCACACTGCTGCCTCAGCCATCTCCATTACCATGTTTTGTAAGCCTCCTTGGTTGCCCTGTTGGGAGAAAGGTGGGGTATAAATTCGTTAAATAAATAAATAACAATTTACAAATCGTTGAGTCAACCTTATTTATGCCGTTCCAGTCTGTTGGAATGAATAAATAAATGTATTTCTTAATTTAAAATACCATATTACTATCCTGCACTTTACTTTTATAGCCCAATCCTATCCTTCCTCCTGCTGGTGCAGCCCCAAAACTCCAACCCAGTATCAAATACTATGGAACAAGTGATAGACTCAATATCCCCCAATTCTAATGGACAGTATAGGATTGGATTGAAACAAAAAATAGAATTAAGTTAAATGTTTACAATATATAAATAATAATAATAATAATAATAATAATTAATAATTAATAAACCAGTATTTATATACTGCCTTTTCTTTGGTCATCGGATTTCTCCTCCGACTTTAATTCAAAGGCGGTTTACATGGGCAGGCTTTCTAAACCTTGGTGTCTTGGTGTTTTCAAGGGGTTTTTACAATGCAATAATGTTCTAATCTTTCGTAGAACCCTTCATTCTAAATGTTTCTTTCACAGTCCAGCTCTCCCTCTCTCTCTCTCTCTCTCTCTCTCTCTCTCTCTCTCTCTGGCGTTCGCCTCACCACGCTTCAGCTGACAGGGCAACCTTGACTCTCAAGTGCAGCTGCAGTTTTCCTCCCCCACAAAGGCTCTGCAACTTATCAGCTCGGTGTGCCGGCAGCTCTCCGACAGATACAGACACTTCCGGCCGTCTTGAACTGCCGTCCTTCAGAACCTCAGGCATATATGAGACGATCGCTCTACCAACTGAGCCAGACGTCCTGCCTAATTTCCCATGTCTATAGAAAGTTATACTCAATACCTTTTCTCTCCCACAGATTGCAGTGATATTACACTTGTGAATATCATTTTAACAAATTATCATTTAGTAGTCCTTTCGACACTGGGACTTTTTATCAGTGAAGATCTCCGCTTCCGGACTGGAGGAGATTTTTCAGTATGTAAGAATGCTTCTGAAAATGATCTAATGTTTTAAAACAATTGAAAAAAAATATTCATCGTGAGTTGAGAATACTTCCTCTTGATGGTAATTTAATCTCTGTTCATGGTGGGTCTGAACATTGCAGATTCATGTATAGTATATAGTTCATTTCAGTGAACAAATGTGTTACTTGCATTGCAGCCACAGCAGATGCTGCTCCCCCCCCCCCCCCCGGATATGTCTCGCATACAGCTGGTGTGGTTTGTCCCTCACTTGAAGGACTTTACTTTCAGATTTTTCTTCCAATAAGTATATATTACTTTAATAAGGTACAGTGCTTTCAACAGACTGGTGTAGGCACTGCCTATAAAGATTTCAGAGGCAAACAGTATGCTTTTGTTTATTTATTTTTTACAACATTTTGATACTGCTTTACGGTTATAGTGATTCTGCATTATATGCACCTGCATATAATGAAGCCCAACAGCCTCTTCTCCACTGGAAAGTGCCTGGCATATTTGCAGCATGGAAGGGGGGGGGCAGAGTGCCAAACCTTCCCCATCAGTTAGTTTTACTTGAAACCTCCCCATCTGCTTTCAGCCCCATGTGTGTGAGGTGAACACTAGTATGGACTCCTGACAAGGCTAAAAGCAGCTAGATAAGTAAGAATAAGAAGCCATCAGGACATAATTACACACATTTGTAGTGTGTACCTTATCCCACACAAATGAGATTAAAAACTGTTCTTTGTAAATACAGGTATCCCCCACATAACATGATTTCGCATAATGCGATTTCGCATCTATGATGAAGATCCCTAAAGTTAAAGTTTTTAAAAGTTATCTTGTTTACATTTCGCTGAAACTGCTCCATTTTCAAGGCTTGAATCGTCTTGCTTCTTGCGGCAGAGGGAAATGCGCGACTCCCCCCTCTTTGCTCAGGGTGTGTGTGTGTGTGTGTGTGCGTGCGTGCGTGTGTGTGTGTGTGAGCTATCAAGGGAAACTGCTTCGTGCGCGCCCCAATCCGAAGCTTCGGGGGGGGGGAAGGTGGAATGCTGGCTGCAGAGGAAGGATTGTGTATTCTCTCATCTCTCCGCTCAACAAGCTGCTCTCCTCCTCCTCCCTACCACCTAATATCCCAGGTTATTAGGTTGTTGCACGCTAACAGCTCCTGCCAGCTTTCTGCAAGGCTCCGGTTTGGAGCACGCACGCATACACTCTGCAAAAATGCAAGACGAGGTGGCAGGGAGAGCAGGTCGTTGAGCTGAGCTGATGAGAGAAGGTGCAAGCCATAAGCAAGATGATTTTTTAATCTTTTAAAAACATTTTTTGTCAAGTTGCCATTAACGACAGATTCACTTCATGATGGATTTTTTGGAACGTATCCCTGTCGTGAAGCGGGGGATACCTGTACAGCATAATGCTTAGATTGACCAAAATGGTTATTTCCTGACACTTCTCTGCCCCCTTTCTCAATTACAACAATCAAATATGGACATAAATGCTGAAAGAGAGGCTCAAAGGCATTTTAAATCTCATTCAAAAATAGAGGCGTAACAAGCTTCTGTGCCACCCAGGGCACGGGAGTTTGCCGCGCCCGGAAGTGACGTCACGTGACATCACTTCCAGGTTTAGTGCTAGCCTGAAGCCTCCAGTGCCCTCTTCCCTTCACTATCGTGAAGGGAAAGTGCACAGAGGCTGGACGACAGGGGAGGGAAGGGGGGCTGGAGGCTGCAGGCGATCGGGAGTCATGGTGTTTCGCTTGCAGCAGAACGCCATGGCTCCCCTGTCGTCCAGCAGAGTTTGGACGGCTTGCAGAGCCGTGGCATTTCACTCACAGCAGAACGCCACGGCTCCTGCAACCTCCACACGCCCCCCTTAAAGGGTGACGCATGACGACTGCAGTCAAATGGCTGTCCTTGTGTTTGGCTCGGAGAATTCCAAGCCAAACGTGAGGGCAGCCATTAGGTGGTGGGGCCTGAGGGTTGCGCCCCCCGTGGCGTTGCGCCTGGGGCAGCTGCCCCTCAGGCCCCGCCCAAGTTATGCCCCTGTTCAAAAGCACACTTAGCAGTAGATAGACATGGACAAGTCTCTTATCTAGTGTTTGCTCTTCACCTACAAAATGAAACTCCTGCTAGTCTGTCTTCAACTCACAGGTCAAGGTTGACACCAGAAGGCACTAAATGGATTTTCAAGTACCCAGGAGGAAGCAAAGACTCCCACAGTTCCACTAATGCTCCCTATGTTCTGGCATTTTGCTCTCATTGTCATACATTCAAAAAGAGAAGACTTACCTCATCTTGGCTGCTGCTCTCCCCTTGTGAACTCACATAACAGCCCTAACAAATATTCCTCTGTACGCAGAGCCTTCTGCTGGGCTACAATAGATGCTGCCACCTATATAAACGTCCTCTTTCCCTCTCAATTCCTCATTCCACTTCTTCACTTTCATCCCTCCAAGGGGTTCACTACTTCATTGCAGGAGAGGAGGTAGGGAGCCCACTGTTTTTCTGTCTGTGCCCCACGGCCTGGGCTCCTTTTGAAGAAGTCCTGTCTTAGGAGGCCAAGGCATTGACCTTAGTGATGTAGCACCACTTCTGGCTCAGCTGTGTTTATCTGGCTGAGCTGACGGCAGAGCCACCAGCACTCCAAATCCAAACAGATTTTAGTATGCTAGCCTGTATGAAGATCAGGTTGGTCTTGTGAAGCTTGGGGCTTATCTTCAGGATTTAGATTAAGCCTTCCGTTTAGGAAACAGGTGTAGTATACAGCCGGACCTTGATTCAGAATGGGTTTTCCAGGGAACAAGAACCACACTTAGGATTAGTCCTCAAGTGCTGGGACATTTGCATGACTGAAAATTATTGATTATTTTATCTGCTGTGATGTTTAGAGCAGAGCTTTGCAACCTTTATTTGCAAGTACGGTCCAGTTGCATCTTACTTGGGGATCAGGTTCCAAAGCCAGCATGTAAGGCGAAATCGCATATACTGTACTCAAAATCATCCTTGAAAATCCCTTAAATCGGAAAAATGTACATACTGTCTATTTAAAGCTAGAATCACACTACAAGAGGCACACTGAAACCAAGACTGACAGGGAACAGCATAAGAACATAAGAAGAGCCCTGCTGGATCAGGCCAAAGGCCCATCCAATCCAGCTTCCTGTATCACACAGTGGCCCTCAGGGGCAGATTCATATCTCTGGTGTCACACTCACTCTGGGGCACATACTCATTGAATAGAATGGCAGGCGAAATCGCCTGCACTATGTAAATTGTTGTTTATCTCTTTTTTCTTTGCTGAGCATATATAGTTGAATTTGCATAAGTTAAATATGCATATGATGTGACTAGACTGTACCACCTTTTGTGGGTACCACTTTTGCAAGTACCACCACTGCCACCACAGACAGTGTACAGGATTGGGAAGCTTGCAGCAAGGGAGAATCTTCTTCAGTTACTGCTGCCTCCTCATCTCTTCATTGTTCTGCACTTTCCTTCCCCAAACATGCCTTTTTTTGAAGGGCCAGAGAGTTGCATAGTCACATCTTACCCACGGATACACCACCACCTTCTTCCAGCAGGGTCAGGCAGTGCAGCCAAGTACCACCTGCCATACTATGAGGTACTACTAGTGGTACTAATACCACTGATTGAAAACCACTGGTGTTCAGCATGCAGGGAGCAAGTCAAGCTTATTGAACCTAAGTAGTAAGTTTATATGCAAAGCAATATACTTATCAAGGTGTTTATTGAGAAGTGTGGGAGAAACAGTCATATTTCATGCAATTTTATCGTTGTCATCTTTTTATTTCTTCTAGTTCTACAAACCAAACTTCTGTGGCTTTGAAATGGTGAGACATTGATAAACTCTGCCTATGTTATTCCTGATGTCAAATTGCTTAATGCAAGAAAAATGATAAATTAAAAGAAACGCAAACTCTTAGAAACCCCTGGGCTTTTCTTCTGACATTCAAAGCACAAGCCTAGGCATGTCTACTCAGAAGTCTCACTGAGTACAATGGAACTTACAGCCCAATCCTGTCTATATTTTAGACTGGTGGAGCGCTGCTCTGTCGATCTAGGCTGTCGCAAATGTGCCGTAAAGCGCATTTGCCCCACCTGAAGGAGTAGGCAGTGCCAGCGCCGAGGCTGGCACTGCTCTACTTGCCCCAGCTCTGGAGCTGCACCCGCAGGGGAAGGTGAGTTCCCCACTGGGCGACAGAGAGGCTTGGAGCGGGCAGAATGGGGCGTTCCAGGGGATAGAATGGGCCAGCCAGGCCCGAGAAGGGGGTGGGATTGTCAAAGGCCTCCTCCACCGTATCCTATCCCCATTCCCGGGCCTGGCCACTGTTTCAAGGCCTCCCAGATTTGCGCCAGCAAAATAGCTGGTGCACATCTGAGGAGACCCGTTTGGGCGACTGGGGCTTACACTGGGGGGAGGGAACAAGCATTCCCTTCCCCCGAGATGACCTCCCAGCCGGCCTCTCTGTGCCGGCCAGCCGGCCTCCCTGTGCTCTGGATGCGGTGGAGGCTGTGCCAGCCCCACTGCGTCTCAGGGCGCAGAGTTAGACAGGATTGTGCTGTTAGTGGTAAGTGTATATAGGATTGTGACCTGATTTAATAGACCTTATTTCTAATAAAGGTCTTTGTGATCATAGCCAAGAATGTACAGAGCCTAACTCTATTTCTCATGTGTAAAATTCAAAAATATAAAAACAAGAAGTACTTGTTTTTCAATGTATTTACAAGAATTAACCCTTCTTCCTTTAGTCCAGCGGTTCCCAACCTTTACTCAAAAGGAAGGGAACTGGTAAGTCCTTGTGGGGGGTGGCGACCCGGCGGGAGGGCAGAATGGTGGTGATGACACCTCCGGGTTCCCGCCACTGCCAAAAGAAAAAAAGTTTGAACTCGTCCGTCTGTGGCAGAACCCTGGTTTTGTGGTATCCCAAGCTGCTGCTGCAGATGGTAAGTTCGAACTCCTTTTTTTTTCTTTCAGCAGCAGGAACCCAGAAGTGCCGTTGCCACCATCCTGCCCTCCCACTGGGCTGCCATGCCCCTTAAGGGGGTAGACAGTGGTTCCTGCAGGCCTGGGGCATTGCGACCCCCAGGTTGGGAACCACTGCTTTAGTCAAGAGTAAAGGCCCCATATTTAATAGGTCTGACCCTAGGTATGAGTGTCCTCTATGTTATCTTCTACCTAACCCACGTGGCCTGCATATTCCTTTTCCCTTACTATCTGTTGGGGATCCGTTGCCCCCAACTCACCTCTACCACATCCCTCCAGGGCCTTGTTGCTAGTGGCACCGACACCCCACGTTGCCCCCACTCCAGGGACCCCTCCAGGGCAGAGCCCCCGGCCTGCTGAGCTGAGCCCGAGTCCTCCAAGCACAGGCAGGATCTCGCCCCTGACAAGAGAGGAGGCCCATGCCAGGGAAGGTGGTGGATCAGCAGAATTAGACAGCCTTAAAAGAGGTCGGGGAGGCTGAGGAGGAAGCTCAGTACCTGAGAGGCTGTCAGAGAGTGAGGAGCTCCTTGACTGCCTAAGACCAAGAGCAAGAGAGCCTGGGCTGGAGGAGGACTGTGGGTGTCCTCCCCTGCCCTGCCCTGTCTGAGGCTTATTCCCACCCCATGAGCGAGACCAGGGCAGGAAACTCACACTATTATTCCTTGCTTCCTTCCCTTGTCTTCACTCCTTTACTCAGCATCCTCTTCTTTCATTCTTCATCATGTTGACCTTTCTATAAGTAAACAACAACCACTACTACCATCAATGCCAATTTCCCCAAATCAGGACCCTGACTAGATGCTCTTCTCCATTGTCTCTGACATGGACATTTCAAGCAGCGCTCTCCATTCCAGAGGAGAGCTGGGTAGTGGCTGGCAGGCAGGAAGGAAGTGGGGGCTGTGATATAATGGACCCCTTCAGAATTCCACTTGCTTATACTGTACAAAATACAAACGAAATAGTTGGTAAGTTAATTACTATTTCACTTTCTGTTTCTCAAAGGATGATTATCGTCAAGCAAAAATATGGTACAACATGCAATGTCTAGCTAACAAAGAAGACTATGAAGGTGAGGAACTCAGATTTGGAAGCAAAATTAATGTATGAAGTGGGAGACATTGAGTAGTTGAAATACTAGTTGGGATATTGAAAAAAGCTTAAACGCTGGGGGATGCATAGCTTCTTTCCATTAATTGTTTACGTCAGGGGTGGCCAATCTTCCAGGCTTACCAGATCATCGCCGGGACGGGAGCAGTCTACCCTTAAGGGGGCGGGGCATGGGGGGGCCAGAACGCATCGCGTTCTGGCCCCCCCATGCCCCGCCCCCTTATGGGTAGACCACTCCCGTCCCGGCGACGATCTGGCAAGCCTGCAATCTTCCACCATTAGGTCCTCTACATTCTTAAGAGTTGTGTAGAAGACAGAATCTTGGCAGCTGCAATTGCTGAAGGTCAGTGGTGTTGCTACACCCCCTGGGGGGGCGGTTGCCCTGACACTCCCTGTGATGTCATAAGCCCCACCTCTTTTGGCAACTTGGCAACGACGCGCCAAAAATGCACCCCGCCGGGCAGGAGAGCTAATCTCGTTGCCGAAAGTGGCCGCGAAGCAGCTAGAAAACCACTGGGGAGTTGCCACCCGAATCCAGTGGCAAGTGCATCTCCCATATGGCTGACTCAAGTCTACATGCACCTGCGTCAGTGGATCAGGCCTGGGAATGAGGATAGGGTACGGCACGTGCCAGCACCAGTGATCCCGCCCCCTCCCAGGCCAAATCTACCCACCCCATTCTGCCCCCTCCCTGCTCTCATGCTCCTGTTCCATCCCTCGCCGCCCTCTCACTTCTCTCACCTGCCCTACACTCCGCCAGTACAGAGGCACAATAGGATTGTGCATAAGACTTGGTTAGGACCAGTGGGGGGCATTTATGTAAAATTCCCTGTTTATGTATTGCCTGCTGCAGAAGAAAATAAAACAATTATGAAGATTTCTTTTCTTCATCTGAAGAGCTCTGCTAGATCAGCCCAGATGTCCTATTTTCAACAACAGTCTGACAGATGCCTCTGGGAGGCATAGAAGCAGTGCATTAAGGCAACAACCCACCCCTGTTGCTTCTCCACAGCACTGAAAACACAGAGTTATATTCTTCTTGAACACAGAAGTTCCAATTAAGCACCATGAATAATTGTTGGAGATGGGCAGCTTTTGGCTGTTTTAAACACTGGGGGGGGGGGGCGCTGTGTCATCTTATCACTTGAAAAAGACCTTTACCTTGACCTCTCTGTGTTCCAAGGAAGGGGCGTGGCTCCCTGACCTATTTCCTCCTTCTTCTTGCCCTTTCTCACTCTCTTCTCCTCCTGACTGGCAATGAGTTAAGATGTGCCATGCTGCCCCAGCGGCCATCTTACAGCTGACCTCATGCAGGAAGCCCCCAGCTGTAAGGGGGGCTTCACCCTTAAGTTAGAGTAACCTGATGCTGTATATATGAACTGAAAAACTGTGAGTAAACTTCTTCTTTTTGCAACTTCACTCAGCCTATGCCTCATGTGTTTATTTAGCTAAGTAAAGCAAGTCTGCCTGGGTGTAAGAGGGAACAGAATCTCCAGATAACCCCCAACAGAGGTTATCCCAATAATAATAACCATTTATTTCTTTATTTGTTGAGAGGCCTGCCTTTAGATTTGTGCAAAAAAACTTACAAACCAACTCATTCTATCTCGTACATATTTGTGCATTTTGAAGTGTGCAATATTGGCCCTGATCTCTTCACAAGCCTTCCTAATATAACTAAATGGAAGTTTACACTGAATAGGCTTACCAGATCTCCAACCGGGACAGAGTGCTAGACTTTTAGGAAAAGGAATGTGGACAGGTGTAGCTTGTTAAACCTTACAGCACAATCCTAGGCATGTCTACTCAGAAGCAAGCCCCATTGAACACAATGGGGCTTGCTTCTGAGTAGACATGCCTAGGATTGTGCTCTAGGACTTAACAAGCTACACCTGCCCACATTCCTTCTCCTAAAGGTCTAGCACTCTGTCCCGGTTGGAGATCTGGTAAGCCTAACACTGAATAAACTATACTCTAGAAATACAAGCATTGAGTTGTGAGTTTATCCTTCATCCTTTTCTTCCAGAGGACTATATTAGTCTGACATTCAACAAAGACAAGACATTGAGCCAGGTAAGGCAAATGATGATAAGGCCTGACCCAGTAAGCTAAGTACCATCAGGAGGACTCACAGCCCAGTCCTATCCTTCTCCCCCACTGGCTGCACCAGTGGGGGAGAAGGATAGGATTGGGCTGCCAGTGTACAGTATTTTGTTTTAAATCTGGAATGTGTACCTTGGCATTTACTTAAATAATATTTTATTCCAGATAGATTTACAGCCTAATCCTGTCCAGGGCTGCCACAGCGTGCAAAAGCTGGAGGCCTCCATGGGGGAAAGGGATGTTTGTTCCTTTTCTCCTGGTAATGCCCCATCTGCCCCTATGGGTCTCCTCAAATATGCGCCAGCAAAACGGCCAGCAGAAATCCAAGGAGCCCGTGTAGTGCTCGCCAGGACCAGGGATAGGATTTGGTGGAGTGTGTCGCCGAGAATCCCTCCCCCCTCGTGGGCCCGGCCACCCAAACACCCCCTCTCATTCCGCCCTGTTCCACCCTCCCCATGCCCCACACCACCTCGCACAGGACTTACCTGTGTCTGCCGGCGACATCGTCTCTCCGGCAGGGAGTGAGCAGCGCCAGTCTCACCACCAGCAACGCTTACTCTCCAGGTGTTGAAAATGTGCCTTATGGCATATTTACAACACTCTGGAGCGACGGAGCACACAGGATCGCGCTGCTAGAAAGATGATTAAAATGGGCAACAGTGTATACTAAAGGCAAAAAGTTTTCGTCAAGGCCAGACTTACCATTAGGTAACCATGTAGAGGCCTGTTGCATATGCACTTAATTGTGCAACTTGCCCCAACTGGGACTTAGGTCTTAATTATAAATAAGTGGTTGGAGACACAAAATGGGGCAAGAACATGATGGAGAGGTGAGGAGCTTTAGTAGGTTGCCCCCAACATGGTTTTGATCTTATCACATTCCCCCAGTGCACCATTTTTAAATTGAAAAAAATCTTCTATTGACCAATGGTCAGTAGTGTGGGTTTTGACCTTTAAAGCCCTTTACAGCTTAGGACCTGGGGGACTTTTAATTGTACTCCCTGGAGCATCTTTTCCTTGAGAAGGTTTGCCATAGATTGCAAACGAAATGTCGGGAATTATTAAGATATTTCTTTTAATTGTTTTTAAGGCATGGCAAGAAACCCGGAAACGTTTGGTTTGGAATACTTGGGCCATGAAAGCTCACAATTATTTGTCTTACTAATTTGTTACCTGTTTCAGAACAGATTATTTGGCAAAGCTTTTAAGTCAAAATGTATTGATGCTACCAGTCTATTTATTATCTTGTATTTCTAATTTGAGATATCTTTTTAAAAGGAATCTACCTGTTTCTATAGTAATGCTCCATTTCGGGAATGGTACAGTTGCTTGTCTCACAGAACAGAAACTGAAAGGAAGATTTCTAGACGGGTAGTTTCTTTTCTTGTTGATCCTCAACAAAATACAGGCATAGCTCTTATAGCTCAACAGGTACAGTATGCAAAAAGATGTCATTTCAACTGATAAGCAGCATATATGCCATTCTGTTACTGTTACAGTGCTTTGTCACATGGTTATAAAAGCTCGAACACAACATTATTTGGTGATGGTATTTTTACTAGTATAAATTGTAAAATACACAATAGGAAGGAGAGCTTAGGGTTGCTAGCCCTCCAGGATTGGCCCGAAGTCTCCAGGAATAAGCATCCCTCCCCAGGTCATCCTAGTGGTTTAACAGACCTTCTTGGCTTGATAGTATCAGGTCATGTTGAGAAAAAAAAATCCAGGAATAGCTTCAGTCAGACCTGCCAACTCTAGAGGTTATCTTGTTGGCTGTGTACTTCCTGAGGCATCTGGTGGGGCCACTGTGAGATACAGGAAGTTGGACTAGATGGGCCTTTGGCCTGATCCAGCAAGGCTCTTCTTATGTTCTTATGTACTTATGACTATGTACATTTGCCTGAGAGTCTTGGAGAAAGAGCAGGATAAAATGAATAAAAACAATGCATTAAAATGTTATAGTGCAGAAAATTAAATAACAAGCAGGAACAGAATTTAGAATATATGTATTTAGATATATCTGTCTTCCCCAAATAACAAATGAAAGGCATAATACCTAGGCTTACCAGATTTTCCCGGTTCTAAACCGGGACCCCCACAGATCGATCGATCAATCAATTAATTAAAAATAAATAAAATAAAATTTCTGGGCGCAAAGGCAAAACGCCCATTTGCCGCCCTAAAAGACGCCCGAAATTTTTATTTATTTATTTTAACGAATTAATTCATTAACTTACCTGTTCCACCACCGCCATTGCCGCCATTGCCGCCATTCTGCTGCCGCCACCATTGCCGCCATTCTGCCACTGCCGTCTTCATCGTCGTTGTCGCCAACCACAGCTACAAGCTGCGGCTGCGGCTGCCGCCATAATTGTCACCACCAAGTTCGTCCACTTCTCGTCGTCTTCGGTGGCCGCGATGGCCAGCTACACTCGAGCCAGCCAGGACTCCTGCCCTTGGGTTAAGCCTCCACTACTTTTAAAGTGTGAAAATGCACTTTTCCCCCTGCGCCGCCATCTTGGATCTCACGAGATCCAAGATGGCAGCTGAGGCTGCTTCATGTGCCCTCACGAGATTTGGGCGCCACCATATTGGATCTCGCAAGATTTTGCAAGATTCAAGATGGCACCGCCAGGGGAAAAAGTGCATTTTTGCATTTTAGAAGCGGCGGCGGTGGAGGCTTAACCGGGCCCAGAAAGCCCGGCTTCAAGGCTTCAACCATCATTACTTCATTTTTGCAATTTAAGATCAGTCATCGTGTCACCATCACCAGATACTGGACAAATTCTATGACTGCAGGACTTAATTCAGATGGCAGTGTAGTTTTAAGTTGTATGTCATCATCAGCATATTGGTGACACCTAAGACTATACAGGTGTCCCCCTGGTTAATGATGGTTCATTTAACAATGATCCGCATATACGGTGGTCCCCCAGTACAAAAAGACCTTACAAAAAGTCGCTGCTGCTTTAAAAGTAAATGTAATACAGTGCAGTTGTAATAGAAAATGAATGGCAAGTACTCCAGACACTCTTTTCAAATCCCCAGCCCATCAGCTGTTCAGCGCTAAACATCAAAGTACTTATCTAGCTCCGAACAGCTGATGGTGCTGGGGATTTAAAAAAACACGTCTGGAGTACTTGCCATTCATTCTCTATTACACCTGCACTACGCATTATGTAGGCTATATGCGCTATACCGAAGTTGACCACTAGATGGTGATGAAGACTCACTTAACGATGGATTCATTTTACAACAGAGTTTCAAGAAGTATCCGTTGTTAATCGGAGGGCGCCTGTACCTGTATATAATCTCACCCAGTCATTTCATCATCTACATGTTGAATAAGAGGTGGGACAATATGGATCCCTTCTGGTCATTGAAGAAAAAGTTATGTGAAGACATTGAACAACATGTTCATCACCATGTGCTGAGACCTTTCTCAGGAACAAGTGGATCCACTCAAGGGCAATTCCATTAGCTCAGCAAGATTTCTATAGATACATCACCAACCCTCCATGCTCAATTATGTCATAGGCCACAAAATATCTAACAAAATCTATAGGGGGTCTAGTTGCTCCTAATCAGTCTAGAGATTATGACCATCAATCAGGGCCATGAGTCACAGTGAACTACATCAAGCTGGTAAGGGTCTGGAGAGTTAAGGCTGATCTACACCCACTCCGTTTGCGTTTGGAGGCTCACGAGCATAGGGGACAGGACGCCCCACCCTGAGACGCTGCCCTGGCTCCACCACTCCTTCCAACGCGTCTGCAAGCTCTCCGATTGGCTGAAAAAACCCCTCTCATCCCATTGGTGAAACAGTTTGCTCCACGTCCCACCCTCACTTTCTACTGATTGGCCAAACATGAGCATGGTCCACGACCGATCGTAATGGAACTTGGGAGAGCACCGATCTCCTGCGTTCCGATGCGATCTGATAAAATGGAAGCCACACAGCTCCATTTTCTACAGTGCGGTGTAGATCAGCCTTTAGTGGTGCACAGGTGAGTTTGAAGCTGCAGAGCATTAATTTAACAACCTTCTGCCAAAATAAATAAATAAATTTTAGAAGTTGGAAACAGATAAATATGTGATGAGGAAATCATCCAGGTCAGATTTGTTTTCTTTTTTAAACAGGGCTTAAACAATGGCAGATTTGAAAAATCTGGAATGCGACTTTCCACTTCCCCTCCCCCCAATTCCGGATTGTCCTTTGCCCTACTACTGTCAACACTATCTTCCACAGCCACTTTACCGCTCTCCTCAGTGATGCTTTTTTTTCTTTTTTTTTCATGATATATTTAATTTTTATTAATAAACTACCAAACAAAACAAAACAATACAACATACTACGAAAGATTACAGCAAGCGCGAAGCAATAAATCCTACTTGTATACTATTATATATTTTCTACTTATACTATCTAACTAAGCCTATATCTCTAAGATACTATTCATTAAATTCACACTTCATCACTTCTTCTTCTTCTCTCTCTCTCTCTCTTAAAGAATCTATAAGTGGTATCTAAACATTCACAAAAAGATTAACTTTTCCTTTATCATCTAAAATCTTAATTCATACTTCAAATATTTTAATATATAAAACCACCCCATTTTTCTCCAAATGTATTAAAATAAAAACCTTCCAAACTTTTCTGGTTTTTTAAAAAAAACTATATCCCCTTTTTATATAAAATTCTTAAAAACAAATCACATCTTATTTAAGTCTTTTCAGATAATAAAACATTATTTTTCTTTTATTCACAAAAGGGTTAACTAACTTTTCCTTTATCATCTAAAAGTCTTAACTTCCCCTTCAAATATTTTAAATGTATTAAGTCACCCCATTTTTTATCTTCAAATTTGTTAATTTTCCATCATCAAAATTTTTCCATCACTCTTTATATAAGTTTCTTAAAAAACAATCATCTTTTTATATAACATTAACTCCAATAATATTCCCCACAAAAAATAAAAAATTATAATCCCTTTTTAATTTTGACAATTTGCCATTACCCCTTCCATCCCTCCCCTTCCTCCTTCTTCTTCTTCCTCTTCTTCTTCTTCTTTCTCTTCTTCATCCTTAAATCTTTCCCAAAAGTCCCTTGTTTTTTGAATTGTATCCACTTTGCAATTTTTTCCACAGGATCATTCACGTCTTCTATATTCCTCTCCCGAAAGACAATCTTCAGCACCTTTTTTGGTAAAGTACTCTCCTTCTCCATCTCAAATCTTGGTTTAACTCTTGGTACTTCCTCTGCTACAGTCTCTTCCACTAAATCTTTCTCTTTATCATTGTCTTTCTCTTTATCTTCCTGTACTTCCATCATTCCATCATGTATTCCCTCATTTCCATCATTTATTCCTTGTAATTCATCCTTTTTCTTCCCTACTTTTTTCAGTTCTGCGTTCATATTCTGAAGATTTCCCTGCAAAATTGTCATTTTTGCATCGAATCTCTGTTGCCATTTTTGAAAACAATACTCCAATTGTGTAGTCATGTTGCAAATTTTTCACCAGGTGCCAATCTCTCTTCTCTTAAAATAAAAAAGAGGTAATATAAAAAACTTCTGCGGTCGACGACGTGAAACAGAAAAATTAATTGCAAAGATCCATGAACTCTGACACGGAAGGGCTCATATTCTTTTAGCAAAAATGTCAGAAATCTCTCTTCTCTTAAAATAAAAAAAAGGTAATATAAAAAACTTCTGCGGTCGACGACGTGAAACAGAAAAATTAATTGCAAAGATCCATGAACTCTGACACGGAAGGGCTCATATTCTTTTAGCAAAAATGTCAGAAATGTCAACAACAACCGTCCAAAACAATTTTCTCTTGCCAAAATAGTCTATTTAAAAAAAAACCTTCTTACTGTTTTAATCTTCCATAAGTACAGAAAAAAATCAATAAAACTCACCACTTTAACTTCGTCTTTCCAACTTTCACTTTCGAATGTTCAGTTCGCCTTTTCGCAACGTATTATTTTTAACGTTACCTCTTATCTCGGCTAATTTCTTCAACTCATAAATCATTTCTATGCCTCTTGCCTAAGTAAAGCAAGCATGTCGGAGGTGGCTTGACTTAGGATTCATCTGCGGCTCGAGCGACGTTGGTACTCCCGCTTTCTCTCTGAGAATCCAAAACTTCAGAGCCTTTGCCTTGAAGTGTCAGAAGGGGGGAGATTGAAAGCCATGTGGTTTATCTCTTCGTACTCCCTTTTAATCCAGGGGTAGAGTAATTAAGTCTGTCAGATGTACTCCGTCAATACAGAGCGATCGGCGGAGTTGTCAGCCAGCCATGTCCTCCTAGCCGGAAGTCTCTCCTCAGTGATGCTTAACAGCCCGATCCTGTCTGCAATTTAGATTGTTACCCTTCCACTGGTAAAGAGTGAAATTGCAGTTTTTCTCTTACTGGTAGAAGTAAAACTTCTTAGTTGTCTTGGTCTAGGGGCTAAGCAATCCCCATTCAACAGGGTCCTGACCACCACTAGTGCAGGGAGTGAGATCTGCTGGGGGGAAAAACTGGCTTCCAAAAAAAGCTGGCACTTTTTTTGCAGCTGGTGCTGCTTTGGCTGCCATATTCCCGGTGAGCCTGACACCACAGTCAAAACAGTGCCAGCTATCAGACGAAGGCTGAGCCAAGTGGTTTCAGGGGTGACACCCCCTTGGCTTCGGCTCTGTTTGGCAGCCCTGCCTGCAAGCCGTCGAACAGAGCCTGCTGAAGCTAAGAGGATCAGGGTCGCATAACTGGTGTGGCACGATGATGTCATCACACCAAGCCAGTTACTTCCAGCTTTCTGCTGCCGTGCTTGCATCAGGCGCAGAAATTTTGAATTCCCCCAAAACCGCATTATCAGCTCCATTTAAGAGAATTAAGCTTTTCGGAAAATCCTTAATTCTCATATAGAAATAAAAGCTTTTATAAAACCAAAACAAGGACACTTTTCACTTTAAAGAAGAGAACACTTTCTCTAGGAATTGAGCCTTTTGTAATTTCAGGATATGAATTGACCTCAAGGTCCCAGTGCTGATAAGTCCAAGTAACAGCCTCCAAACACTTTAGGAAGATTGTAGCTGTCAGGTAGCTACTGGGTTGTTGTTTTTAACTTTGTCCTAGATTCACCTGGTCATCTCCATAACGAGCTGAGCCAGCCCGGGAGGGGTGCGGATGTCGGCAGTGATATCCCCGTCCCCATTTCCGGGTTTGTCAGCCCTTTCCCCACCACCCTGTATGTATGTCAGCTCGAGAAACCACCATACATCTGAGGTGGCCTATTGAGACCAAGCAGCCCTTCCCCCGAGGAGGCACCAGGCTGCGCTGGAGCGGCACGGGAAGGGCTGCAGATCCTGCAGGGCTGGCCACGGATCCTAACGCAGGATCGGGCTGTGAGAGAATTAACTTCAATATAAGATTCTTTGCCCTAAAAATAGTGTGGTATGTTCCTAGCTCTTATGGTGGTTGCGTATAGTGCAGCGTGTATTTGGGTGTATCCAAAAGGAAAGGGGGGATTCAGGAAAAGAATTCAGGAGTCCCTGCTCTTTCAACCCAGCTTCTAACAACTAGAGAACAGGGAGAGGAGGAAGGGGAAGAAAGAGAGTTTCAGTGCGGTATAGCTAGGCTTACCATAGTCCCGGTTCCGGAGCCCAAATCCCGGGCTTCCGGCCAGTCTCCTTTCGTCCTGGCCAACTGGGACTTGCCCCTGCTGCAGCGCTAATGCGCTGCGTCTTCATCCAGCCTCGCACACCTGTGGAAAACGTCCGAGTGCACTGCAGAGACTAGAAGCACTCTGTGGAGCCTAGAAGCACTCCAAGTGAACTTGGACCTTTTCGGAGTGCTTCTAGCCTTGCGCAGGCGCACAACGAGGCTGGAAATGTTCCGAAAAGGTCCAAGTTCACTTGGAGTGCTTCTAGCTTCCGCAGTGCTTCTAGCCTCCGCAGAGGCTAGTTCACTTCTAGTCTCGCGCAGGTGCGTGTCAAGGCTGGAAGGTCTCCGAAAAGTTCCAAGTGAACTAAAAGGTAAAATACTGTATTTATTTAATAATGGTGAGCTGGCTGGACACACCCCCTGTGACGTCACCTGCCCCACATCCATGGACACGTCCCCTGTGTGTCCCACTTCCAGCAGAAGTGACATCATGGTTCCTTGACCCCTCCCCATGATGTCACTTCTGCCCCCCTCGGGGTGCCGGAAAATCTGGTATGCCTAGGTATAGCTACCTGTCCTGAAGAGGAGAGCCTTGCAAGTGTAGGAGGTCAGCAGTGTGGAAACCCTGACCCGATACAGCACACGGAGGTGTTGCACCAGAGTAGACTGACAAATTTTTGGACAAAATCCCTTCCTTTTTAAGGGTCTTTTTGGAGTTTCTGCAATGTTCAGGCTAATTATCAGTGATAAATGTGTAATTTGGGGTGCTCTGTTTTGATGTGTCAATGGGTAACTTGGAATGTGAATGGAAAGGGGATTTTTCCCTAATAAAGCAGGATGTATGTAAACAGGTAATCTCTAAGGGTTAGCAGTAGTGTCACCTGAAATGCAAATGTCACCAAACAGTGATGCCAGGGGGGTGTCTGGCATCCTGAAATGAGGTTTACATAGGTTAATGCAAAATGCAGGTACAATAAAATGCAGCTGTTTTGTTTCATCAGTACAGAGGTTACTGGAATTGCATTCAGGAGGGCAAATACAAACTGTAAATATACAGGAGATGAGTAAAAAGGATTACAAACTGGAGACACAAAATAGGATTATCCCTTTCCTTCCAGGATGTGTGCCTGTGGGGTGAGGGAGAGATCACATAGGCAAGCAGGAGTTTGAGGCTTGACCCAGAGTTATTTGAGAAACATGGCCTGTATGCCAGAGTTCTGTCCATTTTCTGCATAAAGGTTCTGGGAAAACAGTTCACCTTGCATAATGACATTCCTTGATGTTGGCATATGAAATAATGTTTCTTGGTTGGTATCAGAGTCCATAACAAGGAAAGAAAAATAAGGGGAAAGGGGGGGAGTTTTACCCGTAACAAGTGTTGCGTCAAGTTGTTGGACCATGCCTGCTATCAGAAGAAGAGATATTTCCCAGTACTGAAGACAGCCCCACCCCATAATAATAAGAATAAGAATGAAAATTTGCAGTCAATGCAATTTTCCCTTCTAGGTATGCTATCTCAGGTGATGTTTTCTACCAACTGTGGGTTTTTATTTACCGTAGTATTGCTGCTTTGTTTCTATATTTTTTTAGAATTGCCTTTCGTTGTTTTCATATTATTTTTTGTATAGCTGTTCTTAGCCACCATGAAGGTCCATTGGGGCCCAAACATCAGAGTAGAAAATGTTGTAAATAAATAAGGTTTGGCAGTAGATTTGTTTGTCTAGTCTGACGAACTATTTCTCTTAGAGAATCCTGTCTCTACATAGGAAATTCTGTAGTTAATTGTGTTTTCTTTTTTTCTTTTTAGGAATATAAATTAGTTTGGGTACATAAGTTAACAGACCACAGACTACATAAACAAAGAAAATTTCCAGCCTTTAATTTCACAGATAAAACGTTTGTGCCCTCTGGAATGTTTTTCCACCCCAACAGTCATTTTCTGTATGTTTATGGAAACCAGGTATGTATTGACAGGAAGTGTTTATTATTAAAACATATATTAAAACAAAGGCCCCTCCCCTTTGCTGTTGGAGCCATTCCAGCAGCAACAGGGGAGTGTCCTGCGTGTTGCCATTGCCGCCAGAATGGCTCCAACAGCAAGGGGGAGGGGCCGTTGACTCCGGTGTAACTGAGTCTTGCAGAACTACTTGCCTCTGCTCCAGTCTAGCTACGCCACTGCCAGTTATTCTCGAAAAGGTTAACTGACTTTTCCTTAATTAAAATTGTAAGTTTATCCATTTCAGCATAGTCCAAAACTTTCAGCCACCAATGTTCCAGTGAAGGTATCTCCGAATTCTTCCAATATTGTGCATATAAAATTCTTGCCACAGCTATCATATATAAAAACAAAGTTTGAAATTTTTCGCCTACATGAACATCCCTCATACCCAACAAAAAGGTTTCTGGTTTCATTTGAACCTTAATCTTTAAAATCAACTCAATCTGTTTATGAATCTGAGTCCAATACTTCTTTGCTTGGGGGCATGTCCACCACATATGGTAAAAAGTTCCTTCTTGCTTTTTACATTTCCTACAGCTATTCGTCACCTTCTCATACATTTTTGCTAATTTGCTTGGGGTTATATACCATCTATACATCATTTTATACATATTTTCTTTAATATTAACATTTAATGTAAATTTCAACTGCTTTAACCATAGTTGTTCCCATTGGTCCATTAAAACAACATGACCTACATTTTTCGCCCAATGAATCGTAATTTCTTAACCTGTTCTTCTTCTGTCTCAAACTTCAAAAGCAATTTATACATTTTTGAGATTACCTGGTCTTCAGATTTTAATTGTACCTCCAATATTGATTCTTCTTCTACAAATCCATATGCCTTCTTGTCCACTTTAAATCTCTCCAAAATTTGAACATATACAAACCATTGGCAATTAAAGTCTTCTTCCATTAATTTTTCTCTTGACTTCATTGTACAGTCTCCTTGTGAAAAATTTAATAAATTTCTGTATTAGTCCTTTCTCTTTTGGCACGCTTCCACCAAAGTGCGCTTCATATGGTGCAACCCATAATGGTATTTTCTCATAAAACCTCATTTTATTTCTATTCCAAATTCTCCATAATGCATGTCTAACATAGTGTTTTTAATGCTTTATTATTCTATTATTTTATAGAAAAGAAAAAAGGAAAGGAAAAAAAAGCAAACATTACATAGATATAGTCCAAAGTAATTTACAGATTAAACCAAATAACACACACAACCCTACGGATATATAAGCAGTCAAGACATTAAGTAGTTATATCTTCAGTATATACTTGAGTATAAGTTGATCTTATAGATAAGTCAAGGGCAATTTTAAGCCAAAAATCATGAAATTTGCTATGGCCCATAGATAAGTCGACTGTAAAACTTTAGGGGTGTATGAAATTCTTTAAAAACGATTTACCAGTAATTGTTCTGAGGCAACAACAAAAGTTTGAGGTGGGTAAAAAAAGAGCCATTTTACCTTGTTCTGAAGCAGCACAAAATGGAACTCTTCTCCAGACAGGATGAAAGGCGAAGGAGATTATGAGAGTTGTAATCTTTATGAGGACTGTTATAGAAATACATTACTGTATTCCTCACAAAGCCTAGAACTCCCATAAGCTCCTTCACTTTTCTTTCTTCTTGGTTGGAGAATAGTACATCATATAAAATGTGTGTGTGTGTGTGTGTGTGTGTCTATTACATACATACATACATACATACATACATACATACATACATACATACATACATACATACATACATACATACATACATACATACATAGGTAAAGGTAAAAGTTATCCCTTGACGTTTTAAGTCCAGTCATGTCCAACTCTAGGGTGTGGTGCTCAGCTCCGTTATGAAGTCGAAGAGCCAGCGCTGTCCAACGACGCTTCCATGGTCATGTGTCTGGCATGACTCTTCTTGCCACAGTGCGTAGCATGCAGCTGGACACGGAATGCTGTTACCTTCCCGCAAGCTGTACCTACTTATCTACTCACATCAACATGCTTTCGAACTGCTAGGTTGGCAGGAGCTGGGCTGAGCGGTGAGTGCTCACCCCATTGCGTGGATTTGAACTGCTGACCTTTCAATCGACAGCTCATGGTTCAGTGGTTTAACCCACTGCACCACCCCGCAGCCCCACATACATATATGAAGGGGAGAAGGGGAGCCACATGGTCTGCAATCGACCTCCTTGGATGCACACCAGCTTTGAAGCTGGTGTGGTTCCAAGATGGCCATGTAATGTCGGCCCAGGCTGCGACAGGTGGACTGGCTAACCAAGGGGACTGAATTTACTGACTGGTAGAATAAGCTGCCACCACCCTGTTACGCCAGCCCAACAGCTCCATGAAAAGCTGGGGTCTCTGGGCCAGATCTCATTGCTTGCAAGGCAGGTCTTTCCTTCCAACCTGAACAGCCAGACTCAAGCCTCAGAGTTTCTTGAAACTTCAGCTGGTAGCACTGGTAGTAGTGAACCAAGCGGTCAGACAGGCTGGGTAGAATCTGTTTCCCTTGTACTTACACACAGAAACAAGACTGTAAAATATATTCTTGGTTTATTAAATAGAATTAAAGGTTACAACATGGAAGGCATCAAGTAAAGGTCCTTTGTAAGGCATAATTATGCAAGACAAACAGTCTAAATAAAGCTACCTTCCTAAAACTAACTAGTTCCTAACACTCATCCAATGGTTAGATCTCTCCTGAACACGGATAGAGTGCTTGGTAAGCGATCTATTCCACCAAACATGATAGGGACAAACCTCCATTTTGGCTGGGCAGCAGCATGTCTTCCATGGACAAGAAGAAGCTCCGCATCTTTGTTCCTTGCCCCACGACTTGCCAACAACTAGGCAAACTTAGCATTCTCTTATACCTGGAAACTGGGGAATAGCCGTTCAGAAATTCGGACCAACCAAAACTTCTTAGGCCCTTACTTAATCTTACTCCAAGTCCCCCTCCCAACTGGAAGATGCAGGTGCAAATCGCTTGCAATTAGTGTGTCGTTGGTGAGTACCAGGGCGGACCCACCAGCACAAAGTGAGGACTGGCCAGGCTTTTTACTCCAATATAGTGGGTCCTGCTCTCAGCTTCTTACTAATGAGCTATGTTCCCAGCAGCTGAGCTAGCTGTCCATTTTAAGTTCATTCAGAGGCTTGACTTTTAGCTAAGAATTCAAAATGGAGTCAAACCAAGCTAAGATGGAGTCAGGCATAGGCCTTGTTTTTCACAGTCCCTCCCTAAACAGTTAGTTACGAACAAGCCAATGCAGCATGCATGCTTGGCGGCGTACCCCTTCACAGGCTGAGCTCTCACTCTCCCCCGCTTCGTGAACATGCGAGTGCCGCTGCGCCAATACCAGTACATATATAAGCAGGCACCTCAGTCAGTCTAGTGAGCAGTGTTCAATGAGTGGGTTCTTCCGGGTCTTCTCTACATATGGTAGCTTTTGTCATCATTTTAAGTTAAGTTTTAAATTTTTCAATTTGTGCAATCAGATATGGATCAGTATATGGTTGAACTATATTAATTACAAACATTTTGCTAACATGAAGGGTACATTTTATGGAAATAGGCTGCCAAGTGGAACGCAAATGAAAAAAGGTTGGGAACCACTGTTGTACATGACCACATCATTTGCTTAAGCAATGCTTCAAATAAATTACAATGTCAACGTTTAGATTACCGTATTTTTCGCTCCATAAGACGCAGCGGACCATAGGACGCATGTGTTTTATGGAGCTAAAAATAGGGGAAAAATATTTGTAACTTACTGGGGCTTCGGGGAGGCCTGATGGAGTCATTCACAGATCACAAATGGTGTGTGTGTGTGTGTGTGTGTGTGTGTGTGTGTGTGTGTGTGTGTGAGAGAGAGAGAGAGAGAGAGAGAGAGAGAGAGAGATGCAATGCAATGGATCTGATGCTGATCCATTCATTACCACTATCATGCTCCTACAGACAACTCTGAGAGATGGACCTGCTTAACAACTCACAGAACTATTGTTTTTTTGTTGCTAATAGCTCTCTCTAGTGAATTCATCCTTGTCCCTTTCAAAACACTTGCCCTTAACATTGATTCAATTAAGTCATTTTGTTCCATTTGTTGTTGTTGTTGTTCAGTCGATAGTTCAAAATGTCTTCTTCTTTTTTACCTTACCTGGGCTGGCGGGGTCTTCGGGGAGGCCTGTGCGACCCTCTGCAGGCCTCCCCGGTCTTCAGATCGGAGATAAAGGCTATTTTCGGCCATTTCCGGGTTTTGGAAATGCCCAGGTAAGGAAAAAAAATTTTTTCCCTTAACCATTCGCTCCATAAGACGCACACTTATTTTCCCCCTATTTTGGGCGGGGGGGGGAAAGTGCGTCTTATGGAGAGAAAAATACGGTATTTAATCAACCCCTTAACAGAAGCGTCACCTAATATGGGGCGGTGGGGCGGCGGGCCCCAGGGCGCAGGGGCGCTGAGGCTCTGGGGGGGGCCTCCTTCAAATTGCATTTTTTCTTTTTTTGCTTTTCCCCACTTTTTAAAAATGTTTTTCCGTGATTTTAAGTTTTAAAATAGCATGTATGTGTGTATGTATGCTTTATGGGGTGTTCCAGCGACGATCTTCTTCCTGCTCCCGGGCGCAGCTTCTCCCTGCGCCTGGGCGCGGACTCCGTAACGACCCAGCAGCGCTTTCCGGAGTTTGCGCATGCGCAGAGCCACGGAGTTTCCAGGGACGTTCTGCGCATGTGCAAAATCCGGAAACCGCTGCTGGGGGCGTTACGGAGTCCGCACGCGGGCGCAGGGAGAAGCTGTGCCTGGGCGCAGGAAGATCGTCGCTGGAACGCCCCATATTCAAGCTAAGTACCGGCAAAGCACACATACATGCCATTTTAAAACTTAAAATCACGGAAAAACATTTTTTTTAAAAACCCAAAAAACTGTCAAAAATAGGTTTCGAAATCGAAACCTTAAATTTTTGACAGTTTTATTGGGGGCTTCGGGGGGGCGGCCCCATTAGCGGGGGCGCCTGGCGATACCTCTGCCCCTTAATATAAAGGGATTGTGGTGTCCAGTCAACTCCAGTCAATAATATTTTTTGTTGAATTTATCACAATTTGAGATTCATAGATATTGTGGTTTTAGTAGTTAAAACTATAGTACAGTAGTTAAACTCATTTTCCATTGATTCTATAACAGGGGTAGCCATAAATGCTTAAGGTAAGAGCCACATACAATAAACTTCAGATGTCTGAAAGTTGCAATATTTAAGAAGCATTTAAATTATTAAATATATTTACTCACCATGATCATTAAACTTATGTTCTCTGGAAGGAGTGGGGGGGGGGATTCCTGACCAATGGGATATCCTTCTATTCCAGCGGTTCTCAAATAGTGGGGCGCGCCCCCCAGGGGGGGCGCGAGGCCCCACAAAGGGGGGCTCAACCACCACAGTCGCCCTCCACACGCTCCGACGCCGGCCCAGGAGCCGGCCTCAGAGCGTCCGGAACGGCCGGTGCTCCAGGGCCTTCTGAAGGCCCAAGCGTCAATCCGGGTATTTTTGATGTTTTCGCTCATGCGCAGAGACGAAAACGGGTCTGCGCATGAGCGAAAACATCAAAAATACCCGGATTGACGCTTGTGTCTTCAGAAGGCCCTGGAGCGCCGGCCGTTCCGGACGCTCCGAGGCCGGCTCCCGGGCCGGCCTCGGAGCGTGCGGAGGGTGACGCGAAGGGGGGGCGCCACCCCCCAAAATCGGGTGACGGGGGGGCGCGGGGAAATTTTTTTGAGAACCACTGTTCTATTCCAAGAAGACAGGGTCGCTAGGCGATTTAGTCTCCAATGTAGGAGGGCACCCCGCCCCCAGTTCGGCCCTGCCTTCTCTCAAGTCAGGTCGCTCTTTTTCAAAGCTCTTCAGCTTACCATGTTTTAAGCTTCTCTTTTTCTATATTCTATTTTTCTTCGTTATTTCCCTCTCTCACTGTACCTTTTCCTCTGTTCGCTGTTTATCTCCATCAGAATATGGCAAAGAGTGGTCAGGGAGGGTGCTTGATGGCACTTTTGGCTTGGCGGGGCCAAAGGCCTGCTTTTCCTCAGCGGCGTGTCACACTTTCCACACAGCGCCAGCCAATACTGAGGGGGTCGAGCGGAAGGACACCCAGAGGTGTAGCCAGCTTCCGCTAGGGGGGCAGGGTGACTTGGCACCCCCACTGAACGTGACACCCCCACATGATGTCACAACCCCGCCCACAGGGCGTGATGTCACATGCCCCACCTCAAACCCTAAAAAATGAATCCCCCCTGAATTTCCGCACTGTGGCCAAAAAAGCATCCCCCACCCCCCATGGTTTTCTGGCCGCTTTTAATTTTGCCTTTTTTCCCCACAGGTGTGGATTTCTGAAGATGGAGGCAACACTTTTCTATTGTTAATTAAATTAATAAATGAGAACGTTGTAAAAACAGATTCATGTGTTTACACCCAAGCTATTATATTTGTAACTAGCAATGGAACCATTTTCTACACCAAGGCAGGTAAGAAAAATAAAAGAAATTATTATTATTGTTATTGTTATTGTTATTGTTATTGTTATTGTTATTGTTATTGTTAAAAAGAATTTGTATCCCGCCTTTCTCCCGGCAAGGGCACTCAAGGCGGCTTACAACATTAAAATAACATATACATTAAGATAATTAACAAATAATTAAAACAAACAAACCCAGTGGGTCACCTATATTTACATTTGTTAAAAGCCATTTGTTAAAAGTTAAAAGTCAGCCCACCATGTCGGACATCGAATGCTAGTCTAAATAAAAATGTCTTAAGGCCCCGCTGAAAGGTCTCTGAAGAGGGAGCCATTCTTAATTCTAGGGGGAGGGAATTCCATAATTTGGGCGCCACAGCCGAGAAGGCCCTATTCCGCACTGCCATCCCCCTCACCTCCGTCAATGGCGGCATGGTTAACAGGGCCTCCCCCTGATGACCTCAGAGTGCGGGTCGGATTATAAGGAAGGAGGCAGTCCCTCAAATACCCTGGACCCGAGCCATTAAGGGCTTTAAAAGTCAAAACTAGCACTTTGAATTGTGCCCGGAAACTAACCGGCAGCCAGTGTAGCCGCCGAAGCAACGATCTGACTGAGTCGAACCGACAAGCCACAGCAACCACCCGGGCCGCCGCATTCTGCACTAGTTGCAGTTTACGGACAGTCTTCAAAGGCAGCCCCACGTAGAGCGCATTACAGTAATCTAGTCTAGATGTCACTAGGGCATGGGTCACTGTGGCCAGGTCTGCACGATCCAAGTACGGTCGCAGCTGGCGCACCAGCCGAAGCTGGGCGAAAGCCCCCCTGGCCACAGCTGCCACCTGGGAATCCAGGAGCAGCTGCGCATCCAGGAGAACCCCCAAGCTGTGGACCTGCTCCTTTAGAGGGAGTACAACCCCATTCAGAGCAGGATGATGATCCAGTACCTGAGTCGTAGACTTCTGGACCAAAAGAACCTCTGTCTTATTAGGATTTAATTTCAGCTTGTTTGCCCCCATCCAGCTCCCAACTGCCTCCAGACAACGATTCAGGACATCGACCACCCCCTTGGAGTTGGGTGGAAAGGAGAGAAAGAGCTGGGTGTCATCAGCATACTGATGACTCCCTACCCCAAACCCCCGGATGACCTCTCCCAGCGGCTTCATATAGATATTAAACAGCATGGGGGATAGAATTGACCCTTGTGGCACCCCACACCTCAAGGGCAAGGGTGCCGAACAAACATCCCCCAGCACCACCTTCTGGGATCTATCAGCCAGGAAGGAGTGGAACCACCTCAGAATGGAACCACCTCAGAATAATAACCACCTTATTATTATTATTATTATTATTATTATTATTATTATTATTATTATTATTATTAATAATAATAATAATAATAATAATAATAATAATAATAATAATATCAGTATTTATATACTGCTTTTCAACAAAAAGTTCACAAAGCGGTTTACAGACAAAATAAAATGATTAAATGGCTCCCTGTCCCAAAAAGGCCAACAGGAGCCTTCAGAATTGCTGCCTTAGACTTAACATTTTTTTTTATTCTCTGACACTTTTATTGAGCTCTCTGTTCCAAGACATATTTGTAATAGCAAGATCTGGTGCACATATTGTTTATATGTCCTTGTGTTCTTCCTCTGTAGGTTTAAACAGATTTGCCCGGCTTGCAACTGTGACAGAAAACATCTTCGCCATGTATTTTGACCACCTGGGTGTTTTAAATCGGATTACTTTGAATGCAACAAATTCTGACAGGCTATCAGTTTCTGTGTTGAATGTGAACAAATTATTGCAGGTTTAATATACATTTTTGGGTGTATCCTAACCCTACTGTGCACAGAAGGAGGTGGGACTTAAAAGAGCTTCACTTGCTGCTGCTAATGATGAGGAAGAATATATGCTACTTTTCAACAAAAAAGTTTGCTAAGCAGTTTACATAGCAAAAGAAAAGATGTTTCCCTGTACAAAACAGGCCTATGATCTAAAAAAAAAAAAAAAGACATAAGAGACACCAGCAAATAGGCCCTGGAAAACACATTATGCTAGCATGAATAGGAACAATTGCTGCTCTTCTGCTAAATTTAAGAGAAGCATCACTTAAAAGGTGCCTCTTTATCCAGTTAAGAGGGATCATTGTCAGAAGTACCGTCAATATATACTCAAACATAATTTTTTTTTAAGCATGGCTTGGAAAACATACAAATTTAACAAATGCTAGAGAACACTTTTAATATTATTTAAAATATTTAACATTGCATATAGCGTGTAATAATATAGTGGGCCCTTCTCATCTGCGGGTTAGCCATCCACGAATTTGACTCAACGTGGATAGCTAACCCCGGAAGTAGGAGTCCCACTGGGGGCGAGGGGGCAACGCCACAGTACCTTATTTTTCAGCTGCACTGGGTCTACCACCCATTTCTCGACTCCTGCGCACCTTCTAACTAGTCCAAACTGCTACAGACAGTTTAAAAAAATGATAAAAGTGTCTTTCTCTGGTAGAGGCAGGGGGGGGCATTCCTGACTGTTTGGGAAAGCCACTCCCACTAGCAGGAGGCAGGGCGAATCAAAGATGAAATCAAAGATCCTGGTTTTAGAAGTAGGTTTTCTCTGTGCCAGGTGCAGGGGAGTGGCAGCAGGAAACAGGTTATCTTGTTGGGTGTGTACTCCTTGAGGCATCTGGTGGGGCCACTGTGTGATACAGGAAGCTGGACTAGATGGGTCTTTGGCCTGATCCAGCAGGGCTCTTCTTAAGTTCTTATGTCCGTATGTTCTTATGCAGTCTCTTCCTCCAAGGAGGGCTTCCCACCTCCCCAGACCAGCCCTGCCTCTGCTAAGGCAGGAAGTGAATCCTCTGAGCTCTGTAGCTCAGTGTCTTTCTTTAGATTTTTCTTCTCCTCTACTTCCTTTTTGATCACCTTTTTTCTCCCTCTGCCTCCCTAGTCAGGGCCTGGTCCTCACACAGACAAAGGAGAGTTTGTTTGTTTGTTTTTTCAGCAGACTTTCTACAGCAGCGGTGGGGAACCTCCAGCCCCAGGGCCGGATCAGGCCCCCGGGGCCATCCGGTCCGGCCCCCAGAGAGATTGCCGGGAGGCCGCCCAACCGGCCCCTGGAGGCTCCGCCGGGTCCGCGCGTCACCTCCGGAGGCCGGGAGAGGGCCTTTGCATGTCCTCCCCGGCCGCCGCCTCGACCCCTTCTCACCAGGTCGTTGGCCATTTCGCACATGCGTACCACGCCAATGAGGGCAAGCTCTTGCCCTCTTTCCCTCATCGGCATGGTACGCCAGAGGTGACGCGCGGACCTGGCGGCGGCTTCAGATGGTGAGCGCGGAGCCTCCGGAGGCTGATGGGGGCGGGGGCAAAAATTAATTAAATAAAAATGGTGCTCGGCCTTACGGCCGGCCCTCAAGCAAATTTCTAATATTTAAAACGGCCCTCACCAGGGAAAAGGTTCCCCGCCCCTGTTCTACAGCCATGACTGCGGCCTGTAAGAACATTTTCCCCATGCTACTGCATAAGGGAGACTTCTGGCCTACAAGTTTTCAGGCCTAGCATGCCTTTTTCTCTGTGCTACTGCATAAGGGAAGCCTGCGGCCTACCTGCCAACCTAGACATGGCAGGCTTTCCTCCCAGTGCTATTGTATGAGGGAGGCCTCTGGCCTACAAGCTGAGTGACAGGTCTAGCATGCTCTTTTCCCTGTGCTACTGCATAAGGGAATCCTGCGGTCTATATGCCAACCTAGTCCTGGCAGACTTTCGTCCCTGTGCTACTGCATGAGGGAGGCCTGTGACCTACAAGTTGACAGGCCTAGCATTCTTTTTTTCCTGTGCATGAGGGAGGCCTGTGGCTTATATGCTGACTTAGACCTAGCATGCTTATTTCCCTGTGATACTTCATGAGGGAGGCCTACATGCCAACTTAAGCCCGGCAGAAACTCTTGACAGGAGTGACAAAGAGGAGGGCACCCAGAAGCAGCCTCGGAGCCCTCACAGTATTTTTGGCAGGAAATACAGCAATCATCTCACTGGCGATTCCCCATTGCCAGATCTGTCAACGCAACAGCCCAGGGCTCAGGTCTAAGTCAGAGCTCAGCTTTGCCATACTCGGAGAACTACTGCAGTCGCAAAGCTGTGAGAGCACCACGGAACTCCTTGATCCACCTTGCCTTCCCCATCTGGTTTGGTTGGGTCTGGCAGGCCTGCACATTTGCCGCCTTCGCTCATGGGCCCAACGCACCCTAGCTACGGCCTCACCTTCTCGCCCTATGCCTGGGTGGAGTCGGGTAGAGTGCATTCTCCGCTGCCTTGTGCTGCCCAGGAGGACTCAGTTTTGCCATGCTCAGGTCACAACAGTGGTGGAAAAGCTGTGGTAGAGTCGTGGAGTTCCCTGACCCACCTCGCACCACCCACCTATGCTGGCTGGCTTGGTAGGGTCTGGCAGGCCAGCACATCCAGCGCCCCCCTTCACGGGGCCTAGCCCAATGCACCCTAGCTACAGACTCCCCTTCTCACCCTGTGCCTGGGTGGAGTTGGGTAGAGTGCATTCTCCCTGCCTTGTGCTGCGCCCACACTATGCCAGCTGCACGAGAGGCAAGAGAAGAGGGAGAACATGGCAAACTCAGCAACAGCCGTCCCAGCATCCACAATACCAGGTATGGAGCCGGGGATGTGTTTTTGAGGGGGGGGGTTGATCCCAGGCTGTCCCCCTCTCCCAACCAGTTTCTCAGTGATGCTGGGGTCATTACCTCCTCAGCCTTGCTCAATCCCTTGGGAAATCAGGCCAGAATGCAGCTCCTGGAAAAGGGGACGCGGCTGAGCTGCGGACGCCAGGCTACTTGGAACAGAGTAGAGTGCAGGTACACCAAAGTCGGGGGACAAGCCAATGGGACATGGGGGCATCTGTAATGTATTCCCTTCCCCGTTTAGAGGGGTTTCCTGGGTTTACGGCGTTTGGACCCCTCACGAAATCCCAGAGAGTGGCTGTGGCTCAGTGATAGAGCACACACCACTCATGCAGAAGGTCATAGGTTGACTCCTGGTATCTCCAGGTGGAACAGAGAAAGGATCCTGTCTAAATCCTGGAAAGTTGCTGTATGTCCATTTGGGCCCAAATATCCCTCGGCCTCTGAGAAGGTGGTAGACTCAGAATCTAACTATGCTTCCTTTTCTAACCATGCTTCCTTTTCTAAGTTGCTATTTCCACAAGGAACAGCTAAGCCAGCAGTGATACTCTTTCCATGCTCTTTCTAGGGTTGTGGAATCTGAGTGGGATACACCGCTACAGTCCAAACCCACACTCAGTGTGGCTGGTAAGCATTATTCTCTACCACAGAATATGTTGAGCTCTTAGGTGCTGGGGGTCGACACAACTGTGGCTGCCTTTTCCCTATTCAGCCACCATCCCAGTCGAGGGAAAGGGAGGGCTCAAGGATCCTTGTGACAAAGGGTCGAGACTGTGTTCAAAAGAATTTCAAGTTTTCAGCTTTTGCCCTACGTGCCTTGGCAGCCAACTCTATCCTGACAAGGGCTGCCTTCCCATGGGCACAAGAGCTAGCATCTTCAAGACATTGCTCCCCAAGGCAGCCAGAAATTGTCTGAAGAGGATATCGTTAGCAGCAGCCTTTGCTGCTGATTCCTCTTTGGATGCATTACACATTAACGCCAGGGCTATCGTCTCCAGTGTGGTGGCTCGGCAAAACATGGCTTAGGCATTGTACCTTAGGAAGTGTACCTTGGGCCACAGTCTCATCTAGTGGGTATTCCCCTTTCAGGGTCCAAGCCTTTTGGTCAAACTTTGGACCCAGTGCTAGTGGAATAGGACAAGCAGAAGGTTTTTCCCACATCACACAGGGAAGGACATAGGAACAGGCAGATGCCACCATTTCAGGCCTCTCGCCTGCCCTTTCATCTGAGGGAGCAGCCAAAACCTCAGTTAAAGTGGAACACGGCCCTTTTCTTTCTTCCCCCAAAGGCAGTCTTAGGGATGCCTCCTTCCAGGAGACTTCCAATTCCACCAAAGTCCAATGATATGCCTGATGCCAGACTTTCTAGAAGCACCATTCCCATAGGCAGCTGTCTCTACCACTTCGTGCAGTATTGGTTTCTGATCACCGGCGATGTGTGGATGCTGGGGATGGTCAGCAAAGGGTACTGCCTTTCAGGCTGACAGGTGCTCCCAAGGGTTGAGGGTGTCAATAGCCCTTGTGACTCACCTATGTATGTAGGGGGTGTTTTCTTTACCCTTATCTGAATAACATTCTGATTAGATCCCGGTCCAGTGCATAGGCCCTGCAGAATGTTCAGCGAAGAGTGTGCTCAGTACTAAGCAGGCACTGGAACATCTAGGACTCCAGCTGGACACCAAGGCCTTCTGAATTTTGATTCTGAAGGCAGACGGTGCAAGCCGTTGGAGTTGGTCCAAAGGACACAACTGGCAGATCAGCTGGATGTCATGACACTAACCAAGCTCCTGGGCATGATGGTCTCGTGTCAGGATATGCTGTTGGTTCAAGTATCATACTTGTCAGTTGCAGTGCTTCCTTCTTCCTCATCACTTTCCCACACCCTTGCAGTTGTAAAACGACCTAACTGGGTGGGTAGTCAGAGACTCAAGGGGTGATCCCAGGGGAACCAGATTGCAGGGTGATCGCTACGGATGCCAGCCTTCTGGGACACGGGGCGCATATGGACAAAACCATGACATAAGGTTTTCCAGGGCTATCGATATAGGAGCACTGGATGCTTCAGCACTGGGTGAACCTGTTGACACTAGGTCCACTGGTCCACTCCCAGCCACTGCTATTCCAGCTGATAGCCTGGAGGTTGAGGGGTTCATACTGACTCACTGCAGCTATTCCAGCAAGGTTCTGGATAACTTCTTGGCATCCAGGCTTCAGTCCACCAAGAAGGTGCACAGCTCAACCTAGCAAACATTCTTCTTATGGTGTGTTTAAAGGGGAATTGGGGCTATCACGGTTGAGCAGGTTCTCGACTTCCTTCAGGACTCTCGGGATGGGGTCTTAGTGCAAGCACCCGGTGCAGACAGGTTGCAGCTCTCAACAGGACTCTAGGAGTGGGGCCCGGAGAGAGTCGATCCGCTCAGGCCCACCTTAATCTTTTCCTTAAGGGGGTGACCCTGATCAATCCACCAACAGTTCTCAGAACTCCTAGCTGGGATCTCAAATGGGTACTTTAGTGCTAATGAGTCCTCCTTTGAATCTCTGCTAGGGTTCCACTGAAGGAGTTCTCCTATAATGTTCCTTTCCTAGTAGCCATTACATCGGCTAGGCGGATTAAAGTCAGGATTAGACTTAGACGCTTTTTGGTCAATCCCTAACTCGGTATATTCCATAGGGACAGTGTGGCGCTGAAGGTAGTCCCCTCCTTTAGCCAAGGGTAGCTTCTCCTTTCACTGTTCCCAGGATCGGATTCTACTGTCTTTTGTCCTAACACTTCTCCAAAAGGGGAAAAAGCCTGGCATACTCTGGATGTCAGGCGAGCCCTGGGAGTTTACAGCAAACGGACCAGGAACCCTTGCCATACGGAGGCCCTGTCTGAGTCACTTCAGGGTCGAAGCACCAGGAGAGAGCCTCTGCCACTGCCTTGGCTCAGTGGTCACGGGCTTGTATTGCTTTGGCACACAAATCCTTGGACAAGGAACCTCTCTTGTGTGTCACTGCTCACTCAGGGAATCAGCCATTTCACCAGCCTTGATGGTTTTTCCTCTCTGGTGGATATCTATAGGGTGGCCACTTGGGTGTTGGTACACACCTTTGCCAAGCATCATGAGGTGGATACTGCAGCCTTGGCTGATGCTGTTTCGACAGGCGAGTTTTGTAGAGAGTAGTGAGGCCCTGAATGATTCCGCCTTGTCTGGCCCACCCCAGTATCCAACAGCTCTGACATATCCCAAACAGTCAGGAATGCCCCCCCTTCCTCTACCAGAGAAAAATGGAATTTCTTACCTGAGAATTCCTGTTCTGGGGAGAGGAAGGGGGGGCATTCCACCCACCTCTTCACCAGCCTCGGCATTTCGCTCTTTAGGGCGATGGACTACTTGTGGGACAGTAGCCAGGGTTTTCAGGGACTTCTGGCATGGGCAGCCTGTGGGTATGAGCCCTCCAGTCTGAATTTAACTGTTCTTAATTGTTTTTCATAATTTCATTTGACTGTCATTATTCTTCAAGCGATTTCACTGTTGATGGCATCTGTTATTATGTGGTGGGATCATGGAGGTGTTTTCTAGCTCTCCAGGACTGGTCTGGGGAGGTGGGAAGCCCTTCCTAGAGAGGAGACATCATCTGTGATTCGCCATTGCCCTGCCTCCTGCTAGTAGGAGTGGCTTTCCCAAACAGTCAGGAATGCCACCCTTCCTCTCCCCAGAACAGGAATTCTCAGGTAAGAAATTCCATTTTTCTGGTGACAACATAAAACAGGAAGTCGCTTTTGATCACCTTTTTACAGCCATTTGGATGAGTCAGAAGGCACACCAGGAGTCGAAAATTGGGCAGTGGGCCTGGCGCAGCTGAAAAATAAGTTACTGTGGCACCACTCTGCCCCCATTGTACTATTAAAACAACACCTTCAGTGGGCCCCAATACATTGATATGTGTTCAGAATCTTTTCTTAAGCTACTTTAGCAGGGTTTATAGCAATGAAGTGATGAACATGAAGAGATGAGTAATCTGACTTTCTTGCTTTGTTTCAGGAGGATGATTTCGGTTTTGATGGTGCTTTATCACTGCAGTATATCACTGAAGAGCAAGTACTCTTTTTTAGTCATGCGCCAGTGGTTCCAGGAGCAGTGCAAACAGAGCCAAGATTCTATAGCTTACACAAAGACAAAGCATTAGTATATAAGTAAATATCAGCCACAATAAAAGTTTTTAAAGCTATTCATCATCATCACCATCACCATCACCATCACCACCACCATCTTAAATGAGCCCAGAGCTGAATCATACCATTGCTGTTCACTCTGGAAAGGAGATGTATTGGTGAGGTAGAATTTTATTTTCAGTTGCATCTCTTTACGATCTATGTTGGAAAATCTCACTGACCTCAATAGTTACATTATCCTTGTGCATTTTGGTCTTACATACAACATGGCTGTCCTTGGGACTTAGCAGCAGTCTGTGTCAGATCTGTATTTGTGCCCTCTACTGCCTTCATCCCTAATACTGCTATGATTACTATGATTCGAATGTGTATGCATGGTGGTGTGTAACACGAGGGCACTGAAATGGTCCACTTTTATTTGGCTCTGGAAAAAAAGTTCCCAGATCACAACAATGTCACAGTAATGAATTTCAAGTAGTGAATCTCTTTTATGCAGAATAACTTGGGTTTCTTACAATAACAATCTGTTACAAATGTCAGTATTTCTGATTGTATAACAAACGCCCATGAGGTTTATGACCACATGTGTTCCTAAATGTCAAGTCTGATAAATGTACCAACAAGGGAGCACGTCATATGTAGTAACAATAAATATGTGTTTCATTTGAATTTAGGCCTGGAGGATCAGGTCTAATTTCCAAGGTTTTCACGTCTGGGAATACTCCACATTTTTTATCAGTTGCCCTTGTAGACATTCTGGATCGGTATCCTACCGAACCCGGCACCAGCAGCCCTTGCATATTTAATGATTTGTTAATTGATGGCCCTGCAGTCGGCACTACCGCGTACAGGCTTCATCTTCATAATGCAGGTGTGTAACTCACATAGCAATGAAGTCATTTGGGGATGGGAGTCACTTCATTTACATATGCCAGTCACTTTTTTGTACATCTGAACCACACTTGTCCATTATCAGTGTTTCCCAAACCCTGGCTAGCTGAAACAGAAACATTGGAAGCACATCATTCTGACATCTGAAATGTCTTACTTGCAACTATTATTGCAATGTACTGTATGTGGGACTTGCACCAGCCTTTGAAGATGGGTTGGAAACTGTACTGTTGAATGTAGTGGCCAGAATACTATTGCTTTTCATTTGGAGCCTGTTATGATGATTCTGTGCAAATACGTTTCCCAATTTAAAGTGTTGATCTTGATCTTTAAGACCTGATTGCCTGGGTCCATGTTATTTATTCTCTGGTAGAGGAAGGGGAAGGGCATTCCTGACACTTTGAGAAAGCCATTCCCACTATCTGGAGGCAGAGTAAATTGCAGATGAAGTCTCCTCCTCCAGGGAGGGCTTCCCATTTCCCCAGATCGGCCCTGCCTCTGCTAAAGCAGGAAGTGAATCCTCTGAGCTCTGTAGCTCAGCATTTTTCTTTAGAGTTTTCTTCTCTTTTTTTCCCTCTGCCTCCCTAGTCAGGGCCTGGACCTCACACAGGCAAAGCAGGGTTTGTTTGTTTTCAACAGACATTCTATAGGCTTACCAGATTTTCCAGGGACCCGGGGAGGGGGCGGCGGCAGTGACATCACAGGGGCATGTCCAAGAATTGTGACATCACGTGGGCTGGAAAAATCAACACAAATAAATAAATAATATAAAAAGTGGATTTTTGATGTGCCAGGACTTCAAGGGTGTGCAGGGAGGCCTGCGCGACCCTCTGCAGGCCTCCCCGAAGTTTAGATAGATGAAAATGGCGATTTTAGGTCACTTCCAGTTTCACAAAAAAAGCAGCAGCAAAAGGGCTTTGGGAGCTGACAGGCCTTCCTTGATCTATGCAACACCATTCCTATTAAGTTTGGGACCAGGCAGGACTTCAGAAATTGGTGTGCCCTCCTGCCCAGCGTTCTCAAGTGCTGCTGATCCTCCTCCTTAGTGAGCAGGAGTGCTAAAGTGGAGGCACCATTTTTCAGTCTTGCCTGTGCCTCAGGCTGTGACCACACAACACGGGAACATTCTAGCGCCACAGCGCCATCCGCTCAAGTGTTACTAGGTGTTAATAAGAGGCAAGTTATGTCCCCGGGGGCTAAGGGCTCGACTCAGGTGTGTTTGGGTTGGAGAGAGCTAAGAAACTTTCCCAAGTGGATCAGGCAAGCATTCGGGGGGGAGGGGCTTCCACCGCTCCCCAAAGGTTGCCAGTGGGCAATAAGGCTCAAAACTATGTCATGCAGTGGGTAAAGAACCTGGTAGAGGAGGCAGGTTCTGTGAGGTTTAGCCTCCAGCCACAAGGGTCCTGTGGCCGGATGGCAAAGGGAAGACCGGGTCTCTCCCAGTGTAAGTCTAAACGCCAATGTTCGCCAAGTACCTCCTCTGGCTCTTTGGATTCCAGCTGTTCCACCTTAGGGGACCCTCCGCCTAAGTGCTGTAAGTCCCGGGGTTCTCCCAACACAGTCAGGGATACGTCATGCCACTCTCATGGCCATGCGAGTCCCTGCACAGGTAGAGGGACTTGGCTCTCTAAAACTACCACATCCGAGGAATTTTCCTCCAGGTTGGAGGGAGAACTACCTCAGAGGGGAATCTAGATCGCTTTTTTCCCACAGAGGTGTTCCCCAAGTTGTTGGCTAAGGCAGTTAGGGCGCTTGAACGCACTCCTACTGCCAAGGCATAATCTGGTACCACTACTCTAAGGGTGCAATCCTGTGTAACTCTTGCACCAGTTTAGCGATTCCAAAAGGAATCTCTAAACTGAAAGCTGCTCGTCTCTTCAATGTGTACAGTCTCCAGATCAGAACCTTGGGAATCTAGTTGACTTTTTTAACAAGGAGAAAAAATTCTGCATCAACAATTTGCAACAGCTGAGATTTAGACAAATGCTAAAGTAACACAAACCCTGACTGTTTTCTGACTAACCACACAATCCTGTGTAGAAGAAGCCCCGGGGCAGCGCATCGCACAAGTGCCGTAAAGCACTTGCGTAACACCCAGAGAGTAAGCAGCGCCAACGCTGCAGCTGGTGCTACATGCTCTGCTGTCGCCCTGTGCCCACCAGACTGGGTAAGTTCTACACTGGTTGGAGCAGGAGCGGGGGGAGGGCGAACCCGGCAGTGAGGGAGGGCGACCATAGACCACCCGGGGCCTGGAGGGGGCGGGGATACCAGGGGCCGAGACCCCTGATATCCAAAGCTCCCTCCAGGCCCCCGTTGTACCCTGACATGAGCAGTGTGAAAGTACGCCAGCTCCGGAGCTCGCCTACATTCAAGTAGGCCCATTGGGCCTACTGCCGCTTACATGGGGGGAAGGGGACGATCGTCCCATTCTCCCGAGTTGTTCCCGGGCTGCCCCAGGGTAGTCTGGGAACTCGATAGAATGTGGCAGTTGGCCCTTTAGGCCGGCCACTGCATCATACACCGAATTGGGCTGTGTATGAATTCCTATCTTACCAGGGCCACCAGCCTTTCCCACGGGTGTTGGTGGGCTCTCCAATGTGGGGTTCCCTGCTGGAGCTCTGGACAGCTGGAGGAAGAGAGAGTGAGCATCCAGCTGGGAACTTGTTTTCTTCCTTGGCTGGAATGTCATCTGTTTCTCTGATTGGAGGAGTGTCAGCTATCTGGTCACTCTGTTCCATCCCCTTAGATTAGCTGAACTGGTTTGGCTAGCCCTAGCATCTGTGAATCTAATCTGCATTTTCCCTCAGGGCTGTCTGCCAATACTTTCGTAATTTGCCTCCAAGCTGCTGGGGGAAGGGGCAAAAATGCCTCAAACCACAAAAGCACATAAAAATACACAGAGAGGAACAGGGAAAAATACACAGAAGGGAACAGAAAATACGCAAAATAAAAGCATTTTATCACACCACCACTGTTTATAGGTTTTCCAGTTAGGATTTAAACCATATGTTGTTGGCCCTCACAAGTCCACCTTTTTGAACCCCTCCCTTAACTACTCATGAAGGACCTGAATTCTAACATGCTCTTTCTCGTAGCCATCACATCAGCGAGGCAGATGTCGGAATTGGAGGCTCAGCCCTCAATCCAGAATTGTGTCTTTTCCATAAGAACAAGGTGGTGCTGAGGCTTGACCCAGCTTTCATGCCGAAGGCAAACTCAGTTTTCCATTGTGTGCAGGAATTGGTGTTCCCTTCATTCTGACCTGATCCCATGCACCCCAAAAAACAAAATCAAGCAAAAAACTGGCCCAATATAGGTGTGCAGCAAGCCTTGTGTTTTATATGGAGAGGATGGTAAGGCCACATCTGGAGTATTGCATCCAGTTCTGGTCACCACACTTCAAAAAGGATATACTTGAATTGGAAAAGGTGCAGAAAAAAGCGACCAAAATGATTCATGGAGTAGAGCACCTCCCTTATGACTTCTCTCCAAGCAAAGAAATCGACTCCAGTTTACTAAAAGTGGTGATTTAAGACTCCTACTAAGTAACTTTAAACCAGACAACTGGGAAATTGGTATCACTTCATCAAGCCCATCCGTTTCATTAAGAAGTTACTGAACAGTGAAGTAGATACTTACCCCTCTTACCAGCCTCTCCATCGGAACAGCATGTTAGATGCAGTGGACATTGCACAATCCATTGGATGGCAGATCCAATGCAACGTGCCATCCCCACATAGTATTGGGCTGATAGACACTTCTGCACACTGAGTAAGATCAATATCCTATAACAGCCCATGAACTGTGCTCACAAAGGGTAGGTCTAAGGATACACAAAGATATAATCTAACCAACTCGCTGTAATACAAGTCTAGGATTTTTAAAACCCTTCTGTTTCAGATAAGAGTTAAGGCGCTTACAAAACCATCATGCAGAAAAAAGCATTGAAAATGTAATTTTCCCACCCTAACTTCTGCACCCTGTAAGCAATAAAAACATACATGTTGTCTTATAGAATTTTTTGTTTTTGTTTTACAGTGAATCCTCACCAGATATTTCAAAGCTCTGATGTTGAGAAAACAGTGGTTATTCCAGACTATAGCAGTTTCCTCATTATTCAAATTGTGGATGACTTCAATGCTTTAGCAGATGCCACTATGCCTGGTAGAGTGCCTCTAGGCAAAGTCTTTGATAAGGGACAGTGGTTTTTGTATGACTTTGGCAGTACGAATAAAAGAAAATGGAAGATTGTTGTTGATATATGTAGATATACCATACAACAGGTTGATGATCTACCAGTCAATGCCATTAAATACGTGGATCTTGGGTCATCACGGCATTTTACATTCAAAGTAACTCCAATTAATATAGGTGAGTCTTTTAGGATTTTGCATATATGTTTACATGTCTTTCCACTTTTAATACTCTATAAAATGTATACAAAGGTTTTTAAAATACATATAGACCAGGGGTGGCCAAACTTGCTTAATGTAAGAGCCACACATTTCAAATGTTTGAAAGTCGCAATATTTAATAAGCATTTACATTCTTAAATATTATTTACTCACCATGAACATTAAACTTATGTTTTAATCCAATGGACTCTCAGTTTATACCTGGTAAATAATTATAAAGCTTGAAAATTTCTTATTTACCTTTTATATTAATTGTGATGCAAAAAGGAGCTCAGCCAACATATTTCCAAGAGATGCACATTATACGTCACATTATATGGCTCAGGAGCCACAGTTTGGCCACCCCTGATGTAGACAAACTGGTTTTTTTTACATAAGTGTGGGTTTCCAGTATAACTTGCCTGAGAATGACAAAGAGTCTTGTGGCACTTTAAAGACTAATTTGGACTGCAATCCACTTCATCAGAAGTATGGTGAAATGCTCACTACACGTAAGCGTACGCACGTACGTGTGTGTGTGTGTGTGTGTGTGTGTGTGTGTGTGTGTGTGTGTGTGTGTGTGTCCCTAGATATAAAGCAGGGACAAAAATTCAAAACAATAGAGTCAAATGCAGGAAGAAGCACCTAATCTTGAGACAAGCAGTCACTAGCGTCGCTGCAGGGGGCGGAGCTCTAAGTTCCGCCAAGGCTCCGACCCTCTGTTACACCGGAGCACGAAGCGGCCCCACCCCCTCGCCTTTGGAACCATTCAAGGCGGTGAAAGCAGCGGTTCAATGGTTCAATAATCCACATATACGATGGCGGTCCCCCAATACAGTACAGAGGGCTACCCTATCCGCTGATCCGCTAGCCACGGTTTCAATTATCTGTGGATAGCGGATGGCCCCCCTCCCCCGCGACCCCCCCAAGCACCAAGCAGGTGCGTTCCTTTTGAAGAAGAAACTAAGCTTCTGATGCTAAAAGTGCCTGGGGGGGGGGTGTCGTGTGTGACCCCCGCAACCCCCCCAGGGACTTACTTGGGGATGAATACAATGAACAGAGAGTCTCCTAGAGAGGAGACTCTCTAGGCACCTAATCTCCATGGCCTGCAAGGAAGTTGCAGGCCTGTTCATCATCGTGTTCGTGTTGCAGAAAAATGAAGCTTCCGACCTTAAAAGTAAGAGCCTGGGGGGTTCTACGGGGGTCCGCGTGCACCTGTGGGGGTCCGCGTGCACCCGCGGGGGGCCTCAGGTTCGCCCCTTTCTGCGGTTTCAAGTATCCATGAGGGAACGTATCCCCACGGATATGGCGGCCCCCCTGTACCTTACAAAAAGTCACTGCTGCTTGCTGCCTGAGCCCTCTGCTGATTACAAAATGGAGGCAGAAAACACTCCCAGCCCTCTGCCTCACATCCTGTGAGTGCTTCCTGCAGCAGCCAAACAGCTGATTGGCCAAAGAGCAGCAGCCAAACTGCTGGTTTTTAAATCCCCAGCCCATTAGCGGTTCGCCGCTAGATTAGCACTTTGGTGTTTAGTGCCAAACAGCTGATGGGCTGGGAATTTTAAAAGATGTGTCTGGAGTACTTGCCATTGTAGGCTATACGCACTATACCAAAATCAACCACTAGATGGTGCTGAAGGCTCACTTAACGGAGAATTCATTTTACAACAGAGTTTCAAGAACATATTCTTGTCCTTAATTGGGGGCTGCCTGTGCTAGATAAACATGATGTATATTCACAGTTGGTGATAGCAAATTCTAAGCAATACTAAGTCAATTAACAGGATTAAAAAAATCCTTTTCTCAATTGAGTGCTGCAGTGGTGGTATGAAACTGCATTATACAGTCAATTCTCTTTATCCGCTGGGGTTAGGTTTCTGGAAACCCCAGTGGATACTGAATCCATGGATAGCGAATCATTGATCCTATAGAATCAATGGGGTTAGGGGGAGGGATAGCTAACCTGGTCAGGAAGGCCAACAGTGGATAGCATCTGTGAATAAAAATGGTTGCAGATGCTTCGAAATAGCCATGGATAGTTTCAGAATAGCTGTAGATAGCTTCAGAATGGCTGTGGATCAGAAACAGAGCTGGGTCTTCTGGTGGCCAGAGCAGTGACTCGAGATGGTGCCCCTCCAATGCTGGAAGTAATTGGTGGTGATGAAGTCACTGCCAATTGCTTCTGGGTTGCAACCCACTCTGAGCAGCAAACCACTTTTTTTTTCCTTCAATGCTGAGATGGCGAGGTGAAAAGGGTCCGTCGCCCCAGCCCCCCCTGTCACCCCCCCTCCTTTAGCAACAGCCGAAGATCGAAGCGGTGAATATCGCTCCCCCCGGCTGCCCAGGAGGCAAAGGAGGAAGTGGGAGGTGGGTGGCATCGCAGCGAGCAACCCCTCCAGTAGTGGAGCCCAGAGCAGACCACACCAGCCACTTCACGGTAGCTATGCTACTGCTGTGGATGTTTAAAAATGGCTGCAGATGCTTCAAAATGGCCACTGCGGATGCAGCGATTAGCATCATGATGGTCATGGATGGCGCTACATGTGTAACACTCTTGTTCCCACGGATAAGCAAATTCGTGGGAACAGAGTGCGCAGATGGCAAGAACTGACTGTACATTCTAATTCCTCTGATTCTTGCTGTAATCTCCCTTTGAAATATTTCTTTGCTTGGCTTATTACAAAGTTCTTCTATTGGTTCCTGAATGATGATTTTTCTGATGTCAGATTTATGACCATTTATTATTTTGCATAGGACATATTTGTCCTATGTAGACAAAAGAAGGGAAGTGTTGTAAGATGATAGTGTATAGCATGTTGAAGGATGAGCAAATAAATAAGTTTCTGCTAGTACAGTGTAGCTGACATTATTGGATACTGAGTAGATATGAGAATAGAGCTGGTACTGTAGTTTGCAGCGGTATCTGGTCCCTGTATTTGTGTCTCTGTTATACAGTTTTTTGTTGCTAGCAAGAAGTTTTTTAAGATTAGGGGGCTGTAAGCAAATAGAGTAATGGCACAATCCAGAAGAAAAGAAGCACCGGCACAGTGTACATTGAACCGGTGCTTGCTGTCGCAAAGGAAAGAAAGCACTTTGCGACAGTCTAGCCTGTGCCGGCACACGCAAACTGCCATAAGGAGCAGGGTACACCAAGGCAGGTAGGATCAGCGCCAAGAAGCAAGAAGGCAGGAAAGGGCAGGGGAGGAATGGCAGCAGGGCAGGGGGGGAGGGATGGCAACAGGGCAAGTGAAGCAGGCTTGGGAGTGGTAGGGATCGACGGCGCTAACGCACACCCCTTCCCAGACCTGATCCACCAACACGGGTCTTATGAGCACTTTTTTCTCATCATGTGTGCAGTATAAACCTACTGTAACTCCATCTTGGTTTCTTGCTGACATTTTCTGAGAGCCAAGCAGAACTTTGCTTTGCAACCAACTGGTGATGTCAGGCTGAACTCGGGGGGGGGGGGGAGGGGTTCATGCTAATTAAGGCCTGTTAAGGGGAAGGAAGGTTAGAGCCTGTGGGACATCTACAAAGAGCCCTGTTGGATCAAGCCAAAGGTCCATTTAGTCCAGCGTCCTGTATCTCACAGTGGCCCACCAGATGCCTCCAACAGCACACAAGACAACACCTGTATCCTGTTGCCACTCCCTTGCATCTGGCATTAAGAGATAGCCTACTACTGAAACCAGGAGGTTGCATATACATATCATGCCTTGCAATCTGTGATGGACTTTTCCTTCATAAATCTGTTTAATCCCCTTTTAAAGGCATCCAGGTCAGGTGCCATCACCACATCCTGTGGCAAGGAGTTTCACAGATAAATTACACGCTGGGTAAAGAAATATTTTCTTTTATTTGTTTTAATTCTCCCAGCTCTCAATTTTAGTGCATTTCCCCTAGTTCTGATGCTGTGCGATCAGATCCAGCAGTTTGATCCAGCAGGGCTTTTCTTATATTCTTTGGGCTTTTGGTTATCTTGTGTGAAGGTTTGGTTTCACAAAAAGGGAACACTAGGCATTAAGCATTATGATCATTGCTGTTTCATTTCACAGCCTATCCAGTTTTTCATATGCCCCTAATGAAGGTCATAGTTGGAAGACCATCCCTACTGGATGTGAACCCAGAAGGTTACTGGGACAACACTGACAGTTATATCATGGACATTAATATATATAGTCAATTTTTTGAACAGGTAAACAAACAACTTTCTTTAGGATTTCTTGACAAAGCACATGTAGATTCATAGCTCAAAATATTCATATCATATCAAACATATCAATTCATAGCTCAAAATATTATGTCCTTGCTGTTCTCTCAAACCTGTCCACACCATCTACACTACAAACTGATATTGGTTTTAGACCAATATAATTCTCATTCCACACAATAACATGGTTTTAAATTTTAAGTATCAAGGAAGACTAATCCCTTTTTACATTTTTTTAGATATTATCATGCTAATTTGTTTCCTTACGTAGTTTTCTTCCTAGTATAACCATTTGGTCATATTCAAATAAAAACTCACGATGAAATTTAAAATAATTTTCCAATACTGTACATGTATTACCATATAATCAACATTTAAAAGAAGAGAGAGGTCTATCACTTCACAGATGTTAAGTCTATACTCTATATATGTAAGCATAAGAATATATATGCTGGGACATGGCTAGCCATCAATAAAGACTGCTTCATGGGAACGTTCACCTCACACCAAATTAATAGGAAAAAAACACACCACTGACTGTTGTGGAGGTAATCAGACCCTTAGTAGTATGCAAGCTGTGGGATGCACAGGAAAGAGCAGCAATATAAAGAAAAATCCTTGCCTGACAGGATCCCCTCAGATTCTCACAGATAGCAGCTGTGGTAAAAGCTAGGCTGCCAAAACCTGTTGCGCCACTGCCCAGAGAGGTGTTTGTGTGTGACAAGAACCAGGTTCTCTCGCTGCAAGGCGAAGGACTCGAAGCTGTCTATGCTATTGATGAGCGCAGTGTTGATACAATGGTGGCTTTGAGTGAGAAGTCACTGCCACCAGCAACCCTTGTGCCACTCCTGTCAAACTGGCCAAGTGCCTCTGAACCTTGGAGACCCTGGTGTTCAAAGAGAAAGCTTTCCTGGCAGTTAGCTCTGCACCGGCTGTTGAAGACGCGCACCAGGAACGCCGGCAAAGGAGCCGCTTCAGTTTGCCCCACTCTGAGGAGATTAACCACTAGGCTACTAGTGGGAGAAGAAAGAGGAAGCAAAATGTCTCACCCCAACTCCCTGCTGACCCTGAAGGATAAGCTCCAGGGACATCACTGAAATGTAGAGAATTTTTTTGTTGTGGAATATCTATGGAGAGATAAGCTGCGGAGAACTCAAAGACACTACTGCCTGTTGCCTGAGGAAAGGTCAGTCTGGGGATCACAGGAGCCCCTTCCCTCCCAGGAGGACTCAGTTCATCTGACCCTGCCTGTCTGGGAGGGAGGTGCTTCCCAAAATGCCAACACTGACCCAGCCTGAAACCACCGAGAAGGGGAGTTCACAGGTAAGCTCAAATCTCCCCATTTCCCTCAGTGGAATGAAACAGCCCAGAAGAAGAGAGTTCCAGTGTGAGGGCTGCAGCAGAAAATCTGGGGCAAGCAGAACTACAAGAATGCATGTTCCAGAACAAAATCTCAGTATAGTGAGTCTACTCCAAACCCTCAAAAAAACCCGAACAGACCAATGGGAAAACGCTTTAAAACCACAGAGGATCAGCTCAAAATTAATACTATCTGTCCGGTCCAGCCCGTCCACCAGGCCGACCCCCAGGCGATCCACTCACTGGGCCCGGGACCACCACCGCCACAACCAGCCCATGGCGCTCCCACGGCGGACGCCGACCTCGACGAGGGAGCACCGCCATCGGGAGCCACTGCGACGCACGCGAGCGCCCCTCCTGGGACCGAGGAGCCGAGCGGGCTGGCGCTCGCCATACCGGAGGGCCAGGCCGAGGAACACGCTGTTCCCAGCCAGCTGGGCGGGGCGGAAGTCCCGCCCCCCTGCAGCGAGGCCGGAGCAGGCCGGCAGAGCCCGACCGAGGGGAGACGACAGGCGAGGAGGGTGACGGCCTGGCCGACCCCCGAGCGGAGCCTGGGTGCCGCGATCGGGGGCCTGCCAGTCAGGGGGCACAAGCTCAGCGCCGCCACGCTACTGTGGGGAATCGGGGCAGTGGGAGCCAGGAAGGGGAGAGAAGCCGGGGCAACGAGGAAGCAGGGCAGGCACTAGGACCCAGAGGGGAAAAAGGCACTGACAGCAACCGGAGTGGGCAGGAGAGAGCGGAAGGAGTAAGGGTATTTAAGGCCAGCACAAGCCAATGATGAGGTGGCGGAGGAGCAGGAGACTGGTCGCGACTACGCTGAGAACCAGGGACTAGAGAGAGCTCCTGTGAGGCCAGGCAGAGGTGGACCAGGGCCAGGCAGCCCCCACCCTGACCCTTCTCTGAGGCACTTGCTGAAGCCAGTCCACTCACTCCCGGCGGAGGCGGGGCACAGCGCTGGAGGGTGCACCCCCCGAGCAGGGGGCTGCTGCCTCACCAACCCAAGTCCACCGGACCATCCGGCCTTCGCTAGCGTCCGGGAGCCGCCGCACCGGCACGCACGGACTGCTTGGAGCGCGATTGCCCGCAGCCTACAAGACAACCCGGGACAGTTCAGACAGCGAAGAGGACCCCGCCCCCTTCATCGCCAACGCAAGGTATCGTACACTATCTTATCATTAATACAGGAACTCCACGATGTGTCTGATCTTTGGCTTAATGGCCTGGACCCCCTTACCAGTGCACCACTGTAGAAACCTCCTCCAGGTGGCATTATATACTGTATGTGCTTAGTGAATTGCCTCCAGTGGCATTATATACTGTATATACTGTATGTGCTTAGTGAATTGCCTCCATGAGGCCAACAGAATGTTTAGTACCTTGGCTGAATAACTGTACAGCACGAGGGGCCCCCTTTCAACTTCCATACTGCTAGCTGGAACAGATGAAGTTGAGGGTGAACCAGCGGTCCCTGGGATAGCTGGTCTGGTTGTAGCAGGAGGACCAGGTGCTCCTGTACCAACAACTGGATCAGTTCCAGGAATCAGTGCCTCCTGTGCCATTTTGGGGGCACCAGGATGACCTTCACCTGAAGCTGTTTTACCTTGTGGAGAACCAAAGGTATTGGGAACCAGTGGGAAGGCATATAGCAGTCCCGTCAGCCACTGATCCTGATGAGTGTCCACACCCTCTGCTCCAGTGGTTGGTCCCTTCATGAAGAACCTTGGAAGCTGCATGTTCTCACGCGAGGCAAACAGATCTACTGCTGACCACCCAAACCATTTGGTTATTTCTTGAAACATTGCTGGGTGTAGCCTCCATTCGCATTCTCTCAGTTTTTGGTGGCTGAGCCAGTCTGCCGATTTGTTTACTGCTCCTGTGAAATGCTCTGCTCTAAGGCAGGCCAGGTTTGTTTCCACCCATCTCAGTAACTTCACTGATGCCCTTGTGAAGGGACTGGGATCGGGTTCCCCCTTGTTGGTTCACATATGCCTTTGCATAGGTGTTGTCAGTCCGGACCTACACGTGCCTGCCCTGGATCCAGTGCTGGAATTGGAGGAGTTCCAGTCTGATGGCCCTGAGCTCCACCCAGTTGATACTGTGGCTCACCTCCTTGCTGGACCATGTTCCCTGTGCCAGGCCATCTAGCATGTGAGCTCCCCAACCACAGGAGGCTGGCCTCCGTTGTCACCAGTGTCCTGTCTGGGGTTTGCAGGCTCACCCCTCTGGAGATGCGACTGCCATTCATCATAGGAGATCCTGTTTCAGTTATGCTGTCACTAGAATCAGGTGGTGTGTGTCTCAATGTGATTCTGAAAGGGAAGTGACAGATACTGCAGAGTGCACATGTGAAGACAGGCCCAGTCTACTACAGGAGTCTGGCTAGGACCATCATGTCCATGTGGCTGGCACACTGCACCTGATTCAGGTTGTCCAGTAGGGTGCACTGCCTGTCTTCTGCCAGAACTACCCAGTAGCTGCCATTGGTTCTTCGGGAATAGACTGTGTAAATAAGTTGGAAACTAAAGTAAAACAAAAGCTAAAGCTAAAAATGAAAATGAAAGCAAAAACTCAAAGCTAAAACTCAAAGCCATGGCAAAGCTAAAAACAAACTAAAACCAAGGCTAAGAGTAAAACTAAAGCAGGACTAAAACTAAACTAAAACTAAACTAAAAACTAAAGCAGGAGTTTCACCCTGACTCTGCAGGGTATCTTCAGAAGGAATTGGTTTCTTCTGGTGAGATCTATTTGTTTGGAAATCAGTTAAGTCCTTAAAGCAGTGGTTCCCTAACTGAGGTGTCGCGACGCCCCAGCCGGGAACAAAGGGTTGCTATACCCTTAAGGGGCATGGCAACCCGCGGTGACGACGATGGGGCGCCCGGGATCGCGCTGCCGCCGCCACCACCACAGGTGAAATCGTCCTTTTTACCTGCATTGGTGGGCAGTGGATGTCTGGCGGGGTGTGTGGGGAGCCTGGGGACCCCTCCACAGACCTCCCCAAGCGTCGGAGCAGTGCTCAGACACGATCGCAACCCACTTCCGGTTTTACGTGAAACCGGAAGTGGGTTGCGATCGCGTCGGAGCACTGCTCCGACACTTGGGGAGGCCTGTGGAGGGGTCCCCAGGCTCCCCACACACACAGCCGGACATCCACTGCCCACGAATGCAGGTAAAAAGGACAATTTCAGCCACGGCGGTGGCGGCGGCACAATCCCGTGCGCATCATCGCGACCCCTGGGAAGGCCCCGCTGCCACTTAGAGCAGCGTAGGGCCTTCCCAGGAGTTAGAGAACCACTGCCTTAAAGGTATATAGTACTGATTGGAGAAACTGGGTGTCCTAATGTTCCTACTGTTTTTTTCTTAGTTGTTTTTGATACTAGTGATAAAGTTTTTTCAAATTCTATTGTATGTCCTGTTTGGATGTTATGTAACGCTATGGCTGATTTATTAGTTTATCTAAGTCTACAGTGTCTTTGATGTTCCTTAATTCTTGTATTGATGGTTCTTCCCGTCATGCCCACGTAGACTCTACCATATGAACATGGCACTCAACTGGAGTATACAGAGTGCCATGCAGAGTCAGGCTGAAACGTATGTCAAGAACTCTTGCTTTAGCTTTTACTTTCAGCTTTACTCTTAGCCTTGGTTTTAGTTTTACTTTGTTTTTAGCTTTGCCATGGCTTCTAGTTTTGGCTTTTAGTTTTGGCTTTAAATTTTAGCATTTGCTTTGCTTTAGCTTCCAACTTATTAACACAGTCTATTCCCGAAGAACCAACGGCTGATATTAGTGACTGTGAGACTTTGAATATGTCAATTACCCTGTAGGTACTGGTATTCAGCTGAAGTCCTATGTGTTTGAACTTCTGCGTTGGAACCAGGGAGATCGTCTGCACATTGACGACGAACCTGTGTTCCTCCAGGCAGCGCAGTGTACTCTGTACGTCCTGTACTGCCTGGAACCTGGACAGGGATCGGATTAGAATGTCGTCCAGATAGGGATAGAACTATTCCTTTTAGCCACAGGTGAGCTACCAGTGCTACCAGTATCTTTGTAAAGATTCTGGGTGCTGAAGTTAGATCGAATGGGAGTGTCTGATACTGGAAGTGTCATGTTCCGTAACAGAACCTTAGGAATTTGTGGTGGCTTGGCCAAATCGGTGGTCAAATGCTTCCACCTTATGGTCAGTTGGATCCTTAGGACTCCCCTCGCCATCTGACGGCAGAGTAGCGGCCGAGGACAAAGCTTCGACCGGCCCATCAACTGCTGGAATCTTTAGCATAGACATGACAGGCTCAGGGAGTGAATAAAATTTATTGACCAGCCTGGTCGAATGTTTTGGATGGATGGGCTTATCCCATTCTGAATCAAGAACTCGCTTGAAAGTCTCGGGGAAAGAGACTATATTTTGTTTTACTTGGATTTTGGGGAATTTTTTTGATGAACTAGCTTTGCTGGTGGAGGAATCCTGTGTCTGGTCAGTAGGTGGCGCCAGATCCAAGGTTTTGGAAGCTTTCTGTAGTATCCTAGGAAACAGGTCTGAGGGAAATAATCTATTTAGACTCTGTTCTTCTTCATCCTGACCCGACAATTGCCCCTCCTCCCTTTCCAACTCATCTGAGAAGGAGAGTTGGGAACTGTTAGAAGAGCAGGATCTAGCTAAGTTCCCGCTTCTTCTGAACTGGCCGCTTTTTGTCACTGCCCTGTTTAACTGCCCTGTTTTGTCACTGCCCTGTCCCCCCCCTAGGGGACTTTGAGGTATGCTTTTTGGCGTGCTTTTCAGGCAGCTGCACATAGTCCTCTGAGGAGCTCGTGCTCCCTTGAGGAGGATCTGAGGGGGCTGGGCGATTTGCGCTTCTGTTTGTGAGGAAGCTGCTTACATTTACCCTTGATTCTGCTAAGTGGACTCTGAAGGCTCGCTTCACGGAAGCTCTTACCATCTCCGAAATTCTTGCCTCCATATTTGGGTCAATCCCCTGTGATGGCCCCTCCCCTTGGTCCAAGGCCGACAGCCTAGCATTGGCCCCTGTCGCCATAACTTGCCTGTCTTCTGACCCCCGCTGTGCACTGACTACCAGCGGCGCCTCGCTGACAATGCTGGCGTCACACTGTGAGAAATTTAGAGCTCCGCTGCTGTTTGGCGCCTTCTGACTCGGGTCGCTGGGACAAGCAGCCTCCGCAGTTTTCCTTCTACTTCTCTTCCGTCTGTGTACACAACAGGCGCGCTGAGGCAGGGCGGCCCTAGTCTCTAGGGAGACCTTAGTCCGCCCGCCAAGCCGATAATCGGCTGGAGCTCTGCCGGGATTGTGAGGAGAAAAGCGGCCATTTGGGGCAGTCGCGCACGCTTGCTAGCGTCACGGCAACCGCTCTCCCGCCGGCACCGCCGGCTCTTCCCATCCATGAGGGCCTGCTCACACTGAGGGTCAGCTGTGGCCCAGGACGGGATGCGGGGGGAAGGGAAGGCACAAGGTGGACAGACACAGACAACAACAACACTAACAAACTATGTGAGGAAAACACAAGGAGGAGAAAAAAGGAAAAAGTACTGTTTAAGGTAAGTTGTGCTCAGAGACCAAAGACTATCTCGACCCTGCTCTGGAGAGAGTCAGAGCCAGACTGGAAAGCGAGAGAGGATGCCCTCCCACAGGGAGGAGTCTCGACCTTCAATCTGACTCTGACTCGTGGAGTGGGAGAAGCATACCCAAGAGTCACGAATGCACCCCTCCCTCCCTCCAGAGAACAGGGCTCGGCGGACTCCAGCGACCTCGGCAGCAAGCCGTCCAATCCGCTGCGCCCAGCTGCTGCTGGCATGCTGGGCGCTGAGACCGGACCCGCCAGACCTCTAACCGCACTCAGCAAGGTGGGGGATGGCTGGGAGAAAGAGCCACCCAGGCCTTCCTCCAACAAACCAGCGAAGGGGCCCAGAGTCCTAAACAGCAGCAGTGTCAACATCCTGCATGAGCTTTCCAGGTGAGCTTGGGACCTGTGGAATGGCATGAGCCTCAGCGGCCACATTATCACCCAGCACGCTGACCTGCCACCAACTGCACCAGACATTATGCCCTCTTTACTCGGCCCGAGCCCGGAACAACCGGTGAATCCTTCGCTGGGAAGGGCCAGAGGGAGAGGGCGGGTCCAGTTGCAAATCGCCTTCAGGGTGGGCCCAGGAATGGGTAGGGCAGGCTCCAAGGGGAAGAAGGCATAAAAGACATGATGGCCGATGAGGAATGAAGCTGGCTAGAGACAAGACAGGGGCCTTCCCCCTGCACTGGATTATCTGCCACCCTTGGGTGGGAGGAGGAGAAGGGTGCTGTAAATCCACTCTCCCGACCATTCTGAGGCCAACATATTCAAGGCTTGCCTGGACCCCGTGACTGCCTGCAACCAACTGGAACCCGCCTCGCCCAATCCCTGAAATATCCCTTGCTTACCATATCCAAGACACACGAGTCGATGGTGGAGGCAAACCACCAGATTGCAAAGGCCAATATATGGCCCCTGATGGCAATAGAACCCTGAGGAATCTTGGTGTCATGTGCTGCAGGATTCCTTGTTGGACTTTGCGGGTTGAGGGCAGAGGCGAAACTAGACTGTCCAGCAGCGACAGGGGAGTGTCCTGCGTGTTGCCTTTGCTGCCAGAATGGCTCCAACAGCAAGCGGGAGGGGCCGCTGACTCCAGTGTAACGGAGTCTTGCAGAACTACTTGCCTCCGCTCCAGTCTAGTTTTGCCTCTGGTTGAGGGTGACCTCCCCCTTTGCCCCGTTAACACTCTACTTTGGTTCCATTTGTGGTGGGCGGGAAATCTGGGGCCAAGAAAAATCTGGTGGGCCTTGGCCTCCTCCCTCCCTCCCGTTTATCCTTGTTGTCAATTAATAGAGGTTCCAGTGCTTTCCAAAAAGCTTTGTCCTAGAGAAAGAAATCCCCACTAGCCGAGTCTGGGACACAGGGTCTACTTGTCACTGGCGCAACCGGACATTGCGCCTAGCAACTACATTTGACGCTATTGCTCTGGTGTTGAGCTGGAACGCATCCAGGGCTGCATCTGCCATGAATGCTGCTGCCAGGGTGATCTTTAGGGAGTTGCCATCTTAGCTAAGCGGGGCTCAGAAGAGGAAAGTTGCCCTTGTGAAGATTAAGTTGGCTGCTGAGGCCTACAGTGCTCTGGCTGAAGCCTCAAAAATTTTTCTTTAGGGGTGCTTCTACCTGCTTATCGCAGGGATCTCATGGGCCCTACTTCCCTTCCAATGGGATTGCAGCTGAGGAAGAGAGAGCCGCCACTGTCACATCCATCCCAGTACCTTAATAGAAGACATGACTCTGTTCAGGAAGGAATACAGTTTGTTGATCAGGCCTGAGGTGTGCTTGAACTTGATCGGCAGTGCCTATTCCGAGACCAATAATTGATGAAAAGCCTCCAGAAAGGGTATCACCATCAGCTTGGCTGGACCCTTTTGGAAGACTCTGGAGGTGGAAGCACAGTTAATTTCTGCCACCCCCTCTGAGACTGCTGGATTAGTGAGATTTGCGGACTTGCATTGTTTTGCTTAACATCCTGTGGAATAGTTCTACATGGAAGAGTATATCAACCTGGGCTGGCTGGTTCTCTTCCAGTTCCCCCACCCCAAGCCAGACAATTCCACCTCTTCCTTCCACTCCGAGGAAGGGCAATCCATGCTCTGGAAGGAACTAAGGTATGGGGAAAGATTGTACATCCTCTTATACGCCCTCCTTACTAGGTGGGTCCCTTTCACCCTCTTTGTGCTTGGTGCTTACCCCAGGTTTGAAGTGATTTGGGATGGGATAAACTGGGCTATCCCAGACCTCGCTTTCCTTGCAGGAGGAGAGAGGGCTCAGGCTGGTTGATCTAGCCCAGGGTCCCTCAACCTTTGTGGGACCGCATACCCCCTGGGTGGGGGCCCCAAGCACCCCCTGACCCCCAAGCCCCGCATACCCCCGTACCCCCTCCCCAAAAGTGACCCCCCGAAAGGCAAAAAAACTTTTAAAAGCCCTTTTTTCGTTCTGCGGTGTGGCTGAGCGGGTCCTCTGGCTTGCGCTGCAAGCTGGAGGGAAAGGCTACTGCCCTGCTGATTCGGCAGGGTTGTAGCCTCTCCCTCTGGTTTGCGGCGTGAGCCGGAGGACCCACTGGGCCACGCCACAGGCCGGCATAGTCCCCCGTAGCTCTCCCTACCTTTGCTTGCAGCCGCCATGTTGGATCTCCCGAAGTCTCACGAGATCCAAGATCGTGGCGTGAGATTTGGGAGCCGCGATCTTGGATCTCGCGAGACTTCAGGAGATCCAATATGGCGGCTGCTGCAAGCAAAGGTAGGGAGAACTACAGGGGACTATTCCGTCCTGTGGCACAGCTGAGCGGGTCCTCCAGCTTGTACCGCAAGCCGGAGGGAAAGGCTACAGCCCTGCTGAAATAGTATTAAGAACATTCCTATGAGTGAAGCATTTGTCCAAAAAGGATTCCTGAACCACTCGGATTAGTGACAGCATCTGGAACTTTCTGCAGTGTGCACTGTGCAAGCAGAACAAATGTTAGGGTGTTTGTTTTAATGGTTGTGTTTTCATAAGGAAAACCCTGTGATAGTAACCTAATTATTCATTTTTCTTGGTGATATATTAATATAACTGTTTTATAAATATCCCTAGGCTAAAATCTCCATAGCTGTGACTGTCACACAAGCATCTCTCATTTGTGATGTCACAACAATGATCTTAACAATGAAAAATTCCTGCTCCTATCTGAAAACAATGCATTACATTCTACCTGCTGAAATCTCTGCTTCAGACTGGCTATCTAGTGAGCAAAAGAATAAGCAGGATAGGGCAACCATTTCCAGAGTCTTAAAGAATCTGCCGGTAAGGATTCTAACAAGATTTTTCATTTATTTTATTTTGTTTTTTCTGCTCTTTTCTAAAAGTTCTAGATGGGGGCAGGGCATAATATGTCTAAATATGTGGCAAGGCTAAACGATGTATGGTTTGAAAGACCAGGTCACAGGACATGTGAGTTAGGCTAACTCCAGTATGGCCTCTGTATGTGGTGCTGGGGGGCATCAATGCCCCCCTTACCCCAGGTCTCTTATTTAGCTCGAGGCTGGCAGGACAAACTGCTTTGCATTTATATAGCATTTTATTCTGTGAAAAATATATGAAATCTCCCAAAAGTGAATGTTCAGCAGTGCATTGTAACAGTACAGCTTGAAGTATATGACCGATGCATTAGGAACAGATCTGGAAAAATAATAGAGACTGAATTGGGAAACCATGTCATACAGAAATGATGCACACCTGAACAGGGGCAGGACTACTGCTAAGTGAGCCTCATTGCTCAATATGGAATACATGCGAACATCTGGTCATCTTTCTGGACAGGGAAATATGCACAGACATCTATAAGAACGTGAAGTGAGGTGGGGTGGTGGATGTGGAAGGAGGTACAGCCTAGGAAACATTAAAGGGATTAACATTAAAACAGGGTCCCTAAATCTTTGTGGGACCGCGTACCCCCTGGGCAGGGCCCCCAAGCTCCCCCTGACCCCCCAAGTCCCACGTACCCCCCACGTACCCCCTCCCCAAAAGTGCGAAAGGTGAAAAAAAACTTTAAAACCCCTTTTTTTGTCCTGTGGTGTGGCCGAGCAGGTCCTCTAGCTCGCGCCACAAGCTGGAGGGAAAGGCTACTGCCCTGCCGATTCGGCAGGAGAATCGTGAGATTTGGGAGTCGCGATCTTGAATCTCACAAGACTTCAGGAGATCCAACGTGGCGGCGGCTGCAAGCAAAGGTAGGGAGAGCTACAGGGGACAATTCCGTCCTGCGGCGCGGCTGAGCGGGTCCTCCAGCTCTCGCCGCAGGCCGGAGGGAAAGGCTACAGCCCTGCCGAATCAGTTGGCCGCGCCGCAGGATGAAAAAAGGGCTTTTTTTGCCTTTCGGGGAGGGGATTTGGGGAAGGGGGTACGCGGGGGAGCATCTCGCGTACCACCAACCTGTGGCCACAGGTTGAGAACCTCTGCTTTAGAGGGAATAATAAAAGCTTTTTCAAATATGTTAGAAGCAAGAAACCTGCCAGGGAAACAGTTGGTCTGCTGGAAGGTGAGGGAGGGAAAAGGGCGCTAAAAGGAGATTTGGAGATTGCAGAGAAATTACCGTATTTTATGCTCCATAGGACGCATCGGTCCATAGGACGCATGCATCCTATGGAGCATAAAATAGAGAAAAAAAGATTTTTACTTACCTGGGCATGGGGGGCGCTTCGGGGAGGCCTGTGGGGGCTTCGGGGAGGCCTGCGCGAGCCTCTGCAGGCCTCCCCGATCTTCAGTTCGGCTGAAAACAGCGATTTTCGGCCATTTCCGGTTTTTGTGAAAACCGGAAATGGCCAAAAATCGCTGTTTTCGGTCGAACTGAACATCGGGGAGGCCTGCAGAGGCTCGCGCAGGCCTCCACGATCTTCAGTTCGGCCGAAAACAGCTATTTTCGCGCATGCCTCCCCGAAGCCCCCACAGGTCTCCCTGAAGCGCCCCCAAGCCCAGGCTTTGCACTATAGGACGCACACTTTCCCCCCCCCCTATGTTTTTTTTTGGGAAAAGTGCGTCTTATAGTGCGAAAAATACGGTAAATAAATTCTTTGTGTCCGTCTTCACGGCAGAAGACCTTGGGCAGATACCGCTGCCTGAATGGCCTCTCCTGACTAAAGAATTAAGTCAAAAAGAGGTTAAAAGAGAAGATATTTCAGACCTAATTGACAAATTAAAGATCAATAAGTCACCGTGCCCTGATGGCATCCATCCAAGAGTTCTGAAGGAACTCGAGAATAAAGTGGCTGACATGACATCTTGACCAAAATATGCAACTTGTCCCTGGAGGCGGGGGAGAGCAGAATGAGGGTGGGGGCTTTTCAAGCTTGGGAAAGGGGATAGGATTTGGCAGAGGGCTCCTCTGCCGAGCCTGCCCCCCTCTCAGGCCTGACCCATCCACCTATCCGCCCTCCCCTCACCCTGAAAAGCCCCCACCCTCATTCTGCTCTCCCCCGCCTCACCCAGTGCTGAGCTCACCTGCCCCGGCAGGTGCTGTTCCTGCGCCAGTGGAGGCCTGCCAGCGCTGACCTCTACCGGTGGGACTGGCCTCACAGCACGTTTGCGACAACATAGAGCCTAGTACCGCTGGCAGAGCCCGTTTTGGGATTGGGCCTTAAGACACTGATTCCAATTTACTCATTGAAATTGGGTGAATGGGTGTAGGTTGGGGGGATGATATTGACTGGCCACCTGTTGTGTGTGTGTGGTTTTTTTTTGTACAGGTGAACTACAGGCCTCCATCTATATTGGGAATTGCTGTTCCACTCACAGAAAACTTTTATCATGCTGACCCCAGCAAACCTAGAATGAGAAATTATTTTGTAGCATCACAAGTAAGTCTTGGTAGCTGTTCTTGAAGAATATTTGAGAACAAATACTTTTTAAAATCGCTGTTCATTTTCTATATCCCGCAGTCAAATATTCTCATCAATTTTCAACAAAAGCAATTCAACATAATCAAAAAGAGATGTGTAACAAGATATTTTTGTAGTTCATCAATCAGATGAACATTTCTCTGTAATCCAGAGTTTCCAAAGCTTTTCTGACCTGCGGCTCCCTTGACCATTGGTGACCATTGGCTGCGGTTCCCCCTTAAATTATGTTGATTGCCTGCCAATTAGCATTGCACTGTTTTCCGAGAGGATTCTGTGGCACTCAGCGTCTCTCCTGGCTGGTTTCTGCGGCTCCCCTGGGAGCTATGCCTCCCAGTTTAGGAACCACTGTGTGTAATCCAACAATGGGTCCCTTTGGGGAGAAAGGCGGGATAGAAATATTGTAAATAAATAAATAAATAAATTTGTAATCGCATTCCTAGTTTGGATGCAGAGGGCTCTACCAACATCTCATCTCACCATTAATGATTATCAAAACACTGATGATTTAAATACTGCTCATTGGGCCAGAGTCCAGTTTCATTTTCAGTTTCAATATTAGTCTATAATTTATGTCATTCAAGGAGAGATCCACACTAAATATCCGGCGCCGGAGCAAGCACTCTGGTGCCGAAAGCTGTAAGGCACGTTTGCGCCTACCTTGGAGTAAGGGAGGCCGGCGCAAGGCCAGCCTCCCTCACTCTGGTGCCGGAATGTCCATGCGGCTGGCGGTGGGAGGTAAGTCTCCGTCGCCAGCCGCATGGGCGGTCCGGCCGGCGAGGGAGGGGGGCCATTGGGCGAGCCGGCCCGGGAGGGGGCGGGGATGGAGTCGGCCATATCCCCATCCCCACCGGGCTGGCTCAGCCGTTACACAGCCTCCTCCTACTTCCACCAGCTATTTATCTGGTGGAAATCCGAGGAGGCCGATAGGGCTGGCCCCGGTTTACACCCGGGGAAGGGGACAGACCTCCAGCCAAATCCTGTGTAAGGATCCGATGGGCAGCCCTTACACAGGATTTGGCTGTCATTTTTGTAATTACTATATATTTATTCAGTCTTTGCCTTCAGATTCTCAGAATGATGGGAGAAACTGGGATACAGTACATTCAGTCTGCGTTTTATTGTGATATTGTAAGGATGTTTTAATGTTTAAGGATGTTTTAATGTTTATTCTAAATCATAATTTTAAATGCAATTTTATGGTTCTGTAAGCTGCTTTGGGTAATTTTGGGGAGAAAAGGCGGGATACAAAATGTGTAAGTAAATATATTTCCACAGAATTCTGGAAAATATAAGCAATGTGCTGGGAAGGCAGATCGAGCTCAGTGTGGATGTACAGACAATATGAAGCTATCATTTTCTGTTGCTTTTTCAGATTGCAAGGAGAAGGTAAGAGCCACATGCCAAAGTTTGTAGCCCTCTTAACTGGGCTAAGAGATACCTGTTGTCTAATAATCTTATATTTAGTAAGGTGGAGAGCACCTTTTCCTATTCATCCTAGTACAGCATCTTTTCCAGTGGCTGTTTGTGTCCCTTTTAGACTGTGAACCCTCTAGTTCAGGGAACTATTTTAAAGTTTCTTTTGCTTATGTGAACTGCTTTTTGAACTTTTTTTGTTGAAACGTGGTGTACATATTTTATTATAATAACCATATCAATAATACCACCTAATTAAGGCAGAGTTGAAAGTTTTCCATTGAGAACTTTTGCTCAAATTTGGGAGTTGAGAGTGAACCATTTTGTCCTCAAAACAACCCTGTGAGGTAGGTGAGGCTGAGAGATAGTGACTGGCCCAAGGTCACCCAGGAAGCTTCATGGCTGAGCAGGGATTTGAACCTGGATCTTCCAGGTCTGAGTCCAACTCCCAAACCACTACACCATCCATGACACTGCCCCTCACCACCCAGAGAAGTGGTGCCTACTGCCTACGTCAAGGTGGTTCTTGAACAAATTTCCCATCTCTCCATGGGACAGGTTGCACCTTTGACACCTGACTAGTAACAGAATTATGTAGCTGCAAAACAATTTCTCAGACCATATGGTTAATCCATTCAGCAGAACCAGCACAAATTATGTAAAGACTTAAATTCAAGTAGTCCTATTAAAATCTATGCAGGATGGAAGTTATGTCTGTAAAAGAACATCACTATTCTCATAATGAACATTTCAGTATTTATCTTTAGGCTCTACGAATGAAATATCCTGTTTCAAAACTTCCCCTCAATTTCACTGTGAAGGATGCAGATGGGCTTAAAATCTTGTCAGCTCCTTATTTTATCACAATAATAGAAGTCAACAATAGAACAAACTGGGAAATTTCAGGTAGGCACCAGAAGAATGTTGAGATTTAGAAGTAACCTTCCTACGTGATATGTTATTTTGGAAATATATGTGTCCTCAGCTTATTTTCGTAGTCTCCTTCTTGCCAAATAATATATTTACTTTAAGAGGAAGATGGTATTCTTTCTAGAGCTGAGCTGAAATGTTATTTGCAACTCACTTAAGTTCTCCCCGCAAGGCGGGGAGAACCTTGAGTGTGTGCGGGGGTGGAGCCAGCAGCAGCAGCGATCCGGGGGATTGCCACTGCTGCTGCCGAAGCCGCCCCCGAAACGGGCCCCAAAATGGCCCCCCGCACTTACTGAGACTTGGGGGAGCGTTGATGAGGCCTGCGCGACCCTCTGCAGGCCCCCCCCCCGATCTTCGGGTCGCTGTTTTGCAGCGATCTTCAGGCACTTCCGGTTTTCGCGAAAACCGAAAGTGCCTGAAGATCACTGCAAAACAGCGACCCAAAGATTGGGGGGCCTGCAGAGGGTCTCGCAGGCCTTCCCAATGCTCCCCCAAGTCCCGGTAAGTGCGGGGGGCCCGTTTCGGGCACTTTGGCGGTGGCTGTGGCGATCCCCTTAAGGGGGCAGAGGACAGCAAAATTTCTCAATGGTGGGTCGCAACCCACAGTTTGAGAACCAGTGTTCTTGAGCTTTGTCAAGCATTCTGCCCCTGCTCTTGAGTGAGGAGGCCTCGTGCGTAGTTGTATGCCCCAAGTCAGTAAGAACGCCAAATCCCTCAGTTCTTTTTTGACTGTTGCTTCAGCAACATCATTAGGAGCACTCTCTCTTTGTCTCTTCATCCCTCGGAGAAAGAACACCCAAAGTTTACATCAATTTACTTGTTGTTTGTTTGTATAAAATACAAAATGTATATAATACCTATGTATATGATATATACATACCTATACTGTAGTTATTTTCACAGAGTACTTAGGTTAGTTAACTCTGCTTTGTTATATGGCAAGCAAGGCCACTTTTTAAAACTGTTGCCACTGTGGGGCAAAACTCCCATCCACCGATGGCCATGATGGTTGTCTGCCTGGGAGAGCACCACCTTGTGGACTCCTGTGCCCTTCGTTAAAAAAAAAATCCAGGCAGATGAGGAAAAACCCAAAACTGCACCTCAAGTCTGTCCTGTGGGAATTGGCCCTCACTAATGAAGCTCATGTCAGTGCCATCTGCTGTTGCACCTACTTCTCATCCACCACAAGCAGCTTCTTTGAAGCAGGACAGATGGTGCAAAAATCCTCCTCCTCCTCAGACTACTGAGTCAGGGGAGGGGAAAGGTTCATGGCAAACACTACAGGCAGTGGTGTCCCTATACTGGTGCGGGGTGTGTGGACCGCACTATGTGACACCCTTAGGGTTAGGGTTACTGATTGTTCTGAGAGCCGAGTTGGTTACTGATTTGTTGGGTGATCTCTACTGTTATATATTAAAATAAAGTTAATGCTCTCAAACTAGGTGACACAAACTCTTGTGATGTCTTTGTTTAGGCTGCAAACATACATTAGGCTGTGCGTATAATATTGTAAATTTAAAGGTGTAATTTTGATTAAACAGGAGGTGGGGCTATGGCATGGGGGTGGGGCGAGGATACGTTTCCCCACCCACTGCATGGGAGAAGGTTCATCCTGGGGGCGATGCACTGCCTTCCCGCACCGGGTGATGCAAACCCTAGGAACGCCCCTGACTACAGGTCCCAATATCAAAAGGGCAGCCAAGATTGAGGATCTCCCTAGAAAGAAGGTGAAGTATAACTCATAAGAAAGATCTTCTGAGGCCCCCAGTACTGACACAGATTATCTCGGTGACAAAGCCACCGACAAAGCCATGTTCTCCAGTCTGAGGGACTGGTGAATCGGTCAGGGAGAGAGCTGAGGTCTGTTTCCAAGATGCCTGAGAGGGAGATTATGGAAAACTGAGACAATCATCCTCCCCATTCGGCCACAGGGAGACTAGGAGGTTTTGGAGTCAACACCCAGTGTACTACTATATGTGTAACCACACCAATGACTGTGCAGGAGTCTGAGGGCATCATACTGCTCATATGGGGAAGTGAGCTCCTGAAAGAACGTCGCTTTCAGCCTTGCCCTAGTTAGAAGCGGCTGAGCCACCAAAGACGTGAGCGGCGAGCGGTCGTCAGGCATGTCACCCCCTCCCGGTGGCCTGCTGGGCCCTAGCAACAACACTGAGTCCCCCCCAAGCTGAGCACCTGTTTCTGCAGAGGGAGTGCTAACCCGTTCAAAACAGGTTGCTGATCCAATACCTGCATTACAGAACTTCTGACCAAGAGAACCTCTGTTTTTGTTAATTTCAGCTTGTTAACCCTCATCCAGTCCCCCCATTGATCCCAGACATGTCAAGCATTTCCACAGGTTCCCCTAGTATGAGGTGACACAGAGAGATAGAGCTGGGTGTCATCAGCATATTGGTGATGGCCTACTCCAAACACCCTAATTATCTCACCCAGTAGTTTCATGTAGATGACAAATAACACAGGAGACGAGAGAGCCCTGCAGTATGCCACCAGCCAAAGGCCAGGTCAATGAGCAGGAGCCCCTCCAATACCACCATCTGGGATCTCCCAGCCAGAAAGGAGCAGAGCCACTGCAAAGCAGTCCCCCACCCCACCCACCCCAATCCAGCCACTTGTTCCAGAAAGACACCATGATCAATACTGCTGAAAGCTTCTGAGAGGTCTAGTCCCCAGCACAGATCATCCACCAAGGCATCCAAAGCTGTTGCTGTCACAAAACCAGGTCTGAAAACAGGTTGAAAGGGGTCCAGATCAGTGTTCCTTCTAATCCCCTCCCTCCCTGAGTGTGCAAAGCCTTACCAAGGCTGTACAGGGGCGACTCTGGAGCGTACAGCGATGACATCATAGTCATCACAAGTGACCGTTCTGGTCACCACACTTCAAAAAGGACATAGTTGAATTGGAAAAGGTGCAGAAAAGAGCGACCAAAATGATTAGTGGGCTGGAGCACCTCCCTTATGAGGAAAGGCTACAGCGTTTGGAGCTCTTCAGTCTAGAAAAAAGGTGCCTGATTGAGACGTATAAAATTATGCATGGGATGGAGAGTGGATAAAGGGAATTTCTTTTCCCTTTCACACAACACCAGAACCAGGGGACATGCACTAAAATTGAGCGGAGGGAAAGTTAGAACAGTCAAAAGAAAACCAGCATGCAATTAATCTGTGGAACTCCTTGCCACAGAATGTGGTGATGGCACCTGGCCTAGATGCCTTTAAAAGGGGATTGGATAGATTCATGGAGGAAAAGTCCATCACAAGTTACAAGCCATAAGCAACATCCTGGTTTTAGAAGTAGGTTTTCTTTGTATGCCAGGTGCAAGGGAGTGACAACAGGATACAGGTATCTTGTTGACTTGTGTGCTTCCTGAGGCATCTGGTGGGGCCACTGTGAGATACAGGAAGCTGGACTAGATGGGCCTTTGGCCTGATCCAGCAGGGTTCTTCTTACGTTCTTATGCTCTTAAGTGCAAATTCCCACCTTTCTAACATTCCCATTCTTCTAACATGGTTAATGGTTGTAGTGCCTCTGTGATCACCAGTAAGCATGGGTAATGCTAACTTGGAATTTCTTTTGAATGTTTGCCAATGTCTTTCCCTTTTTACCTACTCATCTTAATTAATCACCATGATATAGCAAACTATTATATAAGACATTTTGTCCATTCATTATGCCATGTCTGTGATACTTCTAAAAGTGTCCTTTTAGCTCATATATCAATAAAAGTCTACTTGGCTAGTTTATCCTTGCTCTATAATTAGCACTCAGGAACTGTTTTAATTATTTTTCAGGTGCCAAGGAAACATCAAGTGTGTTAAAAATAAGAAAATATTTAGCACATAAACTCAACACTACACTGTATAATCCAGATGGCCTGTCTATAAGTATATATGTAAGTTTCAGAAAAATTCGGGCAACAAGGCCAAAACTGGTTACCCAAGTTCCCCTGACTGTAATTCGGTATCCATTTTACATTAAAGAATGTTCATATTTCATTCAAATGTACAAAATCCACTATCTTAGAGACTTGATATGGCTGGCAAAACATAGTTTAAGGCTGTTGACTTGCACAGTTACACATGTGGAAGAGACTTTCTAGATATGCTGCTTATCATGTGCTAAAACTGCAGTATTTGTGGACTGTACCACTTCAGAACCCCCATAACTGAATGCAAAAAACCAAACAAAAATCCTACGTATAGGAAAACTAGTATGCCAGTTTAAAGCACTTGCCTTATGGTGCTGCACCAGCCTAAGCCGGCGATAGGATTGCGCTGTTAGTTTTCTACATACACAGAATGTTTACGTATATGGGAGAGCACTCAACTATGCCATTTTTGTTAGCCTCCTATGCAAAAGATGGCTTCAGTTTGTCTTTAATATCTTGTGGGAAGGAGCAAGGAAGGTCACTCTGGTGGAAGGCCAGCATCACAGTGATGTTTCTTCTTCTCTGATGTGAATTGTCCTTCAGACAAATTGTCAGACACATAAGTCTTCCATTCTGTTCCTCTAGGAAGTGCATTAAACCACTGAACCATGAGCTATTGATCGAAAGGTTGGCAGTTCGATTCCGCGCGACGGCTCCTGCCAACCTAGCAGTTCGAAAGCAAGAAATTGCAAGTAGATTAATAGGTACCGCGTCAGCGGGACGGTAACAGCGTTCCATGTGCCTTGGTGTTGAGTCATGCCGGCCACATGACCATGGAAACGTCTTCGGACAGCGCTGGCTCTTTGGCTTTGAAACGGAGATGAGCACCGCTCCCTAGAGTCGGACACGACTGGACTTAATTGTCAAGGGATACCTTTACCTTTACCTACTGCTTAGCATAGCAGCCAGTGAAAGAAATAGCACCTCCTTGGTCAGAATTCTCCAAACACACAGAAACGTCTACACACTGTTCTCCTACTGCAGTAGCTTCTTTGGTAAATAGGTACACTAACAGCCCAATTCTGTTGGGCCTCTGTGCTGCCGCATTGCAGTGTGCTTTACGGCAGTCGCAAAGCAGCACAACCTGCCATTCTGCACAATGTTCCACCAGCGCAGAGGCCCAACAGTGTTCAATAACTCTCTCCTGCTGTTCTTCCCCAGCAACTGATATTCAAGAATACCACACTGCCTCTGGACTTCTACTGTATTTAGCCATCATAGCCAATAGACATTGTTAAATCTATGAACATATGAAGTTTCCTTATACTGAGTCGGCTCATCGGCCCATCTACCTCCGTGTTATCTACACTGGCTGGCAGCAACCCAGGGCTTCAGACAGTGGTCTTTACCATTCCTATTTGGAGATGCCAGGATTTGAACCTGGGAACTTCTGCAGGCAAAACGCATGAGCTATGGCTGCTCCATAAATTGATCATGCATGAGTTTGTTTTGTCCCCTTTGAAAAAGGGACCACATCAAGCCACTGAAATACAGTATGCATTTGAACTGATTTTTAATATTGTATTTCTAGAATGAAAACTGCTTAGTAATGTATAGTAACAACTTTTTTTTCTTTTTCACAGGGATCTGAACTTTTTCATTTTAGGGTATCTGTTATTCCCGGAGTTTCCTTTTGTAATTTATTTGATGAATTTCAGGTATAGTAAGGTCATGAAAGCTTAGGTTGAAAGAAACTTGGTTAGTCTTTAAGATGCTACCTTTGTGACTTTTTTTCCTGGAGAGAAAGTTGCTCTAATGTCCTTGTAGAAGGAGCTAGCATGTGGAGGGAGTAGTACATTGTCCCTGGATATTTCACCCTGATATTTCAGGAGGAAATGTTTCCCTTGAATTTTTTTTCTGCCCAGTTAGGAGGCTGGGGATAAACAGGAAATGGAAACAAAACAGAATACCACTTTAGCCACGTGAACTCACTGAATAGACTTTGTTTAGGAAGGATGATTTCTCCCACTTCACTGTGAGCTTGAATCTTTTCTTTGTGTACAGGTGGGCCCCCATATCCACTGATTCGCTATCCACGGTTTCAGTTATCCACGGATCGTGGGGAAACCCCCCCCCCAGGCTTTTACTTTTTTCCCAGTAAGCTTCGTTTCTTCCTTAAAGAAACAGGAGAAGCAGCCTCTGGCTGCTTATTACAGGCAAGTAGAACGAGACTAAGTCCTAGAGAGGCTCTGCAAGGTTAACAGAAACCTTGCAGAGTCTCTCTAGGATTTATCTAGTCTCGTTCTACTTGCCTGCAATGGAGACTGCTTCTCTGTTTGTTTTAAGGAAGAAACAAAGCTTGCTGAAAGAAAAATAAGAGCTGGGGGGGGGAAGCATGCCTGCCTGCAGGGGAGGGAGGGTGGGGGGCCCCCAGGAAACAATGGAGGGGGCGTTTGCTCTTATCCACAGTTTCAAGTATCCACGGAGGGGCCTGGAACATATCCCCAGCGGATATGGGGGCCCACCTGTATTCCATTTTTTCAGGTTATCCCAAATTGCAAAAGTATATCTGATACTATTGATAAGAACGTATGGAGAGCTCAACTGGATCAGACCAAGGGTCCACCTAGTTCAGCATCCTGTTTCCCACAGTGGCAAATTTCTCCGGGAAGTCCACAAACAGATGATACTGGCATACACCTCAAACCTAGTAATATTATCAAATAGAGAGCCCCAAGCATATTACAGGCTGCCTGGGTACAATAGCACTGGGTGTACATGTCCATGCACAGTGTTGTATTTTATTAAATACAAAATATAGTAAGCACAATCCTTTCTACTCTTGGACTGGCGGTCCAGGGTGTCACAAAGCATGTTTGTGGCACCCAGTGAGTAGGTGGCGCTGGTGCCAAAATTGGCGCCATTCTACTCACCGCAGATCCGGAGCTGTGCCAACCAGGGAAAGTGAATTTGCCGCCGGGCAGCGGAGGGGCGTGGGGAAGGCAGAATGGGGCATTCCAGGGGTGGGATTGATCAGCGAGACCCAGGAAGGGGGAGGGATTGGCGGTGGCCTCCTCTGCCGAATTCTTTCTCCCTTCCCGGGTCTGGCTGGCGTTACACGGCCCTCTCGAATGTGCGCCAGCAAAATAGGTGGCACACATTCAAGTAGACCCATTGGGGCGCCTGGGGCTCTACTCGGAGTAAGGGGACGAACATCCATTTACCCCAAGGAGGACTCCGGCTGTGCCGGCGCAGGCCCCATTCTGCACAGGATGCGGTGAGCATCTTATTAGCGCCACCATGTCCTGCTAGACAGGTTTGGACTGTGGGTTTTTAAGCACTCAGCAAAATACAGTATCCCCTCAACAAACCACAACCTTGAGAGAATATGCAAGAGTGGTACTCCACCACATACATGGCATCTGCCTGCTATCATTAACACTTTTCAGAATCCTGCCAATAACATTTTTAATCATAAACTAACAGCCCAATCCTATGCCGGCCTCCTACAGCGGTACTGGGCTTCACACTGTCGCAAATGTGTCGAAAAGCATGTTGCGACGTCGTGGAGGCCAGCATCGGTAGGCCTCCACCAACGAAGGAGCAGTGCCCACCGGAAGCAGGTGAGCTCCGCACTGGCCAGCAGGGAAGCAGGGGATGGAGACGGGGAGGCGGAGTTTTGGGATGGGGAGAGAGCGGAGAGGAAGGCAGATCAGGCCCAGGAAGGGGCGGGCTGGGCAGAGGAGGCCTCCGCCAAATCTTATCCCCAGTCCTGAACCTGAAAGCCTGACACAGGGCTGCTCGGAGCTGTGCCAGAGATTTAGCTGGCATGCCTCTGAGTGACCCCATAGGTGCTGCTGGGGCTCAACATGAGGGAAAGGGACCATTCCCTTGAGGAGACCTCCAGCCCTACACTGGATATAGTGGAGCCTGCCCTGGCGCCGCTGTGTCCCACCATGGGGCTTTGGATAGGATTGGGCTGTAAGGCAATCATAAAATTTTGAAGGATAATGACTCTTGGAATTATAATATTTTCTATTGCAGATTTACGTTGATGATGTTCCATTGGCTTTCCCAGGAGAAAATCTTATCAATTCAGTTACAGCTATATTAATAGGAGGCATTATCTTTTTGGCATTCATGATACAAGTGAATGAAATTCATATTGGAAATATTTTGAGGAGAAAACTTAGAGGAAACAAAGTAGCATCAAAATCCTCTCTCTCAACAGGTTCATCAACTTCTACTGAAACTAGTAGAAAGTGACTATCCGCAACAATAAGCAGTCTACACTTCAGTTATCAGTAATTTTTTATGCCAATATATGGGCAACTCTTCCATCCTTAATTGGCCATGAAACAGGTTTTTTCTTGTTAGAAAACGTTTTCAGATGCAAATAAGTTTACCCCCCCCCCTAATTTAATGAGTTTTTAGCCGCTGTTAGTCATGTTAAGCAGAATTTTATTTGGGTGAGAGGGTAATGTATTCATAAAAATATACCGTACATGCTTCTTTTATGTACCATTTATTTCTTGATTAACAGTTCTGTGGCAAATGAATTGCAATAACTTGTCAGAAATAAAGATAAAATGCAAAAACCAATGTCCTCTTGAAATAATATTGAAGAAAACTGTGAACAAATGTAAATGTTATGATTTTTGGAAAAAATTTTGGTTGTTTTTTTGAAAGTATAACAAGTTGCCTCAACTCTGAAAGCCTTGAATATTTATCTTCCTAGTAGGAAGAACGGGAGGTTTCTGTAAATCTTTCTCTAGTACTGTACTTAGCCAGCACTCCAAGGCAGGTCAGCTGAAATTATGCTATAGTTAACTAGGTGAGGGTTATCTCACTACAACACACTAATCCAGCTAACAGGTTTACAGCCCAATTCTGCGTAAGTAAATTTGACTCGTGTTATCACGCTGTGCTGCCTTGACAAAGTCCTTAAGAAAAAGGAGGAAACGTTGGCAACCAGGAATCAAAGACTTTCACTTTCTGCCTGCTTTTCGGAATTTCTGTGTATGTGTCCCATGGGTACATGCTTGAAAGAAGAAACGCTTAACATCCGGTACATTTGAAAGTGTTTTATTTCTTAAAAGAATACATGGCTGCAAAACCCATATTTCCTGTCTCATTGAGAATTGTATCCAGTCATGAAACCTTCCACGCTACACTTCTTTGCATCTGTCTTCACGGCAGAAGACAGATGCCGCTGCCCAAACGGCCACTCCTGACTAAAGAATTAAGTAAAATAGAGGTTAAAAGAGAAGACATCTTAGACTTAATTGACAAATTAAAGATCAATAAGTCACCGGGCCCAGATGGCATTCACCCAAGTCCAAGTTAAGGAACTCAAAAATGAAGTTGCTGATATCTTGACAAAAATATGCAACTTGTCCCTTAAAACGGCCACTGTGCCAGAGGATTGGAGGATAGCTAATGTCACGCCAATCTTTAAAAAAGGAAGGAGAGGGGACCCGGGAAACTACAGGCCGGTCGGCCTAACATCTGTTCTCTGGAGGGAGGAAGGGGTGTCTTCGTAACTCATGGGTTAGCCCCTCCCACTCCACGAGTCAGGCTCGGATTGGTCGAAACAACTCCTCCTTGTGGGAGGGCGCCCTCTAGTGCCCAGTTCAACTCTGACTCCCTCCAGAGAAAGGTCGGGTTATTTTTCCTCAGTGCTCTTTGAGCAGATTTTACCTCACAAAATTCTTCAATTTTTTCCATCAACTCCTCCGTGTTTCTCATCATCGTCGTTTGTACAGTCCTCCTTCTGTTTCTGTTTGTCTTCCTCCCCCCATTCGCTCCATCAGCCTCGATCGATCCCGGTGACAGGCCCCCTGAGGGTGAGAAAGCCGGCGCCGGATTAGTGAGAGCAAACGCAGCGTCGCTACTGCGCGCGCGGCTCTCTTTGTGTATATATTTAAATGGCCGCTTCTACCAGAGCTTCCGCTTTCCCGGTGGACAGACGAGGGCCTCCCTAGAGGCTACCGCCATCGCGCCGCACCACTGCCTCAGCGCCCGGTCAGAGGAGGCTAGCTTCGGCCTCCCGCAGTCGGCGCGTGCCTGTGATGACCTCTCTGAGTGTGCGGCAAGTTGTTTTTGATCTCAGTGGGACCCCAGCCTCCGCTGTAGGGCGCCGCTGTCGACTGGAGCTACTCTGACCAGTTTTTTTTGTTCCCTGACTGACAGGCAAGTAATGGCTGCCCGCGAAGGGTCAGGGCGCCCTGCTTTGGAACAGGGGGAGAGAACTTCACAAGGGCTCGACCCTCAGCTGGAGGCAAGGATTTTGGATTTGGTCCGCTCCTCTGTAGAGGGGGCTTTCCGCGTTCACTTAGCGCAATCAGGTGGCAATTCCACACAGCTTCCTCGCAGGGGACATAAGCGCAGATCGCCTAGTCCTCTGTCCACTAGAGAACATGATTCCTCCTCAGAGGACTATGTCAGGGCTCCTGCTAAGCACGCCAAGAAGTTCACTTCTAAATCCCCTAGGGGGGAAAAGTGCCACAAGGGAAAGAGCGGGGCTAAACCAAATAGGTGGGAATCAGCACAGCTCTCCTTGTCGCCTTCCAGCTCTCAGCCCTCATTGTCGGCTGATTCAGATAAGGAGGAAGGGGCTTTTTCTGGCCATGAGGAGGCTGATCTACATGTGAATAGGTTGTTCCCAGCAGACCTCTTCCCTAGGATTCTCCAAAAGGCCTCAAAAACTTTGGATCTGGTGCCCCCTGCTGGCCAGGCTGGGGATCCCCCGGCAAATAAAGCTGGAGCTTCCAAATTTTTTCCTAAATTTCAACCAAAACAAAATATTTTGCCTTTCCCCGAATCTTTTCAACGGGTATTGGATAAGGAATGGAATACCCCCATACACCCTAAACACTCTACGAGGCTGGTAAACAAATTTTAGTCCCTGCCAGAGCAGGTCATGTCCACGCTCAAAGTGCCCACGGTGGACGGGCCAGTGGCATCTCTGTCCTCGGCGGCCACGCTGCCATCTGATGGCGAGGGGGGGCCCCGGGACCCGACTGATAGGAAGGTGGAAGCCTCCCTAAAAAGGGGTTTCGAAGCCTCAACGCATGCTCTCAGGGCGTCTTCGGCCAACTCTTTTTTAGCCAGGGCTGCTTATGCTTGGATCTCAGACCTAGAACGGTCAGAGAAAGGTCTCTCTCGCTCAGCCAAGTCTTCGCTGCGTAAAATTGCCCTGGCCATAGCCCAGTGGTTCCCAAACTTTTCTAGCCCATGACTCCCTTGACCCCTGTGGCTGTTGCCCACGCCTCCCCATTATATTACCCCACCTCAATTACCCCAATAATTGGGATGAAGGTATTATAATTATAGGATGTAAGAAAATAAAAATATAACCGTTGTTTAACTGGTTAAGAAACTTGTTTTATTTACAAAAAAATGTTTCTGGGCAACCTTTTTTAACACAGGTAAGATTATCACTCAAAAAGTTCTAGAATGAGACGGATGCGCTTGTTTTTCCTTGCATAGCTCATCAAATCTTGGTGCAATTTTTGAGATTGCAACACGCAGTTCTTTTTCGATGTTAATTTTTGATCTGTATTTAGACTTAATCACTGCAACTGCTGAGAAACCAGCTTCACAAAGGTAAGTAGTGGCAAATGGGATCAAAGCACGCAGGGCCCTCTTACTTATCACTGGGTATTCATCTTCAATTTGGCACCAAAACTCAGGCAGTGACTGAGACTGGAACCTCACTTTTAATGACGAGTCAGTTGACAAGTCAATGAACTGCTCTGCTTCCTCATTGTTGAAATGTGGAGGTGTCTCAGAATTGAAGGGTTCTCTTACCCATTGCATTGGCTCCACTTCATCTTCTGGGAAATATTTTTGTAGGCAAAGATGCAGTTGGGACAAATACTGAACAATTACTGCCTTCAGTTCCTCCTTTAATGCCATCTCATTTATTTGCAGAAAGTGGTCCAATGAAGGAAACAGAGGCGTCGCTCCGGTAGGGGCGGGGCTGTAAGTATCGCTGTGGTCATAGTCTCTTTAGCGAGCGAGGAGGAGGCAGCCCCGCCCCCTCACGGTCCGAGCCAGTCCCCTACGGAGAAACCGGCAGGGAAGAGACCCTGCCTGCTGCTTTCTCCGTAGGGGACTGGCTCGGACAGTGAGGGGGCGGGGCTGCCTCCTCCTCGCTCGGTAAAGAGACTATGACCGCAGCGATACTTACAGCCCCACCCCTACCGGAGCGACGCTAGTGGAAGGAAAACATCTGTAATCACCTTTGCTTATGTTGCTTTTCCAAAGGATCACTTTCTTCTTCAACCCAGCGACTTTGCTAGAAAGCTGCAAGATGTTGGTATTGCTGCCTTGCAATGACTTGTTCAGTGTGTTCAGTTTTTCAAAAAGGTCAGAAAGAAAAGCCAACTGTATTAAAAAGTCTGAGTCAATGAATTTATCAGCCAAGCAATGGTCCTCATCATGTAGATAAGAGTATATTTCATTCCTCAGCTCATACAGTCTAAGCAGGGAGTTACCGAGAGACAGCCAGCGAGAACTGCTGTAGAACAAGAGGCAGGAGTGTTCAGCACCCATGTCTTCACACATCTTTGCAAAAAATCTTGCTTTCACTGGTCTTGTTTTAATAAAATTCACTACTTTGATTACTGTTTTGACAATGTCATGTAGTTCTCCACTAAGGTTTTCTGCTGCCAGTGCTTCCCGGTGTATTATACAGTGGGTCCAAACAGCATTAGGTGCTTTAGACCGTATGCGTGCTTGAAGTCCTCGGTAGCACCCTGCCATTAAACGACCCCCATCAGTACAAACTCCAACACATTCTTTCCAGTCAATCTGACTCTGCATCATAAAATTGTCCACAACATCAAACATGTCTTCACCTGTAGTTCCAGCTTTCATTTCTTTACAAAACAACAAATCCTCCACAAATTTTTTTTCATTAACAAACCTCACGTAGCAAATAAGATGGGTGTCCTTGTTGTTGTCAGTTGCCTCATCCAACTGGACTGCAAACTCCTTCCCTTTTAAACTGCAGACAAGCTGATTGTTAATATCTTCAGCCATATCATCTATCCTACGGCTGATTGTAGTGTTAGAAAGAGGCACTTTCAGCAGCTGTTTAGCTGCATCTTCCCCAAGCATGATTGTTACCATGTCAACAGCAGCAGGCAAAATCAGCTCCTCTGCAACTGTGTGGGGCTTTTTACACTGTGCCACATGATAGGCCACTTTATAAGAAGACAGGAGGGCATCAGTATTAACTTTTGATTGTTTTGAGAAAGTGGCCTGTTGTAGTTTGGCTTCTTTAAGTTTCCTTACAAAAAATTCCCTTGGCTTTCCAGACAAATGTGGGTGAAGAGTTTGCAGATGACGCTTTATTTTGTTTGGAAGCATTGATTCTGCAGCTAAAACTTTTAAACAGATCACACATTGAGGACGTTCCTCATTATTGACCTCTACATATGTGAAGCCATAATCTAGATAGCTGTCATCATACTTTCTGCTCTTGGCTTTTCGTTTTCCACCCCCTTTTTCCTCAGAAGAACTTGGGACTTTGCTCTGATGAACTTGAACTTGGTATTAAGAACCTCTTCATTGTGTCCAAACTAAAGATATGGAGTTTGTCAGAGCTTAAATGCACTCGCTGAATGTTCCGGAGAGATCCAGGTGCTGATCCACACAGCTTTGATATCTCAAAAAAGCAATGCAAAAATTCAATTAGATTTAAGTAAGTAAAAGGAGAGTCATGCTGACCACATGACCACAGAGGCGATTTTTGGCCCAATACAGCAGGGCTCTTCTTTTTGACTCACCCTGGTGTACAGCATAACAACCAGAGGCAGACACTGAAATGCTCTGTTTGCATTTCTTATGAAAACATACTTAAAAGCATGCATTTGGGATGAGGCTTGGCAGGGGCTGTGCCAAGGATCCCCCCCCACACACACACATTATTAACTCCTAACTGGGCAGAGAAGATGAAAAGTATCTTAATGATAACTGGAATTCCTCCTGAAATAACCTCTAGTTAAGTGTGTTGGTGACAGGTGGGGTGTTGGAGTGAGAATTCCCACATACCTCCCTTCCCCCCCAAAAGACTCAGAAATAAAAGTGATTGACAGCCCAAGCCTATGCATGTCTACTCAGAAGTAAGTACCATTATAGTTAATGGGGCTTACTCTCAAGAAAGTGTGCACAGGATTGCAGCCTAATCCAGGGTTTCTCAACCTTATTACCCAGCTATACCCCCTGTCACTGTCTGTGTGACCAACTGTACCCCCATCAAATTAACACAATTATCTAATTAAATTATGCAAATTATTAAGTAAATTAATTTTGTTAAAAAAATTAAATGTTTAAAATGCAGCTCCTCCCTCCACCACTCCTCCCTCGCCCACTCCAAATGCACACAGGCGTTTCTTCAGGGATGTGAAACCAGGGATGCATTCTCCATGCATGACCCCCTCCCCCTAAATTCAGCTTGCCTTGTTTGTGTTTGGCAAGGAGGTGGGCGAAAGTGGCAGGAAACAGAGCCTGTGCTGCTGATGCACTTGAGGAGGAGGAGAAAGAGAGCAGAGCAGAGCACTGTGCAGCCCAATCCGATGCATGCTTATTTACTCAGAAGCAAGCTCCATTGAACAGAACGGGCTTCCTCCCAAGAAAGCGTGCACAAGATTGCGACTTGAAAGTCTCCTTTCCTGATCAACGTCTCTGGAGGTTGCTGGATTTGACAAGATTTGGGAGACAGTTCCAAGCCAGCCACACTGCAGCTTCTGCAAACTTTCTTTCTTCCCCTCTGCTTTCTCCCCCTCTGCTCCCTTCTCTCCAAGCCGGCTGCGGCTGCATGCGAGCACGCCCCCCATTGCTAAAACACATACGTTCCCGTAGGCATCCAATTTTCTGCAGCCTCACATCTCTCCTGTGTACACACCGTGCTAGTGGGCACGCATACTTTTCTGTGTTTCATAACGCATTTTGTTGTACACTTGTAATTGTGCATGCAGCATTTTTCAAGTTTTTCTGCTGGAGGGTTTGGAGGCTCCTGCTGTGGCTGCTGGGGGGGGATGGGGGGATTGCGTCTTGTTTGAGCCACACTAAAGAGAAAATCTCCACGCTGATTGTGCCCCTGGATGGACGCTGCAGCAGCAGCAGCGGATCTTGAGCTGAGTTGTGATGGGGAGTGAGGGGAAAAATGTTACACAGCCCGGGAGCCTTACATCCGAACCAAACAAGCAGCCCTGCCTACTTCACAGCCTCCTGATTGAGAGGGGAGGGGAAGTTTACGTCTGCATCAGCGTGTTTTAGAGCGAGTTGGAGGGCGGGCGGGCGAAGCAGCTGCTGTGTGTGAGAGAAATTGCATCTCTGTGTGTGCGTGTGGGGGGGAATTGTTGGGGGGAGCCGCGCCAGTCTTCCTTATCTTCCTTCCTCGCTTCCCACCACCCCCGGCTCACCATCGCTGCACTGCTGCTTTGAAGACAACGTGTCTCCTTAGCCTCCGCTTCTTCCAGCAATGTCTCTATTTTGTAACAGTGCGGGCTTCGGCAGAGGCAAGGGAGTCGTCACAGGATTGGTGTGCTTGGTGTGCTGCATACGGGTTCTGGGGACAGGCCTTCCCGCGCTTCTCCTCCGGCCTCCTCCTCCTCACAAACACGCTCAGCAGGAGGCCTCTCCAGAGAGGCCTCGTGCGGCTAGCGGTGAGTGTGCTTGCTTGCCGAACTTTCTCCCCACTGCAAAGCCTCCCCCTTTCCTACGATACATTCCTCCCCCCTCTATACCTTGCTTGTTAAGCTGCTGCTGTTTGTTTTGCCTCGTTTGCCTTGAGCGGAGCTCCTTCGGGCTAGCTACTCACTCAACAGTCTCCCAACCCAAGGCAGCTGCATGCGACGCCCCTGGCTGTTCGTCATGACGCACCTAGGCGTCGCGACGCACAGTTAGAGTACCACTGCCATAGCCTATTCGGCTGACGCCTCCTTGGATGCCTTGCAATTCAGTGCGAGAGCTATAGCATCTAATGTGGCGGCAAGACGGAACGTTTGGTTACGAAATTGGGAAAGTGATGCAAATTCGGTTACAAAACTCGTGGGCATCCCTTTTCAGGGCGGTAAACTGTTTGGAGAGGCCTTGGAACCTCTTCTCATAGAAAACAAAGACAAGAGAAAGGTTCTCCCAACTAATAAAAAGGAACCTCCTAAGCCTAAACCCTTTAGCCAGCGGTCCTTTCGTTCCTACCCCCGCTCTGGCGATGGACATCGACCTCAGAGCAAGTGGAATAAATCCAGGATTTTCCCTAGAGGGCGACCACAGGGAGGAAACTCTGTCAACAATGCCAAGTCCCATAAGGACCACCGTGCAAAATGACTCCTGTCTCGGCACGTCCTCCTCCGCTATCGGAGGACGTCTGTTGGCCTTCGCGCACCGTTGGGTTTCCATCTCGGGAGACGCGTGGGTACAACAGACCGTTCACCGTGGCTACTCCCTGGAGTTTGTCCGAATCCCCAGGGACCGCTTTTGGAAGTGCCCCTGTCCAGGGACCGGAGCAGACACTGTGTCAAAATGGAAGCCATACAACACTTGTTGGACATAAAAGCGATAGAGCCGGTGCCTCGGAGCCAGAGAGTGCAGGGAGTTTACTCCGTGTTCTTCCTGGTTCCCAAGCGGAATGGCGACTGGAGGGCCATCTTGGATCTCAAGTGGTTGAACCGATTCATCCGCAGGAGGAGATTCAAGATGGAAACGTGGAGGACCATTATGATGGCTCTAGACCAGGGAGATCTGTTGACATCCATAGATCTGGCCGAGGCCTACCTCCACGTGCCTATCCTGCCACGCCATCGTCGCTTCCTCCATTTCTGCTACGGCCCCCTTCACTTCCAATATTGGGCTCTCCCGTTCGGGCTAAGCTCCGCCCCCAGAGTCTTCACCAAGCTACTGGTAGCACCGGTGGCATGGTTGAGGCAACGGGGAGTGACACTGTTTCCGTACTTGGACGACATTTTGATAAAGTCCCCGAGTCGGGAACAGGCGTTGGCGGATCTGCGCCAGACCTTGGAGTGCTTAGAGGACCTGGGCTTCGTAATAAACAGAGAAAAGAGCGCTCTAGTCCCTTCACAACGGGTGGAACACCTAGGCCTCCTAGTGGACACTCAGAAATTCACCATAACCCTGTCACCAGCCAGGCAGGAGAAATTCAGGGACATATTGCAGAACACGCTTCGGGCGTCTTCCGTGGACCTGATGTCCTTAGCCTCCATCCAGGGACTGATGGTCTCCTGCCAGGATGTTGTGAACTGGTCCAGTTCTGGCTCCCTTCCAAGATGACATCGAACACCAGTGGCACATTTGGCTCCCGATGTCGGTGGAGATCAAGAAATCTCTACAGTGGTGGACCTCCCCAAACCGTCTGTCCCTCGGGACCAGCTTGCGCAGACCAGAACCACTGATTATAACAACAGATGCGAGCCTCCTGGGCTGGGGAGCCCACATGTTGGACTCCCTAGCGCAGGGGACTTGGACGGCTGCGGAATCCCAGCTCAGCATAAACCTGTTGGAGCTGCGGGCAATCCGTCTAGTGTTGATTCAGTTTCTCGATCTGGTCCGGGGACAGCATGTGTTGATTCAAACAGACAACACCACGGCAAAAGCCTATGTAAACAGGCAAGGGGGCACCAAGTCATCCCGCCTGGCACGGGAGGCAAATCTGCTGATGTCATGGGCGGAGAGGCACCTGGCTTCAGTTCGGGCGGAACACCTTGCGGGGATTCACAACGTGTCCACAGACTGGTTGAGCAGGCAGACTTTGCAAGAGGCAGAGTGGCAACTGCACCCGGAGGTCTTTCTCCTAATTTCAGAGTGCCTGGGCCAGCCAAAAGTAGACTTGTTTGCCACGCGGGAAAACGCGCAGCTCCCCAGATTCTTCACGAGGACGTTAGAAGCGGGGGTGGAAGGGGTAGATGCCCTTCGCGGAACATGGCCTCGGGGCCTCCTTTACACTTTTCCCCCTGTGGCAATATTGCCCCTCCGCAGAATAAAGGATCTTCAGGCGGAGGTCATTTTGCTAGCACCCAGGTGGCCCAGGAGGCCTTGGTTTCCGGCACTGGTGACTTTATCAGTGAGAAAAGAAGTGGTATTGCCTCTCAGACACGATCTTATCTCTCAAGGCCCGATAGTGCACCCTCAACCCCACCTTTTCAAGCTGACCGCCTGGAGGTTGAGCGGCAGGCGTTGAGGGACTGTGGGTACTCTCCAAACGTGATACTGACCCTCTTGGCTTCTAGAAGGGATCCCACTAAAAAATCGTATGGGAGTACGTGGAAAAAGTTTGTAACCTGGTGTTCCCGAAAGGGGGTCATTCCCCTTAAGCCAAAGGTTAAGGACATATTAGACTTCTTACAGAGTGGTCTAGACATGGGACTCAGCACAAACTCCCTCCGCCGTCAGGTGGCGGCGCTGAACAGCACACTGGGGGCTGGCCTGGGATGCAGGGTTGCCACACATCCTCACGTTAAGCGTTTTCTCCGTGGGGTGGGTCTTCTCAATCCACCGCCCGTTCATCGAACCCCTAATTGGAATCTGAACAGGGTCTTACGAGCACTCACGGGGGCACCCTTTGAACCCTTAGCTGCTGCTTCTCTTCCAGACCTCACCTTGAAGACCTTGTTCCTCGTAGCGATCACGTCAGCCAGGTGGGTCTCAGAGCTGGGGTCGCTCTCTGTGAACTCCCAGCTCTGCATTTTTCACCGGGACCGTGTGGTCCTCCGCCCGGACCCGGCATTCATTCCCAAAGTCAATTCTGCTTTTCACAGGGCTCAGGAATTGATTTTGCCTTCGTTCTGCCCAAACCCCGCACACCCACAGGAAAAAATTTGGCACACGCTGGATGTGCGTAGGGCTCTGAAGTTCTACCTAGACAGGACTGCACCATTTAGACAGACAGAGTCCCTCTTTGTCACTTTCAGGGGGCCCAACCGGGGTAAACGTGCTCCTGCATCCTCGCTGTCTAGATGGCTGAGAGCGGTAATTGAGGCGGCCTCTGGCAAGGATCCACCCAAGGGCATTACGGCTCACTCGGTGCGGGGAGCAGCTGCCTCTGCCGTTTTTGATGGGGCAGGTTCTCTAGCCGATATATGTAGGGCAGCAACGTGGTCCTCAGTCCACACTTTTGTGAGACACTATAGGGTGAACCTAGCTGGGATCACTGGTACCTCCTGCGGCAGAAGGGTACTCCAAAGGGTGGTGGCATAGTTGAGTGCCGCCGCTTCTTTCCCCCCCTATGTGATACTGCTCTGGTAGATCCCATGAGTTACCAAGACACCCCTTCCTCCCTCCAGAGAAAAACAGAATTCCTTACCTGGGAATATCCTGTTCTGGAAGGAGGAAGGGGTGTATTCGTCCCGCCACTGGTTTGGCGCGGCGGCTCAGGGGATGGGAAACGTCTGGTGCGCCTGCTATGGCTGGCGCGCCGGTGTGTACTCTATCCCTAGGTCCTTTGAGACCCTGGGGTCGTTTCGAAGTCGGCCGTCCTTGTCCTTTCTATGTTACCCCTGCCCCCTTGGGGGTCTGTTACGTTATTCAGTGTTTGGTGCCCGATTCCCCCTTTTTCTTTTGGGGACGGATCACCCGGGTTACTGTCTTTGATGTTTTGTTTTTCTCCATATTCTTTGTTTCCGTGGCATGTTTTGGCCTGGCCGGTCTGGTTTTTCTCTCACAGTTTTTGCCAGCCACGGGCCGTGGAGGGTTTTCTCTCTTTTGTTCTTTACAGCTCTGAACTGGGCACTAGAGGGCGCCCTCCCACAAGGAGGAGTTGTTTCGACCAATCCGACCCTGACTCGTGGAGTGGGAGGGGCTAACCCATGAGTTACGAATACACCCCTTCCTCCTTCCAGAACAGGATATTCCCAGGTAAGGAATTCCGTTTTCCAGGGAAGATGGTGGAAAGCCCTCATCAAGGATAAAATCGGAAAACATATAGAAGAACAAGCTTTGCTGAGGGAGATTCAGCATGGCTTCTGCAAGGGTAAGTCTTGCCTCACAAACCTGTCAGAATTCTTTGAAAAAGTCAACAGGCATGTGGATGCGGGAGAACCCGTGGATATTATATACCTGGATTTTCAGAAGACGTTTGACACGGTCCCTCATCAAAGGCTCCTGAAAAACTCCATAGAGAATAAGGGGGCAGGTCCTCCTATGGATAAGGAACTGGTTGAAGACTAGGAAACAGAGAGTGGGTGTCAATGGGCAATTTTCACAATGGCGAGAGGTGAAAAGCGGTGTGTCCCAAGGATCGGTCTTGGGACCGGTGCTTTTCAACTTGTTCATAAATGACCTGGAGTTGGGGATAAGCAGCGAGGTGGCCAAGTTTGCGGACGACACTAAACATTTCCGGGTGGTGAAGACCAGCAGGGATTGTGAAGAGCTCCAGAAGGATCTCTCCAAACTGGGAGAATGGGCAGCAAAATGGCAGATGCGCTTCAATGTAAGTAAGTGTAAAGTGATGCACATTGGGGCAAGAAACCAAAACTTCACATACACGCTCATGGGTTCTGAGCTGTCTGTGACAGATCAGGAGAGAGATCTTGGGGTACTGGTGGACAGGTCGATGAAAGTGTCGACCCAGTGTGCGACGGCTGTGAAGAAGGCCAATTCCATGCTTGGGATCATTAAAAAAGGGATTGAGAATAAAACGGCCAATATTATTATGCCGTTGTACAAATCGATGGTAAGGCCACATCTGGAGTATTGCGTCCAGTTCTGGTCGCCGCATCTCAAAAAGGATCTAGTGGAACTGGAAAAGGTGCAGAAGAGAGCAACCAAAATGATTAGTGGCCTGGGGCAACTCCCTTATGAGGAAAGGCTACAGCGTTTGGGGCTCTTCAGTCTAGAAAAAAGGCAGTTGAGGGGGGACATGATTGAGATGTATAAAATTATGCATGGGCTGGAGAGAGTGGATACTTCTTTTCCCTCTCACACAACACTAGAACTAGGGGACATCCACTCAAATTGAGTGGCGGGAGTATTAAAACAGACAAAAGAAAGTATTTCTTTACCCAGTGTGTAATTGGTTTGTGGAACTCCTTGCCACAGGAGGTGGTGATGGCACCTGGCCTGGATGCCTTTAAAAGGGGATTGGACAGATTTATGAAGGAAAAGTCCATCACAGCTTACAAGCCATGATGGGGATAAGCAACTCCTGGTTGTAGGAGTAGGTTTTCTTTCAGCCAGGTGCAAGGGAGTGGCGACAGGATACAAGTATCTTGTTGTATTATGTACTCCCTGAGGCATCTGGTGGGGCCACTGTGTGATACAGGAAGCTGGACTAGATGGGCCTTTGGCCTGATGCAGCAGGGCTCTTCTTATGTTCTTATGGGTTGGGGCTGTGGTATGGCCTTCCTCCTGATGTCTGCAGACATTTCAGAGAAGTGAAAAATTTCAACTCTTCCAGTCCACATTTGGTACAACAGGGTCATTTTTCTTTACTCTGGTTACCATGCTGTTTCTCTGTGTAGTTTTGTTTCCTTTTATATTGTTTTGTGTTACCTGAGTGCAGAACAGGGGGCTTATATGCTATTTTGAAAGAAACAAGCATACCCTCCTTGTCACTGAGCTATGCATTTGCTTTCCTAAGAACCTTAGGGTTCTTGCCGAAGGGAAGCAGCAACAGGATAATCCGTCCTCTCTACCTACTAGGTTTGCTGAATCCTAATCTTTAACTTGCTTTTAAAATAAATCATTTTAAGGAAACTTAGTGTTCTTCTGGGGAATTTCCAGGTTACGGCACAATTCTGTTCTCTTCTTGCGCTGTCACAAACGTGCTGTAAATGGGGGTGGGTTTGGCGGCGCCAGTGCATGCCATGTCCTACCTATTTCCCTTCCTGAGCCAACACAAAAGCAGCTCAGACGTGCGCCAGCTATTTAGCAGGCACAGATCCGAGTTACCCCACTGAGCAGGTTGGGACTTTACCAGGGATAAGGGGACAAATGTCCCCTTACCCTGGGGAGACCTCCAGCATGCAGTATTCCCACACAGGATACAGCATGGGCCGTGCGACCCCACTGCATCGGCGTGGGGTAGGATTGGGCTTTCCGTCAAGTCCTTCAGGTGCCTGAAATAAGCCTGTAGATTCCAACCTCACTTTTTCTCCCACCCTCCTAACCTAGCTCCAGAGCCCACTGTCTCCCTATGAGGACTTGCTGTTTTCTTCTAACCAAGGCTAATCTCTGCAAGCTAATCTCTGTAAACTACAGAGAGGTGTCTTTTCTTTGAGTATCCACCTATTAAGGGTCCAAGAGTTGAGCAAAACCAGGACGAATGCACTCCCATACGTGCAGCTACTACTTGCACCTGTATTTGAGCGGATGCAGAGCCACGTGGAGCAGCAGAACTGGAGACAACAGGACTCAGGAGTTTGCCGAGCTGCACTGTGATCTGAGAAGCATGAGCAAATAGTCACATAAAGAGATTCTGCTGCCTCTGAATCTTCCTAAAATCCACGTGGTATTTGCCAGGAGCAGACACAAAGCAACTGGAAGACAAGTCCGCAATATGCTTTATGTATTTGCTGCCCTGCTCTTCTATTAAGAGGATTCAAAAAATCAGCTTATAACAAAATTTAAAATGCAAAGCAATAAAAAAATATAAATTAAACAGTAAAACAAAAATGTAGGATCAAGTTACATGTTACCATAAACATGGAGAGAGAGAGAGAGAGAGAGAGAGAGAGAGAGAGAGAGAGAGAGAGAGAGAGAGAGAGAGAGAGAGAGAGAGAGAGTCCCTACGGAGAGGTGTGAAACAGAGCAGAACTATGGTGGGGTGTGTGGAGTTTTTAGGACTTTGCCCCCATTGTGGCTTCATCCTGCATCATTATTCATTAACAACAATCAGTATTCACTGACATGTTTTGCACCTCCACCGTGCTATTTTAATAGAGAACAAAACCTTCTATTGATTTTGAAACTGCTGACTATGACTTGCTACACAATCTGTGTTTCTCTTTACTCTCCACAGGCAGCTTTCCAACAGGGAAAGAGGACACAAGACTCTCCATATGGCCAGTTGTGCAGACCACAAGGGAAGCCCACAGCATGCCTAGCAGCCGCTGACCAGTGTGATCCCCCAGCTCTTCATCTGTGAGGTTGCTGACTTGCTTGATTCAAACAGATCCTTATTGCTTTGCAAACTCCATGACAGACAGAGCTATCACTGGTGCAGCCAAGCCTCACTGACACCTGCTACTTTGCCAGCTATTAAATACCTAGAAAAGGTTCAAGAGTCTTGCTGGGATCAGATGGTCTCCTTGAGACCGTGCAATAAAACGTTAACTTGTTCACACTTGTCACTTTGTTGGCAGATAGGGATCCCCTTCTCCCCACCCTAGCTGCTTCTTACCTCAGGATGGGGACCCTAAGGTGAGAGGGGACTTTCTGCTACCAGGGCTTAAGAGCTGCAGTATCCTCACTCTCTAACTCCTTGGGCTCCAGTGGCAGGAAGAAGCCCATCAAAAGTCATGAGCCACCTGCTGCTATAATGTGTATAAGGCAGAAAGTTGTGGGGAGACAAGGAGGGTGCATAATAACAGGTAGCCCAGGCTAATCTGAGGCAAATTTTATTTATTTATTTATTTATTTATTTAAATAATTTATAGCCCGCCTTTCTCCTGAGGGCACTCAAGGTGGCTTACAACATATTAAAATACATATAAACACATTAAAATAAATAAACACATTAAAATAATTAATTAAAACAATTTAAATTAAAATAAACAACCCCAGTGGGTCACCTGAATTTACATGTGTTAAATACCATTTGTTAAAAAGTCAGCCCACCATGTCAGACATTAAAAGCAGTCCTAAATAAAAACGTCGTGCACAAATGCCAGCAATAATGCAACAGGCACTCTGTGTGTGTGTGTGTGCGTGGGGGGGCTAAATGGGGGAGCTCCCGCAATAGTGTAGTAAGGATCGAACCCCCCTCACTTATTTTTATGTCATCGGCCACCCTCCCCTGAACTCTCTGCATTTTACCCCATCCAAATCCACCCAAGAACCACTGAGATACAGCCATTTTAAACAACCGCTTTTAAATTCGGCTCCTTTTTCCGGTTTGCGCATACTTTGACAGCTGGCGCGTGTCAGCCAGAGTCGAGAGTTCACGGGCACGCGCCCCCGGAACCCCCAAGAGAAGCAGCCAGCAGCAAAGTTCACTCTGTACCTACTTAATCCTCTTTACCTCTTAACCCACTAAGCCTGTAATCCCTTTTCTGGGCGTTCAGCCAACTCAAGCAGGCGGCGCGTGCCGCTTGTTACTCGGCTCGCGTACCCGGTTTTTTGACCGTTTGAACTCCTCTCTCTCTCCGCTGGTTGACAGAATTAAAGGGCTAGCAACCTAATTCAAGGGAATTGTGGTAATGGGGGATTGCTGGGTTTTCTGAGGTTCCCCTTAAGGTTGTGTTGCCGGACCTTCACCAAGGATCATCGGGGTCACCCCAGGGATGGGTCCCTGCACAGAAGGGACCCGATCCTCCTCGTTCCACTGAAGCTATTCTTGGGTAAACGGAGAGGCTCCTGGTAGCAGGGCAATAGGTTTGCGGCCATAAACAGCTGGGTTAGAGTCCCAGCACCCTCCCTGGGAAAGTCTGGGAAGTGTGTGGGTGCGCAAGGGTCCCAGTCCCGTCTCCTCCTCTTCGCCAGTAACCAGGGAGGTAAACGAAGGTGACACTAAGGGTGTGCCTCCCGCCAGAATCTGCCCCTGCAGGGAGTAGGGGATGACCATTTTCAAAACACAACTTTGCCTGTCAGCTACGGCTCCCACTCTGTGATGTCTCCACGTGGCTGCCTTCTACCCAGGCACCGTTTGGGGGCAAGGGAAAAAGGGGGAATTCCAGGGAACCCAGCGAGAATTCAGATTGCCAATCTTTCCTGAACTTCAAATCTTTCTCCTGATGCGTGCCTTTTCTCTGTCAATCACCGCCTCCCCCACATCCTGGAATCATTGTCTCTGCTTCCCTTGTCACTCTTATTCAAATGCTTATCTTCCGCTGCCAGGCTACCACTACCTCTCCTCCCAGTGTTCCTGTTTTGCACTGCTACAATCATGCAAACACCTCTCAGCTATCTCTATTGGTCTTGCCTTCCTTGGCTACAATTATCTCAAATGCTAATCCAGTTACCTGCCTGGCTTGGCCTGATTGACAGGAACAATTCAACTGCTCTCAACTGTATGTTTGGTGCCATGGGGCAGGGACCTATTGTGTGGCACTTTTGGCTATCTAATTGGAAATACTGCCTTTTGTGTTAAGCAGGCTTCTCAAAAGGACCCATTCATAAAACCCCGGAAAACCTCGCTTCACCTGAAGTGGGGGTCTAATCCTATTACCTCCTGCCACCCAGTACCCCCACCCATCATACCATTGGTTCCCAGTTGCACAAAGCACCACACTTTTCATTGGTTCTTTTAATAAAGTTTATCTTTTATTGGTTCAAAGTTTCACACACGCTGCTGCTGTTCTCATTGGTGTAAAGTTTCAATCCTACATCTGATTGGCTGTATCAACGTGTAACTTCTTGGATCCTTTCCCCGGTTGGTCCGTCTTTATCATGTATTTTCTGTAACAATGTACTCCATGATTCTGTATGAAATAATGAAATGTATATAAGCTTTTGTAATGATTGTATATGTTACACTTTCTGCCTTGCTGATCGTGTCCTTTGCTAGCAAAGTAAAGATCTCCTTTTTCCCAGTACTGGTCTATTTTGAGCTCCTTTTTGGCGCCCTGCACTTCGCGGATCCTTGTTCTTTCTCTCCTCTCTCTCTCTCTCTCTCTCTCAATCTCTCTCTCTCACTCTCTCTGGTGCTCCCGCCCGCAGTGGAGTTGGGTGTCCGCTCACCGAATCCCACGAGCTGAAATCACTAGCACCCTTGGGTGCTCACAACAATAGTGGCATTATGTCACATGCAAACCCAATGATGACTGGCTCATGCAACACTCCCTGCAGCTCCATGTGCTGCAATCTCCTAGTTTCTTTGCTCTCTATTTGTGAGGTTGAAGGATGCTAAATGTTCTGAGGTACCCTTTGTGTATATTTCCTGCAGTGGCTCAGTGGTTAGAGAGCATCTTTGTAAACTCCCTCACATGAGTTCAAAGGCCTACTTTTACTTTCTCTTTTGTCCCTGCCATGGGTATTTCTGGCTCATTCTGCAAAAGATGGGAGTGCTGTTGGTTACGGCAAGCCCCTTGTCCGGTCTCAGGCCTGTCTTTCTTGACTGCCAGCCTGGATCTGTGCAGGGGGATCCCAGCACTCTGGCTTGCCTAGGTGCTATTCAGGCTTCCTTTGTAGTTCACTTCTGTCCCTCTCCTGACAAAAGGGTTCCTTTCAGTTGGTAGTAGAGTTCCTGCAGGGACTCATATTCTTGCTATAAAAAGATTTGTGTGTTTAGATCACATGGCTATTGAGCCCTCTTCCTTCCCTTGATCTGCTGCAGTTTAAAAGATATTTCTTGGAAGTGTGTGTATGAGTGGCATAAGGGGACTTGAACGCTGCATCCAAAACTCTGGACACCACATTTTAAGAAAGACATTGATAAGCAGGAGCATGTTCAAAGAACAGCAACAAGGAGTTTAGAAACCAAGTCCCAACTATGATGAGAAATAGTGAAGGAGCTTGGTATGTTTAGCCTGAAGAAGAGAAGACGGACAGGACAGCCCAATCCTATTTCCCCTTTCCGCCAGTGAAATGCATGTTCTGCGGGCGGAAGTGATGTCCCGCAAGCCGCCACCAGCGCAATAGCTGGCGGCTGCACCTGTGGGACTGGCAAAGAGGCCACTTTCCGCCAGCGCTGGTGTCCACCATCATGTGGAACCCTTGCTAACCATTTATTGATTTATTTACTATGTAAACCGCTTTTGTGAACTACTCCTGTTGAAAAGCGATATATAAATCATCACCATACACGTCTAATTTACTGGCGGTTAACTCAGGGGCCTCGACAGCCACTGTTTTGGCTCAGCCGGTACAATTTTTGGCCAGCACGCTGCGGGCTGAACTCTGAGGTTTGGACGCTGAGTTGCAAGGCGACTGCAGCTGCTTTTAGATTAGTTGCAACAGAGCACGCTCATCTGGGCTGAAGTGAACACGTGCTGCTGGTGTTCACATGACCTGCTCAGCTTGAAGCTGCGCGGTTAAAAACCCGCCACGGAGGAAGGGGTCTTTCAGTGAATAGTTGTCTCGGTGGTGCTCGTCAGAGGCGTGGTCACAGATTTTTCACGCGACGCTGTGGTTACCCAAAATATTGCGTATATTATATAAAGTGATCCTACTAAGGATTACAACTGATCAAGCACGAAAGCTGAGGCTGCAATCTAGTCTTCATTGATGATGCCGAAAGACGCGTTGCGTCCTTTACTTCAGAGCTCTACCGGTACTCCTCTGGAACTTCATGCAACTCGGTCTAGGTCCACTGTAGGCTGCTCCAGACCTGACTCTTTCGGCGACGGAAAATGTTTATTTTGCCACTTGGAAAAATTCTCTTCTCTTTTCGTCTACAAGAAGGGTGGGATAGAGGAGGAGGAGGAGGAGGAAAAGCCAGGTGTCCAACGCTCTGTTTTCGCGTACTCCTGAGTCGGCCTCACCGAGGCTGCTGGCCCTTTAAATGTTCGGGGCCCGCCCGTGCTGTCTTTGGCTAGGAAACCCCGCGCCTACAGTGAGAGGTGAAACCAAGATGGCGGCCGTGCAGTGACTGAGGCTGAGATAGAAGGACAGGAACGGGCAGCGCCTGGACCGCCCAGCTAGGCCACCGAGGGTCTCCACTCCCTTGCCGGGTGTCCGGAACAGAGCAGGTGGCCCGGAGGGGCGAAGGAGCTTGGGCTGACCCTCAGGCGCAGCGAGACGAGCGGGAATAGGAAGAACATGGCGGCAGCGGCGGAGTCGGGCTGGGAGCGCAGTCGCCGCCGCTCGTGAGGGCAGCTCATGAGGGTGACGGGGCGCTGAGCCCGCCCGCGCGCCCGGCCCACACGGCCTCATTCCTCTCACCGCCCCACCCAGCAGGCAAGCAGCGTCCCCCGCCCCAGTTGAGGCTGCGGCCTTCTCTGGGAAGAAGGGGCGGCTCCGTCTCGGGCCCCGATCTGACTAACGGAGAGCGAGAGAAGGGGCTTCGGCCTGGCAGCTCCTTGTACAATAGGGCCGGCCAGAGAGCGAATCGATCTCCACCTCCTGTACTTCCTTCTGTCACTTATGCTGCTGCCCCATCCTGCTACCTGTTCTCCGTTTCCGCCCCGTCCGATTGACCCACGTATTTTTCTCCCCATTCACTTAGCAGCGCATTTTTGGGTGTGTGACTAGCTAATCCTTCCCATTTACCTTTCCCGTCATTGCTGCTGCTTTCTTTTTCACGAGTCGAGTATCCTCCATGCGCCGCTTGCATTCTGTCAGTTCACCTCGGGTCTGCCCCCTTGTTAGTGCCAATCTTCCTCGCTGACAAAATTCTGTCATCGGTTCTTTGTGTAACATTGACCCATCTCTGCCTGTCTTTTCCCAGCTTTACCCCGTGCTTTTCAGTCTCTCGTTATTGCTGTTTTCTGCGTCTTCCTCTCAACTCTAGTATTGCTACTTCCTGTTCTCTCACGTTCTGCAAAGCTACTGTTTCACTGAAGAAGTCTTGTGCTTCCCACAGCCTGCCATTTTGCTTTGGCCCCCTTTGGGGGGTGATGAGGCAGCGATTTTAGCAGTGGCAATAAAGAAAACTCCCTGAGGTATTGTGCTGGACCCTTCATCTCTTTCCTGCTCCCCTTTACTGAGGGGGGCAAAGCCCCCCCTAGTCTGATCAAGTGTTACAGGCCCTTGTGGTGTGGCAAGAGGCAGGATGACTGATACCCGGAGGAGGGTGAAAGTTTATACTCTGAATGAAGACCGACAGTGGGATGATCGTGGCACTGGACATGTGTCCTCTGGCTATGTGGAAAGGCTGAAGGGCATGTCCCTGCTAGTCAGGGCAGAGAGTGATGGTAAGTGTCCGAATTGTGTGAATGTGTACATCAAAGGTATTATAGAGTAATATGTGGTGGTAGTTACATGTGGAAGACTGAATTTCTTTCATAATTTTATACAAAAGCATGAAACTAAGAATTATGCTCTGTAATTTGTTGGCTTATTTATTAACAGAAGATTCCCACTATGTGCTGATGGTTAAACACTGCTTTAAGTATACAGTATAATAACAATAGCAGTATTGGTATTAAATTGTAACTTCTGTCCAGATTACTGCCTAGCCCTAGTCCATAGGTAGCCTTTGTTTTGTCTGCAGATCCTTTGAAAGTAATACCCAGAAAGAACAGTATTCATTAACATGTTTTGCACCTAAAATATATTTGCATTTGGAACATCTTGCCACAAGAAGTGGTGATGGCTCCTGGCCTAGATGCCTTTGAAAAGGGGATTGGACTGATTTATGGAGGTAGAGTCCATCACAGGTTACAAGCCATGATGACTATATTCAACCTCTGGGTTTTAGAGGTAGCCATCTCTGAATGCCAGATGCAAGGAAGTGGCAATTCAGGTATATTGTTGTCTTATGTGCTCCGAAAGGCATCTGGTGGGCCACTGTGAGATACAGGAAACTGGACTAGATGGTCCTTTGGCATGAACGAACCAGTCTCTCATGTTCTTATGTTCATGCCTTGCTTTATGTCTTTTTCTACTAAAGTTGTTTTAAATGACTTACTTTGCCAAATTAGTTCTATAATATTGGGTGTCAAAATTTTCATATTGAGCATTTAAATGCCAGGTTACAAGAGTGTATTAAACTATTTTAAAAAGTTTGTAGCAAGTTGCTAGACTGACACAAAAGATTTGAAGAACTCCTGAAATGTGTACTTCAAGCCTATGCATGTCTACTTGGAAGTAAGTCCTGTTCAGTTCAGTGGGACTTACTCCCAGGTAAGTGTGTGTCGAATAGCAGCCTTAGGCTACCTTTTGCATCCCATTGAAGATACCAATTGTAAAAGTTCTGTTTATTTCAATGAATGTAGACTGTGCCCTATACCATTCCTCTTGGTGACCTCAGTGATTCTCATACTTTTACAAATGATGAGCATGCTGAAAGTTACTTATTCGCTTTTTAATTTTGTCTGCATCTCCCTCTTCTCCACTCGAAGGGAGTCATAGTGTTGCATCTGGATGAACTATGGATTCCCAAAGTTAATTTACAAAAACACATCATTTTGTCCTGGCTTAAACTTCTTCTCAATGCTACAGTGAGATATTTTGTGGAACTGCCATATAACATCGAGTTGGTTTGATTATTACAAATTAAACTTCAGGTGGCACTGTGCTTGGTACAGTTAGTGACCTCTTATTTATCAGGGTTATTCTGTAATCTTTAACCGTATAGCTGTTAATTTTATTATCTCTTCTTTCTATTGCCAGTATTTTAACTCTGTAGTGGTCTCTTTAGGTAGCTGCTAAAACTTGTTTCTCCTTTCTAAAAATAAATATAAACAAAAGTTAATGGGGCTAGGTGACCAGACGACCAAATAACAAACCAGTTGACCTGATTAAAGACTGATTCTGTGCTTGTTTAGTCTAAAATAAGTCCTATTTTATTCATTGGGATGCTTCCACATATGTGTGGAAAACAACTTATGTTCTACAGCCTGACCCTAACTACATGACAACTAACAAGTGAGTATGCATAAGTTGATGCAGTTAGTTTTATTAAGTTTGCATGTTGGATCTGGTGACGTCTTGGTGAACTGAGTAAAATTAAATATGTTTAGTAGAAAAATTACTGAGTGTGCCTCACATGCTATAACTTGTAGGGCTATTTACTAAACTTTAAAAATGCAGTTCACCCAATTTTATTTTTAACTTATTTTAGGCTCTTCAGGTTTGTTGACTTCTGGAGTCAATGAAATGTAAATATTTCTACAAAACACCATATGTTGATAATTTTACTGATTGCACACAAATCAGGGCTGGTGACCCACCAGTTTGGACACAGTCCATCAGCCACATCTTGGACTGTTAGGTACATGACAAGCCCCCCCCTTTTTTTGTGGTCCCAAGCAAGCAGCAGAAACAGGAAATTTATCAAGTCCCTGTTGGGATGTTGTATATGGTGGTGTTGACGATTTATTTTCTACCCCATCTTTCCATGTTGAAATGAGCACAAGGTAGCTGGCAATGAACAAACAATTAAAAATAATAAAACAATATCCAAAATACAAAAGCAATAAAACCAGTATAAATGCAGCATTGGCATAAGACAAATCGTAGCTTCATTGATCTAATAAATTTATACTTCGAAGCCCTGACCCAAAAACTATTCAGCTGCTGTTTTTAAAAAATGGCAAGAGAATATCCTATCTTGACATATCCTTGGCTAGAGAATTCCACAGAAATGGCACAGTCACCAAATCTCAGTTAAGGGTGAGATGGAGAGCAAGACCTGTGGCGCTGATTTTTTGGGTTCAGGGAGGCTCATATGGGACAGATAAGCAAATGGGCAGTCAGTGTTGATGGTATAATATGGGTTGGACCCTTAGTTTGGCAGGTGATGAGAAGCTGTGCAAATTAGACCCTGATATTGATTCTCTCGCGTAGTTGCATGGAAGATTTCTCCTGTTGGTTAGGTAGAGAGCGCTTTTCCCAACTTCACAGGTAATGGGCTTCACTTTGTAATTCTGTCTATAGTTTCTTGTTCCGATTTTGGGCTGCTGTTTTTATTTTAATGTACATATTGCATAATATGCAATCCGTTTTATAAATAAATAGAAATCCTTGATCCTGGTATCACTTTCTCCAAGGGGTAGATCCTAGGACTAGTTAATTTTCAAGATATAAATAAATATTATCACACTTCTGTATTTATCTGGGTTGCTCTTTTATCCATGTGACTCTGTCCCTTCAGTTCGGCTATTGCAGCGCTTCCCAAACTGTGGGTTGCGGGCTGATGGTCAGGTGGGTTGCCAGTTTGACCCGCCTGCCCCTGTCCTCATTTGCCTCCAAATTGGAGCCAGACAGAGGCCACCGGAAGCCACTTCTGGGTTGCGAACCACTTCATCTTGCAGCTCCAGCATCACACCAGACCTTGGAAGGCCTCTGGAAGTAACTTCTGGGTCTCATTCGGAGGCCTTGCTGAGGCCTCTGGAGGCCATCCCAGGCCCAGCATGACGCGAGAGCGGCAAGACAAGGTGGGTCGCGGTGACTTTGAGAACTGCTGGGCTAAATATTGCATTTGATATTTAGCGTCAATTAGTAAATTGTTCTTGCAACAATGATTCTGCTCTACCTAAGAAAGGTATGGACTTCGTATGTTGAAGCTCTAAAAAATGTTCAAGGGGATGTAAATTCAGGGGGGCGGAGGGCATGAGATGGTTCTGGTGTTCGGGGCAAGGATCATGTGTTAAGGTACTTCTTCATGCACTTGCTACTAGCATGGGAACCACTTCAGTATAGTGCAATCACACACTACTGAGGCGTGTGTATGAATGCCAATCTCATAGGTTTTTTTCTACCCAATTGATATTTTTCAGTGAGGGCACCATTCAGGTGGGAAAAACTCATGCAGTCAGACATGACCGTGTGGTTGGAATAGTTAGAAACAGTCTCCTTCAGCATAGGATCGCACCATGCTGAATTGACTGCTTGTAAGAAGAGTAAGGGAAAAGCTTCTCTTCTGTAGTTGGCCAGAGGGTTGGTGGATTTTAGAACTGACAATGGAAGCAATGTGCATAGGATCGCACCATGCTGAATTGACTGCTTGTAAGAAGAGTAAGGGAAAAGCTTCTCTTCTGTAGTTGGCCAGAGGGTTGGTGGATTTTAGAACTGACAATGGAAGCAATGTGCATATCTAGCCGTACTAGATCAGTTCAAATTCAGAGACCTTTATTGGCATAACCTAACCAGAATATAGGCCAGTGGGTGGCGCAGTGGGTTAAACCGCTGAACCATAAGCTGTCAATCAAAAGGTCGGCAGTTTGATTCCCGCGACGGGGTGAGCGCTCGTTGCTTGGCCAGCTCCTGCCAACCTAGCAGTTCCAAAGCATGTCAATGCGAGTAGATAAATAGGTACCGCTTGCGGGAAGGTAAACAGCGCTCCGTGTTCCAGTCGCATGCTACGCGCTGTGGCAAGGAGAGTCATGCTGGCCACATGACCACAGAGGCGTCTTCGGACAACGCTGGCTCTTCGGCTTTGAAATGGAGATGAGCACCACACCCTAGAGTCGGACACGACTGAACTTAATTGTCAGGGGATACCTTTACCTTTTAACCAGAATATAAACTACATATACACACCGCAACAATCAAAAGGTCATTAAAATAACATAAAGATATATAAAAATAAAATAAAAATATATAAAACAGATTACTGCCCCCTCTTCGTGAACTTTTCCTCTACAGACATAAGAAAGGGATCAGTTCAATAGCCCATTTTTATAGCTGACATTGGCCAGAACCAGAAATTGCAAAGGGAGTTTAAAATGTTGATTACGGTAGTAGGGAAATATTTTTTTCTTACTCTTTCAGTGTACAGTACATTGAATAATTTTTTTTAAAGGCAGATGGTTGGATTATACAAATGGAACAAAGACAGACATTAGGCAGGAATGACCAGCTTTTGTACTGTATTTCTGTAGGTAACAGAATTCTTTGAGGGACACAACAATCTGACTTCTCCACTCTGTTGGTTAGGCTTTATATTAACTGGATATTAATCAGATGTACATAACTCCTGTTACATCAATTTTGTATTGACTACATTAGCTTGAGAATTCTGTTGAAGGCTCAGTTTAAAGTACTGATTTTGGCCTTCAGAGCCTTCCATAGTCTGGGACCAGGCTATCTCAAGAACTATCTACTTCCATATGAACTTGCCCAGTCTCTTAGTATTACCTTCAGAGGCTCTGCTGTTGACAGATATGCGTTTGGCAACCATGAGAGATGGGTCTTCCCAGTGATGGAACCACAGCTTTAAAATGTTGTCCACAGAGAGAGTCATCAGGCTTCCTTCCGGTCCACTTTTAGGCAGGTGTTAATTTTTTTTTATTCTGCAAGACTTTAAATGACATTTTGATCCAATCACTTGGATGAGGAATTGTTTTTAATTTTGCTATTTTCATTTTTTACATTTTTTACACAGCTTTATAATGAAATTTTTAATTTTGGGGTGGGTTGTTTTTGCTGCTGTTAGCTTTTAGGAAAGACAGGATAGAAACCTTTAAAATAATAAGTTAGTATCAAGGAAAAGCCTTTTCTTACTGTGATACCTTGCCCATTTATAGTCTGAATATCACAAATATTTCTCCAATCCCATTCATTTTAATATATATTAGTTGCAGTTCCCAGATTGCAGATTTTTGTGAAAATCTGTGCTCCTAAATCAGTTTCAGTATCTTGCTGTACTAAGGCAACCCCCACATCCAAACACAGCATCTCTGGCGAGGGTGTTAATCGTTTAACCATTAACTTAGTGACATTCTCAGTATTATCTAATACTGAAAAGTCACCTCTTTCTAGTTGAGGTTTAGGGGAAGATATGAGTTTAAAAGATACTTTCATATTTAACTGTATCATAACTCAATGTAACAATGACAGTGTTAATTATTTTCAGGTCAGTTTAGTCTGGTATAAATGTTGTGGTGACTTAATCCAGAAAAATGTCTCTGCCTACATGTGAATTCCTCATTGACATTGCAAAATGTACTTTACACTTTCTTGTTGTTTTTTTAAAGTAGACTTGAAATAAGTCTAAGTGTTAATGCATTGAACAAAAACTGGAAAAGTTACTCGTTTAACATATATACTATTTCAGGATACAAGAAAAACTGTTTGACAGCCACTGGATGCTTTCAGTCTTGAATATGCTTTCCAAGAAAGTAATTATTCTGTTCAATAAATTTTAAGAAGATAATTAAACCATTTTTACTTCAGCTTGTCCTTGAACATGTGTTTTCCCCAGCTTTACCTAGACACGTCTTTTTCCTAGTTGCCAGACTTTCAGATGCATTATTATTTGCCCATTGCCATGGTCAACTATAGATCTATGCTTACGGCTTATGAATATCTATTTATGCAGGACAATATATTTCCCTCATTGACTGTACTTGTGCGGTCCCACCTCAGACATTAGGCCCATTCAGTGTTTTCAACATGGCTGAAAAAATCTTCTGGCCTGGGCAGATACATGCCTTAAACGTTTGAGGTTGCCCCATAGAAATTAGAAATGATTCCGCTTTGTGCATGATAGTGATTCTAAAACGGAAACAGGAATTTGAATCTGAAATACGTTTTCAACCCTAATATGCAGTTCAAAACTTTGTGTGCTGTGTACAGTGTACAAAGTACAGTGTGCTGGCCCATATGAAAGTTGCTGTAGTAACAATGGCATGCTCTTATTTCCTCCAACCTACCAAATGTTGGCAACCTTCCACTTATCCCTCCTGGATAGATTTATATGGTTTGATTATTTTCCATCTTAGATGTTTGTTTCACAGTTTTTAATATCTTGAAACACCATTTGCAAAAAGAGACTGCTCAAGATACCATAGGCTGGTGGTATTAAGTTTGTGCATAATCCACACTTAGAAAAATCAGTAAAATCTTCATAAAACTATATTTTAACGGACTGAATACTGATGTAAGTATTGTACGATTTTGATACTTTAAGATTATTAACAAGCATTCAATAAATACTGGATCAGTGATGAATTTCTGAATTGTTTTTCAAATGGGTATATATTGTCCTGTCTGGTGGATTTGTTTATAGTGTACATGCAATATCATTTTATTTCTAGAAGAGAAAAATACAATATTTTCCTCCCCTTCTGTTCAGGTTCTCTTCTTCTGGAGTCAAAAATCAATCCAAATACTGCATACCAGAAGCAACAGGTAACAATAGTCAGTTATCTTTCCTCGCATAAGAGAGATTTTTGATTGAAAATGGAAGAAGTCTGGCCTTGCTCTTGCTGGTCCTGCCAATTCAAGGTGCTTTCAGGCTGATGCTGTTTGGGATGTTGCACCTTGAGTTGTGAACTGCTGCCGTGGCCTATGAGTGTCTCTCTCCCGTTGCTTCAGTGGCAGCATTGTAACAGTAGCATGGTAATTGTTCATATCTCCAGCTTAATTTATCACTTCAATTACTGTAGAAGCTTTTTATGTACGGTGTGTTTTAGGTGCACCGCAGCGTAAATAAAATTGTTAGTGAAGTTTATTGTTCACAAACTTACCAAATTCCTAAATAGATCTTTTTTTAGTAATTGTTGCAAATTCGTTCTGTTGTGTGGTAAATGTTCCCATTGTTGCACTTGTCAACTTCTACTTTTTTGTCACAGTCTTCTACTTTGGGTAGAATCAGCTGACCACTTGATGTTTTTTAAAGCCACCATACATTTCCTGGTTATCAGCAAATCTTTACCTCAGGATAGAGATTAGCTATAGGCCTCAGTATGTTGTTGCTGGGAGGAAAAGGAGTAAAGTTAAAAGCTTTAACTTTCACAATGCATCTGCATAAGTAGGCTAAATATGTAACTGCTCATATTAACTTTAACCACACCCTAGGCTTGGGTTTATATGTTCCTTGCAGTGCTGTTGGAGTAGCTTCTCTTAGACATCTTCCCACACTGCTTTGGGAACATCTGTATCTAAGTCATGTGGGAGATGATGCTGATATGTATATGGCTCCCCGCTGTTAAAAAAAAAATCACACAACAGGAACGGAGAGCAAAGGTAGAGGGCAATATAGATTTTTTTCCCATACGTAAATAAAAAGCATCCCTGGCATGTGGTTGCTGGGAAGTGACTTGTATGCTGCTTAGAATTAACAAAATGTGCCTCAAGCTTAAACCCTTCTAGAATAAAGAAACAGTGTAGTTAGTCTAGCCATTGCTGTGGGACTGTCCAGCCTTTTGCACCAAATTCTGCATTTATGACTGCTTGTTGCACAGACTAAGACAATGGTAGAGAGGTTCTTTGCATCTGTCTGAACCCCACACCTTTGCCAGATTTGTCAGGTAATATGTTAGAAAAGCTTCATTGCAGGTGTCAGGAAGTTCTAGAACTGATGGGCAAGTTAAATCATAAGTTGCTCGGACCAGATGCAGTTCAACTGCAAGTTCTTAAGGAACTCTTACATAAAGTGCACAACTATTAAACTAAATGTGACATTAAATCAAATCTGTACAAAATTACTGGATAATATAAATCAACTTTGGGGAATGTTATGCTTGTAAGTCAAATTTATTTTACCCCAAATTACGTTAATAGACAATAGGCAATTTTTTTTTCTCAAGTTCCACCACTGTCACCAGAGGTAGCAGTGAATTGTCCCACAGTTTTCACTCTGCACCCTTTTTTGCCAAACTATACCCCTTTGTAAGTGACTCTGCTGCTACCTGGCCCATCTTGCCTACTGCTACCGTCTTTTCTGCTTCCAGCAGGGCCAGGCCAGATGAGACAGTGTCATATTGTCACCATGTCGGTGGGACCATTTACCACTTATCATACTGTGAAGTACCACTAGTGGTACAGCACTGATGTAGGTGAATATATTACGTTGAAAAATAGTCACCAAGTTTCTAAATGTCATGCCTTGCCAACCTGTTAATTTTTTTGTATGTATTGTTGGGCAGTTTGACTGAGATGATCCTGTGGGTGTGGTATACCTAGCTGTTGAAAATGCTTATAATAAAAGTACCTTGCCCAGAATCAACAGCATGGATTAAGACATTGGGAAAAAGTCATTGTGCCATGCTTGTACACTTCCCTATATCACTGGTGGTCAAGTATGGGAGGTTATCTTCTGTCCATCATACCTTGTGCTATTGAAAATGCAAGTGAAGCAATGTACTACTTTCTGTCAGATTATTTTGGATTTATTTACTGTATTTACTTGTTAAATTTCTGTTCTATCCTTTTTCATGCTGAAACTCATGTACATGGGGTTTTCAGATGTTCTTCCATTCAGGCACTGGCCATACTCGGACCTTAGCTTCAGCAAGCTTGCTGCCTCACACCCCTGGGACAGGATTTTAGAATTTAGAATTTTAAAATGTTCTGAAATGTTAAATATGGCTTAATTAAGCATACTTTTTAACCTTTCAAGGATACACTTATTGTGTGGTCTGAAGCAGAGAACTATGACCTGGCACTTAGCTTCCAAGAAAAAGCTGGCTGTGATGAAATCTGGGAAAAAATATGTCAGGTAAGCTTTCTCTCTTGAACATTTAGGCATAGTTTTTGTTAGTTACACTATTAAGGGGGTATCACCACATTCCTCAGTGCATTCAGGCTCTTAAAACTTGAGCTTCGTATGGTCACTGCCATTCCTTGGCTTGGTAAGCAGAGAATTTTAAGATAACGGTAGCCAAAATATACACTGGGCCAACTCAAAACAGCTGCTTAGGGTACTACCAGAGGCAGTTTTTCTGCAGTTTTCAGGTGCAAATTTGTATATTGGGGGAGTGTTGGTGCATATATAGATGTTTTCTTTATCCTCAGTCCATAATGCAGTGGTTCCCAAACTGGAAACCGAGAAAACCAGCCAGGGGAGCCATGGAGTGCCATGGAATCCTCTTGGAAAACAGTGCAATGCCAATTGGCAGGCATCAACACAATGTAATAGGGAGCCATGGTCAAGGGAGCCGCAGGTCAAAAAAGTTTGGGAAACACTGCCATAGTGTTTTAGTGGTAGCACAGCGTAATTGGAGTGAAGGGCTCATTTTAATTTTTAATTGGAGTAAAAATGTATGAAGACAGTCCTGGCACTTTTGGCTTTGTGATGCTTAGCTGCCATGATAGAGCCTTTGCTGTGGCTGAATGCTCCTCCACCCTATCCAGGCCTTTTAAATTTTCCAGTACTTCTAATATACAGTATGTGTACGGCTTAATCTTTGGTCTTACCTGTTCCCTATGAATTGTTACAATTCCTGTTTCTTAACGGATGGCCTTTAAGTTTATGATAAACATGTTTAGATATTTTATGGCCAAAATCTTGTGTGTAGTAGTAGATATGTAGTCACTGAAGCAGAAAAAGTATCTTCTAGTCTTTTCTCACGTTAATAGGTTCAAGGAAAAGATCCTTCAGTGGACATTACTCAAGACTTGGTGGATGAGTCTGAAGAAGAACGCTTTGATGATATGTCATCACCAGGTCTAGAATTGCCATCTTGTGAATTAAGCCGACTAGAGGAAATAGCAGAACTTGTGGCATCATCGCTGCCTTCCCCTTTGCGTCGTGAAAAACTTGCTCTAGCACTGGAAAATGAGGGCTATATTAAAAAGCTCTTAGAAATTTTTCATGTGTGTGAGGACTTGGAGAACGTTGAAGGACTACATCATTTGTATGAAATTATTAAGGGAATCTTCCTTTTGAATAGAACTGCACTTTTTGAAGTCATGTTTTCTGAGGAATGTATAATGGATGTAATTGGATGCCTAGAATATGATCCCTCTTTATCACAGTCACGGAAACACAGGGAATTTCTGACAAAAACTGCAAAATTTAAAGAAGTTATTCCAATATCTGATCCAGAGCTGAAACAAAAAATACATCAGACATACAGAGTACAATATATTCAAGACATGGTTCTACCTACTCCTTCGGTATTTGAAGAAAACATGTTATCAACGCTTCATTCATTCATCTTTTTTAACAAAGTAGAAATAGTTGGTATGTTACAGGTAAGTCTAGGATTTTTTTCTTCAACTTGAAGTTGTGCATTGAATGTTTCTTTTGTTTGGAGGTGGTTCTTTGAAGCCCTAATGTTAAACATAACACAGCATTTCATGTATCTGGAAAGGGTGTGGCGTTCAAGATGATTTGTCATTAGTGGTTGTCCATTAGTGGATAGTCCTATACAAGTGTCCATAATCAATAATCTAGATAAGGGTTTTCATGCATTTCTGCCAAATCCATCTTTTGAGGGTTGACATTTAACAGCTACTTGATATCCTGCTCTGCGTGGTTCCAAACTACCTCATTCTAATTCCCATTAATCTATACCCAGCTTTTTGCATGGCACCCCCCCAATTCACACAGCATCGTCTTTGTTCTCTGTTATAAAAGGTAACAGGTATCCCCACAAATGATATCATTGAGGTTTTGTTAACCTACCTCCTCTCTCTCCCTCCCCTCTCCCATTGGCCTAGAGACTGTGAAATTGAACCTTGCGTTATTCCCTTTCCCTATTTTCTGGCATGTGGCCATATAGAGTGGGCTTCTTGGCTTTCATTCTGCAAAAGTGGTCGTCTTGTCAACATGGATCACATTGATAGTTATCGTAATTAACTTGTTACTTTGTGAAAGGCCTGTACTTGTTAGTTATTTTATACTACATTATACCCGTTATACTGCAGGGTGAGTATCCCTTATCCGAACTGCTTGGGACGGGAAGTTGTCTGGATTTCAGAATATTTGCATAAATATGAGAAATCTTGGGAATGGGACCCAAGTCTAAACACAAAATTCATTTATGTCTTGTATACACCTTATACACATAGCCTGAAGGTAATTTTATACAATATATTTTTTTAAAAAAATTATGCCCCAGCATGCCTTGTGCTATGCCAGCCAGTCGTAGCCCCCAAAATGTCTGGACTTCAGAATAGTCTGGATTTCAGATGTCCGGATAAGGGGTAACCAACCTGTACTATGGTAACCAACACAAGCCTTCCAGAATATGACAAGGCAGGTAACGAGTATTGTGAATGAGATATCAACAGTATAGTTGAGGGCTGTAATTCCTAAGAAGCTGAATTAAGACAACTTCTGCTTGAGAACGAATGGTAAGTTTTTTAATATTTTGTGATTTTTTTTCTCTTAATAAAAGAATTGAATCAGTTAGCTTAGCAAGGGTAGGTATTCTTGCTGTATTGCCAAGAAAATACAAATTGTGTGCCAAAAATTGAGTAGCATCCACAGTTTACATTTGTGCAACTTCATGTCACCTGCCCTTACTGAAACCCCTGTGAAAAACTGCTGCAGAAGGTCAGGGGTTCTTCAGCTGTGGTACAGGGAACTGCAGAAGGAGGGGGAATAACAGGAAACTGCAAGAGAAATTGCAAGCAGAAGCATGCTCCACCCCTGAAAAGCATGCTCCCAACTTCCTTTTGTTCCCCTTCCCTTTGCAGTCTCTTCATCCCTTGCCACTGCCAAGGGTCCTTGGCCCTCGGGAACATTTTTTGGGTTGTGGAGCTTGGACTGAAGGGGAAGGTGGTTTGTACTTGTGCAAGCCTAAACTCTGCTATCCATGTAATTACATTAGCTGATTAATGCCAAGTCAGGCAATTCTAATTGTGTGCATGTTTTTTTAAATTCACTGTTTCTGTAGAATGTGGGTTTGTTGGTTGGTTTGTTTTTGTGGTTTTGCAAAGGGAAAATACAGTATGAAATGGTATGACTAAGGGGTGAAACATGACTTGACACCAAGAATGAGGAGTAGATAGCTTCTGTATACTGTACTATATATTGTATCACATAACTGCTTCTATAGTTTGCATGGCTGTCACATAGCCATAGCCATTGGGGCATTTTCAGAATCTGCTACACATACAAAAAATGAATTCAAGTAACTATCAGTAACTGAGTTTGGGTTTTTAGATCTAGGATGTTTGGCCCCGCAAATGGTTTGGATTTTGTTATTTTGTAGGTTAGGATGGATTTTTAAAAAACATTTCTACTTTATATTTCACTCTATCCCATGGGCTCAGAGTGGCTTACAGTATGTTTTTCAAATTGTTAATAGTCCTCTCCCCAAAGGGCTTAAACATTTTTAAAGGTTTGCGTAAAAAAACCAAAAAAATAGTTTCGGGGACTAAAAGAGGTCAAATAAAACCAAAATGACATTGTAAACACACAACCTATTTAAAAGAAAAGATCTCAGTCCCAAGGGTAGTGGTGATATTGCCTCTAGAGGCACTATCACCACCACCCTTTGGACCGAGATCTAGAGCTCTGCCCAGGAAGTAAGAATATGTTGGCTCACAGGTCCTGGAATCTAGCAGCAGCACAAGCTGCCAAAAGTTACTGTTGAGCTGGACTGGGGGGGGGGGGGCAGAACTCACTCTTTGATGTGATAGCATCTCTAAAGTGGAAAGTAAATGGTAGCTCACAGTTCCTGGAATGCTCTTCCCAAAGTGGTTACTGCTGAAAAATTGTCCCCAGGGTTCCCCACAGCTACAACCCCTTATGTGCTCTGAGGATCTACTCCAGAGGATCACGGAACCCTTAGGAGTGGCATCACATGTGATGTGGTGTGAGGGGGTGGCGAAAAATCCAAAACTATCACCCTTGTGCAAGCAAAAGTACCTTGCAAGTGGATCTTTTCATTCAAGCTAATGAGTAGCTAGAGTAAGTCAGCATGTATTTTGAGCCATTTGTGATAGTTCTGATTTTTAATCAGCATTGAGCTAGTGCAGATGTAATGTTAGATGGCCATTAACTAGAGCACTGTTCTTCAGCCTTGGTGTCGGGACCCCAATGGGATCGCGAAGCCTCATTTGTGGTGTTGCGGCAACTTGCAGGAACCAAAATGGCCACTGGGGGCTAATACTGGGGGGTAGTGGGGAACCTGCTGGGGGGGGGCTTCCACAGGTATTTCATCCCCCTCTTCCCTCTTTCAATTTGCAGGGGAGGGGGCAGTGGGGAACTGCAGCTCAGCTGTTACGTTCTGGAATGACCCTGCCGCAGGTGGTGCGGGCCAGGCAAACTTGGCAGGACGATGCTGCCGGTGCTGGGGTGGGTGGGTGAATCAGGTCCCGGGAGGGGGGCAGGAACAATGGTGGGTCCCCAGCCTCATACTTTATTTATATATTGGCATCGTGGCACGAAAAAGATTGAAGGCCACTGAATCTTTAGAATGAGAGTAAGTTACAGGTTCAGGTGTTCTCTTCCTTTACCCTAATTCAGCATTATGTCTGACCAAAGTTAACTTAGCACAAGCTTGAGCAAAGCTAACTTTTAGGGTGGGTGGAATCCAAGGAGCAACGTGTGAATCTTGCTGGGACTTGATCTTGGTGGTCTTACAGATTTGCCTGGTGCAGAGCCCATCAGAAGTATGCAGTTGGGAAGTTACAAGAAGATGATGGTAGGGTGCTTTAGAAAGTAACATTGCGCCATACTTTGAAAATTACCATTACTATTCAAACACCTTTGTATTTTGGAATTAACTAATGTAATATTTTGTGGAAATGCAGTAGACTTTTTTTATTCTTGAGCAGTGTTTGCCTTTTCTAAGTTGGTTGTTTTTAAAGTTTGTCAGGTCGCCATAAAATTTTGCAGTCTTATACTGTAACAGAGGGACTGAAATGTTCGTGGAGACTTGATTATCATTTCCATTATATATTTTTAAAATAACAATTTCAAGAACAAGTGTATGTTACCTTCTATCAATAAATGTCTCATATATATGATAGTAATTTTCATATGTTAGAAAGGCTGTAATAAAGAAACAATGGATTAGATGAAACTACCATAAAGAAATGGTTTTTAGGTTAAAAACAACACTAAGATACCTTTTTGAACTCGTAGTGATCTTTGCACAAGGTGCTTGGTTCTATTAATCAGTGATTTGGGTAGAGTTGGAGGCAATAAACTAATCATATTTACTGCTAACATAATTATTTCAGAGAATTGGCTAAACATTCAATGGACTCAAACTGAAACCTTGATCAAATAATAAAGTTTAACAAGGATCAATATAGTCTTATGCACAGGGAAGAAGAGTTAAATGCTTATACTGCATAACCGTTTTTTAAAAGGCTTTTTCAAATACTTTAAATGTGGCTATGTGGTGCTGGGCACAAAAGGCTAAAGCCGTCTTAGACTGTATCACTAGGAGTATCATGCTTATGGCTTGTGATGCAGTAGCAGTGTACAGTGTGACCTCTATCTGCAGATCTGGATCCGCTTATCCGCGGTTCCCTACGTCTATTACTTTCCTTTATCTTCTTAAAAGAACATGTCTGTCTTTAACAGAACGTGTCTTTCTTTAACAGAACACTATATACGCATGTAAGCTTATCGTGGCAGGCAGGCAGGCAGCCTGCATGATAGAGGGACACAGAACATTTACAGGAAGTGACCTGCTTTCTGTACTGTTCTATGTCTATTGTGTTCAATAGGCAGGTAGCAGAGTCTCAACACAACCTTAATGCATATTTTGCGTGGATGGTTGGCACTGTACTACCTGGGATTAGCAAGACTGCTTTGGGAATTTTTTTAAAAAAAATTTACCCTGCCTTTCCCTTGCCAAGGCAAATGCCCAAGGCGGCTTACTCAATGTTTATAACAAATGTAAAATATATAAACATATATAAAAAACATACAATATATAAACATTTAAAACACACAATATAAAAACAGTCAGGCATGTACAGAATCAGTTGTAACAATGTAACCAGGGGTAAAGCAAGATAATAACATCTGTGACAAATAGAAGATACAGAGCGCAATCCAAACCTACTTAGGCCGCTGTTGTAACCAGTGGCCCAGCGAAAACGGGAGGCCTCAGACCGGAAAGGGGATTCAAATCCCCTTTGAATTCCCCTTTTGGGAGGGGATTTGAATCCCCTTTCCGTTCTGGGGCCTCCTGTTTTCCCTGGGCCGCTGGTTACAACGGCGGCCTAAGTAGGTTTGGATTGCGCCCGCAAATACAGTGTCTAATAGGCAGGCACCAGAGGCCCAACATAGCCATAATGCCAATTTTGCGTGGATGGTTCGAAGATAAGTCTGAAAGGGAGGTCATATACTGAAAGCATGGAAGAGAGCTCTAGAATTGTACTACAGAAATAAAAAGCCAAAGGAAATGTGTTGACTTTTAAATATACAGTGTATATATATAAAAAATACGAATTACAGGAAACTGATTGCCTGATCCCCTGACCATATGTTAGAAAGCTGTTTCCTAATTGTCAGAGTTGGTGCGCACACAACACTCCCAATTTCTTATCCATTTTGGGACTGGTTCTACTGACCATGTGACGAAGAGGCTTGCCCCCCCGAGCCTCGATGCTGGCACAATCCAAGGCCACGCCACCTTAGCAAGAGGGGTTTGTCTCTTCTTCGTATGTTTTAGGGTGTCCACTCCTGACCAAGGAGGGGAGAGAAGGCACTCCTGAGCCACAGGAGAAGTAAAACTATCCCTGACCAAGGGAATAGTACTTGGTAGAATTTGCCACCAGCCAGGGTACCTCTTATCCCTTCCAGTCCCAGGCTACTGGGAAGGGGTGCAGAGTGAACCGTTGGTCCCACTGGACTGCCTGACCAAGCCAGCCAGGGGATGCAACGTGCAGACACAGGTAGTTTTACTGACCAGCCCAGAGGTAAGATTCTGAGTTATGAATGGTTTTCATTATGATTCAGCATAATTTTAATACACCTTATATGCTTGTATGCTAGATATTGGGGCTACTTCACATATGTGAAGCTACAATCTGTGTATGTAAATGCATATATTTGAACTATGATATATCTTGCTGTGCTACAAGTTCATGGATGGGGTAACTAATTCATGCAGTGGCTGATTTATGTCCTTGCTGTGGGTGGGGACTTAGGGAAAGCTTGTTAGCTGTGTTTCAGATATTGTGGGACATGAGAATTTCCTTCAAGGAGATTATTTCAGTGTAAGTAAGATGCACTGTATGAAGGAGCAGTAATACCCTGTCCACATCAGAGGTATCAGTCTGTCTGGGACGGGGGGGGCAGTGCGCCCCCCGGTGGCACATGGGGGGCAGTGGCGGAAAAGACGTGAGTGGGCTGGTGGCAAAAAAAGGGCGCATGTTGCTTGGTCTGCCCGCTTGCCCACCTGGAGCTTTGGCAACCTTTGAGCAGTGGCAGCAGCGACGTCACCTCCGGCGGGGGGGACATGACATTTTCATTTGCGTACACACACCCCGTCCTGCCAAGCATAGGTGCGCCACTGGTCCACATATATAGATTATACATGTGTTAGAGGAACAGAATTCAACTTCCTGGTTCTGCCTTCAGGCTTACCTGGCTTTCATGTGTTAGACTTAAAGTTTGAATGAGCCACAGGCATTTTGGAAATGTATATGTATAAAATACGTAGGCCCCCCATTTTGTATCCACTGTATGGACATAAGGAGAGAACAAAGCGAATGCAATCCTTCCTGCTGAATGCATACTCTACACATATTTAGGTGTATGTTCACAGACAATAAGACTTGCTACACAGAGTGGCCACTAGCAGGATTGTATATAGAACAGGAAAATGCAAGGAGCCATTTTTCTCTGGCTTTGACTCAACTTTAACTCTGTATAGACAAGATATAGGTACACCGAAAATGGCACTTATAGTTCTGAATGATGGGCTAGGTGGTGTTAAATGAGAAACACTCTGAAAAGTTTGAAAATTGGCATTCATTTCTGAAGTTTCAGGTATGTGGATCTCTTACCTAAGCTATAAAGGCAATTCCTTTATGTTTTGTAAGTATAATGCTTGTTATGGGTGATACGTCTGGCCTCTGAAGTTGGTGGGAGTTTACATTTTAAGCAAAGCAACATTTGCTTTATATCATTGTGAAATAAAATGCATAACAAAGGTGTATATCTTTGTCCCTTCAAATGAGTAGATTATGTCTCTTGGGTGGAGAATATATTGGACATTTAATTTTTATTGTTAAACTTAACATTATTTTTGTAGGAAGATGAAAAATTTTTGACAGACCTGTTTGCACAACTTACAGATGAAGCTACAGATGAGGAGAAAAGGCAAGAACTGGTAAGAATGTTTAAAATGTGTTTATTAAGGCAGTCACTCCATTCTGTTTCTTTATAAATGGTCTTATTTTCTATGTTTCAGGTAAATTTTCTTAAAGAGTTTTGTGCATTTTCCCAAACATTACAACCTCAAAACAGAGATGCTTTTTTCAAAACACTGTCTAATATGGGCATTCTTCCAGCATTAGAAGTCATCCTAGTAAGTTTCCAAAATTTATTTTGAAACTTGTATCTCACTTTTCTGCCCCCGTGGGGGTTTCAGTGTTCCTGTAGAGTGGTGGTGGGTAATTAAATAAATATTTGCAACTCTTATTAGTCATATTTGGATAGTGTTTTAGCTGCAGAACGTATGTATTTTGATGACGTCTTGCCCTAATATGCTCCAAGCAGTTAACAAGGTAGGGGTGTGGGGGGGAGGGGAGAGGTGGTGTGGGGGGGAGGGGAGAGGTGGTGGTGGTGTAACAGGCTACCATCCTTTGTATACTTACTTGGGAGTAAGGACATAAGAAGAGCCTTGCTGGATCAGGCCAGAGGCCCATCTAGTCCAGCTTCCTGTATCTTACAGTGGCCCCACCAGATGCCTCAAGGAGTACACAGCCGACAAGATAACCTGCTCTTTGAACATAGTGAAGCTTACTACCAAATAAACATGCGTAGGATTGCACTGCATGCAAATTTAAGTTTGTTGTACTTTCACACTATATTTTACATAGTTTATTTTTGTTTAAATTCAGGGTATGGATGATGCACAGGTGCGAAGTGCAGCTACTGATATATTCTCATATTTGGTTGAATATAACCCATCTATGGTACGAGAATTTGTCATGCAAGAAGCTCAGCAGAATGACGATGTAAGTAGGTGGCCCTTAATGCTTTTTAAAAGTTGTATTTCCATTAACAATGACTTAACAAAACATCTCACTTTGACCAATTTCTCTGTTTAATTATTGAAGTTTAGAGAGGAGCTTGTATGCTTCCCAGATGACTTTTTTTGTGCATAACCCGGTTTTATGTGATGAAGATATAATGCTAGCTTCCTTCACACTAGTTGGTACATCAGGTGCCAACCTTGGGAATGGCTGTTCTTTTCCCCTCCCCCTCTTCCCCCCCTTTCTTCCCTTGTCGGCTTTAACCATGAATCAGTGTTACACCTGCATTTTAAATTCTGCTTAAAATCCATTTTCTCCCAGCCCCCTCATTTAACTCCTGTTGTGTATATACACCCTTGGGTAAAAATGCCTTAAGTTGAGAGCTTAGTTATCATTAACCATAGTTAGCATTGGTCTAAATGTTATATTAAGACATGGTTAAAGCTGAGAAGGGGAGGGGATTCACATCATAGAGCAGTGGTTCCCAAAACTGGGAGAATCTGCTCCCAGGGGAGCCGCAGAAACCAGCCAGGGGAGCTGTGGATTGCCACGGAATCCTCTTGGAAAGCAGTGCAATGCCAGTTGGCAGGCATCAATGTAATGGGGAGCTGTCACCAATGGTCAAGGGAGCCACAGGTTGAAAAAGTTTGGGAATCACTGCCATAGGGGGATGAAAGAAGCCAGTGTTAACGTATACAATAACCAATATTGGAAGACTAGTTTTCATGATTTCCTATTATTATTTTACGTGATTGTCCTTGGGAGTCTCTGAAGTTGTAGAAATTATTGCAAATAGCTCTTTGGGGACAATATGGATGGAGAAAAGAAAGCTAGAAAAGACAGTGTGAAACATTTATTTTATATTCCTTATTCTGCTAATATAACTACGACTATTGGGATAGTCTTTGAATTTAGAACTATTAGCTAATATCCATTATTATTGAAAAATAGAATGTAGTCGGTTGACACAATTTTGTTTTCCTTTAAAATAAATTTTTACTTTTAATCATATTCATGTTACATTTTTTGCTTTTAAAAACCCACTCAAAAACATCTTTAAATCATCTTTTAAAAACATCTCTGAGGTGATATTGACTGTACCGATGGTTGGATCCAAGGGAAGAAGCCTTCCTCTGGAGGAAGGGAACTTTTGGATCAAATAATAGTATGTTAAACCTGGAAGCAAACTTTGTAATAGCAATGGCAGTTGATCAGTTATTTAGTTTCCTCTATCATATAGTACATGACATATTTTAGCTAGACATTATGCCATTCCAAGCCAGGCAACCTTGGCATGGTTTTTGTTTTTGTTTTTTCCCCCCTGTAATGGTTTGTGTGATACTCTATATTGCACAACTGGGGCAGGGCTTAGTATCACTGATGTTATACTGAAGTGTTCATTTTTATATAGACCCACATAGCAAAAAAATGCTCTCTTGATGTCCATTGGTATTATAAATTTTAGCCAGATAATACCATGGCATCTTGGTATACCACTAAAACTAGAATTTTAATACCATGCCAGTTTTGAAATATTTCCATTAAATGTAACGTTTTTATTAAAATTTCAGTTCACCCTGGTTTGTGTTTGTGTTTTTTTTAAAAAGAAGCTTCTGTATATGAATTCTGTACTTCAAGGATCATCTCTACTGCCACTGAGTGGTTTGATCTTCCCTATGTGCATATCCTTCTTGCCTCCCTCACAGAGCAAGTACTGAAGAGAAGCTGTTGCTGGGAGCCTTGTCCTCTCTATTCTCCAAAAGGGAGAAGGCGAGGAAGCCTCATACCGGGTGGCCAGTGGTGCTCACACAACTTGTTCAGGGGGAACATGGCTGCCCTTTTGCGCTCCTTGGCCACAGGCTGGTGTAACATCTCACTGCCCTTTCTTGCTTGAAATTTTAGACAAAGTGCAGGTGCTAGCATAGCCCACTCTGCATTTTTGCAGATAGGCAACTCTCTGGCAACCTCTTACTCCCAACAGGGTAGTGATGCTTCTGTTGCAATTATGAGAGAAGTCAAATGATTGACAGCATGAAACTATAAATTAATTTTGACTCCCACCTTAAAATCTTTGGTCGGCATCCACAGAGTTGCTTCAGGTATGCCCAAGGATGTGTGCGTCTCCTGTGAGATTTTTCTATTCCATCCCCACTGCACCCCTTTGGGCAGCAGCCTGTCCCAAACCTTTAAAAAATATTCTTGTTTCAAATATTCTTGTTTCTGCGTGAGATGCTCCTGTTAGAGAAATACAACTCCACATTTTCATTTGCACAGATCAAACCTTTATCTGGATTTGCCTGTTGGTGTCTCTCATTTTGCATCTTAGTTGTGACTAACCTTTTTTGGTATTTAATTTTATTTTTTAAACCAGGATATCTTACTCATTAACCTCATCATAGAACACATGATTTGTGATACAGATCCTGAACTTGGAGGAGCAGTCCAACTGATGGGTCTATTGCGTACCTTAGTGGATCCAGAAAATATGCTAGCTACTGCCAATGTAAGCAGATACCTGAATATTTTCATGTCTCTAGTGATCCATAATATCTGTTAATTGTGTTCTTCAAACATTTAGATCAGTATGCCTTATGTGGGAATTATCTTTTAATTCCACAGAAAACAGAAAAGACAGAATTCTTGGGGTTCTTTTACAAGCATTGTATGCATGTCCTCACTGCACCTTTATTGGCCAATACCACAGAGGAAAAACCTAGCAAAGGTGAGTATGTCCTTTATCCTGTTTGTTTCATAATTAGTGGAACTCGCATCACATTAATAGGTGAGGTGTGCGTGGAGAGAGATCTTGTATATTCTAAGAACCCCTGTGATATCCCTGTTGGTAGAATCCCAATCACCCCGAGGTGGCGGGTATATTTTACCTTCATCGCAACAGTATTTCCAAATGCAGCACTTTACTTCTTCCTGTAATAAGATGTACTGAGGGACATAATTATGTACCTAAAATAATAATGTTGAGCTCAACCTTCTTGTACCATGTAATGGGAATCAACCCTGGGAAGCAACCCTATGCTTTGCAGCCATCCAGATCCTTCGTGTACTCCTAACAATTGTGGTTTGAAAACTAAGGCCAGTGGGAGGACACTGGATGCCTGAGTGAAAGGCGTTTGGGTGGCATGTATCTTGTTGTGCTATAGCCTGCGACACAGATATGTAGTTCACCCTCTGTGTATGCAAATAGAGCTGGATTGTTGCATGGAAGGATTTTTTCTCCATTAGTAAAGATGTGAGGTAAAGACTGTCTGCTAAAGACCATTTGATGTGGTGGTAGATTTGGTTAATATACTGTATTTGCTTTACATGCTCAACAAATGAGAGAGAAAATTGAAATAAACCTACCTGGCTTTTGTTTTTATTATTTATGCTTCAATATTGTGGGAGATAAATTGGGAGAGAGAATATCTCTGTATTTCAGTGAAATCAACCTGTTAGTATCAGCATGTATGTTTAAACAATTTGTTCTTTGTTTTAGATGACTTTCAGACAGCTCAGCTGTTGGCCTTGATATTGGAGTTATTAACTTTCTGCGTAGAACATCATACATACCATATAAAAAACTATATTATTAACAAAGACATTCTTCGAAGAGTGCTTGTGTTGATGGCTTCGCAGCATGCTTTCTTAGCACTATGTAAGTGTGACAAAGTCTCAAGATGTTTCATGAGAGCTGTTGTAAATTGTCAATTTTCAATTAGGAAAGAAAACTGCACAAAAAGCTTGGGTAACTGAATGCATATCAAAAGCCTTACTTTGGACTATTATAATTCAGGTTGATGGATTTAAATCCTTATTAACAGCCCAATCCTGCATAGCGTTAAGTGGCTGGCCTAGAGGGCCAGCGGCTATATCCTAGGCCCATTGCGGCCTGCACCGGCACGACTTGGGCTCTCCTCGGAGGAAGGGATTGAATATGGGCCGCAATGGGCCTCCTTGGATGCACTGTGAAGCTGGCATGCATCTGGGGATGCCGTGTAAGGCTGACCTGGGCTGGGTCATAGAATATCGGTGCATTTCAGCGCTGATATCTCCGGCCCCTCGCAGCCCGAGCGCTTGTTCTACCGGCGTATCGTTATGCAGGATTGCGCTGTTAGACTCTTTCTAAATAAAGGTGCACACTAGCTAGTTCCTATAGGCATAAAAATATAATGGGTTATATCCTAATATCACATGGAGCACTTGTCGCTGGCAGCTCCTTCAAAAAGATTTTCGTGCAAATATAAAAGTTCGATGCAATGAACTTTTCTTGGAGAGTGGGATTGGAACATTCACCTATAAACATAGAAATTGTGGTACATAACATGCTAGCTGAACATGAATAAGACCTTGGAATGAGCCTATCTACAGTCCTAAGGTGGGCTGCTGCTTATCTGAACCCATCCTCTGTGTCTCATATAACTTAAACTTTTGAATAATCTGTACGGTACAGTGGTCATCCTATGGTTTGTATCCTAAGTCATTACTCCGTCAACAGAAGTCCTTTTGTTCACAAAGCAATAACTTTGGGTTACAACCTATTGTTGGTATATTGATTTCCCTTCAGTGTGCTCGTTTCCTTTTTGTCATGTTATTTTCACAATACATACTACTTGCTGACTTGGCAGAAAGTTCAGAGAAAGTTCACGACTGATTACTGCTGCTCTGTTATGGTTGGAACCCTAACAAATTAGGGATTTGTGGTTTTTTTAAGCAGCATAAAAGTAGCTTTTAAATTATTTTGTCTTTGTTAGGTGCTCTGCGTTTTAAAAGAAAGATAATTGGGTTGAAGGATGAGTTCTACAACCGCTATATAATGAAAAGTTTTTTGTTTGAGCCAGTGGTCAAAGCATTTCTCAACAATGGATCCCGCTATAATCTGATGAACTCTGCTATTATAGAAATGTTTGAATTCATCAGAGTGGTGAGTACCTCCTTTTGAGAGGAGAATATTTACTGTATTGTAGAGGCCAAAGGGTCAAGACTGCATCTTAAAACTGGGAAATGTCATGAAAGAATTATAAATAGTCTCATCTAAGCATCAAATTTAGAGCATGGGCGGGAGGGCTAAACTCGTTGCTGCAGCCTCCACTTGCGCCAACAAAACAGCCCGTTGCGCCGCCAGCCACTGTTACACCCCGCCCACAGCCGCCACCCCCGTGCCGCTAGGGGTCCGCAGCCGCCACCCCCTGCCGCTAGGGCCCACTGCCCCACTGTCCCATGCCCACCTCCGCTACTGGCTGAGGCATGAGGAAAGAAAAACATAACAGCAGAGAAAGAGGTTTCAGGGCTACTGCATCCTGGCAATTTTCTTCCTTGTTAAAGCTCCTTTGCGTGCCTGCTCCAAGCGACTCCTCTCCTAGGGACAGTGAGCGCACAGGACTTATAGAGAGAGATAATCAGCACAGTGACATTTTTCCTCATCTAAATCATCTTCAGAAGTAAAAAATAATAATTCTTTATAGGTCCTTTTAATCTTCCCCATCTTTCCTTAATCTTTTCTTTAATCTTCCCCATAGTTTTACCAAATTTTAAAACTACGGAAATTTTAAAACTAGGAAAATTTTAAAACTACGAACAGAAGTAAAAAGCTCATGATTTTTGATAGTTTTACCAAAAAGCTGATCCTGTAAAAGAATAGAAAGTGAATTAATTCTCTATAAATCTCTAAGTCCTGTTATAAATTTTTGGAATCATTTCAGTTTACCACATAATTTTATCAATGTAAACTATAGAAAAATGGACTTGAGGGGTTTAATTCCTGGTCACTGCCAACAAGAGAATTTAATTTTTGTATGATACCATTGAGATACCATCTTGAAATTTTTACTGATTGACTACAAGACATATACCTTGAGTGTGATTTTTTGAAAATTTTAAAAAAGTTCAATTTTTCAAAATTAATATTTGAATAGTTTTGAATTTCCTGAGAAATTACAATTGTCATGTTGTATATCAAATGAAAGCCCTATTCATAAGCTGTAAAACGACACCTGACTCATGTCTGTAGCTTTCATCGTTATCATGTAAATGGCATTTGAGGGTATGGTGACAAGTGAATTTTGGCATTTTTAGGCAATTTTGAACATTCAATATCTCAAACGGATGGACCAAAAAATCTGAAAAAAATAATTTTTAAACATCTCATGGTAAGGTACAAATGTACCAAAAATGAACAAAATCCATGACATCAAGGTTTCATGCATTGGTTGATTTCACATGGAATGACCCATTAGCATTTCAGGCTTGAAGGGAAGGGAGAGGAAAGGGAGAGAGGAGGGCATCATAGTGCAGGAGGGAGTCTGGTGGTATTTTCTTTTGGGGGTAAGTGAAGTCGCCACTGAATGCGGGGGGGGGGTGAGAGGGGAGGAAAAAGAAAACCTGGGAATTAGTGTTGGAGGAGTTTTATCAGGCCTTGAGGTGAACAATCCAAAATCCAAGGCAATTCTAGTCCCGAGCATTCCGGATAAGGGATACTCAACCTATACTGATGGTGCATAAATGATAGAAACAGGCTTCTTTTCTAGAGCTTATTTTGCTATACAGTTGTATATTTTTATTTCCTGCAAACTTTTCATTTACTGCATATTTTGTAACAGTCGCCATGTTTAACTTATCATGCTACATAATTATTGTATGGATTAAACCCTGACTATTGAACAAACTAAAATTCCCTCAGCATTTTGAAGGAAGTCTTAATGGCTTTTCTATTCTTTTTACTTGTTAACATTTTTAATTGGAGGAAAAATAACTTTATTTTCTAGGAAGATATAAAATCCTTAACTGCTCATGTAATTGAGAATTACTGGAAAGCGCTAGAAGATGTAGATTATGTGCAGACATTCAAAGGTTTGAAATTGCGTTATGAACAACAAAGGGAAAGACAAGATAATCCCAAACTTGACAGGTTAGTGTATAGTGATATTTTATTAGATCTTTCATAATAGTTTCATTAGGAAAACCAAGAGAAAAACATTTAAACAGTATAGTTCTATTTGAAGTTACTGAAATGTCTACTTTTAGTGGTCAGCTGATTTAATTTTAAATGTTTAATTTTAAACAAGCTGCAGTAACCATTGTATTGTGTTGGAAGGATCCATTTAAAACCGGGGTTCTCAACGTACTTGGCGTAGCGTGCCACCTACATGGCCGCTGCCATGCATGTATCACCAGAAGTAAGCGGCGATGACATAATTGCCGCCTACTTCAGATTTTCAGCCCGGTTTTCTGCAGAGAACGACACAGGAGGCCATTAAGAGGCAGGAGCCTCTCGGGAGCGAGAACGTGGCACCAAAATCGCCACATTTTTGTGGGGTTTTGGGGGTCCCTGTGGGGTTGGGGGGTTCAGGGGTCTAGGCAGTCCAAATACCCCCAGAGGTACCCAAACGTACCACTGGCAGTACATGTACCACCGGTTGAAAATCCCTGGTTTAAAATAATATAGAAATAACATGTTACAATATAACATAATATCTTCACCTTTAAATGAATATCAGTAACACTCATGCTTGTTTTCAACACCAAAGAAATCCATAACCTCCTGGAACCTATTTTGTGATTGAATTCAAGTTGTATCAGGAACATCATATCAAAACGTAGCATCAATAATACAAGCATATATTGATAATTGCATCCTGATGCTAAACTTATCCCCTTTTATTGTGAATGTTTCACTGCATTTCATTCAAAACGTCTTTGGAGATTATAGGATAAACCTGTTTGAGAAGTATAAGGATTCCAGCATGTTTCATTTTTAATATCTTTAGCAGTGTATGGTTTGCATTCTTAGTTCAGTTCGGCATGATTTAGAAAGTTAATCATGGTTGACAGCACAATCCTGCGCAGGAATCTGGCGGTGGAGCGAGTGCTCTGCCGCTGGAAGCAGTTGTGAACCTGCCATAAAGCATGTTTGCGACAACTCGGGAGTAAGGGCGGCCAGCGCAGAGGATCGCCCCCTGCAGCCGCTGCAGGAGGTAAGTAATCCCCTGGCAGGCACGAGGGCAATCTGGGTGGTGAGGGAGGGGGGGCATTCCATCTGGCGCAGCCATTACACGGCCTCCTCTTACTTCAACCAGCTAAATAGCTGGCAGAAATCAGAGGAGGCCCATTGGAGCTTCCCCGTCTTACACTGGGGGAAGGGGACAAACATCTCCTTTCCCTGAGTAAGGAGAAACTCCAGAGCGGCCCGGAACGGAGATAGGATCTGGTGGGTGGCCCTGGTTCGCCCGCCAGATAGTTAGGCAGGATTGCTCTGTGGATCTCATTGAAGTCAGTGGAACAATCATGAGTGAATGGTGGCCCAATCATGTCCTCATTGTGCGCCGGTGGAGCTCGCACTCTGCCGATGCTGGCCATTGCAAAAGTGTCATAAAGCACTTTGCAACGGCGCGCCTGTTTGCAGTACAGGCAGGAAGGCCAGAGCCTTCCCACCAACGCAAAGAGCAATGCCAACTTAAGCAAATGTTGCCCCACACACAGCACAGTACAATCAATAACAGGGGCGGGGTGGGTGGATTGGGCCCAGGAGGGGGTGGGATTGGCGGTGCCAGCACGCACTGTATCCTATCCCCCTTCCCAGGCCTGATGGGTCAACATGGATCAACGCGATATTGCTGGCACATGTCCAAGTTGACCCATTGCGCAGGCTGGGGCTTATCCCAGGGCAAGGGAACAAATGTCCCCTTACCCTGAGGTGACTTTCCGCCTGCTAAATTACCTCGTGGGATGCCTCGTAGTCTGTGCTGGCGCCACTGCTTCGGCACGAGGAACTTTAGGTAGAATTGGACTGTAAGTTTTGGATACAGCACTGTGTGTAAATTTATATTATCACCTTTATAAAACAAAAATCTTTTCCCATAGTATGCGGTCCATCTTGAGAAACCATAGATATCGGAGAGATGCAAGGACCTTGGAGGATGAAGAGGAGATGTGGTTTAACACTGATGAAGATGATATGGAAGATGGAGAGGCAGTGGTACCACCTTCGGACAAAAGTAAAAATGATGAAGATATTATGGATCCTATAAGTAAATTTATGGAAAGAAAAAAATGTAAGTAGATTTCTGCTTTAAGTAGTAGGGAGTATATAGGGTAGACTTAGCAAGATTTTACTCCAAAGACCAGTTCAGACATAATGCAGTTTGTAACCATGGTTAAGAGATTGGACCCAAAGAATCGTATGCTCACTCACCTTTCCAGTGCAAATCCTTTCCAGTGCAAATCCTTCCTTCCCCCAATGGGGGAACCTTTGGTATGGCTTTGGTATGGCTTATGTCTGCATTGGACTTAAAGTTAATGCTTGCCTGGGTTTGCTGTTGAATGTAATTTTAAGTATATTTTCAAGTTCTGGTTAATAGCAAATCCTGTAAAGTGATAAAGGTTTCTTTTGAATCCTAAGTAAATTTGGGCTCAATCCTATCTGGTGCAATCCAGAGGCATAGGACCTCTACGCCGGCCCAGGACTGTCGCAAAGGCTGCCAGCCTTAGGCCGGTGCAAATTCCTGTCCTGGCCCCTGTAAGCTGGATCCAGATGACGTGCGGCCCAAGTAAGCTGCAGCATGGGGCATTCTGGGGGGTGGGCAGATCGGACCTGAGAGGGGGTGGGCGGGATCGGTGGCAGCGACGTATGCTGCATCCTATCCCCCTCTCAGGCACATTTCTCCCAACATGGGCAGTCTTGATTTGCGGCACCAAAATGACAGGCGCAGATCCGAGGAGGCCCTTTGTGGGTACTGGGGCTTTTCCTGGGGTAAGGGAACAAAAGTTCCCTTACCTTGAGGAGACCGCCAACCCTGTCTACTCTGCTCAGGATACAGCATTGCTGGCACCGGCATAGCTGGATCGCTAAGCAGAGCATAGGATAGGATTGGGCTGTTGGTTGGGTTCTTTAAAGAGCAATTAACAGCACATTTCTGTGTGTCTACTCAGAAGTAATCCTCATTGAGTTCAGTGGGCCTTACTATTTGGTAGATGTAAGATTGACGTCCAAGTGAAGAAAACCCGGCAAGACTACAACAGTGAAGTTAGTAGTTTTACATCTTGCCAATATTAAAATGTTTATGAACTGCGCTATGAAATAATAGAAGCACAGCACAAGGATGTGCAGGCACAGTTCAAGAGCTGGATGTGCAGTGCCTTGCAGATAGGTTTTTGCATCGGCATTTGCAAGTGCTGTTAGACTTCTAAATTAGTCTTTCTCTCTTCTTTGTGCATGCAGCATTTGGACAGGCATGTCATATGCAGCAAAACTAATTAATCACAGTAGCCAGTTCCTGCATCTTCGAGAAAGCAATTATGAACGTCACTGCTATAACAGAAGTGTAGTAGTAGATTTGAAGTTGCCTTTTGTGTGTCCTAAGCCTGTTGCATTTTCACAGTAGAATTTTATTACAGCAGCTTTTGTTTGAAATTCCAGTTAAAGAAAGTGAAGAAAAGGAGGTCCTTCTGAAAACGAATCTTTCAGGTCGTCAGAGCCCAAGTTTTAAACTTTCATTTTCTAGCGGTACAAAGTCTAACCTCACCAGCCAGTCATCTGCAAGTAATTTGCCTGGGTCTCCGGGGTCACCGGGGTCTCCTGGGTCACCAGGATCTCCTGGATCAGTTTCTAAAAGCACATCTCAGATGGCAGCTATAACTACCAAGGTACTGCATTTACCTGAATTAAATCATGTTTGCCGTATCAAAACTGTGTACCAGGCAACTAGCCCCTAAGTGTCATTCATGTAAGCCATAGTTAATTTGGATGGCATTCTAGTTTTTTTCTTCTTCAAGTAGGATTTTGAAGCATAAGAATTCTGTGCCTGATTGCTTTTTAAAATAGCTTTTATATCTTCTGCTAATGCTGTATCCTGCTTTGTTAAATAGATAGGATTGTATAAGATTTCATCAATTTATGAAGAAAACTGAAAATGTTAATGAGAGTATTGCTATTTCTTTATTCCATTAACTCTTCAGTGTATGTGCATTACTTCCTCTTCTCCTTTTCAAGCATGAGATTGGGAGCAGGCCTTGGGGTCACATGTTTCTTTCCTGCTTCTCTCACTGTACAGTCAGCCTGCATCTTATGCAAGGGTTACATTCCGAGGTTGGCATGTAAAGCCAAAACCACGTATAGTCAAAACTACCTTAAATCCAAAAAATATGTATTGTCTCTTTAAGACTCAAAATCACAGTACAAGAGATGTGGTAACTGACGAAACAGTAGATTCTTTCTCCCATTTCAGGCTTACTCTGTGGTATATACTGAGTTAAGTGGAGTGGCAGGCGGAATCGCCTACACTATTTAAACTGTGTTTCCTCTTTTTTTTAATCCATATACAGTACACTTGAATTTGTGCAAGTAAAACGTGCGTAAGATGCGTGCAGACATATATACAAGTTAATACCTGAAGATGTTGTTGTTTCAATGAAGAATTTCCGTTGGCATTAAGATACACTTTTACATGCAGTGAGCTAGGAGGCAGCCTGTTCCCAATCATTAGACACAGAAGTCTGGAAAGATTGTGGGGTGGAGGGAGTAATGTGAATAGCCTTCTAGAGGCTTCTGTTAGTACTATGTAACTGTGGAATTCTCCTGCATCTGCCTCCTACCAAGCAAACCAATCTCTAAAAGTAGTTATGGAAGTTAACTTTGAGGTAAGCAAGAATCTACCATGGGGAACAGCATAGAATGAAGCGAAGTAACATCCCCAAGACAAATACACTGCTTTTTGAGTTGCAAACTGAATTTTACATACATGGGAGTTTGAAACCTACCTGGTCTCTTCATTGGAAGGGATTTCGTTCACATATAAACAGGAGTGTTTGGGTGTTCATGTGGAACTTTTGGATGTGCAATAGAGCTTCATTGGATCAAAGTCATTCTGTCCACAAGCCCCTAAACCAGCGATTTTTCAACCAGTGTGCTGCTGGATTTTTGGGGGGTGGGTGGGCTTAATTTATTAGTAGGGCCTTTGGGGATGTGAGCCCCCCCCCCGCCAGCAGTGCGGTCTGCCTTGTCAATTGTCAGAAAACTGATGGTGTGCCCTGAAAACTTTAGTGCCTTGTTGGTGTGCCATGAGGTGAAAAAAGTTGAAAATTGCTGCGCTAAACTGTCAGCTTTGGTTTTGAAGAAGAAAAGCTGGCAATTTCCCTTTGTAACATCTGATCATATTTACATCTAGTTAGAAAAGAAAACTGGAGGGCCTTTTTGCAGTTACTTTTATTCTGCCCTTTAGAAAAGCAGTTTATTTAGAGCAGCATTTCTCAAAGTTCTCCCCGTGAGGCGGGGCGAACTTTGAGTGTTTGCGGGGGCGGAGCAGCAGTGGTGAGGATCCGGGGGATCGCCACCGCTGCAACAGCCATTGCGGCACTTACCGGGGCTTGGGGGAGCTTTGGGGAGGCCTGCGCGACCCTCTGCAGGCCTCCCCAATCTTCGGATCGCTTCAAAACGGCGATCTTGAGGCACTTCCAGTTTTCACGAAACCTGGAAGTGCCTGAAGATTGCCATTTTGAAGCGATCCAAAGATTGGGGAGGCCTGCAGAGAGTCGCGCAGGCCTCCCTGAAGCTCCCCCAAGCCCTAGTAAGTGCCGCAACGGCCGTTTCGGGCACTTTTGCGATGGTGGTGATCCCCTGGATCGCTGTCGCCATGCTGTCCCCACCCCTTAAGGGGGCAGGGGACAGCTTTTGTTCTCAATGGTGGGTTGTGATCCACCACTTTGAGAACCACTGATTTAGAGGATTTATAATCTTTCTCAGTGTGCAAATTCTCAAAGTGGACAACAATAATATATAGTCTATCAAAATTGCCAGTTAATATAAAGTGCTCCTGAAACCACCTTATACAGCAAACTGAATTTTAAAAAACCCACATTTTTTAACAATTAAAAACAAAAAGCCTAGTCTATCAGATCTGGCTTATTTCTGATTTCAAAGAATCCCAGGGGAGCAAGACCACCAAAGAAAGCTCTATCAGTTGTAAGGGCTGGGCTAATACTTGAAAAAGGTGACACCTGTATACAGTGTTGCTATCCGACCTTGAAGAGCAGTGAAGTAGATAAGGGAGAAGGTGCTCCGCAGTTTTAAAGGTAAGAAGCAGCACCTTACATGTGGCCTAGAAACTGCTTCATAACCTGTGGAGCATCTGCAGTATTGGAACTGTATGCGTCCTGTTTACAACAGCAATTCAGCTGGCTGCTACATTCTGATCACTTTATCTTTCTGAACTATTTTCAAGGGCAGGCTCATATGAACCAAATTGTGGTAGGTTGCAAGAATACAACAGCAGTGGGGTCCCCACCCTCCTCCTACAAAGGCTGGTAACAGTCTCTACCTGTGAATCCAAGAGAAGGCTCAGATTCAGAAGCACCCTCAGGTTATGAACTTGTTTTTCGGGGTGTGTGTCCCCATCCAGAACAGGTATTCCACCACTTCCCTACAATAAGAGCACCCAGTTGTATCAGTTTATTTACTCTCATCCAGGACATTACCAATCTCAAGTAGCCATTTAAGTATGAAACCACCACATGTGGTCAGATGGAAGAGAAAAATATACTGATGACAGTTTGCTCCAAAACACCAGACAACTTGTGCTAGAAGTGTTATGTTTAAAGACATAGGAGATAAAATGGATGTCTGAAGAACTCCACAAAAAAGCTTCCACAGGGAGGAACAGTCTTCCACCACCATTCTGGAATCTACCGGTAAAGTAGGAGTAGAACCAGTGCAAAACAGTGCTCCCCAAAGCATCCAGAAGATACTCCAAAATCAATGAGAAGCGTAGAAGTATCAGCAGAGTCACACAATTCTGGTCTGTCTACTTGGTGAAGTTTGCCAACAGGGACAATCAAAGCAATCCCAGTTCCTGATTGAAACATGTCCGAAAATGTGTATTGTCCAAACATACCTCAGCTAGGCCACTGCTTGGAAAATGGAGATAAGACTGGCACCAAATCATGGAAATTAAGGACTTCTTGATTAAAGGCCTCGCCTCTGCCTGTGTTTAGGCTAGCTAGGCAAAATAGTAGCCAAACTAGCCAAAGCATTGCCCATGGCTGTCAGGAATTGAATTAGACAACCGTAGGAAATCCATAGCCCCTATAGAGTGAAGTAGGTATAAACCCAGACAGATACTGATCTATTCCTGACAATTATGACACTAGAGCTTCTTTAGTAACTTGCTCTGGGTAAAAGACTGCATCTAAAGTATGGTCTGCAATGTGTGCGTTGATCCATACACACTGGAGTCATCCTGTAGTGGTTATTGGGCAGCTGTGAACTCCCAAGTTGCACCTGTTAAGGAGGTCTTGGCATAGATTTGAGGATAACTCAGGATGATAAACCTGGAAGACAAAGTTTGGGACCATCTGTGTCACCTCAGCAAGTCTGTTAGTGAGGTACTCTCTATACTAGCAGAATCATCACTCTGTCCTAAGTGCCCAACCAAGTTCACTTAGGGCGCACTCCTGTGTAACTCTTGCACCAGTGTAACAGTAGATTCTCCCCCCCCCCAGTGTAAGAGCACTTATGCCAGTGTAACTTGCCATACGCCGATGAATGCAGGACGGATGCTGGCATAACCCCCCTCAGATGCTGTGCAGGTGCTGGACGGATGTCAGCACAACTCCACAGGCGCAGGGGGCATTCTGGGGGCATCCAAATGCCCCCTGCGCTGGCAGAGTTGTGTCCATCCTGTGTCCAAACAGCGCCTGCACGGCGTCTAAGGTGGGAGTTACACCAGTGTCCGTCCTGCGTCTTGTGCTTGTTGTCTTGTGCTCCCTGAGGCATCTGGTGGGGCCACTGTGTGATACAGGAAGCTGGACTAGATGGGCTTTTGGCCTGATCCAGCCGGGCTCTTCTTATGTCCATCGGTGTACGGCAAGTTACACTGGCATAAGTGCTCTTACATCAGGTGATCTACTGTTACACCAGTGCAAGAGTTACACAGGATTGCGCCCTAAATGTCAGTGTGGGCTATATCCCAAAGTATTCAGTAAGAGCGATGATATCCTTTATAGATTGGGGCAATACAGCCTCCCTACTTGTTCTCTGTAAGCGTATCTGACTGGCAACACATAGCTGGGCCCACATAGGTCTGCCAGTTTTATCCAGTCAGGTTTATGACATACATAAAGATCAGTTGTCTCCTCCCAAATTAAATGATGGACAGTAGATGTATGTGTTTCTGAGAAGACACTGGTATTCAGTGTGTAGCTGAGGTGATTTCCTGGGAGGTGAGGCCTGGGTTAAGGAACAGAAGAGGAGAAAGTGCTACCTCCTTTCCCAGTAATGTTTTGTCAGTGTCCAATTGTTATATCGCCACTTCACACTGATAAGAACATAAGAAGAGCCCTGCTGGATCAGGCCAAAGGCCCATCTAGTCCAGCTTCCTGTATCACAGTGGCCCTACCAGATGCCTCGGGAAGCACACAAGACCACAAGATACCTGTGTCCTGTTGCCACTCCCTTGCATCTGGCATTAAGAGATAACCTACTATTAAAACCAGGAGATTGCATATATACCCATTATGGCTTGTAACCTGTGATGGACTTTTCCTCCATAAATCTGTCTAATCCTTTTTGTGCCCAGTGATGCAAACTTCACTGAGACTGTTCTCAAGGATTTCTGCTTTAGGTGCTTAAAGTCCTTCAAAGTTAGTATGACTTTCCCTCTGAAAATGTTGTGATTGCTTTTCAACCCACTACAATGTGTAGTAACATCTGGCTGTGCTTTGTGCATGGAACATGCGTTCTGTCTTGGTGTATAATACTGTACATGACAAATACATGGGTTTTATTCCCCAGAATAAACCATTATATTATGGTCAACATTACTAATTTAAGTTCAACTGAACTTGTGTGTTCCTTCAGATACGCTGAGCAAGCACAGCTCTTGTTTTATGCTCTTGATGATAATTTAGAGTGGGTGGTGGAAGAGGTGTAGCTCCTCATCTCTGAACATCACTCTCCTTAATTGCTGCCACCAGTCACCTTGCCTACTAGAAATAGAAATTTAGATAACACCCTTTTGCACAATATAGGGAGTAAATGTTTACTAAATGGCCCTTTAATTATGGTTTTAATTTCTTAAATCATGTAACTTGTGAATAATGCATTCATGTAGGTGTTTTGCATGTATATCAAATTACTATAGTGTTAAATGGAAGAGACCATATCATTAAATTATCCTAATTGATAATTCAATTTGAAGGATGTTCCATATTGTCTCTGAAGTGCGCCAGATCGCTCATTGCTGCAGTCCTGCCAGCTTTTCTAGGTAAAAGAAATTTCCATCTTTGTACAGATAGTAAAATGTTGTTGTTGCAGCTCTAAGTAACACCTTTCGTTTGGATCCAAATTATCTCCCATAGGTAGTATAATTCAAACTGTTTTAGATGTATTTTGCAATTTCCAAATATTTTCACATATGTGAAGATTGAAGTTTTTAATACAACTTCAGGTTGTCCATCTATTAGAGCATAGTAATGCTGTGGTAGCTTTGCTTTCTGCACCCTAGAGGACCTCCTACTGTTTGTAAACCTTAATTTCCTTATTTTATTTTTTTAGGGAGGCCTAGTGGGGCTTGTAGATTATCCTGATGATGATGACGAGGATGATGAAGAAAGTCTACCTTTGTCACAGAAAGCAAAACTAGAGTCCTCATAATGACAGCTCTGAAGATCAGTATCGCTTGAAGAATAACTAGGTTTTCAGAAGGAGGACTCAGTAATTTAAAACTGCAATCTCTAGTTAATTACTGTGTGTGACACGGATCATCTTAAACATGGATTTCTGCTAATCAAGTGCCAATTTTGAAGGAGCAGAAGAAGAGGAAATCGTAATAGAAAAGACATGCCTTTGACCTCTCCAGTTTGGACCACACATTGCCCTATTCTCAGGGAAGGAAATGGAAATATATAAAAAGCCAACAGGGCAGGAGTTTTGGTAGTGGAACTCTGGATTGGCTGTTCAGTTGCTACAATCAGAAGATGCTTTCTTGGACCATGTATGAGACTTTGAAGAAAAGGCTTTTCTGCCGTAATTCTTCACTAGCTAAGAATGCCAGCAGTTTCTTTGTATTAAGAGACCTGCCTTTGAAACCATACATTCTGAACATTTTAGTCAAGCCACAACAGGTTTTAAGAAGAACTCTTTGGGGGAGGGCTGAACATAAGTTTTTTTTCCTTTTTTAAAAAATCTGTTCCCTTTTGCCCTTTAAACTGCAGAATTTTGTTTGGAGGTGGGGGATTTGTCTATCCCTTGATTAAAGATTGAATGGAATTCTAGATGTGGTCACTTTTTGTGTCATTTTATTTTTATTTTGCCCCCTGAGTGTATGCTTAGTTGTTGAGTATATATTTGGGACCATTAAAATTTTTTTGATGTAATATAATCTCACTGTTGTGCTGGTACGTGTTTCACCTGTGTAATTCTGTTCTACACCACAATTCTTAATATGTTAGGATTTTATCGGAGATCGTATAGTTTTTATTGAAAAATAGCAACTTAATTTTGCCACAATGTGCATACAAAAGCAATACTATTTTGTGACTAAATATTTTATATTAAACTTTACATTGTCAATTGTCTTGGAACAATTCAGGGAAATAGGTTGGATTTTTACCAAAAAAAACAAAAAACTACCACTTTACAAAACCTATAAATATGAAATTAGTATTCCAAAGAGATTTTGAAATTTCTTAACTGGGAACTTTGTTGGTACGTTTAAATCAAATTTAAGGTGGTTATTTAAGCAAGCAAATATACTGATGCATTTGAGTTCTGAAAATAAAAAAAGAATAATTAAAAACAAAAGAACTACTGCCTTAATGGTATTTTTTAAAACTTCTGACTCCCTTTGGAATACCAGTTTTACTGTCAAAGGTTGTTTTGTGAATTCACAGTACAGGCCCCCCCCCCCCCCGCTGAACGATGTTCCTTCTAACGAACTCCCAGATACATGACGGCCGTCATTTAGGCTGAACGTCTCTCCAGTGCCCTGTTCTGGGTTGGAGGCCTCTCCAGGCCTTAGAATGGCCTTCCGGTTTTCGGAAGCAAACCCGAGGCCTGCGACCCAGAACAGGCCTTCAAAGAGGCCTCAAACTTCAAAACTCTACTTCGATGGTCGGGGATAGTGTCGCTTAACGATGGGGCCACTTAAGAACGGGGATTCAGGAATGTATCCCCGTTGTTAACCAGGGGACACCTGTATTAATATCTTATTAGTAGGAGGGGGAAAAATCATCTAATCTTTGTGTAACAGAGTAGCTGTCTTCTGCCTCTTCGCAAAATTGTAACTAATTTTTTTTCTGTAAACACAAGATCTGCTCCTATCAACTTGCCAGTTGGAAGTTTGCGGGGAAGTGTGCAGAGGTCAACCACTCAGAATCTGATCAGTGGATTGATTTTCAGTCTAGTTCAGGACTTGGGTGCATGTGCATTTCTCACTGTGGACAGAAAGTAATGAGTGAAGTGGATTGAATTGCATTTATTTGAATGTATTTCTCATGCTGATCATTCAAAGCATACAACTTCTTTCCAGGGAAGGCTCTCCTTTTTAGGATGATGATACCTTCAGATAAGTGCATTATAGTCAGGCGCTTGTAAATTTTTCTCCAAGATGAGGGAGCGGTTGAGATTTCTTAATGGAAAGCAATGAATGAAGAGACCTCTTGAGTAATCCATTCATCCTGTCATTCAGCAATTGACTGGCAAGAGCCATTTCAAGCAGCTAGGTTGCATCATTTGATTATCTTGCCCAGTAGCCACTGATCACTTCAGTTTTATCTGTTTGGGCTACAAAGCATTCCTTTCTTTGACATTTACGTTGTCTTGCCTTGTGTAAAACCATACTTGGATTTAGTTTTTTAAAATGTAATTGCTCCCTTTACTGGGTGTATTTTGCCCTCTGTTATAGGCTAGCATTTAGCTCCCCAATTCATCGTTATACTTTTATTTATGCATTTTTATCACACTCCTCCACAATTTATATGCAAATGTATTGCAGGATAAAAAAAAAAGCCGTATAATAATGCTTCACATTTGTGTAGTGCTTGCAAAGTGATTCACATGTATTAGCCTTACAACACCACTGTAATGTGGATAAATACTATTATCTGCATATTGCAGCTAGGGATCAACCTAGGGAGCTCGTGGCAAAGGTGAAATTCAAACCAGGGAATTTACAGTCTGTCTAGTAGCCACTACAGTGCACCAGCTACCAAATACTTTCTACGGTGGGCATTGGGTTGGCTGTCTATGCTGCAAAGAGTGAAGATGTGTAGCTTTGCCATTGCCTTCTGTGACACTAATAGCAGTGCCCTGTGTAGAGATATTCTGGATATGTTGCTATGCAGCATCAGCCTAAGAACATAAGAACAACACTTTTCAAAACTATTTTCCAAGACATTTCAAAACTGGTTGGTTTGTAGTAACGTGCCTTGGGCTTCTCTGTGACCACTAGTTGAGTTGATGAACAATACAGTTGACCTAGTTTTCCTAGATGCAAGTGCAGTGCTTTGCCTATTGAATTACACTTTACCCTCAGCACAGCTGGCTTCTGTAGTATCTTCCCCCATCAGCCCCAATAAAACTTACAAAACTATGCAATGTAGTAACGGTATAACGAGGTGTAATTGAGCCTTGATGCAAGCTGCCAAAGAGTGTAGTTCTTTTCAACTAAATGCAACAGGCATGCTGTGACTTTGATTAGAGCGGGGAATGGGGATGGCGGTTACCTAAGAGCCCATGATAAATACGATATAGGTCAAACATCACATAAGATGTACAAGCTAGTAGTAGTATATCTGTTGTGGAGAACTTCATATGTTCAGAAGGTCCTTTCATGCATAGTATATTCTTTCTAGACCGAGTATACCTGTAGGTATTGAGGAAACGTTGGTTCCAGTTTTTACTCTGCACACCATTCTGTGTGCCTGCTACTGTTCCTGAATGCACCGATCCATTTTCATATCACCCACCTACAAATAGTGGAAACAAGAATCTTACAGGTATGTCAAGACTATTTTTTCCCTTCTTCATACTCCCAAAGCAGGATAATTAAGAACCCTCTTGTTATGAATGTCAAGTCAATTATTTCATTTTACCACTTTCTGAAGAGCACTGTTTCATCATTCAAACAGGGAGCTATGTAGCTTCGCTTCCAGGCTGAAATTCCATGCTCTTCATACCAGTGAGAACCTTGCTGAAATGTATAAGAACTAACATAGTATTCTCGTTGTTTGGGAAACAACCGTATAATGATCTTTACTTGATTTGTTTCATGGTGGTACAAATATTGCGTGAGAACTCTGGGTGGCTGTACTGTATTTTGCAAAGCAGTCTCATTACTGTATTGATGTTGACTTTCAGTAATCCAGCTTCACCATCCAAGGTCTCCAGCTCCCTCAAACTCCTGCCCTTTCCTCTGTGCTGTACCCTTATGCCTAGAAATGCTTCCTGGAACACCTATGGGGGAGCTCCTTAGTCACTACTTTCAAATTCCTGCTTAAAATCCAAGTTTTTGACATCACACTTTAGCCCTCAATAACTGAGATTAACGGCGCAATTCTGTGTAGAAAAGCGCTGGGGGAGTGCATGCTCCCCCGGTCCTGGGTGTCATAAATGAGCCATAAAGAGCGTTTACGTCACCCGGAGAGTAAGAACCTCTCCCCTAGTGGACCATCCCTGCGCCCGCCAGGCAAGGTAAGCTCTGTACCAGCCGGTGCAGGGGTGGAGGGAGGGCAGCCATTGGCTGCACTGGGCAGAGAGAGGGCGGGGATATCAGCAAGCTCCGCTGATATCACAAGCCCTCTCCCAGCCCAGTGCGCCCTTACACCCCCGGCTCAAATGTACATCAGTTCCAGAGCTGGCGTACATTCATTCAAGTAGGGCCTCAGGCTGCTTGCACCTGGAGAAGGGGACAATCGGGAACGGGATAGGATGTTCAACCCCCTTTCGTTCAACCCCGTTGAGGCAGGGACACACCTTTTTAAAACATGTCCAACACTATGCATGTTGATTGTGCTATATAATGTTTTATGGAAGAATGAGGAAAAAAATTATCCTCATAATGTTTATCCAGATTTTTTTTCCATGGTTTGGATCTACTGTGTAACCAGTCAGAGACACGTTTTTTTCTCTGAAAACGACTGTGTTTGTTTAAGCACTTGACAAACTGGTTATCTGTATTGCCTTGCCGAGTGGCAAGTATCCTACCAAGTATCTCTGGGCGAATTCTCTCAGCCAGGGGTATTGTGGTCACCTGTATCATCTTGCTGAGTTGTAAGGGAATTTTTTTTAAACCCACACATTTAGTTGTGGATGTGAGCTTACATTTGTTGTAAAATGGCCGTCTCTAGGGCTGAAGCTGACAGAAGTGCTCCCTTCAAGTGATGAGTTGGGGAGAGCAGTGAACTGACAAGGGGTGCCCAGCCCCCTCTCCAATAATTTCTGATCGCTAACTTTACTCTCAGCAAGCAGAAAGAGGATCAGGGCAGAGGCAGCCCACTTCTTACTCCAGCACCATGGGGGTGGAGAGCTGCCACTGCTGCTGTCACCTTGCTCACCCAGCTGCTCAGGAAAGCAGGCAGGTGGCAAGGAGGGGTGTGGTGTGGTGATCCAGAACCCTCCTATCATCTCTGCCTCCCTACCTCGAGCTCCTGCACCACCGCCTGACTCGTACTTTACACAGACCTATTTAACCTGGGAGGGCCTGGAGGCAGCAGCATACCTGTGTGTGAGAAGTCTTTTTGTCCTTGTTTATAGAGCGCGTCTTAGCAGGAGCAGCATCTCTACCCCAAACTGAGCTTGGGTCTCTAACCACCCATGTTCTGAGCAGGTGCAGAAGTATAGTAAGGTTGTTCTTTACCACTTGGCAAGACAATACAGATTACCACCTTGCCAAGTGTTTACATGCGCACTATGGTAATTTACTGCTTGGTCATCTGCACGAACCTCTTGCTTCAGCAGGTGACATTCCAGAACCCCAGAGAATCTTGTTTCAGTCCACGCATCCTAGGTGATACTTTTGCAGGAATTGTAATAGTTTGCTCACTTCGGCCTACTTGCGTATATGAGCGACACAAATCTTCAAGTTTTGTTTAAACAGTGTTTAAACAAGAAAATTGCAGCCTGGCCCACACAACTGAGGATGTAAATTGGTTTATAGACCTGTTATGTTGTGAATTTTAAAATAAATTGGATATATAGTTTTTGATTGTGAACAGCCAAGAAACGAATGTTTTCATGATGTTTCTGAACACAGACAAATCTGAATATACTTGGCTTAGCATCCTACCTTCTTTCCTTTCACCAAAGAGAGCCCTACTATTCCTAACCTTCAAGGAGTAGCGCTTGAATGGGGAGCCTTTGTTGATGCTTGGAACTGTTGCTAGGAGACGATTGCAGCTAGGCAAATCATGCTGTTTACAGTTGGTGTAAAGTATATTTGAAAATATCTTCACTTAGGAAATTCCCCTCCTCCTCCCAGTTTATATTGTTTCAGGGCTGCTGTAAGATGGCAACAAGACTCCTAAGGAAACAGCAACGTCAGCACATCGACCATCTGAAATGGCTCTGCTCAGACTTGCATAAAAGGTGTCTTTTTTGGGGGGGGGAAGGGAATGTTGTGTCAAAAAAATGCTAAAGATTTTAATTTCAAAAATATAAGGGAGAACTCTGTTGCTGTGTTCTTCATTTATAACTTTAACCCAAAGACAAAGATACACAAAATTAAGAGTAATCCCTAAGCACACTTACTTGGAAGTCCTATTCAATAAAGTGAGAAGTGAGATTGGCTTCTGCATAAATAAATGTTCATAGGATCGGGTTGCATGTAGCCGAACCAACTTTCCAGCGCCGGTGTAGCCATGCCGGTGTAGCCATGCCAACAGGGCGCACACTGCATTTTGCAGTGCAGGGGCAGTCATGGGGTGAGGGAACATTTGTTACCTCGGGGCTGCATTGCAGCTGCACTGGTGCTGGAAAGTTGGTTAGGATTGTGCTGCCAGTCTTGTAAGCTCAGAAGCCACCAGCAGATCTTTCAGCAGCAGTGGAATGTTTAGTCCCGTGATATGAGTGCCTGTGAGTTGGGGGGGGGGGTTACCTGGTCCACTGTCTGGTTTACATGGGCTCGCTCTGTACTAATTTGTTCGATTCCCGCGACGGGGTGAGCACTCATTGCTTGGCCAGCTCCTGCCAACCTAGCAGTTCCAAAGCATGTTAATACGAGTAGATAAATAGGTACCGCTTGCGGGAAGGTAAACAGCGCTCCGTGTTCCAGCCGCATGCTACGCGCTGCGGCAAGGAGAGTCATGCCGGCCACATGACCACGGAGGCGTCTTTGGACAACGCTGGCTCTTCGGCTTTGAAATGGGGATGAGCACCACACCCTAGAGTCGGACACGACTGGACTTAATTGTCAGGGGATACCTTTACCTTTTTAATGCTCCTGATGGATATTGCATGAGTTTGCTGCTATGTCAAGCTGAGCAGAAAGTTCTTAGATCTTTGCTTCTCTGTTCCATACTCCACGCATCTCCCCAAGGGAAGAGGGGAGAGGGCAGTTTGGCTGCTGGGGAGCCTACATCTTCAGCTGATGGCTAAAGGGTTCTTTTAGGTTTTGGGTTGCCTATGACATCACAGCAACCATTGTAGTATTGCAGGAGCGCTATTCCTTGCACAGGTGTAATTTGATGACAGTGCTGTGCCAGTGTAAGGATGTGTGGTGTGTACCATAATCCTATCCTGGTCACGCAAAACTGACCAGATGGACTAGGATTGGGGAGGCTGTCCTGGGTGACCTAGGACCAGTCAGTAGCTGCCTCATGGGCTACAGGGTGGGGTGGAGGGGCTTGTATGTTATCCTGAACTCTCTGGAGAGAGGGTGTGATAAAAACGTAATGGTGGGTTGTTCTTAATAGAAGATAAGTAAATATAGGGAAGCATGGAGTGGTTTCATGTACCTTCAATGTGAGCCCTCTGTTGATTAAACGCACACTCCCAACATGATCATACCTATCTTTTGACAAGGCAGACAACATGAAAGGTGAGTTTCTCTTCTTGCTTCTTGTTACCATGCTGTAAGTCAGGCTAAAGTTCTCAGCATCTTTAACTGCTGTATATTTCCCCCCAATCCACCATCAGGTACTTTCCTTTTTAGAAGGGAGAAGACAGTTTACATTTACACTTTTGTATAAATCATCAGTGCTACAGAAAAAAGGTACTGTATTTACATTTTAGGTTGCAGCTTCAGAGAGAGGACTGTGTTTCAGTGCTTCCATTGCACTGGTTTTTGCATTGCTTGTGATACTAGGGTGGGTTGGGTGTGTGAGTTAACATTTCTATTTGCCATGGTCAGGTTTTTTTCTTCTGCTCAGTGTTGTCTTTTTTGCCACAAGGTGGTGCAACTGCTCTGAAATGGCAAGCTCCCTCATGCTGACTGTGAGGGTGATAGACATGCAGACACTTTTTCTAGTTTTCACTTCCCATGCAGCAGGAATTTGTCTGCAGAGCCTCAACATATCAGGCCTGTAAGAACTATGGAGATGTTAGAATGGTGCTTATAGTCATTTCCTAAAATTCCTCTTATCCATCGTGTGCATGTGCGTGTGCACGCGTACACACACGTGCACGCACGTGCACACACACATCAGAGCCAGCCCAAGACATTCCCGACACCAGAAGTGGCATGCCAAATGCTGCCCCCCCTTACCTGCTGATGTGCCAACTTCTGCTCCTGCCACACTCCATCCAATGTTCCAGATCAGCACTCGCCCCCCTCCACATATCCTCTTCTTTGTCCCCCTCTTCCTTTTCCAATCCAGAGAGTGGAAGGAGGAGCAGTAGTGAAGGCAAGCAGAGACGGGCACCCCTCCCATCTGTTGCCTGAGGCAACCACTTCAAGTGGTGTCATGGATGGGCCAGCCTTCACACACACGTGTGTGTAAATAAAACAAAACTGATGTGTTTCATCAAATCAAAGCAAGTTATCAAGTGCACCACTTGAGACAAGGCAGTTTATGATATTGGATCTAGAGCAGGTTCTTACCATCAGAAGTTGTTTGTTTAGCTCAAACTGTACCCTGGAAAGTGTTTTGTGCCAAATATTTTCAAACTGGGTTGTCATAGTTGTCGAGTGTTTGCTACGACGGTTTTGCCTTCTGCCTTCCAGTATCTTTCATCCTGGATAGCAGGAGCACAAAAAGGTGCTAGGTTTATAGGTAAAGGCACAATTTGGTTGGTTGTGTGTTCTTCCGCAAGTGCATATTTCTCTGAATTTTCTCCATGAATTCTACATAAATGTACAATTTTTAATGAGTATATGTAGATTTCAAACTGACCAAGGGTGCAGAGAGTTGAACAAAATATGTCTCTGGTGCAATCTTTTTGTCATGGTTTAGCTCTTGTGTTTGCCAGCTAACTGCCAAACCATTAAGAAACATCAATTTTAGCAGAGTTACACCTGCTAGCCAAATGCTAGAAGTATGAGCTGCAGTAAGCTTCAGTTTTACTGCCCTATCTTCTCACTGAGTTCAATAGGATTTACTCCTAATAACTATGCATTAGATTGCAGCTTTCTTTCCACTGAAACTTCATCACCTTGCATCATAACTGGTTTATAAATTGGGCTGTAAAGACATCACTCATAAGTGTTTGGGAGAAGTGAACTTGCAGCAGCTACTCAATTTAGTATGTACAAAAATAAACACTCCTCTTCACTGTTTGTCCTAGGTTCACAGATTCACTAAACTCGTAAAGGGTCACAAGTTCTCTTTTGCCTCATGAGTTTCTTCAATCAAATCTATGCAGAACCCTGAACATGAGGTGGACGACATTGCTTTAAAGCAGGGATTCTTAAACAGGGGTATCCATACCCCTTGGGGGGTATGGGAACCAAATGATGGGGTACAGAACTTGATCTTTGAACAATTAAAAAAAATGTTAGGTTAGATTAACTATCACCATTATCAATACAGATTAAGGTGTTCTGTTCCTAGCTATCATATGATCTGTAAAGTAAAGCCAAGTTATTGACATCTTTTGAAGTCATACTGGTACCTAATTGGGCTGGTGGTGATGATGATTTCGACAGTCTGGTGAAAGGGGTATGGGGACATATTGTAATTGTAAAAATAATAATCCCTGCTTTAAAGGAGAAAAAATATGCCTAGAGGCATAAATCTGAGGAACACTTGGCAAGATGTTAAAAATATTACATGCATTTAATAATTCCCAAATAAGTCAATCCTCATTATTCGTGGGGGTTACGTTCCTGGAAAAACCCCGCAGTAACAGAAACCGCAATTACAGAATCATTGATCCTATGGTGAAAATGGAGTTAGATTCCCGCAGACCCTCTTCACTATACACTAAATGAACTTTATGAACTTAAATCTTACCTTGAGTTGTGAGTAACGGTGCTGGAGGGGGGGCATTGTAATATTGTGACTCTCTCAACCTTGGCTGCCCCCAAAAGAATCAAGGGGGAGGTTCTTGCCACTCTATAGACGGGGTGATGGAGACTTCAAGCTTTTAAAGCAGGTTGACTTTTAAGAGGGGGGGCTGGGCTTCCAGTGACCTCCCTGTACGCCTGTGCCTTCCTGGTTGCCATAGCAATGGGCCGCTGGTGTCCTAAAATGGCATCCCTCCTCCCACATAATTTTTGAATCGCAAAGACAGGTTCCTGCTCCTAGCAAAGACTTCTACCAGGTTGTCATCACTCAGAAGGATGTAAATAAAGTCTGTCTTCTCATGCCCCTTAGTGAGATTTTTCTGTCCTGTCACTGGGGATTTGAGGCACGAGGGCAGCGAATGGGCGCGAAGAGACCACGTGTTTGGCGAAATGGGTTACAAGTTTATAGAAGCAGGTAAGAAAATCTGCGGGATTGGAGTCGGCGGATAACTAGGATTGTCTTTATAAACCTTCTCCAGGCATAGGAAAGTAGAATTAGGGGTAAGAAATTATTCGTCTGGCTCATCTTGGGTTATAACAAAACTACGTTTATGAACAATGGGGAATGGTAAAGATTCATATCTCCAGCAGTGCTGACTTATTGAAGTGTGTATAGAGCCAGGACTGTACAAACAGGAAGTGATTTCCCACTTAGTTGAGGTAGTCTTAAGAGTGTGATGAATAAGTCTCTCCTGTTGCCTTAACAAATCTCCCACCTCTTCACAAACAACTTCTTCCTTCAATTCAGCAAAAAACAAAATTACAATATATAATACAAGATAACTTGTTTAATAGTATTGGGTCACTAAAAAAAGTCTCTCTTCAACAGGAGCATGAACTTAAAAGCTGTTGGACTTTAACAATGTCTATACAAAAAAATTTATTTAAACTGAATGCTGAAGTTGAAACTACCATGATCAATAATACAATACAATAAGCCTTTATTGACATTTTTAAATACAAACAAGAAACTATTTTTAATCATGCATATCTATGGTTGGCAATAGACTTGTAACAACCAAATCAGCCCTCTTAGGTCCATTACATTCACGGGGCTTGCTCATAGTAGCTGGCTAGTAGCTCCTAGAAAAAGTCCTCAGTGGGGGAAGAAACGTCGGATACTTTAGTCTTTTAAAAATGTGTTTTATGTTTTAATAGAGTTTTAATAGTGTGTGAACCAGGTTTTTTAAGTACTGTTAAACGGACTTTGAAACTCTTCCACAGTTTTAAAAAAACCTTTATTTTTTATATGGCTTCTGATCCCATATATCCTGATCCCATATATCCTATTTCTTTGAAAATTGTACCAAGCCATGAGAGCATCCATTCTACAAATGTTTGAGTCTTTTTATGGTACATTTTTTCCAAGTCTATCAATGACAGGTAGTGGGGGCAGGTAAAAGGCTGGGTCACATAACTAAGCCCCTCACGCCTTGAGGCTATTCATTGGGGCTGCCTCATTACCAGAAATGGATTGAGGGTTTTTTGCAAATAAAATATTACTTATAAATATATTGTTCCTTTCTAGATCACTTTTTTTAAGTCTCTTAAAGTTAGGTAGGTCCCGCTAGGGTGTCACTTTAAAAAGTGGGTCTCGGTGCTAAAAAGTATGAGAACCACTGCTCTAATCCATTTGAGTTTGACAGGCTTGTCCCCTGTCTTTCGGAAAAGTACATTGTTGATCTTTTGAGAGCTACAGAACAACACCCTGAACTATAAGAGCCAAACCAGTGAAGAATGCTGGATGAATAATATTTCTGCAGGAGTTGCAATTTATCTGCATCCTCTGTCACCCTTTCTAAACCAGTGCCAGGACTTGGGTTAAATCCTGTATATATCTAAATGGTCACTTACCCAATTCCCTTTGTACTCGGCAAGTTTTTGGCATGAGTTCATGTTTAAACACAATAGGCAAGCCTAATACTAGAGAGTCATGTTCGCATTAGCACAGAAGAAAAACATCCTGTAGCTCATAAAGGGGGGGGGGAGAAATCGAGCACTCCCCTTGTGGGGCCCTTCATTGACATCATTGTTTTGAACTGAAAACTAGGGCCCGTCGTTCGTTTCTCACCACGTTGCCAAGTGAAGCAGCCTGGCTGGCAGTAGCAAATCTCCCTCCCTCTCTCTCCCCGCCCCCATCAGATCTTCTGGATGGGACTACACAGCAATACCTTCCCTCTCCACCTTGTGCAGCGCCAGCCGCTTCCAGGCCCTTTCTAGGTTCCGGACCAACGGCGGAGCGCTGGACTGGTGGTTACACAGCAACCAGGAGTAGGACTTAAAAACAGACGAAATGCAATGCCAGAAGTTTCAGCTCTCTCTCTCTTTGAAAAACCCTTATATTATAGCCCGAATCCGGTTCTATGCATACTGCCTCAGAAGCAAGCTGCGCTGGTTTCAATGGGACAGTGAGTCCCAAGTGCAAGAGCGTGCAGGACTGCAGTCTAAGCGACCGCGCACACCAACCTTTAACTCGCAACTCAGATTGTCTCGGCTGCAGTGCGAAGCAGTTAACACTTTCCCGGCCGAATTAGAGTGGAGGGAGCTTCCATTGGTCAGTTTCAATTCTTTTCCCCAGGCTCTCATTTGCAATCAGCAACGTCGATCAAAGTTGTGTGTGTGTGTGTGTGTGTGTTAAACCGCTTCCTCCACTCCCTGCGCTTAGTGTATGAGAGAAGAGCGTTCCCTGTGCTACAGGTAGTAGTGATTACATCGGCAGGGACTTTGTATCGTTTTGCTCTTTTTCCTGCAAGATTAACGAGCCGAGTGTCTAAACAGCACCCGAGCTTGGCGTCTGCTTGCTTTCTTTTGAAAAAGAGAGAGAACTTTTACAAAGTACGACGGACGAATTTTAATCCCTCTTTCTCCGTTCCTTTTTGATCTCTCTACAGAAGCACAGTCTTGTGTATCGATCAGCAGCAACCACCATCTCAAGGAGACGTTTGCTGCGATCGGAGGATAAGAACACGCGGCAGGGAGGAGGATCCTCCTCCGGCACCTTTTCCTTCGCACTCACCCGCGCACTGTGCCCTGCCCTCCTCATCGGCAGCAGGTTGCTGGCGAGCGTTTGGTTACATGTACCTCGAGGAGGAGTTTGCGGTCGCTGCAGGTCGCTTTTGCAAGTGGAGGCGCAGCAGGAGGGAACTGATCGCGCCCCGTGTGTCTCTGCGCGCGCGTCCGTCCCTTCCCAGCCTAGGGGGAGGGGAGAAGAGATGAACATCGCATTGTTCCCTTCCTAGGCAACTCCGCCCGGGCCATGGGCTTCTCGCCTTTGTTCCCCGAGTGAGCCCTTTCGCCAGCCCTCTTTTGTGCTCCAAGACAAACAAGAGCCCTCCTTGGGGAAACATGGATGTGACCATTTCCGAACTCATGGAGGTCTTTCTCCAGAGCCCCTTGGTGACCTGGGTGAGTTTGCAAAGCAGACGCGCATTGTTGTGCCAGTTGCTGGGGAGGGTCGGAGGAGTGAGTGCCTTACTTGGGAGAGAAATGGCAGGGACCCGGATTGGTGGTGGGGCGAGGATGTTGGTTGTTCCCGCTTTCCCACTCCCTCGTAGAGAAGCACCTGGAAGGCCACCCGGGAAAATGCGGGCGCGCGTGGCGTGGGGAGACGTGGAGTTTTAGCGGGGAATCTCTTGGCTTCATACAACCAAAGTGGACCGTGAAATTTTCCGGCATTGCATTTCGTTTGGTTTCCGAATGAAAACGGGTTAATGGAATTAGTGTGTGTGTGTGTGTGTGTGTGTGTGTTCAGAGGGTTAATTTCAACGGAAGTAACTTAAGACTTCTTGAAACCAAAAGTTGTAACAAAACCTGCCGGCCCTAGACCTGCCAGCTCAGAATGTTAGCGAGAGAGACAGTGACTTTGAAGCCATGCCGTTAGAACTGGCACATCTCTCGTGTTTTGTGGAAATTCAAAAATGAGAGATCCGTTATTATAGGATCCACTCACCTTTGCAGTTTAAGGGATACGGCCTCTCAAATGTCTACAGAAATCTCAAGTGTAATAAGCTATCTGGTCTTGCCTTGCTAAACGTGAGAAATTTATCATTTTTCCAAAAACAACAAAACACTCACCCTTGCAGTGCATGTGAATTGTAACAGTTAATAGTGCTTCAGACCTGACATTTGTTACATTAATAACACTTCCATATAGGTAAATAGCATTCAAAGCTTGTGTTGCCCAGCATCATGGGTTCCATTCACTCCTGCATAGTACTTGAGAGCCACCATTGGCTGTGGCTTCTCAGCTCCTGTACATTATGTGGACATGTGGTGAAGTAGACATGTTGCAATCGCACATGTGTTGATTCTTCTGTGGTTTGCTTTGCATGCTCTTCCTACACACACCTAGGCCCTTTTGTCTAGGAAATTCATTGCATTGCGCAGAGGTACTGCTCTCAAAACTTTGTGCACTCTCAAAACTTTTTTCTTGAGATAGGAATTTCAATACCAAAGGGTAATAAGGTTGCACTTAGTTTGCTAATTACCTGTTCTGATGTTTGCAAGAACAAACAAACCCATTTGTATCCAGAGGAGGAAAAGTTCCTAGGGCTGACTTCTGAAGCCAATGCATTTTAAAAATTAAAATGACTTTGTTCAGAGTGGAACGAGGCTAATAGAAGAACAAAGCACTGTGAAGAAAAGCTGCTAGCTTGAGAAGCTTTAACAGAGTGGTACAGGGAGTACTATCGGGGCCAGCCCACGACCTCCTGATACCTGAGGCAGTGTGCCAAATGCTGCCCCCTCTTACATGGTGATATGCCTGACTCTGCTCCTTCCACTCCCTGAACTGGAAAAGGAAGAGGGGGATGGAGCAGGAGAGAGAGCGAGAGTGTTGGGCCACGGCATGTCCAACTCTAGGGGGAACAGCAGCAGTGGTGGTGATTGGCAGTGGACACCTGCCCAGTCTGTTGCCTGAGGCATCCATCTCAGTTGGCCTCCTGGAGTAGCATGTCCCTTTTTTTTTTTTTTTGCCCCAATGGAGCCTGGTATTATCAATGTGCTTAGATCTCATTGATTTCAGTGGAAGAGTTAAAAGTGCTTAATAATGGACCGAATTGTAGTTATAGGTTTAAAAAGTGAAAAGAAATTAAAGATGATCTAGTCCAGCGTTTCCCAACCTTTGGAGGCCCACGTACCACCAGAAGAAAGTGCCGGTGACATCATTGGCACTTTCTTCTGGGTTCACAGCTGGAACTCCGAGAAGGGTAGAAAAGGCATGATGCAGGAGAGGGCAGGAGGGGCATCCCCAGTGCTTGTAGCCCGCAAGCTCGAGCTCTGGAGATTCTAGTCTGTGTTCCTGTGCTGAAGGAACCCCTTGACCTATACACATGCAGAGTGGAGTGGTAGAATGTCTGGTACCACTGGTGGGGAATTGCTTTGTTGAATGTCCTCTATGTACGTTAATGCTCTGAAAGTTGAAAACTAGCCCATTGGGGCAGTTAGGCTAGAACGTTTCTCCTGGATATGTTTGTTTTCTGCTTTCAGGGTTTTTACATGGCGGAGCATTCAAAACTGGCATTTCCTACTTGCAGTCTGGTGTACTCCGTTCTATTATTTCCACCATCTCATTCTGCCACATGTTAGACTGGGCTCCATTCTATCTTGTTGGTCACAAGGAAGTAATGGGAGCAAGCAAAGGGCATCATGAGAACATGTCTGTAGACCAGGGAAAACTGGTAATCTGGCTGTCTTTGTTCCTCGACTGGTAGTGGCTTTCAAGTTTGACCTCTAACCTTTCTTCAAGAAGGGGTGTCAACACGTTTGCATGGAGAAATTAAATTAGTTTAAGCAAGAACTGGAAATAAATCTTGATCTAACCCAGTACAGCTAGGATGGATTCATTGGAAAACCAATGTAGTATATTTCTTCTCTAAAAGTAATGGATGTTTTCCAGATCTTCATTTGGTTTAATAGTATTGCTGGGGGTTTCTTAAGGTAAGGCTGAAAGTGTGTGTGTGTGTGTGTGTGTGTGTGTGTGTTAAGATTGTTTTCTAAAATAACTCTTCTTTCTGGCAGGTGAAAACATTCGGGCCATTAGGGAATGATAATGAAGACAAGCTCGCAATGTATATGGATCTAGTTGATGGAGTCTTCCTGAACAAAATCATGTTGCAAGTGTGAGTTTCAATTAAAGGGATGGGTGAGGAACTGGTTAACTGCAGAACCGGTGGTGTTAAAGAGCTGGTGTTGTGCTTGCTGTGCTTTTGGATTTGATAGAATGGAAGAATTTGTATTGGAAATCAATACCATAGACTAGATACCCTAGTTTCCAGACCGTTGCTATGTGTGTGTTTTCTCCCTGTAGAATTACAGCGGGTGGCGCAGTGGGTTAAACCGCTGAACCATGAGCTGTCGACCAAAAGGTCAGCAGTTCGAATCCGCGACAGGTTGAGCTCTCGTTGCTTGGCCAGCTCCTGCCAACCTAGCAGTTCCAAAGCATGTTAATGCGAGTAGATAAATAGGTACCGCTTGCGGGAAAGTAAACAGCGCTCCGTGTTCCAGCCCCATGCTATGTGCTGCGGCAAGGAGAGTCATGCCAGCCACATGACCACGGGGGCGTCTTCGGACAACGCTGGCTCTTCGGCTTTGAAATTTGAGCACCACACCCTAGAGTCGGACGCGACTGGACTTAATTGTCAGGGGTCACCTTTACCTTTTACTAGCTTCTAGTTTATGACCGACTGTCACAGAAGGAGGTCACTTCTATGCTGTTAAAATAGTTTTTTAGAGCATATGTTAAAGGGCATTTTGCACCTTCAACATAATACCTTTATCATCTTGCACCTGCAGCGTATCATTTTCAAAATGGGGGAGGGATCCCTCTGTGGTAGAGCACACTCAAGACCTCAGGTTCAAATTCTGGTATCTACAGTTAAAGGTTCTTTGGAAGCATGGTTGGGAAAGATCTCTGTCTGGGACCTTTGAGAGCTGCTGTCAATCAGCATAGATTGTACTGACTAGATCAGGGGTGGCCAACCTTTCAGCATGAATGCTCCTGGCTGTTTAATGGTGCAGCTGCTTTAGCAGCACCATCAGCAATTGCAGCTGCCAAGATTCTGTCTTCCACACAACTCTTAAGAACACAGAGGCCCTAATGGTGGAAGGTTGGCCACCCCTGGACTAGATGCACCAGTGGTTTGTATAAGGTAACTTCATATGTTAAGTAAATCAGGAGAGGAGAGGAGAGAGAGAGAGAGAGAGAGAGCCTTTTCTGTCTTAAAAAAAGAAACTTTAATGTATGTGTTGGCTTACCAGATGAGCACATCATGCTTTAATGTAGGTAGAAATTGCAGGTTATGTTTGTCAATTTGTGGTGAATAGTTGTCAAGTGGTGAATAGTTGTGTACTGTTCCTTATCTTTGTGACAGATTGAATCTCCTAGAAGTTAGCCTAAAATGGTAGTGGAGAGAGGGAGGGAGGAAATGGTGGTGTCTAGGGGAAATTTTAATTTGTGCACATTACACTTTTTTCTGAGTTCAGTTAAGCCTAACTTCGACCACATCCCTTCCTGTTGCAGAGACTGACGTGTTGAAACAACCTGTTTCATCTGATCTTTGTACTTGATTTGAAACACAGACACATTTCAAAGTGGGCATCTAAGTGGAATACTGTTGGCTTGTAAGGCTTGGATATCAAAAAGGCTTAAAGCTGTCTTTAGCCTGCTGTTATGGTCAAATATAATTGATGTAAATTTTCACAGATATCTGGAGTGAGGTAGCCAAATGTGAAGCATGTTTCGAACTGGACTTGTCGGGGCACCTTTCCAGGACTGGCTTTCCTTTTCCTTATAGGGCCTTTCTTTTCCTTTATGGGCAGCATTGGCTGCTTGCCTAGTTGTGCCTCAGGATCAATGAAACTAAAACCTTTCTCCAGAAAGGTTGAGTCAGTTTAACAAGAAACCAGAATGGTGGCATTTGTGTACATCTAACTTTGCCTTACTGCAAAGGTGCTCTTACCACTGGTGCCCATATTTCCCTTTCCTGACCAACCGTAAAGGCAGTTACTGCTTTGCCTGTGAACTGGAGAAGGCACTCTCTCCCCACTTCCCCCAAATGGACTGTTATGCCTCACAGAGCTTTTAAAAGTGGAGAATGAAAATGTATTTCCAATGCAGACGTATAAATTCCTCAGTCTGGGTGTAAAACTGTACTCAGTCAGTCAGAACCTTTATTGACATAAAAAAAAACAACATACACAACTATAGGGAATAAAATGACATCTTGCCCTAACATACAGATCTAGGAACTATGGCAGCTCGCGGAACGTCTCTTAACAACCTGCTTTAAAAACAAGGCGACCTTCTCCATTATTTCTGCCCTCACATCCGATAAAATATATCAAAGTTTTTTTCCGGGTCCTCCCAGCCCTTCTTATTGGTCAAGATTGGAGCCAAGTATGCTATGCGAAGATCCTTATAAAAAGGGCAATATAAGATCATGTGTTCTTATATTTATGCAGTGAGGGACTCCACACCTAAATCACTACAACTTCTCCCCTTAAGACAAATCCCTCTGAATCTCCCATACATGAGCTCTGAAGGTAAGACGTTGCACCTTGCCAGGGAGAAGGCTCTATGATCCTGAGGACATTTTAATAAATAGAGGTACGCTGCTGGTTGGCCATGGTAAACTGGAATCTGCAGCTGCAATGGCGAGCAAGTCTTATTAGCTGTGCCCCTCAACTCCTGCTTATCTACTATATTTAATAACCTGATCTTAATCACTCGCAAGGCCTTTTCTTGAAGCACTGTACTCTTAGTGTTTTGACCTCATATCTTCTTGTGTTGACAAATTTGGCAGTGTACTTTATGACTTGTTGAGAGAAATGTAGTTAGCTCTTGTTGTACAATCAATCCCCTTTGAGTTGTCTACATGCTAATATATTTCTTGCCAGTCTTAGTTAAATTAAGTCTGCCACTGTCCTGTTCAACAGAACCACTGAGAGGCAAATGCAGTCATGTGATTTCACACTTAGATGCCATTGTGTTGGGTGGACTTGGGCTTTTGTGTTTCTCTGTGATTGCAGCTGATTTCAAGGTGTGGCAAAGTTGTGTTTCCAAAATTGGGGTATTGAGAGGGCAATATCGTTAGTATGATAAATTTGCAGAAGAGCTGGTGTCGTTTCAGTCTTAAAACTGGGTTCAAATCCTACCTTTGTTGTTGAACAACCATGCTTTCTCACCCTTGCTGTGACATCTCACTCTGCCTGTGACATAGATATGTTTTGCCCATTTCAGGGGGGCCCTCGGCTCAGTGGTAGAATATGTGTTCAATTTCTGGCATCTCCAGTTAAAAGGATGCTGGTAGTAGTATTGATACATCTTGGGCAGCTTCTGCCACTGGGCTAGATAGACCAATGGTCTGATTCACAGTAAGGCTGCTTCATTTATTCATAGTAGCCATATAACAATACTGTGAAATTGGTGTTGGTTCCCATTGTACAGACGTGGGTAGAAAGGACCAACAAGAGACTTGGTGAGGTCCACAAGTATCCATCAGCTTGAACCAATGTTTTTTTATGTCCTGGTTCAACATCCTGGTTCTCGCATTACCTTCCATCAAAAGGTGTATTCTGTGTTAAAGTGTAGAGATTTTTGTATCTCATGGGCTCCTTTTAAGTTGTGATGTTAAACTGCATTTAAGGTTACATTTTTGATGTTGAAAGGAGCTGGTAGCTAGATTATGAGACATGACTACACCTCCTAAATTTAGAATTTTGGCTTATTGAGGGTCTGTGTGTGGGTGGACCAGCTGGCTGGCTGTGTTCTCTTGGTTAGCCAATGTGACTACCAGTACTTCTCTGGAGATTGTTGGCCTGACTCAGAGAGATTCATTTACTGGTTGGTTGTCTGCTTGTAAGAGGATAACTAATCCATTGTGAAAAGGAATTCCAAAGGGGTTAAAAAAAAGGGGTTGGTCAGGTGAGTCCTTTATGTAGGCTTCAGGGACTGACTAAACCTTAGTAGCTTTAGTGACCTTGGGTGACTTGGGTCGAATTTTTCTAATGTAATAGATTTTAAATTACTGTGTAAAAATAGTGTATGAAGGCACACTCTTCTCTCCCCACCACCTTCAGTAGCTTAAGAGATGCATTTGACTATCAACTCTTGCTGTCAGTTTAGAAAGGTATTTTCTACTTTCTTGATCTAACCTGTTGGATTTAAGTTTCCAGTTCAAGAATGTAGCGATTTTTGTCAAGTTCTCCTTTGAAAGAATGGACTGGGCTGGATGCAAATTGGCTGGGCCTGAGCTACAGTAATGCCTCTGAACATGAGCTGGGGCTTTCCTGTGGATTGCCCACCAGCTATCGCTGTTGTTGCTTTAGTTTTAATTGTTAATGGCAGTTTTAATTTCTGATGAACTGGCTAAGTATAACAGTTTTAAATTGCTTTTTTATTTTGTTACAGTGTTTCGTGTGGATTTTTTCTGTTTTTAAATGGCTATGTCTTCAGTCAGCAAACTTTTATGAATAAATAAGACATTGATTATGAGCCATTGGCAACATTTGGCAAATAAAGCTAAATAGCTAACTGGGCATACCCTGCTAATTGGGCAAAGAGGCACTTTTTTTCAAGTGGTGCTCCTCTTAGATCTAGTAAGGGGAGAATAACTTTTAACACTCCCTCTAAAGGAGCAGGTTCGCAGCTTGGGGGTTTGCCTGGACTCGCAGCTGCTCCTGGATTCCCAGGTGGCAGCTGTGGCCAGGGGGGCCTTTGCCTAGCTTCGGCTGGTGCGCCGGCTGCGAACTTATCTGGATCGTGCAGACCTGGCCATGGTGATCCATACCATGGTGACCTCAAAGTTAGTCTACATGGGGCTGCCCTTGAAGACGGTTCGGAAACTGCAACTGGTGCAGAATGCAGTGGCCTGTCACCGGACGTAAGCGGTTCAACTCAGTCGGGCTGCTGCTCCGGCGGCTGTACTGGCTGCCAATTCATTTCCGGACCCAATTCAAGGTGCTGGTTTTGACCTTTAAAGCCCTATACAGCTCAGGGCCAGGGTATTTGAGAGACAGTCTTCTTCCATACAATCCGGCCTGCCCCCTCAGGTCATCGGAGAAGGCCCTTCTAAACGTGCCATCGCCTTCAGAGGTGGGAGGGGCGACAGCGAGAAATAGGGCCTTCTCAGTAGTGGCACCAACCTTATGGAATTCCCTCCCTCTAAACTTAAGAACTACTCCCTCCTTGACGGCCTTCTGGCAGGGCCTGAAAAAAATTCTTTTTCAACAAGCCCACTGAGCTACCACCCAACCTAACTTTTTTAGTAGTCCAGCCCTCTCTTATAGGAGTTTTTTATTGCAGCTTTTATCCTCTCTGTTTAATGTTTTTATATTATATATACCGTATTATGATTTTATATATTGTTATATCTTATGATTTATTTTTGTAAGCCGCTTTGCCTATGCGGGGGGGGGGGGGGAAGCGGGGTATAAGCCCAATAAATAAATGTTCCTCTTCATTCCAGCACAGTGTCTTTTCTAGTGGCTGTTGCTAGGGTTCTTCTGCATCTTTTTCAGATTGTGAACCTTTTGGGGACAGGGAACCATTTTATTATTTGATTTTGTCTGTAAACTGCTTTGTGAACTTTTTACTATATTTATTAATATAATATTAAAACATAAAAACAATACATATTTTGTAAAGGTATAGCAAGCGCGAAGCAATATATCCTACTAGTATACTATTCATTATTTTCTACCTATAATATCCAACTAAGCCAAAATATCACCAACATTCTATTCATTAAATCTGCATATCATCATCACATCATTCACTCTCAAAAATTAATAATCAATAAATGGTTTCTAATCGTTCACAAAAAGGTGAACATTTTGTTGAAAAATGGTGGTATAATAAATAATAATAATAATAATAATAATAAAGCTATTGAGAGATCTGGGCTTGTAGTAGATATGGAAATCAGCCCCCATGACCTGCATAATGAACGTTAAAAACAGCTGCTTGACTATTTTGCCTGACTATTTTCTAACCTTGACATAGATTGAGTTTTATTAATTTTAGGCAAAGTCCTAGCGCCAAAAAAAAAAAAAAAAGATGAATATCTAAACGTGTCCATTGAGCAAGTGTGTTTATCTATGCCAGGTATTGCACAAACTTCAACCCGTCTTCAACAAACTTCAACAGGCAGCATTTAAGCTGCCAAACTGAATTTTATTTGAGCAGTTCTTAATTTGTATGAAGCCACATGTCAAGAACTGGCTTCATGCTTGGGGCCTCATGTTTAGTAAGCCAATATTGTCAAATCCTCGGGGCCATTTTTTTCTGTTACATGCTGCCTCAATGCACATGTGCTTTGCTGGAAAGAATTATTTCCTGGGAAGCTGCTATGCAGTGATTTTGTATGTTTACCTTTTCTGAGTTTTATGAATGTGCCTCTTTCAGTAGCAACATAACCTCTTTCTGCGCACTTAAGATCAAAAGTTTCCTGCTTAACATGTTAGTTGACAGTTCTCACCCACACTATAAAAGCAAAAAAACATTCCCCTTCCTCTTTTTCCTCCACTCTCCCCAACAGTGCAGTTCAGTAAACAAGATTCTCAAGTTACTAGTGATGGCTTTGGCCACTCTGCTTTCTGCCTCCAAAATACAAAGAACCCAGTGGAAAATCCTAGAGAAATCCTCTTTGCCAAAGTCTTACAGAAATAGTGGCATTTATTCTCTTAAAAGTTGTATTATCTGTCTTAATAAATAAGGCAAACATGGGTGAAGTTGTGTGGACAATGGATGCTTATAAAATTATAAACAGTATGAAGAAGAGAGAGCATGACAAGTTGTTTCTCCTAAAACGCTAGAGCCCTCTTCAGGGATTCAAGTGGAATGGGAGTCCATCGGCTAGCTATGCGCCCTACACAGTTCTGCTCTATGGTCTCTGTGCTTTTCTGCAGACGAAATTGCTGAACCCAGGAAGAGTTTTTCTTCCTCCATTCTGGAACCTCAATATGGAAACTCACCCCTGTGTTCAGCACTTGTCTCTGCAGAAAAGCACAGAAGGGGGGGAAAGTAGGGGACTCAGTCTTGGAGTGTGACAGCACGGAGGCTGTAGCTAGCCAGTGCCCTTCCATTTTCCCTTTTTGTTGAATGTTTGCAAAGGGTAATCCACTGAAATTAACCAGCAGAAAATTCAGAATAAATTTCTGTACATTATGCATAATTAACCCAGAATTAATTGATGCAAGATGCCATACTGAACCGCTAGCTTGGCTGCCTTCAAAAAAACCAAATATTAGATTAATGGAGGATCGGTATGTCTGTGGCTGTTAGTCATTAATAGCAAAGAGTTGAACTTTTGAACAAGAATTTAGGGACACAGTCATCCTGTGTGTGTTGCCTTTACAAAATGTCCTGCTTGTGAGTTTCCCAGCATTAGCCACCGGCCTGAGGCAAATGTGTTGATGGGCCCATTTTGGTGTGACCTGTGAAGGTAATCCTGTCTCGTGTTGTGTGAACAGGGCTGCTCTAAGACCTCCTGGCAACTGAGGTGGCATACCAAATGCTGCGACTCCCTTACCTGGTGATATGCCAGCATGTCCTCCGACTCACTGGATTGGAAACAGAAGAGGGCACACAATGGAAGCAAAGTGTGGAGCAGTGGTGTTGCTATAGGGGGGCAGGGGAATGCAATGCCCCTGGGTGATGTTGGCGGCATTTGTGATAAATGTGCAGAGCATAAATGCGCTGAAATCGGCGTGTTTTTGTGGTCTCTCCCACCCGCCCTGTGTCCTGGAAGGCTCCAAATGAAGACTTCTGGTAGTGCAGGGGGTGGGGCGATGATGCGAAATGAGTAATTCCCCCCCTCTGGCCAATGTTAGCAACGCAACTGGTGTGGAGGCGATATTCTAGCTCACACCTCTCCTCCATACTTCTACTCTATCTACCTCTTCCATTTAGAAGAGCAAGGGAGGTGAGTTGTCAGATGGAGATGAGTGCTCCCTGCCAATCTGCTGCCTGAGGCAGTTGCCTCAGTTGGCCGTATGGTTGGGTAACCCTGAGTAGCATGTGCTTCTCTGCCCCCCCCCCCCCCGAACCTTGTGTCATCCATGGTCTTAATTCTCCCATTGGAATCAATGGGACTTAAAAGTGTTTGCACTGGACTAAATTGTAATTATAGAATTAAAGAATGAAACGAAACAAAAGGGTAATCTAGTTTGTCTTCCTGTTGTGAAGGAAGGCCTGACCTTGGGAGGGGCCATACACAAGCAGAATGAGGTGGTAGAATGGGTTATATCACCTTAGGCTGCTAGTGGTATTGTTGACCCTCCCCTACACAAATTAATTCTCTGTCAGCAGAAAAGTAGCCCAGTGGGGAGTTAGACTAGAACCTTTCTCCTGGATGTGTTTGTTTTCTACAGGGCTGTCCCTGTCTGTGAAGTGTCCTGGGGTGTGTATTCACCCAGTTAAGACTGAAGAACAGCAGGCAGATTGGTGCCTGCAAGGTAATCCGCTTCTGCCCCTCCTGTGTTTCACAGGCATTCTCTTCTGGCTGTATCGGCGTGTTAATATTTTATAAACAGGTGGCAAGCTGAAAAATTAAACCACATTTATTGTTTCGGGGAAAGGGGCTGCTGAACTCTTCTCCGGTAACACGTTGCGTTTGTTTTTAGAAACTCCCTGTATTAGAGCTGCCTTGCTTCCTGTGCTGGCCTTGCCGTGGAGTTTAATGCTGATGCATGTGATCCTTCAACTAATTAGAAGATGGTCAGTCCTCGGTGAGCACTGATGAAAGTGAGCAGGACAGTGCCCAATATATGCAGCCATTCTCTCATTCCCTTCCTCGCCTCTCCTGCAGCTGGTGTATGTTAGGAGCGACCACCACTCACTGTGGAATATCTGCTTTGCCTGCAGACTGTCCCAGGTTTAATCCTTGACATCTCCTGGTAGCTGAGAAGGACCATTGTCTGAAACCCTGGACAACCAAAAGGCTTTAGGAAGTTTCACATAATACTGGTCCTCTGGTATGGGCAAAATATGTTCATTCCTTCTTTTGTTAGGGCCAAACTAGATGCAATAGGACAGCTGTTCATGTATCTATCCCAGTGGTGGAAGAGGCACATGCATATTCCCTGTGCATTGTCTTCACTCTTGCCTCCCACAAGAGGAGACCCAAACATGCTGCAGCAAGCCAACCTAGCTGTTGCTGAATTGTCCCAGCCTGACACGGGGGGGGGGGGGATATCCACTGCCACTGGAAGTGGAATTTTGTGGCCCAACCCTAAGCTGTCTCCTCTAACCTTGGGTTAGCCAGTTAACTAGGTGCACAGGAGCATGTTGCTGGAGGTGAGAACAGGATGCCAACTGTTCCAGCGGCCTTCTGCTCATGCCCATGCAAACTCTGAACACTTGTAGTATTTGCTGAAGCAGTCTAACAGGGTGGCAGGTAACTTCTTGTCTTAATCAGAAAGACAGTGTTCTCTTAAAGCCTAAGAAAATGTTTATTAAAAGAAAATATAGACAAAGTGCAAAATGGGAAAATTAAGATACTTGTGGTTAGAGGCAAGACAAGAAAAGCAGTTTTTAACGTTGCACAGAAAAGTCCCCATGTGGAGGATGAAGATCTAGAATCTCCTCCATCACTGATGGAGGAGCGGGTCATCTTGGGCATTTGGCTCTGCTCTTCAAAACAAGTATTCACACTACGCTTTCCTTTGTAAGGGGGTACTTGTGCTTGGGTTTCAGACTTTCTTACTGCCTACTTTTAGGGTGGGAAAAACTAGTCCAACCTGTGGAGCTTGCTCTAAACTACCGTCCTGTGAGAGCCCTCTGCCTGTGGGTAGATGTGACCAGAACCCAGCAGGGCACCAACTGGGACATTTCTTGAACCATTGATCTAAAAATTCAAGGGCTAGCCAGGATGGTGTACTTTTGGAATCAGCGGTCTGTTATCAGACCCTCTGACTGGGTAGTAAGATGTGAAGAGTAAAGCGTTCACAATGGAGAAATTGAGCCAAGTTGGCCTCAGCTAGGCCACTTCCATTTTAACCCTAGGATACAGTTTTAACAACAACAAAAAAAATTATTTATTTATTTATTTATTTAAAGAATTTTTACCCCGCCTTTCTCCTGATAAGGGCAATCAAGGCGGCTTACAATTAAAACATGTTAAAAATACATAATAAAATATAATGCAATAAAAATAATTAAAACGGGTAATTAAAACAATTAATTAAAAATGAGCTTCCCATTCAGCTGGAAAACCTTGGTGGGGTTGGTGTCCGTTCTTTACCTGAGTGTGCAGGTGAGGGGAGCAAAATTCACCTGCCTTGTGTCGCCATTGCTTTTAAGACGTTTTCTTCAAATTTGCGTCCTGATACAGGAAGTAAGCTGGGCTGTGAGAAAATGGCTTAATAGAGTAATGGAGTGCAGCATGATATGTCAAGGATGAGGTGGGTTTGGCTGCTTTTCCACAGGCAGTCCTTATGTAGAAAATAGTCTCATCCCACCCCTGTTTTGTATGTGAATAAAATGCACATGGTTACCTACTCCTGTCTGGTTGGCTCTTCAAGGCAGTAAATAGCCATATAGGTTCCCCATAACAATTGGAGACAAATGGCTAAACAATATGGCCCCCAAATGGTGCTGAAACCAGGATGTTACAAGGTCACCAGCCACCCGTTGTCAGATGACAGGTGCATGTTTTTGACTACCAAACACTGGGCCATCCTAAAGTCAGTTGAGTGCAGTGTTGTGAGCCAGGCCTAAAAGCACCTACTCCTGTGTCTGTCAGAAACATGGCCTAGTTGCTTCCCCTGCTCAGGTAAAACCCTTGATATATCTAATCACAAAATAGGAAAGGTGATAAGTGGGTTTAGAACTTGTAGATCTGTCCCAATGTTAAAATTCGGGTGCTTTCTGATGTAACAGAACTGGCTTTCAAGCTGTGTACTGGGGAACTTGGAGGTTGTGTTGAAGCTTGTTGTGGGGTGCTTCTCAGTCTGAACAAAATGGCAGACAAGCTTACCTGAGAGAGAGAGAGAGAGCTGCCATCGCAACTGAATTTCCCTCCTGTAGTGTGCAGCCATAAGATATTAGATTTGTTCTAGGACTCACTCAGTTCATGTGGGGCAGTGGTGAGAATCCACAGGCCCTTCATGGACTGTATGTATTCCCTAGAATCCTCTGTAATGTATTGAAGTTCTGTTTGTAAACGTGTGTGATGTGGTGGAGCAAGTGTGGTGTTCTTCTAGGATCATCTTGTTCAAATTCCTGCTCAACCATGGAGCTTGCTGGATGATCTTGTACTAGTCACTCTGTCAGCTTAACCTCCCTCCCTTGGGTTGCTATGAGGATAAACTGTGGGGAGAGGAGAACTTTGTATGCTGTCTGAGCTCCTTGGAGGAGGGGTGGCATTAAAAATGTCCTAAATAAATGTCAGTGTGGGAAAGGTTCTTTGAAACGGATAGTTTGAACACCACTGAAATAGACTGTTGTGTCCACCTGTTTCCACATTGACTCATCTATTATCTAAGTCTGTATAGAAATTAGTTGAACAAAAAAAGTAGTCTACCTGTTTGGTATTTCAGTTATTCTTGGCATTTTTAACACAAAGGGTAGATGCGAGATTGTTTTTCCATCATGGCCTTTCCAGTACATTACACTGTTATGAAGATAGTTGATGGAAAAAAGTCCTTTATCTTTCATGGCTTTAGTATAGCAGTAGGTGCCGCACACCTAAATCAGCACTCTTCCCTCTCTTTCTGGGTTGGGATACAGAGCTAACAGGCAATACCATTGTTTAATACCAGCAGAGCTTGTTCGTTCACAATTAATTTCTAAGTATGAACAACTCTTTAAACTATCTTCTGCGCTCCTTCAGCTTTCTTTCAAGCTTCCAGTTTACTCTTTCTTTCAAGCTTCCAGAATTACTCATGAATCTAACTAACAGTGCAGTCCGACTTAACTTTTGTGCCAGTTTAACCAGCGGCGCAGCGAGAACGGGAGGCCCCAGAACGGAAAAGGGATTCAAATCCCCTCCAAAAGAGGAATTCAAAGGGGATTTGAATCCCTTTTCCGTTCTGGGGCCTACCGTTCTCGCTGCGCCGCTGGTTAAACTGGCACAAAAGTTAAGTTGGATTGCGCTGTAAATTGGTTTTCTAGCTCTGAAAGTTTAGGTTGGGCAACGTTCATAATTGAGGTTTTATCAGTCAAGTTGTCTGGAGGATAAAGACTACAGGACTGTTCGTATGTTACACTCTATGCAGAATGCCTGTCCGTGTGTACCTGGGTTATTTTTTACAGATCAACAATCTGTGTACACTGTATATAGATTGTACGTACCCTGAATGGAATGTGTGAGTAAGTGTATCCGAGTACAGGGTAACAATGATTGTACTCTGATATGCAGGTGTGCCTGTGTACAGTTTAACCTTCTGACGTGAAGTTGAGAAAGTTTGCACAGACCAAATAAACTGAAGTCTAAAGTGCTTATTGCTGTATTATAAATATGACAAAATGTATGTTCACATCATGTGTCATGTGGCTGATTTGCATCTCAAGGTCTTGGTTAATCAATAAGGGAGTGCTGTATCCCATCAAGGATGCTTTTTACGTTACTTAAAGGCAGGCAGAATTAGGCACTACTGCTGAGAGAATCGGTTCCCTAGTTGGCCTCTGTCTGTCTGTCTAATGACAGAACAATTTGCTTGGTCCACTTTTTTCTTACACCAGACCCAGCATTAGACAATAGGGCTCCTTTTCCAAATCCCAGTCTTTGCCTCCATCTGTCACTGTCTTCACCTTACACTTTCAAGTACGATCCAGGATGGCTTCCCTTTCTTCCATCTCCGGCAATCTAGCCACTTGGGAATTAAATAAGGAAGAGTGCATCCCCCAACTGGTTGTGTTAAAGCTTTCTCCTTTTGTCAGAAATAGGGTTTGGGGGTTCCCCCTCCTAAGGAACATAGAACAGGGTAACACTAAAAAGGTGCCATTTCCCTGAACAGTGATGGGAGTAATAGCACGATGGCACATAGTTAATCTGTGGAATTTGATGGTCACTAGGTTGGAATTGAATGCATTCATAGAGGACAGATCTATCAATGGCTATTAATCATGACGGCTATGCATGACCTTCAGGTTTGGCAACAGAATGCTTCTGAATACCAGTTTCAGGGGAACAATGGTGAGACAGAAGTATACTTTTCTCTCCTGCTTGTGGGCTTCCTAGAGCCAGCTGGTGGGCCGCTTGGGGAAACAAGATGCTGGACTTAGATGGGCCTTTGGCCTGATCCAGCAGGGTCTTTCTTATGTAAATCCCCCTGTAGTTGCCCACTAGCAAAATGAAATATAACAGTGACTGGTGGACTGTACTCATCATCTGGGTTCCAGCCAACGGGAAATAATGGTTTCCTCCTACATGAGTGCAAGCTGTGCACTCATCCTCTCCTCTCTTTTTTATGTTCTTGAAGAGGGGAGGGAAAGTGTTTGTTTCTGCTTTGAAGTAAACCACAGTTCTGCATTAGGTCCAAACTTGGATATTGTGGTTTATTTTAAACAGCAGTTAGAGGAAAACAATTTGGGTTCAAACTGTTGGTTTCAGATCTTTGTTTGCTCACTAACGGCACCACAAAAAGTGTCCTGTGCACCCCTCTGACACTTTTAATTGCTCTCCCTGCTTTAAAAATGATTGTGACAGACCCATATTTGAAGATGTGGGTCCTGCTGTTGTATCGTTCAGACCTTAGTCACTGGGATCACCAGGGCAGGCAGCTGGTTTAACTCCAGTGGTGCATCCCAGAATGCACCCATTAAATTTTGTTTAAGTGAGTAGCCAGCATTCATTCCTGGGTGGGTGGTAGGGAGCAGAGCACTGCTGTTTGGGAGCAAACCTTCCCTGCCACTCACTGAAAATGGACAATCCAGCCTCCATTGTTGGAGAAACATTGAGTTGGGTGACCCCTTTCCCTTTCCATTCTGGGCGTCTCCAAAGTTTTTTGGGGAAGGTACAGTATTTAGTTTTCCAGAGTTTTTCAACTGTTGGGTTGTCGTGGGAGAGCCTTCCTCTATTCTTTTCAGGGCCTAGAGTGTTCAGTTTTGGGGAAGAGGCAGGAACCGAATCTGCCTCCACCCAGAAATTGGTTCCTCCACAGCCCTGCTCAGTCAGAGTCGGAAGCAACTTTGGGTGGAGTCGGTACCAGTGCCATAGCCCTGGATGGTAGGTTTGGAAAACAGGTCTTTCCCCCGCTCCTTGTTCTCAAGGGTGCTCCATCCATTAGGCAGATTGCAGGGGTGCAAGAGGGCAGTGGATTCAGGGTGCCCTTCAGCCTGAGCCTGCCACCACTACCACCTCCCTCCATCCTGCCATGGATGCGAGCCACACTGATCCACTTTCCACCTGCCAAAAGAGAGCAGAACGCCGATCATCTTCATCCTTACTTTGATCCTTGCACGGTTTCTTCAGTTGCAGAAGTGCAGGACTTCTGGTTTGATTTATAGGGACCACACAAACCAAGGAGCTCCTTCATTTGCACGTTTCATTTAAATCAAATCGGAAGTCCTGCACTTCTGCAATGAACCTTGTGAGGAATGCAGTAAGGAGCTACATTTAAAAATATGCAGAGGCAACGGACCTGAGATGGCATTGGTTGGTGGTCTGGGTTGTGCTGCCGCTGCTTGTTCCATCCATGTGAATTCTCTCTTCATCCTCTTCTTGTTCTCCATTTCCCTTGATGATTCTTTTGTTTGTGCTTCATAAGTACTATAGACCAGCTAGAATAAAAAAAAAGAAGCTTAGACCTTGTGTGGATGAAAGTATGCACTGCAAAGTCTAATTCTGTTGCTTCAAGGCCTTTTGTGATGGAGCTGTTCTAACAGGCCACAGGTCTGACAGTATACAATCCAGGGACTTTTGGTGGTAATCTTTCCCAGACATCTTATTGAAAGCCTCAAGCTTTTTTTTTTTTTGCCTTTGCCATCACCTGCTGTATTTTTTTTTTAAATTTAAACTATGCATCTGATCTCTGTGGTTTGTGCCTGAATTGGATTAAGCTCCTTGTAATGAGAGCTTTTCTTGTTTTCTTTGCAAGCAGCTGAGCAGGCCCCTAGCTCGGTGTCTACATACTTAACACATGTTGTCGGGGTAATGGGCTTAGGCAGGGCAATGGACAAATTTTGCCAGTTGGTAGACCTGGACAGCTGGTCCAGGTCACCACTACCAGGATCACAATGTCTGAAGAGGGAAAAACAACAACAACCTTTACCTTGAGCTCTCGGGTTGTTGTGGAATGTGTTGTGGAAATTGGCCCTAAATTGATGATTTACATCTTAGTTCCCTGATTAAGCAGACTTGGTGAGTGGCTTGGGGCAAAAATCTAGATGTAAAATAAGTGATCTCATTCCTATACAATTGAGTTTTTAGCCAAATATGGTTTAAGTGCTTCTTTGTTTTTAAGGTGGAACATTGTCTTGACTTCATGCAGAAACATTCAGGCTGAGATTACTTGATATGCTTGCCTTCATAACATACTTTGGTGATCCTTTTATTATAAACTGGTAATGCCATTTCATTTTTTTTATAGTACTGTATAGGTTTGTGAGCTATGTGCTGTACAGAATATAATATAGAAATGACAGTCTTTGCCTAATCTACATGTGCAATGGAATGAGGGATAGACGGTAGACCTGTGCGATTGTTAAATGAGACTGTACTGTTTCAGACAGCAGATGGGGAACTTGAAAAATGCAATTCCCCCCCCCCCATTTGAGCATAAGTAAACTAGTAAAGTCCTGATGTTTTGTTTGTAGGGCAATGTTTATGTGGTGGACACACACGCGGGCAGACCAATCCTGCCTAAGTATCTGGCAGGTGGCCCAGGCCGCCCACCAGATCCTATCCCTGTTTCCCGGGATCTTATGGGAAGGGGACACCCATCCCCTTCCCCCAGGTGTAGTTGGAGGAGGCCGTGTAATGGTGGATCCGGACTGGGAAGGGGATGGGGACATGCCATCCCCCCCCGGTCAATGGCCCCCCTCCCTCACCGCCCAGACCACCCCTGCCGGGGGATCGCCTACCTCCTAGGGTAATTGCATGGGCAATCCGGCAGCAGAGTGAGGGTGGCCACCCTTACTCTAAAGTCATCATGAACGTGCTTTATGGCACATTCGCGACAGCTTAGAACGGCGGAGCGCTCGCTCCACCGGTCTGTCTTTGAACAGGATTGTACGCACACGGAACAGTTCATTTTAATCACTTCATCTTGCTGTGCAGGCAGATCCCAACTTAGTGGGGACATTATTTTACAAGCCATTTACCGGTATGTCAATTAAGCAGAAAGAGACAGTAATTTGAACCATACCATTGCAAATGGGAGATCGCATTTTGGAATAAACTTCACCTATAACATTCCTTCTGTGTTGTAAAACCAATTCTTGTTATATTCATACCCAGCATTGCTAAATAGGAACAATTCACCTGATGTCCTAGTTGTCCACATGCAGAGAGTTTTATTTAAGTACTAAGTATAGTATTCATAAATGCAGTCTTGCAACTGCAGTCTGAAATGATCCAATTCAGAATTCTAGCATCTCATTCTGTGAAATGTATAGACTGGCCCAGTGTTGGGGAGGACCGAACAATGAGGAATTTACAGTGAGTCTTGTGGATGGGTTAGGGTGGCAGCAGAGGAGAGCTGGGTAGCTCAGAGAATACCGTATTGGTCTGAGTATAAGACTCACTTTTTTCTCCTAATTTAAGTTTTTAGACTAGGGGTGCGTCTTATAATCAGGCTGTTGCAATTTAATGCCAGTGATTTAATTTTTTTTTTTTAATAGCACCAAACTTTAAGGGTGCGTCTTATAATCAGGTGTGTCTTATACTTGGGACAATACGGTATATTTGAAACAAATCTTCTAATTTCTGACTTGCCTAAACTCTGTCTTCCTCACTTAGGGATCCACGGCCAACAAATCAGTGTGTCAACAAGCATGTCAATAATGATGTCAACCTCCGGATCCAAAATCTCACCATCTTGGTCAGAAACATCAAGACCTATTATCAGGTATATTTTCTGAGCTTTTATATAGGAAGATACTGAAGTGCTTTAATTCATGCCTTTTAACAAAAACGACCTATCATAAGAAATCCTTCTGTTTTAATGTTGAAACATTTTCAGTTAACTCTACTCTGATCCTACCTTACAGTATATCAGCTGGTTATGTGTGTTGAAGGGGAAAATGTATTCAGCTCTGTAAAAACACACAAATAGCTATATACCACCTTTGGGAATAGTGTTGGATGGATTATGTAAACTGACTGTTGATAACAATGGAAACAAATACAGTGAGTTTGCTGAAGTTACCTTCAAGCTGTGGCTTTGTGTATATCGCTGTTGCCATTACTTTGGATTACTGCAATACTTAAGGCCGTGACAGACCGCACGCCGAGGCGAGCGAGAGAGGCTGGCCGCTCTCCTCCACGCTCTGAGCTTGTCTGTAGGAGTGTCTTCCCGCAAATAGTCCCTCCTTTTGTCCCGCCTTCTTGGAAGAAACCTCCACGGTGATTGGCTAACACTCCTCCCCCTCTCATCTGATTGGTGGCTGCAGTAGCTCCGCGAGGCAGCCCCCTCAAACATGGGCCAGGAACATTTTCGATTGTGCCGGAAATCGGGAGATCGCATCTCCTCTGCTTGCTTCTGCTATGGTAACCAGACACCTCAGCACAGCTCGACAAAGCTCCTTGGGCATCCGGGACGCGCCGAAATTTGTGCGGTCTGCAGCGGCCTTTACGTGGAGCTGTCCTTGAAGACCCTTTGGAAGCTTCAGCTGATGCTAATACATTTGCCGTGCTGTTGACTGGCATTAAATGGTATGATGTCTCACCTTTGATGTTTCAGCTGCATTGACTACTCGTGTGTTTTCAGGCGCAATCCAAGGTGCTAGTGATTAAAATTCTAAACTACCTTATGGCCAAGACGGTTTCCTCCACATAAACATAAAGGGCTGGTTTCCTCCATGTAGATCTACTGATCTATTAAGATCCAGGAGGGTGGATCTTTTGGGTGTCTCACCACCTTTTGAAGTTTGGTTGGTGGCAACTTTTAATTTAAGACAACCTTCTTAGTAGCCACTCCCATGATGTGGAATTCCCTCTTCTGAAGTGTGTCTCCCTTTGTCGGTGTTTCGTCAGAGGTCAAAGACTTGGCTCTTTTCACAGATGTCTGAGTTTTTATGATCTGAATGTTCTCTGATGTTTTGTTGCCTGTGTGTTGGGGTGCTGTCTTTTACGATGGTTGAACTGTAATAATATTGTAAGTCTCCTTGAGCCTCTAAAAGGGGACAGGCAGAATAGACATGTGTAAACAATAATCTGGATTGCCAGAACAATGCTTTTGACAAAGTGTATTCTACTACAGTGCTGGGAATCTCATTCTGCACCTACAGTTGAAAAATTAGATTGAGGGCCTTTTACGTCTGTGTATTGGATAATGACTCGTGTTATCACAGGAGGAGTAAATCAAAGAAATTGAATGCCATTTGCAAACCTTTTTGATAATTGTTCTGCAATTGTAATTCTTCTGTTCTGCAATTTGTCTACTGTTGCATCTCACCCTTGCACAAAAAGTCCCCCTTTGTTTTTTCTTAATGTCAGTGTGAAAATATTAAAAGAGAAGCGCCGTCTTAAAACTAATTTGTATTCTATTGGGAATGTTGGTGGGGAGGGGAATCTGGAGCAGAGGGGGTTTGTTGAACTGGAAAATGTCAGACTGCTATCTTGTCTAGTCAAATCACTAATTGTATATAGCTGTGGGAAGTTACAAATACAATGCACACTTGACAAAGAATGCAGAACAAAACTATTAATACTTTGAACACTACAACAGGGCATCACCTTATCATACTATCAAATATTTTGTTAATATCCTGTTTAATATTCAGAAAAGGATTAATATTAACAAGGATAAAGTTGTAGATGGCAAAATCTAGTTGCAAGTCGTGTTTAGGAGAATTGCAGAGGTTTTTTTTTTTAAAAAAAATATAAGCCTGTTGCTACTGAAAGGAAAGAATGGGATATATTAAAAAAAAGTGGTATGTGATATATTGAAGGGTTAATTTTTTCTGACTATCTTCAGTAATAAAGCTTGAATCAAAGCAATGCAATAATTAGCACTGTGTCGCTTGTGAAGTGCTCCCATTGTGTGGCGTCTGGGAACGAGCCTTTATTGTTCATCTATAGTTTGCATCTGTTGTAAATGCTCCCACAGAGATTGGTCAGTGGGTGACCCTCTTGGAGATTCCAAATGTGCTTGCTGCTCTGTACGCTAATTCTGGCTCTTCAGCTGTATTGTCTCAGAAATTTTCAACACTTTTAGTTGTATCTTGCATTCAGCAATTGAGAAGTCACTGGTGGGGGACATAGGTTGCATGGGCCACACTGGTGTTTGTAAATTGTAAGTGTCCTTTGAGAGAGGCAAAAAAGTGACAATTGTTGTAGCACTTCATGTGTGTGCTAAATAATGGAGTCCATATTCATCGTCTTAGTCTAGTGGCTTAAACTGTTCACTACAGAAGAGTAAATGTGGTAGTACAGACAAAATGGCCATCCTTGCAGTTTAGATGATGGCAAAATTAATGTACCTTACAGATATGAATAATTCTGTCAAATGCAGGGACTTTGACTTCGGCTTCAAGGTCATTTCTAATCGTCTGCCCTCCTGGCATGTAAAACCTGGCATGTAAACCCACCTGGCATGTAAAAAGGCAAATCATGTTGGCATATTTCTTGCAGTATTCACTGTTGTGTACAGCCCTATCCATGAAGCACCAATTATCCCAATATTACATCCGTTCTTTTCAGTCAGATGAACCCTCTTAAAATACACAGAGCCAAAAACTTGAAGTTGTTGGAGGAAGGGGAAATAATTCAGACCAGTTCCAGCGTTCCATTGGTTCCAAGCTGCTGAATTTATTTTTACAGTCTCGTAAATCTAGTTCCTGTTGTAATGTGAACAATCTTTCATTACGACGTAAGGCAATGGTAGGAAGCATAATAGCTAGACTGAGCATCTTGTTCTGTGTTTCCAGGTATCTGTCTGTATGCTGTATTAATCAGTGTGTCTTGTTTCTGGAATAGGTTATACAGAGTGCAGACAACGGCACTTACCCCAATAAATGTGTGTGTTTGTCCCTTTAAAAAAAAGAGCAGGTGATGTAGGCTTAAGAAGACCTGGAAAGTACATATTTCAAAACTTGCAAGTTTGTGGAAGTATGGGACACAGTTTTGCACTGAGATAAAACAATTGTGCTATCTGGTAGTTCTCAAAGTAATTATTTTTGAAACCTCTTCTCTGGCCTTCGGGATTGTTAACAAAATGGCTCAAAGCTTTGGGAGCAATACCTCTAATAGCAGGAGGTAAGCTGGGTTAGCAAGCAAAATGTGATTTGATTGAAATTGCAGTCTGGAAATAGGAGGGCATGTTCGTGAGAAACAACAATAGAAATAGGAATTGCTGTTTCCGCAAGGAAGTGTGAGCTTCGGCTCTCTGCATTTTAGAAATGGCAGTGGTTTCCCTTTCTCCAGTTTATGGCTAAATTACTGTGTCTTGCAGGATTTGTGCCTTGAGAGGCAGATGTGGAACATTAATTTTGTTTCTGCATATGAAGCAGTAGAGTAGTACCCTCCCCCACCCCTTGTTCATGCTTCCTAAGAGAACATTACTGGTAAACAAGATTTCTGTCTGTCTCTCTGTGTGCACACACAAGCCTATCCCTATATCTTTCTAAACATCTGATATGAATGCATGCCATAATGTGTTTGGCCAAAAGGCATCCTGCCAATTAAAGGCTATTTAGGTTTGCTCTTGACTTTTCAGAATTTGTGGATGTAATTATCTTATACAAAATCCTGGATCTGAAAATACATGTACTGTACTTTGATGCTGTCGTCATCGCCAGTCTGTTAGTGTTTGATTATTAGTTCAAACGTTGGAAGGCTGGCAATGCGGACTCTTCCTACTGGCTAACTCTTGCATGTCAGTCAAATGGCAGGCAAAGGGACTCCTTGGGATTAGGAACCATAGTTTGAGTTACCGTAGTTAGGATTCCCCTGGGGGCTGGATTGAACCCCTGAGTTGCCAGCAACCTATTCCTAGTATATACAGTATTTGCTTTACCTTTATAGAAAAGTCAGGACTTTTAAACAAACAGGAGAAGCAGTCTCTGGCAGAAACAGAAACCTCGCAGAGCCTCTCTAGGACTTAGTCTCGTTCTACTTGCCTGCAATGGAGGCTGCTTCTCTGACTGTTTTAAGGAAGAAACAAAGCTTGCTGGAAAAAAAAAAGCTGGGGGGCGTGCATGCAGGGGCGTCGCTGGAGCACAGTGGGGAGGGCGGACCGCCTGGGGGCAACGTGCGCAAAGGGTGATGCGCGGTTCAGCACGCGCTGTGCGCGTCGCCTCCCGCTCCAGGAGGAGGCCTCAGAGCATCCGCCCTCGGCGGAGCTCCAAGGCCCGATGCACGACGTCATATTTATAAGGTTTTCGCGCCTGCGCAGAACGTTTGAGGGCAAATTTGCCCTCAAACATACTGCGCATACGCGAAAACCTTATAAATATGACGTCACGCATCGGGCCTCCCTCAGAAGGCCTTGGAGCTCTGCCGAGGGCGGACACTCTGAGGCCTCCTCCTGCCCAAGACAGCCGGCCGGCAAGGATATCTTCGGAGCCGGCAGCAGCGGAGGCTCCGCTGCTGCTGGCTCCGGAGACATCCTCTCCGACCAGCTGTCGCGGCGGCACGGGGGCTATTAGGGCGGCGCGCGTGCCCTCGCACAGGGCGGCACGCATCCTAGTGACTCCGCTGCATGCATGCCTGCCCGCAGCAGGGGAGGCAGGGCAGGGGGCCCTTAGGAAACCATGGAGAGGGCGTTCGCTCCTATCCACGGTTTCAAGTATCCACGGAGGGGCCTGGAACATATCCCCAGCGGATATGGGGGGAGTACTGTACTAATGCTGACTTAGGAGTCGGCCTGTCATCTTTGCCATTCTGCCAGCACTCTGCTGCATGTACCAAAGGCAGGCTTTTCCTTGGATTTAGTGAAAGCACCTGGTAATGCCAAGGGGAACAAAAGTCGTGACCAACATCTCCTGGAGCCCTGCTGAGGTTAACATGTACTTGATCATTGGCTCAAGTCTATCCACCGGACTTGCAGTAGGAACGTTTGGAGATCTGTTATGTTTAAACCAGCCTACCAGATTTTTTTGGGGGGGAGGGGCGGTCCTCCGCAAAAAGGGATAACAAGGATCTGACTGACTGTGGTCAGCATGTGAGTTTTTCACCAGGTCAGAAAGAAGGTGTGGGTGTGTCTAGTCAGGACAGGGTCCATTTCTGAGAGATCCTCTCTCTCTCTCCAGTTCCAGGAGAAGGCTACAAGCTGTTATCTTGACTATAAGTAAACTTGCAAGCTAGGGAAGTTTAGTTAGCAACTGGTTTTGTTTTTCTTTTGAACTTTGCTCTGATCTCAAGTATGGGATTAGGCTGCTTGTCTTCACCTATTTCAAATAGGTGAAGACAAGCAGCCTAATTTGTTCCAATAAACGTCATTCTGTTGAAGAAACAACTTGTCTAATTCTTTGAACTAGACTGAGGAAAATCCCTCATGTGTCCATAAGACTTCTCAAGTCAGCACTACCCAGAATGACATGGGTGTGTGTGAAAGAGGGGGGGGGACTGCAAAGGGGATTTCTCTCTCTTTCCGCAGGTAACCCTGTGTTGAGGGCTGGTGGCCAACGGGCAAATCCCAGGCTGGGAGAAAGGCATGGAACATTGCCTAACTGCTCCTGGTGACAGCAATCTGTGTACCATAAGTCTCAACTATTGTAACATGGACTACATGGGGCTGCCCTTGAAGACTGTCTGGAAACTGCAGTTAGTACAGAATGCAGTGGCCTGGTGTGGTGGTGGGGGCTCAGCAGTTGGTCTGTTGGGGCCCCTGCTCTGGTGGCTGCACTGGCTGCTGGTTCGTTTCCAGGAACAATTCAGGCTGCTGGCTTTGACTTTTACAACCCTTCATGGTTTGGGACTGAGGTATCTAAAGAACCACCTGCTTATCCCCTAAGGCCGTGTGTGTCCGTCCGTCCGTCCTTCAGTGTATGTGGTCCCTAGCTGAGGCCACGTTGGTGGCCACAAGGGGTAGACCCTTGTGTATAGTAGTACTACAACTGTGGAACATGCTCCTACTTAAGTTCAGTGTCCTCCCTGTTATCCTTCTGGCAGAGCTTTTTTAAGACTTTTTCTCAGCTTTCCCACCTTAGCTTTTCTGTTAGCTTTAGTTCCTTTTTTCTGGGGTTTTTAATCTATCATTGTCTGTTGCCTGCTTGTGTTGTGTTTTGCTATTGTTTTATTGCTGTGCTTTCATTTGCTCCTTGTTTGTTTTTTGTATGTGGTTTTTTTTACTTTGATTTTATATTTTAAATGTACTAATTGTATATTAATGTATTTGTGAGCCCCCTTGGCGATCCTTGTTATGGGAGGAAAGGGAGGATAGTAATATTTTTTAAAATTGGCATGATTGTATGTTTCTATAAGAGACCCAGGCCAGCGGGTGGCGCAGCGGGTTAAACCACTGAACCATAAGCTGTTGATCGAAAGGTTGGCAGTTCGATTCCCGCGACGGGGTGAGCGCTCGTTGCTTGGCCAGCTCCTGCCAACCTAGCAGTTCCAAAGCATGTCAATGCGAGTAGATAAATAGGTACCGCTTGCGGGAAGGTAAACAGCGCTCCGTGTTCCAGCTGAATGCTACGCGCTGTGGCAAGGAGAGTCACGCCGGCCACATGACCACGTAGGCGTCTTCGGACAACGCTGGCTCTTCGGCTTTGAAATGAAGATGAGCACCACACCCTCGAGTCGGACACGACTGGACTTAATTGTCAGGGGTCACCTTTACCTTTTTATAAGAGACCCAAGGGTGGAAAGAGGACTCTGATCTAGTGGTTCATTCCCAGCCCCACCCTTCAGATCACCACACCAGAATGTTGAAGATCTCCACTCCTTGATGCAATTTATTATACTACTAATTTATTATACTAATAGTGAAAGAGAGGTTCGTGTGCCAAAACAAGCTATCTTCTAATTGGGAGATATGTTCAAGTTTCCTTATTGTTTACGAAGAGTTTGGGTTTTTTTAATCAATGTTGGTTGAAGTTCAACCCTATCAAAAGCAATAAATCTGCAAATTCATGGAAGTTATTCCAGCTCTATGCAAACCTTTGAACACACAAGCATATGGAAATATAAATGTTTTTATGTCCATGTTGTTGTAAAATGGAGGTTATTTTATTTATTTATTTAAAAAAATTATACCCCGCCTTATCTATGCCGAGGCAAATGCCCAAGGCGGCTTACAACAAGAATTAAAAACATAATTTAAAAACAATACATAAAATAAATTAAACAATAAAATCCACTGGGAGGGTTGACAATATGGAGCATAGAAGCAGCAAAGCAGAACATCTTGAGACACTGGAGTCAGACAACCACCCATCACCCAAACGCGAGACGAAACAAACGTTTTGAGCCCCCGCCGAAAAGTCATGAGGGAGGGGGTAGTTCTCAAATTCCCTGGCAAGGAGTTCCACAATTAATGCCTCCTTTTGTATGTGGTGACATATCTAAATGGTATGTATGTATGATGGGGCTGAACTATGTGCTACATTAAATGCCGTTTGCCCTTCTGTATTTTTTTTTCTCTTTATAAATAGCAGCCATGAGGGGAGGTTAACCCTTTCTCCCTGCACATGTGGCTTTGATGAAAACTGTCTTCTCCCCTCCCCCCCCCACCCAAAGCTGCCATTTGCCCTGGGAGCACAGTTGCTATTGGTGACACTGTGTATGAATCCTGTTTCTGTAGTGCTGTCCGGTGAGCAACATCTAATTTTGAAAACAAACATGTTGGCGAAATGTTATTGACCAAGGATTCATTGCAGAAGATTTGTTCCTAATTCCATTTACAATAAACATTGCTCTAACTAAACACAGAATTGATGGTCATTAACTTTCTGACCTGTTTGAATTCCTTGAGCGAATGATCTGTGTGAGTTTGCTAGCTATGGCAGCACATGTTGCCATAGATTCTAAGCATGCAGTGCAGCTGAATTGTGCCTTGAGCTCAGACAGGAAGCAGACACACTGTGCATAAAATGAGTGGTTTAAGCGTTACGGTATCCCAGCAACTCTTATCTAATTAAAAACTGCTGATCCACTAATACTTTAAGTGTGTGGTTTACAAACTTTGCAGCCGTGAACGATTTGGGGAAAAAAAAATCTTCTCAATTTCCTGAATTCAAACTCTGCTTGAAGTGGGGGGGGGGGGGGAATATTGCAATAGGAATTTATTTTTAACTGTTCTTATTATGGCATAATTAATGTTCTTATGTTAAGTGTTTGGTTGTTGTGTGTGGGATTTTGTTTGGAGATGTCACATTGATGTGTGAAAGTATCAGTTTTTAATGTTTGTACAGAGCAGTGTTATCCAGATTATAAAGTGATAGTTCAGTGATGTTAAGTAATTTAATGGCTCAATCTTATCTACAGACTTGAAGACTAGTGACTGGCCCAGGCTCATGACAAAAGGGAAGATGAGGAATGTGTATCTTCCCCCCCCCCCAAAAAAAAAACTGCATCCAAATGAAGCCAGATGCTGCCCTAGTTCCAACTGGGGTGGTGGACCTGTATATGGACTGAACCACTTCAGCCTACAAATGGGAGCAGAAATTCCAACATTAAGCTTTTTCTCCATTGACTTTCCATTGGCTTTCTACTTATATTTTGTTAGAAAAGGCACTAGATCCTATGTGGTTTAAGTGGATTTGCAGTTGGTATTGTTTTATGGATTATTTAACGTAGTCTACAGAAGCAGTGTGTTCTCTTAATATGGATATGAATGGATGAGACTCTTAGTTGTGTGTTGGCAATTTCTTTTTCTCAACACCATTATGTTGTTGTTCAGTCGTTAAGTCGTGTCCGACCCTTCGTGATCCCATGAACCATATCCCGCCAGGCCTTCCTGTCCTCCACTATCTTCCTGAGTTCGCTCATTTTCATGTTTGTTGCATCGGTGATGCTGTCTAACCATCTCATCCTTGGCCTTCCCCTTCTCCTTTTGCCTTCAATTTTTCCCAGCATCAGAGTCTTCTCCAGAGAGTCCTCTCTTCGCATTAGGTGGCCAAAATATTTGAGTTTCAGCCTTAGTATCTGTCCTTCCAGGGAACAGTCAGGGTTGATTTCATTTAGAATTGACTGATTTGATCTCCTAGCAGTCCAAGGGACTCTCAGGAGTCTTCTCCAGCACCACAGTTCAAAAGCATCTATTCTTTGGCGCTCAGCCTTCCTTATGGTCCAACTCTCGCAACCATACATTGCTACTGGGAACACCATCGCCCTGACTATGCGAACTTTTGTTGGCATGGTGATATCTCTGCTTTTTATTATGCTATCTAAGTTTGCCATAGCTTTCCTTCCAAGGAGTAAGCGTCTTTTAATTTCATGGCTGCTGAATCAGGTACAACACCATTATACCTGATTCCTTTTTCGTGTGGCTGTATTAAATAGGTTATATGAATCTACCTTACAGGGTGGTTGCAAGGAATACTAAAATCTATATGAAGCATTGTAACGCTCTAAAGAAATATGTGACGTAATGTTCAAGTAGTAGTATTGCCATGTATTTGAACCCAATTTAATAAATGGACTTGGAAGTTAAAACTATGTAACGTGAAACAAGAATCCATTCAATAAAGTGGCTTCTATGAAGCTGTCACATATTCGCTGAACATGAAATAACACATCATGGCTAATTGCAGTACAGCACATAATCCAAGATAAAAATAAACAGCCACAGTTGAAACAAATATGGGTTAATGCATAAAGGATTGCCATGGTGGGATCTGGGGTGGGGTACAGCCTCCAGTTTATAGTTAACAACCTGCAGTGCTGAGACCATTTTGACACTCATTGGTTAGAGGAAGGAAAAGGTCAAATTGGGGTTAATGCTCTGCTTATTTGGAACAGCTGTGTTGAGGCAAGGCTTAAAAGGCTGTGTCCCCCTTGGGAACCACAGGAATTATAACTAGAAAATGGAAGCAGGTGAATTTCTCTTGGAGGAATCTTTTGCTTTGTGGAAGCATGGTATACTCTGCATATTCAGATTTAATGCTTATAAATCTTAAAACAACTTCTTATTTAAAAAAAAATCACAGAGTCTTTAAGCACCTTATACTAATTTAACTTTTTTGATCTATCAACTTAAAACCCAAAAACAAAGCACCTAAAATTTGAGCCTGGTTTAAGGTTAAGTCTTTTAGGTAAAGTTCAGGCCTATCAGTGCTGTAGCAATGTCTTAGAATATGTCTTGGTCCTCAGTTAGATGTTAGTTTGCCCCTAAAATTTGAGATTGAGATTGATTTGAAATCAATCTGGGTTGAGATTGAGAGCAGGATTTAGGACTGCATGCTTCCTCCTTCCACCCCCTGTCATTGCAGATAGAAGGTTATGAATGGTGATACCCATAAGAACATAAGAAGAGCCCTGCTGGATCAGGCCAAAAGCCCATCTAGTCCAGCTTCCTGTGTCACACAGTGGCCCCACCAGATGCCTCAGGGAGCACACGAGACAACAAGATACCTGTGTCCAGTCGCCACTCCCTTGCACCTGGCACAGAGAAAACCCACTTCTAAAAAAAAAACCCAGGAGGTTGCTTATGGCTTGTAACCTGTGATGGTCTTTTCCTCCATGAATTTGTCCAAACCCCTTTTAAAGGCATCTAGGCCAGGTGCTATCACCACATCCTGTGGCAAGGAGTTCCACAGATGAATCACACGCTGGGTAAAGAAATATTTTATTTTGTCCGTTCTAACTCTCCCTCCACTCAATTTTAGTGCGTGTCCCCTGGTTCTGGTGTTGTGCGAGAGGGAGAAGAATTTCCCTCTATCCACTCTCTCCATCCCATGCATAATTTTATAAGTCTCAATCATGTCCCCCCTCAGGCGCCTTTTTTCTAGGCTGAAAAGCCCCAGACGCTGTAGCCTTTCCTCGTAAGGGAGGTGCTCCAGCCCTCTTTCATTTGAAGGCCATCTCCCTGGGGTTTATGATCTGCCATAGAGAATAGCAAGGGTACATTCTAGGGATGTAATCATAATAACCTATGAAGTTGACTTATGCTGAGTTGGGCCACCAGTTCATCTAGCCAGGTTAGGCACTGATGGAAGGCTCACATGGTCGCACCTATCACGAGTGCCCACTTGGACAGACCAAGCCATGATCTCTTAGTACTGGTGGCAGGAGTAGTGTCCAATGCACCTTTGGGGTTGGGCATAGAATGCCATAGGACCCCCAGTGTCGTGCTTTGCCCCAGGATTCCCAGCAACCTGGTGCCAACATGACATCTAGCTCAGTATTGTCAGCACTGTCTATCAGCTGAAACCCAGGGTTTCAGACAGGAGTCTTTTCCAGCCCTTACCTAGATATGTTGAACCTGGGACTTTATAAAAAAGCATGCATTCTACCACTGAGCTGTCTCCTCATCCCCTCTAATTTTGAGGTCTGCATACCTAGGATCTTCAGATGTCTCTGATTCATAATCTTCTAGTAACATAAGCAAACTTCTTTCTAACAAATATTTTCAGTGTATCTCTCAATGTCAAGAGCCATTTGTTTTGTCAAGCTATGGCAGGGTCTATTGCTGAGGAAGACTGTAGAGATGGAACCATATGGGTTCACATATTTTTTTGCTTTTGAACTGAACATGCGACTAACTACCGGTAGTTTATTGTGCTACTCCTACATGGGCACTTTAATGGATAGCCCTTAATTTCAATGCTGTAGAGCAGCGGTTCTCAAACTGGTGGGTTGTGACCCACTAGAACTGCTGTTTCCCTTTGTCCCCTTAAGGGGTGGGGACAGTGGGACAGCGGTGGAAGTGATCCCGGGGATTGCGCCTCTGATGGGGGGGGAAGTGTCCATTCTGAATTCACCGGGGGTCCTGATGTTTTCCAGGGGGGTGCGGGGAGGCCTGTGGACCACTCAGTGGGTCTCCCTGAGCTTTGGACCGCCACAGAGTGGCGATTTATGACCACTTCCAGTTTTCATGAAAACCAGAAGTGGTTGTAAATTGCCGTTCTCTGGTGATCTAAAGTTCAGGGAGGCCCATGGAGGGGTTTGCAGGCCTCCCCGCACCCTCCAGAAGACATCGGGATCCCCGGTGAGTTCAGAATGGACACTCCCCCCCCAGCAGCAGTGAAATCCCCAGGATCACTGCCGCCGCTGTCCCCACCCCTGCACACACACAGAGTTCTCCCCGCTTTGCAGGGAGAACTTTAAGAACCAATGCTATAGAGCAGGGGCGGGGAACCTTTTCCCTGGCGAGGGCCGTTTTAAATATTAGAAATTTGCTTGAGGGCCGGCCGTAAGACCAGGTGCCATTTTTATTTATTTAATTAATTTTTGCCTCCGCCCCCCATCGACCTCCGGAGGCTCCACGCTCACCGTCTGAAGCCGCCGCCGGTCCGCGCGTCACCTCCGGCGTACCATGCCGATGAGGGCAAGAGCTTGCCCTCATCGGCGTGGTACGCATGTGCGAAATGGCCAACGGCCTGGTGAGAAGGGGTCGAGGCGGCGGCCAGGGAGGACATGCAAAGGCCGTCTCCCGGCCTCCGGAGGTGATGCGCGGACCTGGCGGAGCCTCAAGGGGCCAGTTGGGCGGCCTCCCGGCAATCTCTCCGGGGGCCGGACCAGATGGCCTCGGGGGCCTGATCCGGCCCTGGGGCCGGAGGTTCCCCACCGCTGCTATAGAGGACCTTGTCTCCCTTAAAGCTCTGGTAGCCCTGTAAAAAAATGTCCTACCTTGTGGAGCGAGCAGAGCTTGCCTCTAAGTTTAGGCAACATGATGGGAGGAAAAAGAGGGCAGATGTAGCTTGTGTGTTGCCTGAAATGGTACAAGAAAAGTGGCTCTCCTTCCAGAGACTGGCCATAGAGTCAATTAGTCCAGGGTCAAGCTAGGCTACAGCAGAAGTGCTGGGTGACTATACTGACGAAGGGTTCTGAATGTGCAAAAAATCCAACGTGGACTGTACTTTTCAGGGGGGTTTTGTCTGCAGAGTCGTGATTTGTAGCTTTATCTGAATGGTGGATGTGTATATTTCTGGCCCTTTGAAACAGAAGGCAAAGCTGATAGGAGACCATGACAAAGGGCTAGCACTTCTAGAGAAACTGCTTGCATATTTTGTGTCCCACCGTCTTCTAGTTTCACCCTGCTCGTTTCAGTGCTATTGGAGCTGACAGATGTTTTTCTAACGAGTTATGGTTTCCTTGCTGTTTCGGATGTGTGGCGGGGTAACCTTTTAGGCATGATTGTTGTCGGCTATCAGGAATTTATCATAATGTAGAAGATTTGCAACTCTTAATAGGTGCCTAAGCTCATGGTACTTAGCAGAGTAATTCTAAGAATATCTGCAGGCCTCTTCTCCTTCCATTGTCACCTGAAGATTCTGAGGAAGTGATCAGAATGTGGCCATATTACAGTGGCAAAATCCAGGAAGAAAATATGGCAAGTCTGTAAGTGACTTCTAAACTTTTAATCCAAATTTAGAAATACTTCTTTAGTAATGAACCACTTTCTAAGCACAATAGCATCTTCTAGTCATGGACAGTGTTGGTGGTGGGGGGCTGCAGAGGCCAGTGTCTCCCACCCTCCTAGGCATATTCTAGGTCTCTTTGCTGAATGTTCAACTTTTATTTTGAAACATGTGTCTAGCCCTAGGTGAGTGGGTGAGAGACTGTTTTCAGTCTCTGGCCCAGTAAAAATTAGGTTGGCAGGCACTTGTATTTTATTTAAAGGAATTTTAAATTTTTGGTTGATTTCTATCCATCTTTCATTTCAGAGGGATCCCAAGATGGCTGAGATGTACAGTACTTTAGGGCTGCTGCTCCTCCTCCTCCTTCCATCTAAGACAGGGGTGGGGAACCTATTTGCGGTGGAGGGCCATTTTCCCATTCCCCCCCCCCCGTGAATTTGGTACCCCCTGCCTCTTTTGTGTGCAACCCCCCCCCCATCAGTCTCCTTACCTTCAAGGCCGCCGCAGGCTCCGCACGTCGCTCCTCCGGCCTAGGAGGAGGCGCCGAGGTCCTCTCCTGGTCTCCGGGGGTGTCGTGTGGAGCCTCCGGCGGCTCCGCACTCACCTCCAAGGCCGCCGCCAGCTCCGCGTGTCACCTCGGTGCCTCCTCCTTGGCCGGCTGCTCGACCCCTTCTGAAAACGGCGTTCTTGCACATGCGCACAATGCCACTGAGGCAAGAGGGCAGTCTCTTGGCTTCAGCGGCGTTGTGGACATGTACAGAAATGCCGCTTTCAGAAGGGGTTGAGCCGCTGGCCAAGGAGGAGGCGCCGAGGTGAGTGTGGAGCCTCCGGAGACGTCCAGGTCTCCGGAGACCAACGGGTCTGGGTCTCGCGCGGGCCGGACCTGATAGACTCGGGTCCGGTCTCGTGCGGGCTGAACTGAATGGCCTCGGGGGTCGTAAATGGCCCGCGGGGTGGAGGTTCCCCACCCCTAAAAGAAGATGGGCCTGGAGTAGCACGTCCTCCCCCCTCCCACTTCCAACACAGTTCTCATTAGTCACTGTGGCTGTTCCCATCTCCTTTCACCCCATTGTCATCTCCTTTCACCCCATTGTCATCTCCTCCTTGCTTGCCTGGCTGTGTGCCCCTTATGCCCTTCTCTCCCAGGGCAGCAGGTCTTCTATGGCAGAGAGGTCAGAACCAGGGGCAGTGGCTACATTAGGTTACTGCTATTACCGTGTAACTGTAATTCCTGCTTTTCTACTGATATTCAACATTACGATCATTCATCTATTTCATTAAGCTAAATACTGAACATGCAGACCAGAATTTTCAAATGACAATGAAGATAAACAGATAAAAGTGCTGTAGCAAACATGTTGTTAATACCATATACCACATCGCCGTCACCCTTGCCACTTTGCATATTAGCATAAATGGCGAATTCCAAAGAGCAGCTGTGCTGATGGTAAACAGAGCATCGAGTGACATGAAATATTCAGTAATGGTAGCTGGGCCAAGCCCATTTGCGTGTTTTTTTTTAATAAGAACTCATTAGGCAGAAAATAGTTACAACGCTTTATTAGAGCCCTTCCAGAAGGTCGCAATAAAAGCATCACAGCACCTGTGTTTCATCTTTAAGTGCAAATACTTTTCAGAAGACTTAGTCAAAGCAGATCTAATCAGGTTGCCTTTGCCAAGTATGTGGCACATGCCCCAAAGGCAAACAGATAGAAGTGAGGCAGTGTGTACCTAGTTTGAATAAACAACCTGCTGTTGTATTCTTCTGCTCACTAAGGAAGTTTTTTCTGTGTATGTGGCATGTGTGTGGGAGACGTCCTACTTGTGGTTACTAAGAGGATCCTCCCATGCGGTGCACATCTCTTTCATGATGCCTGACATTGCCCTTCATGCAGTGGAATTCAGAACTCTGTGACCCTCGAAATAGCTACTTCAGCTCTAAGCTGGATTTATCTGCTGTGACAAAATGGTTGGTTGGTTTGGTTATGTGGTGTTGGTTGTGTCATAGGTGCAGTGCGCTTAGGCATATTTCCTAAATGATTGAGTGCCAGCGTTTTTTTTGTTAATTGTGGTATTGCACCACTCGGTCTCAAGTCCAACATTCTGCCCATAAGACTATCAACATCTAGAAGAAATGCTGTAAGCCACCCAGAGCCCTTGGGATAGAGTGGGATATAAATGAAACGTAGGAAGCTGCCTTATACTTTTGTCAACGCTGATGGGCAGTGGCTCTGCAGGGTTTCAGACAGGAATTTTTCTCTGCTCCATGTTACTGTAGAGATTGAACCCGGGACCTTCTGCATGCAAAGCAGATGCTCTTCCACGAAGCTATGGCCCCTTCCCTCTAATTATCAATAATAAGCCTTCACTGGCTCTCTGATAACAAAGGACTGGGTCCAGAAATACCTGCTTCCCCATTGAACTGGACTGTTGTGTTTTTTCTTTTTTCCTTGTTTTCTTTTTTAGGTGTAAGGTTTTTAATGGCTCTATTACACTTTATGAGTGTTGTGTGTTACTTTGGAAACTCTGGTTGAAAAGTGAAATACCAATCTCATACATTGCTTCCTCCCAGAGCTGTTTCTGAGAGTGAGGAGACCCTTCAGAAAAGTTTGGAATGTGGCGCAGGAAGGGGGTGGATCTTTCTGGATCCCAGCTATGTATGTAACTTATTTCACTGGTGGAGCAGATACTGAACGTATAGACTGAAACTTTCAAATGATGGATAAGTCAAAGCATTTTAAGGCTCCTTAGCTAGGACACTTCTGTTTCAGAAGACCTGGAGTACATGGTGAAACAGGCCTCTTTGAAAGAAAACACCTTGGCATTCACTGGTGACTTGCAGCACAAAGCCTATGCATGTTTATTTGGAAGTAAGTTCTTAAATCGCCAAATGGAAGCTGCCTGAATTGTTACAACTACATTGGGTTGCCGAGTTACAGATGTCCGGCTTACGGATAGCCGTGTCAGCACTTTTGCGCTGGTGTAGTCTGTCCAATCTTGTGCTTTTGTGCAGCACGATAATGCTGTTCAGACTAATGTTGGTTCTGACTTCTAGACAAACCTCTGGAACGGAACTAGGATGTAAGTTGTGGACTTAATGTACAAATTCTTTCCTTCTCCTTGCAGTCAGTAGGAACTCTGTACTGATTCTGTTGCTGTAATGTGTTCCTTTCTTGACCATCTTTGAACTGGTCAGTGTCTTGTTATATTGTACACTGTGTTCTACATGAGCATGTTTGACCCCCTGAGGTATGAGAAAAGTGTTGTATATGTGTGAGTTTCACTCCTTAAGCTTTTGAGATCCCTTCCTGAAGACTTTGCTTTTGCAACGGACTGAACTAATTCTTGTAGTTCTCTAGTTTCTGACTAGCCATTCATTAGAATCAACTAGTTCATGGCATTCTCTGGGAGAGAACAGGTTTGACAAGGTAAATTGACACCTTAGCATAGATGTTCTTAAACAATGATGCAGGCAGACTTATTAAAATGGTGAGAAGAGCCTAAACGGCGCACACAAACAAAACCACACACTCAGAGATGTCCCTCATCTCAATTTTACTGAGTTGCTGGAAACCTTTTTTTCATACTTCCTGTAGGTTATATTGGCAGACTTCCTGAATTTAACACTTCCTGTCTTGACATGTTTGAAGTGTATATGTTTGCTGTAACTCTGCATTAAGTTTTCTTTAATGCATTGGATTCAAGTGAGGCTAATAGGTAGATGTGGGGTAGAAGAACATAAGGGAAAACCATGTACAAAAGCAAAGTAGCAATTAAAAACTTTACGAAGCACAAATTCTTGCCTTTCAACATTGGAGAACTAGTTCTGAAAATCATGAGCCTTAATACCTTGTTTCGAATTGTACATTTAGTCACATTGACTTCCCACCCTTCCTTTCAGAGGTTTAGGGTTACATACATAGAGAGTGCCCCATTTTTAATCCATGTAACTCCCCTGTGATGCAGGTTAGGCCATGTGTGTAACTGGCCCAAGATCATCCAGCGAGCTTCTTGGCATATGGATGTGAACATGGTCTCTTTGCTCTAGCACTTTAGCTACTAGGCATAGGAAGTTGTTCTTAAGCCTTGGGTCCTAGTTCCAAGATCAGAGTGGGGCTGTAGTTCAGTGGGGGGGGCACAAGCTTTGCATGCAGATTCAATCTTTGTCTGCTACAGTAAGGCACAGAAAATTTCCTATTAGAAACCTTGGAGAGCCACTAGCAGTCGGTGTCAACAACACTGAACTAGATGGGACCAAGTCTTGATTCCGTATAAGACAGTTTTCTATGTTCCTATTACTGCATATCTGCTTGTTCCATTGTTACTTCTCCTTTAACTCTTGCTCTCCCTTCTTCCTCACATTCCAGGAGTAAGAAGACTCTATGGTAGTGTTTCCCAAACTTTTTCAACCTGCGGCTCCCTTGACCATTGGTGACCATTGGCCGCGGCTCCCCATTACATTATGTTAATGCCTGCCAATTGGCATTGCATTGTATTCCGAGAGGATTCTGTGGCACTCTGTGGCTCCCCTGGCTGGTATTCGCGGCTCCCCTGGGAGCCACGCCTCCCAGTTTGGGAACCACTGCTTTATGGGGATATTTGGCATCCCTCATAAGCCCCCTGCACACACATGCCCGGTAGTGTGGGAGCCTGTTCTCCATGGTGTGGTGTCGCGCATTGAGAAATGTGTATGAAATATTCCAAATGTGGATGGAAAGCATCACATTGGGGTGTTTTTTCTCCTCCTGTCTGACAGTCCCCCCCCCCTTTTTGTAGCAATACTAGTCACTTTTGAAATATTTGCACACACTGCCAGCAGTATGGATCACACCCTGGGAAACGGACTCGTACACTGCTGTATGAATTGAGGAGTTGGCCCCTGCGGCTTCCTGCAAACAATTGCATGGGCAACTTCCTGGGCTTGTGTGATGTCAGCCACAGTCACAAATACAGTATTTCAGTAGCCTTAGCTCTGTTTAGATATTATGCCTTTCATGGAGAGCAATTGCAGGGGAGTAAACAGGACCATGGCTTCTAGGCACACCACCTGCACCAGAAGCTGCCCTACACCCCTCGTAGGAGGGGGCTGCCACCGTGACGCCCCCATGGGATGTCACACACCATGCCCCTGAGGGGGCGTGATCATGATGTCGTCATTGTGGCGCGGAAACACACACACCCCTGGCGCTTTTGGCTCCTTTTTAGAGCCAAACAGCACCAGGGAGGGTGGGAGGGCCAAACTTGCAGCCGAGAACAGCTGCGAAGAGGAGCCAGCAGTGGGGGGGGGGGACGGATCCGTCAGGAGGTGCACCCCTCGTGACCCGCTGCTTGGGGCCCACCGCCCCCACTGTAACAACACCTCTGCCATGCATCTGGTGGCCATTTGGTGGGAAACCCTCTGGGCATCCTCGTGGTTCAATACAAGCAAGTATATGGAGGACAGACTGGAGACATTGAGAGGACGTGACTATGGCTGCCTGCTTTGGTGCAGGGCATGTGGCTGGCAGACACAGTCCTGCTGCCCCCTCATGGGATCTCTCTTCGCAGAAGGAATAATGCAAGCAGGGCTTCTGACTAGATGTGGCCTAGATGATTTGACCTCTTCGCATGTTTTCAAAAAGCAGAAGGGGGACTCGGTTTGATCAGACTGGGGAGTGGGTTTAACACTTGCCCCACGTCAGTTCCCTGAATTAAATGGCCCCTTTGAAGCTCCTATTTGTTGTGGAGGGGAAAACTGGCAGGCACAACCTGTGCTTGTAAGTTTTGTCATTTGTACCTAATAGCACCATTGGATGAAGGGAACTTTGATTTGGATCAGGGCTGTAGCATGGAAAAGGTTAGGACTCCAGCCCTGATTTGAATTCACTTTCTTCCCTTCCCTGCACACGAGGCTGCTTAAAAAAAAAGGTGACACTAGGACCTTGAAGTGCAGAACTCCTTTTGTCATGCCTAGTTTGACCCTGAAGAATGAAATCATTACAACTTGTCAGATGCTCTTCCTCCTTTCTTCCGGTCTAATGCCATTTCTTGTTTCATTGAACCCTGTTCAAACTATTTTTCAATAAATCCAGCTTTGTCTGATTAAAATAATTTTACACCGAAGGACAGTTCTAATCGTTTGATTCCAGAGACCAAGATCTCTGAAAGGGAAACCTTTTCAAAATGTATTATTGTGTGTTCAGCAAAATAAAGTTTATTGGAAATGCTACTGACATAGTACCTGGAAGCCTCAAAAACTGGTCTAGCAGGAGTATTGTGTGGTTAATCTTTTGTGAACGTTAATGATTATATAGGGAGATGGTCCCGCCTTTGCAACCGTGACAGACAGCGGGATAAAGGAATCTTGCAGGTCTGAACTGCACCTGCTAATGTTTTTCCTGAGTCTGTCTTAATACTATTTCTGGAAGTGTCCATTAATTTCCTGATTTCTAGCATGCATTAATAAAGAGAGATCGAGCGGATGGAGGATAGTGTGGTGGTCTTCTTCACCCACCAGAATGTATGTTCTTAAAGGCTTTATGGCCAGAAATGCTTTACGGGTTTATTGGTTTGGATTTCACTGGTTTATTGGTTCGAAACCCTATACATCAACAAGTGCTTCCTCATCTGTGGCCACATAGAAAGAGAGGCTAAAGCTCCGTGAGATAATGCTGATAGTACTGTATAAGTGGTATATGGCACACACAGTAGATTGTACAGATTTCCTTAGGGACGATTGATCATGCTCACTAGTGGCTAATTCTTAAGGTCTCACAACTGGACCCAGAGTAAACATCTAACCGGGCGATCCTTGGCATGTCTACTCAGACTTGTCTTATTGAGTTGAAATGGGACTTACGCCCAGGTAAGCGTGTGTAGGATTGCAGCCTAAGGCAGAAAGTGGAGTGAGTACCGTGCGACGCTCCTGCTGATGCTATCTTGGCATCTGCGCTCTCTGCCTCACTTTCATAGCAAGTGGAGGCACCTACCCTCTTTTCCAGCTCTGCACACTTCAGTGGAAGATGCTGGTAGATTTAAAGGGGCAGCTGTAGTCCACCTATCAATTGATGGTAGTTGACACTGCAACAGCCATTAGAGTGAGGCATTTTCTGCCATCTCAGATAGCTGTTCAGGTAGGGGGTCTAAGAACTGCTGGGGGGTGGGGATGACACACTGAAGAAGCTTCCTACCCTGCTTGCCGCCAACGGTGCCCTTTCAACAGTCTTTTCCCAAATTGTTGTCCATGACTTCATGTGTTCCTAGTTTTATTTGTGAGACAGCATCAACAACATGCATGGTTCTTTTGAGTTTCATAAATGAAAACGATAGCCCTCTGCCTGAAATAGCTTACAGTCTACATTGGAAGAGTAACTTTTGCAAACTTACAACATGCCAGCTTTGCCAGTAATCCACCCACTGGCAATGATCTGGCTTTCGTGGCTTATTTGTACTTCATTTTTTTCTTTTTCATTATACTGTAGTTTGTTCGTAAGCTATTGTAAAGATTAGTATTGGTTTGTATTTTATGAATATTGTGTAAGCTGTCTTGGGTTTCCTTTTATTGGAAGACGTCGGATATCAGTCCTAAAATGTTTTATTTTCATGGGGGAAAATCTCATTATTATGAGACTCTTTAAAGATTAGGCAGGCTGTGTTTATTGCCGGTCATTTTAAAAAAAGGGGAAAAATATTCCCAGACATTTGTTGAAAGACTAAACTAATTAAATAAGAAGCTGTAACACACATTTGCAATATACTTACTGCTGAAAGTTAGATTTAAACTCTTGGTTTGCATCGATGGGCAAAATAGAACATTGCAAATGAGAATGTTAAGCTATATTTGAACAAAGAGCTATAGTCTATAATGCGAGCTTTTAGTACATTTACAATGCAGTCCTATGCATGTCTACTCAGAAGAATCCCCATTCAGTGGGATTTACTTCTGAGTAAGTGTATATAGGATTTCAGCCTTTAGAGAGGTTTCGTATCTGTTCTGATGTGTAATGCATTTAGTTTTCCCTCCAGTATGAATGTACGTTGGCTGAATGTGTGGGCCTTTGAAACCACTGCAAAAGACCTCAAAGTATGCTGAACAGATGGGTTGAATTTGTAACTGTCTGTAATTGTAAGTGATTAACACACCACACTTTTTATTGTCACCAGCTACTGCAGAGAAACCATCACTGGTCAATTTGGAAGTGAAATCAAATAAAAATTGAGGGCAATTTGTCTAGACTCTAGAGAGTAATATAAACATGAAGAGTTACACATGCTTTAAAGGAAGAAACTGAGGTTAAATCAGTCAGCCTTTTTTGTGTTCCCACCCAGTGATTAAATTAGTAAAAAGTGCTGCTGGCGGTAAAAACTAGTAAGCGACAGCTTCTGCTGTTGAATCTTTCAGGTTTAAATCAATATCTCTACTAGTTATAATTGCATTGTAGAGGAACAGATATTTGATTCAGTGAGACTTGGCAACAAGAGTTGGAGTAATAAATACAGTACAGAGAAGTGTAATTGAAATTTTAGATTTGTTAACTTTTGTTTGCATGCAGACAAGTGGAAACCATGACAGCTTATCAGATTTGAGAACTGAATTCCTTGGAATTTGTTCACATTTGCACTGGACAAATATTGAAGGCAGGGAGTTGAACTATTAAAAAAAATTGCATTCAGCTTCAGTTCAGTTCATCAATGTTTTTTAGCTTTCCAGTTCAAATACTAACTTAAAATTCTTTGATCAGCGGGTTAAATATCACTCTCTTGCTTGCAGTCTAACTCTATAAAAGGAATACAATGGTAACTATTTTGCTTGAGTAAAATAGATATTAAACTGTGTGCATTTTTAAAAGGTGTTAGGAAAATTAAAATAGGAATCATTCAATTGGAAGCTGAGTGCCTGAATTTTGAATTGCTTATTGTGACCACTGATCCCTTTTTAACTGTGCAATCCTGTGCAAGTCTAGGGTGACGGAATGAGTGTTCCGCTGCCCTAAGCAATCATGAACATGCCTTAAGGCACATTCGTGCCGACTCGAGAGCAGGGAAGGCCCGCATAAGGCCAGCCTTCCCTGCTCCGCCGACCGAGCCCTCCCCCAACCGCCGGAGGACCCAGGTAAGGATCTGGCGGGGGGGGCGTTTCGGCGGCAAACGGCAGGGGCCAATAGGTCGGGCCAGTGGGGGGGCGGCCTCGGCCTTATCCTGACCCCTGCCACTCAGCTGGGCCGTTAAACGGCCTCTTCCGACTTCTGCCAGCGATTTCGCTGGAGGAAATCCGCCCCATTTATACTTGGGGAAGGGGATGAGCATCCCCTTCCCTGAGTAGATGTTCCGCCGGGCAGAAGCCAGCCCACAGTGGAGCACAGGAGCCGGCGGGCAGCCTGGGCCGCCCAGTGGATCCTTAGGCAGGATTGCGCTGTACATTTAGAAGTCTGAGTTTTCCTTCAGTCTGAACCAGACGTTTGGTTCTGCTTTCACTAAAAAAAAATAGCTTGAGCCAGTGTTTTGGTTCTGCTCTGTTCAGACAAACTTTTCTTGCTTACTTTGACACTGAGCTCTCTGAACTCTGAGCTCAGTTTGAGCTCTATAAGTAAAGTGTGTGTGTGTGAGAGAGAGAGGCTCTGGATTCTGCACAGTCCGTCACCACAGTTTTGCCACCACGTTCACTTTTAGTGATTTGCCCTGGGACTGTTTTAAAAACCTGTTGAATGGTTGTAGACCATCCAGGTTTGTTTTTGTTTTTAAACCTCCATATCTGCAAATATGGGATGCTAAGAGTATTGGGATGATACATGGACATAGTACAAGATACAGTAAATCCTTGTTATCCACCGATTCCGATCCCACAGATTCGTTCATCCGCTTCTACAAAAGTGCAGCCCATTTTGCCAGACACGCACGCCCTTCACAGCCATGCACAGTAGCGATAAAATTGTGAGAGACCTATTGCTCAGTGTTGACACGAGCTCCACCAAAGGAAGCTGCGATATTCATAAATCTGTGCGTGAATCTGCTCTGGAAAGTGCTATATGTACTGTAGTATGGGAAGTGTTCCTTACAAAAACGATATATTAAATGATGTGTTTATGGTAACGGTTGGTGAAAATGTAGGGAAGAGGGTCATGAGAACCTAACCCCACTTTTCCCATAGGATCAGTGCTTCAGTAACCACGGTTTCTGTTACCATGGGGTTTTCCAGGAACGTAACCCCTGCGGTTATCGAGAATTGACTGTGCTTCCTTACAAATGTTTGTCCCGCACTTGATTTCAGGAGATTTGATCTTTGGCATCTACAAAGACCTTAGGCAAAATTGCTGGGAGTGGCCTCTGTCCTAGGGAGCTACTGTCACTCTGCTGGACAATACTTAGCTAGCTAGAAAGAAACGAAGGTTTTTTTGTTTTGTTTTTACTATTATGCTTGAATAGGAAAAGCTTTCTTGGCATTGTCATCTGGGCAATTAACAAACAGAATTAACTTGACAAGGGCATTGAAATACAATGGCCGGGGACAGCACTCTGTGAATGATTCATTTAGTACCATTTTAACTTGACTGAAGGTTGAAATATGATTTTTATGTTCAGTCTAAGTTCAGTGTTCAGTCTAAATTTTGTGGATTGTTTTTTTTAACATAAGAAAATAAGAAGAGCCTTGCTGGATCCGGCCAAACGCCCTTCTAGTCCAGCTTCTTGTATCTCACAGTGGCCCCACCCAGAGGCATCGCTACACCCCCATGGGGGAGTCGACGTGACACCCCCACGTGATGCCCCGGTCCTGGGGGGTGACATCACTTTTGCTGCATCGCCACCAAAATTGGCGCAGTGCGAAAGCACCCCCTGGCATTTTTTTTCGGCCGTACGGAGGGTGGGAGGGCCAATCCTCCTGCCCTCCGAGGCTCCATACGGCCGAAAAAAGTCAGGGGTGCTTTCGCTCAACCCCACCACCACTTGACACCCCCGCCGCCCGGGAGCCCCCTGCCCCCTCCACGACGCCTCTGGCCCCACCAGATACTTCAGGGAGCACACAATACAACAAGATACCTTTATCCTATTGCCACTCCCTTGCACCTGGCATACAGAAAAAAAAACCTACTTCTAAAACCAGGAGGTTACTTAAGTTTGTAACTTGTGATGAACTTTTCCTCCATGAATCTATCCAATCCCCTTTTGAAAGGCATGTAGGCCAGGTGCCATCACCACAACCGTGTGCTTAAATTCAACACAAGATGTTGGGATCTGATGTAATGCAGGATGAGTTTGCTTGTCTGCTCTAAGGAAGCAAGTTTTGAGTTACTCAGATAATTGATGATGCTGTGGTTACTGTCCGAAACTGAAATACAAGTGCGTGTTTGTGGTTTAGCTCAGTGGTACAAGGTTTTCTTGTGAAGGCTCAGCTGGTTCTGAACCCCAAATAGGCTTGCAAGCTCACAGGGAGCTATCTGGAACATATGTCCATGTAAACACATGTTTGAGGTTGGGTTGGATGTTCTGAAACTGATTTCTATTATTCTTTTAAAGCAGCACTGAAAATTGGCAGCCCCAATACTTCCACATTCTCTTCAATATGAATACAGTATAATGCCTTGTTCAGACCCTGATGAGGATAGTAAGATTGGTGAATGAATTCCAGTTCTGTAGTCTTCTCTGGAAGCTCTTTTAGTCTAAGTACCCTCAAGGCAGGGAGAGCATCTGGACGGATTGCCATGCTATTCCCACTTGTTTCTGTATGATCATGCTCTTAGTCAGAGAGATGCTGTCCTGTATTGAGCAATGAGAAACTGAGATATTGCCAAGAAGGGAGATTAATTTAGTATCACATGCTTGTGCTTGGAGTACGTGGTTGTGAATTTGTGTTTTGATGAAATCCTTAGAAGCGATTTATAAATTGCAGTTGATGGCCATTTTAAAGCTGTGCTGTAAACTGGGGGTAAAAAGGTAAAGGTGACCCCTGACAATTAAGTCCAGTCGTGTCCGACTCTAGGGTGTGGTGCTCATCCCTGTTTCAAAGCCGAAGAGCCAGCATTGTCCAAAGACGCCTCCGTGGTCATGTGGCCGGCATGACTCTCCTTGCCGCAGCGCGCGTAGCATGCGGCTGGAACACGGAGCGCTGTTTACCTTCCCGCAAGCGGTACCTATTTATCTACTCGCATTAACATGCTTTGGAACTGCTAGGTTGGTAGGAGCTGGCCAAGCAACAAGAGCTCACCCCGTTGCGGATTCGAACTACCGACATTTCGATCGACAGCTCATGGTTCAGCGGTTTAACCCACTGCGCCACCCCGCTGGGGGTGTTACGATTAATTTATTTGAATAGTTTAAAGAAATGTTGCTGCTCTTTCTCTCTCTCTTTGTGAATTTGTTTGTTTTTTCATTGAAAATAGTTTTCATACAGTTTGTGTGTGGGAGGGGAAACCCCAATATCATACAGATATTTTTTTTGGCCTGCGGCTCATTGTTAACAAACAAAATTAACGGGTACTAGTTAATCATGAAAGTGGCTGGAGGAATTGTGCTTACTGTTTTTGAGATTGTTATAAGAAAATAGATTGACTATTGTATTGTTTTTATGTTTTAATATATCAATAAAATAAATATATATGAAAAAGAAAAGAAAATAGATTGCATCTTTTCTGCAGGAGATGAATGGAGAGTGTTTTATACAGTCCTTTGCACTCTGTTAGCTTAAGGGACTGCAGCCTGTATACATAACTTTTCTCTTGCTGATTTTTTAGTCTCCCAGAGACTTCCTTACCTACCACAATGGGTTTTGTGGGGGTAAGGGAAAGAAAAGCTAGAAGAGGTTAACCACCATAATTGTTTGCAATTGTAAGTAAAGAATTTCCTGGTCTTGCAGGTAATTCTTTTCAGAGATTTCAACAGTGAATAGATGCTAAACGCAATGCTAGGCTTGTAGCCAGGGCAAGACCAGTGAGTGCGCTGCTCCACCTAAAACATTTTTTCACTTCATCTAGGATTTGTGGGGAAATTAGCTTTTTAATTTATGACATGACAGCTCTCATTTGAAGAATGAGAGCTAGGTTTAAGTTGTGTGGAGAGAGTTTGGAACACTGTTTTTTCTTTCCTTTTTTTGGTGTGGCACAGAAGTGCTAGCGGCCATAGATGTGTTTAACTATCCAGACCATTATGAGGGTGGTGGTGAAAGGGGGGGAAGAGTTAACTTGAAAAATGTCTACTCTACATTACTTTTTTAAAAATGCCCTGTGCAGTTGGCCCAACATCTTACACAAGGGTTATGATTCAGAGTCAGCTTGTAAAGCTAAAATCATGTATGCTCAAAATTGCCTTGAAAATCCCTAATGTCTAGAAAATGTTACTGTCTCTTTAAAAATGATGAGAGACAGGCAGGAACTGAGACCAGCCAGCTTCATCCTCCAATCTCAGGCTCCCTCCCGGTCATGTATTTAGGAAGTAGAATGGTGGGCAGACCCACCTGCACTATTCAAATTCCAGGTTTCTGGGTTTTGGTTTGATAACTGCATGAAGTTGAATTTGCACAAGTCTATTGCACACACGATGCAGACCGACTGTATTCACAATCATAGTGGCTAAAAGGGAGATTTTTTTCCCCATGAGCACTTAAGGGTGTTAAAGAACGAGAGAGCATGTGCACGCACAATGTAGGGACGACTTCCAAACATACTCATAACCTTACCCCACAAACATGTGGGTACTTCCTCTCCACACAAACCTACACATAATGCCACTTCCTCCCCTATACAATAATCTTATTGTAGACAGTGTAACAGGCAGCAGCAGGCCCTTCCCTTTCATTCAGGACAGGAAAGTCGTACTGTTCCCTTTTCACCCTCTTAACTCGGAACAGGAAGGGGGAGCAGAAACACAAGAAAGGAATAGAAACTCTCTGCACACTCCACTTAGCTGTGCACCCAAGATTGATTCAGGCCAGGGCTTCAAAACTCCAGTGTTGTACTATTTGCATTACTGACTTTTACATAGCCCATTGTCTAAGTTTACACTGTTTCTCATTCATGTGTTTGAAGCCCCATCAAGAAATGTGGCTGCCTCATCTAGCAAGGAAGACTGGCTACAGCCATGAGTGGGCCAGACCATCTAGCCAAATGCCCCACGTGCAGTACCAAACTTACCACCGCTGTCGTGCAGATAATTTGGTAATGAAAGCCATCCAGTCTCCTATAAGAGTTACTTTCCAGTTACTAGAATGGTCCTTTTATTTGTGTGCAAGTATTTGGCAGACATTAAAGATATTGATGGTACACTGGTATTCATCCAGTTGTTGCTATATTTTCTGCATGTAAATATGATGATTCTCTACTTTTTTGATTGCCCTGGTTATCTTTTTTGTGTGTCATATTTAGCACAGTAGGTCCCCCGTATCCGCTGATTCAGCATCTGCAGTTTCACTTATCCGCGGATGCCAAGTTCCTCCCCCCCTCGCGGAATCCCCCCACGGATGATTACTTTTGTTGCTTGAAAGTTCTTGTCTTGCTTAGAACAAATGCAATAAGCAGCCTCTTGCTGCTTATCGCACGGAAGTAGACCAGGACTAAATGCTAGAGAGGCTCAGCAAGGTTAATAGGGGTCATGCGGGGGGTCTTGGGGGGCGCCCAGAGAACCGCGGACATGAGGTTCACACATCCATGGTTTCAAGTATTCACAGGGGGACCTAGACAGTATCCCCCATGGATATGCTCCCTCCCCCCGTATTTACTTTTTCTCTTTTCTATGCGTATCTTTGTTTTCTGCATATTTACCTTCTTGGACTTTCTCTGTTAAGCTTCAGTTTGTCTGTTTTTCTTTCAGTTTTTGCGTCTTTGTGGTTTGGTTTGCTTGGTACTTGAAGCAGAGGCCTGCTCTACCCCATGTGATCGGGCAACGTCACCTGAGGAGAGGCCAATATGTGTTAGCTCATGGCCTATTTTCATTCTTAATCACATGAGTCCAGTTTGCTACTTCAAGTCTCATCCGGACAGGTCCCATGCTGCTTTTCCCATAGTTTTCTTTTATCCTTTTTCCCATCCTTTCATTTATTTTTATTTTTGCTCTTGAACGTTTTGTTGAAAAACAGTATATACTTTTTTTGTTTCGTTATTTATAGCATTCACTGCCAAATCACGCTTGATTCTCTTCCCTTCAGAAAAAAGTCTGAACACTAATCTGTGTTAAAATGAGGGTATGATTTAGTTCAAGGGTGGGGAACCTATTTGCGGTGGAGGGCCATTTTCCCATGGGGAAAATTTGTTGCGGGCCAGCCAAAATTTTTACCCCCCCTGCAAATTTGGCACCCCGCCTGCAGATTGCCCCCCCCCGCTCTCCTTACCTTCCAGGCTCTGGGCCGCTGGCTCAGTGCTCACCTCGGCGCCTCCACCTTCTGAAATCGGCGGTTCTGTACATGCGCAGAACGCCACTGAGGCTAAGAGAGGGCAATCTTGCCCTCTCTTGGCCTTAGCGGCGTTCTGCGCATGTACAGAACCGCGCTCACCTCGGCGCCTCCACCCTCTGAAATCGGCGGTTCTGTACATGCGTAGAATGCTGCTGAGACCAAGAGAGGGCAATCTTGCCCTCTCTTGGCCTTAGCGGTGTTCTGCGCATGTACAGAACCACTGGTTTCAGAAGGAGTCACCGCCGAGGTGAGCGCGGGGCCTCCGGAGCCTCCAGTCAGGTCTCGCGCGGGCCGGACCTGATGGACTCGGGTCCGGTCTTGCGCGGGTCGGACCGGATCACCCCGGGGTCTGGAATCGGCCCGCGGGCCGGAGGTTCCCCATCGCTGAGTTAGTTGCTGCAGCTTTTAGTTTTAGCATTGTCATTTGCCTTCTCTTCCTCCAGTTCTTAATAATTTTGTATGTTGCTTTTCTCTATTAGGTTGTTCATCTGTGGTACAGGGCTTGTATTTTTATGTGTGTTAGTCGCACCGCTTCATTTTTTGGATGCACTGTCAGTGTTGTTGTCAAACATTGTCATGCATCTGCAGCCCAAATGAGATGGCCTTTTGAGTGAGTTCAGATGGTGTGAGAAGCCATTCATGTGTTGATAATCCCATCACATGGAAGCTTTTTCTGCTCATGACTGTTGCTCCTAAGAAGATTGCGATGAGATGCAAACTTAAAAAATAAATAAATGGAACTAACCATCTATTCTATCTATCATGTCAAAATGGACTCCCTATGACTTGCAGATTAGGAGTAAGAGGTAGAAGAGAGCATGAGATCAAATTTTCTGTCAGGCCTTGTTAAATGCAATCAATTTTAGTTTTGAGTAATAGGCATACCAATTGGTACACTGCTTGTTGCAGAAAGAATAGACGGGCATCTTCCTTCCGGGTAGTGCTTCCATTATGGAAAGATCTCATTTTTGTATCACTCAAACCACTATGTTGTTCAGGCAGGGAAACGTGATAAGCCTCACCTCTATCATGTACAATGTGATTGTTATGCATAGTGTGTCACTGTCGTTGACATGTAATGAATGGAGCCTGTTGTTCCATTGATGGGAAATAGAATTCACCTTTCCCAGGCTTGCATCATTCTGAAAATACAAATGGGTTTTGTATTTTATTCATTCTTTATTGGCACTTGTCCGACCCTTTCTAAAAATAGTAAGATGCCAAAGCATCAGCAAGGTTGCTGCCTCTCCCCACAATGATCCTCTACTGTCGCATGCACCTTCTTGTCCATTTTCTTTTGTTTTTGTTTTTGGAGGGTGTCCTGTTTTCCTGCAGGGATGGCATCGCAGGTCAGCTGGGGTATGAGGGCTCATGCCTGCATGAAGGCCCATCCCAGCCAACCCTCGAAGAAGTAAAAGGATGTAGTGACTACCCAGCGCTGACCAAGAAACCTTCCCATTGGGCCTTGCCCCCTAGCAAGGTTACTTGGGTGATGATGGTGGACAGCAATGGATGTCTTAATTCTTCAGTGTACAGCCCCATTTTTATTTCCCAGATGTCCCACCCCCAAAGAATAAAAACAAAGAGAGAGCTCAGCAGCAACAAAGGGGGTTAGGTCACCTCTTAGTCATCTGAGCGGGCTCTCCTGCGAGTGCCACCTCTCTCTCAAGTTAGGGGAATGGCAGCTCGTGGGTGAGCCTTCTCTGCTGTGGCGCCACAATTGTGGAACTCCTTGCCAGGGGATTTGAGAACAACCCCCTCCCTCATGACTTTCCGGCAGGGGCTCAAAACGTTTTTGTTTTGACTGGCGTTTGGGTGATGGGTGGTTGTCTGTCCCCAGTGCCTCAGTATGTTCTGCCTTGCTGTTTTTTTCTGCTCTATATTGTCACCCCCAAGTGGATTTTATTGTTTTTTTAAATTTACCTTATGTATTGTTTTTAAATTATGTATTTTAACTTGTTGTAAGATGCCTTGGGCCTTTGCCTCGGCATAGGAAAAGGCGGGGTATAAATTTCTTAAATAAATAAATAGTACCTCAGGACATTAGAGAAATAAAAATGGTACCATGTATTGAAGGAGGAGGCCTGCTTTTGCTTCTGCCCACCATTACCTAGAAGCTTGTTGGGGGCAAGGCACAATGAGGGTGTTGCCTGAATGGTAGTGGACACCTCCACGTTCCATGTTGCCCTCTTGTGGGAGGGGTGCTAAAGGAGGGGGATGTGTCGGCTGCCCACTTAATTTTCCTGACATCAGGCACTATTGAGAGAAGTTGCGGACCAGCTTCCATGTCCAGTTCTCCTCCCACCCCCACCCCCCACAATGGTGCCCAGCCCTGGGAAAGCTAATCATGAGGTGAGGGGACAGAGCATGCCAAAATGCTCGAACGCTCTGGGCTGCTGCTATAATAAACTCCCCCCAAATAAGTTCTTTGGAACTTAGCAGCAGCTTGGACTCTCTCTGGCAGCTACACTGCTGGAGCCCACCATCTTTTTTCCCTTATAATGTAATGCGTACCTGTCACTGCTAGTGGTGTTGCCACTCCACCACACCTTGGGGGAGTTACATAACGGCTCTTGGCCATAGGCCTCCACAGACCTGGCACCAGGTCTGGTCTCTTGTTCCAGCTTTGTGCTATATATCTCTGTTAACATTTGTAATTGGGCCCTTTCGCTGCCTCCATTATGTCTCCCCTATTATGTTCTTATGGCTATCGCATAGTGCTATGGACAGAGTTTAAGTGATTTCTGTGTACAGTATTGTTCTGTACTATTTCAGCATGAACCTAGCTAATGGGGCAGGAATAAAGGTATTTCTCCGCTGAGAGTGGATACATGGATTATGGATACTGGGATTCATTGGCTCGTGAGAAGAAAAAATGGTTTCTTTTGAAGTTCACTGCTTCGTATCTTGCATGCTGTTGGACGCAACACCCTTACAAGAGTAGAAGATAAGCTAGTTGGTCGAGTAATATATAGCATAAGCAAATGCATGTATTAAAATGGAGTCCAGTGTGCCCTGCATTTCTTCTGGTTAAATAGGAAATGATCTGCTTAGGCAGTGATAAGAATCTTGTATGCCACTTTTTCTCTTTATTAGAAGAAAGATCCTTTCTGGGGCAAGAGATTTGATGTTGATAGCAAGTAATAAGAGATGATTGAGAGACGGCCAATCACTTGATAACGGGCAAAAAAAATGCATGTCTTAAATTGGACCACTTGCAGTGAAACGTAATGTTTTGTGCTGTTTGAAAATGGGGCACACCTGTCTCTGTTTAGCTGACATCTGGAAATCATGTTCTTTTAAAACTGTGTGTGGAGAGTGACTCAGCAAAACATTTTGTATTTCTTAAATATCGCAGCAATGAAAGGCACTGTGTCAGAATTTGTTTCGGACAGTAAAGGACTTGATTGATTTAGATTTACTGGTAAATTTTGGACACTTCACACTACCCTAAAATCTTTAGTGAAGATTAATCACGGTTGACTGAGTTTCTGTGACTTCTGTTAGATATACAAGGTGAATTGGCTGTGAGAATCCTTGGGCAGGAGGAGCAAAAGTCTTCCTTCCATACCAGCATGACTTATTTATGCCATGCTTCTGTACAAAAATCTATGTATGGTATGGTTTTCCAGTATGTCACGTGATGTGGGCTATCGCTCATATGCCTTCTGAGTTATGCTTTGCTACAATCTTTGCTTGCTAAATAGTCTGCCCCCTGGTTATTTAATCCATCTTCCTAGGATATATTTAAGGATGGAACTGACTTTGCTAAGCACATGTTGCGTCTTTATCCCACTGACCCTAACTGACCTTAACCAGCCACTAGGACAAACAGAACAAAAAACCCTCTCTTTCTTAACTCTTCTTCTCCCTTGTTTGAATGAATCAGACCTACCAGAATGGCTTAGCATGCTCTGATCAATGTATCATAGTAGGAATAGTGAAAAGCCCATAAAACTACAGAACACCACCTGTGGGCCCAGTACTTATTGGCCCAATGCAAATGTTTTAAAATCCACACAGATTCATGCAAGTAGAGCACCTGAAAAATATGCCATTTCACCAGGGTTGCTACCCAGAAACAACACCTGCCAATGTGGTTGACTCCAATTCATCCACAGCCTCTTGTAGCTGAACCTAGCCATAGTCTTACTCACAAGCAGAGTCTAGAAAAAAGGCGCCTGAGGGGGGACATGATTGAGACGTATAAAATTATGCATGGGATGGAGAGAGTGGATAAAGGGAAGTTCTTTCCCCTCTCGCACAACACCAGTTCCAGGGAAGAGGGGAAGCACGCAAGAATAAAATAGAAGTAGTAACCTGAGGTTTAGCCAAGAGAAAGGCATTGGCAGACGAAGGTAAGATCAGCAGATGTCACCTTCCCTTCTCCTCCTCGCACGTGCACTGTGTGCGTGTGAATTATGGGCATCCTGTTTGCAAAACTAGCAATGTACAGATGTGCTTAAAGAACAAACTGAGGAGTTCAGATAGGTCCTATATCCACATACAGGCTTATTTTTCATCCAAGGTTGTTGTTCGTTCGTCTTGGCCGGTGACATTTAATAACAGTACATTCGCAGAGACTGACATTCGTTTTTATTATAGTCTTTCTCTTTTTTTAGGAGGTCCTCCAGCAGCTGATCATAATGAGTTTGCCAAATGTCTTAATAATTGGCAAAGATCCTCTGTCTGGTGAGTAGTCTTGCAATGCTTTATCTCTAAAAGAAAAAGGTTGGTTATATATGTAGCAGCACCTGCAGCTTTGCCAGCTGAAATGAGTTTGGCCTTGAGGAATAAGGGAGGCCAGAGAAGATGGATGGATGTTTCACTATGCTGCTTGTTACCCAGACCATGAAGGGCACAAGATACAGGCATTTAAAGTGTAGGCAAGTGTGGTGCTTTCATTGAACGGCAGCATTTTCCCTCTTTCCCTGCAAAATTAAGTTCCATCAGTTTTACCATAAAAAGGAAATATGCTAAAAATTGTTAACATTCAACATGGTACCTGTGCCCCAGAGTCATGTTTTGGAGAGCATTTTCCAGCAAGTCAGCATTGTGTGACCTCACAGTCATCCAAAAAGTGAGGGGAGAGACTAGAGAGTTGTGATTTCAGCTGCAACACCCCTTTCCTCTGTAGCTTGCTGCCAGCAGTGAGCTGGACCACATCATTTAAGAAAGTGCCGTTCTTGGCTCTGTGACTAAGTTGCTGACAGAACCATCAGTGGCAGCCCAAAGTCAGAACTTTACTTGAACCCAGATGGAGCCTCCAAAGCCATTTTCAGTGTTGGTCATCGGCCTTGGAGGTTATGAAGCAAAAATTTCAAACTAGCAGTAATAATGTGGTGGGTGTCATGGAGCTGGAGCCACCTTCTACAGTTTTTGGAGCCTCCACAGTTTCTAGTGGGGGAGGGGTCTCCAACAAGGATATAGTAAATAGCTTTGCAAACAAAAAAAACCCCTCTTCTCTAAGTACATCTGAGTCTCAGCAGGCCAAAGACCTGAGGGGTCTCAGCGATTCTGTGTGTGTGTGTGTGTGTGTGTGTGTGTGTGTGTGTCTGCTGCCTCTTCTTGCCACTTCTGCCTATGCACAGCAGCTACACATGCTTTTCCTTCTAGGCATTCACATTCTGGGACTGTGCACCTGATAATGACCTGTGTGGAACAGACAGTCTTTGAGGGACAGAGCTCTCGGGCTTTTCTTTTATTTGGGTACTGACTGAATTTGTCATTGTCAATCTGTTTCTTTATCCCTTCCTTACTCTTGAACTTCCCAGGTTTACTTCAGCTGGACAGTTACACAACAATGAGTTGAATCCAGATATTTCATTTAAGGAATACACTTTCTCCTCCCCCCCCCCCGAATTTATTTTGAGGGGAAATGTGTACATTTTTTTGTGTCTTGGACATCTACAATATGCAGTTTAAGTCCTGTATAAAGTCAGTGACTTCTGAGTCAGGTACACTCTCCAAAGCTGTATAGCTTTAAGCACAGGGAGACCTTCCCGTTGAGGAACTACATACAGCGTCCATACATTAACAAGGTAAAGGTGACCCCTGACAATTAAGCCCAGTTGTGTCCGACTCTAGGGTGTGGTGCTCATCTCCATTTCAAAGCCGAAGAGCCAGCGTTGTCCGAAGACGCCTCCGTGGTCATGTGGCCGGCATGACTCTCCTTGCCGCAGCGCGTAGCATGCAGCTGGAACACGGAGCGCTGTTTACCTTCCCGCAAGCGGTACATATTTATCTACTCGCATTAACATGCTTTGGAACTGCTAGATTGGCAGGAGCTGGCCAAGCAACGAGAGCTCACCCATACATTGGGAAAGTGTAATTCCCAAACAAAGTTGATCTCCTTCTCCATCTAATTATCCAACAGCTTCCATGGTGACCAATCCAGTGAAATCTAATCAGAATGGATGCTGATTGCTTATTTCCTTATAACCTCCTTCCCTCTCTCTTCCTTGTTTTCTGTATTATGCACTATTTATTTATTTTATCTGTCTGTGTCATGCCAATAAAGGTTGATTAACATGAACAAGTTGACCTCCAGGAGTTTTAATATGATGCTGTTGGTATTTTCATTGGCCAGTACATTGGTGAGATGTTCATTTTCTGTTAAGTCGTGGGCACAGAAAAGAACATCCCCCAAATGATGACAGCTGAGGAAAGAAGAGGAGAAAGCTAAAAATCTATGTAGGGAAGAAAAGAGGACTAAATTGACAGTAGGGAAGAAGCTGGTGATAAATTAGTAACGCACACTGATCTTTTACTAAAGAGGGACTGTAATTCTGAGCTGTCTGCCCAGCCATTATAGTGGCAGCCCCACTGAAAGGTATTCATTAAACTAAAGCCTTCGTTTCAAGATCATTGTTGGGCTATAGCCAGGGTAATGAAACTGATCTCTTCCAGCATTCACATAGCTGAAGAATCAGCGTTTGTTTATCATGTGTGTGCTTAACTTTGTGCCAACCTCAAATATATTTTCCCTCTTTCCCTGCAAATTTAAGTTCCATCAGTTTTACCATAAAAAGGAAATATGCTAAAAATTGTTAACATTCAACATGATACCGGAATTGGTAGCAAACAACTGGCCTTGAAAGGACCCAGCAGCAAAGACTGCTGGAGGTTATGCTTAGCAGCAGGGATTAGTCATCCTAAAGTAGTCAAAATCTGATTGTCAGTCTGTTGGGAACTAAAATGGATCCTCTGCCTTTTCTCAGTCTAAATCCATTCCTGCTTAATAGGACCAATAGTAAATCTTCCCTTGCTAGGGGAAATGGGGGAAAGAAGCAGGAAGCTAGACAGAGCACTTCTGATGGAGCAGCTCTGAGGAAGGAAGGTTGAGGATTCTGGCAAGAGGGACTGCTGATACTGGCTTGATCATATGAATGAATTACTCTTAGATTGACTACTTGGAGCAGGTTGTGGAATATGTGTGCATTGTGTGGCGGTTTTCCAATTCTCTTCTCAATCAGCTTTCTGTGTATGGGTTTGTGCCCTTGCCCTGTGTTAAACGGAAACATAAAAAGAGCCCTGCTGGATCAGGCCAAAGGCCCATCTAGTCCAGCTTCCTGTATCACACAGTGGCCCCACCAGATGCCTCAGGGAGCACAAGACAACAAATACTTGTATCCTGTCGCCACTCCCTTGCACCTGGCACAAAGAAAACCTACTCCTACAACCAGGAGGTTGCTTATCCCCATCATGGATTGTAAGCTGTGAGATTCATTCTGATTTTCGGGTGTATTTTGAGACGAAGAGGTCTTATGTGAACATTTGACACTAAAGGTTTGTATGGGGAAAATACATTCTGTGCTCACAGTCAGCATTTTTCCTTTCCCTAGTCAGGGGTAGGAGAAATACAACAGTAGCTTGTCATGTGCTTGGGGCTGGTCTCGGAACAATTAAGATATCAAATTAAGATACAATTAAGATATCAAAGGTACCTGCCCAGACTTCAGTGTCATTTGATGTTAAATAAATAAATAAATAACCCAACCTTATATCTGTGGTCAGTTTTGTATCACACTCTCACTCTTATTTACACACTGTGTATGTATATCCCAAGCATGAAAACTTTTGGGACATATCATTTTTAGCTAAGCACAGACAAACTGTATTCAGGTGTTAATGCTAAACCATGGTTTAGCGTAAGCCTCATGTGCTTCCCTCTCCTTGTGTGTGGAAATTAAAAGTTTCCATTCCTGGTTTAGCCAGAAACCATAGTTTTGTGCAATCCCAGGCAGGCATCAAAACCAGCAGGCTCATTGAGCCTAAGTAGGCCGCACACCATTCATGGCTGGTGAATTGTGTTGCACTTGGTGGGTCACAGATGGTACAGGTCTCCTTAGACATTTGATGAGAGAACCTATTTGAACATGTGCCGATATGCCTGATCTTCTCAAAGGTTGTTAAATCTTACACACCTCTCTCTCTCTCTCTCATAAAATGACTTGTTTAGAAACAAAGCAGATTTCATTTTTCTTGAAACAATTTACCAAAAATACAATATCCCTACTGAGAACTTGCTAGCTTTTGGCTCAGCTGCTAAGGGGACTATATTATGGAAAATTTGCGGATTCCAGCTGCTCAAAAGTTACTATTGGCACGCTTGGTCTAGGGGACAGTGTACAGAAGAAAAGAGACAGTACTAGTGCAGTGATACTCCACTGTTAAGACTGTGTATGAGAGTGTGAATGAGAGGCGTGTGCATGGTTGTATGCTTGAGTGAATGGAGAATGGGCACAGGTGATATTGTAAACAAAACACCTGAGAGATTGTGTTAAGCACACGACCAATTGCAAGTAAAAAAAACTAATACTCTGAGAACTTTCCTTTTTCTGCAAAACAATATAGTTGCACATAAATTTATTTAATGGACATTTATTTAATGTACAAACCGTTTGGTTTAGAATTGCCGGCCTATTGTAAACCACCTTGAATTAAAAGTCAGAGGAGAAATCCAATGACTAAGAAAGGCAGTATATACTGTAAATACTGGAATTATTATTACTATTTATTATAATTTACTGGGGAAACTAATACCCCACAATGTAAAGTACACCTAGAAAAACAGAGTTTAGGAATAACTGACCTGCTTTTTTTTTAAATACGAAACACATTGTGCCCATTAACCTGAGAAATTCAGGTGTCTCTTCCAATAATGGCACTATGTTTTCTTCCATGGAATACAGTTTTTTCTTCCTCCTTTTGCTAGTCAGAAACTGCAGGAAATACAACTGGCTCTCTTTCCTGGTCAGTCAAAAGCAAAAGGAAATAGGCACACACAGGCAGCCTTTGCCATGAGACTTACAAGGACATCACTTAGTTCTACAGAAAATGTACAGGACAGAATATGGACTGTTTTCCACCACTTAGCTAAATCTGCACTTGCATTATTCTGAGCTGGCTGGTTAAAATATGCCTACCAACCTTCAACAGGCATTTTGCAGAGAACTTTCTGTAAACGGAGAAAAAGCATTCATCGGATGGTCCTTGATTGCCATGTCATTGACGGTCATTTAAATATGGCTGTCTGCAGAGAGATGGCTGGAAAGGAAACCTTGAAATATCATATGGCCATTCAAACCTCCTCATAGTTGAAGAATAACTTGAGCACGGAGTTGCAGAAGACTTACATATGTTTTATGATTTTTTTTCCCCAGCACTTAAGATCCTGGGGGTTTTTGACACAGGATTAAGTAGCAGTCCGGATGCATGAAAGGTCTTTAACATTAAACAATTATTCTAATTTGCTGTCTCATTCTCTTGTTTTCCACCACTTGGCTACTTGTTTTCTCTTACCCATTTTATTTCTTTACCTTTTATCTCTTTGTTGTTGGTGCTCTAATCTCTTTTCCTGCCTCCCACCACAATCCTCCATCTGTTTTTCACAGTGAGTGTGGGGAGTCTTCTGGCCCTATACCATAGAGAGGCTTTCATAATACAGGTTTTATTCCCACCAGACCTAACTGCTCCAGCTCACTGTAGGGAGCAGATGGCCTTCTTGCAAATCCCTGGGTTTAATGGCTCAGTGACCTAGTGTGACAGCGGCTGCCTTGGAATTTTCAGAAAAAAAGTAAAATGCCGTTGTGCTTGGTTTTAAGAAGTGACCATCGCCTCTAAAGCTGTTGGTTCAAACCTATAAAAAATCAAGAATTTCTGGTGCTTTAAATACTTACGTTTGTTTTGGCACATGATGTTGTCAGCAAGAGCCTACGTCAGTGGTTCCCTAATTGGGGCGTCGCGACGCCCCAGCCGGGAACAAAGGGTTGCTATGCCCTTAAGGGGCATGGCAACCCGCGGTGACGTCGACGGCGCGCCCGGGATCGCGCCGCCGCCGCCGTGCCCGGGATCGTCCTTGTTACCTTCATTGGTGGGCAGTGGGTGTCCGGCGGGGGTTGTGGGGAGCCTGCGGACCCCTCCGCCGGCCTCCCCAAGCGTCGGAGCAGTGCTCCGACGCGATTGCAACCCACTTCCGGTTTTACGCGAAACCGGAAGTGAGTTGCGATCGCGTCGGAGCGCTGCTCCGACGCTTGGAGGCCTGCGGAGGGGTCCGCAGGCTCCCCACAACCCCCGCCAAACACCCACTGCCCACCAATGAAGGTAAAAAGGGCGATCCTGGGCGTGGCGGCGGCCGCGCGATCCCGGGCGCGTCATCGCGACCCCTGGGAAGGCCCCGCTGCTACTTAGAGCAGCGGAGGGCCTTCCCAGGAGTTAGGGAACCTCTGGCCTACGTCATCAAATGCACGAAATAGACAGAGGAAGTGGTGTGTACGTAGGCATGTTTGAGGTTCATAAGGAAGGAAACAAGTTACCAAAGGAAGGCCTTAGAATGGTAAACATATGAACCTTTTATGGGCAGGACTGGGGCGAATAGGGAGCGCAGAATACAGCAGCATTGCTGAACGAATCTGGGTCTGATCGGTGCCTAGATGGGAGACTGTCTGGGAATCTAGGTGTGCCACCTTGATTCTATTGAAGAAAGCCGCAGGATGGTACATTTAATAGGCAAATATGTAATCTGCTTTTTTCTAAAACTTCAGCATGAACTTCACATGAATGCCGCAGAGCCCCTAAGTCCCCTTTGTCGACCCAGAGTTAAATAGCAAAATTGATAAATTATTATTAAGAATATTTATATACTGCTTTTCAACAAGAGTAGTTCAAAAAGCGGGTTACATAGTAAAATAAATCAATAAATGGTTCCCTGTCCTCAAAGATTAGCTCACAATCTACAAAATATGGAAGAGACACCAGCAACAGCCACTGGACAAGACACCATGCTGGGTGAAGGACAGTTGCTCCTCCCCCCTGCTAAATATAAGAGGACACCACTTTAAAAGGTGCCTGTTTGCCCAGTCCAAGTGGAAGACAACTGTTTGGTTTTAGTGGAAGTACTTGCCAAACTCCTAAGTTTAAACAAAGTGGTACCATGTCAAATACCAGTTCTGCTGTTTCTTGTTCAAATTCCCTTTAAACATCTTTTGAAGAATCACACCTTTTAAGGCCAGAGAGGCAATTCCAGGGTGGGCTGAAAACTTTTGTTCCTGCCACTTTTCATTTTTAGTTTAAATCAGATGTTAAACGTAGAAAATATGTGGGTTCATAGATATATTGAGAGAGACGGAAAAATTGACCATGTTTTTCATTCATCTGCTGGTATAGGTTCTCTTATTGAAAATGCTCAGTGCAATAAACTGGTTAAACTTTAGGGTCACACAAGACACGCTTTCTTTTGTATGGCTGCTTTTCAACAATTATTTGAAATCTGTTTCAGGATGGGTGTTGTCTCCCATCCATGTGTGTACTATTCAGTGCTCAGTTGACAAGAGACAAAACTTCATCTGAAGCATCAGTGTTTTGATGCATGAAGGAATAAATGTGACCCAGTAATGCTAGAAATGACCTGTTTTCCCCATCTAGGCCTAGGTCAGACTTAAGCAAATGAGTGAGGTCCTGTGAGGAAACACGCCTGCCACCTGGTCATTCTGCTGCTTTTTCGAGGTGGAAGGCTTAGTCTCCAGAGGCTCTTGACTGATGCCTTCAAACAGATCTTAATATACACAGCAAACATTTTAATTACCAGAATGGTGTCACTATTTCAGCTAGCCTGGTGGCAGGCGTCTCAATAATGCAAATCTAGACACTTACAGCATATGCAAAGTCTCTGCTGTGACGAAGCTGTCCTCAAATGAGGAGGTTGAAAGTGTAATTTTATGGTTGCTTATGGTACAGACTAGAAGGGCTATCACTCTAGCCAGCTCTGTCCCTGAATCTATTAGCTTTTTTCTTGACTTCCTCTTCTGCATGGAGCAGAAGAGCATTTTTCAGTGAACTTGAATACAAGGGCAGCCTGATAGAATAATGTGTATGCAATAAGACCCAAAACCTAGTGCCAAACACGAAAGAGAACCCTGGTGCATTCCAGGGCAATTATTTATTTACTTCATTGGAATAACATATCCCAGAATCATTTATTTGGTGGTGGGCTGCCCTGGGCATATCTGCAAAGGGTGGTGAGGGCGCACTACCCCTGCTTCCTACAGCTCTGGTGAGAGCAGGGGTTGGGGAGACAGGGGTGAAGTCAAGAATAGGTTAAGATATGTAAAATGCACTATAATCTATTGATGAAATTATCATTTTTTCAAATAACCCATAACAAGGAATGCTATAAAAGCTGATGAGGTAGTAAACCTGGATTTGATTTAATATGGTGAAAACAATGCAGCTGTATGTAATCCATTTACCGGTAATCTGGATATTTGCTACTCGGCGTAATGAATCGAGCACTGCAGCATACTCCCTCCTTAAGCATATTCCAGTCTTTTAACGGTCTTAATTGAGCAGAGTAATTAACATGGATATTATAGTGGTTTGTCGCTGTCGAATGCAGAATCACTATGCATAATTTAGGTTCATACTTCGTTCACTTTATTTTTGTGTTGCTGACTTGAAGGTCCAGAAATCTTAGCATGATAATTTTACTTTCCCTGTGTAGGAAAACACTGAATATACTTGAGCCAATTTTGGTGACCCAAAATCGTGTTGATGATGTGTGCATATCTCAGTCAGTGAACATGAGGTATGGGAGGTCTGAATGGGTGTGAGAGAGCAGGAATTTGCCTCACAGTCCTCGCAGTTCATGAATTTTCCTGAGGTCTAAATCAGTAGAGATGAATTTATGGGCCACCCACAGCTGGTTTGGCTGCCATGTCCAAGCTAGACTTGCCCACACTCAATTGAGGGACATTTGCACTCATATTCTGCTCCCTTTCTGTGGTGCCATTCCCCTACTAATTGTGAGGGGGAGGGTGGTTATCTGGAATACTGCTTTAAATACTAAACTGTGAGAAGTAGGTTTGAAGAAGAAGAATGGCATACCCAGAGGGGGAGTGGGATGTGATCTTGAACATATGGTACTCGGAAAAGTGGGACTTCTTCCCCCCCCCACACACACACAAAAGATTGAAAAGCCCGCTCATTCCCCATAAGGCCATTCACCATTCTTTCTGTGAATTTGTGTCATCTAGTTCTGTGAGGTACACATTACAACTCTACTATTCAGTGTGCTCTCTAAAGTGTTTAAGCAGGTACATGCCTTCCCTTGTGCTTGCTGCAGAAACGTGCATCAAAGAGCTGGAACTGGCCCTGTTGCCCAGACTTGTTTCTACAGCGTGTATGGAATTGAAATGATGAAAATGTGCTTCAAATGTCATGGTTTTGACAGATCTACAGTGTGGGCCTGTAACGTGTAGCCCTTAAAATCATGATATATGAAGTAGTTCTCGGCGTAGAACGTTACCAAGGCCTGCCTATGAATAAAGTAATGTGAGACAGCATTTGATATACAATCGGCTTCATCAGCATTTGGCAGGAGTAGAAGATATCGTTAAGGAGCTGCCATCAACTTAATCCTATGTCTGCTGCATTTTTTTTACTTCTCTGCAATTGTTCCCAGTAATGTCTAATAATGGTTCTTTTGTGTAATCTGTCACTAGTGCATCAATCATTCAAATGGAAGCTAGAAAGAGCTGAGGATTTTTGTTTAAATTAGGGGTGTAATCATACGGCCTGCCTCGATTGTGGTTAAGTGCTGTGCTTGAAATCGCTTCATCCTTCTAAAAGCCGAAAACAAAATGTGTGAGGGTTTTTTGTTTACATTTGAATATTTTTATTATATTTTGTGTGTGTTAAAGGTTGTGGCAAGTGAAGATTTTGTGTACATGAAGAACATGGCCTTTGAAAAGTAGGCAGTTGAGAAATATAGAAAGGGAAAAAATTAACTAGTAGTATCACCAGAGGCAGAGATTGTAAAGCCCAGTTACCTTGCAGTAGGAAAAGGGGTTGTGGAGTAACCTGAAATTACTAAAATGAATTCTGAGAATCTGGGATAGAGATAATTCTGTTGCATGTTGCTGCATTCCGCAGGACGTTTCACACACAAGGTTCATTAAAATGCCAAAATTATTATAACTCACTTCACCTGAAGTTTGACTTGGAAACTTGTTTGAAAAGGATTTGTTTAGAGAGAGACATCTATTTTTAGGCTGAGAAGTACAGGGGATGAGTTCATAGGAATAGAATCCAAGACAATAATAACAATCCAAGACAATAATAAAACAATCGTCTTGGACAATAATTCAAGACAATAATGAAAAATAATCTCTTCTCTAGCTTTCTCTGCAGGTTCTTCAACAGTGTGTGTGCCTGCGTGTGCGTACTGAATTTTAGCCTCAGGTGACTAATAATTACGTCACTGTGGCTATTGCAAATCTAAATATCTGTACCTTCTCCATGCGGTGCGGCAGCCTGAAGCTGGAAGTAACTGACATGGTGTGATGATGTCATCACACCATGTCAATTACTTCCAGGTTGCAGAGCTCTGCAACCTGGAACTGTTTGCTCAGCTCCGAGCAGAGCGAAGCAGGGGGCGGCTAGAAGGGGTGACACCTCCTTGGCTGCCTTCAGCTCTGTTTGGCCGGCTCTGCCTGCGAGCTCAAAGCGCGAGTCAGAAGCAACTCGTGCAGCTTTGGCTCGTGGGTGGAGCCGCTGAGCAGAGCCAAAGGCAGCTAAGGGGGTGTCATCCCTTCGCTTCATCTTTTTTTGCAGCTCTGCCTGTGAGCCAAAGCTGTGCGAGTCTCTTCTGACTCGCGCCTTCAGCTTGCAGGACACAGGCGAGCCAGCGCAGGGCAGCGGAGCAGCACGTGTCACCTTCCCAGCATGTCACTGAGTGCGGCCCGCACTCCCAGCACTAGTAACAGGACGCCCATGTATCTGAATTAACACTGATAAATTCCAGTTTCCTATGGATAGGACAGTGCATTTGCATAGCTTCATGTACAGCATATTCTATGCAAATGTAAACGTTCTGATAGAGCAAACTGGTTTTCCAGATCTGAACTTTTGGGTTTTCATATTCTCTTCTTAAAAGAGTAATCGAAGAGTGATACAAGAACAGGATCTCTGTGAAATAAAGGCTTGATAGTGTGAAGGGTGGTGAGTACTTTGGCCCAGATCCAGAAAAGCAATTAAGCAGATTAACTATCTCATCCACAGTTATAGGACTGCTTTTTGTATCTAAACTAAGCAGATATTTAAATTCCTGGTGAGTCCTAAAATACGGTGACAGTAAAAGCCACTTTCACGTATATTCATAGGTAGCTGGGCTGTGGAATGATTGCACAGTGGAGTGTAGGTGTGTTCTGGTGAAACTAGGAGAATGCATTTCATTTGTGAGAGTCATGTTATGGCATTGCCTGTAGCTGGGTTCAGGTTCCAGGTGATGGTGTAAGCAAAAAGTGTAGGATACAGATTCTTGCATAGGAAACTCTTACTGTTTCTTCTTTGCAACAGCCTCTCTACTCTCAACTCCCTCATTCAAATCCCTGCTCAGTTAAGAAGCTCAGTGGGGACACTTGGGTCAATTTGATGTCTCTCAGTTTGACCTATTATTTAAAAGAATATGAACAGAGAGTGTTACAAGGTTTTGGAATTTAGACTAGAAAGTGAAGCTGTGGTCATCCAAGCAATCATGACCACCCCAAACCTTTACTTGTGAGAGGGGATGTTTTAGTGGTAGGGCATACCTGCATAATGTCTTTACTCTCTAACTTTACCTGCATAATGTCTCGGGCTCAGTCCTTTGCATCTCCAGCAAAGGACTGGATCTCGGGTAATACAGCTAAGAGAGACTTGGGCCTAAGATCTTGGGCAAAGCTTAGTTCTTGCTGCCAATCAGAGCAGACAGTACCAAGGTAGGTAGATGACATTAACAGCCCAATCCTGTGTAGGTCTACCGCAGCGTGCAAAAGCACGCTGCGCCCGAATCCTGGCCTGGATCGGGCCAGCGCCAGCGGAGCTGGTGCACATCTCGGGAGACAGGGACATTCATCCCTTTCCCCTGGGGAGAGCCCCAGCAGCCCTTATGGGCCTCCTTGGATGTCCGCCGGCAAAATGGCCAGTGCAAATCTGGGGAGGCCATGTAAGTCCGGCCAGGCCCGGGACGGGGCTTAGGATATTGATGGAGTACGCTGCCAATATCTCTGCCCCTCTCCCGGGCCCAGCGGCCCAACCCGGAGCCCCCCCACACACCCTCCCCGCATCCCTGCTCCAACCAGCGCACGACTTATCTGCGTTCGCCAGCACTGAACCTGGCCCCAGGCAGAGTGAGTGGTGCTGGCCTCTCTATCAGCACCGCTTACTCACAGGGTGTCAAATGTGCCTTGTGGCACATTTATGACTGCCGGCACCAGCAGAGCCATTGCTCCGCCAGCGCATTGTTAAGCAGGATTGTGCTGTAAGGTTGCTTTGTATGTTCATAGCTCTTGCAATGAGTCTGACTGCTTGTGTATGACAACGACAACACTTGATATCTTTTTGTGTGTGTGGCTTTTTGAAATCATGCATACAGAAGAACTACTCTAATTTTACCTGCCTCTGAAGAAGTCCAAATCCAAGGAGGAGTCAGTTCTAAAACTAAAATTGGAATAAACTTGTTTTTGATGAAGTAGGTAGAAACACATCGGCCTGGTTCAGCTGCAGTGGAAGACCATGGTTTTCTGCTATGAAAACGAACCTTCAAGAGTTGCAGGTTTGCATGCATGCTCCCCCTCCTCTTTACACACATGAGAAGGAGTTTTTAAATCTCCTTCACCCATGTGGGAGAGGGAAGGGGGAAATGCACAAAACTGTGGCTCTTTGTGGCTTGTTCTCAACAGTGGGAAATGATGGTTTCCTGTTATGCCTGAACCAAGCCATTGTGATCCCTTGAGAGAAAGAACTTGTTTTGTAGAACAACTGTAGCAAAAATAAGCAAATGTGTACTAATATGTATCAAGATCATATACTGTAAGCCATTCCTGTCTCTCCGTGTTAATTGTGTTTAGTACTAGTTGTCACTGCATTTTCTTGGCTTTTCAAAATATTAATGGCGATCAAGTATGAGGATTTTTCTTAGACCAAAAAACTTTCAGCACACCACCTTATATTCTCAAAGATAAAGCAAAATCACAGAACAAACTTGCTGTGAACCCTGCTCAAAACCTAGGGATCTGTTACTTTCTGAACAGTGCTTTCCTGCTGAACTCTAGTTGTGTAGTGTTTAGAAATCTCTGGTGTTTACAGATTTAATGATTTTGATCTACATAATCTTCATTAATTGGGATTTATTTTTGTCTCGTAGGTAAAAGTATGGATGAAGTTAAAAAGCTGCTGCTTCTGGTATTGGGTTGTGCTGTTCAGGTAAGTGTACTATTGATTTACAATAGGAGCTACAGTTTGCGTTATTACTAGTGAACTGAAAAAATTAATTAGCTATACTAATTGCATTATTGCTATACTAATATGCATTAACAAATGACCCTGAAGCAGCATTGTCCCAGAGAGCTGGAATCTAAATCAAGTAGTATGCTACTCAAAAATACATCCCTAAAATGACCAAATGCTGCCAATGTTGGTTCGCCATGTATTCACTCTTATAGCAGTTGATGACTGATAGTATGCTGCCATAACCATCACCACCCCCAAAATGTGAATTACATTGATGGTGTATAATCAGTAGCATGACCATCTCTTTCTTTGGTCAGAACATGCATCTTGATGCTAACCTGTGAGAGGAGTGAGAGAGTTTGAGATTGTGATTGATTCTGATCCCCTACCCTTCTGGACTTTGGACAGAAATTGAGACAATTTTGTGACATCAATCAAGAATAGGATAGGAGCAAAGTAGATTAGAGAAATTTCCCTGAAGTGCCACAATTCAGAGTGTGAAGGCTGGTGTGTTAGTCTAGGGCAGCAGGGAGAGCACAACTTAACCCTTTCATCGGCCTATGGAACTATGTTTGGGAGGCAGGACAGGGAGTTAGTATGTTCTGCCCTAGCTGCACTTTCATTTTTTCCTACAATGGACAGGAAGTTTAAATGGAAATATGCTTCCCTCTCCGTAGTTATGTTCCCCAAGTGGGCGATCATCAGTGTTGATGGCTAATGGTACAGTAGATCTTCACATTTTTTATTCTTGTGTAATAGCAAGCTATATAGAGATGTTTCCCACCCTGTCTCCTGTATTTTTGCCTGCTCAGGGACAGGAATTGAAGAAAATGCAAAATGCTTGGCAGTGTATCCAAGTTTGATGCCACTGCCTTGGTGCAGTCTTCTGCCTAGCCTTGTGGCTTGGCAAAGATACAATACTATACAGATCATTTTTATGGAAAGAGAGGCATCTGAATGCCTTGTCAGAAAGACAATGTATATAAATGTGCACAAAAATGTACACCAGCCCATTTAAAAACATTTATTGAGATATCCACAGAACATTGCCGCAGATGCCAGAGACAAAGGGATTTAGGAAATCTCTGTACAACATCCAGTTCTTCTCATTCGCCGCCGCTGCCTCCACTTATTCAGGAGGTTGTGTTCAGAACCTCTTTCCCGGTCTCCTTCAGTGTTCGATGAGTCAGCTGACTAAGTGAGCTGTAGCCCATGACAGCCTTTATGCTGCAATAAATGTGTTACTCTGTAAGGTGCAATAGAAGTCTTGTTGTTTCCACTTCAACAGCGCGTAAACATTGAAGGAACACCAAAGGGGGGAAACACTAGCTGGCTGTTCGTATTTATATAGCTACAGTGTGAAGAAGGTCTTTGCCCTTCTTGCTTCTCTTTCCGATGAGAAGCAAGAAGCAAAGATCTGCCATCCACGCCTCAATGGAACCTGGTACATGAGGTGGCAGTGTGGACATTTTTGTCCATGTTACATTCCCTGTGTGAGCCAATGCACAGAATGTGTGCAGGTGTTGATTTTGCTCTGCAACTAGCAGACTAACTTGACCTTCGCCCAGTTTGTGTTTGAGCCAGTGGCTATGATAAACACTGTTAAAATAGCACAATCAGAAATACTGTACGTATATGTAATAATTTTCTTAATAAACGTGTGTGTGTGTGTGTGTGTGTTCCTCCAACCACTTAGGAGGTAGAAGATTAGGGTACAAATAAAACTGGACGGGGGGAGAGGAAAAGAGAGGAAGCCTCAGAGCCTAATCACGCTAGTTCAAAGACTTTTGATTCCATTGTCCCCTTTTTAAAGAGGCTTTTATTTTGTGAAGCTGTTGATGAATAGAATTTGATGTAGAGTCTTCTGACGGTGTAATGCAATATTAAACCACACACATGCTAACATGCCTTATGTTCATGGCAATTAACCAGATAAAAGAACCAATGTTCTGTACATCAAAACTGTGCATCTGGGATTCCACTTGAGGCTCATGCAAGAAACAAGAAGCATTGCTGACTGGTCTAGGCTTACAGTCTAATTTGACCTTGTTTCTACTGTGCCTGACTAATGTTCTTGACGTGCCTTAAGACACTCAGTCCTGCTTGGCTGTGTCAAGTCAATTATGTCAGGATAACACATTTGGTCTTGATGCTTGCTAATTTTGAACACAAGTCTAACACATCTAATTTGCACAGAATCCCCTATTCCTATGTTAACAGCTTTTGTTGCCCTTATTTGAAATTGACTGTACATTTGATCTGTTACACACAGATCAGGCCTGGGAGAGGGAGGGACCAGCGTCCATGTTGGACGCCATATCCTATCCTCCCAGGCCACGGGCTCCAACATGGGGCTGCTTGATTCTCCGCCAGCTATAGAGCTGGCGGTGAACCAAGTAGTCCCATTGCGGCAGCTGGAGGTTTACCCTGGGTAAGCAGGCAAATGCCCGCTTAACCCGAGTAGACCTCCAGCCTTTCCCTTCTCTGGATAGAATTCAGCGTGGGCCATGCGACCCACACTGAATTTCCTACGCCAGGGGAGAATAGGATTGGGCTGCCCGTATAAGACTGACAGCCCAATCCATACTAAAGATTGGTTGCCAGAGTCGGCGACTCACCCAGCGCCCTGGTTGACCTCTGGAATGGGGAAATGACCAGGGCTCTGGATCTGATCGCTCCTGAGCGTCCTCGACCAAGCCGCAGAGTCAGAGCGGCTCCTTGGTTTACTGAGGAGCTGCGGACGATGAAGCGGCAAGGTAGATGTCTAGAGCGACGGTGGCGGAAAACTTGTGCCGACTCTGACCGGGCACGGGCTAGAGCTCACTTCAGAGCCTATTCCGTGGCGGTGGCGGCAGCTAAGAAGGCTTTCTTTTCTGCTGGCATCGCGTCTGCGGAGAACCGTCCAGCTGAGCTTTTCCGTGTGGTTCGGGGCCTGCTCCATCTGGCCCCCCCAGTAGATGGGGTGGAACACACGGTGGCTCGCTGTGATGAGTTTGCAAAGCACTTCGTGGACAAAGTCGATCGGATTCGGCATGACTTGGACGCCGCGTTAGCAGTATCTAAGGATGTCCCTGAGGCACCTGTCTGTTCTCCTTCCTGGGATTCTTTTCAGCTTGTAGAACCTGAGGATGTGGACAGGATTCTTTGGAGTGTGAGACCGTCCGCTTGCCCGCTTGACCCTTGTCCGGCATGGCTGATTAGAGCTGCCCGGGCGGGGCTGGCTGAGTGGACGGGGAGGGTGGTAAATTCATCTCTGAGGGAGGGGGTGCTGCCGCTGTCTCTGAAGCAGGCGGTGGTGCGTCCCCTCCTGAAGAAACCCTCCCTGGATCCCACTATTCTGAACAACTTCCGGCCAGTCTCAAATATCCCGTTTCTGGGCAAGGTGATCGAGCGGGTAGTGGCGTCTCAGCTCCAGAGAGTCTTGGAGGAAGCTGATTATCTGGATCCATTCCAGTCTGGCTTCAGGCAGGGGTTCGGGACAGAGACGGCCTTGGTCGCCTTGGTGGATGACCTGCGCCGGGGACTGGACAGGGGGAGTGCGTCCCTGTTGGTCCTGCTGGACCTCTTGGCGGCTTTTGACACCATTGACCATGGTGTCCTCCTGGGTCGTTTGGCTGGGTTGGGGCTTGGAGGCACCGTTCTGAGGTGGTTCCGCTCCTTCCTGGCTGATAGATCCCAGAAGGTGGTGCTGGGGGATGCTTGTTCGGCACCCTTGCCCTTGAGGTGTGGGGTGCCACAAGGGTCAATTCTATCCCCCATGCTGTTTAACATCTATATGAAGCCGCTGGGAGAGGTCATCCGGGGGTTTGGGGTAGGGTGTCATCAGTATGCGGATGACACCCAGCTCTTTCTCTCCTTTCCACCTGACTCCAAGGGGGCGGTCGATGTCCTGAATCGTTGTCTGGAGGCAGTTGGGAGCTGGATGGGGGCAAACAAGCTGAAATTAAATCCTGATAAGACAGAGGTTCTTCTGGTCCAGAAGTCTACGACTCAGGTACTGGATCATCGTCCTGCTCTGAATGGGGTTGTACTCCCTTTGAAGGAGCAGGTCCGCAGCTTGGGGGTTCTCCTGGATGCGCAGCTGCTCCTGGATTCCCAGGTAGCAGCTGTGGCCAGGGGGGCTTTTGCCCAGCTTCGGCTGGTGCGCCAGCTGCGACCGTACTTGGATCGTGCAGACCTGGCCACAGTGACCCATGCCCTAGTGACATCTAGACTAGATTACTGTAATGCGCTCTACGTGGGGCTGCCTTTGAAGACTGTTCGGAAACTGCAACTAGTGCAGAATGCGGCGGCCCGGGTGGTTGCCGGGGCTTGTCGGTTCGACTCAGTCGGACCGTTGCTTCGGCGGCTACACTGGCTACCGGTTCGTTTCCGGGCACAATTCAAAGTGCTAGTTTTGACTTTTAAAGCCCTTAACAGCTCAGGTCCAGGGTATTTGAGGGACCGCCTCCTTCCCTACAATCCGACCCGTACTCTGAGGTCATCAGGGGGGGCCCTGTTGACCGTGCCGCCATTGGCGGAAGTGAGGGGGATGGCGGCGCGGAGTATGGCCTTCTCGGCGGTGGCGCCCCAATTGTGGAATTCCCTCCCCTTGGAACTAAGAACGACTCCCTCTTTAGAGGCTTTTCGGCGGGGCCTTAAGACGTTTTTATTCAGGACTGCTTTTAATGTCTGACACGGTGGGCTGACTTTTTAACAAATGGTTATATATGTAAATGCTGGTGACCCATTGGGGTTGTTTTTAATCTCAAGTGTTTTTAATTATTTTAATGTGTTTAATTGTTTTAAAGTTGTTTATGTATTTTAATATGTTGTAAGCCGCCTTGAGTGCCTTCGGGAGAAAGGCGGGCTACAAATTCTTTAAATAAATAAATAAATAAAGCCTCCGGCGCCGGAACAAGTGTTCCGGCGCCGGAAGCAGTCGTGAATGTGCTGTAAAGCACGTTTGCGACTACTTTCGAGCAGGGAAGGCTGACGCAGAAGCCGGCCTTCCCTGCTCCGACGACGGAGCTCCCGCTGGCTACCGGGCCCAGATAAGACAGGATCCAGTGGGCGGGGGAGGGGCGGATCGCCGGGTGGGGGAGGGTGGCCATTAGTCCCGACGACCCGGGAGTGGGTGGGGGGCGGCCTTCGGCCAAATCCTGACCCTCGCCGGGCGCCAGAGCCTTTACACGGCCTCCTCTACTTACGCCTGCGAAATAACTGGCGGAAATCCGAGGAGGCAGATAGGGCCTGGTCCCGGTTACACTCGGGGAAGGTGACGAGTGTTCCCTTCCCCGTGTAGACCTCCCACCCGGCAGCCACACTGGCTGCCGGTGCACAGGATCCGGCGGGCGGCCATGGGCTACCGGCCGGATCCTAGGCAGGATTGCGCTGTCAATTTGGTGTCTATGTCTCTTGTGGTGGTGTATGTATGACATTAAATGAATATTGACAATCCCAGGCATATTTTGGTGAATGTCCAAAAATGAATCTCTCTCTCTCCCCCCCCCCCCCCCACTTTCTGGAACTACACCAGCAACTGCTGGCACTAGCATTTACATGGCTGTCAAAGCTGAGAATCTCATGATTTTCAGACCTTCACAAAATCCATCTGGTCAGAATTCAGTGTATGCATATGAAATCAATATTAACAATAATTTGAGTGTTCACAGTTGTGTATATCACGCATTAGAAAAACTATTCACACAGCATAGGAGATCTGAAGCAAACAGATTCTGATAGCATGCTGCAGACTTGGTATCTTGGATAGTTGCAAATATTGTACTGTATGAATATTCTGAAAAGATGGTGTTTAGTGGTGTGAATGTGGCTTGCTCCTTCTCTTCCCCCATTTTTACACAGCTCCTTTTGTTTTTCTAACTGACATTCAGCGTAGATGAAAAATGCAATCTGGTGCCCAATAAACATTTATAGTAGTGATGTGCCTTTTGTTGTTGTTCGTTAGTGTGAAAGAAAAGAAGAATTCATTGAAAGGATAAAACAGCTTGATATTGAAACTCAGGCTGGGATTGTTTCACACATTCAAGAGGTAGGATTTTCAACTCTTTGAGCCTTTTCTCTCATATTCCTTCCTATGTTCTTTACATCCTGTGACGTGTGTTGTCCACTACATGAGTGCAGGTTGTATTTGCATCGTGGGATTTGTGATGAATGTTCTTGATTCATTAATGATTTGTATGTTCTGTTTATGTTAGGGCCATACACAGAAAAAGAGGGGAAAGGAGAGCTCACAATATGAAACAAAAAAAATGTGCGGCGTAACCAGTGGTGTCATTACGGGTAGTGCACCTGGTGTGGAAATCCGGAAGTGACATCACTAGGGGGACTGGTGTCACCCCAGAAGTTATACCGTGATGACATCATCACATCCATGCAACTTCCAGGTTCCTAACTTGACCTGAAGCAGGTCAAAAAGGCCACTTGGTGACACCCCTAAGGCGGAGGGTGTCGCCCTTCCCTGACCACCGCGTCGCTCAGGGCCAAGTTGACTTTGGGCCAAGTTGCCTCAATTTCTCGTCTTGCGAGTCGAAGACAAACTGAGACAACTCGGCCCGAAGCATAGTCTCACTCGCCAGTCGCACCGACCCAGAACAGAAGTTTAGGACTCAGCTGGGTGCTTGTGCCACCGCGGCCTCACCCGTGGAAATCCTCTCCTTTTGCTCTGGCTCTTGTTCTGCCAATTGGAGCACAGCCAGAATGGAAGGCTCATGTTCTTAAACTTTAGGAGGCCTCAGAAACGGTAAAGTGCTTTGCGACGGCATACCAGTTGCCAGAAGGAGTGCCGCAGACCGGAATATGTAGGATCCACGCCAAGTGGCCTGGAGGCAGAATGGGGTGGGAGTGGGCGGATCTGGCCCAAGAGGGGCAGGATTGGCGGCTGCCACGTACCGCATCCTTTCTCCCTTTTTGGGCCCGACCTGCCAACATGGGTTGGTTTGGACTTCCCGCTAGTGATTTAGCAGACGCAGGTCCATATAGACCTGTTGCCAGAGCTGGGGCTTTCCCTGGGACAAGGTGAGGAGAGCTCCAGCCCATGAAATTCCCCGAGCAGGATGCAGTGCAACCTGCACTGGCACCGCTGCACAGGAATTTACGATGGATTGGGCTGCTAGGCTGTTACCATTTGAAATTTTTCTGGCCTGCCTGAGAGTTAGTGAAACCAACATTTCAAATTCAGAGAGAATAATTCAGAAAAGCAAAACTCATTCAGCAAAGTGAAATAGCAAGAGCTCCTGTTGGTAGAGGCAAATGTAAAATTAGTTACAACAGAAATTAATGTGTTTTGGGATGTGTCTTTCCTAGCCGACAATCCTAAGCATACTTGCTAGGAAGGACCCCTTTAAGCTCAGTGCTTTTGAGGTAGCGCATGTAGGGTGAATTTATGGGTGGGGTACACAGTGATGGACTGCAGATCTTTGGGTTCAGAGCCCCAACATAGCAAAGACCAACTTTGTTTTTCTCGCTGTCAAGTAACATGAAAAACCTACCAGCAAAAAATTAAAAAGATGCATCTTCTTTCCCTCCCTTTGCTCCTTCTTGATTGCAGGTTACCCATAACCAGGAAAATGTGTTTGACTTGCAATGGCTAGAGCTGCCAGACATGGCTCCAGAAGAGCTTGAGTCCCTCTCCAGAAATATGGTCTTCCACCTCAAGAGGCTGATTGATGAGAGAGATGAGGGCACGGAAGTATGGATAATACGTCTGGGTTTTTTTTTCTATACAGTACTGTTAGTTTGAATTATCAGCATGGACTTTCATTCTCTACTGATAGTTCGCTGATTTTCTCTATCAAATATTAGCAAATCGGTGGTGTTTTCTGTTAGTGTTTTGTCTCCCTTTATCTTTTTTTGCATAATATTAATTAGATAGTGTCAGTCTTTCCATGTGTATACAGTGGGCCCTCTGCATCCGCGGTCTTGGCATCCACGGATTTGACTGACCACAGATTGGTTGGTCAAAAATTTTTTTGCATACAATTTATTTTTAAAAATTCACACACCATGTCTCAGCCACCTCCTTTGCCTTGCGTGTGCATCACGTCCCCTGAGGTGCAGCCCTAAAGCCCACAAAGATGGCTGCACACATTGTACAGGCGCAGAAACAGCCCTTGGAGCCATAAAAGGTGTCTCATTCACATCGCGCACATTGCGCAGTCTCCGTTGCAGCCCCGGAAGCCATGAAGTTGCCATCAAGTTGCAGTCCAAAAGCCCTGATGCACATCCCAAAAAATGCTTTTAAAAATGTTAAGTTAAAAAGCACAAAGTTTTTTAAACAGCAGAGTTTCGAACCGAAACGTTCACACACAGCACTTCCTTGCGCAGTTGCAGCCCCAAAGCCCTCAAAGATGGGCCCGTTACACTGGTTCAGTAAACCAAAGCATTCCTGCCCACCGTTTCACAGTTCCCCTCCTCCCCCCATTTCACTGATCTCTCTCTCTCTCACCTTGTTAGTGTCTCGTGTGTTCCCACCCAGGCAGAATAAATTCTGAAAGAATGGCTCCTAAAAAGCCAGTAAGTGCTGAAAGCAGCCCCTCAAAGTCTAAGAGGGAGCATAAAATGCTGTCTTTGAGTGAGAAAATAGAAATCTTGGATCTTTGGAAAAGTGGCATGTCATTTGCCAAGGTGGTGTGCAAGGTTGGGAAGAACACAATGTTCCAGGAGAATTGGCATCGGCTGATACCAAAGCAGCACCAGAGTTCCCAGAAGAGTTCAGGAGAGCCATAGTACAGAAGGGCCTACCTTCCAGAGCAAGTTTTTAATTGTGATGAGATGGGCTTGTTCTGGAAGTAGATGCCTAGTCGCACCTACATCCTTAGGAGTGCCAAGCAGCAGTCCCTGCGGTTCAAGGCATAGCAAGATCGCCTTACTCTGGTGCTATGTGGTCATGCAGCAGATTGCATGATCAAGCCACCGTCTGCTGAGCAAACAATCCCCAGGCCCTTAAGAACAAAAATTAGAATGACTTCTCCGTGTTCTGACAGCACAACAAGAAGACTTGGGCGACAGCCACCTTGTGCCTGGAATGGTTCCACAAGTGCTTTATTCCTGAAGTGAAGAGATGCCTCGAACAGAAGGGGCTGCCATTCAAGGTCCTCCTCGTTCTTGACAATGCTCCCGGCCATGCCCACTCTCTCTGCTTTGCTGATGAGAACGTGGAAGTGTATTCTTGCCACCGAACACTCACTACTGCAGCCACTTAATCAAGGCGTCATCAAGTGCATTAAGGCGAATTACACCTGCCTCACCTTTGGGAGGATTCGTGCTTCCCTTGATGCTAACCCTGACTGCAGCCACCTGAATTTATGGAAGAGCTTCACAATTGTGGATGCAATTGTGCTTGTTGCAGAGGCTGTTGATGCCCTAAAGCCTGGTCCATGCATGCTGGAAGCCACACGGACTGAGGTAGTCAATCATTTTAGGGGTTTCCTCGCTATTGATGAGATCAGGGAAATCATGGATGTTGCCAGGGACGTTGGTGGGGAAGGCTTCTCTGACATGATTGAGGAAGTCGTCGAGAAGCACATAGAACAGCATAGCGAAACCCTTACCAATGAGGAACTTGCAGATCTGCTGAACCTCTCAGATGATGATGCAGAAGATTTGGAGGGTGCAGAGCCACAATTTGGATGAAAAATTTGCAGCAGTTTTTCAACAGGATATGATCCTCAAGTACGATCCTTCAATGGAACAAAGCCTCTGTGTCACCCAAGGTATAACAACATGCCTGCAACCACTACAGGACTTTGATGACGCAAAGAAAAGGAGGAGGCAGCTCCCTATAACGATGTTTCTAACTAAAGTTCGACCTGCAATTGTGAAACCTGGACCTTCGATGCACTCAACTTCCACAGATCCTGAGCCCTGAACTTCCACAGATGCTGACATTAGTTTCATTGATCCTCCTCAAAAGTGTCTGCACTTGGAGGAATAGAAACTCCATGTTCAGTGGCAAGACACACATGTAAGGTTTCAGCTCATTGTGAGCATTCCAGGGTTATCAGAGTGGGCACTGAGTGCCAAGTCAGCCCCTGCTGGGATGTGGCAAGGAGAGTTGCATGGTTTGGGATGGGTGGGTGGGGGAAACAATAAGGGGAATAGGAGTAGTAGTGGAGATGGACAATGGCAAAGACAGTCTTCTATCACCAGGAGCAACCATTTTAACCACTGTTAAAAGCAATGACAAAAGATTGACGTTTTTCTCTGCTCTATCAAGCCCCATGATCCCTGGTGGGAAAAGACACTCTGCATGTTGTTTGCCGTTGGAGTGTGGTCCTTCCAGACTCTCCTACATCAGTGACAGCCCAATACCAGCTACCCCTTCCCCAAAGCAGGACTTTCTTTTTTGAGGAGAATAGAATTGACAAGGAGTGAATTGCAGCCATGGAGGCAGGGTACAAGCCCCAATTTGAGTGGGTCCCTGCTGAAGTATTTGATGAATCAGCCTTGAATTATAGCTGTCATGGTTGAATAGGGAAGGCTCCCATCTGGAGGCCCCTTTTTCAAATGCTTATCCCTTTCCTTAGCAACCGTCCAGTCCAGAATTCTACTGTTTCAGTGTGTGCAATGCAGAATGTTCTAGCTTGTTGGCCACCCACCACCTTTTCCTGTCCTGTCTGCACTCTTAGGGTTCAAAAGCCTTTGATCTGGACTTCAGCAACTGGAGAACCTTTCCTCCTCATCCTTTCCAGAACATCTCGCCCTGGAGGCCCACTTGGATGGAATGGCAGCAGACCTATCTCTTTAAATGTGGGTCTTCCCCAGTCACATATGAAGCTGCAGCGGGGAGGACCGACTTAAAGAGCAAAGGGGGCAAGTGGGTGAGGTGCACTAAGCCCTCTCTCGACTAAACTCCCTGCGGCCCCTCCCCCAGGCACTTTTGTCCCTTTTGGGCTCATTTCTGGTGTTGCAAAATTGGCTAAGAGAAAAGCGTCGGGGGGTCAGTCGCACTCCTCACCCTCTGCTTCTTTTGCTCTTGAAATTAGGTTTCCCCATGTGATTGTGGCAGACCTATGTTTAGAGAGAGAAGTCTCCTGTTCTTGCATTTCATTTCAACCTTGGGTGAGGGAAAAGTAGGAATTTCTCCGCTTGCAGCATAGTGTATTAGCACTGATGTGGAAGTGTAGAAAGCACTGCCTGAAAAGGAGACCATACAAGTGGAGTACATTGTAAGCTGCATCTAAAGTCCAGTTTTCGTCTACCGTAAATGTCCTTATAAGGAAGTATCATATTCTTGTAGCTGAGCTGGAACAATGGAAAGAAAAATATCAGGCATGTGTATTTCCTAATATCTCAGGCCAAGAATAGGTCTCTTGCACTCAGCCTGAAGACTTGTAATGTTACCATCTTTCTTGAAGTGCCCCCCCCCCCAGCAGACATTTCAAACTTTACAAGACTCTAGAAAGTATTTTTATGTAGGATTTGGCATTCATGGTCTCTGAGGAACATCATGTATGATGATTGCACATGTGTTCACTTAAGTGCTGCCACGTACAATACATAAGCACATTGAAACAGTTGTGATGATTGCTTGCGCCTTCCTAGCAAATGTATGATCGCACATGCCATTTAGTAATGTTTGAAATGCCTTTAAGCTGGGTTGTATAGGAGGTGCCAGCTCTTTTGTGCTGTCTGAAACTCAGGTCAGTTTCTGGCCAAAAGAAGAGGTTGGATCTATGCAGGACCTGAGTCCTGGTACCTATAGCAACTTGCCACTAGTTTCAAAATCTTTCAGTTGATGAACTCTTTTCATAACTGTAGCAGTGTAGTTGTATTATTTTATGTTAGCCACCTTGGGGATCCTTCTGCATCAAAATGCAAGCTAGGAATCAAATAAATATAGGATGTTGTTCGTTTCCTTTTGAAAAGGGAAGTAAATAAGCCTAAGGACATAAAACTGTCCTGAAAGCACATTCTTTGCCTGTTTATGCTCTCCACTTCCTCCCTCCCCTCCTTATAATGCCTTTGACAAATTTTAGATGGTAAGCTCCTCGGATTAGGGACCTATTTCTCTCTTGTAAGTCTGTGAAGCACCATACATATGGACATTGCTAAGTTAATAACAATAAAGCACCTTCAACCATACAAGACATTTTTTTACTTCACTTCAAGGTTGCTTTATGTGCTTGTCAATAAAATTTCTATGCCAAAATAGTCTGTATATAACCCATGATGTTTTTTGTAAAGCTATCTGAGGTTATTTTATAAATGGCACTAGAGAAGATTCTGTGCTTGTATCACTTTGGTTTAGGTTTTGCTGTTGTGTTTTCCAGTTAATTGTAGATCTCACTCAGGAGAGAGATTATTTGCAATCCCAACAACCACCGAGTCCTGTAAAAAACTCAAGCCCAGCCTCTTCTCCTAGCCCAGCCAGCCGCCTCTCCAATGAGGACAAACAGCATCTGTCTGTGGAGCTTGCAGACACAAAGGCTAAACTAAGGAGGATCAGGCAAGAGCTGTAAGTACTGGCACTAAACCTCTAGTACTACTAGAGAATGAATGCCTCTTTGTGCCTTTTTATGCCTGCATTTTGTGTAGTTTTCACTTCAAAATGTTGTTCCTTTATTGATAGTGCTGTATTCAGTCATGATACAGGATTGGGCACTCTGTTATTTCAGGGAAGAAGACAGGGAATCCCTGTCATGTCTCTCTCCATAGATGTGTGTACATGTGTGAATGGCTTTCAGTGTTGCTACTACTTAAAATGTATATAAACAGAGAAGACAGAAAATGACAGAACATGCACACTTTGCAATACGGTGGACCACCGCTATCCGCGGATCCAGCATCTGTGGATTTGTCTCAATGGGGACACGAGGGTCACTGTAAAAACCTGAAAAAAGGTTAAAAATAGAATTCTTTACCGTTTTTGGCTGGCAAACTGCTCCATTTGCAGGGCTGAAGAGAGTGAAATCACGCTCCTACAGCCTCTTCTGGGTCACTCGACTTCCCCCCTCTTCCCTAAGGTTGCCCCAGAATGCATTGGGGCGAACCTAGAGAAGGGAGGGGGGAAGTCGAGTGACCCAGAAGAGGCTGTAGGAGTGTGATTTCACTCTCTACAGACCTGCAAACGGAGTGGTTTGCCCATCAAAAGGTAAAGAACACTATTTTTTTCTTCAGGTTTTTACAGTGACCCCTGTATCCACGTTAAAGCGATTTTGCTTTAAACAGATTTCAGTTTCCGCCCGGGGGGGACACGGAGTCCAGAATGGAACCCCCGCGGATACAGAGGTCCAACTTTATGCACCTGGTTGCATATGGATGAATGGTGGGGAAGATTTTCTCTCCATGTGTTTCAGAGTGCACCTCCACATTTCCCTCAGCACGGGGCTACTGTCATAAAGGGTATACCCAGCTCAAGACCTTTCCCTTCCCCCTAATTAATATAACTTACCCCCTCTTACAATGTATGATACCAGCCGTGGTAGGGATATGAATATAAGTTACAAAAGAAATCACTTTTTAAAGAACAGTTGGATTCGCCTTCTCTATGGCAATGTGTTGCTTGCAATGTGGTGCTTAGCATCAAGAAAATGTGGAGGCAAAGACATGTATCTTGCTAGTATGTTCCTAATGCAGTGATGTTCTCAGGGGGTTGGCATTGGAAGTTTCTAATCAGCTTACATGAAATTCTTAGGGAAGAAAAATCAGAGCAACTTGTTGACACTAGACATGAAGTAGATCAGCTAGTCCTGGAACTGCAAAAAATAAAGCAAGAGGTAAGAAGACCTATTAAATGTATGTTGAAAGAAGATTCACAGTGACTTAAGATTCTTTGGCCACCTTTATAATGTACATGCAAACACTCCTAATGTGAGAGAGCCCTTCTTCACACAATGCCCAATTAATGTGTGGATTCACTACCACAAGATGTCATGATGATCATTAGCTTAGATGCATTTAAAAGGGGAATGGACACATTCTTGGAGGAGAGGAGATCTGTCGCTGATTACTAGCCATGATGGCATTAGGAAACCTCCATGTCTAGACTAAGTATACCACTGAATAGCAGTTTCTGGGAAAGCAAGAGTAGGCGAGTGGTTGGGGGTGGTGCCCTAGTTGGGGGAGGCTTCTCATTGGCTCTTGTGAGAAACGGAATACTGGACTAGATGGATCTCCAGCAGGACTACTTATATATACTTATACTAAGGACTACTTAGAAGAACAAAGGAATCTATTGACAAAGCCTAGTTTTATCGTAACTTGCATGCTTGCATCCTGCAACACCAAAGAATGTTGGTCCACTGAGGAGGAGGAGGAGGATTAAGAATATTTATAGAATGCCTGAATTATATAATTACCTCTCAGTGGAAACTTGCCAAAATCAATATCTGAACCTCTTCAGGAAATACGATTAGATTTTATTGTGTTGGCATGTTTCTAAGAACTGAATTCAGTGTTTAGGGCCATCCATCCATTTGCCCCCCCCCCCTCAGTATTGCAGAGCTTCAGAGATGCTGTTCCAAATTCTGCTTCATTCAAGAACAAATTGACAACTATAACCATGCAGTGAACTTTGAAGTGTGTTTAGATGCCACTAAACTTCCTTGATGGTCCATTTAAGATGCATTTTCTCATAGTAAAAGAGGCACCAAATAGGGAAGGGAGGAGAATAAAGCATTTAGGAGGAAGTATTAGATGTTACTTCTCCCTTTCCCACAAACCATTAATATATCATATTTGTACCCCCAAACCACAGTTTTTCTTTTTTTACATTATTCCTTGGGATTCAAAGTGGAATAATGAAACTGAAAACGAAAGCTTTCAAGGCTGTTTGGACAACAGCAAGAACCAGCAGCATAAAACCAAACCAGAATTAATTACAAATACTCCAGTTTATCTGCCTTCTCCATAAGGGCTGGACACACTTGTTAATGTCATTGAGAATTCAGATTAAACAATGTACTAGGCAGGCATTTCATGAGCGCTTTGCACCAGTCCTCTGCACCAGTCCTCTGGAGGGTGTGGGGAGCCCTCTCTGTGTGCCTGCCCAAGCCACAGATAGACTCCCTGAAACAATCGAGACCCACTTCCGGTTTTCGCCGGAAGTGGGTCTCGATTGCTTCAGAGAGCCGATCTGAGGCTTGGGCATGCCCACAGAGGGGGATGTGGGTCCCCCACACACCCTCTGGAGGACCGGCGCGACAAACTGGTGAGTCCAGAACCTCCTTTTTTCTCCCAGTGGCAGCAGAGGTGTAGCTATACCCCCACGGGGGGTCGGCTTGCCGTGCACCCCCCTTGTGATGTCACAAATCCCACCCCCTTGGGGGAGTGACATCACTTTTGCGCCGCCAAAATTTGGTGGGAAAACAGCAGCGCAAAAGCACAAACATCCGGTGTTTTTAGGCCTGTTTTAGGCTTAAAAAGCCCCCCAGGGTGCACAACCCGGGGGGTGTTGCCTCGAGGCCAGAAACGGGCATTTACCTGAAATTTGTGCAAAAAAACCCCCACACACACGAGCCCAATGGCGGATGCATCCTTCCTGCCGTTTCTGAGAGGCTGTGCCTGTGCAACCTTGCTGCAGTCTCTCTAGCTCCCCTAGGCTCGCTGGCTGGAGGACTCGACCAGTGAGACTAGGGGAGATAGAGAGGCTGCAGCAAGGTTGCGCAGGCACAGCCTCTCGGAAACGGCAGGAAGGATGTGTCCAGGCTTGGTGGGGAGCACAAGCTTCAGGTAAGAACACACACACTGATGTTTTCACTGCCTTTTTAAGGCTGCACAGAGCATGGGAAGGTGGGAGGACCGATCCGCCCTCCCAGGCTCTGCGTGGCCTAAAAAAGGCCGTGGAAAAGGGGGGGTGCACTGCCGCTGCGGTGGCGAAATTCGGTGGCAGCGCAGCAGCAGTGCACCCCCTCCAGAGCTCGACACCCCAATGCCTGGGGGGGGCTGCCCCCTTTAAGAACGCCACTGAGCGGCGGCGCAATCCCAGGAGTGCCATCGCCACTGTCAGCCCCCCCCCCATCGACTTACAGCGTTCCCTACTCCCTAATAAAAGTTTGAGAACCACTGCTCTAGACTGATCCAGACTGATCCAGATAGAGGGGGGTCTAGAGTTCACTCCTCCATTGCTGCCAAACAGTTATTGATTGCATAATTAACTCAATGGCATGGTTGTACTTGTCACAGATTCAGCATTGATTGCCGGATACAGTCCCCTTCTCTGACACTAATTATTTTGCCTGTCTCAGAGGTGTGTTTTTCCCAGCTCATGTTATGACAATACTGTTTCCCATTCATGTCCTCGTTCTCATCGACTGCCCATTTAATCAATAAAGTGTTTAAAAATATTGCTGTGCTGCTTTTATTTTATTCAGAACATTAACCTCATGGCAGATGCTCGCTCTGCTCGGGCCTATAGAGATGAACTGGATTCGTTAAGAGAAAAAGCAAACAGAGTTGAGAGACTTGAAATGGAGTTGGTCCGGTGTAAAGAGAAACTGCATGATGTGGATTTCTACAAGGCACGGATGGAGGCAAGTCAAATGGAGTGTGGTCCTTAATTTGACAGCAAGGTGCAGGTGTTTTGTATACTGTCCTGCTGTGCAATTTCAGTATAATTATAGTGTAGTCAGTAATGCAGAGAAGAGCATTGCATTGATGCTTTTCCCCCCGAGGAAGAGATCCAGCCCAATATAAATCTGCCACAATGCTCCTCTGAGACCTGTGCTGCACTTGGAGATAGATTCTTTCTGGAACTAGGGAACTTCTGCTGAAGCCCCCTTTTGCAAACGTCAGTCAGGATTTTCAGGCAAGAATAAGGAGGCATGGTAGAGGTTGGGAAAAAATCAATATGCAACTTAATTAAAACTTCACACATTTATGCTTTGATGCTATACTGTAGTGTTCTCTTGATGGGACTAAAAGTTTAAAAACTATGTAACTCCGTCATCCCCACCCCAGGCAATGAAAGGTTGTGTGACACACTTATTCAGTTAGTTAAACAAGTTATGATTAATGACTTTGATAAAGAAGAGACTAGATCTTCATATCTGTGTTGTTTGTTTTGTTTCTTAGCTAACCTACAAAGGATTTGCCAGTAAGTGTCCTTTAAGGTCAGAGCTTCAGGGTACAGATTCCCCTCCCAAGCTCTGACATTGAAGCTTTAGAGTTTCCCGGAGTAATTATTTAAGTTTAGAAAACCTTGAACAAGGGGCTCACTTTGTGGGTGAGAGGAGGGAAAACTGCAGCAGAATTACTTGGTCATGAAGATTTAACAGAGCATTCTTATCCACAGGTTACATCTGTGAGGTAAGATAGGTTTGCTGCTACATTCCCATGTGCGCACGGCAGAGGCGTATCAGCAGCGGATGCTGCCTGGAGCACTGCTCGCTGCGTCGCCGCTCCGGGGGGGGGGGGACCCGGCTTACCAGGGCGCTCCGAGGCCTTCTCCCCCGGCCTCGGAGCCGGAGAAAGCCCCGGAGCGTCCACCACAACCGGCGGCCAGGGCTTTCTGAAGGCGGCCGACTGCGGCGTCGCGCTATTTATCCTTTTTTTGCACATGCGCCGAACGTTTACGTACGGCCAGCTGCGGCCGTACTTGAGTCAATCGGACCTGACCATGGTGGTCCATGCCTTAGTGACTTCAAGACTGGACTACTGTAATGCGCTCTACGTGGGGCTGCCCTTGAAGACGGTTTGGAAGCTGCAATTAGTGCAGAATGCGGCGGCCCGGGTGGTCACTGGAGCTAGGCGGTTTGACTCTGTTGAACCGCTGCTTCAGCAGCTGCACTGGCTGCCCATTCGTTTCCGAGCCCATCATCATCATCATCATCATTTATTAATACGGTCAAAGACCAACAAGAACAGAATACAACAAGATTAAAAACAGAAACAAACATTATCAGAGCTAAAATTTAGCAAATGGGGACAAATAAAGCAAGAAATAAAGAAGCAGAGAATAATATTAATACTTGTCCTCAGTGTCAACACCTGTGCGAATTTTGCAAGCAGCTGCCAAGAAGCTTGCGCTCCAGATTGTGAACCGAGAATTAGTTCCCAAAAGAAGTTTATTAGACATCATAACATCAGGCAAGTCCGGGAATTCCCTAGTCAGGGGAGAAATAAATTTGGAGCGGATACCCTGATAGAATGGACAGTGGAACAAGACATGTTCAGTTGTTTCTACATCTCCTGAGCCACAAAGGCATACCCTTTCAGAAATAGGGATCCTCCTATAGCGACCCTCGACAATTGCCGAAGGGAGCGCTCTCCACCTAGCTAGGAAAAAAGCCCTCCTATGCCTCGGGAACTCCAGTGTTGTAAGATAGGTGGCTGGCGCAACTATATATCTGACATCCTCTGCAGCAAGAAAAGTTGGGGTTCTACTGATGTCCCCCTGCCTCTCATTATCTAATAGCCTCTGCCTTATAGTCGTTCTTGCATGAACATGATCCATTGCCAAAATGGCTTCGGGAGAAAACCCCAAGTGCCTCAGCTTTGTGTACACAGCTTTAAGCCAGGACGATTGAAAGTTGTCATGCAAAATCAGAGATGTAAAGCTCTGGACGTTGGAGTTTAGATTAAGCCAGATGTTAATAGAGGCAAGGGAAACCCTAGCCTCAACTTTTATCAGACCAGCGTCCAGACGCAAGCTTGCATTCGAAACATAGCTGGACACTTGAAATATGGATCTAAGGAACTTAGATTGAACACGTTCCAGAGAGGCAAAACTGGAGGAAGGAGGTCCCAAAGTTGTTCCATATAACAGTTGGGACAAGATTTTGGCTTGATATAATGTAATAGCTGCTGGAATATAAAGGCCACCTTTGGTGTAGAAAAACTTGGTTACTGCTCGGGCAGATCTCTGCCCTGCCTCGGCCACAGATTCATGATGGGCAATTCTGGCACCAGATGCTTGCAGCACTACCCCCAGATATTTGTATGTGGGCACCTGTTCTAGCCTATGGTTGTTAATACTCCAAGCCCTAATCTTGGGTCTCTTACCAAAGGATAGAACTTTAGTTTTCTGGTAATTAATTACCAACTGGTTCTCTTCACAGAAAAGACTGAATTTCTTTAAAGCCCTTCTCAATCCCACAGGGGTTCTCGATAGAATAACAGTATCGTCGGCATATAATAGCACAGGTATCTTACGATTGGCTAATGTCGGAGGATGAAAATCAGAATTGTTCAGATACTCTGGTAGGCTATTTGTGTAGATGTTAAATAAAAGGGGTGCCAAAACACAACCCTGTTTTACCCCCTTGCATGTTGGAATTAAATTTGAGAGATGCCCATTTTTAGAGCATCTCACCTTAAGGGAAGTATTGGAATACAGAGTGCTTATCAAAAACAACAATCTGCGGTCTATAGAAGTGCCCTCTAGCTTTTCCCAGAGTTTAGTTCTGGAGATTGAGTCAAAGGCAGTTTCCGAGCCCAATTCAATGTGCTGGTAAAGACCTTTAAAGCCCTTCACGGTTTGGATCGAGGATATCTGAGGGACCGCCTTTTCCCATACATTCCAGCCTGCTCTCTTAGGTCATCTGAGGGGGCTCTCCTGCAAGTGCCACCTCTGTCTCGTTAGGGGAATGGCAGCTCATGGGCGGGCCTTCTCTGCTGTGGCGCCACAATTGTGGAACTCCTTGCCAGGGGATTTGAGAACAACCCCCTCCCTCATGACTTTTCGGCAGGGGCTCAAAACGTTTCTGTTTCGTCTGGTGTTTGGGTGATGGGTTGTTGTCTGCCCCCAGTGCCTCAGTATATTCTGCCTTGCTTTTTTTTCTGCTCTACATTGTCACCCCCCCAGTGGATTTTATTGTTTTTTAATTTACCTTATGTATTGTTTTTAAATTATGTGTATTAACTTGTTGTAAGCCACCTTGGGCATTTGCCTCAGCATAGGAAAAGGTGGGGTATAAATTTCTTAAATAAATAAATAATATAGTGTAGCTTGTGCTAAGTGTCAGCAGTTGTTTTCTATTTATCCTTTTTGTAAAGATGAACTCAGGAGACTTTAAGGCTGTTTCATTCTTATGGAAGATACTGGCTCATGTTTACTTTCTCATTTGATATCTAGTTATAGCTTTAAAATATGACTTTTACAGAGCTAAGTAAATTTCCTGCTCTGCAGTAGGCTATGTTTCCATCTTTATATAGTTTCCATCTCAAAACTGGCATGACATTTCATACTAAGAGGCATGTAAAAATGCCTTTTGTTTCCTTTATGCTCTTTGCTACTGATAGCAGTGTTTTAACACTTCATCATTATGGAGATCATGAACTTGTTACTTTTTTATTTTTAGGAGCTTAGAGAAGACAACATCATCTTAATTGAAACGAAGACCATGCTAGAAGAGCAGTTGATGATAGCAAGATGTCGTGGTGATAAATTGCATGAGGTTGAAAAGGAGAACTTGCAGCTGAAATCCAAACTTCATGATCTAGAACTGGTATGGTGCAGCTTTCTGAATTGTCCATGGAATTTTCTTTTCAAACGTTATTTTTCAGGCAAATAATATGGGTGCATCCCAACTAATCTGAAAATAGTTTACCTTCTTCTCGGGTACCAACATGGTGGGTAGCATCCTGACTAGCGTTTCCACCATCAGGACCTCCCCCTGGGAACAGAAGGAGTGTTATGCTCATGCAAGGGATTCTTGCACAAGCAGAACACTCTCCATTTCTGGAGGGAGTTCTTGACAATGGAAAAGCTACTCAGGATGCTACCCAATATGTCTGTACTCGAGAAGAAGGTAAACTATTTTTAGAACAGTTGAAAAACTGGAAAATACTGGGAGTTAAATTGAGAACCTTGTTGTATGGTTGACTATGGGCATGAAAGATACTAGTTACGTTTTGTAAATTTTACAGTAGTGTGATTAGACAACGATATTTATTTTGACACTGTTGTATTAGTCTGTTGTTGATATAAGGATGATTTTTTTAAGACAATATTTTCTCTTCTTGGAGAGCAATTTTTCTTCACAATCTAACATAAGTTGTAGGTTGAAATATTGGTCTTGAAGAAATTGTTTGAAGTCTGGTCCTACAAACTTGGTGCTTGTTTGTAAATCAAATATGTGTTTGATTTACTGGAAAAAGAAGTGACGTTAATTTTGTGGTAAAAGTCTTATAGTCAGAATATGCACCTCAAAGTTGAAAAGACAAACAGTTCGAGGTACGTCGTAGTAGTAGTAGTAGTAGTACACCTTTATTGACATGTTAAAAGGAAAAATAAAATAGACAAATAACACATGACAAAACACTGATGATAGATAAAGCAAATTTGTACATAAGAACATAAGAAGAGCCTTGCTGGATCAGGCCAAAGGCCCATCTAGTCCAGCTTCCTGTATCTCACTGTGGCCCCACCAGATGCTTCCGAGAGCACACAGTCAACAATATAACACGTTTCCTGTTGTCACTCCCTTGCACCTGGCACAGAGAAAACCTACAGTACTTCTAAAACCAGGAGGTTGCTTATGGCTTGTACCCTGTGATGGTCTTTTCCTCCATGAATCTGTCTAAACCCCTTTTAAAGGCATCTAGGCCAGGTGCCATCACCAAATCCTGTGGCAAGGAGTTCCACAGATGAATTACACGCTGGGTGAAGAAATATTTTCTTTTGTCCGTTCTAACTCTCCCTCCACTCAATTTTAGTGCAATGTCCCCTGGTTCTGGTGTTGTTCGAGAGGGAGAAGAATTTCCCTCTGTCCACTCTCTCAACCCCATGCATAATTTTATGTCTCAATCATGTCCCCCCTCAGGTGCCTTTTTTCCAGACTGAAAAGTTCCAAACGCTGTAGCCTTTCCTCATAAGGGAGGTGCTCCAGCTCACGAATCATTCTGGTCGCTCTTTTCTGCACCTTTTCCAACTCAATTATATCCTTTTTTGAGATGCGGCGACCAGAACTAGACGCAATACTCCAGATACGGCCTTACCATTGATTTGTACAAGGGCATAATGATATTGGCCGTTTTATTCTCAATCCCTTTTTTAATGATCCCGAGCATGGAATTGGCCTTCTTCACAGCCGCCACACACTGGGTCGACACTTTCATCGACCTGTCCACCAGCACCCCAAGATCTCTCTCCTGATCCGTCACAGACAACTCAGAACCCATTAAGACAGCTCAGAACCCATTAAACACAGGAAGAAATAAACTAAGGCTATCTTCATTCCAAGCAATTAAAACCTACTTTCCCTCACCATTTATATCTAAACATAAAAACTTTAGTATCTTCCATAAATTAATTATTAAAAAATGGCATAGTTAAACATTTAGAGGCACTTGTTCAATGAAGATATTTTAATAAAGCTGTGTTTCATGTATATTCTTTAGTATGCCTTAAAGAACATATCTATATAACATAAAATCTTTGTAAAAATCTTTGGAAAGTTAGATGAGAAAATCTGCTTTTGCAGACAGGAAATGTCATCCCAACTACACCATATCAACAGGCAGTGCTTAAAGAAAACATTCAAATAGTTAAGACTAGCACAGCCACTCGTAGCCTAAGAAGGGGCCAGTTTTGCATTCCAAGCAAATGTAAATTCCACCTAATCAAACCAAGATTTCATTTCAAGTTGATGCTGCCACTCGTTCAGGGTGCATTCTGTCCTGGGAAGAAGTCACCAGCAGTGTGAAATGGACTCTGAAGTCAGAAGGATAAGTGGAGTACATACAGCATGAAGCTGCCTACTACAGTGTCAGACTGGTCCAGCTAGACCAGTATAGTCTATTCTGATTGTCAGAAGGTTCCAGGATCTTGAGCAGAGGTGTTGTTGTTTTTCCATCCCCTGCTACCTGGGATTGTGTTAACTGGAAATGTCAGGAATTGAACCTGAAATTTTCTGCAGGCAGAGCATGTGCTGTGCCACTGAGCTTTGATCCTTCCTCTCCAGTGTGTTTCCCTTGCTGCTGCAGGGGTTAAACATTTTGCAGTTAGTATCCTAGATGAGTCGATTGTGGTAGTTTAAATGCTCCCCTTAGTATAGGGATAGTCAGCTAGTGTTCCTGGTGCCACATCTAGGCTCCACCATAATTTGTCCATTCCCCATCACTCGTCCCTGTCCCAGATTTTGGAGTGTGAGATACTGATCTTGATAGGGGAGGCACTCTTCCCACTCGGAAATGACAGGTCTCCCAGGGCCCTCCTGTCTCTGCATACCCCTTCTTCACAGTTGGAGTATTTGACAGGTTTTTCATCCTGAAGAACCAGATGTTGCCTCAACAAGCTGTTTGGTGGGAGAAGAGTGATGACAACACAGTTGGGCTGGGGCTTCATTCCATGAGTAGTTCGACAGGGGAGACTTCCCCCCCCCAAAGAAGTTGGCCATCATTACCGTTGGGTACTATACTGTTTGTGGCGGTATAAATGTCAAGGATAGCTTTTCTCTAGTTAATATGTTAATATTTAGTTATTATCTTTTGCCTTCTTATAAGTCTCCTTCTCTATTAGGACAGGGATACCGACAAAAAAAGAATTGAGGAGCTGCTGGAGGAGAATATGGTGCTGGAGATTGCACAGAAGCAGAGCATGAACGAGTCTGTACATCTGGGCAGGGAGCTGGAGCAGCTGTCAAAGAGCACAGATCTCTCGGATAGTAAGCAACATGGGGGGGGGGGGCTTGCCGGTGACAAAACGTTACCACCTCTCTAAGTAGTAGTTAGGAATCTAGGTTTAGGAGCACAGAATGAAAGCAGTTGCCATAAATGAGTACTAAACCTCATACATTCAAAAGTCCATTTGTATGTACAGTACTCCCCCCATATCCGCTGGGGATATGTTCCAGGCCCCTCCGTGGATACTTGAAACCGTGGATAAGAGCGAACCCCCCCTTCCATGGTTTCCTGAGGGACCGCTGCCCTGCCTCCCCTGCGGGCAGTTGTGCACGCGCCCCCCCCCCCAGCTCTTGTTTTTCTGTAGTATGGATATTTTCATGACCAGACATAATGACAAAAGAGGTAGAGTTTATATAGGTTAAAAAGTCATGTAAAAAGATTTTTCAATATTGAACAAAAATATGAGGAATTCCAAAACTTTAAAATACATAAAAACATTGAAAAAACCATACAAATTGTAAAATATTAATCCAACGTTTCATCCAAGACTCTGGACATTTTCAAGGAACACACAAGCACCTTGTGTGAGATGGAGTTGACTGCTAGAGAAAAACACCAGTTAAAATAGGAAGCAGCTGTCAATCTGAAAATAGGAAACAGCTGTCAATTAGTACAGGCAAAGAAGCAACTGCTCATATTGGAAGGAATCAATTTAAAGCGGAACAAGCACAAAAAAGGCAAGGATCTTGTTTTTCTTTCAGCAAGCTTTGTTTCTTCCTTAAAACAAACAGAGAAGCAGCCTCCATTGCAGGCACGTTAGAACGAGACTTAAGTCCTAGAGAGGCTCTGCAAGGTTTCTGTTAACCTTGCAGAGCCTCTCTAGGACTTAGTCTCATTCTACTTGCCTGCAATAAGTAGCCAGAGGCTGCTTCTCCTGTTTGTTTAAGGAAGAAACGAAGCTTACTGGGAAAAAAGTAAAAGCCTGGTAGGGTCCCTGCGATCTGTGGATAACTGAAACCGTGGATAGCGAATCCGTGGATATGGGGTCCCACCTGTAGTTATTGGATGTATTGCTCCTTCTTACCTTTTTTCAAATCCTTAAAAACCAGGCCAGCCTTACAGGTTTGCAGGGTGAGCCAGGCATTAAGTTGGGTGGCTTTCAGAAGGGGCAGCAAATGTTCAATCGTTTAGTTGTTTTTGTCAGCTAGAGGTGGGGCAAGGGCACCACCTGGATCTTCTGCTTCAGGCAGCAAAATATCTTGGGTCATGCACGTTTCAATGGCAGCTCGCTGTTAAGGATTTATTGGAAACTTATCTCACCTGCCAGGTTTTTCAGCAGTTGCAGTGACGCATCTTGCTGCTGGCAGGAGCTGTGATTGTTTAATTAACAGCTGCAAAGATGTTCTGAATTACACATCTCTTTTGGATAACTGCCTAATAGGTATTCCGACACAAAACAGCTATGGATGATTACAACTTGATTTTCTTTCAGATTAATTTTAAAAACAATAGTTTAAGTGAAGAATTGAGGCCACTTTCTGTGTACAGAATTTCTCGCTAGCTTATATGTTGATAGTGACCCAGTTGGCAGATGCAGATGTAATTCTTACTCCCTACTTACAACAGTTAACAAATTGAGAGGCATCCTTTTGTGCTTCCTCCCTTGTCAATTGTGTTTAAGCAAGTTTTGGGCATCAACATTAAGGTGACCAATAACAGACTAAAAATTCACTCCTAGTGAGATCCTGGTTTCAGGGAGCCTCTGATTATAGTTAACTGTGGTTCTTGTCTAAGAGGGGAAATTTGCTTTAGCTGCTGGTATGTGGCATCCATTTCTGAAGCTGGCAGACTTTCAGTTTGCTAACCCAGGTTAACTCTGTAATGCTGTGAAAGTGAACATCACTCTACATTTTGGGTTTAACCTGCCCTTGTGCAAATGGAAAGGCAGTTCTGTTCATGCAAGAGAGGGATGATTTTCACCAATTCCCCCTCCATTCCACACCCAGGGGGTCTTGTAACCGTCAACAGCAGATTTTCAGGGGCACAGGGCTACTTTGCTGAGGACAGGGTGGGGAAGGACCCAACACAATATACCAGAGTTTCCTAAACTAGGGTGTTGTGACACCCTAGCCGGGAACAAAGGGTTACTACACCCTTAAGGGGCGTGGCAACCCACAGTGACATCGACGGTGCATCTAGGATCGCGCCGTCACCGCCATGGACAAAAAGTCCTGTCTTACCTTCATTGGTGGCAGTGGAGGTCCTCTGGGGTGTGTGGGAAGCCTGTGGACCCCTCGGCAGGCCTCCCCCAGTGTCGGAATGGCTCTCCAACGTGATTGCGACCCACTTCTAGTTTTATGGTGAAACCGGAAGTGGGTCGCGATTGCGTTGGAGGGCCGCTCCAACGTTTGGGGAGGCCTACGGAGGGGTCCGCAGGCTCCCCACACACCCCGGAGGACCTCCACTTCCACCAATGAAGGTAAAACGGGACTTTTCATCCGCAGCGGTGGCGCGATTCTGGATGCACCATCGCTACCCCTGGGAAGGCCCCGCTGCCACTTAGGGCCGCAAAGGGCCTTCCCAGGAGTTGGAGAACCACTGCAATATACAATCATTGAATCCATCGTTGCCTGAAAATAAAAGGGCACATTCCTCAAAACAGAGGATCATGTACTTTTTTATTTTGTTCTTCTTTTAAAGAAATGGGTATTTAATCATTTACATCCATGGGCTTGAAAAGTAGGTTTTACAATATTGCAAGTGGATCCAGGTTTATGAATGTGTTACAGATAGGTATTCTGAACATTATATTTCAACAGCAAGGAAGTCTTTTGTATTTGAACTGAATGAATGTGCCTCGAGTCGCATCTTGAAGCTTGAAAAAGACAATCAAAGCCTGCAAAATATCATCCAAGAGCTCAGGGATGCATCTGAAACCACAGAAGACAGTAGCCTGAAGTTTATGGAACTGCAAAATGAGAATCAGCAGCTTGGCCAAAAGGTAAATAACAAAATAGTAGTTCAGCATATACAGCAGTTTGTCAGAGACTAGAGGTGATGTTCCTAGGTATCTTCACATACCTGTCTCCTGTCAGTTCTGTCAATTGACTACCTATTTATTTGATTGACACACTGAGAGGAAATGATGGGTCAGTTGCTGTTTGTTGTGATTCTGTTTAAATCATAAATTTTGCAGCAGAGAGAGAGGCATCTGGTGGGGCCACTGTGAGATACAGGAAGCTAGACTAAATGGGCCTTTGGCCTGATCCAGCAGGGCTCTTCTTATGTTCGTATGTTCTTAGAGAGAGAACTGAATCTCCTAGTTGTTGCCAAGGGAGATTTCGATGTTCTCTAACAGCCTTGTTAATTCATTGGTATTTACCTGTCCAATAATGCCAAATGTGGGGTATTTTTCCCATTACTCAATATTGCTCTCATCATATCGGAGAGTTGAACTCTCACTGTTTTTTTTCCCATACTGTCTAAGCAGGTCCAAGCCCCTCTCCCCTGAGAGCGCCCCCTGCTGCCCTTCCTTTCTTGGGCATGCACACTCACATCCTCTCCTCTGTTCCCCTCCTTCCTTATTGGCATTAGCACTGCCACTGCAGCTACCTCTACCATGTCATTGTCCATGCCGCATTCCAGTTCCAGAGGTCCTACGGTGGCTGCCACCTCCTCTTCCTGCTACTGCCATTCCAATAAGATAGAGAAGAGAGGAAGTATGGGGAGGAAGAAAGTGAGTAGTGGTGGCCTAAAAGTGTCTTCCAGGACCTTCTAGGCCACTGCCACTCACTGTCCTCCTTCTCTTGCTCTCTGGCTCCTTTCTGTCTCACTGAAATGGCAGTATGGGCAAGAGGAGGCAGCTGTTTGTCTCTGTGGGACCAAGATTGACAAAGAGAAGGTTGAGACCACAGCAGATGTCTAGCTTGGCAGCTGGGGTAGAGGCTGGTGAAGGTGAGCAAGGGTACGTGTGGGGCAACCTCAAGGGCATGCCTGAGGCAACAATTCCATGTGGGCTCAGGGAAGGGCTGCTTCTGTGCCAAGGTCTTGCATTCTTAAGGCTGATTCACACTAGCCCTTTCCGTGCGCGTTTTGGCTGAACGTTTGGTCTTTTCGTGCGTTTTTCATGCTTGCGACTGACGCAGCATGAGCTTACGACGCAGCCAGGAGAGATGGTTTCGGTTTATCTTTTTTATGTGCTCGCGTTTAAGCTAGCGTTTATGCTCGCGGTGCTAGGCAGCCCACCAATCAGAGAAGCGCATTTCTCTTCACCAAATCACAGCTGCGCTTTCTTCAAGAAGGCGGGCAAACGTTCAGAGAACTGCTAGACGCACGTACAGATGCTAGAGCAGGGCATGAGCGCCGGGAAAAGGCTAGTGTGAATCAGCCTTTAGAAGGGTAGCCAATTCAAACGTTCCCATGTGTGTGAGAGAGAGAGGCTGATCTAGTACCATGTTATATTCTGGCCATCCAGTTGGCAGACAAGAATGTGTTTGTCCTTCGAGAAGATATATTGAGAGGCTTCTGGGGACCAGCTCATTTGACTGCACTTGGGTTCGGTGGTTGGTTTTTCCCCTCCCTCCCTGCTAACAGGGCAAAGAGGTATTTAAGTGGTGGTTTTTTTCCTATTTTTAGTATGGGGAAAGCAACTGTCACTATTCAACCCACCAACTTTTCCAGGGACTGTTTGCTGGTGTCTCTCTTCTGTTTCCCCCCCCCTTTTTTTAAGTTGTGAGTTCTTTGGGGACGGAGATTTTTATTTATCTTGTTATGTAAACCACTTTGAACTTTTTTTTTAATGTAACATATAAATATTCTAAATAATAACTTTTTAAAAATAAGAATCCTGCAGGGAAGGTTATGTGGTAACGGCTTCACAATTATTACTGAAATTATGACATACTTCTGAAGAATGCACTGAGATTTTGGTTTACTCAGGTCTCGTTTTATGTCACTTTCCTTTTGTTCCATGTTCTTTTGGGTTTATAGATATGACAGGGTAGAAATCATTAAATCAACAGTCTTGTGTCTTTGTTGCCACCCAGTCTAAGCTATATGCACTAAACGACAGTGAGCTGCATGATCCAGCCAATGTTAGACATGGGAGTTCCACCTGTCTCAGTGGAGAGTTATTGCTATGTTTAAATCTCTGCTATTGAAATCAATAGAATTTAAAACTTCTCTCCTTTGACTGGATGAGACCCGTTCTTTCTGTTCTCTCTGAGGCAGTAATTCAAATTGCTATTCTGTCTTTTGGGCCTGCAAAGGATGTCCGGCATTGTAAGTTATGTGAACAGCTGCACATGTCCCTCTGCTTCCTCCATCACTAAAGATGGTGTTATAATCGGTTGCAAATCATGTGAGTCCAGCTTGACTCACTTTTTCTCCTCCCTGTTTTGAGGCAAGGAGACTAGTATTCCAAGAAGCCTGGAGTGGCTGTGATGACCAAATGCTGGAGGTCTCAGGGATAGGATAAAAAAAAGACTGTGTGATAGAGAGGAGCCACTATGCCAGCTGCTTGGAAATACAAGACCATCTGAAGAGCAGGCATTAAAAATAAAGGTTATTGGTCCATGATGGCATGTCATCCTACTAAACAAGGCTGGCTCAACACAGAAGCTGCTTCATTGTGGTTAACTGCTTATTCGAGTACTGGAATTTGATCAGATTGCTGATTGCTTGCATCACGTCTTGCATATAGCTACATAATGAATGCAGATAACAGATTGCTCATATAAATTCTAAACGTTTTGTGGCTGGTGTATTTAAAGGACCACCTGCTTCCTCATGGTTCTGCCTACGCACTGAGATCCTCAGGGTAGGCTCTGCTCTGAATGTTGCCACCATCAGAGGTATGGTTGGTGGAGACGTGGAACAGAGCTTTCTCTGTTGCATTGCTCAGATTGTGGCACTACTCCCAGAGGTTTCTCTGGCCCCTTCCTTATTTGCTAGTGAAAACTGTCTGTGTTTTGGTCCCCCATCCCCCCCCCCCCCGATTGCTTAATTCTTCTCACAGTTCTTTGGTGTCTAAGCTGTTGCTTGGTCATCTTGCTGATTCTGCTGCTCAAATTCTTTATTGTTTATCTGAGGTTTTTTTTTATTTGACTGTTTCCTTTTTATTATAGTTTTTTTGTACTTTTAGTTTATTGTACATCACCGTGACGGCCCTTTTTTGGGGATGGAAAAGTGACATGAGTTTTAATGTAAATATATAATATGGCACTGTGGAACCTGACCTGTTGGTTTCTGGAGGGAATGAAAATTCTGTGGTTTGATGGTTTTCTTATGCAATGTCTAGATGACTGATGTGTTGAGAGGCATTGTGCTGCCATAGTTGGAAAAAAAACTTTCTCTGAATTAGGCACCTTTAAACAATTACTGCCTAGTTTCCATATTTGAGAAAGATCCATCAGCAGATGTTGGCAAATCAACTCCCAAGTGATTCTGGAGGAGACAGATTATTTGGATTTGTTACAGTCTGATTTTAGACCCCTGGTATGGGATAGAAACTGCCTAGGGAGAAATGCAGTTCTCTTGATTCTTGTAGACCTCTCAGTGACTTTTGATATCGTTTTCCATGGTATCCTTCTAGGTAGACTACTGGGGTTAGGACTGGGGGGGGGGCACTGTTCTGCAGTGGCTCTGGTCCTACTTGGAGGTTAGGACATATAGAAGGTGGTGACGGGACCCTGCTGTTCTGCCTTATGGCCCCTGAGATGAGCATGGGAGACCCTGTTTTCTTGCCCACCATTAACAGAAATCTGGTTGGTGGACACAGGAGGAGACAGGACCTTTATGGTGGTGAGCCCCATTTTGTAGGACATCTTGGAAAGACATGAACAGCCCCAAGCTTTGCCGTTTTTCTGGAAGAAACTAAAAATATTTTTATTTGGCAAAGCTTTCCTGATTCTCTAACTGGGAGAACTCACACTGTTTCTATTTTAATGCTGATATTTATAGATATTGTGTGTGTTAATATTTTGTAAACCGTTTGGTTTATATGTTGGGTCAATAAATAAAGGATTTTGGATGTTCCTTCACAGCATAAAAGCAAAGGAACTAATAAACAGTCAGTCAATCCACTCATTGAGTGGATATATGCAAGGCACTTAGTAAAATGGGACTGTGACCTTGCATGCCTTAGAAATATGTGATTGGGAGTGGTTGTCCACCTGTTCATTCTCCACACCCATTTCTTCCTCTCCAGTTCCTGTACTTCTCTCGATTCCTACTCTCCATCACCACCAGCCTCGTCATGTTTCCATAGCACAGTGTTTCATTTTTTCAGCTGGAGAAATACTGCATTGTGCTTTCGTGCGCAGGGAAAGATCCCTGTCTGAAACCTTATTTACCAGTCATAGTAGGCAGGATGGTTTGACTTTATATAAAGCAACTTCATGAGATACATGAAACTCTCCATCCGACGAAATGCTAATTCACCAAACAATCAGTGGTTTAGTAGTATTTTGGGACTGCTGATGTGTCCCTGATAGCCTCTGACTAGTAACTCTTGCTCATTTAACCTTCATTAATTTGCCTAAGCCTGAACTTGTGTAAACATCACATACAAACCATGTATATTGTATTGAATTGCTTTCATTTTTCACTCCAAATGCCTTTGAGAGAAAGCAAGCAAATTAAATCGGCATTCCCATTTCATTTCTGGTCTCCTGGGAGACCCTTGTGAACAGCACTTACCACCACAATAGATTTATATTCCACCCTTAGGGGACTCATGAAGTGTGTTGCTGTTACATATCTAAATGCTAGATTTTCTTATCTACATGTTAGGCAACATCCTCTTATCTAAACACTTCCTGTAATACAAGCTAATATGCGCTTGCAATCTGCCAGTCTTCACCCATTTCTTTCTCTAATTCGGCCATATGCTTTATACTGACAGCCTTGCCAACAAGTGGATTGGATGTGTGACCGGTTCATTCAGAAGCATGGGTCAAATTGAAGAAGTATTTTGAGTTATCTAATTGGCTTATTTTATACACAAATAATAATTTGAATAGGCTTGCTTGAATGCCAGGCATTCGCTGGTCATCCATTATGAAGTTTCAGGCATGTTGCCGAAAATGTCACTCCCCTTCTGCCACTGGTTTTGAGATGATTTCCTCCCTTGCTGTCCCCCATATGCTTTTTCTGGTGTGTCCCCCATTTGATAGCAACCCTCCCATTTGACAGCTTTTTCTGGTGTGTGTCCCCATTTGTGTCCCCCTCCCCATTTGATAGCACCTGAAATTCGTTGAGGATCCAGGTTCAGGGCCTGCTGCAGCCTTGTTATGCCCTTGAATAGACTAGAGCCGAGATTGACATGTAGTCATATGTTCCTCTCCTTGCTTTTATATTTAATTTATTATCTGTTGCTTTATTGTGCAGATTATCATACAATCAGAATTAATACCCATGAAATGTAGGCTAAGGAGCACAAAATGAAATATTTATTCATTAATTAGTCACTCTTTAGCTAAAGGTATGAATGGCATACCATAAAAATACAATTTGTATGCTTATATTTCAAATTGTATTTTTATGGTATGCCATTCATACCTTTAACTAAAGAGTGACTAATTAATGAATAAATATTTCATGTTGTGCTCCTTAGCCTCTTTTTCATTGGTATTCTGATTGTATGATAATCTGCACAATAAAGCAACAGATAATAAATTTAATATAAAGCAATAAATTAAATATAAAAGCATAAACATACATGATTGCTCTAAGGGGGACTAGACGCATTCATAGAAGAGAAGATACTAGTCACGGAACGTCTATATACAATATGAGGCTGTATACCTATGAATACTTACTTGCTGGGAAGTAGCAGCAGTGCTGTAGCAGTGCTGGTGACACTTTCTCTAGCGTCGCCAGTCTGCTGTCTCTTTCTTGTCCGCCTGGCTACTTAGCTTTTTAGTGTTGGGCATTCTTGGGTTAATCTCTTTCCTGAAGCAGTTCCAACTCTTACATTCTGCTGCAAGCTGGAGTGAAGCATTTGGCACTCTTGCAGGGGAAACGGTTTTTTTTATCTATATAAATGGCTGTTTGCTGACTTGAGAGAAAAAGAAAAACACTGGTTTGTCTAGACTTGTAACTCTGGCATAGGTATCAATGAATGGACAAAATTAAAAGTATTTGCTTTCTCATAATGTTTTAATATGAGAACAGTGTTTGTTCAGGCTTGCATGTGAAATATTGTGGTAATTTTCTCTATTCAGATTGAGAAGCTGCAAAACCAGATTGAAAGAGAGAAGCAAAGTAACCAAGACTTGGAGACTTTAAGTGAGGAACTTCTAAAAGAGAAGGAAGAGCTTCAAGGCATGATGGAAACCTTAAAGGCTGACAAAGAGAGACAGGTGCAAAGAGGGCAATTTGCATTACTTGCAAATATTCAGAGGCATGTCCACTTGGAGGTTGAGGGAACCATGTTGGTCCACAAATCTAAAATCTTTTCTCCTGCTGGGAAGCGTGTACAAGGGCCAAGCATGAACAAAAATGAAGCAATTTATTCCATTTATCTCTACTCGCATATTCTTTGGCTATCTCCAGGCACTGGTATCCTGGCCAGTCTTTGGGTCACCTAGACATATTAACTGGGAGAGAGTGGAAAAAGAGGATGTAGCTCAGCTTCCATATTGCTAAACTGAGCTGTGTTAGCAGTACGTAACTTCTAGGTCAAATTAAAAAGAGCTGACAGCATTGCAGCACCTTTGCTGCACCTGTTTTATGAATCACTTGAGCAAATCCAATAGACGTTCAAGAACAGTGCCCTTAAGGTGTGTGTTTGTTACAAGCTTGGCAGGCATCATCTATTCACTTTAACATTAGGCTTAGGAATAAAATATGGATGACAAGGTTGCCAGTGACCTCCCCAACAAGATGATGATGATTAGCAACAGTATTTGTATACTGCTTTTCAACAAAAAGTACACAAAGTGGTTTACAGACAAAATCAAATGATGTCCCAAAAGGGCTCACAATCTAAAAAAGATGCAGAACACCACCAGCAAACAGCCACCAGAAAAGACACTGTGCTGGGGTGAAAGGGGGCAGTTACTCCCCCCCCCCTGCTAAATATAAGAGGAACACCAATTGAAAAAGTGCCTCTTGCCCAGTTAGTTTTAGATAGCTGTGTATAATCCTTGTAAGCAGAAAGCTCCTTTTTCCGAACTAAATAGTGATTTTTTTCCCATGTGAAATAATCCTGTCCATCTAAATGCTGCCACCTTAAAAAGTGAACCACAGGAATACAACACAGTTCATACATTGGGCACATATCCTCGGGCTATAATCTCCTGGCACCAGCTACTCCCATAGCACATAGTGTTTGACCATCCTAGAAATAACTGTGTCATAGAGGTGCTGGCTATCCCTGAGAGATATAGTGTTTCTCATAGTCCAGGTAATAGTCTGAATCTGAAGGCACATGTTGTAGCCACCTTCTCAAAATTAAGGGAGTTGAGGTCTGGTCAGTACCTGGATGGGGGATTGCCTTGGAACCCCATATACATCCTTGAGGGGGATATCTGTAATAAATATGAGATCAGAGGGACAGGGTTATTGATCCAACAACACAATCTCTACACACCGCTTACAATATTGCAGCTCGCTACATACTCTGTCAATTGAACTGGTTTTTGTTCAGTGTGGTGAGGAATCTGCGGGGAGTGTATACAGCTTTCTGACATTTGGTTTCCCATCATGTTTTGTTCTGAATGTAGATAAAAGACCTTGAAAAAGAAACTGACCATCTCAATCAAGTGGTTTTGTCACTGAGGCAGAGGTCTCAAGCCAGTAGCGAAGCCAAAGTGAAAGACATTGAGATGGAAAATAAAAGACTTCACGAAACAGTGACGGAGACCAGCAGCACAGTCAGCAAGCTGGAGTTTGAGAAGAAGCAATTGCAAAAGGACTTTGAGCAGGTTAAAGAAAAGGTGGAAAGAGTGGAAGAAATGGACAAAGAGCTTCATCGACTGGAAAAAGAGAATGAGCAGCTTACAAAGAAAGTTGCAGCAATGAAAATTACTACCGAGAAAGTGGAGGTTCTTGAGCAAGAAAATGGGAATCTTGAAGTAGAGAACAGGAAGCTGAAAAAATCCCTGGATACCTTGCACAATGTTTCTATCCGGCTGGAAAGCTTGGAAAAAGATAACAAGCAGTTAGATGAAGAGAACCTGGAACTCAGGAGAATGGTAGAGACTATGAGGTTTACCAGTGCAAAAATGGCTCAGATAGAGGCAGAAAATAAAGAGCTGGAAAGGGAGAAAGAGCAACTGAGAAAAAATGTTGACATGTTAAAGATGCTAATCAAGAAATCCGAACGGTTGGAACTGAGTTACCAGAGTGTGAATGCTGAGAATCAAAGGCTCCAGCAGATCGTGGAGAATAGCAGTAAGAAAATCCAGCAGTTGGAGAAAGAACTCCAAGATGCCGAAAGTGAAAGTCAAACCCTCCAGAGAAAATTAGAGGAACTGAAGGTCTCAAAAAAGCGGCTGGAGTGGTTGGAAAAAGAGAAGAAAGTGCTAGATCAAGAAGTGTCCCAGTTGGACAAAGACAAGAAGATCCTGGAGAAGGAGACAAAAAGGCTGTGGCAGCAGGTGGAGCTAAAAGATGCTAATTTGGATGAGAACATTGGCAAATTGGCAACGATGGAGAAGGAAAACAGAACACTAGAAAGAGAACTAGCTAGGTCCAGAGACTCCTCTAATAAGATGAAAGAATTTGAAAAGGACAACAAAGACCTCCTCAAGCAAGTTACCATTGATAAGAGAACACTAGCTACCTTGAGAGAGGTCAGTAATGTAACCTTGTTCCTAATGAGGAACTAGAGAGACACTATGTGGTCATTTGGAGCATTACATTTTGTTGTGGCCTGTAGAGAGACTGAATTCTCATGGAAGTTTTTGCAGGTGATTGGTCCAGTCCTCTAACCCAAAAATATGTGTTTCAAGCACAGTTCTTCCTATCTGAATAAGGGCAAGATCAAAATAATCCAAAATAATAGAACTGGTTGTTCTAACTGGAAAAGAATCTTTACAGCAGATGTTTGGGTGAAGATATTGTGGAATCATGGCATCTATCATCCCATGTCTACAGCAAGGTTTCATCAAACCTTAGTCATAACTGTAGCCACAACTGCAGATTGATCCAAGATTTAGTGAATTTATTTTGGTTGGGTGGAAATTAAAGTGGTCTTCAAAATTATTAGTTCAAAGCAGCCTGTTAAAGTGGACTAAATTTACCTGAAGCCTTGGTAATATACATAAACTAAAAACTGCTGTGTCTCACATTATTTCCATAAAGCATACTTAGGCATTCCCAGAAATCTGCCTTCATTTATGGACCCTTTACATATGTGGCATTTGTTCATCCTTGATAACTTTCTATACAAATATCAGTACAAAGGCTGTTCATCCTTGATGACTTTCTGTACAAATATCACTTCTGTATTGGCCAGAAAAAATATTGTGTGTGACAAATACATGCATTTGCCATGCCAATACATGGCACAGCAAAAGAAGCCACATGTAATTTGTCTCATGTTAACACTGTCCTTTTGGTGATTGCATAGTTATCATTCACGTTCATAATATCCATGTAAGGAAAGTCTTGTGTGGTGCTATTTTGAGAGACTCCCAAATCTGTTGTTGTTCTGTTGAAGAATTCTGTGCAGCTGTTGCTGCTGTTATGCTTGCTAATTAAGTTGGTGATATTTGCAGGATTTGGTTCTTGAGAAGTTGAAGAGCCAGAGGTTGTCTAGTGAGATAGACAAGCTGGACCAAGAACTGGAAAAGCTTGGATTGAACAAGGAACTGCTGCTACAGGATGATAATGGCAACAATGACAAGTGAGAAGAAAGTCTTCTAATGGTGCTATGGAAAGCTTTCCTGAACCCTTTGTTTGTCTTAATTTCCCTTCATTTATTTCTTCTCTAGGAACTAGACACTTGTTGGAAGCTGTTTGTATGTTTATAAAATTCCTCTAGGAATGCTGATACTGTATACAATTACTCGTACTTTTGCCAGTTAATGTAGCTGTGCAAAGGAGTTGATTTGCCCCATAATCATTTTGAGGAAACGGTTATGGGGAAAATCAACTCCTTTGCATGTAGTAGAACTCATGTAAGTAGAAGACTGTCAAATCTAGAGGAGCTAAGAGATTGACTCTCCAAACCATCCAGTTGGCGTCAGACTAGCTGCACAGAATGTACTTACTGAAATCATCACATGGATTTGGATACATGAGATGTGCAAAGATCTCTATAAGGTAGAAGGGGGCTTTTTGCACAAAGATCTCATCCCTCCAAGTCCCCCATTGAACAGTTGATCAACACTGTTCTCCAGGTGGCGATTGATGCTGTTGGAAGTATCACTTGTAGGTGATCTCCATCGCTGTCAGAGTTGATAGTGCTATTAGCATAGTAGTGCATACCCACAGGTGCTAAATGCAAGTCTTGTTTCCCATGGACCACCCTTTTGCATGCACCCTTTTGCATGTCTAATCTTAGCAAATCTTCAGGGATGTGGATCAAGTCTCTGACTTCAAGTCAAGTCCCAAGTCTCTGGGTCCAAGTCTCAAGTCAAGTCCCGAGTCTTTGGTTGCGAGTTGCGAGTCCCTATCTATTTAATGGGGGAAATGGGTTTAGACCTGAATAAAATTGGACTTGTCGTAAAAGGCTCCAAGTCTTGTGTCGAGTCTTTTACAATCGCTGAGTCAAATCCAAGTCAAGTCATTGACACGACTTGAGTCCAACTAGTCTACATCACTGCAAATCTTAGGAAAATATAACACAGAAAATACAACACTCATAGAAGACAGATATTCTTGTTGATCTAAGTTTAGAAATTTCTCAAACATCAGTATCTGTACGCTTTCCATTAATGAAATGTTGTCATTGTTATCTCACAGGAAATACAAGATCCTAGAAAGGAAAACTGAAAGTGTGCTAAAGACAACACTAGCTAATAAAGAAGAAAAAATTGCTTTCTTGGAGGCCCAAACACACGAGTTTCTGCATTTGAATCAACAGTTACAGAATGAACTAAATATGGTAAGGAGAAAACTTCATTTCAAGCGACAGGTTAACTATTTCATGAACCATATTTGAATGTTACAGCCCTGTGTAGATATCGGAGGTGGGACTAGCATGCTGGGTGAGGAGTGACAGGTGCCTCTCACATCCCACTCTAAGGGTGGGCCAGATCAGGTTGAGAGATCATTCAGTCCACCCCTAGATTTCAGAAATGCAATATCTGGCAACCAAAAGAAGGCATTCTAGAAGATCTGTGGAATCTCTTCTTTAAATGTTTTGATGTTTAAAACAATAGATATGCTAATAGGAGCAAACAGAAATAAATAGGTAGAGTTGCAAGTACTGCATAAAGATGAATTCTCAACCACAATGGATGATCTTAATCAAGTATTTTGGGATCTCTGATACTAGTTTTAGTATTAGGCTGACTGACTTCTGTGGACAACACAGTTGTTTCCAGTGACATATTTTGCAGAAGTTTGTTTATCTTCCAGGTGAGAAAGGATTTGGAAGGCCTCAAGCAGAGCCAGGAGGATCGAGCACATACACAGAAGTCATCAACTGAAAACGTTGTTTCCAGTCTTCCATCAAAGGAAAAGTGGGAAAAAGGTTACAGAGAAACAACAATGGAGCTTCTGAAAGTGAAAGACAGAGCTATAGAATTGGAAAGGAATGTATGTTTTGCCCTTTCAAAAATAGGCTTACTTGTTTTCTTGCGTCTATTCTAGGGAATGTATAGCCAGTGTTTGTTGACTGGTGTGTGTATCAGATTGGTGTGTACTAAGAAGGGAAGGTTTGGCAAAAAAGAAACGTCTTTAGCCCTCACCAGAACTCTTAACAGGGAGGGAACAGTTGTTCTTAATCCCACTGGGAGGGAATATGTATGCTAGAGTATGAAATACATGTAGGAAAAGCATGGCTGGATCAGGCCAAAGGCCCATCTAGTCTTTCATATAGTAGCCCTCCAGCTGCCAGAGGCCCACAAGCAGGAGAAAGAAGCACACTTCGCTGCCCTGATTACTGCTACTGAACCTGGATATAGTACATAGCCATGACAACTACGCCTTTCCTCCATGATTTCTCCAGTCCCCTTTTTAAAGCTGTCCAAGCTGGTGGTCATCACCACATCTTGTGGCAATGAACTTCACAGACTAATTATATGCTGTGTGAAGTATCTCCTTTTATCTGATCCTAAACTTCCCACCAATCAATTTCATTGGATGACCCCTAGTTGTGAGGGAGGGATAGAAACTCTCTTCACATCATACATAATTGTATAAGGCTCACGCTGCAATCCTATAACACTTTCCTGGAAGTAAGCCGCATTGAATACAATGGGACTTCTGAGTAGATAGGCATAGGATTCTGCTATCAGTCATATTTTCCTTAATATTTTTTCCAAGTTAACAGGCCTAAGCATTATAGAATTTCCTCCTAAGGAAATTGCCCTCTTTTGCATCTGGAAAAGAGCATTCTTGAGGTATGGCAACCAGATCAGCATACAGTATTCCATATGTGGTAGTACCATAGATTTATACAGGGGCAATACAGTTGTTGTTGTTGTTCAGTCGTTAAGTCGTGTCCGACCCTTCGTGATCCCATGAACCATATCCCGCCAGGCCTTCCTGTCCTCCACTATCTTCCTGAGTTCGCTCATTTTCATGTTTGTTGCATCGGTGATGCTGTCTAACCACCTCATACTTGGCCTTCCCCTTCTCCTTTTGCCTTCAATCTTTCCCAGCATCAGAGTCTTCTCCAGAGAGTCCTCTCTTCGCATTAGGTGGCCAAAATATTTGAGTTTCAGCCTTAGTACCTGTCCTTCCAGGGAACAGTCAGGCTTGATTTCATTTAGAATTGACTGATTTGATCTCCTAGCAGTCCAAGGGACTCTCAGGAGTCTTCTCCAGCACCACAGTTCGAAAGCATCTATTCTTCGGCACTCAGACTTCCTTATGGTCCAACTCTCGCAACCATACATTGCTACTGGGAACACCATCGCCCTGACTATACGAACTTTTGTTGGCATGGTGATATCTCTGCTTTTTATTATGCTGTCTAAGTTTGCCATAGCTTTCCTTCCAAGGAGTAAGCGTCTTTTAATTTCATGGCTGCTGTCTCCGTCTGCAGTGATCTTGGAGCCCAGAAAAGTAAAATCTGTTACTGCTTCCATTTCTGCCCCTTCTATTTGCCAGGAATTGATGGGACCAGATGCCATGATCTTAGTTTTATTAATGTTGAGTTTCAAGCCAACTTTTGCACTCTCCTCTTTCACCCTCATCAAGAGGCTCTTTAGTTCTTCTTCACTTTCTGCCATTAGGGTGGTATCGTCTGCATATCTGAGGTTGTTGATATTTCTCCCTTGTGATTCATTCAGCCCTGCATTTCTCATAATGTACTCTGCATATAAGTTAAATAAGCAGGGTGACAATATACAGCCTTGCCGTACTCCCTTCCCAATTCTGAACCAATCAGTTGTTCCATGGCCGGTTCGAACTGTTGCTTCTTGACCCGCATACAGGTTTCTCAGGAGACAGGTAAGGTGGTTTGGTACCCCCATCTCTTTAAGAATTTGCCACAGTTTGTTGTGATCCACACAATCAAAGGCTTTTGCGTAGTCAATGAAGCAGAAGTAGGTGGTGGAACTCTCGTGCTTTCTCCATGATCCAGCGCATGTTGGCAATTTGATCTCTAGTTCCTCTGCCTCTTCGAAACCCAGCTTGTACGTCCGGTAGTTCTCGGTCCACGTACTGCTGAAGCCTAGCTTGTAGGATTTTGAGCATAACCTTGCTAGCATGTGAAATGAGTGCAATTGTACGGTAGTTTGAACACTCTTTGGCACTGCCCTTCTTTGGAATTGGAACGTAAACTGACCTTTTCCAATCCTTTGGCCACTGCTGAGTTTTCCAAATTTGTTGGCATATTGAGTGCAGCACTTTCACAGCATCATCATTTAGGATTTTAAGTAGCTCAGCTGGGATATTATCATCTCCACTAGCTTTGTTGTTAGTAATGCTACCTAAGGCCCACTTGACTTCACTCTCTAGGATGTCCGGCTCTGGGTCAGTGACCACACCAGCGTGGTCATCAGGAACATTCAGATCTTTCTTGTATAGTTCTTCTGTGTATTCTTGCCATCTCTTCTTAATCTCTTCTGCTTCTGTTAGGTCCTTGCCTTTTTTATCCTTTATCATGCCCATCTTTGCACAAAACGTTCCCTTGATATCTCCAATTTTCTTGAAGAGATCTCTAGTCCTCCCCATTCTGTTGTTTTCCTCGATTTCCTTGCACTGTTCATTTAAGAAGGCCTTCTTATCTCTCCTTGCTATTCTCTGGAACTCTGCATTCAGTTGTTTATATCTTTCCCTTTCACCCTTGCTTTTTGCATTCCTTCTTTCCACAGCTATTTGTAAAGCCTCATCTGACAGCCACTTTGCTTTCTTGCATTTCTTTTTCTTTGGGATGGTTTTAGTTGCTGCCTCCTGTACAATGTTACGAACTTCCGTCCATAGTTCTTCAGGCACTCTGTCTACCAGGTCTAATGCCCTAAATCTATTCTTCACCTCCACTGTATACTCATAAGGGATATGGTTTAGGTCATATCTGACTGGTCTAGTGGTGTTCCCTACATTCTTCAGTTTAAGTCTGAATTTTGCAATAAGAAGCTCATGATCTGAGCCACAGTCAGCTCCAGGTCTTGTTTTTACTGATTGTATAGAGCTTCTCCATCTTTGGTTGCAAAGCACATAATCTATCTGGTTTCGGTATTGACCATCTGGTGATGTCCATGTGTAGAGTCGCCTCTTGTGTTGTTGGAAAAGAGTGTTTGCTATGACCAGCGTGTTCTCTTGACAGAACTCCGTTAGCCTTTGCCCTTTGCTTCATTTTGCGCTCCAAGGCCAAACTTGCCTGTTGTTCCGTTTATTTCTTGATTTCCTACTTTAGCATTCCAGTCTCCTATGATGTAAAGGACATCTTTTTTGGGTGCTAGTTCTAGAAGGTGTTGCAGGTCTTCATAGAACCGGTCAACTTCATCTTCTTCAGCATCAGTGGTTGGGGCATACACTTGGATTACTGTAATGTTGAATGGTTTGCCTTGGATTCGAACTGAAATCATTCTGTCGTTTTTGAGGTTGCACCCCAGTACTGCCTTTCCCACTCTTTTATTGACTATGAGGGCTACTCCATTTCTTCTAAGGGATTCATGCCCACAGTAGTAGATATGATGGTCACCTGACTTAAATTCGCCCATGCCCGTCCATTTTAGTTCGCTGATTCCCAAGATGTCAATGTTCAATCTTATCATCTCATTTTTGACCACATCCAGCTTGCCTTGATTCATAGACCTCACATTCCATGTTCCTAAGCAGTATTGCTCCTTGCAGCATTGGATTTTCCTTTCAACCTCAGACACATCCACAGCTGGACGTCCTATTGGCTTTGGCCCAGCCGCTTCACTCTTTCTGGGTCTACTTGGAATAGTCCTCCGCTCTTCCTCAGTAGCATATTGGACACCTTCCGACCTGAGGGGCTCATCTTCCGGCGTCATATCTTTTAGCCTTTTGGTACTGTTCATGGGATTTTCTTGGCAAGGTTACTGGAGTGGGTTGCCATTTCCTTCTCCAGTGGATCACTTTTAGTCAGAACTCTCTGCTACGACCTGTCCGTCTTGGGTGTCCCTGCACGGCATAGCTCATGGCTTCATTGAGTTACGCAAGCCCCTTCGCCACGACAAGGCAATGATCCATGAAGGAGAATACAGAAGAAGGAGAATACATGAAGGCAATACAGTACCATTACAGTAATACATCTTCTAACACCTCTTCCTTTACCACTGATTCATTACAGCACTCTGTCCTGGCCTGAATGACAGCGGCTGTAACCAATTGGAGCAGTGCATTCTGAGAAGCACAGGGCCAATCAGTACTAATTTCCTGCCTTAACTTTAATGATACATCTTATAGCACTGTTTCACACCACGTTTTCGTTCTGGTCATATCACTTCTCCTTTCTGGTGGAAAAGACAGATGGGTTGGAGCCCTTGTAATTGTTGTTTCCTACTTCCATCTGTAATATCCAGCACTGATCAGTTTGAGGTCAATAACTTGATGAAGCATTTGTTTAGATATTTCAAATGGAATGCACAACCCTTGGGAGGGGGGGGCGAGTTGACCTTAGAATATGTAGTTTTTTATATTTTCTCCCATCTTTTCAACTCTGTTTCTCTGTCAGAATGCCGCCTTACATGCAGAAAAGAAGCTTCTGAAGGAACAACTGAGACATTTGGAAACACAGAACACCTCCTTCAACAATCAGATCCTGACACTACAGAAGCAAAATGTCTTCCTGCAAGAGCACAACACTGCAATGCAAACACAAACAGCCAAACTCCAGGTCAGGAAATTCCACATGCACCTCTACCAAAAACCTTTTTGGTGGCTTATTTTAGAGTGAACAGAAAACTAGCACTGCATGTTTCACTTTGGGTTTTAATTTTGTAGAATATAAAAATGACCATCACCACCACCCCGCCAAATCAGAGAAAGTGATGTAAATCTTTTCTCTTGAGAACTGGGAAGTGTTTGGATTCCATATTCTATTTGGGACTTTGGCACTATGAACAAATGAAACAGAAAAGTGTTCAAACATTGAGTGCAATCCAGGAATGCAATTACATAATTGCAATATTATCCTCTTCTCTTGCTGAATTGAACACCTGTCAACCTCCTTCTGAGCACAATGTTCATTAACAATAAAGCCAGAACAATATTGGAATTCTAAGTGTTTGGCAAATAGCAGTTATGACTCTGTGCTGTGAGACGTTGCATCCTGAGTATTAGGTTCCCTGTGGATTGCTACAGTTACTGGGTTTTAGAGCAGCTGAAAAGGGCCATAGAGATCTTTTACAGCAGGGCCTTTGGTTTCACCTTTTGCCATGAGGAAAAGTCCTGTGGTCTTTCATTTAGCTCACGTAGTTTAGACTGTAGCCTGCCACAAATGGGGAAGAAATGTGAGCCCATAGGTACTATTTCAGAGATATCATTGAGACATGTTTGGTTGATTGATTTGTTTTCAAATCGGTCAGCTCAATCAAACCGTGCCACTTTCTTCTACTGTGGAAGATTGGACCAAGGAAGCGAGAATGGCACTAGGACCAGAGTGGGGTCCAATTCTTTCCAAAATCATAACCATCTCCAAAATGTCCTGAGTTATGATATGCTTACACTCAGTGGTGTCACTATACCCCCCCTGCGGGCGCGGTCACTGTGACACCCGCCGGTTACATCACAAGTCCCACCCCAGGGGAGTGATGTCACAAGCCTGCCCCTTTTGGTGGCGGTGCGCCAAAAATGCGCACGCATACCCGGTGTTTTTTCAGCCTCTTTTAGGCCAAAAGCAGCCTGGATCCCATCGCCGAAAGCAGCCGGAAAAACGCTGGGGGTGTGTGCATTTTCATCACGTCGCCACTAAATCCAGTGGCAAGCACACCCCCGGCACGTGTCGCCCCCGCCGCTTGGGGGCCCCTGTCCCCCTAACAACGCCTCTGCTTACACTCAGACTTTAGAAAGCTTCTTACTGCCTCTCTCTTCATTTGCATTTTTAATTGAGCCCTTCCTCCAAGAAACTCGGGGGAGTGTAGAGTGTTCTTCCCCTCCCCCCAACAACTCTATGAGGTAGGATAGACTAAGAAATAGTGACTGGCCCAAGGTCATCCAGTGAGTGTCATAGCTATGCGTTTCACTAGGATTTGAAACTGACCTCCCCAGTCCTAACCCATCATTGTAATCACGACACCACATTAGCTCTTTATTCTGACTACCAGACCCCTTGCTTGCTTCTGGAGTTTGTTGACATAGGTAACAGCTGGGAAACTGAAATATAAAATAATATTAATCTTTTATGAAAGGGCACTGTTCATCCCACTCTACAAATTCTGAATAAAATCTGACTGAATAAAAAGATTCCAGAAGAAACTGACTTGTATGCCTTACTGCATTCCCATTGTGTACATGTGTGCCAATACAATTTCTTTAGGTGGAGAATTCAACCCTAAACTCCCAAAGTGCCTCCTTGATGGCCCAGAATACTCTACTCCAAAACCAGCACCTGGCCAAGGAGAATGAATATGACAATGTGTTGAAGCAGAAAGAGCAGCTCAAAGGAGAGTACGAATCCCTCCTCCAAGACCATGAGCATCTGGCCTTGCTGCATGAACGGCAGTCTGCGGAATATGAAATGTTGATAAAACAGCACAGCTGCCTCAAAACAATGCACAAAAATCTTGACCTGGAGCACAAAGAAATGGGAGAAAGGTAGGTTTGTTTTATTTATTTTTAAAAAATATACCCCGCCTTATCCCATGCCAAAGCAAATCCAAGGCAGCTTACAACATCAAAGATAAATATATACATACCGTATTTATCGGCGTATAATATGCACTGGCGTATAAGACGCACCTTCCTTTTGGCCCTGGGTTTCAAGAAAAAAACATTGAAAGCATTTTTGGGCCACTTGCCGCTTGGCTGCTTAATTAGCTAATTTACATAAATTGCACAAAAATACCAGGATCTCTTTTAAAACACACAGCAATAAGACACATGAACAAAATGCACCAGAACATAAATCCCAAATACAAAAAAAAACCCAGACTCAACTCTTTTTCCCCCAACCCGCCCATGCACAGTTTCCAAAATAAAAAACATTTACCCCAAATACAAAACCCGCAAACTCAACTCTTTTCCCCCCACCCCACCCCACCCCACCCCTGCAGCTTCCACAGTAAAAAACATAAAAGTACAAAAAAAACCCAGACTCAACTCTTACCCACCCCCAGACTCAACTCTTACCAACTCTTAAACAACATAAAAGTACAAAAAACACAAACACCCAGACTCAACTCTTTCCCCCTGCCCCAACTATGCACAGTTTCCAAAGCCTCCCAACTAGGCCCAGTTCAGAAGCTTACCCATGCTGTATTCATTCAGCATCCGGAAGAGCAGGCCCTGGGCAGCTCAGTTGAACTGAACTGAGCACAGCGCCCTCTGCTGGCTGCTGAGAAGCTCAACTCATGCACGTGCATAAATTAAACCTGACAAACAGCTGAAGATCGGATAGATTAGTCAGGGAAGAAAGCACAAGGGAGCTCTCCAGCTCCGGAAAAACCCGGTAAGCCCAAAAATGCTTTAAAACGGGCGGGGGGGGAGGGATTTTTTAGTATTGGCGTATAAAACGCACCCTACTATTTTGGGTCACAAATTTAGACAAAAAAGTGCGTTTTATACGCCAATAAATACGGTAATTTAAAACAATACATAAAATAAAAACAATAAAATCCACTGGGGGGGGGTACGACAATATAGAGCAGAGAAGCAATATAGAGCAGAGAAGGTTACTGTGCCTTGAATATCAGTTTACTTTGCACGTTTCCAGATAATGGGTTGGATCCAAACCTTGTGCAAGAGGAAGGAAACTTGTGTGAAGGAAACTTTCCTTTCCCCTTCCTCACAGCAGCCCCCTGAGCTCTCACCACCACCCAAGAAGTGGTCAGAGGACCTGTGGGAACGGAGGGGTAGTGTACACAGCGCTTCATGGATGGACTGGATTCCTGAAAATTGGGTAGCAGCACCTTCCATAGCTAATATATGTAAAACAATGTGTTCAGTTTAAATAAATGAGATACATAAATGCTACCTGAGCACAAGCCAAGCTACAGTTAAAATGTTCTGGTTGCAACAATGTAAATTGGGGAATTAAATGTGTTCTTAGCCGTGCTTAGCTTAGGCTGAATTGTATCATCTGTAAATACATAAAATGCATAACAGAATGTCATGCTTTATTGGTACGCTGAAAATGGACCTTGTTTTCTGATCCACATTTTTATGGAAGGAAAAGTCTTACGACAAAATAGCAGCCAGTCTTATTTCTTCCTTGCAGGTACAACAGCTTGATGCAACACAAAGCTGAACTAGAAGAGCTGGAAATGGTTTTAAAAACAGAAAAAGAAGTCCTTCAGCAAGAAAAGAGAGCAAGCACAGTCACAACAACAGAGAACCAGAAGCTGAGAGAAGAGCTGGAAAGGTACCCATCATTTGAAACAACAGCTACCTTTCACATGTACCTAGAGCAATGTAGTTTGATCTTGTATCAGTCTGGGGGCCCTTGTATCCCAGTGGTTGGGCATTCTAGCACTTCTGTAACCCATAAGAAATCCCTGGCCACTTAGGAGTCTGGCAATGTACCGTCCTGATTGTGGACTCATTCTGCTCCTTCGGTTCTGTACGTGCTTGGCTGTTTACGGTCCAATGCCAAATATAGATATCCCAGCTTTATTGCTCACCTCTGATCCTTAGCTACAGACTTTCTTTTCTTTTTTTAAATGTTTGCCCCTGTCCTTTTCCGTGTAGCCCATATAATTCATAGATGATGATCTATAAAAATTTGATGTCATATTTGTCATTGTCATATTTTCCCTTTAGTGTGATTGGAGACATTACATTTTTCCTTCACATTGTTAAATGCTGTATTTCATTTTCTTCTGTTGCATCCCAATATGTTTCTCCCAATCACAGGTAGAACTTTGGAAACCTGCAAAATGTTACTATGGGATAAGGGAATCATAGACATTTCACGTAATAAAACTGGCATAAAAACAATTTCACTGCTATTCTCAAAGCGCAGAAACACCATTCACAGTGGTGACCTTGCGCAAGGCAGGACATAACCACATTAAATGGAATGGGGTGCAATTTGTAAAAAAAAAAATACCAAGGAAACCTATACTCCCTCGCAGATGTTTCACTGTTAGTAAGTCTGATGTGGAAACTTAATGCCAAAAGGATTATTTTTTTTTGCAGCATTGCTAAGTGTGATGCAAAATTCTGTTTGTGTTTGAAAGAACAATAGAGTTATTGTTGTTCATTAGTACCAAGATTATTGTTGTGGTACACACTGTGTAATTTGTTTTAAGAATGTATATGCTGCCCTTCAATAAAATATTTCCAAGCTGGTGCTTATAAGCTAAAACCATAAAATGCACTACAAGAACAATACAACAATGTGAAGAGCAGCACAGCAGCATTTAAAAAGCAACATAACAATTCAGTGAAGAATGAAAAATAATTCAAGGACATTGGCTAGCTTTACATTGCAGTTGAACAGTCTCTTGGAGAAGTGGTACAATGTTTGGCTTTTTCCATTTAGGGTGAATTTCTTACACAACCAACTCAAAGTAGAATATGAAGGGCTTCATAGCCACACTAAGGAGTTGAAAACCTCCTTGAATAATTCCCAGCTAGAACTGAATCGTTGGCAAGCTCGCTACGATGAGTTGAAAGAGCAGCACCAGACTATGGACATCTCCTTGACCAAATTGGACAACCACTGTGAGGTGAGCTGTATAGGTCATGGCGGTAGATCAGAAAGACTCGTATGAAGCTGGTGTGTACTGAGTCACCACTAGTCTATCTGAGTCAATATTACACACAATGAGCAAGTTCAATGAAATTTAATTGCCAAGAAATCCAGGGCCAAATTATATATGATGCAGGTCTGGCCCATGGAATTCTGCTGCCTGAAGTGAAGGATGAGATGGCACCCTGGTATAGCCACACTTCAAAGTAGGATGGTACTTTTGGTTTATCCTAAATTGAGTTATCAAACAACACACTTTTGAATTAAGCAGATCTCTTCATGAGGCGGATAGTAAGCTAAAGGGGGGCATGTTGTAGGATCCCCCCAACAGTCTGCATTGCAAATTCAAGAGTAATAGCGTAGGAACACCCTTGGAAATGTCTGATACTGTTTCAATACGCACCCAGGGCTGATTAGACAAAGAGGAGTAGCAAAAAAAAAACGGTAATCCTCGTCTGGAAATATTAAGTTTGTAAGTTAACTCAGTCATGTCTCCAGCACAAACTTGAAACACACAGGTTCTCTGTAAGAGAAAAGGGGGCATTCCTGACCTCTGGAAATCCCCTTCCCACAATGTCAGAGGCGAGACAAAATGAGGCTGACTCCTCCTTGCGGGAAGGGCATCCACGCCCCAGCTTTGGAGAAGCAGGGTGTGAGCTGAGATTCAGCGGTCTCGGCTCATAGCCTAGTTAGGCTAGGTTGGTCTTCATTTTTTGTCAGTCCCTCCTCACCTAGCTAGGGCTGGGGCTAGCCCATGACTAGGGCATGGGGGGGGTGTCCTACACATTCCTCCCCCCCCCCACAAACGCTTGATCTTCAGTCAGGAGACTATAGCGTGGCAGGCCACTTTTCTTGACTGCACTCCCTCCTCACACTACTTTTTAAAAATTGCTTTTCTTCTGGCAGGAGGAAAAATGGGCAAAACAGACCTATACAAACACCATCATGCTTTAAAGCACTCCTATTTGCTTTGTAGAGATTTAGCTTGAGCCAAGTTGGGTTATGCTGCCATCATGGTTGGCTTAGCTTTCAGCGGAATCCGTTGATTTCAGTGGGATATAATTATGCGTGCAGAACTTAGTCCTGATGGTAGAAGGTTTGACATACACAATATCACTGATCAATTTAGTTTCCAGCTGGCAATGTAGGATAGTTATCCTTGGCTAAGTTCTTCCTTGTTCAGTGTTTCACATTCTATTAACAGCAAGTGGGCAATGCAGACAAAGAAAATTCACCTGTGATATGTTTGTTAAATAGCTGCTTGCGCGACTAAAAGGAAACTTGGAAGAAGAGAATCATCACCTCCTAAGTCAGATTCAGATGCTGAGTCAGCAAAACCAGATGTTGTTGGAGCAGAACATGGAGAACAAGGAACAGTATCATGAGGAACAGAAACAATATATGTAAGAGCAGCTAACTCTTTCCTTCCTTTATTTTTCTGGTCAGTAAAATTTAATACTGAAACATGGTAAACAAGAAACAGGGCATCTTCCAAAGAAGTATCTGTGCCCAATGGGTCACATTAGGGTAGGCATAAAACAGTTCAGAAAGTGAAGGATGCTTCTGAGCTACTTTGTGATCACCTTGCACAACCTAAGCAAAGTGGGTATTAAAATTCTTTCTCCTGAAGGCACAGTAGGGTGTGAAAATATATGCATGCTGATGAGAACCAAAGTTACTCAAATAGGCCAGTGATCTTCAACCTTTATCCGAAGGTAAATGTTGCTGTGTATGTCTTCGCAACTCGGCGGTGACAGCTGCGACAGCACTTCCGGGTTCATGCCGCCACCAACTAAGTAAAAAAAGGTGGGTTAGACTTACCCATCTGCAGCGGCGGTGAGAACACAGGTTGTGTATCGTCTCCAGCCGCCACCACGGGATAAGTCCAACCCCCCCCCTTTTTTAATTAGTTGATGGCGGCACGAACCCAGCAGTGCCATTGCTGATGTCGTCACTCCCCTTAAGGGGAAAACTGTTTTCTCTCACCGGACCTTGGGGTCACAACCCCAAGATTGAAGACCACTGAAATAGACTATAGAGCAATTTGGTTGTATTGAACACGTTGTTGTCAACTCATTGTTTCTGGTTTGAAAAATTGAAGGTATAAATACTTGTTCTTGTTGTTACCAGTTACCATAAATCACCCTGAGGCATCTGTCTATATAATATACTCTTCTGCCACCATCCAAAGAACCACACCACTTGCTCTGTGTGCCCCACATGGCTCTGGATTTAAAGTCCAAATAAGTCTCCCACATAGATCCTGTCACAACCTGCTTTGGACAATTTGCAAATTACTTTTGCAAATTTTGGGAAAATTTGCAAAAGTAATTTGTAGTAAGTCATGGGGGAAAAAACAAGTCATAAGACATGCTGGGTACCTGGAAGCACTTGGATACATCAGAAATAGTCATCTTCTGGATAGTGGCTACAGGTATACCTGGTTGACCCAGTAAAGGAGTGCATAGCTCCTCCCGTAATGACGGTGTAATACAGGGCCTTTATTGACATCAGAACATATACAAAGATAGTCTTGAAAATAAGTGCAACTAATATCAGCCTGCCAGCCATGTCTGCAACTATGTATTTATAGAGAAACTTGAGTGATGAATCTGGCAAATTACTTGCCTAGAAGGACTTCCTGGGCAAGTGCTAAAGGGGCTAAGAACTATGGTCCAGAGGCACGGACAAGTTTTTTTATATAAAGTTAAATCATACTAAGTGCTTGTTTCACTGTTGTTGACTTAAACATACAGATATTTTAGCTCACGTTGTTCAAAATGAAACAGAACCCTAAAAACCCACATTCTGAGGGCATTTCAGAATTCTGGTTTATACCACTCACCCTCTTGTCTGCATTTGAAACTTGTCTTCGTGATGTTTACCCTGCTAAGTCTGCTAAAAAGCTTAATCATAACGTTAATTGCTTCTGCTGTGTGATAGGTACAGCCTCAGAAGGACCTTTCATCACTCCATTTCTTGCCCTCTGGGACACTGACTTTTCATCTCCAGGAAACTTATGATATTTCAATTTTTAATTATACCCAGTTCCCAGCAAACAGCACCCTTTAAGTGCTAATATATATTTCCCTGTATTTGTTTTCTACAGTGATAAACTAAATGCTTTGAGGAGACACAAAGAAAAACTGGAGGAGAAAATAATGGATCAGTATAAATTTTATGATCCTATGCCGAAAAAGTAAGTTTTTTTCCCCTTAAGCTAAAATGGCACTTATGCAAGCCAGACTTATCCCCCCCCCCCAAAAAAAGAAGTCCTTTTATGCTCCATTAAGTCTGGGTTATATCCTAAGGTGTTTTTCCTCCAGATCATGACATTCTTGGGCAAGGGTTCTCAAAGTGGTGGGTAATAACCCACTACTTTTACCGGAAGTGTCCGATTTACCTGTAAGGGGGATGGCCAGCCCGAACGTCGGCAGCAACGCTCCAGGATTGCGCCCGCCGCTGACCCAAAAATGCTTTTTTCAACGTACCGGGTTGTCCTGCCAGCTCCCCGAAGGGTCGGGGGGGGGGGCTGCAGCCTAGGTGGCAGGACAACCAGGTACGTGGAAAAAAGAGTGCTTGGGTTGGTGGCAGGTGCGATCCTGGAGCGCTGCCTCCAACATTGCCCCGCCCCGCAAAGACTTACAGGGGAGTAAACTCCCCTGTAGGACTTTGAGAAATGCTGCCTTTTAGCGTATAATGCAATATCTCCGTAAGCAGAAAAGTGGTGGCAATCACTACTATTTCACTTTCCCACAGTTTGGAAATTTCAGTGATGTTTGTGCATTCTTTCATAGACAATATTTTGAGAATTCTTGTCATACCTTAATCCAGAGGTTCCCTAACTCCTGGGAAGGCCCTCCGCTGCTCTAAGTAGCAGCGGGGCCTTCCCAGGGGTCGCGATGACGCGCCCGGGATCGCGCCACCGCCGCGCCCGGGATCGCCCTTTTTACCTTCATTGGTGGGCAGTGGGTGTCTGGCGGGGGTTGTGGGGAGCCTGCGGACCCCTCCGCAGGCCTCCCCAAGCGTCGGAGCAGCGCTCTGACGCGATCGCAACTCACTTCCGGTTTCGCGTAAAACCGGAAGTGGGTTGCAATAGCGTCGGAGCGCTGCTCCGACGCTTGGGGAGGCCTGCGGAGGGGTCCGCAGGCTCCCCACAACCCCCGCCGGACACCCACTGCCCACCAATGAAGGTAACAAGGACGATCCCGGGCGCGCCGTCGACGTCACCGCAGGTTGCCATGCCCCTTAAGGGCATAGCAACCCTTTGTTCCCGGCTGGGGCGTCGCGACGCCCCAGTTAGGGAACCACTGCCTTAATCTGTTCATAAGTGGTCCACGCCTTAGTGACTTCAAGACTGGATTACTGCAACGCGCTCTACGTGGGGCTGCCCTTGAAGACGGTTCGGAAGCTGCAATTATTGCAGAATGCGGCGGCCCGGGTGGTCGCTGGAGCTAGGCGGTTTGACTCTGTTGAGCCGCTGCTTCAGCGGCTGCACTGGCTGCCCATTCGTTTCCGAGCCCAATTCAAGGTGCTGGTAATGACCTTTAAAGCCCTTCACGGTTTGGGTCCAGGATATCTGAGGGACCGCCTTCTCCCACACATTCCGGCCCGCTCTCTTAGGTCATCTGAGGGGGCTCTCCTGCGTGTACCACCTCTATCGCAAGTTAGGGGAGTGGCAACACGTGGGCGAGCCTTCTCTGCTGTGGCGCCACAACTGTGGAACTCCCTGCCAGGGGATCTGAGAACCACCCCCTCCCTCATGACTTTTCGGCGAGGGCTCAAAACATTTTTGTTTCGTCTCGCGTTTGGGTGATGGGTTGTAGCCTGCCTCCTGTGTCTCAAGATGCTCTGCCATGCTGCTTTTGTGCTCCCTACTGTTGCCCCCCCCAGTGGTTTTTATTGATATTATTGTTTTTATTGTTTTTAAATTATGTATTTAAACTTTCTGTATTTTAAACTGTTTTTAATTTTTGTTGTAAGCCGCCTTGGGCATTTGCCTCGGCATGGGATAAGGCGGGATATAATTTTTTTAAATAAATAAATAAAATAAATAAGTTGTAGTTGCAGAATTGGAATAAGGTTTATCAATAAATGTTCTGGTGCCCCTATGTAGTCCCGTAGTATGCAGGTCAGTGCAGGTCAAATAGATTGGTTGAGCTCTTAAGAGTCTCCATCTTTTTTCTCCCTCAAGAGTTTTTAACTGATCTTTTTAACAAAACATGGGAAGTTCCAGCCATGTTTAATGGTACATTCTGGTAGACATGAAAAACCAAAAAGCCAGGAAAGAGTGCCGCAAATATTTAAATCACAGCATCTTATATATAGCAACACCATGCAATATTTTTACAATGCCTATTTTTACAGTGCATATTTTTACAATGCCTGATCCTGTGTTTGGTGCAGTATAACCTAACCTTCATTACATCATGAAAACCCTTAAAGGAATGATGCAAACAGCTAGAAAACAAGTAAACCAATTAACAGTGGAGTTCAGAAAAAGTAAGGAAGATCTTATATTGTGCTAAAAAGGGAATGAGTAGAGTTGTTGATGTAGCTCATCTTTTCCCTGTTAAAATCTGCCAACAACAGGAAAAACCATTGGATAGGAGCTAGAGCCTTGGTAAAACTTATAAAGCCAAAGAAAGAGGCTACAAGAGAACGATTGAAATCTTCAGCAGAGAGCCCTCCATGGCACTCAGAAAGCACAGAGCCTGCTGGGTCATCTCCCTCCCAGCTGCCCAAGCAGCAGGAGAATATGGATAACTCCTCTGCAGAGCCCAACTCAGTGGAAAGCAGAGAACATAACGGATCACTGAGCAAAGGTAGGTGATGGTGGACTTAACAGACTAAAAGTTACATGCAGGATCACATAGGTAAGAACAAATTAAGGGCACAATTCAAACCAGGAACACCTCTTAAGTTCCGTTGCTTTCAATAGGAGAAGTAAGCACATGCCCTTTAAAACAGGGCAAACAGGATAAACAGTTATTTATATGTTATCAAGACAAAGTTAGTGGCTAAACAAGGGAGGTAGCCAAGTAACCACCGTGTGGGGAAAAGATGGAGGTTGAAGGAGAAGTTTGTATTCTTAGTTTCACAACTGTGATTTTTCGGTGCAGGTAATGCACAGGTGTGTGTCTTGTTGTCATGCTGAGAAAAGAAATTCAAAAGCTTGTTGACAGTGGTTTGCTTCCTAAGATGCTCTTGTGTAACCAAAAGGCACTTATCAAGGATTCTTTTTTTTTTGCTGATTCTTGCTGCATATCCACATGCCATGCAGTTCTGAGAGGGCAGAAACAGATTGGGGAAAGGGGGAAATGGGGAGGCAGGGAACTCTTCCATGAGCAGAATTCTGCTTCTGGAAACTACGATCCAAACCAGTCCCTGGTGAAAGAAGCTAGTAGTAATTTCAAGGTTACAGGATCCAGGCTTCAGTGTGCTAGGTCTCAATTTGTTGCCTCCCAATTATTATAAGCAAAACCCAGTGCCATCTCTACTATTTGGGGACCCTCAATGAACTCCTTCAACCTGGAAGAGATGGGTTGTGCAAGCCTGGGATTCTGTCACTCTGTATCAGAACTTAATCTAGTCTAATTGCTGAAGGCATAGTGATAAGCAAGTTGTGTTTCCTTATTTTTATTATCTGCTTTGATTGTCCTGTTATTCCTGCTATTTGGTTAGATTATTGTCCTGTTATTCCTGCTATTTGGTTAGATTATTTTCCTGTTATTCCTGCTATTTGGTTAGATTATTTGCCTTTTAAGTTTTAGATTTGAATTGTGTTAATTGTAAATGGCCTTGTGAGCCAAAGTGGCTGGAAAGCAGTCCGTAAATACTGTATAGTAAATAAATTTTCTGGACTGAACAGTGCTATTGTCAGGTATCCTACGCATGGGAGTTCTGTGTATTTATCATTCTTTTGTACTTATCTTATGTTTTTTGAATCTATTAATTTACCTGATAAGAATGTCTCTAATTGCCTGGAAATTAGTTGCTTTTGGGGTGCTTTGCCAGAAGAAAATCAGAAATTCACCCGTAAACCCACTATATTAAGTGTAACGACATTCTGTTCTTTAACTGTGTGGTTTAGCTTGATAACAGCAGAGGGAGCACTTAGAAAAGAAACAGCAGCCTAGGTCCAGAGTGTCTGAAACAGAAAGGTTTCTCTAGTGATAGCATGATAGACATGGTGTTGGCTGTTGCCTTCCAGTTTGCAATCCACTGATTCTCGGTACGAAATTGGAGTAAGTTATACTAAATTGCAATGAACAATAATTGATCTTATAGAGGGAGAAGTTTGACAAGGAATTATATTTTCGGACAAACACTTAGTGAAATTGCTGTGAATACTCTCAGTTTTATGTTTCTATATTGTGCAGATGTTTCGGGAAGTAACTTGTATGCCTGTATCACCAATATTTGTGATACTGTGATGGATCCAGGAGAAGGAACAAGGTTTTGACCCAAGGGAGTTGGCCCTAGGGTCCATTTGAAATTGTTGGCCATTTCTTTGTACTCAAATCCCACAGATTTGAAAGATGTTTAGAACTGCTTTACAGTTTTCACACTTCTGATAATACATCTGTATGTAAACCATAATGTGCAAACATTTGACTCAAGTTTTTTTTCTGCTGCATATGCATGTGTTGAGAAGCTGCAGCTTCCGTCTTCCAGCACATGTGCATGTGACAGGAAAAGCTACATCTCAGGGTGCATTATGGTTTACATGTTGGTTTCACATCAATTCCTTTACAGAAGCATCTTAAGTATGCAGTCACACTTGGACACATTCCTCTTTCTCAAGATACCTTCTGTATGGCAGAGTCAGACAGACCAGCTTTTCCCTCAGCATGAGAACATTTTAAACAAATAAGTAGTGGAATTCCTGAGTAATACCTGAATCTGTAACCATCTGAATAGGTCCAATGTGTAATCAGCTCCATAGACATGATATTTTTGTGAAGCTGCAAAACTCCAGCTTGCTGAAGTGTGGTATCTGGAGTCTGTTGCATGATGGACCCCTTTGGAAGACATAGTTCATTAAGAATCGTACTTCGCAGTGACTGCAAATTGGCCCCATGGAGTGGGAAACTCTAGGTCAGTAGAATCCATCCTTAAGAAAAAGACCTTTTCCCACTTAAAGGTGTTTGATAAACTAAAAACATATGCCTCTGAAGTCTATCAGGTATTGCTTGTAGTCCATGCATATAATTTCTTGGTTGAAAGAATGTTGATCTGGGATCTGATTTTGTAGTACTGTTTTTAACCTATGGTACAGGTAATAAATAAAACAAAAATGTCTGTGTGTGAACTGACGATGTATGTTTAATTATAGACTTGAGATTACTGTTGTGCATTGTTCTTCTCTGGTTCCTAATCTGATTTACTGTTGCTGTAGAGATAATTCAATCCTTTTTCATGTTTAGCTGCTCTCTCAGTTGTTTGCAATACATTTTAGTTATTTCTGTTACTTTTTTTTCTTCTTCTTTTTGGGATCTCTGGGTGCTAATTAGCTGGTCAACGCAAAAAGATTGCCTTTTTGAGAAGCACAAGCAAGCCCAAAGAAAAGTCTCCTAAGTCTCCATCGAATCATCCGCCTCTCTCTAATCGTCTCTGGTTCTGGTCGTCTTCTGACATCCCATCCTCTTCTAACGAGCCACTTTCTTTCTCGGAAACGGGAGATCTCTAACACTTTCTCTTACCATTTATTTTCAATACCTTTCTGATTTTTTGATCAAATCTATAATTTCTGTAAACACACACAATCATAGATGCTCAGCCTATCAGTGACACAAACTAAATTCAAGACCAGATCAAGTTGACATGGACTACATTTTTCATCCCCCAATAAGATGAAGAACTCTTATTGCACACTCTGGACAATTTCTTCAAGTACACTTTAAAGAGACCCATGCCATTCAGTGCCCATATGTTTACAGTGCTATTGGCGGTTGGTGCACATCTTAAGTAAGTGAACTTGCTGTGTGCTTCAGTAACATTTTGCAATCACAGATGTGCTTCCTGTTCTGTCCAAATGTGGAAATGAACTGCTGTTGCTGTGTTGCCAACAATGCATTTGCTAATAAAATCTGCATATTTTATATGAAAGGCTCCTTGAATCTGTCAGAATTTTACAGTACTTTCCCCCCCCCCCATTCCCAGGTAGGCTGCCTATTCTCTGCTAGCATGCGATATAGATGTGGAAGTATGGTAACACCTTCTGTCTGCAAAGAGAATTTATTAATATTTCAGATCTATTAACCTAATCTGTCATTTTTAGAAAAAACTGGGTAAACTGTACTGTCAAAAGTACACAGTAAAACGGATTTCAGTTCAGTGGTGAACAAACACCATTGCAATTAATTCCTATTATATCAGACTTAACTGGTCGAAAGAAAGAAGTGGGTGGTGCAAGCAATAGCACTAATCGCTATAATGTGTGGCAAATTGTCACCAGTATGAGCCACTGTCTTTAGCAAGCTGTCACTAAGTGGCATGTGCACTTCTTCAGAGTTAATAGTTCCAATCCATTATATATTCAACAAACGCCTGTCATTTAACATGTAGGTGCCTAGCAGACAGTTTTATTAGTGATAGAGTGAACTGCTCTAAATTGTCTTTCCTCGATTTTCCCCCTCCCACCTTGTACTGCATTATTACCATAAGTGTAATGCATTGTTATATTAGCATGGGATGGATTGATTTTCTCTTCTGGACTAACAGAGAAAATTATGTTCCAGTCTTTCTAGCTTTGGCTAAATACAGCAGTATTTGCATTCTAGGCTCCCATAACTATTCGCATGGGTGGCTGTGGGAGTTGCTGAAATCTAGGTCCTTAAAACACCATGGTGCTTGCTGTCCAGGAAATGGCAGCACACACAGCCCCGGTCATTGCACCCTATGTTTACATGGAGATAACTTTTGAGAAACACTACACTTTTCTCAGACTTTCTCTGATCCGTTGTAACTAACCTGTGTCTTTTGTACCAACTGCTTTTTCTGTTGTCTGTGCCAGCCATTTGTTTCTTGTACTGCAGCCTTTTTCCTCTCAGGAAGTCAGTGCCATTGTTCCTGGCGAATCGCTCTAGAAAGCAGTTGGAACATGGAAGCTTGCTTCTCATCCGCACTCATTTTAAAAGAGTTGGATCTGCACGTTGCTCTTTTTTGTTGGTTTGTTGTTTTTTTCCCCTGGGTACCTGAAGGCATACAAGCTCTCATTTTATTTAATGAACTCTGCCTCATTACTGTAGCAAATAATTTCAGCATGTAGTGGTTTAGGAGGTAGTTACAAGTGAAATTCTCAGCCTAACGAATCCAGCACTGAAAATCATTGTCCTGGAAAGAGAGGAATATTACATTATGTTGTTGCTGGCAGTCATAGACCCCAGTCCTATTCTGTTCACATTGAACGTTAGAATGATCACCATTAAGCTCAAGGAAATGGCATTTGTACAATCTGGTCCAACGCATGCTTAAGGTAAAGGTATCCCCTGACAATTAAGTCCAGTCGTGTCCGACTCTAGGGTGTGGTGCTCATCTCCATTTCAAAGCCGAAGAGCCAGCGTTGTCCGAAGACGCCTCCGTGGTCATGTGGCCGGCATGACTCTCCTTGCCGCAGCGCGTAGCATGCGGCTGGAACACGGAGCGCTGTTTACCTTCCCGCAAGCGGTACCTATTTATCTACTCACATTAACATGCTTTGGAACTGCTAGGTTGGCAGGAGCTGGCCAAGCAACGAGAGCTCACCCTGTCGCGAGAATCGAACTGCCGACCTTTCGATCAACAGCTTATGGTTCAGCAGTTTAACGCATGCTTACTTTGCAGTAAATCCCACTGAGTTCAGTAGGGCTTATTTCCAATTAAGTGTGCACAGAATATAGCCTTAGAAGAACGTCATGGGTTCCTCTCATGAGTATATGTAAAATGTTTCCCCTCTTTTCATTTCACCAGATCCTTACTGAACTGGTGTTTGGTTGTAAAACTGGATGCGTGTTGGTCGTTACATTTCCCCCCCCCCCCTTTCTAGAAGGTGTTCAGGTGGTGCATGTGGTTCTCCTCCTTCCTGTCTTATCCTCACAACAAACCTGTGAGGTAGGTTAGACAGAGAGATGGTGACTGGCCTAAGGTCACCCAGTGAGCTTTATGGCTGAGCGAAGATTTGAATGTGGATCTCCTCAGTCTTCGTCTAGCCACAACACCATATTTCATCTCTGATAACAAGTATTGCTGATTCAGCTTGCATATTTTGTGCCACTGTTTTGTGCCTGCTTGCTGCATTTATAAGATGGTGGGCTGATCTGCGTCTGGCTCTGGTGTGCTTTATTATTGTGTCTCCTTGTTTTTCCACCTTTTCCCCACTCCACATTAGTGGATTTAAAGCAGAAGAGAACTTTTCATTATGGAGACAGCAATGACCACATTGAAAATGCCGCAGACTCTGCTATTAAGCAGTGCTACGTGGAGCCGAGTTCTAGGACGTACGTTGCCTCAGCCACCTACTTGACTGCTTCAGGTTCTACTCCCATTGCTAGACAACAAAACAGACCCAGAGGTATGTGGCCCATCTAACTTCACCACAGGCTAATGCCGGGAACTTCTGCTTCAGTAAGATCCAATCTGTATTTGGAAAACACTTTTCTTGTTAAAAAAAAAAAAGGCATTTGAAAGGCATTTCAATTGAAGGCGTTTCTTCGGTTCCCAGGTTGTGGAATTTGCCGTGACTTCATTACATAAGCTTTTAACTCACTCAGTTGGGTAGATCATGCATGTGGGAGGAGAAAAAAGATCAAATAGATAGAAAATGCAGAGTGTGGTTTGGCAGAAGCCCTTAAGGACTTGATCCCAGATGTGCAATGGCTAGATGGTACACTTTTTACAACAAGCTGTTCATAAGTACTTGACATGTTCCTCAGTTGACCCTATGAAAACAGGCATGCTATGGGAGAGGGAACTCTAATGAGCCCTACGCCCAGTGGATCACGCACAGCTACAGTGGGGGGTGGGGGTACTTAGCATCTGATGCATTCAGCCCTTGCACATAGTTGGTGCTGCGTAGCAGGAGAGGAATTGTTTGGGGAGAATGTATAGAGAATGGCCCCTTGTTGAGAGTAAAGGTTCGTGCAGCTTGCCCTGCCCAATGCTTCCATCCTAATCCTACTGGTGTGTGTGGTCCTTGAATCTCATGGTCAGAGTGAATATTTGAGCTGGATCTTGATCAGACCTGCCAGGTCCCACCAGGATGCATGGCTCCTCTTAAAACTATTTATGCCACGAACCTTCAAGTCACTCTGTATTGACCTACACTGTTTCTATAGTTAAAATTAACTAGACAGATCTGTTGCTTTTATCTCTGTTAAAGACCATCACAGGTTACAAGCCATAAGCAACCTCCTGGTTTTAGAAGTAGGTTTTCTCTGTGACAGCAGAAAACAGGTTATCTTGTTGTCTTGTGCTCCCTGAGGCATCTGGTGGGCCACTGTGTGATACAGGAAGCTGGACTAGATGGGCCTTTGGCCTGATCCAGCAGGGCTCTTCTTATGTTCTTATGTTTTTATGTTATGTAACATTACCTCCTAACATCTTATCTTCTACCTAGGCTATAATTCAGATGGGGACCTGAGTGAAAATTTCCCTGAAGTAGAGCTTTCAAACAAACAGTACAGTAAGTTATTAGCTGCTTTCCCCTATTTCTTTGATTCTGAGTATGGAACACCATTCCAGAGGTTCTTCCACCACTCAAGAGCAGCTTTGGGGAGAGGGGCTGCAGTAGAAAGGAGAAAGAAGAACAATTCCATTCTTCAGAGAGAGCTCTGCTCACCGTTCTTAGGTTTCAAGCCAGTATAAGTGGAAAGAAATGGATTATTTTTTTTAGTTGCTACTAAAAATACTTTTTTTTTTTTTGGAAGCATCACAAGTTTTCCATGAGATGAAATTGTTGCCTTTTTAGTGTCATTGTTGCAGTGGGTAGAACTCCCTTTAAGCGATCTAATGTTTTACTCTCTTTTTCCTCTGTAGCATCCAGGCCAAATAGCTTAGAAAACAGCGAAAATGCATCCACCAGCAGCTCTCCTCTAAATTTGAAAGGTAATTTTCACAAGCATGGTGTTTTTTTCATAAATACTGTACTAGAACTCTAATACCGCTAATGAGATATTATTAAGATATTTTTTTTTTAATCTCAATCCCATGGGAGAAGTTTAGCCCATTTTAATTCCTGTTCTTTGTAGTGCTTTTTAAAAAAATGTACTTTTATCCCAACCTTCAGCAATATATTCCTCATGGCAGCTTAGCATATGATTAATATGATCAAACATTGATTTAATACAACTTTTGTTCTTTAGACAAGGACGTATTGGTAATGCTAACAAATTTCTTTGTAGAGTAGAAGAAAAATAAGCAAGTCACTTTTTGCATCTCCATAAACAGGTTCTTGTGACCATAATCGTGGACGATCAGAGAGTTTCAGCAGTGAAGATATGGTGCTGAGTAAAGACATGCCTGGCTCATCGAGAGAGAGCCCTTTTTGTCCCATATCATCTGTTGGAGGTTCAAACACTAAACACAGTACCCCTCTTACAAGGAATGACTTGTTTTCATACGATATACCTCAGAAAAATAACCGTGCCCAAGCTCAGTGTATTAGGCACCGATCTGCCTCTCCAGGCAGTGAGATGGTGACTCTGGAAGAATTCTTGGAGGAAAGCAACAGGTTGTCTCCACTGAATGTAAGTACATTTAACCATGGAAGGAGCTTCTCTGCATATGGTAACGGTTGCTGTTAAGATTATCATCAAGAGAGCACAAAACTGCATATAATGAATCCCAGACTTTGATTTGATTATTGGACACTCCATTGTGTAGATTGGCTAAAAAGAGTGGTTGTGAATTTCATTTGGTTTTATAACATGTGGTTAGATCTAGTGATAGAATTCATGCTGATTAATATTATGTTGATAGTATGTATTCGTTTAGTAGAGCAGCTCTTACAATAGGTCAATTAAATTCATTGGGGTAGCAAAATAATCCCCTAGTTGCCTTCACTAATTGCTGCACAATCCCTGCTGAATAGTGATTTAGGTCAATGCTTCCAAATTGTCTAGGATGGGGGGTTAATAGTGGCTTGCAGGAATTCCATGGATGGTTAGTAATAGGACTTCTGTATAGGTTGAAATAAAAATAGTGCAAAAAGTGAGACGGTTGACTTCTGAGTTGGGCAATGAGACTGATGGATTGATGCTGATATTTATTCTTCTAGTGCAGAGGTTTTCAACAAGTGGGTCAGTCAGGCCCACGCTGAGCCAGTGTGGTTCCCAAAGCTCATTCCCCTTTATTGGCATATGTGAGCCCATGTGCACCATGATCTCTGCTGCTACATCTTCAAAACTGGAGTTTTGCTCCCAATATCTTCTGTGTCTTGCCATTGAAGGCATGGAGAAGCGGGGAAGCAGCAGTCCTCTTCCTGAACTCCTCTTCCTGGAACTCCTTGCCACAGGATGTGGTGATGGCACCTGGCCTAGATGCCTTTAAAAGGGGTTTGGATAGATTCATGGAGGAAAAGACCATCACAGGTTACAAGCCATAAGCGACCTCCTGGTTTTAGAAGTGGGTTTTCTCTGCCAGGTGCAAGGGAGTGATAACAGGAAACAGGTTATCTTGTTGACTGTGCTCTCGGAGGCATCTGGTGGGGCCACTGTGTGATACAGGAAGCTGAACTAGATGGGCCTTTGGCCTGATCCAGCAGGGCTCTTCTTATGTTCTTATGTTCTGATCACTGAAAAGCATTCGGCAACAGGCTTGCAGCAGGTTCTCCTACCAATTCCTCCAGCTCCACCATCGCATATTTGGGTAGCAGTCCTGGAGGATGAGGAAGGTCCTCCCTACTCGGCGCACTCTCTCTGCAAGGACAGTAAGCAAGAAGTGGATAGGACAGCAACTGGGTGGAGCAGGAAGTGGCAGTGCGCCCCTATCAGCTCACCACCGCTCCCAATCCACTGCACTTCAACCTACTTCATGAGTGCACTCCCTCGGGTTGACACTCAGAATGAAGTGCATTGCAATCTGACCTCAGGTGACTTGTGGCAATGCGGCTGCCGTCACCCTTTTTGTTCTGAGGCTCAGATCTGCAATTTTCTACTCTCTCATTTGTAAAAAAAAAAAAAAAAGAGGGGAGTGGAAAGTGGGAGCACGTTATATATTATTGTCTCTGTGTACCACTTACTGCTATACTGTTGACATTCTATTTATTTTTTGTCAACACAGCAGAGAGAACCAAACAATCTTGATATGCATTTCTGAATAAATTACATACCGTATTGACCTGAGTATAAGACTCACTTTTTCCCCTAAAGCAAGTCTTTAAAGTAGGGGTGCGGCCTACAATCAGAGCCTAGCATTTTCTGCTAGAGTTTTCTGCAAAGCGTTCTGTTTTCAAGTCTCTCCAAGTCTCTTTCAAAGGTAAAAGTTTTTTCCTTTTTCTTAAACTGCAAATCACTTAATCACTTGCTAAATGGCCAAACAATGATCTCTCTAGCAACCTCTAGCCTCAGGATGGAAGCATTTGAAAAAATTAACCCTTAAGCTCCAGCCCCAGGACTCTGTGGAAACTAAGGTATTTATTGATCCTGCAGTTTGAAAGTTGAGAGCAAGAGCTCCTACATAGTCATACCATATCCAAAGGAGGACAGAGTGCCAACCTTTAGGCTGCAATCCTATGCACACTTTCCTGGGAGTAAGCCCCATTGAATGCAATGGGACTTACTTCTAAGTAGACATGCATAGGATTGTGCTGTTAACCGTTGAAATTTGAGCAGGTGCAGCTCATCATCATGGAAGGGTGCAACAAACTGCACCTGCCCAAATTCCAAAGGTTAAAGGTAGGCACTCTGTCCCCCTTTGGATTTGGGAAGGCTACTTATATTAGGGTGCCCAGATTCAATAAGGGACAGGGTGCCTATGCCTTTAACTGTACTAAAGCTGTACTGTTTTACTGTTCTACTAATGTGTATATTTTCTTTAAGTTAAGTTAAAACGTATTTTTTTTTAAAGCACCAAACTTTAAGGGAGCGGCTTATAATCAGGAGCATCCTATACTTGGGACAATACGGTATATCAGTAATATGCAGATAAGGTTGATTTAAAGAAACTCCATATTTGCACGTTTTACTCTGAATTTTAATGTGGTAAATTTTCAGCATTAGGAGGGAGTGTTGTGGGCCCATAAAGGCACTCCCTGACCTTTGTAGCTTTATTGATACCACTATCTCCATATCATGAGGGCTAGAAGCACGCAATTCACATGCAATCTGCGAGGGATGCCTGAGGATCCCTTTGCCATCTTGCAGACAGTGTGTATGTGCGTGCATTTTTTTTTTTAACAAAAGCAGATTTGTGGGGTGTGGGCAGAGCAGGTGAACTACTGAAGCTTCGTATCTTTAATATTTTTTACCACATCCTTTGTTAACAGTTCATTAGTGGTTAAGATTGAAGTGAGCCAGATGTTCTTTAGGTTTAGTTTAGTTGTGTGTCTTAAAGCTACTGGTCTTCTTCCTCTTTGAAAATTTAGATACAGCATATGAAGCATGTGATGCTACAAGAGGAAAAACTCAATTAAAAAAAAAATTCTTACTAATCCGTATTCCTCCATAAATAGTTTTCCCCCCTTATGTTGCCAACTCCAAGTTGCCCAGAATTCCATTAGCAATTTGGAATTGACCTGTAAACACTAAAATTAATTACTGAGTTAATTTAATTGGGGGGTCCAGTTCACATTTGTGGTGCCCCCCCCCACGAGCTCCTCAGGAGTACATGGGAGCAGCCAGCATCAATGGACCAGATAGCAATCATTCATTTTAGCATGAAAATCCTTAACTAATTTTATTTAAACTTTTTCCCAGTGTTCGTGTCATAACATTTTAAAAGCAGTGAATTTACCGTATTTTTCGCTCCATAAGACGCACTCCCCCCCCAAAAAAAAACGGGGAAATGTCTGTGCATCTTATGGAGCGAAGTTTTTAAAAGTGTAAAAAATGACTTGCTTAAACAACTTACCTGGTTTTTTTTCCACAGCTCCAATCTTCTTACCGTGTCCCCTAGTCAGCAGCTCGAAGACGCGAGCCTCCCAGGCGTTGGACGCAGCCAGGAGGCTCTGCGCAAACATCGCAGCTGCTGTGATGTTTGCGGAGAGCCTCCTGGTCGCGTCCAGCGCCTAGGAGGCTCGCGTCTTCAAGCTGCTGACTAGGGGACACGGTAAGAAGATTGGAGCTGCAGGAAAAAAACCAGGTAAGTTGTTTAAGCAAGTCATTTTTTAATTTACCCTATTTTTTGCTCCAAAATACACGTGCCTCTAATGGTCCAATGCGTCTTATGGAGCGGGGGGGGGGGAAATACGGTATCTGTCAGAGAAGAGATCCTGCGATTCACATGCAATCTGTAAGGGATGCCTGAGGATCCCTTTGCCATCTTGCAGACAGTGCTTATGCATTACTGCCAAGTCATGTGTTGCTTCATTGGTGTCCATAGAAATATGGCTGCCCATAGACTGCTCAGGCCTGGATTTTACTCGGGGCACTGTAGTAAACTGTGTCACAAAAACACCGTAGTCACGAAACTGTGACTGTACCAAGTACCCACTTTTGTACTATTATTTTAGGTTGTCCTCATTCTGTAAGAGAACTACAGTACTCTATCCAAGACCGTGTGTGTGTGTGTGTGTGTGTGTGTGTGTGTGTGTGTGTGTGTGTGTGTGTGTGTGTGTGTGTGTTTAAAACTAGGGTTAAATATATGAAGTGACTGTTCCTCAAAAGGCATGCTACTGTGCCTGATTGCAGATTCACTTGTAAGAAGAAAAAAGCACATCAGTGGCTATTCTTCAATAAACGTACCTGTGAATAGATAAGTGCGATAGCCCATTGAAACTATTTTCATTTTACTTGTGTTTCATAAGTAAGCTATCTGATGCAAGGATTTGCTTTGAGAGCTAAATTTGTGTGAACCCACATTCAGATGATGATTTTGTTAGCTTCGTATTCATTTTTTTTCTTGTTTTTCCCTTAGGATGCATCTAGCAGAGATGACTTGCTAAGTGACTATTTCAGAAAAGCAAATGAGCCTCCATGTATTGGAAATCAGCTTTCCCAGGCAACTAGGAAGGAGACAGCCAAGATGCCTACTAGCTACGTCACTCCCACTGTAAAGATGCCTGGCTCTAATGAAGATGGAAGGCCAACTAAACCAGGGCATTGTGTCAAACCAAACCTTAGACCAACTGAATCTGAGCTCGTGGCAAACTCGTACAAGCTGACTCATTCATCTCCAAATCAACCCAGCAGGGGATCAAGGCAAATGGCTCAGCCTTCACACTGTAATACCCCAAATAGACAGAGTTCATCATTGAACCGTGCCTTTAGTCTGGCTTCAGCAGACCTCCTCCGAGCCACTGGTCCAGAAACATACCGACGCTATGACAGTCTTCCAAAGCAGATGCCTGCTGATATCAACATGGGTAAGGATTTGGACAGCCAGACTCCACGGCTCCCTGTAGCTGCCACCTCTCAGGTCTCCCTAAGAGAGAGGCCACAGTCTGCAAAGGTGGCGGGTTCTATACAGGGTGTTGATTCTCGCTGCCGACAGCTTGATGTTCGACGTCTCTCTCTAGCTCCACCAAAAGATGAGAGGTCGCTCTTATTCCCTCCTCCTTCTTACTCCCCCACCCCTCCTAATGATTTGGAGGAGCAAGCAAAAGTAGATCTAGAGCAGCACGGTTCCTCCCCGCAATATGCTACTTCTAAAATCAAATCCAAGCAAATCACACGGTCTGGGGAAGTGGCCACTGTGAGTCCTGTCAGAGTTGTCTCCAACAATACAGATGGGAGCAATGCCCAACTGCTGGCCCAAGCTGACACCTCCATTACCAAGTGTCAGAGTCGTTCACCAGAAAATAAAACTCTGGCCGGGGGCACTGAAGAAGCAAACAGAGGAGGAGTTAGTGCCAAGAACCCCCCCTCCTCATCAGATCCCAATGGCGATCAGCAGACTGTTTGGTATGAATATGGCTGTGTGTGATGCTTTCCTTCCTCTTTCACCCACTCTCTGAGAGGCTTAGAATATGTGCTTCACTACTGAAAATTAGGTGACTTTGGGAGAGGGGGTTGTTCTAAAGACAGAGCCAGATAATAAAAGACCACGCTCATGTATTGTCTTAGCTGTCTTCTAGACATATCAAACTATGTTAGTGGGCCTGAAGCAAAATATTGAATTGCCAGACATGGCTGCTCTCTTGCCAAGAAGGATCACATGAACAGCTAGAGCATACTCTCTTCTTCCTGCCCTTTGCCAGGCCTGCTGGAGGTGAGCTCCCAAAGCACAGAGTGCTCTCACCACTTCTCTTCCTTGATTCTCCCTCCAGCCCTGTCATTCTTTATTTACTATAAGGTTGCAGATATATATATATATGTTTGTGTGTGCAATTGGCTACTGAGCTCAACCCTTGTTGAAAATTGTACTCGGCGTAGCAGACGCCTCCCTGTTGGCAAAAAGAACCTGACACTTTAAAAGATTCTCTAAGCCTCTGCTTTCTCATAGGTCTGGTTAAGATGTGTGCTGCTTAAAAGGAGGATCATGGAAGGTGGAGGTCCTCTCTCAAGCTCTCTCTTGTGAGCTTCACAGCACATTAGGGGACTGTTTAATGTCCTGGCGTTTGCTCTAATGCACTGTGGTGCGGTAGAAGTGCTGCAGTTTTTGTGTTAAAGTTTTGTGCAAAACACAAGAAATGATGCACCCATTTGTGGAACTGTATGTTCTTTTAAATGGCACAGGTGACTCTCAGTGCACTAGTCTGATGTATGTACTACTGCATTCATGAAATACAGTACTAAATCACTATGTGAGATTGCCCGGTATCTGTGGACCGTTGTCAATTCTATTTGCCTCCTACTGTGTACAATTACATGGATCTTAAATGATATGCAGCAGATTCTTTCAATGGTATTCATGGCGCTTGTGTTCCTCAAACTACAGTAGTTTGTCCCATTTAACCTTGTTGCATTTAAGTAGTTGAGAATTTCGGACCTAGCTTCCAACTCTGTCAGCTTGATCTGTGTAGAAACCAAAATGAATTTATATGCACATGAAAAAAATACTTTTTATTAAATCATATTTATGTTCCAATGAAGTCTTTTACATTTCAAGAGTTTCAATGGCTGCTTTCGTGTATGTGTGTGTTTCTGCTTTACTTGTAAAGATACTTTCTTTGTAACAGACTACATTCTTTCTTTGTAACAGACTACATTCTAACAGAACTGTAAAACTTCTCTTGATTTTTGATTTACTACAGTGAAAGAAACACACAATCTGTAATGATTGCACACAGGCAGTGACTAGTGTGTCATAGTGTGTAGCAACTGCATTATGAGCAGAGCAAGATGGTTTATAATAAAGCCTTTTTTAAAAAAAAAACATTTCTGGCCATGTGTTTACCATCAGAAGGCTGGAGAAAAAAAGACTTATACAACAAACACCACCACCACTATAAGTTATCTGTGCATGCCTGGCACATAACTTATAAACTTGACATGGAGGAAGGACAAGCTGAAATGGCAAATACAGTACTTATATCATTTGAAATGCTCTTGAGCACTAGGTCTATTGTGCCAAAACTGTACTCTTATACCAGTATGATGGCCCTCTTAACTCGTTTGAAACAACAGAATGTCTTCTGGCATCTTATCAACTATTAGTTTATTGTAGTATGAACGAAGAGCCTACTTCATCTTATAAAGTTCTGTAGTCTAGAGAAGGTCATACAATGAAAACATTAAAATGCTACAAGACTCGGTTGTGTATTTTATTTTGCAACTCTTGTAAAGTTTCAGTAGTTTTACAAAGTAATTTTTATATGTATGTGTGTATAAGAACAGCAAGCAAAGAATCAGTTAGTCTAATTGTTAAGTCTTTAACAGCGTAATCCTATCCAATTTATGCCACCGTTGTAACCAGCGGTGCAGCAAAAACGGGAGACCCCAGAACGGAAAGGGGATTCAAATCCCCCTCCAAAAGGGGAATTCAAAGGGGATTTGAATCCCCTTTCTGTTCTGAGGCCTCCCATTCTTGCTGCGCCGCTGGTTACAACGGTGGCATAAGTTGGATAGGATTGCGTCCTAAGAAATCTATTTATTCCAGCACAGATGAGGGGGGAAACATATTGGTATGGTAACTCTGTTTACTATTTGCATACTTCTAATTATATCAACTTTTATAAGTACAGTTGGGATATCAGAGTTGGTCTTCATGAAAAGATATATTGAAATTAAGTGATACAAATGCAACAGATTCATTCTCCTGACTTCAGGGTAAGGTGGGCTTAGTTGTTTTTTTAACATTAATTTAAGACTAAATGAAAATGGGATGAATTCTATTGGTTTAAAATAGTCTAACATTTGAACTATCATTTTAATTATTCTTACTTTTTTTCTAGCATTTTTAGATGATCCTTTTTCTCCATGCTGAGAAACACGGCAATTTTCTGCCTCTCAGCTGTGTTTTTCCTTGTTTTATTAATCCCCTTATCAGAGATTACAGCAGCCTCTTGCTTTTTAAATTCCAGTTTATAGATTTTGCAGGTAAAACCCAAAACAATGTTTCCATGGTGTGTGTTTAATTTTATGGAATGAGTTAATTGCCCATGGTACTTGCACCCCAAATAGTGTTGCTGTAACACATATCTTGCTCTCTGAAAGCCAAGAAGCAATGCTAATTAGAGTCCTAAAGACAAGAGGGTACCAAATCAAGGTACCAGGGTAATTAAGGGGTAGGAAGACGTTTCCTTATGAGGAAAAGCTAAAATGTTTGAGGCTTTTTAGTGTAGAAAAGGTGACATGAGCAGGGGTTAAAAACTGTTCCCTTTTCGTTTTGTATGAAGTTGGTTAGAATTCAAACTATAGATTTCCCTCTGAAACTATTTAAGTTTACAAAAATATATATGCAAGAAGGGCACTTTGGTTTGAAATTCCTGCCCAAATGGCCACTTGAAAGGGAAGGAGCTAAGCATCTCCACAGTGTATATAAGGGCACCTAGCCATTCAGTGTGGTGAGTTCGAGCGAAAGCACTGAACTATATCACTGCTGAATCTCATTCCTGAACTATTTGAGAGAAAGGTTACTACTGAAGCGTCCTTTATAAATAAACCTGTTTTGCTGGAGGAGCTGCTGTCTAAATCCTGCCCTAAATTCTGGTGGGGTGCCAGATGACTGGAAGGGAGTGTCCCTAATCCCTCAAGGCCTTGTGGAGAGTGAGACCCTGGCAAGCTTAGGGACTGGTGGCAGAGGAAGAACGGCCAGACAGGTTGGTGTTTCGGGGTCCCAGGCTAGGAATTACAACAGCACCACAAGAGGTGTATAAGATTATGCATGGTGTCAAGAATGTGGATAGAGAGAAGCATTTCTACCTCTCCTATAATACTGGAACTTAGGATCTCTCTGTTGATTGGAAGTAGATTCCAGACACACAAAAAGAAAATATTTCTTCGCATAAGACATAATGAGCTTTTGGCTACCACAAGATGTGGTGATAACCACTAGTAAAGGTAAATTCGAAAGGCAAATTCTGGAAGGATAGGGCTCTCAATGGCCATGATCTGATAGCTCAAAAGCACTACTAGTTGCTGTGGGTGGTAGCAACAGCAGGAGAAGGTTACCTTCATGTCCAGCTTTTGTGGACTTGTCAAAAGCATCTGGTTGGCTGCATTGAGACCCAGGATGAGGGTCCTTCAGCCCTGATCCTACAGGGCTGCTCTTATGTCCTCAATAATGGAAATGACAAGAACAGCAGCTAATTGTAGCATGATCTGCTCCTCCTCCTCCTCCTCCTCCTCCTCAGCCTCACTCACAGCTTTGCTCAGTGCTGGGAGGAGGTTAGTCAGCCAAGAGCTTCAGTCATGAGCAAGAGGAGCAGGAGGCTGTGTGCCGCTTCACAGGCAGTGAACTCTCACAACTCCCTGAGCTCAGATAGACGGCATTCCTGACAGGTGAGCCTTGCCTTTTACTATATTTTAACAACTAATTATGAACATAGGTCAGCAGCAAATCTAAAAGGTGTTTTTTCTGGTTTTCTTCAAATGTTGAATTTATAAGTGGTCTTTCTTGAACAGTTTAGAAAGCTCTGTCTGTGTGCTGTACACTAAAAATAACAGTTCTTGACAGCCAAATGCAAGATCACAGGAAAACATAGTGGCTAGATTCAGAAGTTATTTGAAGGAACTCAGTTTGTTGTGCTGCTTACAAGAACATTTCAATGTGGACAGACAAGATATTAAATGAATCATTAATAAAGACATGAGCCTACCTTGTGATTCTTATTTCCACTTGGGCTATGTCTATAGCAAGCAGGAACAAGAACTACTCAAATACTTCTAAAGTAGGAAGTACAAACTTCAGGCAAATTGTATCAAAGTACCTGCTGTGTTGTATCTTGAGGCAACCACAGAATTTATTAACTCCAGGCAGGCCTGGCACAACCCTCTAAGTCAGTGGTTCCCAAACTGGAAGGCGTGGCTCCCAGGGGAGCCTCGGAAACCAGCCAGGGGAGCCACGGAGTGACACGGAATTCTCCCAGAAAACAGTGCAATGCCAATTGGCAGGCATCAACATAATGTAATGGGGAGCTGCGGCCAATGGTCAAGGGAGCCACAGGTCGAAAAAGTTTGGGAAACACTGTTCTAGGTAGTCCAGGATGTTGCCTGGGGTAAAAAAAAATGCAAGGAGTGCACAGCTACTCCAAAACCTCTTGGAGAGGGAAGTACACGTGTGCTTCCACAGCCCCATTCCAGAACCTTCAGACAGCTGTTGGAGGCAAAGGACAGGATTGTCTCAACTCCCAGAGTCACAATTCCCAACTGTAGCTACACTTATCCATTCACTTGTGAAGCACTGGAAAGCAGCTGCAGTTGTGAAAACCTTGAGGAAGAGATGCACCCCAACGCAACAAGATGTAGAGTGGAGCCGCCAAAGTGAATGTTGCCTTGAACCAGCCCGGACTCTTTCATCTACCCAGGACAGTCATGTATATCTCTATTGCAGGTTGCTCCAAAGCACTCTTCTTTATAAAACATTTTCTTGATTATTATTTTTTGTTACGTGTGGAGGAAGGCCGTTGCTCAGCAGTAGAGCACATGCTTTACATTCGGAAGGTCATAGGTTCAATTCCTGGCATCCGTAAAGACCCCTGTCTTGTCCGAGACCCTTGGGAGCCACTGCTGGTCCATGCCCACAATGCTAAGCTCCATGGATCAATGGTCTGAGTTGGTCTGAGCAAATGAAAATCCCAGAAAACCTGAGATTGGGATATTTCCTAATGAGCTATTTTAATGTAGAATACTGTGTGTGTGTGTGTGTGAGTGAGTGAGTGAGTGAGTGAGTGCAGGCGCGTTGCGACGACGCGCGTCACCCCAGAGCGGGGGCGCGCGTCGCTCTTAAGGGGAGGCTCCGCCCCTGCGCGTGATGTCACGCGCAGGAGCAGAGCGCCCTCCCCGCTCCGTTTTCGGCTCATTTTGGAGCCAAACGGACACAGGGGAGGGCGGGCGGGCCCACCCTCCGCTCCAAACTGTAAGTGGGGGGGTGATCGCGCGTCACCCCCCGGCGGCCCGCCCCCCCGCCTCCCCCTGTCGACGCCAGTGAGTGAGTGAGTGAGTGAGAATTTAGCCTGGGGGGTGGGGGGAAGCAATGCTTAGTCGCCTTAAATGTGACCTCTCTAGTTTAAAATGAACATGACTGTCCAAGCTATGTCTTTACAATCAGTCTGGCGACATTTTACCATAACATCCCTGCACAGGAAAACTCCCTCACCCAATTTACCAGACTTTCCTCTCTTCCATTGGCGTCCTCCTTCAGACCAAATTCCACTACTACACCCACAATGAGTGACTCAAAGACATTTATTTATTTGTAATTTGTTCCACTGGACCAAGAACAAACCGTTTGCCAACTCACTACTGTAAACTCTGCTGTTCTCCCAAGTTACAAACCCCTATTGTTTTCATCTCCCTTTGGTCCTGTCTAAAGAACGGCTTCAGATGTGACACATTTCCTACAGGAAAAGTACTTGAGTGTGGGAAATATCATGTAAGCACCACCACAAATCTTCACATGAGATGATTTTGTGCACATCTGTTTGACTGCATTGATGTGCACTATGTCCATGCGCTGGGGAGCAGTCAACTGAAGCTCTGTAGTAAGTGTTGGCTGCATGATTGTTGGTTTATTAATGTAGTTTAGCTAGCAGGATAAGGCTGCTATTTCAGAGAGCTTTGGAGAGAACAGGTACTTAGTTGCACCTATGAGCTCTCTTTCTCTTACTGAGCTGCTTGTTGCTGCTGTGTATAATATTGCTGTTTTTATTGCACCATGTTTGTTCTTATATTGTGCATCATAATAGATGGAACGACAGTAAAATATGTGATGATCTACAAATGTTTTCCATGTTAGTATGCTCAAGGACTTCTGTGTGTGGAATGTTTAACGTTGGAAACTGTTTATCTGCTGGCTTATGAGTAGCAATATTGCCCTGGATAAGGCCCCATCAAGTATATTTTACACTTACCTTTCCCTGTCATGCTGGAAAACATGTTTCTCTGGAGAACTATATATTCATCAGGGAAAATTTGGCAAACTGGAAACATTTTTCAATGTGTGAATTGTGATGGGCCAAACAAACTTCTCCTTAAGAACCAGCGGCAGACAGATGGGACAAGATCAGATCTCCGGGTGCAATCTGTCATAAGGACAAATTCTTTGCAATTAGGAAGAGACACTGACTAGGCCATCCTGTGAAATGTAGGAAGAGTGGGAATGATGATAGCATTAAGGAGGTGGTTAAGCATAATTCTTAAAATGGCTGCAGTTTTTAGGTTTTTGCTATAGATGGGTAGAGAAATGTTCTTTTCAGTCTGCAACTTGTTTCTTCTCAGACTGGAAAGCTGAATACAAGATCTCCCTAATGCAAAAACTATATCGAGCAAAAGGACACCACAGGCAGTGCTTGTGGTTTAAGGTCTCACAGGACAGCCCTGCACTTCCCTTCTTGGCTGTGTGCCACTCCAGCTTAGCCCCAGCATCACAACCGCAGACACATCCTTTCTATTCTCCAAGCACGTCTCCAACTAGTGACTAAAAATATGTTAGTACATTTGGAATACAGATGTGTAAGTTTACAGCAGTGTACAGGCTGAGCTACATTACACGCAGAGGCTCTGCCGCCGCCTCTGCCTCTGCCTCCGCGCTTGGAGCGGGGGCGTGTCTTCCCGCCTGTTGTCCCGCCTTCTTAAGAAGGTGATTGGAGGTAGTTCTGATTGGCATGCAGCCACTCTCCCCCCTCTCCTACGATTGGTAGGCTGCAGTAGCTCCGCGAACCGCCCCCTAGCTCTGCGAACACGCCCCCTCAAAAGTAGGATTCCAGCTTGAGGTACGCGTTGGCAGTGCGGAGGTCGCAGCGGCTCCGCTTGCTTCAAAAATGATGTCAGAAGCTCTGCAACGCGTGTAATGTAGCTCCGCCTTAAGGCTGCAAACCTATACACATTTGCCTGGGAGTAAGACCCACTGAACTCAGTGGGCCTGCTACTTTGTAAGATATGCATAGGATTGCACTGTAAACGTCTTCGAACTTCAACCTTTTAGATTCAGGGATCTGCTTTCATCATCCCAGACTACAATGTGGAGCCCTATTCCATTTTTTAAAAATGTATTTACCCATTTTTCTTCTTTCTAGAATGACTAGTCATAGCTTTTAAATGTATAACATTTGTATAGAAGAGGGGCGTGAAGCTAGTCGTGATGGGGTGAAAGTCACCACACCACAACAGTTTGCTCGAAAACTATTAAAGACCACAGTCTTCCTTTGCAGCCTTCTTATGAAATGATGAAAAAATGAAAAAAAACTTATTTTTCCATTATTATGAAACAAAGAGCACAAATACTCCACTTAAAAAATACTCATTATTCCGTTATCTATTACCATATCTTTCTTTGATGTAACTAACTTTCCTGCTGTGGTGGTTAAAAAAAAAAGCCAAATCCAGCTGTTTGTGCAGCATTTTATATCTGATTTTACTCATAAGGAAAATATGCATCCTGTATTTGTTTTACTCACTGCTGGTGTCAAGATGCAACTTAGGCTTTCAATTCACCCCTATACGAGCCTTGTCAAAAGTCCTTTTACAAGGAATCTTTAAGACTGATTCAGCTATGGTTAACGCATCATAAAAATCCATTAGTGTTCTATTAAGGGACAAATGCTGCCTGATAACACAAGACTAGCACTTAGATAGTATCTGTACTTCAAAAGTGTACTAATATCTTTTGATAATGTGGAATATCACTAGCAAGTTTGGGAACTTGAATTGCAAATCAGTGTGTTCCACAGCTGCTGGGATGCTATATGCTACAAGTTCATTGCTTCCGCCTTCATGAATTTGGTGTAACACAAACAGATACCCTGGCCTGAAGTGTCTAGCAATCTAGCTGCTGACACAGTAGGAATGCCCAGCTTGTCTCTTCTTCTCATTGGGAAGTGATTTAATATAGCAGATGGCATAAGCCACACTAACCTTTGCTATTCAAACTGATGAGGAGGTTCTCGCTCAGCCCAAGACTGAATCCTGGGCTCTGACTGCTAAGCTGCAATGCCAAACCAGAGGTCATTGTTCCTCTGATTCCCTCCCGTCCAGGAATTATTAATAGACTGCAGCCTAAGCAGCTCACCATAGGGCAGAACCATTTCTGCATCTGTCATTGGCACCTTTTCTGCACAGACTCAAAATACAGTACTTGCCTTCGTGTGGGCTAACACCTTCAGTGTTCAGTGGATATTGCCGCTGCTTTGTAAGTAGAATACCTGTATATCTAGTGCAGACTGCACTGCACTTGGAGTTTACAGTTCCTTACAATCCCATCCTCCATCCTGTCATCATTTTCCCCTCCCTTAGAGTCCCTCCTTGTACTTCCTCGTCCTGGTCCAAACCAAAGAGAATATATCTGTGTTCTCTTTTCCTGCCCCTTCCATGCAAGGCTGCACCCCCAGGGGTCATTGGTTCTTGCATAAGTCATCAAGTTTTGAGTCAGCCTCCTGCTGAGTTGACCACAAGTAACAATGCAAGTTGTGTCCACACCTGATACTGAATATCAATTTAAATAGGGATGATAGGGAGGGATCCTGGGAACTTCAACCTAACAGCACAGGCTCCACTGCTCTGCTACAATGCTTTCTTTGCCACAACAGCCTCTTACCACCATTATTTGTTCATCAACCACCTTTTGAAGTTTCCCCTTACAAATCATCTACTGCAGGGGTTCTCAGCCTGTGGTACAGGTACCCCTAGGGCTATGCGGACCTCTTGCTGGGGGTATGCAAAGCCCTGCCCCTTACCTGCCCCATCAGCAGCTAATTAAGTGTTAATTAGCTGGCCGAGTTGGGACTAGGGGGCACTGCCTTGCAGTGGTTCCTTTCCTACTTGGCTGACAGGTCCCAGATGGTGATGCTGGGAGACGCCTGTTCGGCGCCCTGCCCTTTACAGTGTGGGGTGCCACAGGGTTCAATTCTGTCTCCCATGCTTTTCAACATCTACATGAAACCATTGGGGGAGATCATCCAGAGATTTGGAGTCAGGTGTCACCAATATGCTGATGACACCCAGCTCTCTCTCTCCTTGCAATCTTGCTCCAGGGAGGCTGTGGAAAGTCCTGGAGTGCTGTCTGGAGGCAGTTGGGGTCTGGATGAGGGCTAATAGGTTGAGATTGAATCCAGAAAAGACAGAGGTCCTACTGGTCAGGAAAGCTTCGATGCAGGTACTGAGTCACCTGCCCGTTCTGAATGGGGTTGCACTCCCCCTGCAGGAACAGGTGCGCAGCTTGGGAGTACTTCTGGATTCACAGCTCTCCCTGGAAAGCCAGGTGGCAGCTGTGGCCAGGGGTGCATTTGCCCAGCTTCGGCTGGTGCACCAGCTGCGGCCGTACTTGAGTCGATCGGACCTGACCACGGTGGTCCACGCCTTAATGACTTCAAGACTGGATTACTGTAACGTGCTCTACGTGGGTATGCCCTTGAAGACGATTCGAAAGCTGCAATTAGTGCAGAATGCGGCAGCCCGGGTGGTCACTGGAGCTAGGCAGTTTGACTCTGTTGAACCGCTGCTTCAGCAGCTGCACTGGCTGCCCATTCATTTCTGGGCCCAATTCAAGGTGCTGGTACCTTTAAAGCCCTTCACGGTTTGGGTCCAGGATATCTGAGGGGAGAGACCGCCTTCTCCCATACATTCCGGCCCGCTCTCTTAGGTCATCTGAGGGGGGGGCTCTCCTGCGGGTACCACCTCTATCGCAAGTTAGGGGAGTGGCAACACATGGGCGAGCCTTCTCTGCCGTGGTGCCACAACTGTGGAACTCCCTGCCAGGGGATCTGAGAACCACCCCCTCCCTCATGACTTTTCGGTGAGGGCTCAAAACGTTTTTGTTTCGTCTAGCGTTTGGGTGATGGGTTGTGGTCTGCCTCCTGTGTCTCGATGCTCTGCTTCTCTGCTCCATACTGTCGCCCTCCCAGTGGATTTTATTGTTTTTAAATTTAGTTATGTACGGTTATGTATTGTTTAAACTTATTTTATGTATTATTTTAAATTATGTATTTTAATTTCTGTTGTAAGCCACATTGGGCATTTGCCTTCGGCATAGGATAAGGCGGGGTATAATTTTTTAAAAATAAATAAATAAACAGATTTTAAATTGTAATTATTTAAAATTAATTAATTAGTGGGGTGGAGGAGGGAGGAGCTGATTTTGGGAAGTGTGACTTGGAGAAAAAAAGAGATGCTTGCATGTGTGTGTCTCCCTCACAGAGTTAAATAAGACATTTTTCACATTTAAAATTGTTTTAGTACTTTTTATTTAACTATTAATTACCTAATTAATTGATTGATTAATCCAATTAATTAGCAGGGGTACTTCAGAAAATTGGACCGTGATAGGGGGTACCCAGGCCTCCAAAGGTTGAGAACCCCTGATCTACTGCATGAGAAGACTGTTAGGGTTTTTTCTGCACAGCTGCCTTTCAACAATTGTCAGCAGAGTTATTCGGTTCGTCCAGTCCCCAGTCCCGGCAGAAGTTTTTTTTTTTTAAGGTGATAAGAGTCTATTTACAGATATGTACAAGTTACTTACAGCAGTCCTTGCTGAAGTCAACATACAAATAGAGAGTAGTCAGTCTTTCCAGGTCCAAATCACAGAATTGAGCAGCAGAGTAACGGCATAACAATCAGATAGGAATTGGATGCAAATTATGGTAAGGCAAGGTAGGACTTTTATACAGGTGGGCCCCCATATCCACTGATTCACTATCCACGGTTTCAGTTATCCACGGATCGTGGGGACCCCCCCCCCCCCGGCTTTTTCCCCAGTAAGCTTCGTTTCTTCCTTAAAGAAACAGGAGAAGCAGCCTCTGGCTGCTTATTACAGGCAAGTAGAACGAGACTAAGTACTAGAGCAGCTCTGCAAGGTTAAGAGAAACCTTGCAGAGCCTCTCTAGGACTTAGTCTCGTTCTACTTGCCTGCAATGGAGGCTGCTTCTCTGTTTGTTTTAAGGAAGAAACAAAGCTTGCTGAAGGAAAAATAAGAGCTGGGGGGGGCAAGCATGCCTGCCTGCAGGGGAGGCAGGGTGGGGGGGCCCTCAGGAAACCATGGAGGGGGTGTTCGCCCTTATCCACGGTTTCAAGTATCCACGGAGGGGCCTGGAACATATCCCCAGCGGATATGAGGGCCCACCTGAACTTCTGTCCACCAATCATCTTATGCATTACCTCATCTCCCACCTGTGGATCACGTCATCCACATTGCATCGGCTTCTGAGCAGAGTCAGCATGACACAGCAGTTTCACTTTCTATTCTAACTGCATTGCTTCTCTGTTCTGGCTTGTAAATTCATCAGGTTCATTTCCAAACCTCAACATTTCCAACCCCCCTTTTATTTAACTATTAATTACCTAATTAATTGATTGATTAATCCAGTTAATTAGCAGGGGTACTTCAGAAAATTGGACCGTGATAGGGGGTACCCAGGCCTCCAGAGGTTGAGAACCCCTGGTCTACTGTATGAGAAGACCTCCCCCACTCCTGTACTAGCTGCCTGAACTGGTTTTCTGCTGTTCCTTTTCTCCCCCTCCAAACCTGTTATGCCATAGTATGTAGTCACTAGGTGTTTAGATACAGGCTTGTCAAATTAGTTGCTGCTTGGTTAAATTGCCACAATGGCTACCCTAGTTGCTTAGCAGTTGGCTGCTTATTCTGGGCGAGACTACATAGGGGTCTTTTTGCTTGAGAATGTTCGATGAAACTCGAGCAAAACGTAGCATTTTGTTTTGGGTTTTAATTTTAAAACTGTTGTTACTGTGATTTTAAATGTGTGGCTGTTTTATTTAGTGTTTTTATGGTCTAATGTTTTACATGCCGTCTTTAGCATCTCCAGTAGCAGGAAGTCTTAGGTAGATCTTAGGAGATCTTAGGTAGCAGGAAAGGGAGACATCTCAGCATCCCGGTCAGAATAATACTGAGCAACATGGGTCATCATTCTGACTCTGTGAAAGGCAGCTTCATATATTCACAGCATCCATAGGAAAAGCAGAATTAGTACTGGATCAAGTAGCTAAATTGGCTGTTTTCAAAATGATGGGACCCTTGATAGGGGGTCATATTAATAACTAAGAGCTAAATAGGGTAATTGTTTTAATTGTTTTAATTCTTGATTTTAAATGTATACATGTATTTTAATGTTTTTATTGTAAGCCGCCTTGGTTGCCCTTGTGGGAGAAAGGCGGGGTATAAATAAATAAATAAATAAATAAATAAATAGATTAAAAATAATGAGTCTGGTCCAGACCAAAAGACAGGGTACACATTTGCAGATAAGGTCCAAGCAGATTGTGAAGTGCTCCAGCAGGTGTGATTGAGCAACAGAATGCCTGACTAGGTTCAGCATAAATATGTGCAAAGCAGTGTGGGTTTAAATTCGGTATCCACCCAGGAAAGATATATTAAAGTTTTAAGTAACTTTGCTGGGGGGGGGGAATCCACTCCACAGGCTTCTGCTGTATAAAAGACATATTCAGTGTTATGGCTTGCAAATAAATTGGCAAGTCTCTAAGTGCTATTTATGCTGCATCACATTTATGCAATGTGCAGTTTCGATTGACCCAGATTGAAAAGGTTATTTTTAGGGCGATAGAGGGTACAGAAAATACCAATGAAAATGAAATGCTCAAAAATATATTTGGAGATGCACATGAGTCTGAGGCTATAGCACCTTCTACAACATGAATTCAGCAGCACTTTTTCAGGCTGATTTTTTTAATATAGGATAAACCTTTTTAACAGTTCTAGTCAGGGATGTGGATCAAGTCTCTGACTCCAAGTTTCGAGTCAAGTCCAAAGTCTCAGGGTCCAAGTCTCAAGTCAAGTTCCAAGTCTTTCATTGCGAGTCTCTGTCTATTTAATGGTGAAAGTGGGTTTAAACCTGAATAAAATTCGACTTGTAAAAGGCTCCAAGTCTCGAGTCGAGTCTTTTACAATCGTCAAGTCATGTCCAAGTCAAGTCATTGATGCGACTTGAGTCCGAGTCAATAGACTCAAGTCTACATCACTGGTTCTAGTCTAGTCATTCAGGAGCTCTTTTTGTGAGATGAAAGGCTTTGAGTACGTGACACTTTTATCATGGGGAAAAGGATGTTTGTTTATGAACATTCTCTCTTGTCTCTGGATGACTTACTATAGTGTTCTTGACTTGCAGGTTGGTTGAGCCTCTGATAATTGGAAGAGAGGGACACATTTTACTATAAGGAGGAGTTCTTTCACCTTTGAAACCCTCTAATGATGTGCATCAGCATCTTATGGTTTTTATCTGACCCAGAGCACATCTTTGAGGTATTAAATCTCAGGTCCAGTGCAGATTGATTGTCTGTGCATTTTTGCTGCTAAAACAGCTCAGAGTTACTGTGTTATCTGGCAAAGTACGCAGGTGTGTTTCATTGCCTTGGTGAGGAGAGAGTAACAACAAGAACAAAGAACTATTCCCATTTTCTTTGCCAGTAAAAAGCACACAGCTCTATATATGGGCTGATTAAAAGACATAGTGTTAAGGCTTGCAAATAACTTGGCAAGTATCTTAGTGCTATCTATGCTGCGTCACATTTATTCCATGTGCTGACATCTTTCTGTAACATTTTCTTCTTTGGGAGACTACTCATGTAGAAAAAGTATTCACTCCAAATACAAAACTGACTTTTGGGAGGGGGGGAATCTATGAGTGTTAAGCTAGTTACTTTTTTTTGCTGCAAAAGGTATCTGGATTTGTCTGTTGATATGACTTTTTTCAATTGTGTTCCTTCATGGAGGAAAAATGTTCCATCTGACAGTCCTGTTTCAAGCTGAGAGTGTTATGTCATTATGCTTCTCTTTATTTCACTTACTCAAAAAAAAAAAAGAGTATTGGAATAACATAAGCCTTGCTCAGTTAAATGTATCCTTTAGTATTATAAAATACTTAGTCTTCTCATGGAGGGCCAATTCTTATGTTACAGAAGGGTCTAATTGCCATTTCCCCGTGGTGTTATCCCTTGCCTCTATAGTAGTGTTAGAATTGGTGTGATGGGTTGACAATGTGATTATTTTCAACATTAGCATTGTCCCCTCATGAGTTACTTTCTTGTTTCTGTCAGGTGCTGCAGGAAGTGAGCAAGTAATGGGCAGGGGGGCAGCAGTTCCAGGAGGGGTCTCGTCTGGGCCAAGGCTCACTATCTGATTGTAGCACCTGTCAAGCTCAAAACTAATACCTATTGTACTCAGCCTGTTGACCACATGGAGGTTTCTTACAGCGTAATCCTATCACCGCCTTAGGCACCCGGCAAGTAGACTTCCACCACCAAGAGCTGCGCTGCCCGCTGAGCGGCAGAAGAACCTGTGCCGTGGAGTGCGTAGGTCCTGCCATGAGCAGCACAGGCCCTGGGGGAGGGCGGGGAGGGGGCGTAATGGGGCTGGGTGGGTAGGGGTGGGCAGATCGGGCCCATGAGGGGGAGGGATCGGCGTTGGTGCGGCACACTGTATCCTATCCCCCCCCTCTCAGGCCCATGTAGCTGACGCAGGGCTGCTTGATTCTCTACCAGCTAAAGAGCTGATGGAGGACCAAGTAGCCCCATTGCGGCAGCTGGGGGTTTACCCAAGTAAACCTCCAGCCTGTCCCTTCCCCGGATAGGATTCAGCATGGGTAATTTTTTAACACGTTCTCCTGAGGCAACTGCACCGAACAGCTGTGAAGATGAAACTTTGGACGTCCTTCAAAAGGTTTACTTTTGTACTAACAAGTATGGACCCAGTCAGAGAAATAACAGCATGATGTTAGATAGCATTGAGTTGAATTGGGCCTGGGTCTCTGAGCAGAATGAACTGGTTGATAATAAAACCGTTTTGTTGTTGTCTGAGTTTACATCTTTGCTGCTCCTTCCTGGTGTTGCTTCCTGCCACTTCTATAGTACCTTCTGGCTCTTACCATCATAGCTGCTACTTTTGTCTGTACTATAGCCGTGAAGTTTATAAGGCTGGTCACCATGTATTAGGCACAGTAGCGTCGTCGGGGGGGGGGGGGGCTTGGTGCCCAGGGCGCGGACCCCTGAAGGGGCAGAGTCGCAGGCTCAGGAGGAAGCAAATTCACCATTTTGTGCGCTTTCCTGACGTCTCGCTGGCTCTTCGCAGGTGGAACAGACGTGTTTCGGCCCTCCTGCCCGCCCTTGGCTCTGAACGGCTCCAAAATCAGGTAAAACCGGCGGGGGGGGGGGTGTTTGGAGGTGGGGCATGATGTCACGCCACTGCATCATGTGGGGCAGTGGCGCGGGCGGGCCCCCCCGTGGGGGCGTAGCGACACCACTGATTAGGCACATACATCCCATGTTACCACTCTAATGTGTCTCACCCTAATTGTCATGCTGTCAACGAATTGTCATTCTGTCAACACTAGAGTTTTTTCTTTATGTTCAGGTGAATTGTAAGGCCTGGTAAACTGGATGGTGAGAGGCTACGAACAATTCAGTGGAATTGTGTAGAGAAAATAGAGAGTTCTAGAATTATGCATGTTTTGGAGAAAGTGGATAGAGAGAATATTTTCTCCTCGCATAATACTAGAACCTGGGGTAATCCGAGGAAACTGATATGCAGTAGGTTTAGGTCAAGCAAACAATAATGCTTATTTATACAGAAGATTCATGGTTATTGTATGAAAGTATGCGGTGATGGCCACTGAATTTAGACAAATTCATATGGGGTAGGTCTATCACCTACTGTTGGTCATGATGGCTCTATGGAACTTCATGTTCAGAGGTAACGTTTCAGTTAATACTGGTTGCTAGGGAAGGCCATTGTCTTCATGCCGTGTTTGTGGGCTTCCTGATTGGCCACTGTGGGAAGCAAGATGCTGGATTAGATGGACCTTTGGCCTGATCTAGTCAGTAGAGTGGCTAGAGGGAGGCATTGCCGTCGGAGCCATTGCCTTTGCTGCCAAAATGGCGCCGATGGCGAGTGGGAGGGGTCACTTTGTACCGCCGCGTAGCGCTGTGCAGCACTTACTCCTCCACCACCACCCTCTTGCTATGCTACTGGATCTAGTAGAAGTCTTCCCTGCTTATGCTTTCATCTCTTGACATGGCTTTCTTTTTTGTTTTATGTCAACTTCACCTCAGGTTTAACATGTCACTTTCTTTCACGCTAATAAATGTGCTACTGCCACTTCACCTGCTTCTTCAAGTATCTCATTTTCCTGATCAAGGCCTTCCTGTTCTAAATGTTCCACATGAATTAAGATGGACAATCTTTTCTCTTCCTACCCCTGAGACCCAACACATGTTCTATATTGCCAGTATTGTTTTGTTGGCATGAAAGCCAAGGGTGCATTTTCCCCCCCAATAGACGAATTGGGTGGCCCTGGGGAAGTCACTGGAACAGTGTCAATTTCTCATCTATAAAATGGGTATACTAGCAACAGACCTGATGGAGTTGTTATAAGTGCAAAGATAATAAAGTTTGTTTTTGAATTGCCTGAAATCTTTTTTTTTTTAAACTCCTCTTGAGCAGCTGCAATCCTGGCCTTGTTTGTTCAGGCCAAGTTGGCAGGCAGTATTCACTCACTTAAGGAGCGCTTTTTGTTTGTCTGCTAGCTATATTTGGACTTAATCCATGGTTCACATTACAAATTACCAACAGTGTTACATCTGTTGGTGTAGAACTGAACTGAGTGGAAATTATTTGGTAGAACACAATAGAATACGAGTCTGAAGTAAACAGACTGATGGGAACTCATGAAACATGTCATTTTCACATGACAGGTTGAAAATTAACAAATTATTAACTTCCTGATTGTTGTGACTGTGCCCCCATATGGCTTAAAACTGAACTGTGCCAGCTGGGGTCCCTGGGGCAAAGCTCTGCTCTGGGCATCCCTGGCATTCCCAGGTGCCCCCCAATGTGCATTGAATGCTACCACTGCTACAAGAACTGAAGGGTCAGGGCTTGGCCTGGTCAGTGTAGACCCCCAGTCAATGCCCAACCTGACCAATCAGTAATGCCAGCCTTGTACCTAACTATCCCTCCCACCCCCAGATACGTTTTCCTTGGCTACTGGAAAGTAACCAAATTAACCATTATTATAGAACTGGTTCAGCCATGGAGCTCTACCAGAGTACATCAGAAGAACTTTCTCAAGATGCAATTCCACTATCGTAAGAATTGGACCTTTCATTTAAAAGCAAACCACATTGAAATGCTGGTTCAGACAACTGGATCCACAACACAAATTTAGCCTGATCATGAGTCTGGTTGTAGCCCTGCATGCTCCAAAGGTGTGGAAATAAAGAAACCCATTGAGCTTTACATTTTGTATTATGTAGATTTAAAAAATATTAAAATAAGGCATGGGGGGGGCTGCCACAAGTCTGAACCAGTGCAGAATTGGTGATTTGCTAAAGATTCACTAATGTTCCCTGAACTCCTGCTCCTGTCCGACGTACAATGCACCACTTGTTCACATTAAAAAATTACATATAACAGTACTATTTTACTTCCTATACACGTTGCAGTCTACACCACATGAACCAAATTGATTTTCTGTAGCCCAGCAAGTTTAGGGGGGAAGAGCATCACATCACACTGTAGAAAGATAGTTACAAAGTTAAGAGACTGGTCTTGCTGCTATGAAACCACTGACAAAGTGAGACATTTTCATTAAGATGTTGTTGTACAGTCGTTAAGTCGTGTCCGACCCTTCGTGATCCCATGAACCATATCCCGCCAGGCCTTCCTGTCCTCCACTATCTTCCTGAGTTCGCTCATTTTCATGTTCGTTGCATTGGTGATGCTGTCTAACCATCTCATCCTTTGGCTTCCCCTTCTCCTTTTGCCTTCAATCTTTCCCAGCATCAGAGTCTTCTCCAGAGAGTCCTCTCTTCGCATTAGGTGGCCAAAATATTTGAGTTTCAGCCTTAGTATCTGTTCTTCCAGGGAACAGTCAGGCTTGATTTCATTTAGGATTGACTGATTTGATCTCCTAGCAGTCCAAGGGACTCTCAGGAGTCTTCTCCAGCACCACAGTTCGAAAGCATCTATTCTTCAGCGCTCAGCCTTCCTTATGGTCCAACTCCCGCAACCATACATTGCTACTGGGAACACTATCGCCCTGACTATACGAACTTTTGTTGGCATGGTGATATCTCTGCTTTTTATTATGCTGTCTAAGTTTGCCATAGCTTTCCTTCCAAGGAGTAAGCGTCTTTTAATTTCATGGCTGCTGTCTCCATCTGCAGTGATCTTGGAACCCAAAAAAGTAAAATCTGTTACTGCTTCCATTTCTGCCCCTTCTATTTGCCAGGAATTGATGGGACCAGATGCCATGATCTTAGTTTTATTAATGTTGAGTTTCAAGCCAACTTTTGCACTCTCCTCTTTCACTCTCATCAAGAGGCTCTTTAGTTCTTCTTCACTTTCTGCCATTTGGGTGGTATCGTCTGCATATCTGAGGTTGTTGATATTTCTCCCGGCAATCTTGATTCTGGCTTGCGATTCATTCAGCCCCCCTGCATTTCTCATAATGTACTCTGCATATAAGTTAAATAAGCAGGGTGACAATATACAGCCTTGCCGTACTCCCTTCCCAATTTTGAACCAATCGGTTGTTCCATGGCCGGTTCGAACTGTTGCTTCTTGACCCGCATACAGGTTTCTCAGGAAACAGGTAAGGTGGTCTGGTACCCCCATCTCTTTAAGAATCTAACAGATGCATGCCTGCTCTGAAGATGTTAAGCTACCCTTTCATCCCCATAGCCCTCAACAAGGGATCTTGGAAACCCCATTGGAAAGTAAGAATCTCTTCACCACCTCTTCTGGCTCTCTTCCCAGAGTTCTGAGCACATTCTTGTCTGCAAGGATGTCAGTCTCTCCCAAAACCCTCGGAGCTATAAATCGGATCAAGTGGAAGTGTTAAATCAGTGGTTGCCAAACTTCCACCTTTAGGGCCTCTGTGTTCTTAAGAGTTGTGTAGAAGACAGAATCTTGGCAGATGCCAGTGCTGATGGTGCTGCTAAAGCAGCTGCACCTGCTGAAATGCCCTCCTCACCTATACAGCCATTAAAGGGTCAGGAGCATTCATGTCGAAAGGTGGGCCACTGCTGTGTTAAATGCTTGAGCACCGTTTTGTGTTGCGTCTTTGTTGTTTGTATATTCAATTTGTGTTTTAATTGTTTCTTTTATAAACAAATACAATTTTGAAAGCAGTAAAGACATGAAAAAAAGAAGAGTACATCTTTACAATGGGCTCCAGAATGTCGCCAACAGGACCACGTGGGTAATAAGCCAATCAGCGATGTGAATGCAAGTGTTTGATAGCTTCTCAGCTAATAGCAATGTTTTTAACATTATGGCTGCGTGACTGGGGGAAAGGATATAGCTGATGCAAACGCTGATGCAAGTCCAAGCCTTCTAGGTAGTGTCTCAGCCAGTAGCAGTGTTTTTAACATCATGGCTGTGTGTATTGAGGGAAGGCTATAACCTTGTAATTTATGTTTATAATTACAACATTGTGTAAACTGATAACCATCAGTGCAGTAGGCACCTTTTAAATCACCTTTATAGAGGGAAATAGTTTAGTTCTGTGGCAGAAATTTCAACTTCTAAAGTCTTGGAACGAATTACCAATAATAATAATAATAATAATAATAATAATAATAATAATAATAATAATAATAATGTGTTAGTGGGTTCACATTACAAAATTTTCACAATAAAATGATGTCTCTAGAATGGATTACCATTGTAAAGCGAGGGTTCACTGTTACGTGATTATGAGAAAGCAACCTTAGGAGTAAACCTTACAGGAAGAATAAAAAGAGATACGGAAGAAAGAAAAAAAAACAGATGTCAAGATAAGCATGCAAATTATTTACAGAGTTTCTAAGCTGTTGAATGTCACCCTAGTGTGATCACTCATTCAACAATTTCTATCCCACCTTCGCCCGCCCACAATGGGGCACCTAAGGCAGCTTACAATATAATGCAAATGCATTACAATAAAACTATAACATAAATAATAAAATGCAATAACACAGTAAAATAATAAAAAGCAAAAAGCAGCAGCATAAATACAACAGATAGACAAAGCAGTGACACTGGTTCAGATCAGAAGTGACTGTCTGAAAAAAAGTTTTTTAATTTATTTTTGGACACTTGTAATCCCCCAGAAACCTCTGTGCTGGTTCAGCACCCTAAGACTTGCAGAGACATCCTCCTGCAGTACCCGTTGTCCTTTCTTTGAAAACACCATTCCCAAACAGCCATGTGCTGTCCTGGAACGGGTGTTTTCCCTCCCCCAAATGGTCTCCCTCAACGTCAACCATTTATTAATCCATCTTTACTGATTTGATATTTTACTGCTACCCACTGGCGTCACTGGAGCGTGGCGGGGGGGGGGGAGAAGCAATCATCTGCAATCTTCTTTTTGGCAAGAAGCCCTCAAAACAGTCTCTGCGCATGCGCGAAAATTCTAAAAATACCCGTATTAACACGCTGCATGGGCCTTCTTTCAGAAGGCCCTGGAGCGCCGGCGGGGTCGGACCTGGCTGCTACCTGGCTGGTGGTTATTCTGTCTTTACTGCTGATTTTTTTGTTTTCTGGCACAATTCTATCACCCACCAGTTTATGCGATAAAGCCATGCTGTCGGAGCATGTGCTGCATGCTATGGTAGTGGGGTGACCAGACTGCCTGGGAGAGGCTAGTATTTTTTACTTACAGGTACCTCTCCATAGGCCACCTGGCCATCAATGGGTTGGACCATAAGTCTGATGAGCCTCAGGGGGCATGCTGGGTTGGGAAAATAGGGATAGGATCTTCTTGTGTACTAGTGCCACCAAAATCCACCCCTCCAGCCTCCAAGCCACTTGATACTCCCCCAAACCGCTCATGAACCACCCCCCACTGCCACTGTACCTGGTTGCCAACACTGCTCATTCTCCACACACACACACACACACACACACACACACACACACACACACACACACACACACACACAAATTGAAACAAATTGGGGGAATTAGCAATACTTATAGAGCGAGAGGTCAAATTTAGCAGTGTCAGACAGTTTTGGGATCACTGACATGTGGGTGAGTGGCTAGGCTACCAGTAACTATGAAACTGAGATGATACAGTATATTGAAGAATATAGGCAAACAAGAAACGTTTACTATCTGTTACTTTGCTTAGAAGATAAGTGAGAGAGAGAGAGAGAGAGAGAGAGAGAGAGAGAGAGAGAGAGAGTTGTTATGAGGATCAAAATGGGGGGGGGATTACCAATCCTATTCTGCTGGGCACATTTCAAGTACGACGTCTGTCTAAGCAGGAAGGGCAGGGCTGCACGGTACCAGGGGAGAAGAATACAGCAAAAAGTGCTCCTTTCAGCTAGAAAGGTAGCTCTTCCAAGGGTGGGGGCAGCTACCAGAGCAAGTGGGCTCAGCAAGAGGCTTCCTGATCTCAGGATAGTCTTGCCAAGCAAAAAATGTGGAGGCTTTCAGCAGGGGAGAAAGCACCACCAAATGGAGGAGGATCTTTAGAGGGAAGAGACCTTCAAAATGCACAGTAGGATGGGCACCTTGGCAAATGGCAAGATGAAGAAAAACGCTCAGCAGTATGGACACTTCCCCAGGAAAAGTGACCTAAAATGGACACTTTGGGTGGGTTTAGAAGTGACCAAATTTTGCTTCCAGAGCAGGGGCAGTTATTGGACTTTGCACAAAGGAAACAAAAGCATTTCTGGTGAACAAGGGACTTTGGAGCTTCTCTTTGGGTATGCAGCATAAGTTTCTTGGCCTTCCAGGAGCACACAAAAACCAAAACCTTGATTGCTCCCCAAATTGGAGAAGTTCGTTAGGGACAAAAGGCATGGCAGGATCAGTGTTGCCCCAGGCTCAGGTCACTGATGGGGATGGGAGAGACTTCTTGTCATAGGAAACGGAAAAGATTGTCTGGCGGCCTGGCCACTGGGCAATTTGAAACGTAATTTATTATGCAGTGGGACTTGTGCTTGCATCAAAGATCTATCAGGATGAGGCACCCAGATATTACATGATTAGTGGTATATTATTAATTCTACCACTAGGGACCAAAGTCCAAATAAGAGACTCGCTGTTTTTTGTATACATTGATACTTGATTGTGTAGTGTAGGCTTTGTCACTCAGCCTAACATTCCTCCAGAGTCACAGAAATTGTTGTGAGGCAGGCTAAGTTGTGAGAACAACACGTACACTTCCCATGTATTATCTTGATGTAATCCATTTTACAGCAATGCTGTGAGATAAGTACAGTACATATTATCCACGTATTGCAGTTGGGAAGCACGGCGTGGGAGGGAGTAATTTACATAGGGTCACCTTGAGGATTCATGGCAGAGATTAGATTTGAAATAGGGAAGTCCAGATTCACAACTCCCTTAGTCGCTGTGCTGCATCAGCTCGGTTAGTTACCAAAGAGTTTGTGGTAAGCCTACTTGGGGCCAGAAATAGGGATTTCCTGGGGAACAACCACACAGCACTCGTTTTGTTATTGCCCATGTTGTTAACAGAACAACTGCTGGCAGAAGTCTTAGAGCAAACTTCCTGTGATGGGGAAACTATTCAATAGTACTCACAACACAATATAATCTGTGTATAAAGCAACAGCGGTCTGACTTGGACAATCAAAGTTAAGTGTTCTTTGCCCCTTGCATTTTTTTAAAAAACCACTCTGGGTTTAAAAGAAATGGAAGAAAGAAAATATGTGAGTTGTGTGAGATGGCACTGAAGTAAACAGATTTGTGTGATTTCTACCGTTAAACCAAACTGTATAAAGCTCCATATACAACTTATTTTATATACATATTATTCTACAGTGATGAATGTAGCTACTTTCCACAATCTTGTTCTGCCTTTACATATGAAAGAACTCTTCCTTCTATTTGCTTGCACACGATTTAAGCTGCTTATACGAAAATGGATCTGGTGTGAGGTAAGTTGTTGTTTGCGTTCTCTTAGCTGAGGTGGTTCAGCTGTTGTTGGCTTTTGCCCAGTTCTCTTTTTAGTTAGTTTCCTGTTTAACATTGGTTATTTAATTGCATGTTGGGAGTGCAGCATTTAGCCTTGGAGCCGGTGTTTAGTAATGTTCTCTCTCTCTCTCTCTCTCTCTCTCTCTCTCTCTGTGTGTGTGTGTGTGTGTGTGTGTGTGTGTGTGTGAGAGAGAGAGAGAGAGAGAGAGAGAGAGAGAGAGAGAGAGGGAATCTTGTTTTCTGAGAGTAGAAGCCCATGTGAACATTGCACTTATTTGCATGAAGAAATGCAAATGCAACTTTAGGGGGTGGGGGAAATGACTAATGAAATAATGTTATAAATTTGATAATATATACAATATGAAATAGCTGATTTATTTTTAGGGGTGTACCAAATATTCTCGCATGTCGGTACTCACAAGGGTGGCCTGCTTCTTGATGCCATTTTCCTTCTTTGCTCTCATTCTCCTTGATCTTATTTTGCCCACAAAATGCCATTTACTCCCATTGACTTTCATGATCTTGTTTCAGGGAGTCCATCGTCATGTCAGAGGTAATTTTTCAAGTTTCTGAATAGTTTCTGAATAACCTGCCATTAGGCTGCAATCTTCCCGAATTAAAACCAATGCAAGTCTTGATATTAATTTGAATTGGCTATGGATTGCATCATCCTTAGACTTATTGGGGAGTGCTAGAATTCGTGTTGCTGCAGTCAAGAATTGTCCATTTGACATAGTCACAAAGCAGTGGGAGAGGGAATGGAGCTGTAGCCCAAATCTGTGTTGTAAGGTAAAGTTAAAGGTGACCCCTGACAATTAAGTCCAGTCGTGTCCGACTCTAAGGTGTGGTGCTCATCTCCATATCAAAGCCGAAGAGCCAGCGTTGTCCGAAGACGCCTCCGTGGTCATGTGGCCGGCATGACTCTCCTTGCCACAGCGCGTAGCATGCAGCTGGAACACGGAGCGCTGTTTACCTTCCCGCAAGCGGTACCTATTTATCTACTCACATTAATATGCTTTGGAACTGCTAGGTTGGCAGGAGCTGGCCAAGCAACGAAAGCTCACCCCGTCGCGGATTCGATCTGCCGACCTTTCGATTGACAGCTCATGGTTCAGCGTCACAAACCAGTGGGAGAAGGAATGGAGCTGTAGCCCAAATCTGTGTTGTTGTTGTTGTTCAGTCGTTAAGTCGTGTCCGACCCTTCGTGATCCCATGAACCATATCCCGCCAGGCCTTCCTGTCCTCCACTATTTTCCTGAGTTCGCTCATTTTCATGTTCCTTGCATCGGTGATGCTGTCTAACCATCTCATCCTTGGCCTTCCCCTTCTCCTTTTGCCTTCAATTTTTCCCAGCATCAGAGTCTTCTCCAGAGAGTCCTCTCTTCGCATTAGGTGGCCAAAATATTTGAGTTTCAGCCTTAGTATCTGTCCTTCCAGGGAACAGTCAGGGTTGATTTCATTTAGGATTGACTGATTTGATCTCCTAGCAGTCCAAGGGACTCTCAGGAGTCTTCTCCAGCACCACAGTTCAAAAGCATCTATTCTTCGGCGCTCAGCCTTCCTTATGGTCCAACTCTCGCAACCATACATTGCTACTGGGAACACCATCGCCCTGACTATGCGAACTTTTGTTGGCATGGTGATATCTCTGCTTTTTATTATGCTGTCTAAGTTTGCCATAGCTTTCCTTCCAAGGAGTAAGCGTCTTTTAATTTCATGGCTGCTGTCTCCGTCTGCAGTGATCTTGGAGCCCAGAAAAGTAAAATCTGTTACTGCTTCCATTTCTGCCCCTTCTATTTGCCAGGAATTGATGGGCCCAGATGCCATGATCTTAGTTTTATTAATGTTGAGTTTCAAGCCAACTTTTGCACTCTCCTCTTTCACCCTCATCAAGAGGCTCTTTAGTTCTTCTTCACTTTCTGCCATTAGGGTGGTATCGTCTGCATATCTGAGGTTGTTGATATTTCTCCGGGCAATCTTGATTCCGGCTTGCGATTCATTCAGCCCTGCATTTCTCATAATGTACTCTGCATATAAGTTAAATAGGCAGGGTGACAATATACAGCCTTGCCGTACTCCCTTCCCAATTTTGAACCAGTCGGTTGTTCCATGGCCGGTCCAAACTGTTGCTTCTTGACCCGCATACAGGTTTCTCAGGAGACAGGTAAGGTGGTCTGGTACCCCCATCTCTTTAAGAATTTGCCACAGTTTGTTGTGATCCACACAATCAAAGGCTTTTGCGTAGTCAATAAAGCAGAAGTAGGTGTTTTTTTGGAACTCTCGTGCTTTCTCCATGATCCAGCGCATGTTGGCAATTTGATCTCTAGTTCCTCTGCCTCTTCGAAACCCAGCTTGTACGTCCGGTAGTTCTCGGTCCACGTACTGCTGAAGCCTAGCTTGTAGGATTTTGAGCATAACCTTGCTAGCATGTGAAATGAGTGCAATTGTGCGATAGTTTGAGCACTCTTTGGCACTGCCCTTCTTTGGAATTGGAACGTAAACTGACCTTTTCCAATCCTTTGGCCACTGCTGAGTTTTCCAAATTTGTTGGCATATTGAGTGCAGCACTTTCACAGCATCATCATTTAGGATTTTAAGTAGCTCAGCTGGGATATTATCATCTCCACTAGCTTTGTTGTTAGTGATGCTACCTAAGGCCCACTTGACTTCACTCTCTAGGATGTCCGGCTCTGGGTCAGTGACCACACCAGCGTGGTCATCAGGAACATTAAGATCTTTCTTGTATAGTTCTTCTGTGTATTCTTGCCATCTCTTCTTAATCTCTTCTGCTTCTGTTAGGTCTCTGCCTTTTTTGTCCTTTATCATGCCCATCTTTGCACAAAACGTTCCCTTGATATCTCCAATGTTCTTGAAGAGATCTCTAGTCCTCCCCATTCTGTTGTTTTCCTCGATTTCCTTGCATTGTTCATTTAAGAAGGCCTTCTTATCTCTCCTTGCTATTCTCTGGAACTCTGCATTCAGTTGTTTATATCTTTCCCTTTCACCTTTGCTTTTTGCATTCCTTCTTTCCACAGCTATTTGTAAAGCCTCATCTGACAGCCACTTTGCTTTCTTGCATTTCTTTTTCTTTGGGATGGTTTTCGTTGCTGCCTCCTGTACAATGTTACGAACTTCCGTCCATAGTTCTTCAGGCACTCTGTCTACCAGGTCTAATGCCCGAAATCTATTCTTCACCTCCACTGTATACTCATAAGGGATATGGTTTAGGTCATATCTGACTGGTCTAGTGGTGTTCCCTGCATTCTTCAGTTTAAGTCTGAATTTTGCAATAAGAAGCTCATGATCTGAGCCACAGTCAGCTCCAGGTCTTGTTTTTACTGACTGTATAGAGCTTCTCCATCTTTGGCTGCAAAGCACATAATCTATCTGGTTTCGGTATTGACCATCTGGTGATGTCCATGTGTAGAGTCGCCTCTTGTGTTGTTGGAAAAGAGTGTTTGCTATGACCAGCGTGTTCTCTTGACAGAACTCCGTTAGCCTTTGCCCTGCTTCATTTTGCGCTCCAAGGCCAAACTTGCCTGTTGTTCCGTTTATTTCTTGATTTCCTACTTTAGCATTCCAGTCTCCTATGATGTAAAGGACATCTTTTTTGGGTGCTAGTTCTAGAAGGTGTTGTAGGTCTTCATAGAACCGGTCAACTTCATCTTCTTCGGCATCAGTGGTTGGGGCATACACTTGGATTACTGTAATGTTGAATGGATTGCCTTGGATTCGAACTGAAATCATTCTGTCGTTTTTGAGGTTGCACCCCAGTACTGCCTTTCCCACTCTTTTATTGACTATGAGGGCTACTCCATTTCTTCTAAGGGATTCATGCCCACAGTAGTAGATATGATGGTCACCTGACTTAAATTCGCCCATGCCCGTCCATTTTAGTTCGCTGATTCCCAAGATGTCAATGTTCAATCTTATCATCTCATTTTTGACCACATCCAGCTTGCCTTGATTCATAGACCTCACATTCCATGTTCCTAAGCAGTATTGCTCCTTGCAGCATTGGATTTTCCTTTCAACCTCAGACACATCCACAGTTGGACGTCCTATTGGCTTTGGCCCAACCGCTTCACTCTTTCTGGGTCTACTTGGAATAGTCCTCCGCTCTTCCTCAGTAGCATATTGGACACCTTCCGACCTGAGGGGCTCATCTTCCGGCGTCATATCTTTTAGCCTTTTGGTACTGTTCATGGGATTTTCTTGGCAAGGTTACTGGAGTGGGTTGCCATTTCCTTCTCCAGTGGATCACTTTTAGTCAGAACTCTCTGCTACGACCTGTCCGTCTTGGGTGTCCCTGCACGGCATAGCTCATGGCTTCATTGAGTTACGCAAGCCCCTTCGCCACGACAAGGCAATGATCCATGAAGGAGATCATTTGTACAATGTACAATCTGTGTTGTACATGTAGGCAAAAATACTGGCCTATAATTACAGCCACAGTTACCATGTGAATAGCACAATATATGAAGAAAAGGAAGCCAGGCAGGGGAAATTCCAAGTGCAAATAAGTTCAGTCCTTTAGCTAATGTAGTGAGTAATAATGTGTCTTTATTTGGCGAGACATTGTAATTGGTGACTAATTAGACTATTGTTTATGTTTCATTCAGATATTGCAGTAGTGTTTACAGTTGTAATTTTCAGAATAGCTGAATGGGTCTGTAGTTCTGAAGAAAATATACACATTTATATTTTTATTTTGCAGTACTTTAGGGTAGTAGATTCATTTGTCAAAGGTTGCAGTTGTTCCATCTATGAAAGCTTCCATGATGTACAGAAAATTTGAGTGAAACTGCTTTTAGGAAACTGGAGAGTGGAACGCACTGGGCAGAGAAGGGTCCTCTTTTCCCTCACACACTTCTAGTTTCAATAAGCCACATTTCTGAGCCCATTCTGTACATGCAGAATGAAGATAATGTTGACCTATCTCACAGAGTCTTTGTCAAGCAGATTACAGACGGTAATGCACTTTGCAAGTTAAAAGCATTCTATGATATGATCGATAATAATTAGAAGTATCACCCACTTATAGGGTGATTATGAGGGTGAATTGATGAGATGTTCATAAAGGCACAAGTTAGAACATAATATTAATGTGAAAGTTATTACATGGAGTTTTGAAATATTGTAGTAGTTAAGATGGTATTTACCTGTACCTGTATATGAATCAATTGACAGATGATCTTTAATCTGAGTCCTGTTGCTCTGCTTTACATACATAATCCTATAGGTGATGAGAGTCACCAATTTACTATAAGTAATGGGATTAGTGATGGCTGTTCAGCTGTGGTTTCCAACCTGTGGTCAGGACCCCCAAGGGAGTTGCGAAGCGGTTTCTGGGGGGGTCGTGGGATGTTGGCTGGATGGCCACACACGCCCAAGATGGTGGCTCACTTTTACACACACACACACACACACACACACACACACACACACACACACACACACACACACACACACACTGCAGAGATGCCTTCTTGGGGCTTGTTTGCTCACCTTGTGTTACTTTCTTCTTGCCTTTTAGCATCTTTGTTCATATTAGATCACCCTCGCCCAAAGGGGCTGCTTATGAGTACAACTTTAAAAATGTGATTTATTTTTAAAAGTCTGATTTATTAAACAGTGTAATTTATTTATTTTAAATGACATCCTCCTTAATGACATCACTTCTGGCCCTAGGTCTTAGGACAGATTGTCATTCTACAAAAGGGGGTCTCGGTGCTAAAAAGGTTGGGAACCACTGCTGTACAGTAATGAACCCTCATTTTAATCATTTTAACGTAAGGACCACCACACCTGTGAAAATTATGTATTACGGTATTTATCCCTAATTTTGTTTCCTTTTCCATGTTTGAAATTGGAAGAAATCTAGAAGTTGCTATAACAGGTAGAATTATAGATGCTATGAAACAATATTTTGGATTGCGTTTTTTGAGTGTGTACATGCAGATTAAATTGTATGGTTTTTTTCCCTGCAGGTCTTTACAAGTAGTGACATTGGCATGAAGAAAACACAGAAATTATGAAATGGCAAAAGAGAAAAATTTATGCCTGCCCTACTAGGACCTCTATGGTCACTGAATGCAGAAGATGGAGAATCTTTCAGAGGATATGATGGACAATAATACTGTGAATTGCACCATTAATCATGCCATACATCAAACATTATCACCTGTGATATACATACTTGTCTTTGTAGTAGGACTCCCAGCCAACTGTCTCTCATTGTACTATTGCTACCTGCAGGTTAAGCTCAAGAATGAACTGGGAATATACCTTTGCAATCTGACCATAGCAGACCTATTATACATCTTCTCCCTGCCCTTTTGGCTTCAGTATGTTTTACAGCATGACAATTGGACCTATAATGAACTCCTATGCAAAATCTGTGGCATCCTCCTCTATGAAAATATCTATATCAGCGTGGGCTTCCTCTGCTGTATCTCAATTGACCGTTACCTAGCCGTCGTTCACCCTTTTCGTTTCCATCAGTGTCGCACGATGAAAGCTGCGATGGTGGTGAGCATTGTTGTCTGGACCAAAGAAATTCTAACGTGTTGTTTTGTTTTTACACGTGGTGAAGTGAGTAAAGACTCGGAGAGTCATGTGGTGTGCTTTGAGCATTATCCCATCAAAGACTGGGAGCACAACATCAATTATTATCGTTTCACTGCTGGATTCCTGTTCCCCTTTTCTCTGCTGCTTTTTTCTTACTATGGCATTTTGCGAGTAGTCCGCAAGAGCCATGGTACGCAGAAGAAGAAGAAGATTCAGATTAAACGTCTGGTATCAAGCACAATTATTATTTTCTTGGTTTGCTTCGGACCATATCATGTTCTGTTGTTGGTGCGCAGCATCTTTGAGAAAAGCTGTGAATTTGCTGCCAGCATCTTTAACGCCTACCATATTTCTCTCCTGCTGACCACTTTTAACTGTGTTGCAGACCCAATATTGTACTGCTTTTCCAGTGAGAACACCTACCAGGACTTTGCCAAAATAGGAAACACTTGTTTAAAATGCCTAAGATGTGCACAAATAGAAACCAAGGAATCCTACCAGCTGAGTACTCCAGAAACTGTCAGAAAAATCAGAGAACAGTCTGAGTTGGACGTAAAGTTGTTAAATGAACGACATACTAATGAAATGGAGGAAGCATCAACCAACACTTTTCCAAAAGGAAGAGGGATCTGAAGTCTCCATGCATACATTTACCAACTTCTCTTTTTGAAGTACTGTATAAATATTTGGGAATTATTATACCATCTAAAAGGCTCTATAGTTAAGAAAAATCAACTGTGCTATGCCGATATCCTTCTTTCCACATAGGGAATGTCTTTATTTCAAAGTCATTAAGAGCTTTTCCACTATGCAGGGTAATGATATAAAACAGACTATCATTTGGAGTTTATTATACACTTTATGCATATTGCTGACTTTGTACAGCTCTAGTAAAAAAAAAAAGTCTGTATTCTGTATGACCGGAAGTGGGAATAAAAATATGAATGTTCTGGATTTGTTTTAAACAGTCTGGAAACATGGAAGTTTTCATGGCAAGAAACAATATTCAAAGAGATCCGGTATATGGGTTCAGAAGCCATGTAAAATTTATTGAAGAAGAAATAAATAATAAATAAAATATTAATTTTTAAATAAATAATGAAGCTATCTCCCAGAGAAATCAACATTTTTTAATTAACAGGCAGCAAGAACTTTCTTTTATTAACAAGATCTAGCATCCGATCTTAAAGAGAGCACTGTATTTTCCAGCTTCTCGGCACACGACCGGTTAATGCGGTGATTGACAGTTCCATTCTTTTCTGTTAAACTTCTGTTAAGCGTCTGCGTTGTTCTATGTGGTCAGTGTCATCTAGCAGCCCAGTCGTGCTGCTTTCGCTTTGATAATGTCCCGTGGGAGGGAGGAAATGTCAGCAAGGGTTTAAAAGTTTTTGTGCCTATTGGTTTGATACCTTTAAATTGTATACTTTTAAAGAATTTTTGAACCATTTGGTGCATTTTAAAGCTTTTATTTCTTCTGCAATAAATTTTACATGGCTTCTGAACCCATATACCTGATCTCTTTGAATCTGGAAACAGTGAATGAATGATTGACCTGTCAATCACAGCATAACATTAAAAGGCTGACTGCAGAATACAGTACTTTTAAAAGACCAGATATAGTGCCATTCTATCAATCAATCTATGTATTTTAAAGCTCTTTAATCCTTTTCACAACCAGTTCTAAGGAGAGAAGTTTGAATTAGCACAATTCATTAACCATAATGGCATACTTAAGAGAATTCCCACAAAACATGGTTTCATAAAGCTTACACAAAATTTTCATTCAAAATGAAAAACTACAGCTGTGGATTCAAACTCTTAAATCATGCTTAGATAAGGACCATTGTAAGAGTGAGTGATGAATGCTACATATTGAGTAAGGAATTTAACTGGTAATTAAAATAAAAGGTCTCACTGGAGTCAGCTTAGAGTTTCTTATTTTGAAAACACTACCATCACAGGAACCAAGTATAGAAATGAATATTTGGCAATACAAAAGCTGAACTTGATGTAATATGCTAAAATATATTGCCAACAACACTATGTCTTATGCTAGAAGAGGATCAGCTTTGTTTAGCTTAACAATTTACATACAGTGCAATCCTAACCAACTTTCCAGCGCTGATGCAGCTGTGCCAACAGGACGCACACTGCATTTTGCAGTACAGGGGCAGTCATGGAGGCCTCTTCAAGGTGAGGGAACATTTTTCCCTTACCTCTGGGCTGCATTGCGGCTGCACCGGCACTGGAAAGTTGGTTAGGATTGCACTGATAGTCATTTTGTGAAGCAAAGTTCTACTCTGGGCCAAGGACCTAAGATGTGCATTTATCTCTAGGTCACAATTTTGTTTTATTTTGCTATCTTGTAATTCTTTCCCCAAATTACTCCACCCTAACAGTACCTAAGGCCAGCGGGTGGTGCAGTGGGTTAAACCGCTGAACCATGAGCTGTCGATCGAAAGGTCGGCAGTTCAAATCCGCGACGGGGTGAGCTCTCGTTGCTTGGCCAGCTCCTGCCAACCTAGCAGTTCCAAAGCATGTTAATACGAGTAGATAAATAGGTACCGCTTGCGGGAAGGTAAACAGCGCTCCGTGTTTCAGCTGCATGCTACGCGCTGCGGCAAGGAGAGTCACGCCGGCCACATGACCACGGAGGCGTCTTCGGACAACGCTGGCTCTTTGGCTTTGAAATGGGGATGAGCACCACACCCTAGAGTCGGACACGACTGGACTTAATTGTCAGGGGTCACCTTTACCTTTCTTTTTAACAGTACCTAACTGTATTTCTCAGGTCCAGGTCAACATTGTGGGCATGCAATAGAATCGAGGGTATATAAAACACATGTTTACTGGCAGCTGCTGATGTGGCCATGATAGTGTAAAGATATACACACACTCAGTTTAAATTAAGAAGACTAAAATTTGTTGATTTGATTCTACTTTATAATGATGTGATATTTAAAACATGACACAGCATAATATACTTTATATATTACTGTTCAGCAGTAGAAGATCCATTACCTAATTGCATTCTCATGAAAAAAAAATTAACCTTTTTAAAAAAAAATCAGAAATACCTCAGCCAGTATTAGATAATAACCTCCTTTTACTGGAGATTAATAATCAGTACAATGATTTGGTATACGAGTATTGTAATTGTATGTTTGGCCCTAAAGTCATGGTGCTTCTTGAAAACCTAGACTGTTGTCAGGACTTATGGCGCAATCCTAACTTTAGAGCAGCGGAGTGCGTACTCCGCTGGTCTAGAGTCGCAAACGTGCCGTAATTGTTTGCGACAATTCATAAAGGCCGGCGGCACTCACTCTGCTGCACTCTGGACCCTGTGCCTACTGTCGACGTTAAGTTCAGTGCCAGTGGGTGCAAGGGCGGGCAGGGGCAGCCTGGGGGTGGTGGTCATTGGTCAGCCTAGGCTGGGAGAGGGCGGGGATATTGGCGGTGCACTCCACCTGAGCCCTTTCCCAGCCTTACACACCCACCACGGATGTACGCCAGTTTCAGAGTTGGCGTACATCCGAAGCCCATTGCTTCCTGCATGGCTTAAACTGGGGGAAGGGGACAAACATTCCCTTCCGCCGAGTAGAGCCCAGGCTGCAACCAGGGCAGGCCGCAATGGGTCATAGGATACAGTGGCCGGCCCTTTAGGCCGGCTGTGTATAGTTAGGTAGGATTGCGCTGCCTGTAAATATTTAAAAATCTTTTATTCAAGCAGGTCAAATGTGCAAATTAAACAAATATTTGTATCTGATTCAACTTCAGTGGTTCTAACAAATAACCACTGGAATGTCCTGATTTCTTCCAAATGGCCATAGCAATACACTGAAATGTCTAATTGAAATGCACTGTCTACTTGGATAGTCATAAAACCAAGGATTCTTGTATAGATTCACTGGCATCATGTCATATGAATACTTTATCCTTCCAAAATGGCTGTTACAATTAATATGGAGACATAGCAATATTCCACACTTATAGAAAACTAGCATAAGGATATTCTTGGAGCTTATCAAAAGCTCCTGTACTATAGGACTTACATACTTGTCTCCTTCAGAGGAATGAATTGGAAGATGCTGGAATTTCGCAATGATACTCAGAATCACCAAAAGGTCTCTGAATCACCACAGAATGCTTTGATAATGACGCTTTCTCCCTTATCCTCCATCTACTCAAGAACACAGGGTCCTTCCTATTATGTAATGGTTGTCTTTAGGAAACAGCAGGAGCCTTTCAAATAGACACAAGAATAAATTCATGCCGAAAAAGGAGGTCTAAGGGGGTGTTTACACCCCAGAGCCTTCAAATGGTTGTAAGGCATACATTGTGAACCTATTGAGAGTGTGGGGGCATATTGATACTTAGCCCTCTGCTCTCACCTCCAGAGAGACTCAGTCATTCTGAATGGCATGTTTATATGTATCTTTATTTAAAAAAAAAAGACCACAACAACACAAACATGATTGTAATTGAAGCAACAACATCCAAGTAGTCAGAGCAGCAAATTACAAATGGGTCCCAGCCATGGTAACAAGCTACATTCATTTCTGTAAAATTAAATTACTTCTGCTTTTGGCAGCTATCAAGGCAAACAAAGCAACTTTCTGTTAAGAGCTTATTATTGAGTAAGAACTAATGAAAACTGAAACAATACAAACATCTACCGGTATTTAGAATGGTTAAAGAATCTGTTCTTACATTTATACACAAAGAACACAAAAAAATAGTGTTGGATGTTCACTACCCATTCCACACAAATAGAGACCTCTGCAAAATGATCATGTTTGGCATCACTTGATGGTGTGTAGGAGCCTTCCTTAACCTATCATAGGCTAGGTCTATTAAATAGTTCTCTAAACTATGTGTTTGTTTTATCAGTCTGTAAAATTAGGCAACTGCATTCTTGTGAGAGCACACTGACTATCCATAGTCTGAATTCTAGATTTAATTTTGGATTTGGCAGAAAAGGGCCCAGGTGGATCATGTCTGAGGCTGCAATCCTATGCACACTTTCCTGGGAGTAAGCCCTATCAAATACAATGGGACTTCTGAGAAAATATGCACAGGATTGTACTGTAAATCAGAGAAACCACACTTCTAATAAACGTATTCAACATGATAAACCCAGAAGTCTGTGCAAATTTACAGTGATGTATTAGTACAGTGGTGGCCAACCTTTCAACATGAATGCTGGCCCTTTAAATGGTTGCATAAGTGAGGGCATTTCAGCAGGTGCAGCTGCTTTAGTAGCACCATCAGCACTTGCAGCTGCCAATATTCTGTCTTCTACACAACTCTTAAGAACACAGTAGCCCTAATAGTGGAAGGTTGGCCACCCCTGTATTAGTATGATGACAGAATCCAAAGGCAATTTAACATCCTTCTATCTAGCAACAGCAGCACTGTGGGTAAACGTAGCAGTGATTTAAGAAACATGTTTGACTACTTTTAGGCTTCTTAACTTTGCAATAACCCCAGCTCTCTGTATCATAAATCACCTCTGCATAGATTCTAGTGTTAAATGTTTAAAAGCATGGAAAATCATATTCTTTTCATTTTATTTATTATTCTATTCTATTCATTTAACTTGTATCCTTCCTTTCAGAACCTCATGCCACCCCACTACCCAAATGTTCTCAAAACAAAATGCCCTATCCCAACCTATCAAGAATCGAAGCAGTGGCTGTAGAAATATTTGACATTAGCCATATGCAAACCCACTCCAAAATTTATTTTCACTGATCATCAGATGCTTTTGAAGGAGCTCAAATCTACAAGGGATCCTTGATCGTATAACTCAATGAGCTAAAATTACATCCTGTGATTGACAACTGTGCGTGTTTTCCCTGATATGCTATGCTGCCATCCAATTCAAACCCAATATAAAAGGTTTCTATCTGAAGTTAGGTGAGTAGGAATGTACTGATCCAGCAGGCTAGATGATGGTCCAAATTCCTTTCAGAAAACAATAAAAATAACATTTAACATTTGTATAGCACTTTTTGAATGCAGATGCCCTTGAAGTGAGTTGTTCCCAGTCCATTCCACCTCCATTCAGGGTCATGACACATCTGCTGATCAAAGGACGGTAGGGTTGCCAGCATAGCAATGTAGATCGTCACTTGCTAAAGGAAAGTTATTTCAGAGTTTCCTCCAGAAGCTTCTCGATCATAAGTGAATGAGTGTCATAGAATGGCAGACCGTCCACTTCCATTTCCAGACTAGCAGTTTTTCCACTACGGACTTGGTGATGCCGTAATATGTTCATCAACTTTTCTTCCTAGAAATTTAAATACATTAAAGTAAATTGATAAAATAAATCAGACACATTGTCAATGTATTCATCGTGCTGTGCTGTGACATCATTCAAGATTCGAGTCATTCGTTTTTATAAACACTGCTGCCACAGCAGTAGACATAGTTGAAATATGTATAAATGGAGAAAAGACAGTCTTTTGACTTGAGATAGTCTTGTATAATCAGCTTCTATAGTCACCAATATGCCTGTTGTACATCACATATGCCTGGAGTACAGTACATAGATAGAAGAAAGGAAGAGATTTGTGATGCAATATTTTAGGCCATCCTCTCAAAATTCTTTTTGTTAAAAGAAATGAAGCCTATGAAATTCTCTATATTTAATTTAGTAATTCAATGGTTCTCAAACCTTTTAGCAAGGGACCCACTTTTTAAAATGACACTCTATCTTTACCTAGCTGTACAAGACTTTAAAAAGGTGATCTAGAAAGAGATATTTTATTTACAAGTAATATTTTATTTATTTATTTGAAAAAAACTCAATCCATTTCTCATAATGAGACAGCCCTAATGAATAGCCTCAAGCTGTTTGCAGGGTAATTAGCAGCTATCTTGCAAACTACAAGAGCTCAGTTCTTTGAAGGGCAATTAGCAGCAATTTGAAGGGCAATTAGATCTTTCCATCACCTGGGACCCACCATAAAACGGGTCATGACCCACCAAGTGGGTCCCAACCCACAGTTTGAGAAACACTGTAGTAATCTATATTCAGGCGCCTGCATGATTTCCATTACACTACCAAAGAGCCAATGGGATAATCTTAGCAAAACCTAAAAAGCAGAACAGGTGTTAACTGCAGCCTCTGAGAAATGATGGCAGCACCATTTTGCTTAGGTATAAGAATATTAGGTGGCATCAGCTACACCAACTTTGATGCTACCAGTGCCTGCCGTAGGGTGACATTGCACGCGTCACCCTAGTGATCCCCTGTGCACCCCCCCCAAATGTGCCATGCCGCCTTCAACTGAGCTCAAATGTCACTTCCAAACAGTTTTGAGAGTGACCAGGGAGTAGATTATCCAGAGTAGCCTTTGAAATACTGACAGGTACTTACTTTTATTATGACAGCTACATGTAAGTGTCCATGACTAGGATCTAGAGTTGCAAAGAGTCAACTCATTTACCGGTAACACCAAGCGTAATAATGTTACTAGAATGTGTATGACAAACTTGGCACTGAACTTACTGGCGGAGCATTAAATGAGTTCAATAATACAGACTTATGGCACAATTCTCCGTAAGGTTGCGCAGGAGGAGCATGCGCTCCCCCAGCACAGGGTGTCGTAAATGCGCCATAAAGCGCGTTTACAGCACCCAGTGAATAAGGACCACCGGTGGAGAGGCCAGCGGCCCTTACTGTTTTTTTTTAACCCTAATGGAGTACTGTGCTGAAGTTCAGAAAAAAACTGATTCACTGTTTATTGCTGGAGTTCGTAAGAGCCATCTTACCAGGGAAATTTTAATTTTCTATTCCTCTACAGAGTTGTTCTCATTAACTATAAAATCATCTGCACTGAAACTTTAAAGTGCCTTTCCATTATCTAATTACTGTGAAGGCTTGACATTGAAACATAAAAGGCATCTTGGGAATCAAGTCTGAGAAAACTGTTGCCCTGTGCAATCTCTCATTGAAATTAATATTACAGTAGAAGAGCTCACACAGTAATGTTGTTTACAGTTTTGAAACCTGACACCTCAACTTCAGTGTCAAGTGTCCATATGCCCCAAACTATGGATCCTCCTATGTTCCTGATGCTTTCATAGCAATATGCAAAGTCTGAAGCATGACAGAGTTTATAGGGAGAGCCTATCTATACACTGAAATATTGGAGAGAACAGTGCACCAGTATAGGGAAATGCATGAGCAAGGGAAGGCAAAGACAGGGAAGTGACACAGGCAGCCCAATCCTGTCTAGCAATACACGGTGGCACAAATAAGGCGCCCACCGCATCCTATCCAGGATGGGGCCTGCCCCTCCTTGTGAATTTCGGAATTACTGGGGGTCCTGGAGCCCTCTGGAAGGTTCAGGGAGGCCTGCGCTACCCTCCACAGGCCCCACCGTGCTTCAGACCGAGTGGTTGTAAATCACTGCAGAGCGGCAATCTGAAGCTTGGGGGCGGCTGCGGTGGAGGAGTTTGACCTGTTTCTTAGGAGAAAAAGGAGGCAGGGTGAGAATATGAGACCACTTGAAAAGCATATTAAGGGAATAGAAAATAAAATTGGATCTATTCATATTGGCAACAACTGTCAAACTCCAGAATCTTTGCAGAAAATGGTAATTATAATTAATCTGTTACCCCCCTAGGCATTTGAGCAACCTAAATTCTCACGAAATAATCACAAAACAGTGAACATTTCTATATGTGGCTTTGGATTATATTAGACACTGCAACCTAGATGGGAAAGGTTCAATATCTCATGACAATCTTTCTGTGTAAATGTCTTCAAAAAGAATACCTTAGCCACAGATGGAAGTGCTGATGCTGCCCATCCTGTTTTCTTGGACAACTTAGAAAATCCAACAGCTTTTCTTAGATAGCGGTCATGTATTTCACAGTTATTAAGGATATACAGTGCGCAAGCAACAGCATAGCCTCCCCAGTTAGAAACTCCTGTAAGGGGAAAAAAAAGCCATGCAACAGAATACTAACATTTTAAACAGGGAACTGAACCAAACATGAAAGCAAAAAGTGGTTCAGAGAGGTGGTTTTTTTCAGTGAATCAAGACTCAACCCAACCGTGAAATCTCTTGGTTGCCTTGAACCTAACCCCCCCCCCCCCCGCTTATTCTAGGTCGGACGTACCTGCAACGACTGTAAAATCAGCGTCAACATCACAAGCTATAACATCCCCATTTTTAATGTACTTCTTTACAGCTTCTTTTACTTTTCCCATTCCTAATTCATTTCCTCCGTCCCCAATGCCTAAATTAAAATGGAAAAGAGTACAGTGAATATCATACTAGTTTACAAATATAAACCATTAAACATACATACAGTGTGGGCCCAATCCTATCCAACTTTCCAGCACTGATGCAGCTGTGCCAACGGGGCAGTCACGGAGGCCTCCTCAAGGTAAGGGAACGTTTGTTCCCTTACCTCAAGGCTGCATCGGTGTCTGAAAGTTGGATAGGATTGGGCCCTAACACTTTTAATTAACTGTTTTTTATAACTGCAATTAGTTAATCCTAATTAACAGTGTAATCTTCTGTATGTCTACTCAGAAGTAAGTCCCGAGTGAGTCACAAGAAGAATAGCTAGTTCCCTCTTACCCAGAGGTGGGTGCAGGTTGGTCACAAGAAGATATCCTGTAGAGCAGCCCACACAAACAAGATATGTGCTCTTGGCTCTCCAAGCCATTGTGTTTAATAAACGTCAATGGTGTTGATCACATTGCTGTTTTATAGAACTCTAGGGGCTCACAGCAGCAGAGGCATTGTTAGGGGGGCGGGTGGCCCCTGGGCATCGGGGGTGTCGAGTGGCGGGGTTTGCACTTTCACTGCACTGCTACCGAAATGTGGCGGTGGCGCAAAAGCACCCCTTGGTGTTTTCCCGCCCACTTCTGGTGGGAGGATTGGCCCTCCCGGGCTCCATATGGCCTAAAAATGGCCGAAAAAATGCTGGGTGTGCGTCGTTGCTTTCGCACCATGGCTGAATTTCGGTGGCGGCACAGCAAAAGTAACGTCACAACCCCCAGGGGGTGGGGCTTGTGGTGTCACGTGGGGGGGGTGTCACGTCGACGCCTCTGCACAGCAGAGGATAAAACTGATTTGTGAAGTACCCTTTCAAGAAGGCTGTGGCATCTTTTTCGCTCGATGGTAAACCAGGGAGATTGTCATCCAGTGGATGAGATGCTGGGTACAAATATTTTTGTCGTTGCAGATAAAAGATCTATTACTTCCCCAGAATGAGGCAGTTCTATGAAACTGGAAAGAGAGAGCTCTCTTAATGTCCAGGGTGTACATAGCTCTTTCCCCTTCTGAAGTGCGGGTTTTGAAAGAAAGCAGGGTTAAATCTTGATTCATGGAAATACCAGCATAGTACTATGCCACTGTTCTGGTATTATAGCGATTCACAGCGCAATCCTGTGTAAGATGCAGCCTAAAGGGCTGACGGTCGCATCCTGTACAGCTCCCAGGCTGCCCTGTGTCAGTCCAGGAGCACCTCAGGAGAAAGGGATATTCGTCCCCTTCTCCTGGTGTAAGCCGGCCAGGGCCCTATGGGCCTCCTCGAATGTACGCCAGCTATGAAGCTGACGTACATCCGAGGGGGGGGGGGAGTAAGGCCAGCCAGGCCCAGGAATGGGTCAAGGATATTGGCGGAGCTCGCCACTGATATCCCCGCCCTCTCCCAGCCCAGGCTGGCCAATGGCCACCACCCTGGCTACACTGTTCCGCCCTCCCCCTGCCCTGACCGGTGCAGGACATGCCGCCGCCAGTGGGTGCCAGGTTTGGAGGGCAGCGAAGTGAGGGCTTCCGGCCTCTGCACCAGCGGTCTTTACTCTAGAGTTGTCGCAAACATGCTTTACAGCACGCTTGCGATGGCTTAGAGGCGGAGCGCGTGCTCCACCGCTCCAGACTTAGAGAGGATCGCGCTGTCAGTCTGCTTCCTCCTATTCAAACAGGCGTCAAGTTTTAGAAGTTTTTAGAAATTGAATTACAGTGTCTTACAGCCTGATCCTAACTAAAGCCCCCCGCTGATGCAGCAGCGCCAAAGGAGCACACGCTGTATCCTGTCCGGGGGGGGGTAGGAATCCTGGAGGCCTCCTTGAGGTAAGGGAACTTTTGTTCCTGTTCCTTGGTGTAAGCCTGCACTACCCCAATGGGTTTCCTTGCCAGCCATTTTGCTGGCATAAGTCTGAGGAGAGTAAGGGAGAGGGAAGGGGAGAAGGAACAAGGTTAGGATCTGGTGCAAGTTGCTACAGCTGGAACCACCCCTCCTTCGTTCCACCTCCTACCCTCCCACCTCCCTGTCCAGAAACTCCATTCCTTCCCCTCCCTACCCAGTTCCACCCCATGCCCATTGTGTACCTCCTGTGAAAGCTTACCTTCCTCAGCACAGGTCGCCCTCTGCAACAGCATGTCGGGGCTGCCACTGCCACTTGCAGCAGTGTCCCCAAAATGGCTGCTGGCGTCACAATGTTCGTGACTTTGTAAAGGTATGTACAGGTGGGCCCCCATATCCACTGATTCGCTATCCATGGTTTCAGTTATCCACGGATCATGGGGACCCCCCAGGCTTTTATTTTTTTCCCAGTAAGCTTCATTTCTTCCTTAAAGAAACAGGAGAAGCAGCCTCTGGTTGCTTATTACAGGCAAGTAGAACGAGACTAAGTACTAGAGAGGCTCTGCAAGGTTAACAGAAACCTTGCAGAGCCTCTCTAGGACTTAGTCTCATTCCACTTGCCTGCAATGGAGGCTGCTTCTCTGTTTGTTTTAAGGAAGAAACAAAGCTTGCTGAAAGAAAAATAAGAGCTGGGGGGGGGCAAGCATGCCTGCCTGCAGGGGAGGCAGGGTGGGGGGGGCCCTCAGGAAACCATGGAGGGGGTGCTTGCTCTTATCCACGGTTTCAAGTATCCACGGAGGGTCCTGGAACATATCCCCAGTGGATATGGGGGCCCACCTGTACACTGTTGTACATGCCTTTATGACCAAAGCCTGGTTAGTATTGGGCCCTTAATGGAATTTTCTCCTTCAGTGTAAATCTCTAAAATTATGTGTGAAATGGCCTTGTGTGAGAATGACTCATTTTGGGAAAGGCTCTCAGAAGCAAACGCACAACAATACCTTTAATTCCCTCAAATCTCCAGAGAGATTGTGTGTCCAGTAATAGCTTCCAGAGGGGTAGCCAATCAATACAAGGTGTTCAAGAATTTAAACTACCCTGCTGCCTCCTGAGCATCCGTTCTGCTTTGGAAATTGGCTTGTTTAGGTTCTCTAAATCTAAAGGTTATAAATAACTGCACATAGGGTCTGTTGGCAGTTGTTCTACTATTACACAGAATGGAGAGGATTTTGCCATTCTGCTTTTGTAGAAAATCCTGGTAAACATATTTTCAAAGTTGGACAGAACTGAATTTTAATGTGGATGGTGAATTTAGTGGTCACAAATATTATGAAGTTAAATTGTTGGAAAGAAGTAATCCCAATGTAACTCTACTTATCTTCCTCCTAAATTTACCATTTCTCACATTTGTTCAACATTATGGTCAAGTTCATGACAGACAGGACTGATACAGGCATCCCATTTCATCACTGCCTAATTTAGCTTATTAACAGCTTTACTAATTTTGTTGTTAAAGGACACTTCAACACTCCCCCATACACTCCATCTGTTGAAATGTTCTCCTTTTAGATATGTTTAAATACTACTTAAGATGTCACAATTATATATGTTACTGGTATATTCATCATTGCTCTCTAAAATGTCCTTGGCAATGTGATGTTTCCTCTCTAGAGGTAAAAGGCAAGATATTCAGGGCCAGGAAAGGAATCAGTCATTGACCAATACAGGGCCTCATTTCACTTGGGCAAAGTGAAGACTGTAGACTACTGTAGCATGTAGGTTTTCATGGCTTTTTGCAATGTACAGAGAAGTTAAATTTATGGGTTTTCCAGCCATGTTGCAATTTTTTGAAATCAAGGATAAAGAGATATTACAACTTTAACTTGCCTGAATGAGTTCTTTATCAAACGAAAAAATCCCCGTTGAGGACACAGATGTCTAGATAAAATTGTTCTGTAGTCAGACAAGCAGTCAAAATCACTCCAACCAGCTTGAAGAAATTCTTTTCCAAACGAACTGTTCCATGGGAAGTACAGACGTCCTGGAGAGATTATCCTGAAATCAGGCAGGCACTAAAGTCTTGCTCCTTGATGTCTTTGGACTAGCTTTACGTTTCCTCCCGTTTTCTCGGGACTTTGTCAAAAGCGGATGCAAAGGGAACAACAGTGAAACCACTGTTTGAAATGGCACTGAAATGGCACTGAAAATGGAAATGGCACTACTAAGAGATTATATAAAAACCACCAGATATGATCTGTGCAATATGGATAATGCAATTTATAAATTACATATTAAATTAAGCAACACCATAGGAGCAGAAGATTGGAAGAACTGGGAGAACAGAACTCTAGATACAACAGCATATCAGGAAGAAATTGTAAAAAGTAGGCATAAGAAGAAACTTAATGGACTTATTAGGGGGACAAACAACAGGGCCAAGCCCTTAGCAGAAAACAAAGTAATTATTAACCTGTCAAATGCTATCTTGACTCCTGCTCAAACAGCAGTTTTGTCCAAAGGGGGAAACTTTGCTTTGGTCCCTAAAACTATACCTATGGAAAAGATCATTGCAGGTATAGAAACTACCTTGGCAGATTTTGATGCAGATACAGCAGAAGAATTGAGGATTAAATCAGCTAACATTTTACTTAAAGCGAAACTTCCAAAAAGTAATATTACGCACCAAGAGAGTACAGCCATTAAGCAATTGAAGAATAACTCTGATATAGTTATATTACCAGCGGACAAGGGGAACGCAACGGTTATTTTAAATACTCAAGCTTATTTAAAAAAACTCTCAGATCTTTTAGATCCTGAGACATATACTGTCCTGGATAAGGACCCAACTAATAAAATTTTAAAAGAAACAAATATTTTAATAAAAAATTCAAGCCTAAAACCAGAAATAAAGAACAAGTTGACTAAATCCTCTGCCTTGCCTCCAAGATTATACGGCCTCCCTAAAATCCATAAGAATGAGGTGCCCTTGAGGCCTATTGTTAGCAATATAGGAGCACCAGATGCTCTATCGCAATATTTAGCTAAGATTCTGTTACCGTATATAGGAAATACTTTTCACCATGTGAAAAATTCCTATCATTTCATTGATCTACTAACTACAGCCAGATTAACACAGGATTCGATTCTTGTTAGCTTTGATGTAGTGTCACTCTTCACTAGAGTGCCACTAGTGGAGACCATTGAAACTCAAATATTTTGGCCACCTAATGCGAAGAGAGGACTCTCTGGAGAAGACTCTGATGCTGGGAAAGACTGAAGGCAAAAGGAGAAGGGGAAGGCCAAGGATGAGATGGTTAGACAGCATCACCGATGCAACGAACATGAAAATGAGCAAACTCAGGAAGATAGTGGAGGATAGGAAGGCCTGGCGGGATATGGTTCATGGGATCACGAAGGGTCGGACACGACTTAACGACTGAACAACAACAACAAAAGTGGAGACCATGAACCTCATCAGTGATTTGACACTACCTAGAGATCTAATACCTTTGTTCTATCACTGTCTAACATCCACGTACTTCATCTGGAATAACACCTTCAGAGAGCAAAAAGAAGGCGATGGGAAATCCTCTGAGCCCCTTAGTTGCAAATCTCTTTATGGAGTTTTTTGAACTAAAAGCTATAACATCAGCTGAGGAGAAACCCACAACCTGGCTGCGCTACGTGGACGATGTGCTTTGTATCTGAGACCATGGGAAGGAGAAATTTGATTCCTTTTTGCAACACCTTAACAGCCTGGTCCCAGAGATACAATTCACAATGGAACTAGAAAAAGAAGGGACATTACCTTTCTTTGATGTGCAGGTTACAGGAAAAGAAAATCTTACTTTTGGGCACTCAGTGTATAGAAAACCTACTTTCACTGGAAGGTACCTGCACTATCTGTCAAACTATCACCCAGCACAGAAAAACTCGCTGATCAGTTCCCTGACATATAGAGCAATACATATATGTGATAATGAATCCCTGGCTAAAGAAAAATCAGTGGTAACAGAAACTTTGAAAACAAATGGATACAAGATCAACCAAATTGAGACTGTATGGGAAAAACAATTGGAGAAAGCAAAACATATACCCACAGTAGAAGAAATAAATAGGAGAAATGAAGAGAAGGAGAAGGAAGCAGCAGAGCAAAAACAAAAAGAACGCAGATGGTTATCTCTTCCTTACTTGCAAGGTATTACAGATAAAATTGCCTATATTTTTAGGCAACAAAATGCAAGGACCATTCTTCTTCCTACTACCAAGTTGGAACAACTATGGGGCAATCCAAAGGATAAAAGACCACAGCTTTGCAACCCAGGAGTTTATGAAATACCCTGTGAAAATTGCCCAAGTACTTATGTGGGACATACAGGAAGATTTATTAGAACAAGGCTGCAGGAGCACATTCATGTTGTTAAAAATCAGCAGGAAGAAAAATCTGCTGTTGCTGCGCAACAAGACTCATGCGCCCTTCTCAGAACCTCAGCTCAAACAACGTTTAAATTTAGAAGCGATTTCAATCTCTCAGAGGAAATCTGGGACTTTGATGAATCGCCAACAGGAATTAACATTCATTAATTGCATTTGGTTTCCCTTTCTAAATAAATCCTATAAGCAACACTGCACCTTTAAGAACTCACTGGGTTTCGAAGAAAGGTTACTTTCGGTCAGCCCAGAGAGCGCAACTCCTGCTGTCAATTAAAGTGATTAAGCATTTCCTGGGCTTTCCAGAAGAGGTCTCTAATTTAAATGGTTGGTTTCTCTGCAAAGGCAGGACCATCTCTCAGTGGTTTCACTGTTGTTCCCTTTGCATCCGCTTTTGACAAAGTCCCGAGAAAACGGGAGGAAATGTAAAGCTAGTCCAAAGACATCAAGGAGCAAGACTTTAGTACCTGCCTGATTCCAGGATAATCTCTCCAGGACGTCTGTACTTCCCATGGAACAGTTCGTTTGGAAAAGAATTTCTTCAGGCTGGTTGGAGTTGGAGTGATTTTGACTGCTTGTCTGACTACAGAACAATTTTATCTAGACATCTGTGTCCTCAACGGGGATTTTTTCGTTTGATAAAGAACTCATTCAGGCAAGTTAAAGTTGTAATATCTCTTTATCCTTGATTTCAAAAAATTGCAACATGGCTGGAAAACCCATAAATTTAACTTCTCTGTACACTGTAGACTACATTAGATTTCCATTTTTAATCTTCATAACAGTTTGGTGCAGTTCCTTTCACTTTAGTTTCTGCACTGGACTTTCTCCAAGATCCATGGAAAGAGTTGGGGGTGGCCTTGCCAATCTTGAGCAAGCTACTTGTAATAATCTTCACCAAGACTCATAAAATGCAAAAATAAAACCAAACCAAACAAACAAGGCTGGAAGATCTGGTGAAGTTTTCACTCAAATTGTAAGGTCAGATTGGTCTGAGCAGACAAGAAGATTTGTCTGTTCAGTCTTGACTACGATATGAAATTATTATATTATCTAAAGTATTTCAGGATAGAGGGACCAACATTGCTAGATTATGCACAAATGTCTAGGAAAGAACAGCCAATTTTTTTATCAATTTGGTTAAGCACAAGAAGCAGTGCACATGATTTGGACAAACCATAAAAAGGACTAGGAAAGAAAAACATATTTTCTTAGGTATGTTGGTGTAGTTTTCAATATCTGATTGGCTCATGTAGTTTCCTAGTTGAACCTACTACATGCCATATATCCATCATTAATTGAATTCAGAAGGCCATCTATATCTCTAACATGTACCTGTGTGCCGTTTGAGAACTTTGCTGAAAAGCTGTATAAACATATTTTAAAATAAGCAAATGCATCTAGTAGGAAATATTTTGCCCTGATAGAGAGACCTATTTGCATTTGTAGGTACTGTATACAAAAATATTTTGGGTACATTGAAGGCCCATTCACTTCAAAAGAGGGAGCTAATCTGAGGGTTCATACCTTTGTGTCCAGAGTGGATTTTTGGATCTTATTATGTCATTGCAAAAATGTAGGACTGTGGTGCGATTCTGAGATTCTAGTTTTAATCTCTTGAAAGCTTGCCTGTATTCACTCTCCACACGATTCCTAACTTTATGTATAATGTTACATATCTATCATGTTTTATTCTCATTCATTATCATTATTTAGAATACACTGCTTTTAAACTAAGAGGTTCTTGATGTGGTTTACACAGCAAGAGAAAAGAAAAGATTGTTTTTTTGTCCCAAAAGGCCTCACAATCTAAAAAATCCACAAGGGAGATACCAGCAAACGGTCACTGGGAAAGACACTTTAATGGCTCTCAGAAGCAACTGCACAACAATACTTTTACTTCCCCTCAAATCTCCAGAGAGAGATTGTGTGTCCAGTAATAGCTTCCAGAGGGGTAGCCAATCAATGTAAGGTGTGTAAGAATTTTGCACATAGGGTCTGTTGGCAGTTGTCCTACTATTACACAGAATGGAGAGGATCACACATTACTACTATTACACAGAATGGAGTTCAACAGAGATAGGTGTTCTTCCCCTGCTATGTAATTTATGGTGCAATTCTCTGGAAGTATAGGGCGGCGGAGTGAGCGCTCCGCCACCCTAAGCCCTTGCAAACATGCCATAAGGCACATTCGCGATGACTCTAGAGTAAGGGGCCTTCCCCAGTTTACACCAGGGGAAGGGGACAAATGTCCCCTTTCCCCAAGTAGACCTCCGGGTTGCTCCAGAGCGGCCTGGAACAGGATTCGGTGGGTGGCCTGGGCCGCCCGCCAGATAGTTGCGCAGGATTGCGCTGTCACCCCAGTTCCCTGACCTAAGCAATGCCATTTAAAAATCCTTCCCAAAGAGTTGCATATGCCAGAAAATAGACACCATTCTTCCAGCTAGTATGTAACCAGCTTCCAGCTAGTATGTAATAATAGTGATGTACTCTCCCAGCCACTGAAGAAGAGTGACATCGCACTTACCTGTTGTAGTAATTCCTGGTATATTGCGTGCAGCTAGAAAGAGTTCATCAATAGGATCCACCAAATGCTTAATATTTATTTTCCTTGCATTATAATAATTGCCATCAGCTGCCATCCCAGCACGCTCTATTGCTATCAGGTGACTAAATCTAGTTAGAAAAAAATAATGATGTTTTAAGCATGAGAAGTGGCTTTAAAATTTAGATCTGATGCTGTTAGCAGATGGTGTTGCTTCATCTAGCATTTCTTTTGAAAGCCCAACTGGATAAGTCAAACATGCTAGAGTATGATTTTGTTTAAAAGCTAATTATGCACAAATCGCAAGCATTGCAAGACACACCCTCCATTTTAACCTACTCTTCAGCTTATCGTAATACTGAAGGTGCTAATAAGCATATATAGGCAAAACTGAGCTACATTTATTATTATTGTTACATTACAGTGTCTCCAAATCTTTGACGGCCCCAGTATTCCCCACTCTTCCTTCTTACTCCTTCTCCATGACTTGCAGATTTATGCTCTCTTACCCATTTCCCATTCCTCCCGCACTTCTACACTTAGGTAAGATTATTCCTATCTCCTCATCTCATCAAATATTCTTTCAGCTCCCTGTTTTTAATTCCCCCTTTCCCTTCAAATCTCTGCACTCTCTATTCATCCTTCTATAATAAAAATGCCTGAAGGCAGCCAGGACTATTGCCGAGAGATAATAATGCACTACTTCCTTGGCTTGAGATTTTTTTGGGTTACTTACCTGGGCTTTTCTGGATTTCCATCTTCACACAAAAACAACAAAGCTGAATCAGCAGAATCATGATGATAGCTAATCACAGGGACTGGTGCCTCCAGTATCCCTACAGCATATGGAAACAGAACGCATTTAGTGAAGAAGAAAAAGACAGCAAGAATCACACAATAATGGTAGCATTTTCCAGACATGAAAACATGTTACCAATTGCTCATTTTATCTGTCTACAGTCTGGGACATTTTGCAATTCCCGCAAAACAGAAAGAATAATGTACAAAGATGCTTTAACTATTAATTTATTTGCACAATCACCAGGATGCGATTCAGCCATTAAGTACTTATAAGTCCTACTGATTGCAATGAGAGAGAGAGTTAAATGCATGTTTAACTCCCCCCCCTTCCCACTACTAACTTAAAATAAATGGGACTTAAAACATTCTTAACTTTGCCTAGATCATGCCTAATTTTTAGGCAGGCTGGTTTAGATTCTACATGATAATTAAATTGGTGTAAATTGCACTATATGTTGCCTATAAGCCCTCTTCTGTTACCAGACAGTCCTCTCTGCTGCCAGTTCCTTCTCCCTCTGCAAGGGTAGGTTTTCTTGGAAAGGGTGGGGGAAGACTGGCAAGGAGGATCGGCTGCAGGTAAACTTGTTATGCACTAGATGCAAACTTCAGATGAATTTTGGCTCGGCTTTTTATGGACCCAAGAACTCTGAACTGGAGGACATCGTTTCCAAATTCCCTCAGTTCTGACATCTACTGTCATCTCTAGCATTTCCAGACTTCTGATAGCTGAGGCAGACTTTTTTTTAGTTAAAATTAGAGGCACATTTCACTTTCAGATTGAATTTTAGAGAGTGCAGGAGTAATACTTATGGATCCTCTGAGGATCCATGTGTTTCTGCATGAGTCTTCCTGGAAGGAGACATCCCAGAGAAGTAACTTTAGGAATAGGTGGAACAGGCAGTTACCTTCAGAGTGCAGGTAATTTTCACAGCACACTAGTTAATTCTTTCAAGGCACCCTAGTGTGGAAATTACTCTCTTATACATTATGGCAGGAAGGAGAGAATTTTCCATGGAGATGTCTTTATGACATAACATCTTGTCCAACTCTAATTTATGCTAGCTAAAAAAGTGGCCTTTTTTAATCCCAAGAAATCTCAAGTACCTATGAGGTCCTTCCTTTATCGCACAATCCTATGTAGAAGAAACCCTGGGGTAGCGCGTGCTGCCCTGGGGCAGGGTGTCGCGCAACTGCCATGAAGCACTTGCACGACACCCCGAGAGCAAGCAGCGCCTGCGCTGTGGCCTGCGCTGCAGTCTCCCTGGCCCTGCGCCCGCCGGACCGCGTAAGTTCTACGCTGATCAGGGCAGGGGGAGGGTGGACTGGGCAGCGAGGGAGGGTGGCCATAGACCGCCCGGGGCCTGAAGGGGGCAGGGATACCGGGGGCCGAGATCCCCAGTATCCAAAGCTCCCTCCAGGCCCCCGTTGCGCCGACACGAGCGGCATGAATGTACGCGAGCTCCGGAGCTCGCGTGCATTCGAATAGGCCCATTGGGCCTACCACCACTTACACGGGGGAAGGGGACGATCGTTCCCTTCTCCTGAGTTGTTCCCACAGCCCGGGAACTCAATAGGATGTGGCGGTCAGCCCTTTAGGCCGGCTGCCGCAGCCTACACACAATTGGGCTGCCCATCTACACTGAAAGCAAAGATAGTGTTTTAAAAATTAACACATAATCAAGTTATAAAAATAAAAGTCTATAACGTTTATCAACACAAACCAGCATGTGTTACCTTGTTCAACAGCTTCCTTTATAATTTTTTGATTCAAATTCAAAGCTCGTTGATCAGTCACTATTGCAACATTTTTCCCCATGGTTTTCAACATGGCTGCCATTGCAATGGCTCCTGGAGGTCCATCATTCTCTTCAGGGGGCTCATACTGAAAGTGGGTAGGAAATCCAGTGGTAATCAAGATTGATTGAGCATGTGACATGGAGAGACATGCCTTTAGAAGTTCACCTTGACATCGTAAGTGCTTCACTCCTCTGTCCCCTAAAGACAGACAGAACAATGTTTTGTAGTTTTAAGATCCTTCCTGAACAACATATTGTTTTGTTATTACTATGTTTAGCTATTAGAGAATTCACCTGCATCTTTCAAGTAAGGACTAACCTATAGTGAATATTGAACCATAGGAACAATTCAAGAGAGCAGAGAAGAAAACCTCAGTGCTGATATATCAGTTCTTTCTCCCCGTCTATGACATACCGGTAATTCAAGTAGCTCAAATGGTACAGTTTTTGCAAAAGTGATTAATTTTGACTTCCCATTGCTTTTCAACCTATTTGTAATGAACACTGAAAATACCTGTTTCCATCTACGTTCTGCAAAAAATTAGGGGGGATAGGGCAGTAGAGTTAAAACCTGTGTATTTGAGCCATGAATTTAATCTCTGGCTTACTGAACTAATTTATTTCTATTGCTTTGTACTTAAGAATTCCAGTGGATGGGAATTAACTACTCATGTATGTTTCAGCACTCGTGATCACTAGTCTGGAACTAGATATATTTACAGTTCTAAATGTATAATAAAAAGTAGACTAGAGCACCAGTGCAATTTGTCACTATTTTCATTCTTTGCTTTTACCTGGATCTATTCCAATCATGTCTTCTAGACATCTGATTTTTTGTACAGTTCTTGCTGATGTGATGCTATAATGCAAAGGATTCTGACAAATACAATAGACTTCAGGGATTTCTTTGCCATAATCAGCTGCAGCATCTTCATCTTTCAAGTCAGTGATAAACATACAACCAGGAGCATGGGTAAAGGCTAGCAAAGGTTCTGAAAGAGACAAAGTTTTAATAGGCTAAACAGAAGAAAAAAAATCATAGTGATTCATGGGCAATGCCTTAAATCAGGGATGCTAGGAAGGCTCAAAACGTTTCACTGATATGACAGGGAGAAGACACTCCCATTTTCCCCAGGTAACATACTAAAAATTATTGATTTCTTTGGAACTTGCTTCCAGATAAGAGTGCATAGGATTGCAGCTCTTGAGACAGTAATGCAAATGGTGGCTGAAGAAGGGCAGGTGGTTGCTACTGATATGCTAAACACATCAAGAACTCACAACAGTCAATAACACAAGCAAGAGCTAAAAATCTCAGCTCTAATGAGCAGGAGGTGTGGTCTGGAGTTTGAGCTGCCGCCTTGCCTGAAGAAGCTAAGCAGAGTCAGGCCCGGTCTTGCTTTGGAAGAGGGACGAAATAACGCTGATGGAGAGCTGGAGCCAACAGAGCTTCAGAATGGAATGCAGAAGAGTGTGGGCTGTGGAGTTATCAGTTGGCAAGAATGGATAACAGTTTGTTAACACATCTGAAGCTTGATTGCGATTGTCTGTGGAAGCTTGGAAGGCAAGAGCCGTGTGGTCAGAACGACAACTGCACTATGAAGGGAAACATCTGCCGGAAGTCTGCTGGAGAGCTGCTGGCACGCCACTGATAAGCTGCAGAGCCTCTGTGAGGGAGAGAAGCTGCAGCTGGCACCTTGAGTGGGAGTCAAGGTTGCCTATCAGTTGAAGCGTGATGAGACGGATGCCAGTGAGAAGCTGGACTGTGAAAGAAACAATCTAGAATGAAGGGTTCTAAGAAAGACTGTAACATATTGTGTTACAGAGAGGGGCGTGTTGGAGGTGGGGTGGCCATCTATGTCAAAGAGGGGGTAGAATCCACCAGAGTAGAGCTGGAGGGGGGCTCTGACTCCTCCGTAGAATCACTGTGGGTTAGATTACCAGGCTCAAAGAGTGATGTAATAGTAGGGGCATGCTACCGTCCTCCAGATCAAAAACCTGAAGGGGATCTTGAAATGAGGAAGCAAATCAGGGAGGTGTCAATGAGAGACAGGGTTGTAGTCATGGGGGACTTCAATTACCCTCACATCGACTGGGTCAATTCATGCTCAGGTCATGAAAGAGAGACTGGATTTCTGGATATGTTAAATGACTGTGCCTTAGAGCAGCTTGTCACGGAACCGACCAGAGGACAGGTGACTCTGGACTTGATATTGTGTGGCACTCAAGATCTGGTCAGGGAGGTAAATGTTACCGAACCGTTGGGGAACAGTGACCATGCTGCGATCTGTTTCGCCATGCATGTCGGAGGGAGAGTGCCGAGCAAATCTGACACGAAAACCCTTGACTTCCGAAGGGCTGACTTCCCCAAAATGAGGAGACTAGTTAAAAAAAAGCTGAAAGGGAAGGTAAAAAGAGTCCAATCGCTCCAGAGTGCATGGAGGCTGTTTAAAACAACAGTCATAGAGGCCCAGCGGGAGTGTATCCCACAAAGGAGGAAGGGCTCGACCAAGTCCAGGAGGGTGCCGGCATGGCTAACAAGCACAGTTAAAGAGGCTATAAAAGGCAAGGAAGCTTCCTTCCGTAAATGGAAGTCTAGCCCTAGTGAGGAAAATAAACAGGAGCACAAACTGTGGCAAAAGAAATGTAAAAAGATGATACGGGAGGCCAAGCAAGACTTGAGGAACGTATGGCAGGCAACATAAAAGGGAATAATAAAAGCTTCTTCAAATATGTTAGAAGCAGGAAACCTGCCAGAGAAACGGTTGGTCCGCTGGATGGTGAGGGAGAGAAAGGGGTGATAAAAGGGGACTTGGAGACTGCAGAGAAATTAAATGAGTTCTTTGCGTCTGTCTTCACGGCAGAAGACCTCGGGCAAATACCGCTGCCGGAACGTTCTCCCCTGACTAAAGAATTAAGTCAAATAGAGGTTAAAAGAGAAGACGTCTCAGACTTAATTGACAAAATAAAGATCAATAAATCACCAGGCCCGGATGGCATCCACCCAAGAGTTCTGAAGGAACTCAAGAATGAAGTTGCTGACCTCTTGACCAAAATATGCAACTTGTCCCTTAAAACGGCCACTGTGCCAGAGGATTGGAGGATAGCTAATGTCACGCCAATCTTTAAAAAAGGAAGGAGGGGGGACCGGGAAACTACAGGCCGGTCAGCCTAACCTCTGTTCCAGGGAAGATGGTGGAAAGTCTCATGAAGGATAAAATCTTAAAATACATAGAAGAACAAGCTCTGCTGAGGGAGAGTCAGCATGGCTTCTGCAAGGGGAAGTCTTGCCTCACAAACCTGTTAGAATTTTTGAAAAGGTCAACAGGCATGTGGATGCGAGCGAACCCGTGGATATTATATCTGGATTTTCAGAAGGCGTTTGACACGGTCCCTCATGAAAGGCTCCTGAGAAAACTCCACAGTCAGGGAATAAGACGGCAGGTCCTCTTGTGGATTAGGAACTGGTTGAAGACCAGGAAACAGCGAGTGGGAGTCAATGGGCAATTTTCACAATGGCGAGAGGTGAAAAGCGGTGTGCCCCAAGGATCGGTCTTGGGACCGGTGCTTTTCAACTTATTCATAAATGACCTGGAGTCGGGGATAGGCAGTGAGGTGGCCAAGTTTGCAGATGACACTAAACTTTTCTGGGTGGTGAAGACCAGCAGGGATTGTGACGAGCTCCAGAAGGATCTCTCCAAACTGGGAGAATGGGCAGCAAAATGGCAGATGCGCTTCAATGTAAGTAAGTGCAAAGTGATGCACATTGGGGCAAGAAACCAAAATTTCACATATAAGCTAATGGGTTCTGAGTTGTCTGTGACGGATCAAGAGAGAGATCTTGGGGTGCTGGTGGACAGGTCGATGAAAGTGTCGACCCAGTGTGCGGCGGCTGTGAAGAAGGCCAATTCCATGCTTGGGATCATTAAAAAAGGGATTGAGAATAAAACGGCCAATATCATTATGCCTTTGTACAAATCGATGGTAAGGCCACATCTGGAGTATTGTGTCCAGTTCTGGTCACCACACCTCAAAAAGGATATAGTTGAATTGGAAAAGGTGCAGAAAAGAGCGACGAGAATGATTCGTGGGCTGGAGCACCTCCCTTATGAGGAAAGGCTACAGCGTCTGGGGCTTTTCAGCCTAGAAAAAAGGCGCCTGAGGGGGGACATGATTGAGACTTATAAAATTATGCATGCGATGGAGAGAGTGGATAGAGGGAAATTCTTCTCCCTCTCGCACAACACCAGAACCAGGGGACATGTACTAAAATTGAGTGGAGGGAGAGTTAGAACAGACAAAAGAAAATATTTCTTTACCCAGCGTGTAATTCATCTGTGGAACTCCTTGCCACAGGATGTGGTGATGGCATCTGGCCTAGATGCCTTTAAAAGGGGTTTGGACAGATTCATGGAGGAAAAGACCATCACAGGTTACAAGCCATAAGCAACCTCCTGGTTTTTAGAAGTGGGTTTTCTCTGTGCCAGGTGCAAGGGAGTGTCAACGGGAAACAGGTTATCTTGTTGTCTTGTGTGCTCCCTGAGGCATCTGGTGGGGCCACTGTGTGACACAGGAAGCTGGACTAGATGGGCTTTTGGCCTGATCCAGCAGGGCTCTTCTTATGTTCTTATGTTTATTGTACTGTAAAAACCCCTTGGGGTTTAGAAAGCCTGCCTATGTAAACCTCCTTTGAATTAACGTCAAAGGAGAAATCCGATGACCAAAAAAAAGACAGTATATAAATACTGGTTGTTGTTGTTAATTATTATTATTTATTTATTATTATTATCTTGATAGATTTATTTATTTATTTATAAAATTATATCCCGCCTTATCCTATGCCGAGGCAAATGCCCAAGGCGGCTGGGTTCTACGGAGGGTTCTATGAGTTTCTGTCATAGAATAACGTTGTAAAAACCCCAATTTGTAAAAATAGGGGTTTATGGTCGGCCTGCCTATGTAAACTGCCTTGAGTCTCTGAGAAAGGTGGTATATAAATACTGTAATAAATAAATAAATAAATAAAATAGTGATCAGGGCAAGCCTATTATTAATAACCTACTATTAAGGACAGGATAAAAGTCAATGAATGACATATAGGACAGGTCAGGAAGCTCAATTCTGTATCCAGAAAACCCTTCAGTGTTTAATAATTTTGAAAAGGGGTTTCAAGATCAAGGTTCCTATGTCTAGGAAATCTCTACAAAGGAAGAACAGAAAAAGACAAAATAAGCAGAGCTGAAACAGCAGGCAAGAAGTCAGTTGCCAAACACCAACTGGATGTACACATTTTATGTGTCCCCATCTCTTATGTTCTAGAGGAGGATCCGCTTAACAGGGAAATATGCCCCACACCAAAGGGAAGACACCACACCACACCATGTAGATATCTCAGTACTGACCATCCTAACAACTGAGCTTCAAGTACAACTTGCATTGCTTGGGACTTCTTCCAGAATCCGTAGACATGAAAATAAAGTATATCATTGTATGACAATTCCAGTGTGTTATGATTTTCCTATCCACTCTGTACTTACTTTTGCACTAGCATAATTAACTGCAGAATTGTCATTCGCTCTAAGATGAAATTGAATCGATCACTTGTAATTGGACCATGCATATTTATTCTCATATATTCTGGCCTGCATCTAAATCAAAGCTTTTATAAAAAGTCTATGTTGCTTTGGGCTCAGGGAGGGCACGATGCCAGACAACTGTTTTCTTCTGTGGCAACATTCTAATGAATTTGGAGCAGTAGGGCTATAGCTTCCACCCACTTCTTTTCTTGTGCATTTAGGTAATCCCATTGGGTTCCCGGTCCATGTGTCACCTGTCACACAATGGCTGATCTTCCCCAGCCCCCTCCATCTCGTGAGACTTGGGCCAAGTTTCAGGAAGCAAATTGGTGCCTGAGATCTTGGGACAGAACCTGGCCGAGAGAATATTGGTGTTCCGTGGACTGCTAGGAAGTAAGACTCTATAGTTTTTCCCCTCTTTCTTTTCTTGTGCATTTGGGAAATCCCAACAGATATGGCCAAACAAACCTTTAGGATAGTGACATTCAGTAAACATTTGTAATATATACATTAGATATACATCATGAAGTAGAGGAGCTGTATATTACCACCTACAGTATATAGTAATTTATAGTGATTCCCCCCAAATTCAAGCTTTATATAAAACTTACAGCAGAATCCTCTAACTTTGCACCGGTGTAACAGTAGATGCACCGGTGTAAGTGCACTTACGCATCTGCTGTTACACTGGTGCATTTGCTGTTACACCAGTGCAAAGTTACACAGGATTGTGCTGTTAGTGTTTTTACATATTCTTGCCCATTACATATCCACAACTGCACAATATGCCCAGTTATTTCTCTAAATTCATTTGGAGTTATAAAATCTGGAATTATAAAAAAGAGGGCAAAAGTAAAAAATTCACAGAAGTAATTGACTAAAGAGGACAACTGGCTTTCCCTTGTACTGTATTGATACTACCATGTAACATATTTAAAAGCTTTACTGCTGCAGTTTCAGCGTTTTTAATATAATGAACTCTGGAAATTTGGACTCCATTTTTCCAGTATTTCCAAATCTATACAGGTTAATTACCCCTAATCCAGACTATTCCGAAATCCAGACATTGGGGGGGGGGGGTTATGACCTTTAACCTGGCTGGCATAGCACAAGGCATGCTGGGGCACAAAATTATTAAAAACATTGTATAAAATCAACTTCAGGCTATGTGTATATAAGGTGTATATGAGACATGAATGAATTTCATGTTTAGACTTGGGTCCCATCCCCAAGATATTATATTTATGCAAAAATCCAGACAAATCTGAAAACCAGACAACTTCCCGCCCCAAGCAGTCCGGATAAGGGATACTCAACCTGTACTTATACTCAACATGTTATGTCTTCCAATAATTTGAACAGTAATATATTTACTATGATTTACAAAACACAAGTTTTTTATTGTGCAAGGCAGTTCTAATGGTACTTTGTCTAATATATATAAAATTCTTTCAGAATTAAATACACCAAACAACTCTGTTAAAATCAAATAGGAAAAAGAAAAAGAGCTTTAGCATTCTTGAAAGGCTTTTTCTAGGCTGAGCTCTGGGATATCCAGAGGGAGAGTATACAGACAATCAAAAGGAGAACAAATACTATTTGTATTGTGTTAATTCTAACAACTTTCCAATATACATACTGCAATTGCTGATGGCTTCCACTCCTGTTACCCCACAGGCCCAAAAGACAGGAACATCCCCAGGATGAGCCTGTACCGCATCACCATAATCTGGCTTGGAAAGATCTTGAATACCTAACAAACCTGTCATAAATGATAAAAAATGCATTAATATTGCAGCAAAGTAGCTATGATTAAAAGATGAAAACCCAGTAACTACTGTGGACTACTGGGTCCACAGTACCAACTACTATTACTACTGTAACAATTAAAATAGCATTTGAAAACCATCTGTGGACAGGTATATATGAAATTCTGCATTTGTCCTAGTATTACCAACCTTTACATTTTTCTTTTTTCAATATTTTGTTGAATCAAAGGGCAAGGGCTAAGGATCATAGGTAGAGGTGGGAGAAAATGGTTTTATTTTTTCGCAGATTTTGGTGTTTAACCAAAATGAAATAGCAGAAAGTGGTATTATGCGATTTTATTCCAATTTTCCCCATTTTTATCAACTGTAACCACTTTAAAAGTGTACTAGGTAGGTGGTATAGGTTGTATAGTGTCAGCAGATGAAGAATCACACAAAATTACATGTTTTTATTTTATTTTTTCACATAATTTTTAGTGGAAAGCAGTGTTATGTGTTATTACGTTATCACCATTTTCTCCTGCCCCTAATCATAAGGCAAGGGCTAAAGAGAAAGAGGAGGAAGAAAGAATTGTTAAGAAGCCTGACCATAACATGGAGTGGCCAAAGGAAGTAGGACAAAGCAGGCAATGGAGATGGTGGATGGTAACAGTGGATGGTGGAGAAACAGAGCTGAGGAAAGGAGAAAACTAGTAGGACTATCTCATACATGGTCCAGGGACAGGAGCTATGCACTATTTGGAGAAAGCAAGCAAGTGAGATTTGGTGCTGGAGAGTCAAGAGAATACAGGACTGATAGTCTGAGGACCCAATCCTATGGGACCTTTGCACTGCCAAAACCTGTGTTTGGGCCATAGAGCATGGCTAAGCTGCCACTGCAAGTGGTGAGTGGTTGCAGCCGTACAGCAGCAAAGCTGGGAAGAGCCCTGGCACCAGTAAGTCAGTGAGGGGGCGGGTGGAACAGGGAGGAGACCGGGATGAGGAGAACAGATCAAGGTCGGGAAAGGGGTGGTATCGGTGGAAGTAGCGCTGCCGATATCCTATCCTGCTTCCCAACCTCTAGCCACCTTTCCGGGTCAACTTTGAGTTGCACCAGCAAAATTGCTGCTACAGGTCCAAGTAGACTCATTCGGGCAGCGGAGGCTTACCCCCAAGCAAGGAAACAAATGTTCCCTTACCCAGAGAAGACCTCAGGGACTGGCCCCCCACAAGTGGCATGGCTGCATCGGCAGGGTGGTGGTGTTTAAGTAGGATTTGGCTATAACAGCACTATCCTAGGCATGTCTACTCAGATGTAAGTCTCAATATGTCACAATAGGGCTTACTCCCAAGAAAGTGTGTAGAGGATTGCAGTGTAAAGCAAGAGTAGGCAGACATTGGCTTGCAGGATTGACTATATTTTCTACTGGAATTCCAACTGGAGTCAGGTGCATAATGGGGAAAGGTGTGGAAGGAGAGCCTGATGAAAAATGATAGTTCAGTTAATCACTGTATCTGCATCAAAGGTTATGGCCAAATAACTGGGGGGGAGGGGGGACTACCTTATCTAACAAAAAGTGGATTTCTTTAACTCAGGGGTGGCCTTCCACCATTAGGACATCTGCATTCTTAAGAGTTGTGTAGAAGACAGAATCTTAGCAGCTGTAATTGCTGATGGTGCTGCTAAAGCAGCTGCACCTGCTGAAATGCCCTCATCCATAACCCATTAAAGGGCCAGGAGCATTCATGTTGAAAGGCTGGCCACCCCTGCCTTATTGTAAGTCAAAACTGACCAATGAGACTAATTGTTCCAAGAGCCAATGAGGTGTTATTATGACACAGCATGGAACCAATAAGTTGTTAGTATGAGTCAGCACTATTTCTATGTATCAAAGCTAATACCAGACCTCTTATTCAGTTGTGAGAGCAGGGCCTCTGAGAGTGGGGTTAAGGGGGTTAATTGTACCTGGGCCCAGGGCCAAAAAAGGGTTAAAAAGGGGGCCCAGGAGCAAAAAAGAGGGGCCCAGGAGCCAAATTTACATGAAGGGAAGGGGCCCCAAAGAAACTTTGTGCTCCCTGATAAAATTCCTCTGAGTAGCCCTGTATGTGAGTGTCAAGTTGGCCACTGGTTTTTTGTTAGTTACTGATTGGGCTACCTGTTCTGTTATATATTAAAATAAATAAAGTTAATGGGGGTGACACCAACGCTAGTGACACCACTGGGGTGACGTGATGATCTCTCACACCGGGTGATGCAAACCCTAGTGACGCCTTTGAGCGGGAGGCTTATGTAGGGGTAAGGGGAAATAATTTCCTCTGTACCCTCCAAAGCCTCCTGACCCGCCCCCCCCCCCCCCCCGGATACAGCACACACCTTTTTGGTGCAGTTGCAGTGGTGGGGTGGTGGAGGATAGGATTGGGCTCTTAGTTTCAGATACGGCACCTCACTGAGTTTTGGATCTTGTCCCCTTTCCCACATGCAGAAATATTAAACAAAAAAACAAGAAACACTAACCTGGGCTACCAATGTGAACAGGTTCTCCATGTGATTTTTTCATTGCATATGTAGTTCTCACAACCACTTCCAATTTGTCCTTAGGAACAGGTCTCATTGTTACCACTAGATTACAATGAAAATATTCGGTATTGCAACAAGGCACAGCAGTCTGGTAGAATTAAAAAAAATGATTAGGGCATTCAGAATTATTTGAAGACATTTTCATTTCAAAGTTATTACATGCATTTGAAGAATTTACAAAACAAGTTTAACACATTCATAATTTTAGTGGAAATATGAACAAACCCTCACAGATGTAATCAGGGAACAAGCTAGGGAGGGGGGAAGCAATGCATGGTGGAAAAGATATAACTAGCTAATTCTGACCTTATACAAGACACTCATGACCTCCGCCCCCGCAAGGCAAGGGAACAAAGTATGCTATTGCACAAGTTAGGGCCAGGCATTAGGAAATTGGGATTTTCTACCTTCAACTAAAATAACTTATGCATCTTCTTAGGTCTTGCCAGTAGCCCTGCGTCCAGGCTGCAGAGAGCCATTCTCAGCTGCAGCCTTCTGCTGAGATTCGAACCACCTGTACCCTATATTTCTTTCCTCCCTACGAATACTCCTGACCTTAACCCCTTTTTGTTCCTTCCGTACACCCCAAAACCTTCCTTCTTCTTCTCCCGGTTTCCTCTGGGAAGTCCAACTAAACTGCCTATCAATTTTTAAAATAAAATAAATAAAAATACGTCTGTTCTCCCCCCCCCCTCTTCACTCTGCCCCTTTTCCTTCTAAGGAATTCTACTCCTCCCTTCTCTTTCTCTCTTCGCCTCCTAACCGCTTTCCTTAGGGCTCCATTGTGTATTCATGTTAGCGGTGGAATTCACTCTGTATACTTAGAGTTATTTTCCCAGGTCCAAACTGGGACAGCCTCCAGCATAATTAATTAATTATGGAAAAAAATAATTGTTTTGGGGTGGCTGCAAAGCGCCCACTCGCCACTCAAAGGGCGGTCAAAAATTTTCTTAACATCTTGCCGCCACTGCTGTGGAGCCTGGCTGGCTGCATCCGTGCTGGCCAGGACTCCAACTACTGCCCCCGCTGCTCCACTGCAGCTGCTTCCAAAAAGTACCTTCCGGCGGCGCCATCTTGGATCTCCCGAAATCTCGCGAGATCCAAGATGGCGGTGCCTAACTCTCTGCCTCATGTGCCTTCACGAGATTTGGGCGCCGCCATCTTGGATCTCGTGCGATTTTGCGAGATCCAAGATGGCGCCGCCGGAAAAAAGGTACTTTTTGGAAGCGATGGCAGTGAAGCCTGGGCTCCGGAAACCGTGACAGTCCTGGTTTTTCCGGGACAATGGTAAGCCTATGTATAGTCTAAGAGTGGCACCTCAATCCTGCCTAACTATCTGGCGGGTGGCCGTGGCCGCCCACTGGATCCAATCCCCATTCCCAGAGGTCTCCTCGGGCTACTTGGGGGATGTTCGTCCTCTACCCCTGGTGTAACGCAAGAAGGCCCCAATGGGCCTCCTTGGATTTCTGCCAGCTATTTAGCTGGTGGAAGTCGGAGGAGGCTGTGTAAAGGTCGCACCGACCCAGGAAAGGGATGGGGATATGGCAGCTGCCATCCCGACCCCCAGGCCAGCTCAGCCATTGGCCCCCCTCCCTCACCGCCCACACCGCCCCTGCGCCCGCTGGTGGATTGCTTACCTCCTCCAGTGGCTGCATGGGCGATCCAGCGGCAGAGTGAGGGTGGTTGGCCTCCGCGCCGATCGCACTTACACTTCAGGCATCGCAAACGTGCTTTACAGCACGTTTGCACCGGCTTAGAACAGCGGAGCACTCGCTCCGCCATTTTAAAGTTGGGCGGGATTCCGCCCTGAGTTTGTTAGGATAGCAAGTCCCAGTTCAACCCCCCTATTTTTGGTTCTTGAGCACATTCAGTTAAAAAAAAAAGGATTGGAAGCTTTCATGGCCCAGCAATTATGTATAACAATTTAAAATTAACGGGATTAAATGTCATATCAGAAAAATGTGTTAATGTTTTAAAGACAACGTTAAAAAAGACTGCTTAAAACAATAAAAATAACACTACATTTCATGCACATCCGTGGACCTCCTCAGGTGTTAGAGCAACAGTAAGCAGCCAGGATGTTAACTGCCAAAATGGCAGCGATGGAATATATACGAGAGTGTAGAACGCAATAGGAAGAGTGGAACTCAGCTGGCAGCCCAGCAATTAGCACCGGAAACAGTGGAGTGTGCCGTCTGACCGTAGACAACCTTTGCCTTGCTCGATGAACTGCAGCAACCTCTCTCATTACTGTGGGCTTTGTAAGCTGCCTTGTTAAGGGCTGGTAGCCAGATTTTATCAATGAAGGACAATTCCTGTTCTCTATTCAATAGGTTTTCATGCTTGTGTTTACTTATTTCAATCGCCTCGTAATTTAACCTCTACCTGAGTCCAGATTCTCGAATTAAACTTTTTGTCTCCTTGAACATTATCATATGTCCAGTCTTAATTGAGTGTTCTGTGAGCGCCAAGTGTTCTGGATCTTTCAATTTAATAGCTCTTGCATGTTCTTTGATCCTGGTGTCTATCGACTGTTTCGTTGTCCCAATATAAGATCTTCCACACTCACATGGCACAAAACTTTAGCAATTTTGTCAGTAGTACCTTGTTAAAAAGGAAGAAACAGCCAACCTCTATCATCTCTCTCCACCAATTCAATATATTTCTTTTCCTTGAGTTTTTTATACTGACATGCCCAACCATTGTTGATTTGTGCCATACTGTAACCATTAGCTCTCAGGGATTCAGAGATAGTGTTTCTTTCCTGGATGATCCTGAATGAGGGGGCATCACAAATATTGATGGCACGATATATTAAAGAGTTGACTAGGGAATTCTTCTGTGAAGGATGGTGGTTTGAACTTTTATGCAGATAATGCCCGGTATGGGTTGGCTTCCTATATACTGCATGGGCACACGTAAGATCTTCTTTCCTGGTTACAAGTACATCATGGAATAGGAGCAAGCCATTTTTCTCTTGCTCAATCGTAAATTGTATTGCTGGACATTGGTTAAGATGATCTAAAAATGTCATTAGTGCTACTTCCCCATAATTCCAGGTGCAAAAGATGTCATCAACATATCTCAACCATACCTCCAGCCGTTGGTTAGCTACTGTAATGCTTTCTGCTCAAGGTGTTCCATAAACAAATCAGCTACCACAGGGCTTCATGGATTCCCCATAGCCACTCCCTCATTTTGTTCCCAATAGACATTGTTCCATAAGAAATATGTGGAAGTTAGGCAATGGTGAAACAAAGGTGTAAATTATTTTGGTATTAAATTATCAACTAACATCAACGCCTCTCTCACTGGGACCTTCGTAAACAAAGACACTACATCAAAACTTATCAGTTTGGAGTTAGGGGATAATCTAATATATTTTAGAAGCTCCACAAAATGATATGAATTCTTTACAGAATTTTTACTTGATGCGGCAGTAAAAAAAGGGTTCAGCATGAGAATAATGACCTTTGCTTATAACATTCAGAATATAAAACCAATCATCCAAAGTAAAATACAAACTCAGATTTTTCCACAGCTAATTGTGTTCTACAATTACTGAAAATTGATCTATAGCTCTCTTTTCTTAATAATAATTAAGTGTCTATTTGAGATCAGCCATGAAGTAGGCTTTGGTACTAGGCTTTGCAGATATAATTCTATCTGAACCATATGTAATTTCATACCTCCTCTGTTCTTACCTTGTACATGCTTACATTACATTTCTGCTCAACGTTTCTGACAAGAATGCCAACCTTCTGGACAGCCTTTTCAAATGTGAAACTACAGCCTAGATAGAAAGTCACCATGTCTTTAAGCTGCTCAGAATATTCCTTTAGGCTTGTCAAAATTCCTGTACATATTCCATTCTCGTACTTTCTGTACTCCAGACAGTCAGTTCTATAAAAACAAATCAATATTATCACCATGAGTCTTCTGAAAGCAATTGTTCGAATTGCTCAGCTAGATCCAGCCATCCCATTTTTAGTTTCATGTGTAGATCTCTGCTAACTTATGTGCAAGAGGCAACTATGAGGTGTGTGAGGTAAAATGCACGGTAAAATGCACTAGCCCTTAGGACTGCACCATCCTTCCCAGAACAGTACATCCATGAACACAGAGCACTATCAGACCTACAAATACAATTCAATTTGTATTCCCCACTACCACTTTCCCAAGCAGTGGAATGTTTTAGAGCTGTGCTAACAGGTTTACAGTGCAATCTTATACAGGTTTATTCAGGAGTAAATCCCATTGTGCTTAATGGGATTTACTCCCAGGAAATTGCATCTCGGATTGCAGTCTGTTTCCTTTGGATGAAAGAACACCGGAGACTTATGCTGTCTGTGTAATATTTTATTTATTTACAAAATGTACAAGCACAGCATAAGCAGAGGCAATCAATATTCCTACAAGATCTTCCCTAAAGCAAATTGGGTAGACCCTGAGGTAGCCTCCTGCCTACTAGTAAGGATATCAGACCACTTCAGTTGTCAAAAGCTCCCGCTGTGAATTAAGGAAGCATTTCATTCATGTAAGGTGGACCCCTTGAGCAAGTAGAATGCTCCACCGGGGGGAGGAGGAGTTTCCGTTTATGAAGGGCTGCCTGGATGAGATGCTACCCCTCGGCTACACAGTCCAGTGTCCAACCCTAATCAGAAATTCTCTCAGGTCTTCTGCTTTCATTCTTTCTTCAAAATTCTTGTTTCTGCTGGCTCTCTGCCCCGTCTTCTATATATGGGTGGGTGGGAAGGTGGGTGCATATGCATGTGCCCTTTTCCAAATCTGATGGCTACCCTCCCGCCTCCCTCCCGACCTGTGCATGATCTTACCGTCAGCGGTGGGTATCCAGTGTCCACCTTTGTACGTACCCGGCCACTCGCTGTAATTTATGTAGCAAAGTTATAGAATGTGCAGAATCCCGAGTGTAATGCAATGTGCTATGATGATCTTTCTGATAAGCTCCAATATTCATATCAGACCTATGTTAGAGAGCATAAATTCATGCATACCTGATATCAGAATTGTTGCTCAGGGAAGGGCATTTCCATTCTCCTGGCTTACTTCTATATAGCAGTGGAAGTGGCCCATCATTTGCATAGCAAAATTTTTCAAAGTCATCCGCAAGAGATTTGTGCAGAATTACAATATTTGCCTGTTTAAACCCTGCAAACGATAAAAATAATTTATGAAAGCTTACTGTAAGACACATCCAAGAATGAAAATGAACATATTTCCAACTGACAGCCTAACCATAACTAAACTCCTGCACGTCAATGCAGTGGCACTGACGTGGGCTGTGCTGCATCCCACAGGGGAATTTTGCATGCTGGAGGTCTTCTCAAGGTAAGAGGACATTTGTCCCCTTGCCCTGGGGTAAGCCCTAGCAGCGGCAACAGATAAAGAGAACATAAGGAGAGCCCTGCTGGATCAGGCCAAATGCCCATCTAGTCCAGCTTCCTGTATCACACAGTGGTCCCACCAGATGCCTCAGGGAGCACACAGCCAACAAGATAACCTGTTTCCTGCTGCCACTCCCCTGCACCTGGCACAGAGAAAACCTACTTCCAAAGCAGGAGGTTGCTTATGGCTTGTAACCTGTGATGGTCTTTTCCTCCATGAATCTGTCCAAACCCCTTTTAAAGGCATCTAGGCCAGGTGCCATCACCACATCCTGTGGCAAGGAGTTCCACAGATGAATTACACGCTGGGTAAAGAAATATTTTCTTTTGTTCGTTCTAACTCTCCCTCCATTAGTGCATGTCCCCTGGTTCTGGTGTTGTGCGAGAGGGAGAAGAATTTCCCTCTATCCACTCTCCCTATCCCATGCATAATTTTATACTTCTCAATCATGTCCCCTCTCCGGCCCCTTTTTTCTAGGCTGAAAAGCCCCAGACGCTTTAGCCTTTCCTCATAAGGGAGGTGCTCCAGCCCACGAATCATTCTGGTCGCTCTTTTCTGCACCTTTTCCAATTCAACTATATCCTTTTTGAGGTGTGGTGACCAGAACTGGACACAATACTCCAGATGTGGCCTTACCATCGATTTGTACAAAGGCATAATGATATTGGCTGTTTTATTCTCAATCCCTTTTTTAATGATCTCGAGCATGGAAATTGGCCTTCTTCACAGCCGCTGCACACTGGGTCGACACTTTCATCGACCTGTCCACCAGCACCCCAAGATCTCTCTCTTGATTCGTCACAGACAGCTCAGAACCCATTAGCGTATATGTGAAATTTTGGTTTCTTGCCCCAATGTGCATCACTTTGCACTTACTTACATTGAAGCGCATCTGCCATTTTGCTGCCCATTCTCCCAGTTTGGAGAGATCCTTCTGGAGCTCTTCACAATCCCTGCTGGTCTTCACCACCCAGAAATGTTTAGTGTCATCCGCAAACTTGGCCACCTCGCTGCTTATCCCCGACTCCAGGTCGTTTATGAATAAGTTGAAAAGCACCGGTCCCAAGACCGATCCTTGGGGCACACCGCTTTTCACCTCTCGCCATTGTGAAAACTGCCCATGGACTCCCACTCGCTGTTTCCTGGTCTTCAACCAGTTCCTAATCCACAAGAGGACCTGCCCTCTTATTCCCTGACTGTGGAGTTTTTTCAGGAGCCTTTCATGAGGGACCGTGTCAAACGCCTTCTGAAAATCCAGATATATAATATCCACGGGTTCGCTCGCATCCACATGCCTGTTGACCTTTTCAAAAAATTCTAAAAGGTTTGTGAGGCAAGACTTCCCCTTGCAGAAGCCATGCTGACTCTCCCTCAGCAGAGCTTGTTCTTCTATGTATTTTAAGATTTTATCCTTCATGAGACTTTCCACCATCTTCCCTGGAACAGATGTTAGGCTGACCGGCCTGTAGTTTCCCGGTCCCCCCTCCTTCCTTTTTTAAAGATTGGTGTGACATTAGCTATCCTCCAATCCTCTGGCACAGTGGCCGTTTAAAGGGACAAGTTGCATATTTTGGCCAAGAGGTCAGCAACTTCATTCTTGAGTTCCTTCAGAACTCTTGGGTGGATGTCATCCGGGCCTGGTGATTTATTGATCTTTATTTTGTCAATTAAGTCTGAGACCCTACCTTGATCTGGCGCGAGGGCATTCCCATTCAGTTAGGAATGCACCCCTCTTCTACCAGGGAACCTATGCATTTCTGCTCCAGGTAAGTCCCAATGAATTTAATAGAACTTACTCCCAGTTAAGTTCACTCCCCTTTGACTTATGAACTGCTCCCTCCTTGGACACTTTCCGGCAAGGCCTAAAAACCTTCTTGTTCAAAGAAGTCTTCTGAGTCCTTGCCTTTTTTAACGTTCTGCTGGTACAGGTGGGGCGCTGCTGTTTTTATGATCTGTTTTAATTGTAATAATTTTTTTAATCAATTTTTAGATGTTTTTATTAGTTTTTGTTAACTGTTTTTTATTGTTTTGAAACTATTTATGTATGTATTTTTTTTGGTATTGTATTTTTCTCTGTTGTAGGCCACCCTGGGTCACTTCGGGGAGAAAGGCGGGATATAAATATTGTAAATAAAATAAAATAAAATAAATAAATAAAGTGTGCATAGGATTGTAGCCCAAGTATGTTATGAGTTTTAGCTTTCTTATGCAAATAGGAAGCTGAAACTCACACACACGTTCAGTTGTATTTTCAAGAACGCCCATTTTTAATTTAGAACTAGGATGCTAAAAATATACGCTGGGCTAAATCAATCCAGGACTGTGGCTCAGAACTTAACTTTCTGCTGTAATGTCAATTTTCTGTTATTTTTAACTAGACAGGAAAATAAACAGGTATGCTATAGCTTCATATGAAGATTCTTCATTAATAGTTTTAATATTAAATATTATGGCATGCTCTTTTTCAACAACACAGTCTCTAGCCTGTTTGAGAATTTTAAAACTGAGAACAAAAATGGTACTACAATTAAAAGGCAAACAACTTTATATAGCAGCAACTAGCAGGTTTGCTATATTAAGCCAATGAGTCAAGTTTTATTTTATGCAGTTTATAAACACCCACAACCCACAAATATGATGCCTGTAAGTGAGTATTTGTTGCATAACAGAGAAAGTGTGGCTAGGATTGCGTCCAAAGTTCTACCTTTTAACAAAGTTGCTATCAATGCAGAAGTGTTACGTAGTTTTGTTAGTCACTACTGTATATCATTTTGGCTGAACATTGTAATTATGACAATTCCCTTAATACACTGGTCTCCAGTTTATAGAGAGAGGGGACGCACTACAAACCCCAATTTGCAACTTGGGACCCACCGTCAAGGAGCTAGCACACATGAGGGGTAGGTACTGTACGTGAGGGATCATGGTTCCTTTTCTTTTCCTGTCTGGTAGTGGCCAATCAGTGTGCACTGCTACTATGTTGTTCTATCCCAGGTCAATTAGAAGGCAAGGATGGTCAAACAGTGTCATGGCAACAGCATGCATTCCATTTTTAAAGGCAGAAGGAGAGGAAAAGGAAGCAAGGCAAAGAGTAATGGGAGTGTCATGGCAGGAGAGCACTGGTGGATATGTGAGAGACTGAAGGGGTCCATTGAAGATTGGGAGGTTTAGTCAAAGCAATCACTCCAACGTCTCTGGTGGGATTTAACTCATCTAGGATCCATCTTGAAACTCAACATTAATAAAACTAAGATCATGGCATCTGGTCCCATCAATTCCTGGCAAATAGAAGGGGCAGAATGGAAGCAGTAACAGATTTTACTTTTTTGGGCTCCAAGTTCACTGTAGACGGAGACAGCAGCCATGAAATTAAAAGACGTTTACTCCTTGGAAGGAAAGCTATGGCAAACTTAGACAGCATAATAAAAAGCAGATATATCACCATGCCAACAAAAGTTTGCATAGTCAGGGCGATGGTGTTCCCAGTAGCAATGTATGGTTGCGAGAGTTGGACCATAAGGAAGGCTGAGCGCTGAAGAATAGATGCTTTCGAACTGTGGTGCTGGAGAAGACTCCTGAGAGTCCCTTGGACTGCTAGGAGATCAAATCAGTCAATCCTAAATGAAATCAACCCTGACTGTTCCCTGGAAGGACAGGTACTGAGGCTGAAACTCAAATATTTTGGCCACCTAATGCGAAGAGAGGACTCTCTGGAGAAGACTCTGATGCTGGGAAAGATTGAAGGCAAAAGGAGAAGGGGAAGGCAAAGGATGAGATGGTTAGACAGCATCACCAATGCAACGAACATGAAAATGAGCGAACTCAGGAAGATAGTGGAGGACAGGAAGGCCTGGCGGGATATGGTTCATGGGATCACGAAGGGTCGGACACGACTTAACAACTGAACAACAACAAGAGGATCCATAGTCCTGGCTACTGTTCAAACTGTGCAGGCCTGAGTCTAAAAACAAGAGGACAATGACATCTTGCAATTAGGTCACAACCCACATCTGGGTTTTGACCAACCATTGAATACCACAAAATAATATTTCTTATAAAAAAGAAAAAGACAAACAGATTTAGATTTTTACTACCTTTAGAACAGGTATTAGACTTTAGGAAAACACGTAAGAAAATACAGTCAATTCTAGGGGGTTAGGTTACTGGAAAACCCAGCAGATACCGAAACCGTAGATACCAAATCATTGATCCTATGGGATCAATGTGGTTAGGGGGAGAGATAGCTAACCTGGTCAGGAATGCTGGAACAAAATACCTTCAGAATGGCGAAGAAAGTTTCAGGATGGCTGCGGAGGGCTCCTAAATGACCACAGAGAGCTTCAGGATGGCTGCGGAGGGCTCCCTAAATGGCCGTGGAGAGCTTCAGGATTGCTGCGGAGAACTTAGCATTCTGGGGTGCTACTAGTGAAAGTGACTCAAGCTTTGCAGGGAATGGCTGAAGATACAGAACAGTGTACTGTACCTTTAAAATAGCTGCTGAGAGCTAGCAAGGTATTCTGAGGCACTACTGGTGAAATTGACTAGAGCTTTGCAGGGAATGGCTGCAGATACACGGAATACCTTAAAATGGCTGCTGCAAATAGCTACAGGATGGCTGTGGAGAGCTTCAGAATGGCCGCAGATGTGGGATTGGCTGCGGATAGCCTAGAACAGACAGCGGATAGCGGGATGCGAGCTACACTTCTGCCCCTGCAAGTAAGCGAATCTGTGGGAACGAAGCCTGTGGATAGCAAGAATTGACTGTACATGTCACTAATAAAAGAGAAACACCTGTTGAAGTCTTCTCCTCTCAAGAAATATCACTAACATCCATTTATAGTCAACAATGTGCCTTTACCTTCTGCCATTCCAGAAGTATTGCTGATGCTGAGTTTATTTGATCGAAAAAGATTTCTGACAGTATGTGGAAGAAGAGTTCTCAAACTTTCTCTGACAATCATGTCATCCTAGAACAGGAGAAGATAATGAATTTTTTTACAACTTTAGACAAAAGTATATCTAATGATATTTAAACCAATGCTTTTTCACATTAGTTATGAATTTTATTATATATGGTATATATTTTCCTTCAAATGCTAAATGGACTTGCAGTATTCTGTCAAGGATATTTTCCCTGAGAGTTTCTTATTAAACAAATGTTGAATTACGTGATTAATTAGCAAAGATTTCTCAACCTGAGCAATCTAAGATCCACTTATTTTCTGCAATACAATATATTGATTTTTACTTTTAAGTACCAAGTTTACACATGATATGTTTTAACATATTATAGGAATTACAAAGCACCAAAACTGGCCGATTTAGGCCACGAATACTTACTATTTTAGCAGCTGTCTATCAAAAATTGTACATATATACACTTTGCAACAAAATCAAGTTATTTCCACAGTCAAATTTATACTCTCTCTATGGTGTCTCCCTCTAGTATTAAAAACTAATTGAAGACTAATCTCAATAAGTATTATGCAAACATCAGCTCTGATCTCTACTAAGAAAATTAGATGGACAACCCAATTACCTCACCTCTAAGTTTAATTTTAATTCTGCTGAAGCCATAGTTAGTAAGGAAGGTAACTGACTTCCAAAGCAGCAACAATCGTTTAAAACATAGAAAGTACAATGTGTTCTTTTAAAATTCAAGAGTGAATATTCAACGTGTTGTTGGTTATTCATTTCTAGCAAATGTTCACTCTTGTTAATAATACATGGTTGTTTCTTTTTCACTGTCCAGCCAAAACAAGTTTCTAATGAAGCAGTTATATATGAATGCCTTGGTATGAATATTTGGCATATTTTAGGTGATCTAACTTTTGTGGCACCGTAAAGACTAACAGATGTATGTTGCAAAAGGTTTTGTGTACCTATACTTATTATGTAGCAGAACTTTATCATGCAGCAGAGCTATACGTTATCATGCAGCAGAAACTTTCTAGTCCTCTAAAGTTATGCCATAATAAAACTGACAGTCTACAAGGTGACACAAAACTCTTTTCTGTTTTTTATGGCACTGAATTTAAGCTCTATCTAAAACTTAATTTAAAGCTCAAAGTAACTTTCATAAGGATATCCCTGAGTTTAAAGTGAACTTTCTCCCCTCATATTTCAGCAGCATGTGCATTTTGTTTTTACTCCACAGGAAACGTTTTATCCTAACCTTTGGTAGAGCACTGCTCCATCATCAGAAGCTCCTTTTGCTTGTGGAAGGAGTGTTACACCCACAGAAGGGGACCTGCTGTGACCAGCAGGGGTTCTTGAGTGAGCATAATGCTCCTTTGGCTAGCAGGCTTCTGACAAGGGGCTTTTGACATCCTGTCAAATGTTAGGATACAACCTAATACACAGCGCAATCCTAGCACTGGGGCTGCTGGCGAACCAAGCAGTCTGCTGGCTGAAGATGTCACAAATGTGCCGTAAGGCACATTTGCGACGACTCGAGAGCAGGGAAGGCCGGTGCAAGGCCGGCCTCCCCTGCTCAGCCGCTGGAGTGCCCAAACGACCGCTGGTGGACCCAGGTAAAGATCCAGTCAGCGGGGGCGGCGGCGGTCTGGTGGTAGTGGGAGGGCGGCCAAAGGACAGCCGGTTGGGGAGGGGGCAGGGGGCGGCTTTGGCCGAATCCTGTCCCCCGCCGATCGGCTTAGCCGTTACATGGCCTCCTCCGACTTCCGCCAGCGATTTCGCTGGTGGAATTCTGAGAAGGTCCATCAGCCCCAGGCCCCGATTACACTCGGGGAAGGGGACGAGTAGTCTTACCGCCGCGCGGGTGCCTGCCTGTGGCGGTGCACGGGATGCGGCAGGTGGCTTGGGCTGCCCGCTGGATCCTTTGGCAGGATTGGGCTGCCCGTATTGTAAATTTAGTTAAAATTGGTATAATAAATTCTTAAATATTATAACCAAGGAACAAACCAAGATTATATTAGTGCTTGTATTCAGAATATAAAACTTTAGAAAGCACTGCTTGAGTATTGTCTGTTCCAATAGATTATTAACATAGTCCAGTTCTCTAAATACAAGTAAGTTCTCGTTATTCACTAGGGCTAGGTTCCTGGAAAACCTAGTGGATACTGAGTGAATCACTGAGCCTATGGGAAAAATGGGGTTAGGTTCCAGGGGACCCTCTTTGCCATACACTACAGTATATGAACTTTGTAAACCTGAATCTTACCTTGAAGTCTATGGGCTGGATGATAGCGGGGGCAACATTCAGTATACCACATTGGCTCTTCGTTATGGAACAATTCCTAACTCTAGCAAATTAATTATTATTTCTTCCTAACAACATTATGCAAATATAAAAGGTATTGTACAGTATCCTGGAATCCCAGAGAGAGCACAAATAGTTCCCATTGTGTTGCAAATGGCATTCAACTGAAAATACTCGCACACAGCAACTCCAGAAGAAAGAGATTACCTTTTACAGTAACTGCAGCAAGGCAGGGAAATTTACTCCCAGAGCAATGTGGAGACTTGCAAAAAAAAAAAAAAGCTAAGTACACACCCGTGATATAGCAGATAGAGAGAGCAGACTGAGGATATGGAGAGGAGGTGGCAATTCTGCCCCTCGCAGATAAGCGAATTCGCAGGTAGCGAATTTGCATATAAAGAGAACTGACTGCAGCTTCTTAACTGAGAAACGGTGGTTCTTCCTTCCCAGCACCTTATCAAATGGATTAATTTTAATGCCAACCCACAGGTGACACTGACTGCATTGTTGGGCTTCTGAGAAAAATAAATAAATTAAAATAGCAGCTGTGGGGGAAGGGGATTAGGATCGGGACTGCAGTGTGTAAGAACTGGGGAGGGAGTATTTATTTCTAGACATTTATAACCTGCCTTTTCACCTCCTAAAAAGCCTACAAGGCAGCTCACATTTGATTTACAACACAATACATACTTCCTTCCTCTTCTCTAGAAGGTCAGCTTTAAATTTAACCACTTCCAGTCCTATGAGACTAATGAAAATCCCTCTGAAGCTGCTATTAATCCTACGAGTTGGAGAGAAGAACCCATGAGGCTTGTGCTAGTAACACTGATGCCATAGTTTAATCATGGTTTATTGCTATATAGCCTATGCTATGTCTAGACCTGCCTGTTGGATTCAATTAGACTTACTCCCAGATAAGTGTATACGGGACTGGAGCTAGTGCAAATCAACTATTTTTGTATAAATGCTTTGTCACATCTCTTTTGATTTATCCAATCTTAGATCATTTTCCTGTTTTTGCACCTTTCTCAGCCTTTTCTCTTTCCATGAGTCAGATTTAATCAACAATTCATAAACCTTTGCCAGTAACTTTAGGGAGCATTTAGAATGGAGAGCATTTAGAATGGAGAGAGCATTTAGAATGGAGAGAATAGAATGAGGCCAGCGGGTGGCGCAGCGGGTTAAACCGCTGAACCATAAGCTGTCGATCAAAAGGTCGGCAGTTCGATTCCCGCAACGGGGTGAGCGCTCGTTGCTTGGCCAGCTCCTGCCAACCTAGCCGTTCCAAAGCAGGTCAATGCGAGTAGATAAATAGGTACCGCTTGCGGGAAGGTAAACAGCGCTCCGTGTTCCAGCTGCATGCTACGCGCTGCAGCAAGGAGAGTCATGCCGGCCACATGACCACGGAGGCATCTTCGGACAACGCTGGCTCTTCGGCTTTGAAATGGAGATGAGCACCACACCCTAGAGTCGAACACGACTGGACTTAATTGTCAGGGGATACCTTTACCTTTTTAGAATGGAGAAGGCTCCCATTTACACCATAAAGCTTAGTAATCTGTACCAGAAAATGCCTAACTTGGAATTATTGAAATAACAATACTGTAGTCTCTTATCCCTCGGGCAGTGCAATTCTCTGTAAGGATCTGGCCGGCGCCCACTGAATTCTGTGCCCGAGGCTGCCTGTTGAATGGTGGGCCAGAAGTCTACTCAGGGAAGGGGACGCTCATCCCCTTCCCTGGGTGTAAACCGGGGCCGGCCCGATAGGCCTCCTCAGATTTCCGTCAGCTGGTAGAAGTCGGAGGAAGCCGTGTAACAGCCTAGCCACCCGGCTGGGACGAGGATATGGTGGGCGCCATCCCCCACCCCTCCTGGGCCAGCTAGGCCAATGGCCCCCCTCCCTCGGCCGCCAGACCGCCCACACAGCCACCGGGGGAGCAATTACCTTCCTCCGGTGGCCACGTCTTCGGTCCGGCGACAGAGTGAGGGTGGCCTGCCTTGCGCCGGCCTCCCTTACTCCTGAGGCGTTGCGAATGTGCTTTACGGCAGGTTCGCGACATCTTGGTATGGCAGAGCACTCGCTCCGCCATTCTGAAGATCCGGTGGATTGCGCACAAAGGTTCACAAATTTCTGCATATTGAAGCACCTCATTCATAAATTAATCCACTATTCTATTCAACCGTGGATAACTGAAACAGCGGATGAGGAATCCGTGGATACGGGGGGGTGGGTGTACAAGCACCTGCTTGTATATCTGTGATGCTTAATATGTATATTTATACCACAATGGAAATTCTAAAAGTATTATTATTAAAATATTTATATATTGCTTTTCAACAAAGAAGGTCACAAAAATTTACATAGCCAAATGTAGTTTTTGCTCTTACATAGCAAAAACACAGTTCTCTGTCCTAAAGCATTCACTGTCCAAAAAGGAACAGGAACATTTGTTCTTTTCCTGCTAAATGTAAGAGAACCACCACTCACAAGGTGCCTCTTAGCCAACTGGGAACGGTATCACCAAATCATATTGTCTAGTTAAATTCCAAAGGTTTAAATGGATCTAAGCACCAGCATGCCATTGCCTCTATCTGGGGAGCGAAATAATGAGATATATTAAGGATATTTCTTCCTTCCTTTGGAGTTAATTTATATACAATTGGATACAATTTATATAAAATTGGATACAATTTAGCCCCCAAATCATTAAGTGGGGAGAAATAATTGAAAATTGCTCCTCTGTCCTTTGCATGATAGATCTGCTTCCATTCACCCAAGTCATTCTTTGGATCCAACTCATTAGGTGGTTGAATGGAGTTAAAAAAAAAAAAAAGAGGAGAGAAGGTTAGGTATTTCCACAAATCTTGGTAACCAGTCAAATTTGTGCTCACCACATCGTGTCCCAGGGAAGAGGGATCTCATTTCTGACATCACATTGAATTTCAGAGGCTTCGGAGGTGCATCATGATTTCAATATACTAACAGTCCGATCCAACCTAAATCTCCCCCCGCCAATGCAGTCATGCCAACGGGGCACATGTTGCATCTTGCGGGGGGAGTTTTGGGTGCCGGAGGCCTCCTTGAAGTAAGGAAACACAGACCTTGCCTCCTATCAACCACCACTTTGCCCCTCCCAGTTCCTTGTAAACCATTATAAGTTCATGTGACAACTAGAAACTATAGAAAGGGGATTTTGTTTTATGTTACAGGCAAATGAGATGGGACTGCCTGGCCCACGTTTCTTGAGCAAGGTATGGCAGAACAGCTGCAATAAACGCCTGTGATTGCGCCATAACAACTACCGGAGGAATTCTGGCTTGGCAATCAATAATAGACTATCACAAAGCCAAAGAAAAAGGCCATGATTTTCTCTGCAAGATTATTTCTAAAACTTCATTTATAACTTCAAGATGAGATACGGTTCAGTACAGAGAAGGAGCGGATACATAAGGTAACATTTAAGAAAACAAGAAGCTTATCTGATGTTAGACTATGAATCAAATGCATCCGCAAAAAACAAATTTAACTTTCCCCATAAACTAACTGCTAATGAACTGATCCCTGCAATGGAAGCAAAACTTACTTTCACTCCAGCCTTTCAGAAATAAAAGTCCAACTTTATTTTCTACATAAATGTCCAAGAACTCCTCTGTAAATGTCTTCATAAAACATATTATTCCTATAAGAACTTAACAGCAAACGTGGTTCTGCCCTACAATTCTAACTTGATCTTTTGCCAATTCTCTTCCTACACTCTCATATTACTTCAAAAAGGTGAAGGTTGTATGCAAATCAGGAAATATTTTTAAGGGATACAGTCATACTGTCCCTACTGCATACTTGGAACTTTGGAAGCATGCTTAAAAGTATTCATGGGGGACTTTTGAAACATGCAGGAAAAAAAAGTCCCCATATCACCAGACAAGGGTTCACCAGAGACAGTAGCCTCCATTTTCTACAGAATGTTAAAGGCAGCTGAGACTCAGCTGAGTGCCCATGGGGAAAAAAAGGAAAATGGGGGATGTAATTGGCCTGATCAACTGGGTCGGCCTTACCAGATATGAGGCCCGATTGGATGCACTCGGAAGTGTTTGGTAGTGACATGATGATGTTGTAACATTGTTGTATCACAGCCAGTTGCTTCCGGATTTCCCTGATTTCGGACCAATCGGAAGCAAGGGATGGCAGGAGGGCTTTTCCAGTGCCGGCGGGGTGAAGCGTGTCTGGAGCTTCATGATCCGCTGAGCACAGGGTCCCCCAGCCCCTCAGGGCTCAGTTGGAGCAAATTGGCCCAAACGCCCCAAAGCCAGCCCTGCTGACTAAGCCCTGACAGCACACGGTATTGGGCAGAAGGGAATAGAGTCTGGTGGATGTGCACCTGAGGGTTAAAAGGTCCCACCCTCTATGTTTGTTTATTTAACAGTTTTATGTCCTGACCAAAGTTACCCTAAGGTGGCTATATTGTTGTCTATGTTCACTATTAATACCACACACAAACCACGGCAGTGTTCACATGATCAGCTACCGAGTGACAAAAGATTTAAGTAACTATAACCTCACATTTGCCTTGACCATGTAAACAAATGCAAGGTTAGGGCAAATTAAGGGAGTATGAAAACAAGAAATCCTCCATCAGCAGATCTAAAAAGGCTATTTCTCACAGCTTTTCCTGGCTGTATCCCAACAATACTTTCCAGAACTGGGAGAGTAAATGTCTTTCCTATGGAACGATAGGATTTTAAATTCTGCGTGTGTACATGCATGCTTTTGCTTCTTAAACCGAAGGCCTAAGAAGTATCATCTCTCTCATAGCATACTGTGCAACCAGTGTTCCCACAAGACAAGAATTTGCCTTACATTTATGATTTGAAGAAACTAAAACAAACTCCAAAATCTCATATTTGTCTAAACAACAAATCTGGGAAAGGGTATAATTTGCACTCAATCCTTAGGAATAAGTGACGGATCTAATTGCTCTATCTCAGAAGTGTCCTCTGCTATAGCACTTGAGTAACCTAGGTTTAACGCCTATTTTGTCATTTATCTTTATCACAAGGTTATCTTGCTCTAAAAATGTCAGCACTGACCGTGCACTGCAGTAATAACCCCAAAAGGCAATGAAAGTTGTCCACATTCGATCTACTTTACTTTCTAGCTGTTCTGAGCAGCCTGAAAACATGCGGGGGAAGGTTGGCCAATGTCCTTTTTTATTGGACGGGTCACAACTGGAAGAGGCAACCTTTGCGAGAGAGGAGACGGAGAGACCCTCCAGCTAATCACAGGGCCAAGAGCTTAAGTCACTCACCGTACTTCCTTCGTGTCTAAGCAACCGATCTGCCTCTTTTAGACTCGGCCCACCCAAGAGGAGGGAGCAAAATATTTACAGTACTGTACTTGCAAGTGGGAAGAAGGCAACCTGGAGGGGGAAGAAGAAAGCGGGGGGGAAGGCAGAGAAGCAGAAGAGCTTGAGAGAGTGGGGGGGAGAGAAGTAGAGAAGTAGCGCAAGCGATTGGCGCAGGCATTGAACCAATAGGGGCTCGCGCCTTTTGGCGGACGGGGGGGGGTGAAACATGCAACGATCGCTGACCAACCGTCGCCGTGGTGTGTAGACTCGCGCACCAATGAGATTTTAGTTCGACCCCTCCTTTCCCTGATTGCTTCAGGAACGACGGGGGGGGAGGAAAGAAGAGTAGATAGAGCCTCTTCGATATTAGAGATTCTTTTTCCTCCCCCCCTTTTACTCCTCCTGCTTGCCCCTGTTGGAGTCCCCCCCCTTACTAGGAGTGGGGGGTCGGTGGGTGAGTGAGACGAGCTATGGAGGGTCAGGATTTCCAGGAGGTTTTATAATTAGCACTTGTTAGTATAGGCACCTTCTTTTTAAATTATTATTTATTATTAACATCATTAAAAAAAAGAACCATACCACGCACGGCCATCACCTCAAAACATGGAATGCGTTTCTAAGAAATAAGATCACTCTCGCTTTGGGGCGGCGGTGACAGTAAGCCTCCATTCCTCGTCTCCCCTTGTCACCGCGGGGGGGGGGAGAGGGTGACAAGACGACTGAGGAAATGGAGGGACCCTCAGGCTGCTCCGCGGAAGAAGGAGAGCTGTCCCTTCTCACCGTCAAGCACGAGCTGAAGAACGGTGAGTGTGTCAGCCTATAGACGCGGGGGGGGGGGGTCCTAGAGGACTGAGAGGAGCGAAGGGGAAAGCGCGGGGGGGGTGAGTGCACGAGGAGCCCCGTGATAGTGAAAGGAGGAGGTTGGAGCAGGACAGGGTGATGGGGCGGGCGGGAGTGAGAGTGTGTGCGAGTGTCAAAGTCAAGGAAGGAAGGAACTGAGGCATGTGTGAGAAACCTTGGGGCATCTCTGAGAGGGAGGGAGGAAGAGCGGGGGGGGGCAGATGGAACGAGAAGCCGCGGGGCAATACGCGAGGTAGACGTTGTTGACTCAGGGAGGGGCGGCGACCAAGGCAGAGAGCAGCAGTGCTGAAACGAGAACGGGGGAGATGAGGAAGGGTAAGTGAGCCGGGAGGCGGCGGCGGAGGCAGAAAAATATTTTGTGAGGGAGAAATAGCAGATAGAAGAAGGCGAGAGGTTTCAATTAAAGGGAAGTCGAATCATTCTTTCAAGACCTGTTAACTCCCCCTGGGATTACTGAGAATGATCCATTAATGCATTGAGGTTCAAGACAGCTATAATAACCGCCTATCTAAATTTGGAAATGCCTGAATAAAGGTTGTGCAGGGGATGGCAACTTTTCCAGATTTCTCCGACATTGTTCCACTGCCCCCAAATCCGATACAATACTGATAGTACTATACGGATGTACCAAATCCGGTAGTATACTGATATCTTCTTATGGTGCTATTTACAAATTACTCGTCTGGTAAGGATAGGTTAATTATCTGCAAATAAACCAAATAGTTTGTTGGAGGAAAATGTTGTGCTGTTAATGTTCCTAATGTTGTGCTGGCCATTTGTGGTAAACTCATCATTCAAACATCAATATCCATATAGTGTTGTGTGCAGTTCCAGCCATTTAATGGGGGGTAACCGCAAAATTTAATATCACAGAAATTAGGTCAATAATGCAATCAAGTCATAAAAGTCCAATAAACCCCCTGGCCTAATTAGCTTTATAACTGAATATTATAGATCTCTTTTTTGTGTGAATTGTCTAAAGAAAACACTGACAGATGCACTACAAGAGATAGAGAGTGTAAATTCCTGGAAACATGGATTGGTTTCCTTGAAAGCAACACTAGGGAAAGAGTGTTGCCCCATTTGCCCAATAGTGTTGAACAATCATAAGGTTTTGACAATTCTCACATCAGTTAACACTGATCAAGCAGGTTTTCTTCCTACTTGTAATATTCAGAAACTATTAAATCTAATACAATATGTGAAAGAGATAAAGCTATTTGTAATGTTTTTATTTTTGACACTGAGAAAGCCTTTAATAAGCTTGAGTGGAAGTGTTGTTTTGTTTTGGAAGTAAAGACCAACAAAACGTCAGGAGAAGATGCATCTTCTTCTACTTTTAATAGCTGGTCAGTTTACCTGGAGAATGTTTTTAATTCTAATCTGCCAGGAAAACCAAAAAACATATGTTGTTTTATTTGTTTAAAACGGTTTAATTTTTTGAAATATATTGGAATTACTGATGGTAGCTTGAAGCAAGATTTTCTGTGATTGGATTTCAGTCAGATTATTTTAATATACAAAGAGTTAATCACCAAGGGTTCACATATTTGGCATTGTTTTCCAAAATTTAAGTAGTGTCATTTGATATTTTGTATTAGACCAGGCGTGGCCAACCTTCCACCATTAGGACATCTGCATTGCAGGGATGTATCTAAGTCACTAGGTCACAAGTGCGAGTATGAGTCATTTTTGCATGAGTGCGAGTCAGTGCCAAATTTTGGGGGGCAAGTACGAGTCAAGTGTGAGTTCATTTGTTCATGTGTACGAGTCAAGTGCGAGTCATTTTTGCATGAGTGCGAGTCGAGTGCAGGTAAGGCCAAAGCCTCAAGTCACGAGTCGAGTCAATTTGGGGAAAATGGCTTTTCCCCCTGAAAATGGTGTGTGTGTGGGGGATCTGTGGGGTGTGTGTGTATAGGCACCTCTGAGGCTTCTAAAGCACCCACTTGGCTTCCCCTATGCCCTTCCCCTCACCTCTCAGTCTTGTCACCACCCATCTGGCTTGGGGAAAAACAAACGTACTCGTGTCTACATTCAAACCATTTATTATTCCCTCTCTGCCCCCTCCCCTTGCCGAGCCTCGCATTCCTTGGACTCGGAGTTTTGGCCAATGAGGAACGGCTGCGGCAGCCTCGCCTTCTCTAACCCATCCCCTCGCTTTCGGAGTTGTGGTCAATGGCGAACAGATGGCGAGAAAAAAAGGGAAAAAACTCCGAGCCAGGCTTGCTTTCCCACCCTCTCGAAAATCCTCCCTCCCTGTTGCCCTCCTCCTCCGACGTCTCCACTGCGCCTGCCTGCCTGTGTTGATGCCAGCCATTAAAGGAAAATGACTCAGAAAACGACGTGACTTTGCTCATGGCAATTTGGTGGAAGAGCCATCCAACAAGTTAAGATCTTCAAGTATCTGGGTATCCTCTATCATTACAAACATCAATGGTCTACTTACCATATAGCAGCAATAAGAACCGCCAAAATGACGACCCAGGCTATTATCAGATTTATACCCAGGGTACTGCCTATATTCCGACAGTTCTGTGAGTAGGTAGTAAACCAAGTATTATATGGATCCCAGATTTGGCTCTCTGCCTTTAATATTGACGTGGAGTGAATCCAGTCTTCCTTTCTATATAAAATTTTTGGTCTTCCTCATTGTGTATCCTATGCAGCATAATGTCTCGAGGCTGGCCAATATTGTTTACAATTTTTGATTTGGATCAGGTTTTTTAAATTTTGGTTTCGCATTTGCTTTTTGGCAGAGAGTGTTCCCCTTTTTAAAGGCATCTTAACTGACTTTTCTTATTGTTCAGGATATATTCTTTTCATTAAGAAAATTCAGTCTATTGGGCTCTCATCGAACCTTTTAGGTTCGGTCACCTTGACCTCTGCTATTAAGATCTCGCTGAACAGACTCATTGACATTGAGACAGGAAATTTTTGCTGCAGCGGCTAAAACCTGCTCACCTTTATACCTACAGCTTTCATGTATTTTCAGCAAAAGCCCTAGGTACCTTTTTGTGATTGATAATCCTCAGGCGAGGCGTGCACTCTCTCTGGCCAGATGTAACACCCTGCCCTCCAGCTTAATGGAATACAGATTCGATCGATCCTCCAAGGCACAGGGCTGTTGTTTATGTAATCAGGTAGATATAGAATCCCTAGCGCATGTGCTTTTACACTGCACTTGGTACAGTGACCTCAGGCTAAACATCCTTAACTCTCCGTTGGTAAATTTGCAAGGGAAGTCTGATTCTTATATCATCCTGATTTTACTTTCATCTACCAACAAATGGACCATCAACCAGTTAGCTAATTTTTTTCACCTAGCTATGGAACGTATGGAACCTAGGTAAAAGGACTGTTAACTGTTTATTCTGTTATGCCTCTCTTTTTTCTCATGCTTTTGTATTTTGCTGGTTTATTGTGTTATGTATTATTACTATTACTTTCTCTATGTTTTGTTATGTTATGCCAATAAAGGTTTATTGATTGATTGATTGATTGATTGATTGATTGATTGATTGGCAAGTCGTTACCCCCATGAGTGCGAGTCCTGTGGGTTGCGAGTCCGAGTGAGAGTCAGTGGGTCATGAGCACTGGCGTCGCTGGAGGTGGGGCGGAACGCTAAGTTCCGCACTGCGCTGACCTCTGTTACTCACTGGCACGAGGTGGCCCCGCCCCCTCGTCTTCAGAGCCATTCAGTGGGGCGAAGGCGATGTAACGGAGGTCACCGCGGTGCGGAACCAAGCGTTCCGCCTCACCTCCAGCAATGCCACTGGTCATGAGTCCGAGTCAAGGAAAAAAGTGACTCAGTTGCACTTGTGAGTTGAGTCATTTGACTCGAGTCCCCATCCCTGCCTGAAAGTAAGCCCCACTGAACACAATGGAACTTACTTCTGAGTAGACACACATAGGATTGGGCTGTAAGAGTTGTGTAGAAGACAGAATCTTGGCAGCTGCAAGTGCTGATGGTGCTGCTAAAGCAGCTGCACCTGCTGAAATGTGCTCACCTATACAACTATTAAAGGTCCAGGAGCATTCATGTTGAAAGGTTGGCCACCCCTGTATTAGACAATTGTTGTTGTTCAGTCGTTAAGTCATGTCCGACCCTTCGTGATCCCATGAACCATATCCCGCCAGGCCTTCCTATCCTCCACTATCTTCCTGAGTTCGCTCATTTTCATGTTCGTTGCATCGGTGATGCTGTCTAACCATCTCATCCTTGGCCTTCCCCTTCTCCTTTTGCCTTCAATCTTTCCCAGCATCAGAGTCTTCTCCAGAGACTCCTCTCTTCGCATTAGGTGGCCAAAATATTTGAGTTTCAGCCTTAGTACCTGTCCTTCCAGGGAACAGTCAGGCTTGATTTCATTTAGGATTGACTGATTTGATCTCCTAGCAGTCCAAGGGACTCTCAGGAGTCTTCTCCAGCACCACAGTTCAAAAGCATCTATTCTTCGGCGCTTAGCCTTCCTTATGGTCCAACTCTCGCAACCATACATTGCTACTGGGAACACCATTGCCCTGACTATACGAACTTTTGTTGGCATGGTGATATCTCTGCTTTTTATTATGCTATCTAAATTTGCCATAGCTTTCCTTCCAAGGAGTAAGCGTCTTTTAATTTCCTGGCTGCTGTCTCCATCTGCAGTGATCTTGGAGCCCAGAAAAGTAAAATCTGTTACTGCTTCCATTTCTGCCCCTTCTATGTGCCAGGAATTGATGGGACCAGATGCCATGATCTTAGTTTTATTAATGTTGAGTTTCAAGCCAACTTTTGCACTCTCCTCTTTCACTCTCATCAAGAGGCTCTTTAGTTCTTCTTCACTTTCTGCCATTAGGGTGGTATCGTCTGCATATCTGAGGACAATACAAAGCAACAAATAAAATCTGTTTATATGCTGAAGAAGATATTTTTCTGTTTTTACTGAATGTGAAAAAGCTGAGCTGATCAGCTGTGCTTATGAAACTATATGGAGAAAGCTTTGTTTCAACATATAAAATACAAAACAATACAGTACTATTAGTATTAATAAGAAACATGGAAGAGAGAATAGAGCTAAAGAGTTAATGTTTATTGATTCTTTTAAAATATGCAGAGAGCTTGCACAAGTACAGTATTTCAGTATGAATGTACTGTATTTCACTTTTCAAATTAGAAGTTTTCTTGAACTTTCTTGAAGTCACAGAAGATAACATATATTAAGAAAATTGACAACTCTTGAAAAATGAATTTCTTCTGCAGAAAATATATTTTCAGAACTATTCCATCTTTTCAATATGATTGATTGATTTTAGCTAAAAAGTGATATGGCAAAGGGGAGAGTTATACTGTACACCAACTGATTGGAAATGCATTTGTTCTAAAGGCCCCCAATTTTATATTTTTAAATGAAAGAGAATTGTATTAAACAGTTTTTATATTGTATTTGACTCCATGGAAAATCCATAAAATAACAGCCCAATCCTACTAAATCACCACCATGATGCAGCCGTGCTAATGGAACTTGCACTGTATCCTGCAGGGGAGGGGGCTGGGCTATCCAGATGCCTTCTTGAGTTAAGGGAACTATTGTTCTCTTACGCGGAAGCAAGTCTCCGCTGCCCCAATGGGTCTCCTTGGATATGTGCCAACTATTTTTCTGGTGTGTCTGAGGAGAGTAAAGGAGAGGGAAGGGTCAGGGAATGGGGTTAGGATTTGGCACATACCAGTGCTGTATTGTTGGTATATCCCATGTTACAACAAAACGGGCAGCCCAACCCTATCCGGGCGTGATGCAGCGAGCCCCCTGGGCCCACGCTGCAACCTATCACCACAAGAATCAGGCTGGAGGTCTCCTTGAGGTAAGGGGACATTGGTTCCCTTACCTTGGGTAAAGCCCCAGCCTGCACAACGGGGCTACTCGGATCTGAACCTACTAATTTGCTGGTGCAGAAATGATAAGACTCATGTCAGGCAGCCAAGCCTGGGAGAGGGCATAGGATTTGGCTTGCACCAGTGCGACCGATCCAGCTCCCTCCTGGTCCTGATCCTCCCCTGTCTCCGCCCTCCCCTGCCTGTTACATCCCCTTCCCCATCCCCTGTGCTGCTCAGAGACAGTACCTATCTGCACCAGTGTGCGGTCCAGCTGGTTCAGTGGCGGCGGGACGGTGCAGTCCTTCATTCCGGCGCTGCTTACTCTCCAGGTGTCATGACATGCTTTACGGCACGTTTGCGAAACCCTCGGCTGGCGCTGAGGTCACAGTACTGTCGCTACCGAAGCATAGGACTGCAGAATAAAAATGTGTAACCATCTGGCGAAGAATAGCAAGGTGACAAATCCTTAAGGCTGTAATCCTATGCTCTGTTACTTGATAGAAAGTGAATAAAATACTGTAATAACTAATATGATAAGTACTACAGTATTTTAAGTTTTTATGGCCAGCAATAATATTCTTAGATTGAATAGAATTCACGGGATTATAAACCATAGCTAAAAAAAAGAAGATTTTATTTATAACAAGTTGAAAAAAATGACGTTACGTCTGGATTTCATTTCGTTTCTTTCTCTTTAAGTCCCAGCAGCAGTTAGAGGCACATTTACCATCTAACCTGAGATAGCTGAGTAACCAATTTGACAAGGTCTGGTAAAATCCAGATGAAATGTTGTTTTTTTCAACTTGTTATAAATAAAATCTTTTTTTTAGCTATGGTTTATAATCCCGTGAATTCTATTCAGTCTCAGAATAATATGATACACATTGTAATGATTTATGTCAAGCAAGGAATTCCCAATCCTTTCCTGAAAGCACTAACAATAGCTACATCACAAAAGAACAGGACACTGAAGTATCATTTAAGAACATAAGAAAAGAGAGAGTCTTCTTTGCTCCTCTGAGCAAAGCTTGGTTTCAAGGAAAGTAGCGAGGGAATAAAAAAATGCTGTAGTTCAGAAGACTCCATAAGGAATGTTCAGCATCTTGCTCTAAGAATTCAGATCTAATGATTGTGTGTAGAAACTGCAATTGACCTTAGTTGTGCAACAGAGTGGAATGAAACTATTTTTGAGAGCTAACATGTGTAGAGCGTTCAATTTGCTGTTTAAATATTTTGTTCTTTGTATAGAATTTTGAAATACTTACCTCCCACGGTTTTCATTTCTGTATGTGGAATGTCTTGAGAAGGAGAAAAATGAAATGCAACTTCCTGTCTTATATTATCTTTAAGCTACCACTATTCCACATCAGAATTTGAAAAAAAAAATCGGTTGATGAACCGTTGTGTATGATAGACGTACAACACAGATACATATTTCAAGACATGAGAAGACTATATTATTGACCTTCTTGGTTTGGGTCAACCATTCAGCTTTTTTCTAGTGCTATAAGCCTACATGTATGCTCTACAGCTATATAGTTGTAGTATACGTTCAGTAGAAGAGCCTATTCTACAATCCTCTCCTCCCTGCTGTTGCAGCCGCTCCAAAGACGGGTGCACTGTATCAAGCAGAGGGGCAGAGAGGCTTCATCAGGGAAAGGGAACTTACTCCTGTGTAAACTTCTCCGCAGTAGGTCTCCTCAGACCTGCGCTAGCGATTTTGCTAGCTCAAATCGAAGAAGAGAAAGGGGGTGGTGAGGCTGCAGTTGGAGGGGATAGGATCCAGTGTGTGCCATTGCCGCCAGATCCACCCCTCCCACAGCTTCTCTGCCCCCGTTATGCCCCCTACCAGCCCAGTTTCCCCCTCCCTGCCTCCCCCATCAACTTACCTGCCTCGGCGTGTCATTTTGGGTCTGGTGATACAGCACGAAGGCCTTTCTGTCAGCACGCTACTCAGAGTGCACTTTATGTGTTCCTCTGGCGGCGAGGCCCAATAGGATTGGGTCGTTAAGCTTTAATTGAAATTATTTAAATTTTTCCCTTTTAACAAAGAGACATGCTTACTTTTGAATAGTTCATCTGGTATAGTTGATATAGTCAAGAAAGAAGTCTTGAGGTTCTGAAAAATTGCACATTAGTTGTCCCAATTTAGCAATTGCCTTAGGCATGTGGTAAGAGTTTCATGTAGGTGGAACAGCAGCTCTGCATGCTCAAACCTATATGGGATCTCACTGCATTTGGAAAGGGGGAGGCTATTCAGGGACCTGCCCGTGTGTCCATAGATCAGCACTGGGTGCTATTCCAAAATGGTTAAGCAGATATACAGAATGTATGTGGACAACTGAATGCAGGCAAGTTAGTGTGATTTCCATTGACCTTGTATGGAGCCTGTAGGGCAGATAGGTTGCACGTTCCTCTCTGTCTCTCAGTGCAGATCTGAATGGGCATCCTATCTGAGGGTCGTTTATTCACAGCATTTTTAGTTTCATGACATAAATTGTGTCAGAATGTGTATCTTCTCACAGATGTTTACAGCAAATCAGTACATTAATCTTCAACACTTCCCAATTTGTATATGTTCCAGTGTATACGTATTTCATTTCAGTTGTTCTTCATACCAAGTAGTTGTAATTGCTTTCTTAATTATTGAGATTGATGGTTATTTTTATGGGGGAAACTGGGCAAACTTGAGCAACCTTTTGGATCCAAGCCCTGATATAGTAGGATTATTTTCAATATTTGGGTTGTTTTTTTTCTAAACTACAAAAGCAAGCCCTAAAGGATTATCTTTTTGTTTCAACTAAATTTGCCATAATTTCTTGCTTGCCCTTGGTGTGTATTAAAAAGCCAATAATTTGACACTGGAATATTTTTGTGTTTTCTTAGCAAATTTGACAGGCCATATAGAGAAGGTTGGCATTGAGAACTTTGAACTCCTGAAAGTTCTTGGAACAGGAGGTAAGAGTGACTATTTCTTTGCTAATGAATCAGGGAAATATTGTTTTTTGGTCAATGTTGTCTTCAAGATGGAACATTGGTTATAGCTAGCAGTCTGGCAATATTGAACATTTTAGTTTCTTTTTTCAGGTTTATCAATTTTCAGGACCATTTAATAAAAGATGTTGGGTGATGAAAAAGAAATAAGCACTGGACAATTAACAACCATACATTTCTGACTGCATTTCATTTCCACATTCTTGGCATGAACCTGGAAGGACGGTTTTGTGTACAGATTGCGTGAATAGGTCCTGTATACTCTTACTCATGTAGGCAGAGGCGTCGTTAGGTATGGGGCGGGGGGCCCACCGTCCTGGGCGCAGGGCGCTGAGGCTCCTGGGGGGGCGCGGACCTCCTTAGGTTTCAGTTTTGAAACCTTTCTTCCCGTTTTTTTTTAAGGTTTTCCCGGGGGGGGGGGTTAACTGTTTTAGTGGTAACGGGGCATCTGTGTGTGTAGTGTGTGCTTTCTCCCCACTTATCTGTTATCTCTGAGCCGATCGGAAGCGCCCCGAACTTCCTCTGGCAAGCACCCTTCGACTCCGGCAAGCGCCCAGAATTTCTTCGTTCTGCGCCTGCGCAAGTCTTCTACAGTTAGCGCAGGTGCAGAACGTTGATTGGAAACTTCGTCGTTCTGCGCCTGCGCTAACTGTATAGGACTTGCGCAAGCGCAGAACGAAGAAGTGCTTGCTCTGGGCGCTTGCCGGAGTCGAAGGGCGCTTGCCGGAGGAGGTTCGGGCCCCGGGCACCCGAACTTCGGGGCGCTTCCGATGGGCTCAGAGATAACAAATAAGTGGGGAGAAAGCACACACTACACACACAGATGCCCGGAAACCCCCCCCCCCTGGTTTCACACAGAACCCCGGAAAACAGTTTAAAAAACTGTCAAAAATAGGTTTCGAAACCGAAACCTAAACTTTTTGACAGTTTTATTGGGGGGCTCCGGGGGGTGGCGCCCCAACCTCGTGGGCGTCTAGCGACGTCTCTGCATGTAGGCCCCATCACACAACCATGAAATCCACTGTACAAACTGACACAAACAATCCCGTTTTCCTAGGGGTATGGGGCTAAATAAAGACTAGAAGAAATATATCATTTCCTACCTAACAGTACGATGCTCTTTCAGATCTGCAGGGGTCGCTGACCAGTCAGCAACCATCTGCTTTCACAGTGGTGACTGAGATATCTTTTGCTTCTACTGCCACTTCCTGATAGTTACAGATAAGGATGGGATTTTCTCTTCTTCCTTTCCTATTTCTTTCCAGTGCCAATTGGTGGTTCATATCAGTGATTTGTTTCACCAACCGTTGTTGTCTACTGCCGTACAACCAGACCCTGCCCATCCTCCAGCATTTCTGCATAGTCTGCCCATACTGTGGCATTCAGTAGGTTGTGGTCTTTGTGGATACCTTTCCACCTCGTTTCTTGCTGCCCTTAAATGTAGACCTCATTCAAGTAGAGCAGCGGTTTTCAAACTGGTGGGCTGTGACCCACCAGGAGAACCCGGCTGCTGGCCCTTGCCCCCATAAGCGTGACAGCGGTGAAAACAGATGTGGTTGCAAACGCATCAAAGCGGCGATCTACAGTGCGAGGAGGCCCGCAGAGGGGGGCCATGGGCCTCCCCGCACCCCCGGTAAGTTAAAAAAAGAGCACTTTTTCCCTGGCCACTGCTGTCCCCGCCCTTCAAGCACTCTCAGTTCTCCCCTCCTCACGGGGAGAACTTTGAGAACCACTGAAGTAGAACATTCCATTCTCTGGAGAAGGAAGGGGGGGCATTTCAGTAATGAATGGGTTAACCCTCCGTCTTCAGAGACAGGGCCGGCTCAACGGACGTTGACTCCCTCTGCTGGTAGCTCCACCTCCCCAGTCCAGTCCTGTCTCTCACAGAGCACGGTCGGTGTTGCTTTCTACAGCTACAGTTTTCAGCGTTTTTACTCTCAGACCAGAGCTCTTTCCTATATTTTCGCCTTTCTTTTTGCTGCCCCCGCTAACCCGTCCCTACCCGCCCCCCTTCCCCAGTCAGGAGGGTGGTTTTCGGGAGCCTTTCGGCGCTATTGCTCCGGCCTGTCAGCGGCCCGTTTGTAAAGCGCGCCAATTTTTTACCTCAGCGCTCGGCTCACAGATCTCGCAGCGGCCTACACGGACGAGCGCGCACCCGCTGGGCGCCGCCGCCGTGTGTCTCTTCTCACCTTTCATCGCACGGAGCAACCGCTTGGAGCCCGGTGCGGCTGGCCAGCAGCCGTTTTCGCTCATAGCCACCTCTGAACAGTTGGGGCTGAGCGTGGGACGGCGGCCGCGTGACGGATTGTGGTCCGACGACCCCAGACCCCATCCCGGTGTCGCGGACCTTCAGCTCTCCCGCCATTGATCTACCACCTCTACTCCTCTATCCGGTAAGCGGAATGGGCGATCGCAAGGGGGAGGAGGCTCGCTCGGGCAGCCAGAGGGTGGGCACTAACCCGGCCGCACCGCAGATCGACCCTGCCTTACAGGCGCACCTCCAGGCTCTGGTGAACACAGCGGTGGAGGGCGCTTTGAATTCTGAGGGCAGGCGCTCTCACCGAAAGCACAGGAAGGCGAAACGCTCAAAGTCCAGGAGCTCCAGAGGCTCTTCGCATCATAGGAGCTCGGATTGTTCCCCTCCCCCCGCGAAACGCAGCAAGAAGCGCTGTTCTCATAGATCCCCCACTGCTGTTTCTGATAAGCCGGCTGTGGATCAAAGGCATGTCGGGGCGTCTTATTTGAGCTCCACTCCCTCCTCTGGCAGCGGCTCTGACAGAGAGGAGGGGGAGCTATCTGAGGATGGGGGGGGGGAAGGATCAAAATCCCAATAGGCTTTTTCCCCCGGAATTACTTCAGAGAATGATATCTAAGGCCACACTTGCATTGAACCTGGCTCCCCCAGTGGACACTGCGGTTTCTGTAGCAGAGGCTACTGGCCCCAAGGGCATTTTCCCTCAGGGACCTTCCCAACCTATCACGGTTCCCTTCCCGGTCTCATTTCAGTCTGCCATTAACCAGGAGTGGAAAACCCCTATTCATGCTAAATACAGCTCCAGGTTGATCAATAAGCTGTACTCTCTTCCCGAAGCCACTATGACTCTGCTGAAGGTTCCTTTGGTGGACGCGCCGGTCGCGGCATTGGCCACGTCGGCAGTGATTCCATCCGAGGGGGAGGGGGGCCCGAAAGACCCTTGTGATAAAAAGGTCGAAATTTCCCTAAAAAAGAATTTTGAGTCTGTTTCTCAATCTCTCAGAGCCTCTGCATCAAATTCTGTTATGTCTCGAGCGGCTTTCCTCTGGGTGGACGAGCTTATTAAGTCGGAGCCGGGTCTATCTAAGAAAGGAAAGAATACTCTTAAGAAGATCTCACTCGCCACTGCGTATGCGGCTGACTCCTCATTTGACTCCATGCAACTTAGTGCTAGGGCGCTCGCTACTAACGTAGTGGCGCGACGCAATATTTGGCTTCGCAGCTGGGAAGTGGACTCGGGGTCACAGAACAGGCTGATCGGAGTCCCCTTCCAAGGTACTAAGTTGTTTGGAGACGCCCTTGAGCCGCTTTTGATCGAGAATAAGGAAAAAGGAAAGTCCTTCTTTCTACTTTCAAGGAGGTACCAAAGCCCAAGAATGCTCCTTTTCGTCCCTTTCGAGCCTCGTACAGACCCCGGGAGCCCACTCGCGGACCAAATAGATGGAATAAATCCAGGGTTTTTCCCAAAAACAAGTCGACAGGCACCCACGCCGAAGCGCCCTGCAAGCCTTACTGGATCCAACGCAACGCCTGACGCCACATCCGATGCCGGCTCCGGGCCTATCGGAGGTCGTCTCCTCGCCTTCGCTCCTCGTTGGAGGGAGACTACCTCGGACAGATGGCTGCTGGATACGGTCACAAGGGGCTATTCCCTCGAATTCAGCAAAATCCCGAGAAACAGATTTTGGAGGGTCCCCCCTCCAAAGAGCTGACCAAACACTCCAACATGCTGGCAGCAATCCATCATCTATTAGTTATTCAAGCCATAGAGCCGGTTCCCCTCCATCATCAGGGGACGGGGGTCTACTCCAATCTCTTCTTGGTGGAGAAAAAGACGGGGGACTTCAGGCCCATTCTAGATCTCAAGTGGCTGAATCAGTTCATTTCACTCAAACGGTTCAAGATGGAGACCTGGAGGACCATTGTGGCGATGCTGAGGAGGGGGGATTTCCTCACTTCCATAGATCTTTCGGAGGCTTACTTATATGTACCAATAAGGGCCACGCACAGGCGCTTCCTCAGATTCGCTTACGGAGACATGCACCATCAATTTTGAGCTCTACCCTTCGGATTGAAGACCGCCCCCAGAGTGTTCACAAAGACCCTGGCAGGGCCCCTGGCCTCGTTGCGACTCGAGGGGGTGTCGGTCACGCCCTACCTGGACGACATATTGGTTCGCTCCCCATCCTGGGACGCGGCGACGTCAGATGTGCAGAGAACGTGCCACTGCTTGGAGTATCACGGCTTCGTGATCAACAGGTCCAAGAGCTCGTTGGTGCCGACGCAGGTGATGGAGCATCTCGGCCTTGTTCTAAACACCAAGGACTTCACGGTCTCTCTTTCTCCGGAGAGGCAGAGCAACCTGCTTTCGCTTCTACGGGAGACGGTCTCCACCTCGTCAGCTCCGCTGATGTCCCTGGCCAGACTACTAGGCCTCATGGTCTCATGCCAGGACATCATTCCATGGGCCAGGTTCCACACACGCCCTCTTCAGAAGCTGCTACGCCCCTATGCGAAACACATCGAGAGGAGGCTTTTCAGACTCCTCGCCTTACGTCCCCCTGTTCTTCAGAGTTTGGACTGGTGGCTGTCCCCCAGCAGGTTGGCTTCGGGGACTTCTCTGGAAGTACCATCTCCTCTGATTTTAACAACCGATGCCAGTCTCCTGGGCTGGGGGGCACACATGGGATCCGCCTTCATTCAGGGGCGATGGTCCCCAGCGGAGACGAAGCTCCCTATCAATCTCCTGGAGCTTCGGGCCATTCGACTGGCGCTCCTCCATTTCCAAAGCAGTCTCCATCGACAGGCGGTTCTAGTAAGAACAGACAACGTCACAGCAAAGGCATATATAAATCGCCAGGGAGGAACCAGATCGGATCGACTGTCCGCGGAGGCGAAGGAACTTCTAACCTGGGTAGAGCGAAATCTATTAGCACTGAGAGCAGAGCACCTAGCGGGCCAGGCAAATGTGACGGCCGACTGGCTGAGTCGGACCAGCGTAAGCGACACAGAGTGGCAACTCCATCCCAGTGTGTTCCGTCTGGTCACGCAGCGCTTCGGGATTCCCATGATAGACCTGTTCGCGTCGCAGGCGAACACACAACTTCCCAGGTTCTACGCCAGGCACCAGGGGGCCGGGGAGGAACGGGTGGATGCTCTCCACAGCGCCTGGCCTTCGGGCCTCCTTTACGCTTTTCCCCCCATTGTCCTTCTCCCTCTCGTCTTACGGAGAGTCAGGGAGTCTAGGAGCTACTGTCATCCTCATAGCACCTCACTGGCCCAGGAGAGCCTGGTTTGCGGAAGTGGTACAAATGTCTGTGGCCAAGCCGTGGCCCCTGCCACGCAGGGACGATCTCCTCATTCAGGGTCCCATTGTTCACCCGCAACCTCACGCCTTTCGGTTGACTGCGTGGAAGTTGAGCGGCAGGGGTTAATTGAATGCGGTTATTCGGTACCCGTGGTAGACACTCTGTTAGCTTCCAAACGACGGTCCACCAAGTTTATCTATGGCACTACGTGGAAACGGTTTGTGGGTTGGTGCGAGCTGAAGGGTGTTCGTCCTCTGAAGCCTCGACTCAACCATGTACTTGACTTTCTTCAGGATGGGCTCACTAAGGGGCTTAGTACTAGCACACTGCGCCGTCAAGTAGCGGCCCTTAAATGTGTGCTTGGTGCCAAAGGGAAGGGTTCCATTCTGGACCACTGCCATGTCCAGCATTTTCTCGGGGGTGGCCCTCTTGAACCCTCCAGTGGTTCATCGGTTCCCTACTTGGGACCTGAATCTGGTCCTGACTGCGCTAATGAAGCGGCCCTTCGAACCGTTGGCCACAGCGTCGCTTCAGGACCTGACACTGAAGACGGTCCTGTTGGTGGCACTCACATCGGCCAGGAGAGTGTCCGAACTAGGGGCCCTTTCTGTAAATGAGAAGTTAACGGTTTTTCACAAGGATAGGGTGGTTATGAGACTAGACCCATCGTTCCTCCCTAAGGTCAATTCTATTTTCCATCGGTCTCAGGACATTGTCCTCCCATCTTTCTGTCCGAATCCTAAGCACCCTAAGGAACGGGAGTGGCATTCTCTCGATGTTCGGCGGGCTTTGAGATTTTACATGCAGCGCTCAGAATCTTTCCGATCCACGGAGTCCCTGTTCGTGGTGTTCCAGGGGAGGTCCAAGGGCAAGAAGGCGTCGGCATCTCTCATTGCTAAGTGGATCAAGTTGGCCATCCAGCTTGCTTACAGGGCCCTGGGGAAGGATCTGCCACAGGGCATTGTGGCACATTCAGTCAGGGGGGCCGCGGCTTCGGCGGTTTTTGAGGGGGCGTCCTCTCTGTTCGACATATGTAGAGCGGCCACCTGGGCTTCGCCTAACACCTTTATTACTCATTATAAGGTTGATAAGGCCGCATCGGCAGATACACTCTTCGGCCGAAGGGTGTTGCAACAAGTGGTTCAGACGGGAGGCAAGTAATGGCCCACCCTAGGGTCATACAGCTTTGTTATATCCCATTCATTACTGAATGCCCCCCCTTGCTTCTCCAGAGAAAAGAGGAATTCCTTACCGTGAATCTCCTATTCTGGGAGAGGAAGGGGGGGCATTCGACCCACCCTTATATTTGTTACCTTGTTGCCTCCTTGGTTCTTTGGTTCGTCCATATTCTCAAGGTTGTTGTCTTTAACGATTAGTTAGCTTTATCCGTGGGGTGTTAATTGCCTTCTAATATCTTCTCTTTTTCCAAGCTCTGGTCTTGTTTTCTAGTTGACTCCATTTTTCAGTTTTTTGGTTTCCGAGCTACGCAAGTGGCGGTCGTCACCCGGACGAGGGATGGTGCCATGGGACGTGCCTACTGCTCTCCCTTCTACAGAACCGGACTGGGGAGGTGGAGCTACCAGCAGAGGGAGTCAACGTCCGTTGAGCCGGCCCTGTCTCTGAAGACAGAGGGTTAACCCATTCATTACTGAATGCCCCCCCCTTCCTCTCCCAGAATAGGAGATTCACGGTAAGGAATTCCTCTTTTTTACTCTACAGGTAGTGCTCTCCATCCTTCCAGTCCTCATACAAGGAAGGATTGTAAAACCATAAAAGTGAAGGATCGTCATTCACCACAAAAATAATTTTTAGAAATATCTCTAGAACTCATGGTAACTTTGGTGGAAATCGAGCTTTCTTTAAAGTACTTCATGCAATTTCAGTTTCTTCCTGTTGTATATTTCATGCAGCATAGAATGCCAGTTTCTCTTAAGGCGAAATTTGATGTTAGGTTAATTACAACTTAACCTATCTCTAACGTTTATAAAACTAATATGGCACATGAGTGTCTGGAGTGCAAACTGTGTTAGGAATTCTAAAGGTATTGTTAATGTTACCTAAGAATCAGATAATGCAAGGCTGAGCATGCTAAAATTTGCATACACATCCTTGTTTTAGATATCTGCCATTGGTTAAATATAAAATGCATTTTGAGGATGTGGACATATTTGAGGTGTCAGACTTCCTTTTAAGTACGCTTAAAAGTACTTCCTTTTAAGTATTAAAAATGTAAATTCTTAAATTTAATGATTGCAAATATGGTAAGTAGAATATCTGTTTCTTCTTCAGCAATGAACATTTTGGTGACCTGCTAGACCTCTGAATCCCACTGCTTTCAATCTTTTGTTTAATAATGTGTTTATTTCAGTTAAGAAGATATAGAAATACTATAGGGTTTATAAATTCCATCTATTATCTTTCTGCATTGGGCACCTGGATCTCAGCTCTGCTTGATTGTGAATATGATGGAGATTGAATACTATAATTTATATAAGTATTTGTATATTTATTCTTTTATTATTTTGTTTTTGTTCTTAGCCTATGGAAAGGTATTTCTGGTGAGAAAAATAAGTGGCCATGATGCAGGCAAGTTGTATGCCATGAAAGTATTAAAAAAAGCGACCATAATTCAAAAAGCCAAAACAACGGAACATACAAAGACTGAGCGTCAGGTCCTGGAACACATTCGACAGTCTCCATTTTTGGTCACTTTGCATTATGCTTTCCAGACAGACACAAAGCTTCATCTCATTTTAGGTAAGTGTTTACATATAGACATCTCTTATTGAACAACACAAATCAGACTAAGATCTACTTTGTCATATGAGATTGAATTATAGATAGCAGAACTGGGATCATGAACATTAGTGTTTTTGACTGAGTCTTATATCTGTGTTTTTATTAAAAGTATTAGCTGTTCGATGCAAATTTATTGGTGGGTGAGAAACAAGAGTAGAAATCATTCATACTTTTGTTGCTTTGGAAACTTTATTTTCATAAAATCCTTGTTGTATTCTGCCATAGACTGGCCTCTGCAGCTACTTTGGCCCTCTTAAGATTAATTAGTCAACATTCATTTTTAAAAACTAGTATCGAGGTAGTCAGGGGGAAAGGTGGTGAAGGAACAGAACGGTTGGGTTGCGGGGGAAGGGACACTGTGTGAGACGTTCTGACTTTAGTGATCCGGCTGGACCTTTAGAGGGAGGAAAGGCTCAGGGAAGATCTTGTGCTGTGAGGCTGTGTGCTTTTGGGATGGAGCAATCAGGCTTGTTCTGCCAAGGGACAGGGGAACAGTAGCGACTGCCATAAAGCAGTCAGTGCCAGTCGCTAAAACGCACTGCCGAGGATGCCGGAGGGAAGGCCAGCGCCTTCCCAGCCGCACCAGAGGTTGTGGAAGGCCTGCACCGGATCCTATCCTATCCCCCTTCCCTGCATCCTCCCAGCTCCATTTCTCTCCTCGAACGTACGCTAGCGAAGTTTCTATCGTAGATCCGAGGAGACCCAATGTGGGCCATGGGTCTCCTCGGATTAATCATCCCCTTTCCCTGCATAAGCCTCCTGGTCTCACCCACCCCTCCCTGCACAGGATGATGCAGCAGCTGCCATTTTGGCGCCACTGCATCGGCGGGGGTGGAAAGGATAGGATTGGCCTTGCAGTTACATTGGAGTATTTCAGAAAATATATATATATATATGAAATTTTCTGGTTATTAAACAGTTTGCTGGTTATTGCCCCGAAGGCATTTATAAGTATCTTCTGAGAAATCAGAAGGAGGTACCGTATGTATTTAAAGTTTTATTTATGCAGTCCAGCCAAGTGCCAACTTTCTGGCTGCTTAGGTACGCTTTCCACCTTCGGTGCTGGCAAGCTCCATTCAGGTTTCACAAATGTTAACACATGCAAACAGTTGAAATTCTTTTTTTCCTGAATCCCCCCCCTACAGCTGTTATGTATTCACAGAGATACAAAATCTGAATCATAATTGGAATGATTGGAATGAGATGGCAATAGGTGTATTAGTAGGTGTGGGTGAGCACAGCTTGTCAGTTTTAGCTTGATGCTACCCATGTAAGCTCCAGAGTGGTTTCAAATAAACATGCAATTAGAACTCTGTGGTGCAAGAGGAAGCTGCTGGGGTGATTTTGAAGTGAGAAATGGCAAACCTGGAAAAGAGTAAGCATGCTTGCCCTTCTGCTGCTTTTTCACTCAAAATTGTCCCTCCTGAACCAGCCGTTCCTCTGGTGGGAAGACCCATCAGGGTTGGTTACATGTATGTATGTGCAACCTGCCACTTGAATCTTGTACTTAAGAGACAACAGAATTTAACTGAACAGGACCACTCTTGAACAACTACATCTGTAGCTGTGTAACTACAATTTCAAGGCTGAAATTCTGCACAGACTTACCCAGGAGTAAACCCCATTGAACACAGGGAGACTTCTCAGTAGCATGGGTTCTAGTGTACCTGTAAAACATTATTTACAAGCAAATATTCAATTTCCTCTTAGATTACATAAATGGAGGAGAACTTTTTACCCATCTTTCACAAAGAGAGAGATTTACTGAAGATGAAGTGCGAATATACATTGGAGAGATTGTATTGGCACTTGAACACCTACACAAGGTAAAACTAGGTTTTCAACTTATGTAGAACTGTATGTTTTTTAAAAGTGCAGCAAAAGAAAAAGAAGATATTAACCATGGTCTGTAGACAAGGGTGGGGAGAATTGCATCCTGAGTATCAAGAAGCTCGCTCAATGTGTCTTGACTGTAAAATCCTATTTGCAGTGTGGTGTCGGGGTGACAGCAAATATGCACAAATTTACAAGTGGAAATAACAGGGCTCTGTGTTTCTACCTAAGATCATCTTAATTGCATGGTGTTCTCTTGCACTCTTATTGCGTGGTGTAAATATAAGTCATAGGCTATTTTTGAGCTAATGGTCATACCTCAGTATATTTACAGTAATTTTAGCCTTGGCTTTGAATTTGTACTTTATGGTTTAGTATCAGGGCCGCTGTGGTTTGGTTAAGACGCTGAACTGCAGACCAGGAGGTAGGCAGGACAGCAGTTTGAGACCTGAGTGTCTCGTGACGGTGTGAGTTACTGTCTTCGGCCCCAGCTCCTGCCAACCTAGCAGTTTGAAAGCAAGAAATTGCAAGTAGATTAATAGATACCGCCTCGACGGGAAGTTATCAGTGTTCCGTGCACCTTGGCGTTGAGTCATACTTTTGTGCCGCCCACTTGACCACGGAAGCGTCTTTCGGACAGCGCTAGCTCTTCGGCTTTGAAACGGAAATGAGCACCACCCCTAGAGTCAGTAACGACTGGCTTTAGAGCAAGGGGAACCTTTATCTTTATCAAGTATAGTTTCACACTTACTGTGCAATCCTGTACAACTATATAGGCCTTGAGCGAGTGCTCCGCTTGCCTAGGGTGTCGTAAACGTGCCGTAAAGCACTTTTACGGCACCTGGAGAGTAGGCAGTGGAGGCCAGCACCGCTCACTCCCCTGGCGGCCCCGACCTGCGCCGGACGACCCTCACCCAGGTAAGACCTAGGCCGCGCGGTGCAAGGGTGGGGCTGGGTGGGGTGGGGCTGGGTGGGGTGGGGCCCGGGCTGGGATGGGGCAGGGATATCACCTGACCGGGGTGATCTCGGCGGTGGCGTTGGAGTGCCCTCGGCTATTGGTGTTGGGGGACTTTAATGTCCACGCTGAGGCCCCGAGGACAGCCGCGGCTCAGGACTTCATGGCAACCATGGGTCTGTCTCAGAGAATATCTGTCCCGACGCACGATGCGGGACACACGCTGGACCTGGTGTTTACTGCGGGGCAGGTGGATGGTGATCTGGATGTGGAGGAAATTAACATCACTCCTTTGTCATGGACAGATCACTTCCTGGTGGGATTTAGGCTTATCGCGGCTTGTTGCCTCCGCAGTGGTGGGGGACCTCATTCTATGGTCCGCCCCCGGAGGATGATGGATCCGGATGGATTCCTGAGGGCTCTGGGGGACTTTCCTGTTGACAGAGTCGGCGACTCACCCAGCGCCCTGGTTGACCTCTGGAATGGGGAAATGACTAGGGCTCTGGATCTGATTGCTCCTGAGCGTCCTCGACCAAGCTGCAGAGTCAGAGCAGCCCCTTGGTTTACTGAAGAGCTGCGGACGATGAAGCGGCAGGGCAGAGGCCTAGAGCGACGGTGGTGGAAAACTTGTGCTGACTCCGACCGGGCACGGTCTAGAGCTCACTTCAGAGCCTATTCCGTGGCGGTGGCGGCAGCTAAGAAGGCTTTCTTTTCTGCTGGCATTGCATCTGCGGAGAACCGTCCAGCTGAGCTTTTCCGTGTGGTCCGGGGCCTGCTCCATCTTGCCCTCCCAGTAGATGGGGTGGAACACACGGTGGCTCGCTGTGATGAGTTTGCAAAGCACTTCGTGGACAAAGTCGATCGGATTCGGCATGACTTGGACGCCGCGTTAGCAGTAACTACTGATGTCCCTGAAGCACCTGTCTGTTCTTCTTCCTAGGATTCTTTTCAGCTTGTAGAACCTGAGGATGTGGACAGGATTCTTTGGAGCGTGAGACCGTCTGCTTGCCCGCTTGACCCTTGTCCGGCATGGCTGATTAGAGCTGCCCGGGCGGGGCTGGCCAAGTGGACGGGGAGGGTGGTAAACTCATCTCTGAGGGAGGGGGTGGTGCCGCCGTCTTTGAAGCAGGCGGTGGTGCGCCCCCTCCTGAAGAAACCCTCCCTGGATCCCACTATTTTGAACAACTTCCGGCCAGTCTCGAACATCCCGTTTCTGGGCAAGGTGATCGAGCGGGTAGTGGCGTCTCAGCTCCAGAGGGTCTTGGAGGAAGCTGATTATCTGGATCCATTCCAGTCTGGCTTCAGGTCGGGGTTTGGGGCAGAGTCGGCCTTGGTCGTCTTGGTGGATGACCTGCGCCGGGGACTGGACAGGGGGAGTGCGTCCCTGTTGGTCCTGCTGGACCTCTCGGCGGCTTTTGACACCATTGACCATGGTGTCCTCCTGGGTCGGTTGGCTGGGTTGGGGCTTGGAGGCACCGTTCTGAGGTGGTTCCGCTCCTTCCTGGCTGATAGATCCCAGAAGGTGGTGCTGGGGGATGCTTGTTCGGCACCCTTGCCCTTGAGGTGTGGGGTGCCACAAGGGTCAATTCTATCCCCCATGCTGTTTAACATCTATATGAAGCCGCTGGGAGAGGTCATCCGGGGGTTTGGGGTAGGGAGTCATCAGTATGCTGATGACACCCAGCTCTTTCTCTCCTTTCCACCCGACTCCAAGGGGGCAGTCGATGTCCTGAATCGTTGTCTGGAGGCAGTTGGGAGCTGGATGGGGGCAAACAAGCTGAGATTAAATCCTAATAAGACAGAGGTTCTTCTGGTCCAGAAGTCTACGACTCAGGTACTGGATCATCGTCCTGCTCTGAATGGGGTTGTACTCCCTCTGAAGGAGCAGGTCCGCAGCTTGGGGGTTCTCCTGAATGCGCAGCTGCTCCTGGATTGCCAGGTGGCAGCTGTGGCCAGGGGCGCTTTTGCCCAGCTTCGGCTGGTGCGCCAGCTGCGACTGTACTTGGATCGTGCAGACCTGGCCACAGTGACCCATGCCCTAGTGACATCTAGACTAGACTACTGCAATGCGCTCTACGTGGGGCTACCTTTGAAGACTGTTCGGAAACTGCAGCTAGTGCAGAATGCGGCGGCCCAGGTGGTTGCCGGGGCCTGTCGGTTCGACTCAGTCGGACCGTTGCTTTGGCAGCTAGACTGGCTGCCGGTTCGTTTCCAGGCACAATTCAAAGTGCTAGTTTTGACTTTTAAAGCCCTTAACGGCTCGGGTCCAGGGTATTTGAGGGACCGCCTCCTTCCTTATAATCCGACCTGTACTCTGAGGTCATCAGGGGGGGCCCTATTAACCGTGCCGCCACTGACAAAGGTGAGGGGGATGACGGCGCGGAACAGGGTCTTCTCGGCAGTGGCGCCCCAATTGTGGAATTCCCTCCCCCTGGAATTGAGAACGGCTCCCTCCTTAGAGACCTTTCGGCGGGGCCTTAAGACATTTTTATTTCGATCAGCTTTTGATGTCTGACATGGCGGGCTGGCTTTTTAACAGATGGCTTTTAACATGTAAATGTGGATGACCCACTGGGGTTGTTTGTTTTAATTGTTTTAACTGTTTTAATTCTTGATTTTAAATGTATATATGTATTTTTAAATGTATATATGTATTTTAATGTTTTTATTGTAAGCCGCCTTGGTTGCCCTTGTGGCAGAAAGGCGGGGTACAAATTGAATAAATAAATAAATAAAATAAATATCGGCGTGGAGTTGCGCCAATATCCTATGCCCCTTCCCAGCCCGGGTTAGCCTTACACGGCCTCCCCGGATGCACGCCAGCTTCAGAGCTGGCATGCATCTGAGGAGGCCCATTGCGGTCTGCGCAGCTTACACTGGGGGAAGGGGACGAACATCCCCTTCTCCCGAGGAGAGCCCAGGCTGTACCAGTGCAGGCCGCAATGGGCCTAGGATACAGCGACTGGCCCTTTAGGCCAGCCACGTATAGTTAGGCAGCACTGCGCTGTTAATGTCGCACTTAATTTAGATATTTCTTTCAATTTAGCATAGGCTATATTTTTGAGATATTGCTACATGACAATTTCTGAGCACACTTTAACATGTTTGCTAGTATAAAATGATTTTAATTTTTTCCAGTTGGGAATTATCTACCGTGACATAAAACTTGAGAATATTCTTCTTGATTCTGGTGGCCATGTGGTGCTGACTGATTTTGGCTTGAGTAAGGAGTTTGTTAGTGATGAAGTGAGTATCTGTGTGTCTAGAATAAATGGGGCCAGAAAATGCAGAAGTTCAAATATTTGTTCTTATTGAAATATTCACGTGTGTTTGAGAGCAGAATTTGCCTTATAGGGCTGGTCCAGATATAACATTAATTGGGGGCCAAACTTCGCTCTGACTTTTGCTGATGCAGTATGACCCGAATTTTGCTGATTTCCCCCCCCCCCCGAAGGCCCTTTACACTTCATTCCATACTGTTTCAGAGGGCCTACAAAGCCTGGTTCAGAGCATGAAAAGCAAATTTGTGGAAGACGTAGTGGGCTGTGGTGGGGAGAAGGGACAAAAAAAGGCCCTATTATAAGGAGCAAGATTTATATTTTTCTGGATCCAACTTACGGGTTTTAAAAATATAGAGTTCTTATGCTTACATTCTCTTTCAGTTAATATGATAGTACGGGGTGTGTGTGTATCCACTATTCATGGATTCACTTATCCGCGGATCGCGGGGAGGCCCCCCCCCCGGCTTCCCCCACGCCCATTGCCTTTCCTTTAGCTGATATCACTGGCTCCGGGTCAGGGTGCTTCTTGATTCACCAAAACGCTATAAGCCGCAAGCTGCTTAAAGCAGGAAAGCTTCCTGCATCCTGTTTAACAGAGACTTCCTAGCACGCAAGCTGCTTGCCTGCTTCGTCGCTATAAGCAGCTTGCTTATAGCGTTTTGCTATAATTTTGAAAGAGCTTGCTGCTTATAGCGTTTTGGTGAATTAAAAAGCACCCTGACCTGGCGCCAGCGTTATCATCAGCTACAGGAAAGCTAATGGGCACTGGGGGGGGGGCCTCCTGGTATCCATGGGGGATAGTGTTCCTCGTATCCGTGGGTTCCCAGTATCTGCAGGGATAGGTTTCTGCTATCTCTACTCTATTAGTAGAGATAGCAGGAACTATCTATAGGTTCCTGCTATCTCTACTCTATTAGTGGAGGACAGGAAGGCCTGGCGGGATATGGTTCATGGGATCACGAAGGGTCGGACACGACTTAACGACTGAACAACAACAACATCTCTGCTCTATAGGAAGTAGAACTCTATTCTCAAAGAGTTGTTACCTTGTACTAATGATGCAGGTGTTAAGAATAGTCAGCTTTTCTTTTCTTTTTATATCTCTGATATGTGTATTGGCTATTCTACTGTATTTTTATTTTTATTTTTCAGAATGAGAGAGCGTATTCCTTCTGTGGAACTATAGAATACATGGCTCCAGATATCGTCAAAGGAGGGGAGACAGGACATGACAAAGTATGTTTTGCCTTAGCTTCTCTTTTCCTATAGTCCTAAACACACTTACTAGGGAGTAAGCCCCACTGAACACAGTGGAAAGCATAGGATTATAATATAAGTCCCTGATTTATAGTTTTCTGATGAAAATAAAGATGACTCTGGAGTATGTAAAATGATTTACAGTAATTGTTTCTACATGACTTAACAGAGTTAAATTAAATGATGGACAATAGGAGTTTGTTATTGTAACAATGAATTCTTAAAAGTGGCATCACTAGGGTGTGCGGACCGCAGTGGGTGACACCTCCTGGTTTTAGAAGTTGGTTTTCTCTGTGCCAGGTGCAAGGGAGTGACAACGGGAAACAGGTTATCTTGTTGTCTTGTGCTCCCTCAGGCATCTGGTGGGGCCACTGTGTGATATAGGAAGCTGGACTAGATGGGCTTTTGGTCTGATCCAGCAGGGCTCTTCTTAGGTTCTCATGTTCTTACATACACCCTATAGGGAGATGACACCACTAGTGGACAAAATTGTGAAAATGTTTGGAAAAATTATATTTAGGAATAATACTATTGTGTTATATATCACTGGAAAGGTACGTTATTGCTGAATGGAATAGAACAAACGGTTTTTCTGTAGTCTATCAAATGTTATGGCCAAATAACCGGAAACAGAAAACACAACTGCCTTACGTAACAAAAAGTGGATTTCCGTAACTCAAAACTGACCAGTGAGACTGATTGTTCCGAGAGCCCATGAGGTGTTGTTATGACACAGCCTGGAGCCAATAAGGTGTTAGTATGAGTCAGCTCTCATTTCTATGTATCGGAGCTAATATCAGAACTCTGATTCATTTGTGTGAGTGTCATCAAGTTGGCCAATGTTTTTTTGTTGGTTACTAATTTGTTGGGTGATCTGTACTGTTATATGTGACACCATGAGTTACCACAAGGAACCAAAATTATTACACTATTATTACACCGGCCAATTTGATTTTCAAATAGTTACCTATCCATGCTTGTTTTTGCAGAAGATGATAATAAACAATGGGCAGCCCAATCTTGTCTAGCACGACGCAGCGGTACAAATAAGGCATGTGCCGCACCCTGAGCAGGTTTGGACCTGCCCTGGCACAGCTGGAGGCATTGGGGTAAAGGGACGTTTGTTTACCCAGCGCTGGCACACATTTGAGAGCCCCATATAATGGTGACCAGGCCTAGGAAGGGAGATGGGATATAGCGGAGGAGGCCGCCACCGATCCCTCCCCCATCCTGGGCCCGACTAACCAATTCCACCCCCCTCCCCATGCCCCTCAGCCTCCCTGTGGGGACTTACCTTCCCACCACGACACTGCTCTGCGGTCCTGGAGGAGTGGCACAAGCTTCTCCGCCAGTGCCGCTTACTCTCCGGTTGCCGCAAATACGCTTTAGAGCGGTTGAATGTTTGAGTGTCTTTTTCTGGTGGTTTTTTCCAAGTCCATCAATGACAGGTAGTGGGGGTGGGGGGCAGGTGAAGGTTGGGTCACTAAGCCCCTCAAGCCTTGAGGCTATTCATTAGGGCTGCCTCATTATGAGAAATGGATTGAGTTTTTTTGTAAATAAAGAAAAATATTACTACTTGTAAATAAATAAAATACTTCTTTCTAGATTTTTTTTAAGTCTTGTAAATCTAGATGGGTCCTGATAGTGTCATTTTAAAAAGTGGGCCCTGGTGCTAAAACGTTTGGGAACCACTGCTCTATACCATTGTTAAGGGACTGGGGATCAGTGCATGTTCATTGGCCTGTAGTCTAGGACAAATACTTTTCGGCTGCGCTGTTACTCTCTTTTATAACTCACATCCATTTGTAAATATTTCTTTTTTTATATATAAATCTACTACTAATTACATTTAAGTTGTTAAAATCATTGCCTAGTTGACTGATTATTGTTGTTTTCAGAATAATTGTATTGGCTTAATTCTAGTCCCATAACATATAATGGTTATTTTATAGGCAGTTGATTGGTGGAGTCTAGGTGTTCTTATGTATGAATTATTAACTGGAGCATCACCTTTTACAGTTGATGGAGAGAGAAACTCACAAACCGAAATATCTAGGTAAGTTATGGAACTGGTTGCACTGCAAATTGTTGAGTTTTTAATTTTATCATTTAAGAACATTTTACTTGATGTGGTCTGAATTGGCTTAAGAACTTGTTCAAATTGGAATACTAAAAAATATGTTCTACACAGAATATCAGATCTGATTCCCATATGGCAAGTTAGCTATTGCATAGAGTTCACAATTTTCTGGCTGTAATTTGTGCATGTGAATGTATGTGGGTTCATAATTTTATTTTAAAACATTTATACCCTGCCTTTCCTATTCCAACTGGAAAGACCACGACACCTTACAACAAAAAAACCCTAAAAGAACATGCACCACAACTGCTACCTCTTCCCTAGCTCTCTATTAGCCTATCTTCCTGGGTGACCTTGGGCCAGTCACTATCTCTCAGCCCCACCTACCTCACAGGGTTGTTGTGAGGACAAAAAGGAGGGGAGGAAATATGTACACCACTCTGAGCTCCTTGGAGGAAGGGTGGTATAAAAATGTGAAAAATAAATAAATAAATAAATAAATATCTGTTGGATGAGCTGTGATGTCTGCAACCTTCACAACCAGGGAGACAATTCACCATGCGGTCCATACATCTGTCACATACCCCCATCTATGCTCCTGATAATTAAATCACCTGCTACAAGGAGCCTCCTCCCTGGAGGAGTGTTCTTCGTGCAAGTGGATATGGGTGTGTTTCCTGAAGATGGGGTCCTCATTGGTGGTTTGTTTCCCTCTTCTCTTAAAGGGCCAGCCACTGTATCCTAGGCACTTTCCAGGCCAAACCGGTGCTGCTGGAGTAAACCTCGGGAGAAGGGGACGTTTGTCCCCTTCCTTGGGTGTAGGCGAGCCCGGAGCCTATGGACCTCCTAGGATGTATCCAGCTCCAGAGCTGGTGTACATCTGGGGAGGCCGTGTAAGGCCGGCGTGGGCTATGACGGGGCATAGGACAGTGGTTCTCAAACCTTTTAGCATTGGGACCCACTTTTTAAAATGACACTCTATCAGGACCCACCTAGCTTTACGAGACGCTCAAACATTTATCTCTATATTTACACAAGCTTGCAAACTGCAGGAGCTCAACTGTTTGCAGGGTAATTAGCAGCTACCTTGCAAATTGCAGGAACTCAACTCTGAAGGGCAGTTAGCAGCTATCTGATTTTTAAATAGCCTCAGGGCTTGTGGCAATTACTTATCTGATCTTTCCATCACCTGGGACCCACCAGAAATCAGGTCGCGACCCACTAAGTGGGTCCCAACCCACAGTTTGAGAAACACTGGCATAGAATATCGGTGCCAATATACCCGCCCCCTCCCAGCCCGGACTGGCCAATAACCCCCCTCCTTCACCGTCCCATCCTTCGCTGTCCCTGCACTGTCCAGTGCAGCACTTACCTACAGCAGCCGGTGCAGATCCAGGACAGGAGGTGCAGGAGGGGAGTGAGCGGTGCTGGCTTTCATGCCGGCGGCACTTAATCCTGAGTCGCCGCAAAAGTATTTTACGGCACTTTTGCGATACTGTAGGCCAGTGGTTCCCAAACGTTTTTGACTCACGGCTCCCTTTACCTAGCTTGCCGTTAGCTGTGACTCCCCATTACAGTGCATGGAAGAATCAGGCACTCTTTACATGCTCAGAAGCACCCTTTCTTATATGTATGTGTATATTTATGTGTATATTCCCAAAACAAGCCCTAAAGTGGATTTTCCATGCTTATGCTGAGCAGCAGCTAAGCCAGGGGTGCGCAAGGTGGGGTTGGGATGCTGCCCTCCCTCCATTGGCAGGCCTGGGTAGAGGGCACTGATGTCGTCTGTGTTAGTCCTATTCATAGCAAGAGAAACATCAAAGCATGGGAGGGAAGCATTGGTCATGCCCCACCCCAGTTGCACGAGAGAGAAAGAGAGAGAAAGCTAGCTCCTTTTGGTAGCATCTTTGCAAGATGAAAAACAGATTCTTATATTGCCTGGCAGTTTCCGGGGGGGGGGGGGGGTTGTCCCAGCAAATAGAGTGGGGAACTAACTTTGCAAACCTGCAATGTCTGAATGAAACCTGAATGAAAATACCTTATCTGCAAACCTGCAATGAGAGAAACGGGATGCTGTCTGTCTCCAGGAGCTCGCTGTCTCCAGGAGCTCAACTTAGCGGCTTATCAATTGAGTTGTTAATTGTTCTTTAACATAAGATAAGCAAGGGCTTCACTCACGCTGTGGTTAAAAACAAGACCTGGAAACTGCCTACAAACCTGAAGTGTTTTGAAATGAACTTTGAGCGACCCGATGTGAAGAGGCAGCTTTTCCCGGGTCTTTGTTTTTGCTCTCTCTCTCTCTCTCTCTCTCTCTCTCTTGCAAGCAAGAATATGTGTCAATTAAAAGACTAACGTGATGCCCCTGGCTGCTTTCGATGACGCACTTGGGAGTTGCGTCTCCCACTTAGGGAACCTCTGCTGTAGGCCTACGGAGTGAGAGTTCTGCCGACTTAAAATTACACAGGATTGCACCATTAGTTTGTTGAAGTTTGCAGCCTCAATATGTGGTAGATTTTACCATCCATTTTACCACCACTTACTGTGCATTCACTGATTTGTTTTGGTTTCCCAAAGTAGTTAGTTCTCTCTTTTTTTTCCCTTGCAGGAGAATATTAAAAAGTGAACCTCCTTATCCCCAAGAAATGACTGCTTTAGCTAAAGATATCATTCAGTGTCTTCTGATGAAAGACCCCAAGAAAAGACTAGGCTGTGGTTCACGTGGAACTGATGAAATCAAAGAACACCCTTTCTTCCAGGTGAAAAAAAATCAGATACTTCTATTTTTTTTCTTTTCTAAAGTATGTGTTTCTATTAGAAAAACAGCAAACAGGCATGAGAGATAGGACCTTTTCTGTGGTTACACTAAAATGTGGAATACCGTCCACAGGGAGATCTGCCAGACTACTTTTCTTCCTGTGTTTATGGTTGTTAAGAATATCTATATACCACTTTTCAACAAAAAAGTAGTTCACAAAGTGGTTTCCATAGCTACAGGTAAATAAATAAATGGTTCCCTGTCCTCAGAGAGCTCCCAATCCAAAAAAGATGCAAAAGAGACACCAGTAGCAGCCACTGGAAAAGATGCCATGCTGGGGTGAAGATAGACAGTTGCTCTCTCCCTGCTAAATATAAGAGGACACCACTTTAAAATACGCCTCTTTGCCCAGTTGGCAGGGGGCCAGCTGGTTGGGTGGGCTCTTGACACACCTTCTCAGCAGGTCTTTAACTGTTAGATGCTGCTCTTTATTTGGTTAAGGCTGCTATGAGTTTTTACTTTGCATATTTGATTGGTGTTTTAATTTTGATTTTATTAATGCTCTATTTATTGATGATCTGTGGTTTTGATTTGTTCTTTATATATTAAGCACTTTAAAGTTGGAGAGAAATGTATTAAATGAATCCATGCCCTGATTCTGGAGAATACTTTTCAGGATAATTTACAAATTTACAGCTCAATCCTATCCAGTGCTGGTGCAGCGAGGCCGCACAGCCCACTCTGTATCCAGCGCTGGTATTGAACAGGCTGGATGTCTCCTCAGGGTAAGAAGATATTTGTCTTCGTACCCCATGTCAAGCCCCAGCCTGCTCAGTGGGGCTACTTGGATCTGCGCCAGCTAAATCCGTGGCGCAGGCCCAAGAAGCGGGTGCAAGCGCCGACTCCCGTTGGTGGGTGCAAGGGTGGGCCTGGTGATGAGGGAGGGCGGCGGTTGGCCGAACCTGCCCGAGAGGTGGCGGGGATGTCGGCCACCGCATCCCTGTCCTGTTCCCGGGCTCGGCGGCCATTACACGGCCGCCTCAGACGTACACCAGGTCTTGAGCTGGCGGAAATCCAAAAAGCCCCATTGGGGCCTCCCAGCTCTACACCGGGGGAAGGGGATGGACGAGGAGACTTTCAGGCCGCTCTGGGGCGAGGATAGGATTCTGCAGGCGGCCCTAGGGCTGCCCGCGGATCTTTAGGCAGGATTGTTGTGCCCTTGTGGTAGCTAGACTTAAAAAATACCCAACACAACCCATAGATACCAAGATAGATAGAAATTTCATTTGAATTCCAGTTATTTGACATTTTAAGAACTTCCAGTTACTTTAGACTTCCAGTTATTTGACATTTTAGACTCCAGTTATTTGACATTTTAAGAAAGTAAAGATACGTATGAATGTGTAAGTACAAAAGTACAAATTAAGCACAAAAATGACTGAAGTCCTGTAGACAAGGTTTAACAATGATCTTGATAGTTGTGAAGGGAGCTGTAAATAAGAGACTTCTTGCAAAGCAGGGACCAAAGCTTCAAATGCATCGTTAGCATTTTATACTGAAATCAGCAGTAGCTCTGATGAATATACCTTAATGAAGCCTGAGTAATTTTTTTTTTCTGAACAATTTTCATGCCAAACACTGCAGCAACAACCACGTATAACAGAAGATTATTCTTGCATGGCCTTCTAAACTTCGTTTAATGTTTTGATTTAGAAAATAAATTGGAACGACTTGGCTGCCAAAAAAGTGCCAGCTCCATTTAAACCAGTAATTCGTGATGAATTGGATGTTAGTAACTTTGCAGAAGAGTTTACAGAAATGGATCCAACATATTCACCAGCAACTACTCCACAGGCAGCAGATAAACTTTTTCAGGTAATTGCCATATAATGATGATATTAACAACTGGAGGAGAGATCATGACTGCAAGTCTGCAAAACATAAATAAAATGTAGTGATGAAGTGAATGAAGATTGCTAGTATAAGAAGGATCAATATCCTGTTATTAATACTGTATAAACAAACGCATGTTTATTGGACTAAATAATCGAAGCTTTTGTCATTTTGCCTTCACTGATATGGATAGACTGAAATTGTCCTGTTTCTGCAAATCATCTTTAAACAATCTCTGAAGAAAAGACATGGGCCCATTCTCCAACCCCCCATTCTCCAATTATTTCCAATAATGGAAATAACAGGAGAGAGTAGGAAACGTATTTGTGGGCAGTGGACAGGAGAGATCTGGGTCTCAACCCATTTCAGTGAGCAGGTTGGGCTGAGGCATCTAAGCAACAAGTGACATGAGGTCACAGAGGCAATTTAGATCAGTTCCCAAAAGGCAGCTGCAACAGACAAGACAGGTGTGGAAAGAGGGGCAGGTAGCAGGACTGGTGTGGCCACAAAAGATGGGCATGCTTGCAGGAAGAGGAAACAACCTGAGCTGCGCATGCGCAGTGTCTGAGGAGCGTTTACGCTGGCATCAATCCTACATTCGTTGGCGGATGCCACGTTCCTCCGGCGCAAGTGCTCTTGTGCCAGCGGATCACCGGCTATGCCAGTGCTGGATTTACACAGGATTGCGCTATAAATGATTCTTTTACTGACATAATAAAAGCGATAACATTTGATTAAGATTTTGTATAAGATTTTCAGTGTATTTAAGTATATTATTTTGACAGAAATAGTAGCACATTCAAAATGTTCAAAAAGGTTGAACCTTCTTATTTCAAATGTGCACAGGAAGATTCCTAAACCTAAAATGCAATTCACCTAATTATCTTTCAAAGCACATTTATTATGGTAGCTAGACTTTAAAAAACAACAACGCAACCCATAGATACCAATTTCATTTGACTGTTTTCTTTAGAATAGTGACAGAGAGCTCATGTCATTCATGAAGCATGAGTGTGGTTTTGTTTTCATTGTCCTGCCCTGGATTTTGCCTTGTATTGACTTCCAAAATCTATGGGCATTATTGAAAATATTTTGAAAATACAATGCTCAGTTTTACTTCTATAGCTGTGATTTAGAGATCCTGTTTTTTGGCCCAATCATTACTAAAGGCTGCGCCGGCAGAACGGGAAGGAGATGGGACAGGGGGTGGGCAGATTGGGCCCGTGAGGGGGCAGAATCGACAGCAGCGCACACCGAATCCCAAGTCCCTTCCTGGACCTGATTCGTCTGCATGGATCAGTGTGATATTGCTGATGCAGGTCTGTATTGACCAGTTGCGGCTGCTGGGGCTTACTCCAGGGCAAGGGGACAAATGTCCCCCATTAGCCAAAAATCCCCTGCGGGATGCAGTGTAGCTCGTGCTTGCGCAGCTGCATCGCCACACAAGGATTTAGGTAGGATTAGGCTGTTAGTATCAGTGGGCCCTCCACCCCCAATATTTTGTTGCCAGATGGGTGACTGGAACTGATAGCATTCATTACTTGGGCCTAGTAGTCCCTTACAAATAAGTGGTCAATTATCTCTTAACATGCGTTTTCAGATTACTGCCCACACAATCTGAGCATGGAAGTGTATTTTGCTGGATCGGTTTTGTGATCAGTTTTGCTGGATTGGGGTGTCCATGTCCAGGGTAAATACCCCTGAACACTGGGTAAAGAGGCACTTTTTTCAAGAGGTGCTTCCCTTATCTTTAGCAGAGAGACAGTAACTGTTTGTATTCACCCCTAGTGGATGTTTGCTGGAGTTCTTTCTCCATTGTTTTAGATTGTGAGCTCTTTTGGGACAGGGAACCATTTAGTTATTTAATTTTCTGTGTAAACTGTTCCCTGGTCAAAGAGAGATGCATTCCTAGGCTGCCCGTTCCCCAGTCCGGCCCTACCTTAGCAAGAGATAGGACGTGACTGTTGGGGCTATGAGCCCAGACGCAGTATTTTCCTTCAATTTTCTCTTCATTTTGTCCTCCCTCCTCCTTTAGCTAGAGGTTGAGATTAGTTGAAGTGTTCTGGTGATTGGAGGGGGAGAGAGACCGACTAGACTTCTGGGCGACCGCGTTTGCAGGAGAAGTCGGAGCGATTTAATTAACAATAAAAGCTGGAATATCTTGTAGGTCAGAAAATTGGTACTATGGAACACTTCAAGGTAGCTACACTAACATTTTAGTATATCACACTTGGTTTTTTACAGTTAAAAAACATCTGTCCTATCATAATGTGAACTTGTTTGATACCTTAACTATTGGTGCTTAAGAAGCTTGACAGTTTGAAGTACAGCCCCCCCCCGTATCAGCTGATTCAGCACCCGCAGATTCACTTATCCGTGGATGCCAAATCTCCCCCATGCGCAGGGGGTGGAGGGTCGCAGAAAACCATGGATATGGTATTTGCCCCAATCTGTGGTTTTCACGGATCTGCAGGGGGGCTGGAATGTATCCCCCGCCCAACAGTATCAACTTTTGTCACCTGTGAAAAATAATTGAAGCTGTGATTTAGTTTTTTTTAAAGCATTTTTAACCATTTAATTTTTTATTGCTTTTGGGGTTTATTAAAATCTAGTCCAGAAGGAGATATAGGTTTTTATTAACAGGCTTTTTCTGTTGTGATGATATGAAGTTCCATCTTATGATTGAATTCAGTGATTCTTGCTCTTCTTTATGGCGATCATTTTTTCTGTCTGAAGTGTGACTATGCTATTCATTGAAATTATGATCTAAATTGTATATTTGTAATTTCTAGAATTTATATTCTAATTTATATTTTCTCTCCTTGTTCGCTAGGGATATTCCTTTGTTGCTCCTTCTATCTTATTCAAACGCAATGCAGCCCTCGTGGATCCTGTTCAGTTTCTGACAGAAGTTGACCGACCTGGCGTTACAAGTATTGCCAGGAGTGTTATGATGAAGGTAATATAAAGTCCTAGTCCAGTTATCAGTCCAATTCTAAATGAATACCCCTGTGCCCGTGCGGGCTATGCTGCATCATGTGGGGGAATTTGCATGCTGGAGGTCTCCTCGGCCAGGAAAAAAAGGTCTTTTTTTACTTAGTGGGGGTCGCGCTGGCCCTCTGGACAGTGCAGGGGGGCATGGCCCTATCTGTGGGCCTGCGCTTCAGATCGGTTCCCTGAAGTGATTGAGACCCACTTCCAGTTTCTCAATTGCTTCAGGGAGCCAATCCGAAGCGTGGGGAGGCTCGCAGAGGGGGCTGTGGCACCCCCGCACCCTCTGAAGGGCTTGCGCGCCAGGTGACCAGATACAATGGAGGACAAAGTGTCTGTATCTTTAACCATTGTATAGAAGAGATAATTTTGGCAGGTACAGCTTTTTATACCCTTCCATGATGAGCTGCACCTGCCAAAATTCCCTCTTCTATACAATGGTTAAAGGTACAGGCACTTTGTCCTCCATTGTATCTGGTCACCCTGCTTGCACAACCCTCAGTAAGTAAAAAAAGACCCTTTTGTCCTGTCGGTGGCACGATCCCGGGAATATAAACTTAAAGATTAATGATTCAGTTCTTTGTCTTGTAATCAGTTTGTTGTAAGTTACCATATACTGTCAGTCTTTTTTTTTTTCCTTCAGGACTCTCCATTCTATCTTCACTATGAACTGGATCTGAAAGAAAAACCACTGGGAGAAGGAAGCTTTTCCATATGTCGAAAGTGCTTGCACAAGAAAACTAGCCAGGAATATGCAGTAAAAATAATAAGTAAAAGGTATAGATACATTTTTTCTTTCCTATTTGTTTTTCTCTCTCTAGGGCAGTGTTTCTCAAACTGTGGGTCGGGACCCACTTGGTGGGTTGCGACCTGATTTCTGGTGGGTCCCAGGTGATGGAAAGATCAAATAAGTAATTGCCACAAGCCCTGAGGCTATTAAAAAACCAGATAGCTACTAATTGTCCTTCAAAGAGCTGAGCTCCTGCAGTTTGAAAGATAGCTGCTAATTACCCTGCAAGCAGCTGTGCTCTTTACTTGTAAATATATTTATTTATTTTTAGATCATCTTTTTTTAAAGTCTCGTAAAGCTAGGTGGGTACCGATAGATTGTCATTTTAAAAAGTGGGTTCCGGTGCTAAAACGTTTGAGAACCACTGCTCTAGGGTTTTCTTTCATGTTTTCCTGAATGTGAGTAATGAAGACACAGATTAAGAATTTTAAGTGTGTTTTAAAAATATTTTAAGATTCAGTAGACAACATACTTGAACTGTTTCATTTGGAGAATAACAAAATGTAAAGTTTAAGACAATCCTTATTGACTCAAATTGCTGTCCTAATTAGAATACCATCAAATGAAATGATAGTCCCCAGTTGATTATCTTAGATGGTACAGACCTATGATTGTTTATAAGCAAAGAAACTCTGCTGGTGATACTTCATAACCTGAATTAAGAGGATAAAAATAGAGTATACTTTGCAGTTCAGCAATTTGTTCTGTTAAATAAGCTGACTTCTTTCTAGGCTAGAAGCCAACACTCAAAGAGAAATAACAGCTTTAAAACTCTGCGAAGGACATCCCAATGTTGTGAAGCTGCATGAAATTTATCATGATCAGGTATTTAAAATAGAAAATATTGTACAATAGTTTGCTTACACGTGGACTAACGTAATTTACATACTAAGGCTTCAATTCTATGTGCCTGTGCTGGGCGGGATAGGATTGGACTGCCTGTTTGGCATTATGTCATGAAATAAATGGCAGATTTAGTATTTGCAGACAAATACGCAAAAGGCCACTGGTACCCCAAAAGGCCGCATGTGACCTTAAGGCCGCAAGTTTCCCACCCCTGTACTAGGAGGTGAAATTTGAAAATTGTATCTTGTCACTTGCTGTTTTGCCTGTTCCCCCTTTAATCAGCTCTTGGGCCAAATCGTAATATTTTTGAACTCAGAAGAATGTAAAAATGGACAATATTTATGTATAGTAATTAAATAATAAAGAGATCCTGCTATTGATTTACTATTTCTCTGCATTTCGAAACACCAAAAAAACTTACATACAAATATATTGTTTCTAGGTACACACATTTCTAGTAATGGAACTCCTAAAAGGAGGGGAATTACTTGAACGTATCCAGAAAAAGAAACACTTCAGTGAGACTGAAGCCAGTTATATTATGCGCAGACTTGTTTCAGCGGTGAGCCACATGCATGATGTAGGAGTAGTCCATAGAGACTTAAAACCAGAGGTATGATATGAGTAGCTTAATATAATGTCAAATGTCTCCTAGTAATGATTAAGGTAGTACGTTCTCATTTGAATGAAGCTTATGACTGTTGCTATTTAACATGGCAAAATTAACGAGTCTTGCTGCTAACTTATTTCAGAAATAATTTTGCCCCTGGTTATGTTCTGTGGTCACATTAAAATTAATGAGTCCTAAATTGGGCTTGTAATCAACCACTTGCCTTGTCACCCATACATAAAAGTTGTCACCATATGAGCAATACTGCCTTATGACTCTTGTTCAGTCCCTTGTGCTAAATTGTCCCCAGTGCTTCTTGCCAGCAATATGGCTCCCTGCCCATCAAGTATATGCATGATTTACTGTTTTATAACTTACTACTTGGTAATTAGTGAGTTGTTCACTGCTGATTATTATTTGATTGTATTTCTCTTCTGAAGGGAAAATAAAACTGACAATGATCTTTATGTAGAAAATCTGAGGGTGGATTGTTGCAGTTCTCAGCATTTCTATTTGCCCTTAATTGTCCCACCCATAGTATCCTTCTGCTGCTTTTTGTGTATCATTTGGGCACACATGCTTCCTCCTAGAATTGAGCTGCTCATTAGGCATGGTGGATAACTACAAAATGGACAGTTGCATGCCTGTCTTGACTGTGGATGAAGAAAACAATACAGATAAAAGTGTGGAAGGATCTTATGTGGCTTACCAAAGTGCCTGGCATTGTATAAGTTTAGACATAATAATCACTGTCCCAAAGAGTTGGGGTCCCCAACTTTGTAGAGCAGTGGTTCCCAAACGTTTCCTGGCCACCACCCCCTTGGTTCCATAAACTCATCCCCAGTGCCCCCTACCCCTTTAAAAAGCATTATTCAGAATAGCGGTTTGCATAACCAAGGAAGATAATAAAATTCAAAACAATAACAATTAATTGCACATTTATTCAAAATCCAATTACACTTTTTAATTTAATATATTCAACAAAATTGATGAACTGGATACCGTTATATCTGCTTTTCAAAGTCTGGTAATCATTATTCACTGTTCAGTACATTCTTAATGCGATGGATAGGCTTGATGAAATGATACCAGTTTGCCAATGTCTGGTTTAAAGTCATTTAGCAGGAGTCTTAAATCACCATGTTTAGTAACAATTTAGTCAATTTCTTTGCTTGGAGAGAAGTTGGGTAACCATGTTGCACCAAATATTATGTTGGAAATGCAACAAGGAGCTTCTTACTCACTGTCCATAGTTCAGGATAGTGATAAGAAGTTTCCTTTTGTAACCAAAACTCTTGGAACAATTTCTTAAACTTTGGCTTCAGTTCAGTGTCATTTTGTGGCTCAGTTCTACCTCTGTTACCTCAGCTTCCTCAGTATCTGAAAATGAATTTATTACCCAATCTGGAATCTCCATTAAAAGAAGATCCTTAAAACCAGACATATCTTCATGCAGCATATTCAAATAACGACAAAATTTGCAGATCATCATCTTGTATCCCACCTTTCTCTTCTAGCTCAGACATGTTCAGACATTAATTCTTTTCTGGTCCTAAAGGGCCCTCATGAAGAACATAGGGTGGAGAGGCACTGCAGAGGGAACCCTGGGGATGGTGAACTGGCATGTTCAGGTAATCGCCATTCCCTGTGCATGCTGGATAATGCGGCTTTTACTGTATTTGGATTTATAGAACATTGATTTAAGACTGGGCTATTCTGAAGAGGCTATTAATAAGTCAAATAATTTAGCAGCACAATGCTACGCAAAAAAGCGCCAGGGGAGCGCTCTCTCTCCCGGTGCTAGGTGTCGTGAAAGTGCCATTTAGCACTTTCGCAGCACCCAGCGAGTAACGACCACCAGGGCAATGGCTGGCAGCCCACGGCCCGCCAGGGGACCGTCCCTACACCCGCTAGAGCAGGTAAACCCTGCACTGGCTCGTGCAGGGGCAGAGGAAGAACCGGCCGGGGAGGGCGACCATTGGCTGAACTGGGCGAGCTCCGCCAACATCCCCAGCCCTTCCCTGGCCCAGTTTGCCCCAACACCTGGAACTCAACTGTATGCCAGCTCCAGAGCTGGCGTACATTCGAGTAGGCCCATTGGGCCTAGGCCGGGTTGCACCAAGGGAAGGGGATGATCGTTCCTTTCCCTCAAGATGCACCCGGGCTGCCCCGGGGCAGCCCGGGACCTGCCTAGGATACTGCGGTCGGCCCTTTAGGCCGGCCGGGTATCCTTACACAGAATTGGGCTACCCGTGTGGGTTTTTTTGTTTAATTTATATGTACAGAAACAATGTTTATGGGATTTTCAGCCATGTGGTTTTTCAAAGGTTGAAGAAATAAAGAATCGTGTACAAAAACTTGCCTGAAGAAATTCCTTTTACTCGCATACACCACCGATATCGTGGGCAGACGCTTTCAAGGATTATCCAAAGCAGTCAAGCACAGGAAAGCCTTAGATCTTCTGCTTTATGTTTCTTCCTGCTCTCAGGACATTTTCAAAAGCAAAAACAAGAACAAAAAACACGGCAGCAAGCCGGTAGATGGACATAACCTTGCGGAAAAACACCAGAGATTTATAGAGAGAAGCGCTGGAAAGCGCGGGAACCGCTAAATTAGTTAATTAGAAGCGGAAAATTAGTGCGGTTCTTTCATTAATGATGAAACTTTAATTCTGATATGCGATATGTGTATGCTCTACATAAGAGGCTTAATCGAAATATATTCTTATAAATTTAAGTAGTATTGGTTACTGAAAATAAAATTTTATATTGACAGCACGTCATATAAATGTCTAATTGTACAATATGTTTTCTGTTTTTCAGAATTTATTATTCACAGATGAAAATGATAATTCAGAAATAAAAATAATTGATTTTGGATTTGCTCGGTTAAAACCACCTGACAATCAGCCTCTTAAGACTCCATGTTTTACCCTTCATTATGCAGCACCAGAGCTCTTAAATCATAATGGTTATGATGAATCATGTGATCTCTGGAGTTTGGGAGTTATTTTGGTGAGCTACACACTTTTTTACTTTACATTTTTAAATAACTGTCCAAGCATTTGCTCTTCTTGCCACTTGAAAATGTTGACGATAATTTTCCCCATACAGATTAACACACAGAACTATTAGTGCAGTGTTTCTCAAAACGTAGGTCAGGACCCACTTAGTGGGTCGGGACCTGATTTCTGGTGGGTCCCAGGTGATGGAAAGATCAGATAAGTAATTGCCACAAGCCCTGAGGATATGTCAGATAGCTGCTAATTACCCTGCAAACAGCTGAGCTCCTGCAGTTTGCATGTTTATGTAAAAATAGGGAGATAAATGTTTGGGCATCTTTTTTTTGGGGGGGGGGTTCCAAGTCTGTCAATGACAGGTAGTGGGGGCAGGTGAAGGCTGGGTCACATACCTAAGCCCCTCAAGCCTTGAGGCTATTCATTAGGGCTGCATCATTACAAGAAATGGATTGAGGTTTTTTTTGCTAATAAATAAATAAACTATTACTTATAAATAAATAAATATAGCTAGGTGGGTCCCGATAGAGTGTCATTTTAAAAAGTGGGTCCTGGTGCTAAAAAGTTTGAGAACCACAGTATTAGTGGAATTGGGATATATAATTGGACTGGTGCAGAAGTAACACTGGCTCTGTCTTAATCACACTTAAGAGACCGGGGGAAGACCATCTCTGGGCTGTGTGTATAGTTTTTAGTTCTATTTACAGTTGGTTTAGATGGTAGACAGACTGTCTTTTTAAATTACCTACAAAATTAACTTACTTTCTCCTGTGTTTCTGAAATTTGGCTGAATTTTGACATTACTGGGGCAGTTGGGGAGGGGGGGGAGCTAGGAAATGTCATACAATTGGGATGGAAAACACAGAAATTACAGACTTCAGAACAGCAGCTAGGTCTTTCACATACAGTAATGGGAAACAATTGAGAAAAGTGAAAACATGTGATTTGAAGAAATGAATTTTTTTAAAAACGTGAATGGAATTGCAAAACAAAATTTCTTGCAGGATATATAAAATGTATGCAGATATGGTACTAATTAATATTTTTCCCACTGAGAAGTATACAATGCTCTCAGGACAAGTACCCTTCCAATCTCAAGATAAAAATATAACATGCACAAGTGCTTTGGAAATCATGAAGAAAATTAAAAGAGGGGAGTTTTCCTTTGAAGGAGATGCTTGGAAGAACGTATCTCAAGAAGCCAAAGATTTAATACAAGGTATAGATTGACCAATAATTTTGTAATTGTTCTTTGTAAGTTTATAGCACAAACCTATGCATGCCTATTTAGAAGTAAGCCCCATTATATTCAATGGGACTTACTTCCAGGAAAGTGTGTATAAAATTGCAGCCTTACAGCCCAATCCTTTCTGCTGTTTATGATGGCGGAAGTTACTTTTCACCATTGTAAACAACATGGCACCACCATAAATGGCACTGCTGCCGAGCATGAAGGAAATGCCAGTGGAAACAGCCAGCAGCTCCCTGCGTGGGCCAATGGGCCCACCCAGGCTTTTACCGGAGCAGGTAAGGTGGCAATGGGGGTGGGCTGTGGGTGGTTTGGAGTGGGCTGAACCAGCAGGCGGTTTGAGAACAGGAGGAGGATCTCATCAGCAGTTGTGGACATGGGTTCCTATCCCCCTTTCCTTACCCAGACCTACCTTCTTTCTCTCCTCACAAAATAGCTGGCATGGGTCTGAGGAGACCCAAAAGCGACCAGAAGGCCTACTGAGAGGTAAGTAAAAAGGTTTTTTACCTACATCTCGTTGGCCTTCTGGTTGTCCCCTCACCATAGCATGCAGTGCATGCTCCATTGGCGCGGCTGCATGCTATGGAGTGCCAGAAGGTAGGATTAGGCTGTTAGTTGCTGTTTGTAATTTGATTATTGGAATTTATTAAAATGAAGGTTTCTAAGGAACCAAAGACAACCAATAAAAATCATTAATATGTAACCACGGATTCCTTTTGGCCCTAATCCAGTGTGGTGACACCAATCCCATTGCAAACGTGCAGTTTGATTTTTAAATGTGAACATTTGAAAAAAAAATGTTCAAAGGTTTTTTTGAGGGAAGCTTTTGAAAATGAAATGATTTTAAAAAGTCTGGAGTACATGTACTTCTGAATCACAACCATTGTGATTGCAAAAGATTGCAAAAACTGCATGAAACCATTTTGCACTAATATACCTTAAATGTTAACTGTAAAATTTATGGATTGTGTTTGTGAGTATATTTATGCCCTTAATTCAGCTGTTCATTCAAGTTTTATTTCTGTAATCCTAAATGTGGACCCTGCTAACTAGGCTAAGAGGTAGCTTTTATGTGGCAGTTGTCTTTTGCAGCGGAGAGAGCAACTGTCCCTCTTCAACCTAGAATAACATTTTCCAGTGGCTGTTTGCTGGTGTCTCTTTTGTGTCTTTTTTTTAAAAGTATGAGCCCATCTTTTTCATCTGTTTTGCTTTGCAAACTGTTTTGTTGAAAAATGGTATATAAATATACTTAATAATAAATAATACAATTTCACAACTATGTTAATATAGACTCATACAATGGATTATCCCGGAATTCGTTTTTTAAATAAATGAATGTTAAATAATTTGAAGATAATAGTTCATTGATTTAAGAATATCTAATAAAATCCTATTAGGACTTCTAACAGTGGATCCAAATAAAAGAATTAAAATGACCAGTTTGAGATATAATGAGTGGCTTCAGGATGGTAGCCAATTGTCATCCAACCCATTAATGACTCCAGACAATTTAGGATCTTCAGGAGCTGCTGTACACTCTTATGTCAAAGCGACCTTTAATGTAAGTTTATTTAATCTTACTTTCCAAACATTAAATATGTGCTTCTTTTGTCAGCTTGTAATTTAGTTTTAATGTAAGATACACTTTAGATATAAAAAAACATTTACAAAAATATTTACTACTTCAGTTAGAGCTGGGAGATACTTAAACGTGGCCCCTTTTTCAGGTTCCCCTACTTTCTGTGTCACAGGTCCTATGAGCTTCCTGGACATGTGAGAGTTGCTACTATTGAAGCAGGAGTTCTTGAGTTCTTGAGACATCAAGTCCCAATTCTGTTTTCTGCCAGTAGTAGTTGACCTGAAAACCATCCTTTTCCCTACAAAACCCTCCCTGCAAGTGTTACCAGCTGAGCTCAAGCTTTGTGTGTCAAACCACCATGCTGATATTGGAAGATACTAGGAGACTGTTCTGTTGCTATCATGATGAAACAAAGCAGTGCATAAGAAAAATACAAAGTTCTTAATTTAGAATCATCATATCCAAGCATACAGCAGACTAAAGAGAGCATACAATCAAAGACAGAAAAGTATAACTCTAACTCTTCTCTAGACAAAATTCACTTTCCAAAGAATCCTTTTTCCCTTACTTAAAATCCAACTTCCCTTGCAGTACAGTCCTGTGTCAAAGTTGCGACGATGTTGAGGCGGTGTTGGCGTGATGTCCATAACATCCTAAGCCTGTCCAGCACAATGGGTGGGGGGAGAAACAAATGCCCAGGCAACTCTTATAGCGAAATCCTAACCAAAGCCCTGTGCTGGGATGCAGCAGCACTGGGGCAGGCTCTGCTGTATCCATCGTGGGGTTGGAGGCTGCTGGAGGTCTCCTTGAGGTAAGGGGACATTCGTCTCCTTACTCTGTGTCATCAGCAGCCTCTATGGGGCTACTCGGATGTGCATCAGCTAAATGGCTGGCGCAAATCTGGGTAGCTCCGCTTCGGACTTTAAGGCCCGGGGACGGGGATAAGATTTAGCAGAGGTCTCTTTGCCCAAGCCCTCCCCCTCCTGGGCCTGATCCACCCTCCTCCCCACCCTGCCTCCTCTCGAGAATGCCCCCTCCCCCATTCCATCCTCCCCTGCCCCTCTACAGCCCAGCAGGAGCCTACCTGCTCTGGTGGGTGCTCCGATGAGATCTGGTGCTGGCAGGCCACGAGCGTCTACGCTGCCGCAACGTGCCTTACGACATGTTTATGACAGCACATGTGCTCGTTCCACCAGCGGAAGCCGGCATAGGATTGGGCTGCACATTAAATGTTACCAAAAAAACTGGTTTTAGGGGAATTAATATATTACACAGCTCTACTGCAACAAGGGATCTATGACTGGATAACAAACCAGCGTATTGCAGAGAATCCCCTTCCTTAATGAAGAGACCGAGCAAAGTAACCTTCAATAAAAGATTATAGCTTTATTAAGAAAGAACAAAGGTAGAAATATTGCATACAGAGAAATAATGGAGATACGTTTCTTTGTCCTAAAAATAGTGTAATATGTTCCTGGCTCTCATGGTGGTTGCATATAGTGCAGCGTGTATTTTGGTGCATCTGAGGAAAGGAAAAGGCTTCGAAAATGCTGGGCGGGGGGTGCATTTGCACGGCAGCAGCGCCGAAATTTGGCCGCGGCAGTGACCTCATCCCCAGGGGCGGGGCTTATGGCATCACGTGGGGGGTGTTGTGCCAACCGCCCCCCTCCCACAGTGGTGTAGCGACGCCTCTGGGAACCAGGATGGTGTCGTGTTTCTGGTGTTGGGCTGAGACCTGAAAAATCCAGGTTCAAGTCCCTGCTCAGCCACAAAGCCTGGTGACCTTGGGCCAGTCACTATGTCTCAGCTTATCCTACCTCTCCGGGTTATTGTGAAGACACAAGGATGGAAGGAACCATTTACACTGCCCTGAGCTCCTCAGAGGAAGGGCAGTATAACAAATGTGAAAAATAAACTCTATCCTGGCTCAGCCCTCCCTGTAAGTCCACCAGTGACCATGGAAACCCCAACATAACCCATCAATCGTGGAGTGGTAGGCTAACATCAGTACAATGTCCACATGATGTTGACCCAGCATTGGCCTGATGTGCAAGGAGCCAATCGCCACACTACCGAGCCCCAATACTGCTAGCCAGAGAAACCCCACCAGGGTGAACCAAGCAGTTGGCAGTGGAGGCTCAGGTCCAATAAGTAGCCACCACTGGTATGATGCCCCCTTCCAACAGCCCCTAGGAACACGTACCACAGTGACAGTTACCATTGGCAACCATGCGAAGATGCTCCAGTGACTTTCACGCACACATTACGCATACAAGGGTGCCACAGCGCCATCCACCACGCCCTTTAGTAGCTACTGTGGCACAGAGCACGAGGAGGCAACTGCTAGGAATCCCAGACACAAACTTGCGTGTCCAATAAATACCTTTTTGGCCACAGCAGAGCAAAAGATGGAAGACAGCTTCCTTGGAAGAGGACAGCTACAGTATGTGAAATAAACACACAAGTCTCTCCATGGCAAGGGATTAAGTCCCTCTGAGGGAGCTCAGCGTCTTGACGGCACCCATTTGCCAGGGAAGGGATCAGGATGAGTCGCAAGGGGAGCCTTGCACTCGGGCAAGGCAGTGTGCTGGTAGCTCACTGCATGGAGACACAGGCTGGGAGCAAGGAAAGACATGTCTGAGCCCAGCTAAGGGGCTTGCTGTAACCAGCAGTTTTTATATGACTGGCCAGAAAATCCCATAGCAATGACAAGAGAAGAGGTGGAAGCAGGTCTATTACCATAGAAGCAGATCTATAACCATAACACTAGCTAGTCCACAACGCTGCACTCTACTATTCAGTCACAGCAGGAGACAGGCAAAGAATACCACATGCAACATTTAGCATCCCACATCACCACAAATAGGCATACATGTCTGAGAAGCTGTAACACATGAACCAGTCCGAGGGAGCACCACATTGGCCAACCGTTGGGCTTGCATGTGACACAGGAACCTATTGCAGCAGTCCACCCATCTAGCCACACCTACACATGCCCCATGTGCACTGTATCATTGCTGGCACCTGCCACAGAGTAATCCTGGCATGGTTGACATTATGCTGCCCTCCCTGTCCCCTTGCAACTGTGTGCCTGACCATGGCAGGGATTACGGGGCTTATGACCAACAAGGAGCTTACTCCCACCACTGAAACCCAAGGAGTTGGAGAGTGAGGGTGCTAAAGATCCTGAGAGTATGAGGTCCTCCCTCCATCTCCTACAGAGTCTCACCCTGAGAACAGTGAGGTAAGAAACAATTAGGATGGGTATTATCTTTTTCCCCAAGGTAAGGGTTCGACTGGAACTCTGTGAGAAATGACTGTTCTGCCTCATGTGACAATACTGCGATTACGAAAAACATGTGCTCCAGATGAGTGTTTGGTCAGCAGCTAGGAGGGATGTGGTCAGCAGCGTGTTTGGCCACATCCCGTGTCTCTCACACATCTCCACTCCATTTGCTGCTCCAGCTCTACTCCCATACAGTAGTTCAGAAACTCCAGTCTAAGTGACATATGGCATATACACTTGGACAGCTACACCAGTCTGAGTGACATATAGCATATACAACCACAGCTACACCAGCACAACAATCCTGTCATTGTTAACTCCAGTTCCACTAATGGATATGCCATGGGTACTGGTGCAACACCGCACCAACGTATCCCTAACGCTGGTGCAACTGCTGCTGGAAACCTTTCCCCAAACAAAAAGGGAGACGTGGAGATGTGGGAGGGACATGGGCCAGAAGAGGAGGAATTGACATGTGCCATATCCTAAACCCTCTTCAGATGACAGATACCCTTACGGCCCAATCCTATCAGGGATTGGGCCAGTGCGTACGGTTTATGACAGTGGAACAAAGTTCCACTGTTGTAAAATGGTTCCAAGAAGACCCATGGCAGTGGTGGAGGTTTTCCTTGGGGTAAGCGAACAAAAGTTCACTTACCCCGAAGAGACCTTTCTGACTGTTCCCCCCCCCCTCCGTCACGAATACAGCGCATGCTCCGTTGGTGCAGTTGCACCTATGTTGAGGGATTCTGTAAGTCCCCTGCATCTAATGTACTATTTAAATTTATTTATTTATTTTAATTGCACCAAATACCCTTTCTTGTTCAGTTCTCACCCAGGAAAGGTGCTGCCCTGCCCCAACAACATCAAACCAAAAAAGCTACTAATAATTATCACATGCCCTACAGAGCCATTCTTGCCCCCTAATCTACAACTCTTTGAGCTTGTCCAAACCTTATATGTAGCTGAGGACAAGTCCTCCATTTTGCTATTAGAAAGCCATTTATTTATTTAAATAATTTCTACCCCACCTTTCTCCCACAGTCAGGGCACTCAAGGCGGCTTACAATAAAAACAATACAAATATCAATTTTAAAACATTAAAACAGTAAAACAAACAGAGCCCAATGGACCACTTAAACTAATTAAATTTACAATTCATTAAAAATGCCATCCAGTTATGTCAGCGATCAAAGGCCATGTTGAATAAAAAGGTCTTGAGGCTCTGCCGAAATGTCTCCAGGGAGGGAGCTGTTCTTAATTCCTGGGGGAGGGAATTTCATAATTGGGGTGCCATAGAAGGCCCTGTTCCTCGCTGCCGTTCCCCTCACCTCCATCAATGGTGGCACGGTTCAAAGGGCCCCCTTTGATCACCTAAGAGGACGGGTAGTATTATTTGGAAGGTTGATGATATTTGATATGATTGATGACACTTTCAGGAAGAAGGAATAGAAATAAACTGGTTATTGCTTGTAGTGAATGAAGCCCACTTCTCTTTCTGTTGCAGAGTAAATTGCAGTTTTCAATGCACAAAAACACTCCATAGATAGAAGCACTTAAAAACCTGTTATGATTCAAAGCCTTTGAAAATCATATTTATTGTGGTCAGCACATCTTTTTTAAATTTTATCCTGAGGGTGTACGCACTCCACTTTAATTTGAAAATAAATTTAACATACTTATGATAATTTCTTATATCTGATTTTTGGTTTGTGTATGGTTCAAAGGGTCCACTTTATACCTGATTTTTTCCAGACTGTTACCACATTGCTTTTAACTAAAAAAATTGATGAAAAAGTCAGTGTGTCAGAGGTGTTTTTTTTTCCAACGCCAACTTCTACGTTCAACCAGGGCCCCCCAAAACCATTAGAGTGGTAAAGTTTAGTATTTTCATTTAGTTCTGTACTATGAAGATAAATTTGAGTGACACATTATCAAAAAGGGTTAACACCTGTAAACAGGTGTTGAAGAGAATGTAGCATGTATACACCATCAGGACAAGAGGGGAGCAGCAAAGACAATGAAGAAAGGCAAAGCAGCAGCCTGTGTCCCTGCTGTGCTCGTGCCACTGAGGAACTCAGGACCATTCCAGCACCTTCACTCCAATCCTGCCTTCCTCTATGCTGCTACTATGCAACTCCTCTCAGTGACTGTTTTCAGGAACAGAACGTGCTATCAGGTGGGGGAGAGACAAAGGAGTGCAAAAGAGCCGGCTCCCAGCATGCACGCATGGCTCCAGCCGAGATGAGCACAGAGATAGTGCAGGCATCCCCGCTGTGCCTAGCCATTGAGGTGACCTGGGACATTTTCTAGCCCCCATATAGCTAGCTATATAGATATAGCTATAGCCTCAGCCTTCTCAGGCTGCATAATGGGGTCGCGGAGCCAGCATCGCTCTCTCGCATATCTGGGGATAGCCAGGTGATCCAACACAGATAGTCCAGGCCTCCCTGCTGCGCCTTGCAACTGAAGAATCCTGGGATGTTTTCCAGCCCCACTCAAACCTCCCCTGCCCTGCTCCAAGACTTCTTGTTTAAGTGGATTCAATTCATGGAAGTGGGGTGGGGGAAGTACGGCACAACCCAATGCATGTCTACTCAGAAGTAAACCCTGTTGTGTTCAGTGGGGTTTACTCCCAGGAATGTGTGCATAGGATTGCAGCCCTAGCAAGCCTCTCTCTGGCACTTATGAGCTCTCATCTACATCCCATCTCTATGCATGTGCCACTGAGGAGTCCTGGGACCTTTCCTGCCCCCTCAACCCTCCCCTGCTCTGCATGTTTTCAAATTCTTTCCTGTGGTTTGGAGAAGATCTTAGATGGGGAGGTGGGGGGTAATCATATTTCATTCCTCTCGTGCCCAAAGTGCTTGCCTATTTTTTCCCCCTCCCTTCTTCAGGCTTCACATTGAGAGAGAAGATAATTTTGTTCCAGGTGGTCATGATGCTGCCAGATGTTATCTGGAGGCATATGTATCTCAGTTGATGTCCCCTGAGACAGAGAAGTGCAGAAGTGCATATAAAAGAACATAAGAAGAGCCCTGCTGGATCAGGCCAAAGGCCCATCTAGTCCAGCTTCCTGTATCACACAGTGGCCCCACCATCAGGGAGCACGCAGCCAACAAGATAACCTGTTTCCTGCTGCCACACCCCTGCACCTGGCACAGAGAAAATCTATCCTACAGTTATCCAATATATTAGCAGCCAACAGACCTGGAATTTTTCTTACATCTTGTATAAATACGGTGTTGTACTTATCCTTTTAAACAGGCCTTTAACAAGTACAAGAGGGAAGGATTTTGCCTCCAGAATGTTGACAAGGCTCCTCTTGCAAAAAGAAGGAAGATGAAAAAGACAAGCACAAGTACAGAAACACGCAGCAGTTCCGGTGAAAGTTCTCATTCTTCTTCCTCTCATTCACACGGCAAAACGACTCCTACAAAAACACTGCAGCCAACAAATCCCACAGACAGCAATAATCCAGAGAGCATCTTCCAGTTCTTTGACTGAAAAACATGGGGGGTTTCCTCTGCTGAAGAATGGAATGCTTATAAAGTTCTTGACATATGCACTCCTTGAACACAGTAATGCTTTTTGCTTGTAATAACTTTTATGCCAGGCATATATTTTAACAAATTTCCCTTTTTAATTTTCTGTTTCAGTCCTAGTCCACAATAGGACATGTTAAAATGCTGTTGTGACTATATCCACAATTCAAGATCAGAAATATGTGTTGGAAAGCATTTTTGTATATTTCTGGTAAGAAACCTCAAATACTTCCTTTTAAGCTGTCAATAATATAAGGCTGTGGTCCAGTGAGGTTAACCCTGCATGTACAAGCAGGGCTTCCCCAGTGCCAACTATGGAAATGGAAAAAGTCCCATAAGTTCTCAGAACTCCCATTTACCAGCAGTGACAGTCTCTTAATTATGGGTAGTTTTCTTTGGCAATTTCTATATTTGGCAATTTCTGACTAGTACTAAAAAATATTCGCCAGGATCAAAAATATCTGCTTCCACACGTGCATCAATTATATTCCTTGGGCTAGAGGTCTGCATGAGGAAAATCAAGTCGCATCCAAAGATCTTCTCCAGCATGTGGAATGGATGCACAAGTTCATTCATAAGACATATGCAACAATTAGCTTGTGCAGGGGACTTGGTCACTGGTCTGAAGAGCTGTAAAATGTCTTCTACTGTTGTAGACTTTGACCATTTTGGTTTTTCTGGTTTGCAAGACCAGTTTGGTCTGGTTTGCGTGAGTGCATTTTTTAATAGTACCATAAAATATTGATTTACTTGTAAAACGAACTGGCTGTTTTCTATTTCAATGCAACGTATATGTTTAACAATGTCTTAACAAAATGTATATTTATCTTACATGTTTTTGCCTGGTTTTTAAATATAAAAATGAGTTTCTCTTAAGTGAGAATTCTGCATTCCTCTTAACATGTGGGTCCAAACGTTGAAGCATTTTAAGTGTTAATTTTAGGTTTTTATGCTACATAAACCATCTGCATGCTTTTGTATACCTATAAGGACATTTGATGAATAACTAAACAATGTGAAGAGTACTTCCCAGAGATGCTATGTAAACTGTTCTAGTAATTTCAGTGAGAATTATAAGCTTATAGCTGCATTCAGACCTGCAATATTAAGCTTTTGTTTTCTTGCCATTTTTTCCATGCCTATACGCAATACTCTTCAGATTTTGCCCTCTATCATCTTGGGGCATGTTTTAACCTTAAAACATTTATGCACTGGGACAACTAAAGGGATATTCTATCAAGCACTGTGCTTCACAGCTATACACTGTGTACTACTACAGTGAGATGTTTCCTGCTGTAGTTGTAATATATTTGGAATCATAAATGTGACTGATACATTTTAAATGGTAACATCTTAAATTGTGAAGCATATGTCAATTTATACAGGGCACTTCTACAGTCGTGTGCTCTAGTTTTGCAAAATGTAATTGAGTGTCTCATTAACAGCGCAATCCTACTAACTATCCCCATTCTGGGCCGCTCTGGAGCAGCCCGGAGGTCTACTCGGGGAAAGGGGACGCTCATGGGCTATTCCCCAATGGACCTCCTCGGATTTCCACCAGCTATTTAGCTGGTGGAAGTAAGAGGAGGCCGTATAAAGGCCGTGCCGACCAGGAGGGAGACAGGGATATGGCCTTCCGCCATCCCTGCCTCCTCCCGGGCCTGCTCGGCCAATGGCCCCCCTCCCTCGCCGCCCAGACCACTCCCGCCGGGGGATCTCTTACCTTCCTCCGGCGGCTGCAGGGGCAATCCAGCGGTGGAGTAAGGGCTGCCAGCCTCGCGCCAGCGGCCCTTACTCCCATGTCATCGCGAACATGCTTTACATGCCGTAAAACGTGCTTTACGCATGTTTGCAGCAGCTTCCGCCGGTGGCGTGCTCGCTCCACCGCCAGATAGTTCCAGTGGATTGCGCTGTAAATGGGGTAACTTGTGTAAAGTTAATTGAATGCATAGATGTTTGCATGATTGGGGTCCATCTGGTAGATGTTATGAACATCTTGTTGCATTGTAAAATAAATTAAATCAAAATCCTATGCAAAAAAAAACCCACCCTGTTCTATACATGGCTTGTTTACATAGTTGAATCTGTTATCAGTGTTTAAGAAATCTTCTGTATTGAAGTTGAAAGAACAAAATCCTTGAAACATGGCATGTTTTCTGTGTTGCTGTAATATAATTGACAGAATTTTCAGCAAGAATAGGGTGACCAGTGGTCTAAGAGGGTTTTTGTGGGTGTGACTCATTACATTCTTGTAAAAATCCTTGCAATCCACCTTTTGTTTAAGGAAAAATAACTGTCACCTCATAACTGCAGAGGTGACCTTGAAAACGTAGTGGCAGAAAGTAGGCCTGTAATTGGATACCATGTTTAGTAGCATCCACCTGGTTGCCTTCTGACTTCCAGTTATTCCCCCACCCCACCCCACCCCACCCCTGCAAGATGCCCCTCTGCAGTGCATCCCATACTACTGTTAATGGTCCTCTGATCCCCAATAGCAGTTCTCTGGGCTTTCAGAAGAGAAGGGTTAGCTCAAGGAGGTGACTTCCAGTTGCACGATCCTATATCAGGATGCAGCTGATGTATGCACGTCTCTTAATTATGGGTAGTTTTCTACCCATAGACATTTTTCTACCCATGTGATGTTTACTTGGAAGTAAATCTCGCTGAGTTCATCATTGTGGCTTACTACTTAGCAACTGTGCATAAAATTTTAGCCCTAATGCTTTGACCCCTGAGGCTGCTAAAGTGACTTGATAATTTGAGATCCTAATTGGAGCTTTTTCACATTTGGGTTTGTTAATTCCAAGATACATATAGCCCATAGTTAACACAGCTTGTCCACCAGATGTGCCTTGGCTTCCATACTGTGTTTAGGATCTTGAAAATTATCTCTGCAGTTTATGTCTATCAGGTGTGGATAGGATTACTTACCTTAATTACTTCTAAAATAGATCAGCTGTAAGGTAATTACTTACCTTAATTACTTCTAAAATATATCAGCTGAAACTCTTATATGTTTATAATGTGGCCCTGGTACTGAAATGTTGCTCACCTTTTGAGCCTCAACTTCACAATTAGTACTGCAAATTCCTTGACAGCTTTTGCTATGAATGGTAGCATAATTTTAAGCTGATAAAACTGAGAAATGCACTGTTTACATGATCTTGATCTTATAATTTATTATGTGATAACAGCACAAACATCTTTAAAGTGATTTAAATTGATACATAAAACTATGCCAACATTCAGTTAAGATTCCCTTCTTGAATCTTTGAGAATGACGTATATAATGAAACATTTTTCCTCTAACAACTAAATGTCACGATTATGCAGATTGTATCTACAAACCAAGATGCAAGCTGTATATAGAGTTCAGTAAATTAGATGTCTTAATAGTTAAAATAAATACTCAGTGGTTCAGTATGATAAACTACAGTGCAATGCTTTAAATGTATATGTAGTTTAGAATTATCTTTAATATCTAGTCCCTTTGGGGGGAAATCCAAATAAATGATTTTCTATATTATAAAAGCTTCATTAATATTTGGTAGAAGTTCATAAAATGCATAGATTTGCATAAAGTCCTCAGGAAAATGGGGTATTTCCATAGTTCTTCTGCACAGGCAGCTATCATGAAAGCTTGCAACTATTTTTGTACTACTGGGAAGCAGATTTTCTTTGGTACAAGCATACATGGATGCAGAGTATAATTTTCACTTTTAGTAAGCTCTTATTCACAAGCTTTTATTGTGTTGATTTCAGAATTTTGAATGTGCACAATATGTTTTGTCTATCACCTTTTGGTACAAGTGTAATATGTTAGCTAGAGGAAACTGGTATGCTGATACTGATAGAAATTCACTGACACAGATGGACTTCTGTTGTCATAAGTGCATTTATGGTAGTATAACTTATTTCTCACTGATACAGCCCAGTCTTAATTAAATGCTGCCCGCAGGGCACAAAGTCACCAGCATGTGCTCTGCTGCATCCTGCAAGCAACTGGAGACCATGTGGAGATAGAGAGGTAAGTAAATTTTTCTTTTATTTACTGATCTCTGCTCCTGCATGATCTCCAATTGGTCTACTTGGACCTGTGCCAACTCTTTAGCTGGCACAAGTTCGAGTAGGCTTGTTCAGAGCCAAATGGAGGACAGGATATTGGCAGATCCATTGTTGCCAATACCTGCCCTCTGCCAGCCCTCGACACAACCCCAGGAAGTCCTGATCTCCTCCCCATTCCAGCCCGATCCTAGTTGCATTTATTAAAACATTGGTAGAGAAAATGCTATAAGGGTTAGGCAGTCTAGTTTCTTATAAACTGATCCTGTTGATTAGTGCTCTGTTCTGCTGGCATTAAGAAGGGGAAGGCTGGAGATGTTGGTTATTGCCTCTTGTACAGCCACACTGGGGAAAGGGCATTCTGACTCCCTTATGAGACATTGTAAGGGTCAATTGAGAAATCCTGTTGTTTAGAGCTGGTATTTTTTTGGAACAATCCTGTTTTGATACGTTTTCTGTAGAACAAGGGTTTTGCCTGATTGGTGGAGTGAAGCTGGATGCTTCTGCCAGGAATAAGATTCTGCCTCTGGAACCACAAAGCTGTTCTGCCATAAGCTGCACACTCTTTTAGAACTGGGTTGCTGATTTCTAATATGCATTTAACTCATAGAACACAAGGGTTAGAAACAGGACATTGAAGTAATTCAATCCACTGCACTGAGCTAGGGTCCTTCCGTCTTCAGATATTGCTCATTAAATTATGGTAGAGTTGAGCAGAGATAGACCAAGGTGTATATAATGCCATACAATATATCTGGCATTATATACACCTTGGTCTATCTCTGCTCAACTCTATAGCTTCATTCAACGATATGGTTTGATCAAACCTACACCTCCAGGTGGCAATGAGGTGTAGGTTTGATCAAATCATATAGCTGAATGAAGCTGCTATGCTCCAACATGTTCTGTTTTCATTTAGGTAGAAAACTTTTGTCCAGAGTACACATATTTCAGCATAAGGTAGTGAAGACAAAAGAACACAGAATGAAAATTCAAAAATTTAATATTTTGCCATGGCTATTGCAATTTCTTCTACCAAAATAAGGGATGCGGCCATTCAGATATTTGCATAGCTAAATATCATATTTTCTGAAATCTGTTTGTCTTCGAAAATTATATCACTACAAAGGTGGTGTGTAACTGAATTGTTACGGTAGCATTTGTGTGTTAAATCATTTTCTTTGTTTTTTGTCCTTCACTGTTTAATGTTCTAAGGCCCTCATCCTATCTCCCACTACCAACGCTGATGCACGCGCTCTAAAACAGTGCGTGCTGCAACTTATGGTGGAGGGGGCACTCAGGCAGCCTGCAAGAGGTAAGTAGAAATATTTCTACTTACCTCCTGGTAGGTTGCAAGGGCATCAGTGGGCCTGCTTGAACTCACATCACCTCTTTTGGTGGCATATGTTGGAGGAGAGGAAAGGGCCGGGGAGGTTTGAAAAGGAGGGGATAGGATCTGGTGTGTGCGATTGCTGCCAAATCCATTACATCCTGCCTCCTCCCCGCCCCTCGTTCCTTCCCTTCCCCTCCTCAAAACACCTCCGAGCCTCCCATTCCCTCCCCCGTCTCTCCCACTGCCTGCCCCCATTGCCAATTCATCTCTTGCTGGTGGACGGAGGTCTTGCTGCCGGCCTGTGTGCGCAGTTGCCAGCAACTGCACTGGTGGCCTCGTTGCACTTGCCAGTGGCGCTAGAGTGCACTATATTGTTGCGTGGCATCCGCCAGGATCCAGGCACTTCTGCCTGGATCCTGCTGGCTCTGCTGGCAGTACACGTTCCATCAGCGAAACCCAATAAATAGGATTGAGCTGCATATTCTATTAACAGATACCATAAATCATAAATGCAACTAATTGGATGTTTGAGTTCAAAGTGAACTGAAATCAGTGGGTTTAACAATAAAAGTTGAGATATCCAGCATATATAGGACCAAAGGGTTGTCTGAATATTAGAATGTATTTGTTGTTGTAGCTGTCAGTTTCCCTGGAAATGCTGAGAGTTTCACTTGAGATGCTGTCTGGTTCACTGTGGAGCCAGGGGGAATGCTCTTGAGCAGCTTCTCTAGATGTCAGCAACATCAGGTGCAACCTGGAAGTCTGGCTGGTGAGCTTGATGGATCATCAGGTGCCAGATATCACAACTTTAACTGTACTTGCATATGAAGCTGCCTTATACCAAGTTGGTTCATCTAGCACAGCAGTTCTCAAAGATTTCCCCATGAATTGGGGAAATTGTAAGTTCTTGTAGGGGCGGGGCGGCTACGGTGCTCCTGGGATTGCACCGCCGCTGGGAAAGTTTTTTTTTTAAACTTACTGAGGGTCGCATCGGCCCTCTGGAGGGTGTGGGGGGCACAGCCCCCTCTGTGGGCTTTCCTGCACTTCAGATCAGCTCTCTGAAGCAATCGAGACCCACATCCAGTTTCAGACGAAAACCAAAAGTGGGTCTTGATCGCTTCAGGGAGCCGATCTGAAGCACGGGGAGGCTTGCAGAGGCGGCCGTGAGCCCCTGCACCCTCTGGAGAGTCAGTGCGGGCCCTGGTAAGATAAAAACTTTTTCCCAGCAGCAGCAGGACATCAGACGTCACTGCATGTCATGTTGCTACTTCAGGGGTAGCAACTGCATCCAGTTTTTGTGATGGGTTGCGACCCACCACTTTGAGAACCACTGATCTAGCACAATATTGTCAACTTTGGCAGGCAGCAGCTCTCCTAGGTCTCAGGTAAAAGTCTTTTCCAGTTTCTGTTGCTGGAGATCCTTTTAACTGGGTAGTGGACCCTTCTTTTCGAAACAAGTATGTATGAGTTCAAAGGTGTTATAAAAAATCATATACCTTTTTGTCAACATTGATGGAGGCTGCAATCCTATACATACTTGTCTGAGAGTAAGTCCCATTTAATTCAATAGGACCGACTTATGTAGACATGCATAGGATTGTGCTGTAAGAGTGATGGTGTGTTAGGTGATAATAAGTACGTTTAATATTCCATTGCACTCGTAGTTATAATTAAAACATTTTCTGCAATTTAATGAGAACTTCAGGATTTTTCAATTGCCAAAATATAATTGTAGATGTTCATTTGTTCTGGTTATTCACTAATTTGGTCTTGACAGTTTCCAGATTCATCTGGAATCAACATAATTATCCATGCAACTTATGTTACATAGCATTACATATTTTAAAAGCAAATGTATCAGAATTAGGTACACCTGAACAACTCTAATATAACTTTTTAAAAAACCTTATAAATAGTAAGGCCAGATATTGTATATTAAGAAGCAATTCACTTTTTCAACTGCTTAGGCTTTCATGGCCAGTGTACCCTATGCAAAGTCTTTTGGGCCTTAAGGCCATGTCTAAAAATTAAAAAATCAAAACAAAGTTCCTACGTACGTTTCACTGACAATTTTAGTCAGCTTCCTCAGGGAAAGATTGTTGAAAGTGTCCAGGTACTGTTTCCTGGGTTTCTCAAGGCGTGGTTAGAGAATGAAAGCTATGCATTTAACCTTTTTTAAACTTTTGATTGATTCCGTCCAGTGCAGCTGTTTGTTGTTGTTCAGTCGTGTCCGACCCTTCGTGATTAAGGTCAGTTATTTTCTTCCTGGTTAGAGTTTTAAAGTGCTCGCGTTACTTAAAACTTGTTTAAATGGTTTGATCTTTGTTCTTGCTAATGCAGGTGTCCAGTTGCTATTTATTGTTCTTGAGTCTTCTTTTTTGTTAAAGTTATCCCAATGTTTATAAATTTCTATTGCCTCTCTATGGATTCTTGGTTGGAACGACTTTTCTGTAGATAGGACTTGTGTATCTTTAAAAACAGACTTTGTGTCATTTTTCCAAGTATGCTCTGCAACAGCAGACTTTTTCTGGTTGATGGAGTTTGCAGGCTCTTTTATGTTTCTTTATTCTAGTGGTGATACTTCTTTTCGTTGTTCCTACGTACACTGATCCACATGAACATGGAATCCTGTACACGCCTGCAGTAGATAATGGGGGCCTTTTTATCCTTTGCTGTCTTCAGTATTTGTTGAACCTTCGTTGTAGGGCGATAGATTGTTTGGATATTTTCTTTTCTTAGTAATTTCCCAATCTGATCCGTGACTCCCTTAATATAGGCTTACCAGATCTCCAACCGGGACAGAGTGCTAGACCTTTAGGAGAAGGAATGTGGGCAGGTGTAGCTTTGTTAAACCTTAGAGCACAATCCTAGGCATGTCTACTCGGAAGCAAGCCCCATTGTGTTCAGTGGGGCTTGCTTCTGAGTAGACATCCCTAGGATTGTGCTCTAGGGATGCCACACCTGCCCACATTCCTTCTCCTAAAGGTCTAGCACTCTGTCCCGGTTGGAGATCTGGTAAGTCTACCTTAATATAGGGTAGCATTACTTTATTGACAGGTTTTGTTTCTTCCTTAAATTCTAAATTTGTCCTGGTTCGATTGGCTCTATTTGTCTGATTCTTTGTATATTCATTGGCTTGTAGAGCTCTGGAGCCGTGTTCTAGTTCTGATTGAAGATATTCAAGTTCTGATGTTCGTATGACTCTAGATGTTAAAGTTTTAATTAATCCTGGTTTTTGGCTTGGATGATGATTAGATTGATTATGTAAATAACAGTCTGTGTGGGTTGGTTTTCTGTAAACTCGATGGATCCATCGAGGATCCTAAGGATCCATCTCAAATTCACTTTTTCTTAATCCAACAAGTCTTGGCTATTTGATCTCTGCTCATTTCATATTATGTTTTTATAATAGTCATTCATCTTTAAAATGGCACGATAGCACATTCTGTCTCCTCTTTGCTATCTCTCCCATGGGTGTTCCTGCATGCTTGGCTGATATTGTAACGTGGCATTTGTTTAATGAGAACATAAGAAGAGCCCAGCTGGGTCAGGCTAAAGGCCCATCTAGTCCAGCATCCCATTTCCCACCATTTACCTCTGAGAAGCTCACAAGTAGGAGAGGAGTGCATACCCCCTCTCCCATTGTTACTGCAACTAGTATTCAGAGGCACACTACCACTGAATCTCAAGGTTCATATATAATTATCAACAACCAGGATCTGGTGTGATTTCCTGGATCTGGTCTGCTCCAGGTATGTTAAACAGGAAGAGTTCTTACCCAGCTTAGCAAGTGTCTAGTCATCCACCCTTTTTGGTTAAACTTTTGTTGGGGGCGTAGGAAGGTTGTGCTATTAGATTTCTAGATACATGAGTTGGCTGCTACTTAGCCAAAACTAAACATGAACTAAATTTAATGTCTAACATTGGAAGAATAGAATGTTAATAATTAGCCTCTTCCAGTAGTGAAGACCTTACATGAAAGTGTGTTTCTTTATGCATACTCAGTACATATACAGATGCACATCCATACTGTGATACCCATCCTGGATCTATTTTTATGTTGATGGGGATATGCAGTCCCATTCAGAAGCCACTAATTGTTACCGTACATGTGGATTGGTGCCACATCTAGATTTCTAGATTTGAAAAAGAATGAAAGCCATCGAGGCTTTCTAATGGTATTTTTTTTCAAAAAGAGGTGCAAGACCTTTGTCTTTTATACAAGCATTCCTTTTTCTTGCAGACACTGATGTAATGAGTTAAATGTTGATAAAAAAATGTTGAGGCATGTACTTTTATTACTGTTCTGTTTTACATATTATCTAATATTTTGTACAGATGCTCTCATTGTCTTTGGCCCCAATTCTATCTGTTCTCTCTCCCACCGATGCAGCCATGCTGCTGGAGCGCGTGCTGCATCCTGCGGGGGGGGGGGGGTCCCGGAGGTCGCCTCCAGGTAAAGGAACATTTGTTCACTTACCCAAGAGTAAGCCTCTGGTGCCTGAACGGGTCTACTTGGACCTATGCCAGTGATTTTGTTGGCTCAAGTCTGAGTAGACCTGGGAAAGCGAATAAAAGGCCTGGAAGGGGGATAGAATTTATTTATTTATTTATTTTATTTATAGAATTTTTACCCCGCCTTTCTCCCACCAGGGCAACCAAGGCGGCTTACAACAAAAATATTAAAATACATAAGTACATTTAAAATCAAGAATTAAAATAATTAAAAACAATTAAAACAAACAGCCCCAGTGGGTCATCCACATTTGTTAAAAGCAATTTGTAAAAAAGCCAGCCCACCATGTCAGACATCAAATGCTGATCTAAATAAAAATGTCTTGAGGCCCCGCCGAAAGGTCTCTAAGGAGGAAGCCGTTCTTAATTCCAGGGGGAGGGAATTCCATAATTGGGGCGCCACTGCCGAGAAGGCCCTATTCCGCGCCGCCATCCCCCTCACCTCCGTCAGTGGCGGCACGGTCAACAGGGCCCCCCCTGATGACCTCAGAGTACGGGTCGGATTATAAGGAAGGAGGCGGTCCCTCAAATACCCTGGACCCGAGCCGTAAAGGGCTTTAAAAGTCAAAACTAGCACTTTGAATTGTGCCCGGAAACGAACCGGCAGCCAGTGTAGCCGCTGAAGCAACGGTCCGACTGAGTCGAACCGACAGGCCCCAGCAACCACCCGGGCCGCCGCATTCTGCACTAGTTGCAGTTTCCGAACAGTCTTCAAAGGCAGCCCCACGTAGAGCGCGTTGCAGTAATCTAGTCTAGATGTCACTAGAGCATGGGTCACCGTGGCCAGGTCTGCACGATCCAGGTACGGTCGCAGCTGGCGCACCAGCCGAAGCTGGGCAAAAGCCCCCCTGGCCACAGCCGCCACCTGGGAATCCAGGAGCAGCTGCGCATCCAGGAGGACCCCCAAGCTGCGGACCTGCTCCTTCAGAGGGAGTACAACCCCATTCAGAGCAGGACGATGATCCAGTACCTGAGTCGTAGACTTCTGGACCAACAGAACCTCTGTCTTATCAGGATTTAATTTCAGCTTGTTAGCCCCCATCCAGCTCCCAACTGCCTCCAGACAACGATTCAGGACATCGACCGCCCCCTTGGAGTCAGGTGGAAAGGAGAGAAAGAGCTGGGTGTCATCCGCATACTGATGACTCCCTACCCCAAATCCCCGGATGACCTCTCCCAGCGGCTTCATATAGATATTAAACAGCATGGGGGATAGAATTGACCCTTGTGGCACCCCACACCTCAAGGGCAAGGGTGCCGAACAAGCATCCCCCAGCACCACCTTCTGGGATCTATCAGCCAGGAAGGAGCGGAACCACCTCAGAACGGTGCCTCCAAGCCCCAACCCAGCCAACCGACCCAGAAGGACACCATGGTCAATGGTGTCAAAAGCCGCCGAGAGGTCCAGCAGGACCAACAGGGACGCACTCCCCATGTCCAGTCCCCGGCGCAGGTCATCCACCAAGGCGACCAAGGCCGTCTCTGTCCCGAACCCCGGTCTGAAGCCAGACTGGAATGGATCCAGAATATGGGTGGTGCCTCTGCCAATACTGTCCCCTCCCTGTTCTGCCCCCCTGCCTCCCTACTGCCCCTTGCCAGGGGATGTGGAGAATCTGCTGGTGCAGAGTTGCAGCCGCTCACCACTTGCAGCGAGCAGCTCTGCTCCACGATACGGCTTGTCGCCTTTTGCGACAGTTGAAAAGAACCTTACGGTACCGGAACTCTAGTTCCAGCGGTGTAAGGCCCACATAGATTGGGCTGCCCATGTCTCATTTCATGTCTCCTTTTTCTCTAGAAAATTAGCTTTGACTGTTAGGTTGTCCCTACAGAGTAGTGCCAGAATTTTGCACCATCATAGCATTCCACTGAGCATGTTTTATTGTCCACCAGTATGAATTGTTTATAAGTTAGGGTATTGTTTCATATTGTGAGTGCTTCGCTTTTACATAAAGATTTTATATTTGGTAAATCAGAGGGATAAGAATTGAATGCAAAGAATAATCCAGTAAGAGAGAAACATCTTATTTTTGAAGATTGTACAAACAAAAATGGCACGATATTTCTTACTACAGTATATTATTTTTAGATGTGTACTTTTACCATAAAAGTATACAATTTGTTGGGGCTTCTTTGAATATAAAAATATTTTTACTTTGTATTTAAAAATGGAATCATTTTTCTTGCAAATATTTTTTTCCTTTATTAGTTCTCGGTTACTGAGAAGATTTGGCTATCAGTCTGGATTAATACCAGATGCTACAAAATTAACCAGAGGCGTTCCAAATATGCTTCACTAATGAAAGCTATTTGTTCTAAAAAATTTAGGCAACAGAATATTATTTTAGATATTTATATCTATGTATACAATATACTGTAGTTGGAATGCAGTAGACATTCCCTATTCTATTATAGTAAATGTAATGAAGCAGTATAGAATAAAAAATGAGCCTAAGTTATAATGGATGGTGGTTCTATACATGGGTGACTGTAATAGCTGCTGTTGAGGAAAGTTGGCTCTAACAGAAGTACAGCAAACCAATCCTAAACCCCATTAACGGCACAATCCAGTGTACAGTTGTGCCGGGGGAGCGCTCCCTCCCCCGGCACAGGGTGTCATAAGCGTGCCGTAAAGCGCAATTACGGCACCCGGTGAGTAAGGACCACCGGTGCAGCGGCCGGCAGCCCTTACTCCAGCTCCTGCCCGGCCCTGTGCCCACCGGAGCAGGTAAGGCCTACACCGGCCAGGGCAGGGGGGAGGGCGGGCTGGGCGGTGTGGGCAGGGATATTGTCGGTGAGATACAGCGATATCCAAAGCCCTCTCCCGGCCTGGCCTTACACGGCTGGCACGAATGTACGCGAGCTCCGGAGGTCACGTACATTCGAGGCCCATTGGGCCTCCCGCCACTTACATCCGGGGAAGGGGACAATTGTCCCTTTCCCTTGAGGTGCACCCGGGCTGCCCAGGGGCAGCCCAGGAGCTGGATAGGATACGGCAGCAGGCCCTTTATCTTCCACAGGATTGGGCTGCCCTTCAGTGCAGGTTATTTTCACATCCGGATCCATTGATGGCAATGTGCTCCTCCCATAGCAGATCAGATTGGTGAGAGACATCTGAACAAGCAGCATCCTCATGTTGGGAGGCAAGAGACAGGTAGTGGGTGACTGGACTGAGCCAGGAGTCCTGTTTTTCCCTCCACCTGATAGGTGACCAGCACAAACAGATATTTTGTGCATGGACATCAGTGGGTTAAACCGCTGAACCATGAGCTGTCAATCGAAAGGTCGGCAGTTCGAATCTGCGACGGGGTGAGCTCTCGTTGCTTGGCCAGCTCCTGCCAACCTAGCAGTTCCAAAGCATGTTAATGTGAGTAGATAAATAGGTACCGCTTGCGGGAAGGTAAACAGCGCTCCGTGTTCCAGCCGCATGCTATGCGCTGCGGCAAGGAGAGTCATGCCGGCCACATGACCACGGAGGTGTCTTCGGACAACGCTGGCTCTTCGGCTTCGAAATGGGGATGAGCACCACACCCTAGAGTCGGACATGACTGGACTTAATTGTCAGGGGTCACCTTTACCTTTATCTTGAGCCCAGGGATGCAGCCATATATCCCAGTTCAATGAATACTGTATAAACATGGATCAGGGATTGTTTTTCTATAGGCAACTCTCCTCACGTCAAGTATAAATGCAGCTTAATTATTAGGCACAAAGGGCTACACAACTGTTGGATTCTGCTTAGGAGCAGGGTGTAAGCCTAAGTTCTGCTGTAGACATGCACTTTTGTTACTGTTCTGTTTTATCATCAGAACATAGGTCATGGGGAAATCTGGTAATGTGGCTAGTGCATTCCACTGGCCTTCTAACAGGAGTAGAAGTGTCTTTAACAATGTGTTATACTTGAGACTAATTTCTCCTGTTCCCTGGCTACTATGGATGCAACTGTTAGATATGAATACATATTGGAAACGTAACAGAAAAGGGGCAGGAAATAGCACACTTTCCATCTAAAGTACTGGGAAGATTGGAGCATTTTGACCGAGGATTGTATTGTGAGGAACCAACTTTTGCTTTGTTTAAGGAAAGAACTATTTTTGAACATTTACCTGTAGATTCAGTAAGTAAGGTCCTTGTCCTCTTTGCAGTAAACTTACTTGTTTAGTACATTTTGAGACTGTAATTATGCTATTTTTAATGTGTCCTTCCTTTGTATGTTATCTTTGTCTGCAAAGAACTTAAGTATATATAACATTTCGGGAAATACAGTAGAAGCTAATTTATCCATAAAATATCTTTTTTTAAAAATATGCAGACTTTATACCATGATGGCTTTTTAATTATTAATTTACTGGTTCTTACTGGATGTATAAATGGTTTTTCTTTTCATGCAAATCTAATATATATACAATAAAGGCTTTTATTCAAACAGTTTCCCGAAGTGTAATATTTATATGGTTTATATGCAAACATTTAACAATAGTTTTAAAAACATGTTGGGATTGTTTTATTCTAGCTGGACTAGAACTTGTGTTAACTTATTGTGTAATGTGGAACATAGGCTCCTTTTGGAATTACTTTGATGAAAAAAATGTCCGTGTATTTTTTTCCCTGTGGCTGTATATAGATTATGCTGCATTAATCTTTCTTGGATGCTTTATTATTGTTACAGTCGACACTGCCATTCACCACTTCTTAATACTCAAATTAATGGATTTTATATTATTTACTTAGAATTGTCAAACATTGGCAGGTATTTTGTGTAAAAGTTAACAAAGATGCATGCTGTTTACAAGTATTTAATTTGCTCTCTTTTTATTAGGCAAGTCCTGAATGAGTTGTATCAACTTCAGAATGAAACAAAGTTGAAACTTGCATTGTGTTGAAAAAGTATACTATCTTAAGTCTTGAGGTTTGCTGAAATGTTTTGTGTGCAGATTTAAATTTTAAAAGCAGTAAGGGCTTACATTTTCAAAATCATGTATATGTTCAAAATCATGTATATGTTCAAATGTATTCGTTTTACCCTCAAAAAATAAACCTATGTACAAAGTTCCTACACCTGTCATATATTCTATTTTTGAAATATCAACACTATTGCTCTTCATGGTGTATACTTTGTAAAATCCTAGTGCTTTATTATCCTAGAGGCAAAACTAGATTTTTAGCAGAGACTCTGAGACCCTGGGTCTTGATTGAACAGCAAGGATGGAATGATAAAGCAGAATGAAAAGATTGATATACCATGGGGGGGGGGGGTTTCACTTTTTCCTCCCCTTCCACTTCCCCCCTGCAACCTCATCCCTATACACTTTTCCCTCTGTGGGGATTCTGGGCTTATATTTGCTATGTAAGTGGTGAAAGAAGCAGACAGGAAAAGGGGTTAGCATACATCTGCTGTTTCTCTGCTTCAAATCACACCCTCCTTCTGTTTGGCAGACACCCAGGTTCCAAGTTGTTTTGATTTGATTGTATTCTGAAATGTCCATTATTGCCACCCCCCCACACAACTTTAGCTTGTAGGACTGAGGTAATCCTTTACACACTTACTCCAGAGCAAGCTTCAAAGCAAATGTGCATAGAATCGGGTTGCCTATAACTTGCTCTCCAGTATTTTACTTGTATAATTGTCCTATATGGTTCTCTGCCTTGGCACCTATAGAGTTGGATCCAAAGAATGAGTGGAAGGAAAACAGCCTCTAGCAGTGAATTCTATCATGGAAGGAAAGTAGGACAAAGACAGAATATACAGCACTATTCCACAAATAGCACTATTCCGCTTGCACATGCACTAGCAGAAGTGCTACAGTAGTTAGATTCTATAGTGCACAAGAGCTTCTGCAAGGAGAAGATAATTTTGGATTTAGGTTCATTGTTCGCATGCAACATGCTATTCTATTAAGAAACACATTTTGAAGAATCAGAGCCTGGAGGCATCCAAATACCGTATTTTTTGCTCTATAAGACGCACCCCCCCCAAAAAAATAGGGGGGAATGTCTGTGTGTCTTTGATAGACTGAATGCTGTAAAAAATGACTTGCTTTTAGCAGTTTTCCGGCTGCTTGGCCACTTACCTGGTTGTTGTTTACAGCTCCAATCTTCGTCTGCCCCAGCTCCCAGTCGCATTCGGCGCCTGCGCTAAGTTCCCAGGTACTGGACGCAACCAGGGAGCCCTGCGCAAACATCACAGCAACTGCTATGTTTGCGCAGAGCTCCCAGTCATGTTTGGCGCCTGCGCTAAGTTCCCTGACACTGGACGCGACTTCAAAGCCCTCCGGAAACATCGGAGGAACTCGGATGATTCCGGAGAGCTTTGAAGTCACATCCAGCATCAGGGAACTTCGCGCAGGTGCTGAACGTGACTGCAAGCCCTCTGGAAACATCGGAGTAACTCGGATGTTTCCGGAGAGCTTGCAGTCGCATTCAGCGCCTGCGCGAAGTTCCCTGATACTGGATGCGACTTCAAAGCCCTCCGGAAACATTGGAGGAACTGAGGGAACTTCGCGCAGGCGCTGAATGCGACTGGGAGCTGGGGCAGACAAAGCTTGGAGCTGTAAACAACAACCAGGTAAGCGGCCAAGCGGCCACAAAACTATTAAAAACAAGTCATTTTTTCCCCTTATTTTTAGCTCCATAATACACATGCGTCCTATAGTCCAGTGCGTCTTATGGAGCGAAAGATGCGGTAATGCCAACCCAATTACTGATCCATACTGTCTGATGAACTCGCATTATGTATAATACAACCCAACAACATTTTGGTGCCTTAAAAGTTAGAGCTATTCTTGGGTATATTTTCGTGCTCTGATTCCAAAAATGGCATCAGTTTTGCCCTATCAGTTCTAGTTTTGGAGATACTGCATAGGTACCTTGTATGCACCTTGTATGCTAGTTCAAGCAGCTTCCTCATGTGGAAGCTGATGCCATGGTTTCTTTGTGAGGAAGCTGCTTGAATCAGCATATATAATATGGCTATGTCAAATCTCCAAAACTAGAGCTAATAGGGCAAAACTGATGCAATTTTTTTGAATCGGATCCCAAATATACCCAAGAATAAGTCTAACTTCTGAAATAACAGAAAAAAATCTTTTTGTTGTTGGGCTGTGTAATTTAAGCAGGGAGCCCACTGTGGAAATGTACCTACTGCATATTTTTCAGAAAGACAGACTCACAAGGATAGAGCCGAGGACAATTTTTTCTCTTATAGCTTTTCATGTAAAAGACCAAGTTCAATCCCTACGATCTCCAAGTCGGGCAGGGAAAAATTCCTGTCTGAAACCCTGGAGAGCTGCTTTCAGCCTGCATTGACTATACTAATCTAGATGAACTACTGGTCTGATTCAGTGTATGGCAGTATTTTGTGATAAGCTGGCTATGCAGTGCTAAGTGGTTGGCGCTCAATGACATCATGAGGTTACCACTCTCCCAGTGCAATCCGACTTAACTGTTGTGCTGGTTCAACCAGCAGCGCAGCAAGAATGGGAGGCCCCCGAACGGAAAAGGGATTCAAATCTCCTTTGAATTCCTCTTTTGAAGGGGATTTGAATCCCTTTTCAGTTCTGGGGCCTCCCATTCTCGCTGTGCCGCTTGTTAAACTGGCACAAAAGTTAAGTCGGATTGCGCTGTACTTCTCTCAAGCAATTAAAAAAAATATTGTGTGCTTTCCCCCAAAAAGAAGTGAGGAATCAATGCTGATTCGGATTAACAGACACATCATTTAAAAAAAACAAAAAACAACGGCAGATAGCTCTCCGAAGCATGGAAGAGAGTGCCAAGACAATAGACTGAATCAGTATTCAGTTAGTACCCACATGTGGGAGAAAGGCAGGATATAAAATAAATATATACATTGGCTATTGGTATTCCAAATCCAGGAGGAAGCTGGGGAAATACACTAACAGTGCAACCCTGTCCAAACTTAGACCAGCAGAGCAATTGTTCCGTTGGTCTAGGGGAGGGGTGGCCAACCTTCCACCATTGGGGCCTCTGTGTTCTTAAGAGTAGTGTAGAAGACAGAATGTTGGCAGCTGCAAGTGCTGATGGTGCTGCTAAAGCACCTGCTGAAATGCCCTCACCTATACAACCATTAAAGGTTCAGGAGCATTCATGTTGAAAGGTTGGCCACCCCTGGTCTAAGGTGTTGCAAATGTGCTGGAAAGCACATTTGCAGCACCCAGTGAGTAAGTGGCACCAGCGGAGAGGCCTGCACCGCTCCACTGGTGCCGCAGAACAGTGGAGCACCATGGCAGAGAGGTAAGTCCCCACAGCACGGCACAGGACAGGACAGGGAGGGAGCATTTTGGAGGGGCTGGAGGGGCCTGCGAGGCCCGGGATTGGCAGTGGCATGCTCCACCGAAAACTATACCCCTTCCTGGGTCTGGCTGGCCAGGTCTGGCAGCAAAATAGCTGGCACACATTTGAATAATAGACCCCTTGGGGTGGCTGGGGTACTCGAGGTAAAGGGACGTTTGTCCCTTTACCCCAAGGAGGCAACCGGCTGTGCCAGCACAGCCCAATCCTGCGTAGGCTGTGGTGGGTGCCTTATTTGCATGGCTGCATTCTGCTAGACAGGATTGGGCTGTAATTCCCCAAGATACATACCAGTTTCATTCTGGAGGTTTGTCCGGAAGTTGGAATGTACATAAATCAAAACACTTGGGTTTTGCCAGTTCAGCACTTCTAATGCTTTAAGTCCTCCAGGAAATTGAATCAAGCATGGACTTGGGGTGTGTGTGGGAAGGTTATTTATATACATGAGACTGATCTGTGATCCAGAAGTTCCCGAGTTTGAATCTCATATCTGCCATTAATTGATAAAGGGCCTTAGGGCAAACCACTCCCTCTCAGACTTAGGTCTCCATCTGCAATGTATGGCTATAGGGTTGTTTGAACAACATCAAGATAATACACTGTACTTTGTACAGAAGGCACTATACAAATTAAGTAGTATTCTCTCCTGCTAAATGTGGACCCTGACATATTAGATCTCATAAGTTTTTCCATTACAATTTTTTTGAAATTAGAATGTTTCTTTTGTGTAAAGCAGCATAATTGTATTTCTAAGAACAGCCCTATAATCACTGTTAAGTCGAGACCATTGGCTTATATTTTCTTCAGATCAAAGGCAGCAATCCTATAACACTTTCCTGGGAGTAAACCCCATTGGACACAATAGAACTTACTTCTGAGTAGACATGTATAGACTTGTGCTATAAATGTTTTCTTTTGGGCCATTCTTAGTGCTCACTTCTATGGCCGAGTAACAACAGGGGGCTGTCTTACTTCCAAACCATATGGAGGCTGTTCTGCATGGGAAGCCATTCAATTATAGTTGCTTGCCATGCTGCATCCTCCATTTTCACTGTGCTACTGCAAACCCTACCTTCTGGCATGATGAAAATCTGACTCTGGATTAAAAACAGTCACCATGTTGCTGCTTGATCAGACAAATTGCCCCCTTAGCTGTGTTACGTACCTACTTTCCTGTCGTATTTATCGAGCATTCTTAAAAATATAAAATTGAATTACAGTGTGTAGTATTTTGGAACTTGAAATGTGCTTTGTTTGGAACTGGCCTAGAGCCCAGAAGGACTACAACTTGGTAAGCAGTCAGTTAGAAATGTTTTAGATAGCAGCTTGCGGTGCATCTTCTGTGAAGAGAATGAAAAGTATTTGCATGGCTTGTTCTCTTCATCGTACTGTCCAAATGATACAACATTCTGTTACAACACAACAAATTAATATCTCAACCTAAAAACAATTTTTACCTTGTGCTATGTGAATTCTATAAATATGCCACACTCACTCAGGATACCTTTAGGCAGGCTTACCAGATCGTCGCCAGGATGGGAGCGGTCTACCCTTAAGGGGTTGCGTTCTGGCCCCCCCACGCCCCGCCCCCTTAAGGGTAGACCGCTCCCATCCCGGCGACGATCTGGTAAGCCTGCCTTTAGGGCTAGTGCATTAAAACCAGGGGTGGGCAACCTTTCAACATGAATGCTCCTGGCCCTTTAATGGTTGTATAGGTGAGGGCATTTCAGCAGGTGCAGCTGCTTTAGCAGCACCATCAGCAATTGCAGCTGCCAAGATTCTGTCTTCTACACAAATCTTAAGAACGCAGAGGCCCTAATGGTGGAAGGCTGGCCACCACTGCATTAAAACTGAAGATTCTCTGTCTACAGGCAGTGGGGTATTGGAACCATGCACATGTCCCCACTGCATGTACAATGTTACATGTAACCTGGACCATGTAAACTTGAGAAAAGGATTGCAGGAATGTTTGTACAAATGTACACTCATATCCTGGATCATGTTATGGGGTGTGCGCGAGCAAGTGTTAGGGAGTGCAAACCTGCTGTCCCTAACATGTAGTAGAGGCTATCCAGTTTGAAATGTGTCTGAACTGGCCCTTAGGACTGTCTTTCCTGTATGCCCCACCCATCATCATGACCTGCTTAGAGTTTGCCTAGAGAGTAATAAGTAAAAAACACAATGTTATTTTTATGTAATTTTGCAAATTAAATTAAGCAAAACCCATAATTGTTTTGTTTATTATATTTTTACCACTGTGGGAAGCATCATTTGGATTTTCTGCAAAGCTAGCTCTACTCCTTTTATTACATGGGAACAAGGGATATAATATATGACTAGTACCAATATAGGATTAAGGGTGACTCCTCACCAGTAGCTTCTATATTGGCCTGATTTCTCATTTGAATTAGATATGCCACTTCTCAGATTAGTCTGTTTCCTGCTGAGGCTTCTATGCCACCTGCATAACATGAATATAGCACTGTTTTTTTTCCAAAGAAACAATCGAACATGAAGATAAATATAGCTAAGAGAGAAGCTGAGGAGATTTAAACCTCATGTGAAAATGCCTCATCAGAGAAGATCTTCCCCAATGGTAGAAATAATTAGGTGTGTTTTGTTTTGATTGTCCAGGGCTGTAAGGGTTGGACCAATGGGTGTACTCATGCACCCTAGAACGTTGTCTTGCCCCATCTAGGAATTTTTTTGGGTAAACGGGCTTTTTAATTTGTAACTGGACAGCTTCCATTTAAAGGATGGGAGCTTGTTTTAAGGGGGGGGATAATGGGTAGTTGGTGCTCCAAGTCGACCTACCTGATATGCACAGCTCTGCTCACTCAAGGTTTGGGGGGGGGGGAGGATTTTTCATAATCACAATCTTTTGCTTACTCAAGTGGGGGATGACAAGACACACCTTGGATTAGCCATTATGATAGCAAGCAGCAGGATGCTTAAAAAGGGGATTAGAAGTAATTTATAAAAGTGATCTTGAAAAATATAACACCAATGACTCTTTTATAGCACCTTACTATATTCACCGTCATAGTGGTTAAAAGAAACCCACCCTCCCCCAGCACTTAAGGATGGTCAATGTTGAAGAAAAAAAAAGACACGGTGACAGTCCCTCCCCCAGTACACACAACCTTACCCCACCAAAGTTTAAGCATCTCCTCCCAAACATATGTACGGTACTCATGGTCCAAGTTGGCTCTCCCTCTCTAAAAAAATACACTTTTGGTAGACAGATATACAGTATATAGCAGGAGGCAGCAGAAGCTCCTCCTACTCATTTCCAGGGCTGGAAAAATTGTAGTGCTCCCCTTTCACCCACTACTTAGGGCTAAATTAGATGTGCAGCTAGTTACTAGCTGCACATCTAATTTAGCCCTAAATGGGTGAGGTTGCACAACATCACTGGGGGGCGACGTGACTTTGCTTTTTCTAAGAGGGCCCCCAAACCCCAACGAAATTTGGTGAAACTGTAGCGCAGGACTGGCGGGGGGGGGGGAATGTTAGTACAGTATTTTGCTCTACCACAATTTTGATCCCAATAAAAAACCTTCCGACGAGTGCACTTCTGCGGGTGGCGATCTTTGTCCCACATACAACAGATTTCTGAAAGAAGAAAAACCAGTGCATTTCGCATTTAACGTTTCAGTCCTAAACATAAACAGAATTGAGTCCATGGTGGAATCGTTTATACATACATAAAATATGCACACACGTAAGTAAAGTATGGCGAGTTTGTGAAATCTGCATTTTCATCAAATAGACACAGGGATGAAGCATCTGGGGAGCGACGGGGCGAGCGAAACACTCGACTAGTTGGACTCTTGGTGAACCCTTGTTACCCCACCCCTAGTGGCTATGGTTGTAACTGACTAAGCAGCACAATCCTATGCATACATACTTGCCCAGAGAAGTAACTGTCTTCAATGAAATTTTCTCCCTAGAAAGTGTATTACGCACTTGTTAGACTATTTGGTAAACTAGAATCCTACCAAAACACCGCGCGTATTAAGCAGTAAGCTCCGCTAAACACGGTGGGACTGACTTCCGAGTAAACATGTAGGCTTTGCATTGCAGTGCCATTGCACCATGGCTACGCTCCTGCATAGAACTGGAGACGGTTTGGCGTCGTTTATGTCAGTCAGTCTGCCCATGTTCTTCTTCACAGGAAATCTGTTCGCCAGCCACCCTATCCCACTAACGGGCTGTACGGCCTGAATCCTGGCGAAGGTGAGAGGCTGAGCGCTATCAGCGGACTACAACCTTTCTCCTCCCGTTCCTTCTAGGAGCCTCTCTCTCTCTCTCTCTTTCCCCCGCCCGCACAGCCCGCCCCCGCCTCGTTCCTCCGACTGCCGGCAGGTGGCGCTGCAGCTAGCAGCGTTCGGCGCCCCCTCCGGTTCCCGTTCCGGGGCCGCAGCCCGGCTCGTTCCGCCGCCGAAAAGGCGCCCGCTGCTGCTACAGCAGCCAGTGCCACCATCGCGCGCCCTCCCGCTCCTCGGTCTCCTCGGCGCGGGGCGTCCGCCGGGCCTCGTCCCACCATGGCCACCAAGAAAGGGGGTTCGCGGCTGGAGATTGAGATCGAGCGGTGCCGCTCCGAGTGCCACTGGGAGAGAGTCCCCGAGCTCGTCAAGCAGCTCTCGGTCAAGCTCATCGCGAACGGTGCGGCCCGCCGGGCGGGAGGCGGTGGCTGGGGAGGCGGGGTGGGAAGAGGACCTCAGACCCTCCTCGGACGCCGTCTCCCTCAGGCCAACTGCAGCGGGGCCGCAGGTGCAGCGGGGGCGGGAGGAAGCAGGTACCGTTAGGTAGACTAGTGGCAGAGGAGGGAACCGGTGAGTCAGGTGAGACGCGGAATCCTAGAGGCTGCGTTTTAATGCTGCCAGCGTTTAGTTTATTGTTTACACTAGAGGTGAAAAAGAGACTAGAGTGCCTCTGGGCATGTGCAGAAGGCGCCCCCTTTCGCCTTTCAGTAATGAGAAGAACCGCAACCAACCCCTGCAAATCTAGAGAGAAGGATAGAGTGGCGGTGTTGCTCTGCCGGTGAATGTTTAAATGAAGCCCCGAGACCAGAGAAAGGCACTGCTCACTTTGAAAGGTGCCAGAACCCTAGTTCTTTCCTGCAGTCCATACCCTACCCTGCCACTGTTTAGGTGTGTGCTTTGGTAACAGTATGGGTTATGCATGCATCTATTCTTTACTACCATTTCATACCAGTCCTTCCTGGCATTAGAATGACAACCATAAGCTGTGGTGAGTCTAAAGTCAAATAAAACTCTGGAAAACAGTAGTATGAGGGTTGATACTTGTTTCTCCATTAGGTGCTTAATAATAACCCCTGCCTTTTTATATTTGTAAAGAGCTGGGTGTATGCATTCCTCCAGGTTTGGGGTGATGATGCTGAGATGGTAGGTAGGGCATATATATAGGTGGGGGGGAGGGTTCTGTCAAGGTGCTAGGGCTTAGCCACCCCAACATTTGTATACATGTATCTGTAAACTTTGGTTGTTTTTTTAATTGCTATGTAACCAAAACTAGCTTCTACATAATCTGATATTAGGGAAAAGATCTTTCAGACAGGTCTGAGTGTTGGTGTGTAGCTTTTCTTAAAACCAGGCCTTGATTAGGTGCTGGAAGCAACCGGATATCTGGTCTCCAATCTGCCTCTGACTTGGATGTGCGTTTGTGAGGAGTTGAGAAAGTAGTTGCACATCACAGGACATGATTTCTGCTATCTTGTAATTTTGAATTGTGCAGCTGTGTTTGTGTACCCCAACTGCATCGATTTGATAGGTACAATGCCTATTTTCTCCTGAACTGTTGTTGCGTATTTTGGTGCTCCTGATCCTAGCTTGGTACATGGTTTATAAAGTTAACGATATGTTCCGTATTTCTTCTGACATTTGCATTTTATGGCATTTTCAGATGAAAGATTAATCAGATGTGCCCCTGAACCTTATACACCACATGGGCACTGCTTGTGAATCCAGATGGTAAACTGGGCTGAGCAGAGGTGACACCATCTTAGATAAGATGTCTTAGAGATTGTTGTGAAAAACAAAGTGAAACTTTCTTAATTTTTATGTTAACAGTTTTTGCAGAGTGGGAAGATGGCTTGCTGCAACATTCTGCTAATTTTGGCTGGCTCATAATGTCACAAATATTACTAATGCTGACATTCTGAGAATATTCATGTTTGAACCAGAAGAATCATATAACAGTATAAATACACACATGTACAGTACAAGACCTACAATAGAAATACCTATTCAGGGGTGTAGAGAAACATGTATTCTTAACTTTTTTAATAAGTGCCAAGCCCCACAAAAGTGAGTTCACTTGTCAGACTTGGTGACTGCTGTGTAGCAATTCTGTAGCAATTCTCTTATGCACTTTACATGAGAAAATTAAAATAAGGTTATCTGTTTTCCTCTTTTGAGTATTGGATAATGTATGCCACCATTAACGGAGGGTAGAAGCAGAAAACTGAATCCCTTCGTAGGGAGTTTGAACTCACTATGGCATAAGATGTTCTCTTTTGTTGTGAGTTGAGTCATGAGGTAAAGTATGCTGATTTATGTGGTTGCTATTTTTATTTGTGGCCAATCCTCCCCTCCCATTAACATACTATATTTGCTTCTGTGTCCTGAATTGTGAGGTAGTCATTAGCTGCTGTGTACATGATACGTGGTGGTACCTTTATTCCTTAGTACAGTGATTTTTCAGATTGTATTGTGAGACATCCCGGAACTCCTCAGAAGCTGATCGGGGTTCCTCTGAGCTCAATGATGGTGGACACACTTCCCTGGAAGATGGTATTTACCACTATCAATTTTCTCTTGCATTATACAGCTGCAGGAGAAAAGTTGAGTCTGTTCTAGGGTGTGGTCTCAGCTCAACTAAGGCAAAAGCACTGACGCTAGGGGTGTGGCGGGCATGGTGCGCCCCACACTGAGTGACGGCAATTTGGGTGTCTCGTGGGGGTGACACCACGGCTGGGCAGGCTCTGCTGTGAGCGGTATTTCTTAGCAGGGCTGTCTTTTCCATTGGGTATGCTGGGCAGTTGCCCAGGGGCCCTCGTGCACTTCGCGCTACCAACATGGAAAGAAGTGTTTTAAAAGGTGCTTTTAAAACACAGCAGCATCTAAAGCACTAAAACAGTGTTTCTCAAACTGTGGGTCGGGACCCACTTGGTTGGTCGCGACCTGATTTCTGGTGGGTCCCAGGTGATGGAAAGATCAGCAAAGTAATTGCCACAAGCCCTGAGGCTTATTCAGAAATCAGATAGCTGCTAATTGCCCTTCAGATCTGAGCTCCTTCAGTTTGCAAGATAGCTGCTAATTACCCTGCAAACAGCTGAACTCCTGCAGTTTACAGGGTTTAAATGTAAATATATCTATATATTTAAATGTAAATATATCTATATATTTAAATGTATATATATCTATATATTTAAATGTGTGTATGTGTGTATATATATATATAAAAAAATATCTTTAAGCCGCAGCTATCATTGCCCCCCTCCCCCCAGGTTTCAGTGTTATGCTGAAGGCTGTTGCAGATTTTTTCAATTAACGGGAGTCAGCTCTGTTCCAGAACGCTGTAATTAGATGCAAATAGCGATGCCGACTGAGTTTTTGCGAGTTCAGATACATCCGGGTTTGGTGGGCTTATAGTATATTTGGGTTGTTTCCTCGTTATGCTGTTTTACTTCTGAGGATGCCCCATGTGTTTTTGGGGCGAAATGTAAAATTACTAATAACATCTTGTTAACTTTGAATAAAAGTTTTTAAAATGACAGAGTTGCCCGGCAATATGTTGATTTTCAACTCGGATTTGGTTGTGACAACTTGCGATCTTGTAAATATATAGGCTTACCATCATCCCAGAATCGAGCCTGGCTTCGGCCTAGACCAGGCCCGAGCAGCTCCCAAGGATGCATTGCGGCTTCCCAACGGGGTTCCAGCTTTGGTTGTGTCGTCGACTGGAAGTTCCAGAAGTCGGAAGCCCATTGGACAGATGCAGTGCATCCTTGGGAGCTGCTCGGACCCAGACTAGGCCGAAGCCAGGCTCAATTCCAGGATGATGGTAAGCCTATAAATATATTTAAATGTAACTATAGGGAGATAAATGTTTGAGTGTCTTGTAAAGCTAGTTGGGTCCCGATAGTGTGTCATTTTAAAAAGTGGGTCCCGGTGCTAAAACATTTGTGAACCACTGCACTGAAACATTCACAGCAGCTAATTCAATTTCAGTGGATAAGAGCTGTAAAACATTTAAAGGCATTTAAAAGGTCTGGGAGAACAGGAGAGTATTAGCCCAGTGACTAAAAGAAAGTGGCAATGGTGCCAGCTAAACCTCTTTAGAAGGGAGTTCCACTGGTACAGCATCATAGCTGAGAAAGCTGTCTTTCTGGTAGCCATCCACCTAATTCCAAAGATGGGGGCACTTGAAGGAGGGCACCAGCAAACGATCAGAGTGTCCCGGCAGGTTGATCTTGGTGTATGCATTCCTTTAGGCACCCATGTCCTAAGCTGCATAGGGATTTCCAAATACTGTAAATCCCAGCACCTTGAATTGGGCTCAGAAATAGTCCAACAGCCTGTTCAGTTCTTTCAATACTAGTACGATGCATTGCCCGATACACAGTCCTGTTGGAATCCCAGACGCAGCGTTCTGAACTAGTTGAAGTTTTCAAACTGTCTTCAAGGGCAGTTGTGGCCGTCATATACTGTAGTGCATTGCAATAATCTAAATTAGAGGTTACCAAGGTATGGATAATTGGCAAGTTGTCCCTGTCCAAGAAAGGTTACAGCTGGTACACTAGTTGAAGCTACTGAAAGCCATTCCATGCTGCTCAAGACATAAGTTGCAAACTGAAGCATGTACGCTTATTACTACGTTCTATAGAAATCGATGACTATGCATGGTTAGGAATAGGCTGTAAAGGTGCATTATTGGCACCGGGAGAAACATTCTCATTTGAGAAACTATTAGCCTCTGTAATGTTGGTCTTGAGTATGCACATGCCCTTTAACCACATCAGAAGTACAACAGTTACAAGTAAAGGGTTCAAGTGGCAGTCAATTTGTTGTGAAGTTGTGCTCTCCATGCTAGTATTTTATTTTTATAGTGCAGAACATTGAGAATCTCTGTTATGATGGCCATACATCTTCACCTCCTCCTTCCCTTGTATAAAATTGTTCCTTCACTTCTTGTGTCTTACTACCTGACATCATTGAAAAAAAAAGTTGACTATTGTGACAAGAACAAAGTATGTAAATTATGTAAGTGTGCACATTTTCTCGGATTGCTGACTTTGGTATTTGGGGTGTCAATGTGGTTTTGGTTTAGTGAAGAATTACAGGTCCCTGGTTATAAGCACTGCTATTTGCAGTGGGGTATCAAGAGCTTTTCCATCACCAGTGATACTCATACTTGAACTCATACCAGTGGCATTAAGGGATTTAACATTCTTGAGGGCATTTGAGATACCACATTTATCCTGTAGCAAAGCACTCTGTGGTATTTCAATACTGTTTTCCATTTATTCAAGATATCCCTTTAGGCATTCTTTTAATTAAGCTTCTCTATTTATATTTTGGAGTAAGCGGAAGTCTAGTCAATGGAAATGAGAACTTAGTATGGTAAAAACTGGAGTAGTATGTGTGTAGGCAATAGCTATCATGGGTTAGAAAGACCCTAATAAAGCAGGCCTAAGAATGTTTTATGTGGAAATATGTACTGTACTGTCCAGATACTGGCCAGCAGTATTTGCTCATATTCATGGAACTATTAGATCGAATGCATTTAAGCACACAAAAGATAGTACTACGAGGCTTAAAGTTGGAAGGGTTTGAAGTACAGTACTGAAAAGAGAAACGTGTGGTTAGAAAAGCTTTCATAGAAATGGTTTTACTGAATTGCTGGAAGAGATGAAACTAGGCTACAGGCCAGGGAACGTGCTCTGGGTGCTTTGCATAGTACATTTTTAGGTGTGCACATAAGTTTTAAAGTGGAATTGCTAGAAGTGTGTTTGCAAATGTACGTTAGAAAAGTATATTTGTTAGCAATCATGATTGGCTGCAGCTCCTTGTTTAGTGACAAGGGATGTCACATCCGACAAGTCAATACACAACCATAATACGCTTGGTGACAAATCTGAATTTGCCTTTGTATAATGTGTAAAATGGTCTGGACCAGAAGAAATGGAGTGCTGGTTTTGGAGATGAATGTTCCAGATTGAAATATGCACCCACTCAAGAAGTGTTGCGCAAGTTGCTTGATCTCGCTATTTGTTAGGATAAAATGTTATAAACTGTATTATTTAATAATTTTGTCCTACCTTTCCCAGTTAGTGGCCAGCACATGACAGTAAACAAGGAATTTAAAAATATAAGATAAAATGCAAAATTTATAAAACACAAAAAGCAAGTTAAGAACAAAACTAGGAGCAAGAACAAACTATAAGAACATCTTGTAATGTTCCCTGAGCAATTAGGATAGGTTAGGAAAAAGAATCTAAATCCTTACAAAGCAATCCTGCCTAAGACGCAGCAGCCAGCCAAAATGACCTGCTGCTGCATCCTAAGCAGGATGCAGGCTGTGCCAGCGCGGTCCGGGCTCGCCTTGGGGGAAGGGGACATTCGTGTAAGTGCCGGAGGCCCCAATGGGCCTCTTCGGATGCGTGCCAGCTCTTTAGTTGCTGCGGGTCTGGGGAGGCCATGTAAGGCTGGCCCAGCCTGGGAAGGTCCATTGGATATCAGCGCAACCCAGCGCTGATATCCCTGCCCCCTCCCAGACCGGACCAGCCAATGGCCCCTTTCCTCACCACCCTTGCCTGCCCTCCCCATGCCCTCCTGCCGCCCAGCGCAGGCCCTACCTGCGTTGGGCAGCATGGGGCTGGGATGGTGGCGGTCCAAGCGGTGCCAGCCTAAAGTTGGGCAGAATCAGACTGTCCGTCTAAAAAAATTTCAGAAGATCAACAAAGACTTAAATGGGTAATTCTGTAGATGTTGATCAGTTACTGTAAAGGGAGAGAGAGAGACAAAGATCAATTTCTGTGATTCTCTCCCTGAGGAGGGATAAGCTCTTGGTTTGGGTGATGCAAGTAACCTGGGTTAGTGGAAATGGTGGATAACAATTGGGGGATGGCCAAACGAGGCCCTTTACAAACCCATAGCATCCTGGGCAGTTTAGACCATAATTTTGGATCAGCCTTGGGTAAGAATTGTGTTGTCACAGCTTGCCATACCCACTGCTTAACCATGCTGGAGCATATTTTATCAGAATCCTGCACATAAGCTTGCAAGATGTTCATCCATCTGCATTTTTTTTTTTGAAGTTCTCTGTTCATCCATCTGCATTTTTTTTTGAAGTTCTCTGTCCACACAATCAAGCCTGTATATACCCCGTATTGTCCCGAGTATAAGACGCACCTGATTATAAAACACACCCTTAAAGTTTGGTGCTATTAAAAAAATGTAATTAAATCACTGGCATTAAATTGCAACAGCCTGATTATAAGACGCACCCCTAGTTTAAAAACTTAAATTAGGAGAAAAAAGTGAGTCTTACACTCAGACCAATACGGTATATGGTTGTGGCTCATCGTCCTTGTGAAAGAAGAAAACAACAAATTCCAGGTTACAACCACTTGCCTGTCTATTTGCCTGGAGGTGATTGTTACTTGCCTGGGGGCCAAAATAGATGCTACAGGGAGATACATGTTACACCACCCGGATGACCCCTTTGAAACTGGAAAAGCCACTTGCAAAGGGGATCAGCAAAGGGGTTGGGGGAGGAGTGCTCCAAATTACACCTCCCCAAGTATCGTTGCATGTCTTGCGTTTAAATCCTTGCAGGGAAGAAGCCACTAGGGGAGTAATTTGGAATGGGAAATAGCCATGGGGGGGGGGGGAGTTAAATGCAGTTCTACTTGCCATTCTAGTTCTGATTGCCCTCTGGAAGATGTTTTTCTGATTTAAAAAGTGTTTGGTTTGGACGGTTGTAGTGCACCTGCCTATAACATCTACTGTATTTCTTCGAGTCTTAGGCGCCATCGATTCTAAGGCGCACCTTTACTTTCAGTACCACCAGCAGGGGGGAAAAAATCCATCGATTGTAATCCTCCCTTCATTGAATCTACCCGCTCAGCACCAACTCTCCCCAGCATGTCTCCTGCAGCTGAGGATGACTGAGTGCACTGCCTTTGCATAGCATTTCTGGCCCTGCCAGAAAGTGCCATTTCCTTCGTTACCTGGGCTTGGGGGAGCTTCAGGGAGGGCTGCGCAACCCTCTGCAGGCCTCCCTGATCTTCAGTTTGGCGAAAAACAGCGATTTTTGGCCATTTCTGGTTTTCGCGAAAACTGGAAATGGCTGAAAATCACCGTTTTTTGCCAAACTGAAGATCGAGGAGGCCTGCAGAGGGTCGCGCAGGTCTCCCTGAAGCTCCCCCAAGCCCCAGTAAGTAAGAAGATAGCATTTTGGGGTGCTTTTTGGAGACCTTCGATTCTAAGACGCACCCCATTTTTTGAAATGCTTAATTGGGACATGCCTCTTAGAATTGAAGAAATACAGTAGTTAGCCCCAAACAGCGCCGATGCAGCCCCAAGGTAAGGGAACAAACATTCCCTTGTCTTGAGGAGGCTTCCATGACTGCTCCCCCCAGTCAGGATGCAGTGTGCGCCTTGTTGGCACTGCTGTATCAGCGCTGGAAAGTTAGTTACGATTGGGCTGCTGGTCGGTAGTCTGAGGGCCAGTCACTGTATGTACTTAACTGCAGTGCTTCTCTGTATGTAATACAAGAAATTCTGTTAGCACAATAGAAGCTTGGTTGTTGTATTCTGTGTTGCAGTGTTTCTCTTTTTTGTTTATTTTTTCCCTTTATTTCATCAATAAGTGCTATACCATTGACAGATGCATTGGTTTATTGCACTTACATTTCCTCTTTGTTTTTATGGAACTTAAGGCCACGCAGTCTTCACCAAAGTATTGACCAGACCCAAAGTTGCTTATGTTTAACAAGGTTGCTGCAAACCATAGTTCTGGTCCAAGTTGATAAACTTCCCTAAAAATGTAAATAATGGTGAGCCCAGTCCTATGTATACTGTAGCATTTTATCGCAAGTCCCCATTTATGTTCATTTTAATGTTGTGTGGTTCTTAATTAGCAACAAAATCAAGCAGAATTTTTCATGCCATAGTGTTTGGAATATTCCAGCTTTTTTTGCTAAGTTGCATTTTTGTATTATGACGCCGTTATGCAGATCTCTTGGGAACTCCTCTTCTAAGTAGTCTGCCCAACAGCGTTTTATTTTAATAATATAATATAAAATCATGGGGTTGTTCTTCCTTCCTGTCATTGTATCTTTCTAATGAAATAATAAAATAATAGTCAGTAATTGAAATTTCAAGCAGTTACAAGTTAATAATGCATCTGTGCCTGGAGTAGTGTTGCAAATTACTTAATTCCTCTCCCTAAGTCTTGGACAGAATTACATTTCTTAATCTTTTGCTCTGTGGTTTTCCTCTCTGTCTATATTCTGTTTTTCTCGACCTTATCCTGTTGCAGGGCCTGTTTTTTTTTTTTTTTACTATCTACAGTAGTGCACTTTTATTGCTTTCATTTCCCCTCCTTAGTTGATATATTCAAGAAATATCCGAAAACTTTCATGGTCAGCAACAATACAAATGGTGGTGGGGTTTACAGGTTTAAAAGCCATGTATAAAAATATATACCATTTATCAGCGTATAAAACGCACCGGCATATAAGACGCACCTTCCTTTTGGCCCTGGGTTTCAAGAAAAAGAGATTTAAAGCATTTTTGGGCCACTTGGCCACTTACTGCTTGGCTGCTTAAATAGCTGATTTACATAAACTGCACAAAAATACCAGGATCTCTTTTAAAACACACAGCAATAAGACACATGAACAAAATGCACCAGAACATAAATCCCAAGTACAAAAAAAACCCCAGACTCAACTGTTTTTCCCCTAACCCACCCATGCACAGTTTCCAAAATAAAAAACATTTACCCCAAATACAAAACCCCCAGATTCAACTCTTTTCCCCCACCCCTGCAGTTTCCACAGTAAAAAACATAAAAGTACAAAAAAAACCCCAGACTCAACTCTTACCATCTTACCACCCCCAGACTCAACTCTTACCAACTCTTAAACAACATAAAAGTACAAAAAAACCAACAACACCCAGACTCAACTCTTTTCCACCACCCCAACTATGCACAGTTTCCAAAGCCTCCCAACTAGGCCCAGTTCAGAAGCTTACCCATGCTGTATTCATTCAGCATCCGGAAGAGCAGGCCCTGGGCAGCTCAGCTGAACTGAACTGAGCACAGCGCCCTCTGCTGGCTGCTGAGAAGCTCAACTCATGCACGTGCATAAATTAAACCCGACAAACAGCTGTAGATCGGATAGATTAGTTAGGGAAGAAAGCACAAGGGAGCTCTCTGGCTCCCGAAAAACGTGGCAAGCCCGAAAATGCTTTAAAACGGGCAAGGGGGGAAAAGGGATTTTTTAGTATTGGCGTATAAAATGCATCCTACTATTTTGGGTCACAAATTTTAAAATCCTTTATGAGCAAAACAGGGTAATTTTTTTTAAACTAAAAAACTTTAAAAAAACTTCCAACACCCACGTTCAAGCAGCATAAATAATCAGAAAAGGACACATAAACAGGACACAGCGTCCACGTCAGCTGTGGACCTCGTCAGGTGTAGATGCAGTGATCTGCCAGGATGTTAGCGTGTCAGCAGTCACACATCATACTTTATACACATCATATATTCAAGTTAAGTGGTGGTTGTTGTTTTTTTGTTCTGCAAAATGTGCAGTACTGTACCAGGAAAGTTAACCTGTCTTAGAAGGAGAAGGGCTACATTGTTAAGGCATCAAGTGCTCTCTATTCTTTTTGCTATGAACTTAAAACTTGTGAATTGGCAGGCATTATTTAGACCTTGCATGAGATCAAATACATGCTAGGAGCATTTTTAACTCAATGGCTTCCTGTGGAATTAAACAATAAACAAAAATTAATCACTTTTAAACAGCTCAGTATGTGTGATGGAATTACAAGTACTTTAAAATCCGCTGTATGAAATCTTGTCAGCATTAAGGTGTATGACCATACCAGCTTGCCTAGTTATCCTTCACGCTAGAGTTTTACCACTTACTAAGTTTTGAGCCCACCTTGTCACATCTTTGAAGTTTCATCTTGAAGTTTTGAGCTTCCTCTTGACAGTAAATGAAAAGGTGTCATCTGAGTATGGCCTTTGTGCCATCCACATTAAATGAGTTCATTATTTGTTACTGGCTATTTTCCTTTTTCTGTTGATTAACTGCAGATGACTTCCATTTATTATCCAATACAAATAATGCTGCCTATTCAGTGTGAGACTTGGGGGGAGGGGGGAGAACAGCAAACAATTCAGCTTTTGATCAAGTTGATATTTACTAGGCCTATGACATATGCTCGCTTGCCAGTTACCACATTTTTCACATGCATATAATATTTTTAGGGGTACAGAATGCCTCTTGAACACCCTAAAAAGTATCTTTTTTAAAATGTTGTTTGTCTGCAGCCACCACTGTGTTTCCCCCTCTCTACTTTTCCCTAAGCACTGATTTCTTCTACTTCAGTGCATTATCCCAGTCAATTGGGTATTTACATAGTGAGTGGTCATGTTGCTATGTAGTTATGTCATGTTGCTATGTAGTTAATTAGATTTGGTTACATGATAATGTTAGCAAGCCAGTTCAGAGTGAAGACAGGAAGAATGCCCTCACTTTGAATGGTTATTTGGGAGGGAGCTGCATCATGAGGACTTTGCCCATCTTCTTTGTCCCTTTTCTGAAATATTGCTGAAAAGAGATTGTAAAATATTAAGTGTTCACATGCTGTGTTCACATACAGGGCTTTTGGCCAAGCCCTGTATTTGCTAACTGATTTTGACTGATTTTTATTTTTCAGCCCATATAATGGGTCCCGTCCCATCTCGGCTTCACACAACCACCTATGAGGAGGTGTAGGACAGTTGGAGTTACAGGACCTTGGAGAGCTCTGAGGGAGTAAATGGATCTGATACTGGTCCAACTCCAACTGAGCACTTGTATATCTCCTGTCCTTGACTCCTAGGCCCTCTCCACACTGCTGTAGACTGAGAATCTTAAAGGGGAGCCTCCAGGCTAGAGCTAAGTACTTGACTATTTCTTGGTCACCTCTCATCTGACCTGTTCCCTGCATTGACTGGCAGGCAGGCAGTGATGGGCGATGTCAGGGTCTGACAGGTATGTCAGAGTCTAGTTCTTTAGGGGAGTCTGATGCATGTGGAACTGACTCTCAGGGGTTGGGGTTGGGTTCGCAGTTTTTTTTTGCTTTTTCGTTCCCCCTTGCTCTCAGGAATTGAGTCCTGCTCAGCAGCCTTGCCAGCTTCCCCCCCCCCCCTTTGAGTCCTGGTCACTTGGAGCTGGAGTCATGACAGGTATCTCTATTTTGAAATCTTTAGTATTCGGGGTATTCTAATGATCTTTAAGACTGTGTTCAGGCTATTATTTGTTTAAAGTAATGTTACCAACATTTTCATTACAGACGCCCCCCCCCATCCGTGGATCCGGTATCTGTGGTTTCAGTTATCCACGGTTCAAAAAATCCCCCCATTGTGCCAATGACTTATCTGCTTGTGATTGCAGCCTTCCTGTTGCTGTTCCTGGGTCTCGCTGGCTCTTTGCTGATTGCAAAATGGAAGCAGGAAACACTTACAAGAAGCAAGGCAGAGAGCTGAAAAGAAAATGACGCTTATCATAGAGTTCAAAGAACTTAGTGTCGCGTTCATTTCAGCCCTCTGTCTCGCTTCCAGTGAGTGCTTCCTGTTTCCATTTTGCAGTTAGCAAAGAGCCAGTGAGACCAGGAACAGTGACAGGAAGGCTGCAATCACAAGCAGATTTCAGTGTGCAATGGGGGGGGGGGGTTTGAACCTTTCGTAGGGTTCCCTTTTATCTATGATTTCCGTATCCGTGGGGGGGTGGGGAACGTATGCAGATACAGGGAGATATGCGGAAATGGGGGGCGCCTGTACTTCTGCCAGGCTGCCGTGTCACTAGCCCTGATCCAGTATAGATAGCTTAATAATGATGTAGAGACCATGCAAGAGTAGAGCCTCACTCCAAGAATAAAAAAATTTGGTTCACTCCCTTTTCCTAGTTCCTAATTGCAGCTGCCTTCCTGGTCACTTAGAAATTCAAAGAAGATAGACTAGACTAGAATAGACTAGCAATTTTACTCGAAAAGGAAATATCCTACTTTTAACAAGGTGTCCAGGTTTGCCCGTACTTGCCGGCACCAGCGATCCTGTAGCATCTTCGAACGGGGGGGGGGGGGAAAACCTCTCTCGCCCCCGGCAGTCACGACTGACGCCCACCACTCCTCGGCAGCAGCTCTGTTTGGCCCGGGCTCCACCCCGGCAGCCGCCGCAACACACCCGGACTGCAGACACAGATCCTGCTGGGGTGAACTGGCCAACTGAGCTACGGCCCTGACCGCTGCTGGCTTTGGAGCGCAACAAGCCACTCGCTGGCAGCTGGAACCCCACACCTTCTTATCAGCTGGAGGTGGCGGCACCGCAAGGGAATACCACCGCGGCATGGCAGCGGCAAGGACCTCACTGAGGGGTGGAGCTACAGGTGGCGGAGAAGGTGTGGGGAATGGGCAAGACAGCTGAGGGTGGTCGGAGGGAGCAACACGGGGCAGGGACAGTGGCAGGAAGGGGCAGAACCGGCGCTGGTCTTCTGTGTATATATAATGCTCCCACATGGCCGATGAGTGCCGTCATGAATAGTCCTCTACCTGGAGAGGTTGGGAGGCCCATGATCCACTCTAGACTGAGGCTTGGAAGAAGGACCTCGGGTGCTGCAAGCCCCTTCCCCAGCCACATCTGAGGCATGTGGAGGGCCAAGTGTCCAGACTCAGCCAGCCCTCGCTCCGACCTGGAAGCCCCCGGTTCCGGCGTGACAACTCCACAGGCAGTGCAGGCGGCAACACCCCCAACTGTCGAGGCCTGAGGCCGGACACAGTTTGAGGGACTGATTGAACTGAATGAGTACAGTATGGTATGGTGTACTACTACTACTACTACTACCCAGTATTTATATACTGCCTTTTCTTTGGTCATTGGATTTCTCCTCTGACTTTAATTCAAAGGCGGTTTACACAGGCAGGCTTTCTAAACTCCATGGGGTTTTTACAGTACAATAATATGTTCTAATCTTTCGTAGAACCCTTCATTCTAGATTAGGGATTCTCAACCTTTGGAGGCCTGGGTACCACCTATCACGGTCCAATTTTCTGAAGTACCCCTTGCTAAATAACTGCTAATTAATTGGATTAATCAGTTAATTAATTAGGTAATTAATCATTAAATAAATGTGAAAAAATGTCTTATTTAACTCTGAGTGAGTGAGTGAGTGAGTGAGAGAGAGAGAGATGTGCAAGGATTTCTTTTTTTCTCCGTTACACTCCCCAAAATTAGCTGCTGATGGGGCAGATAAGGGGCAGAGCTTGGCGTACCCCCAGCAAGAGGTCCACGTACCCCTAGGGGTACCCGTACCACAGGTTGAGAACCCCTGTTCTAGATGTGTGTCAGGATTTGTGGCATGTGTCGTAATGAATACTGTCCAATGGGTGACAGTTACAAGTTTTTTTACAGGGTGTATTTCAGCTTTTCTAGAGTTATTTGAAGTACTGCAAATGCTTGCAAAACAGGTTTGATCAGAGGCCACAAAAGAGGCCATGTACAAAACATGTGTACTACCAGTAAAGACAGCTCTACAATCTGAATCCAAGTTTCTGAAAAGCAATTTGTGTCTAGGACAGGGATGTCAAACATAAGGCCTGCGGGCTGGATACTGCCCGCAGAAGCTCTTCATTATATAGTTGCAGAGCTCTCCACGGCCCAGACTTGGAGGCCTCCCATACTGTTCCCAGGTCTCACGAGACTTCAAGATCTCGAGGAATCATGCTTATAGTTTTTTTTAAAGAATAAAAAGACAGCTTTTAAAAAAATATAAACTAATGTTGTGGCCACAACATCATTTAATACTCCAGATAATCGGTTCTCAAACTGGTAGGTCACGACCCACCAGGAGAACCGGATGCTGTCCCCTGCCACCTTAAGGGGTGGAGACAGCATGGCAGCGTTGATCCCAGGGATCGCTACCACCCCAGGATCATTTTCGTTCGAAAACCGGAAGTGGCCATAATCTCTGCGGAGCAGTGTTCTAAAGCACGGGGATGCCCGCAGAGGGGAGCGCAGGCCTCCCCGAACCCTCCAGAGGACTGCAGAACCCCCGGTAAGTGTGAAAAGTACACTTTTCCCCTCGGCCGTGGCAATTGCCACTGCCACTGTCCCTGCCCCCGCAAAGACTCTAAGGTCTCCCTGCCTTGCGGGGAGAACTTGAGAATCACTGCTCCAGATTAATACTACTTAAATTTACAAAACTTCAGGGATCATCTTCAGACATGTGCAATATTAAAATATGTATAGCATAGTACGAGCTGCCAATATATTTCCCTAACTATACTGGAAGTTGTTGCACCATACATCGCAGAGTAGCATTTTGAGGCATCATCAAGTTGCTGACTTCTAGTTAGTTTATGACTGGTCAAAATTTTCATATTTTCTCCTCTTGTCATTTGCAGCTAATGAGTTCCTAGGTTAGAACAAAAGGTTTATTTCAGGTCACTTCCTGCTTCGTGACATCACTTCTGTGATATACACAAACAAACAAACAAGCATTTCAGAGCTGATGTGTCCCAGTGCATCCCCTCCTCAAAATAGAAATTGTTCCTTGAGCTGTCCAAGATCGAGATCAACATTGCAGTACAATGACATGCTTCTTTTTTGCAGAGTGCCCTTGGGAGGGGTAGATTTGTCATGCAGAAGGAGCAAGGGGGGGGGTTCAGTCTTTTCCGAAATGTTGCATTTTCCCTGGAAACTCCCCCTCCCCCCAAAAAACCCCCCACCATTTTCTTCTCCGCAGGGTTCCAGATCTATGTTTTCAAAGAAAACAAGGGTCTGGAAACTTCTGAGAGGAGGGTGATTTGGGGAAAAAAATGGACTAGCAAGGTAAAGGTTTAAGTTCCGCCTTCTCTTGCTGCAAATCCAGAAGGCTTCCAGAAGTCTCCTGAGTTGTGCAAGAGAGAAGCAGCCAGTTGATTAAAGTTACTCTCAGCAGCATTGTAACATTTAGTTTGGCCTCAAGAGCCATGGATATCTGAGTGATTTAGTGCTATATTTGTCCTAGTTTTTGCCAGCAGTTCCCCAATTCATTCCTTGAGCCAGACATTGCATAGAGAGTTCTCTGTATATGCTACTTGGAAAAGCCTTGATTTTCAGATTGGGTAAGTTGGTTATTAGAAATAATAAATATTCCTTACAGACCAAAGAGAGATAAGGCCTGCTGTGTTTACCAAAGCAATAGAATATTACATGCCTTTACATTCCAGTAATATAGGAACAGCAATTCCCGTTACTCCCGTAATTATTGCACGGTGGAATGAATTAAGGCAATGATGAACGCTGCTAACGAGAGATGGATTTATAGCTTTGTTTACCCACAAATCAGACAGGAGTGTGCTGAATGTGCCTCTCCCAGATTCCTGGCAAGTAGGCCTGGGCATAAATCTTTCTGCTATAGCAGTTTTCATTAAGGTAACATTTGTATACTAGACAGCTGAAGTGCCCAAAGTGACTGTCAGCTATGTGATGTTACAGACAATTATCTGAGATCGTGTATTGGGTAATAGATGAATTAAAGTAAGACAAAATTATTCCTGAGTTTTTTTCTGATTAGGATTTTAGCACCTCTAGATCAGACGTTGCCGCTATAGCGCTACTGGTACAGAATGCAAGCTGTTGGTGTCACCCACAGTTTTCCTTACTATGGAGTGTGTTATAGGATTGGGATTTTTGTGGGGTTGGGGAATTAAGGATGATAGCCCTTTAATACATATGATTCTCTATTCTTTGTACGATTTTACGTGTATAGTGTCGCTAAAATGTGCAAGTTATCTAGTTAATGATTTTGTCTTTCTCAATAGATGATATGGGAGAGCTCCTCCTTGGAGAGTCCAAGCTAGAACTTTTTCTGAAGGAAAACCCTCTTAAACCAGGTGCTAGTCCCTGTGGTCCCCGGCCAAAGTTAACTGAAGTCAGGAAGCACCTCAATGCAGCACTTGACCGAGGAAATCTAAAGGTACTTTCTGTTCTGAAAGAAGTAGTTGGAAATTTTAGTACTTAAATGCTAAAACTTTGAGTAAACACACGGTGCCGAAAGTGTGTTGCTGGCATGAAATACTGAGATATTTTTCCACCCCTGTGTTTAATCTATGTGGGATTATATACATTTTCAATTTCCTCAAGTTTCATATTGCTTTCAAAATATTTGCAGTAGCTTTTTGTTCTTTTATGTATCGCTAGTACTCAACGCTCCATCTCACTATTCCAACACACTTTTGTGTGACCCTGAAATAAAATCCAGGATGTTTCATGTAGGAAGAAACAGGTTTGATTCTTAATGGGTAGTGTCATGAGGAGTAGGGAGCAGGTTTAGCGCCCTCATCTGAGTGGTGCACCCCTTTTCTCTCCCTTATATAGGATATCTTCAGCATTTGTGGATGCTTTATTTTTGTCCTTTGTTAAACAATCCATGATTCTGATTGCCGTCACTCCAAGTTCTAATCACTTTAAAAACACTGTCTAAAATTGTTAGTTTTGCTGTAAGGCTGTTCCTTCCCCACTTCAGTGTTCTTGACTACCCTTTACGTCTATCTGCATGTATCTTGCTTGAACATTTAGTGTCTAAACAATTTCTTGAATTTTCAAGGCTCTGAGCATGTGAGTTTCAGTTCTGGTAGTTATTCTTATTACTATTTATGTACCTCTTTCCAACAAGAAGTGATTCTCAAACGGTAAATTATTAAGATGCTTTTTATCATATTCATGAATTTGTCAGAAGTTGGAAACCCATTTTATTCTATGAATTTCCACATTGATTTTCTTCCCAAATCTCCACATATCCTTCTGAGAAATTGGGATGTGTGCAGTCCTTGATTCAAAAGACAATGTGGAAGTTTATTTCCACTCTTTAGCTGACAAGGCTCATTGTTATCACATAAAAATCCATCAACGGGTTTAGTTTGAAAATCTAAATGAAAAATCTATCAATGGGAAAGCAGTGTGAGGGGTTATGTCACTGACTTCTCATTGCCACCAAGAATTGGTGGTTGAGAATAAACCACCAGGAATTGGTGGTTTTGGCATCTGACAAAATGAAATAAAAATGTTTTAAAGTATTTGCTTAGAAATTAGAAGCCTGAGTGTTGAGACAGTATAAAAACATAAATAACACTCGGTTACCTCCGAGTAAATATTTGTAAAATTTCTTTTCTTTCTAGCCAGAGTTCCTACAAGAAGCCGACTTAGTTATGGCCAAATTATACTATGTGGAAGGTGATTTCAAAGAAGCTCTTAACATATATGCTAGAGTCAACATAGATGACTTGCAGCTTGTTGCTGTACCTCCTTATCGACTGAGGATGATTGCCGAAGCATATTCTACCAAAGGTAGGAGAGTTTTCAGGGTATTGTGATTATTTTTTTGTCACTTTCAACTAAAATGGATTGTCCTGTTCAAATTGAAATTTAACACTAGATTCTGTAAACATTGTGGCAGTCTAAGAAGAAGTGTGATGTGTTGGAATAAGGAGAGGAAAACTACAAACTTGGATTAATACGTACATAGCTGTCTAGGACAAAGTTTGTACCATTTTCACTGTAACCTTCATTCTCCCAATTTACTCAAAATGCTCCAAGGTTCTTTCTGCTAGGTGGGAAACTTCATGATCAATTCGTATGAGCAGTGTAATGTCAGATCCACAAACTCACATACGCTGACCCCTTTCTCTTCCATTGACTGGAATACTGTATTGCAACTTGGATTTTTCCTGCTCATAAGTGAGGAGCTGCAAATGGCTTTGACTTTATACTGCTCATGTAAGCAGTCCTTTTACTCAAGGTGGCTGTCAGTGTATTAATGGAGCTGACCCTTAGTGATATATGCACTCTCTAGATACCATTTTTGACAAACCTATTTAAACTGCTTTTAATACTAACAGCGCAATCCTATCAAACTTATGCCACCGGTGTAACCAGTGGCGCAGCGAAAACAGGAGGCCCCAGAAAAGAAAGGAGATTCAAATCCCTTCCAAAAGGGGGATTCAAAGGGGATTTGAATCCCCTTTCCGTTCTGGGGCCTCCCGTTCTCGCTGCACCGCTGGTTACAACGGTGGCATAAGTTGGATAGGATTGCGCCCTAAGTTGAATTACTAAATGTTTTCCTTTCAGAGGAGTTCAGAAATTCTGTTTTAAGACACTGATTAATATGTATTTGGAAATTATGAAATAAGCAGCAATAACCGCTGAACCATGAGCTGTCGATCGAAAGGTCGGCAATTCGAATCCACGACGGGGTGAGCCCTCGTTGCTCGGCCAGCTCTTGCCAACCTAGCAGTTCCAAAGCATGTTAATGCGAGTAGATAAATAGGTACCGCTTGTGGGAAGGTAAACAGCGCTCCGTGTTCCAGCTGCATGCTACGCGCTGCAGCAAGGAGAGTCATGCCGGCCACATGACCACGGAGGCGTCTTCGGACAACGCTGGCTCTTCGGCTTTGAAATGGGGATGAGCACCACACCCTAGAGTCGCACACGACTGGACTTAAAGGGGTCACCTTTACCTTTACCTATTGTAAGAATTGGCTTTTGGTTGTATGTATTGGATTTTCTTTTACTTTAGTTAGTTCCAGAAATATACAGAGATGATTGTTTTAAGAAAACTTTGTTGAACCAAGTCCTTATCTTGTGATTTTGGTATATGCTAGATATCCAGCAAAAGCATTTAAAAGAGGTGACATCTATATAATTTCAAGACTTTCCCTCTGTCCATTCTACTAGAGAGATTGACTTGATCAGAGGACACATTTTTGGAATACATCTTAATGTTTTCCTTTTTAGGTATATGAGAAGTTCTTCCATCAGCGTTCTTTATGATGGACGTTATTACCATGAACCAACGCAGATTTTGGTCTTTCCCACATTTATTTTTGAAAATGTGCAGTGCTAGTATAGTTTCTGTAGATGGCAGCGTCTCTTCAGTGTCAAGGTGTTTTCTGCCCTCTGCATACATAACACAAAGCTGGGTCAGTGTTTTGAGAACGCAGCAGTTTATGTGCGTTGAGGTACAGAATTTTCTACACTCAGATGCTTTTGCTAGCATTTGGAATTGCTGTTCTTGTCATATCTGTAGCTTGTTTTGCTGCAGAAAGAGCAACCTCAATGGCAGCATTGACAACAATTGATTCTAAATTTCTAAAATGAATTTGAGGAGAGATTATTAATCTGTCAGCTGCTACATATCTTGTAGAGTGCTGGTCATGTAGCAGGGAAGAGATTTTGCTGCCTAGCATGTTAGGAGTGAAAGTATTCCTGAGAGGCTTCTTGAATCGTGGAGGAACACCATGGGCCCTTGCACCTGTGGAATGCACAACTGCAGGTGGTCCATCAGGCTCTCATGTTGCATGCCTTCAAGAATGACTTAAAGATCTTCCCTTTCTGCTTGGTTTTTAATTGACCAGTTGCAGCGGTTTTATGATTTTTTTTAAAAATGCTGCTGGGTTCAATCTGCTATCTGTTCGTTGCCGTTTTCTTTTAATATTTGTAGTTCTTGTTGTATGTTTTACTCTGTGCCATTTTGTGTACAGTTATTCTAAAATAACTGGTTTATAAATGTATAATAAATAATAATTCTGGAAGAGAGAGAATAAGGGACCAAGCTCTTGTTAACAGAGGACTAGAGAGGACTTAAATGGTACTACATACAGGACTACTTCATTGGCACCCACCTCCCTGGCACAACCAGAGTGTGGCGAACTGAATGGAGATGAATCCTCAACCAAATCTGGCCCAAGCCCCCAGTGATTGAGTCCAGAATCTGGAGCTGCACGTCTCACTCTGTGCACGTTTTTTCCTTCCCATCCCCTGGATTGCATTTGCTAGCTTGCCTTCCCAACCCTTTATTGTCTCCTCTTGCCCCCAGCAGCCCCCTACTTATCTTGTCATTTTCTTTCTTCTTCTGCTACTACTGCCTGCCTTTTCATTCCCACTCTCTGCCATTTGAAAAGGCAGAGAGGGCAGGGATGGGAGGAAGGGATGGGAGAACAGAGACAAGCAGCCTCTCTCTTCCTTATTCCTCCGCTCCGCCTTTCAAAGGCAGGAACTAAAAGGAGGGGAAGATCATTCTGGTGGCTCCTCCACTTCATTGATCAACATGCCTCTGCCAGATGTCTGCAGCGGGACTTGTTTGAGGACCAGCACCATATTCAGCTGGTTGCTTGGCACTGATCGGATGTGACCAGGGAGTTCCTGTCCACTTTCTGGTCCATTTGGATTTTTTATTGTGGTGGCCACACCAAGGTGTCACATCTAAGTGAGGTAGGGAAGCCACTGATACAATACCAAAAGGTAAGGAAAACGCGCTAGTGCTCATATGAATATGAAACTGCCTCGTCCTAGGAAAGACCATTGGTCCATCTACCGTAGTTCAGTATTGTCTGTGCTGCTAGCAGCCTTGTGTAGAATTTCAGACAGGGGTCCTTCCCAGCACTACCTGTGGATGCCAGGGATTGAACCTAGTACCTTCTCTATGCAAAGCATGAGCTTTACCACTGAGCAGCTGCCTTGTGTCCTTTCTAGAGAGACCTGTTTTTACGCATTAAGAATTGTGCATCCATTGCAGTCTTGCAGATGTTAAGTTAGGAGGAGACTCCCATATCCTGCTCCTGAGCTCTTCCTTCCTTGCAGTTACCTCCCCCCCCCCACTGCTGCCTTCTAACTTACTGCACTACCTTGGCAGATAGCATACTGGTTGCTGATTGGATTCTCTTTATCTGTGTGTCCTCTAGCCTTAAAAGGCCAGTAGCCAGTACATTTTGCATTCCCATCTGAATACAGTAATTTTTATTTTGTTTTCTCTCACTTCAACCTCTCATGATTTAGTGCTACTATGATTTAACCTACTATGATAGGTTAAAAATGTTTGTTTTCTTAATGGAAGCAAGCTTGTTAAGCACTGAAGCATTAACCATGTTTTTTTATAGGGGCCTGATTTTACATTTACCATTCATAGCATTCCATCCTCAAGACTGTGTTTTCCCTCCTGAATTCAGTAAGAATAGTATACTATATGTTATCAGTGAAAAATGTGTAAGCAGCAATTACCTTCATACTGTTACATTTTGACTGTGCTTTAGAAAACCCTTTTACATGTGCACAGGACATATCTTTTTTTCAAACAGCCCTGCTATATTGCCTACTGTTTGGGGAAAAGGTCTTGGTGTACTAGTGGATCTCCTTTCACCGGTTCTCAACATAGTTGTATTTGTGACTGCTGCATTGGACACGAGTTTCAAGCGCACCATTGTGCAATGGTCAGTGAAAAGAGAGTGGTTTATATCCTGTGAAAAGAGAGTGGTTTACACCGTGATTTAACTAACAGTTTATTGTTCTCAGGTCTTTGTCTTGAGAAGTTGCCAATTTCCTCTTCAACAAGTAACCTCCATGCAGATCGTGAAAAAGAAATAATTACATGCTACGAGAAGGCTGGGGATATAGCCCTTCTGTACCTTCAGGAGATAGAAAGGGTAAGCTGGGATAATCTAGGCCAGGTAAAACAACTGATTTTATGTACCGTATTTATTGGTGTATAAAACGCACTTTTTTGTCTAAATTTGTGACCCCAAATAGTAGGGTGCGTTTTATACGCCAATACTAAAAAAAATCCCTCTCCCCCCCCCCCCCGTTTTAAAGCATTTTTGGGCTTACCGGGTTTTTCCGGAGCTGGAGAGCTCCGTTGTGCTTTCTTCTCTGACTAATCTATCCGATCTTCAGCTGCTCGTCTGGTTTAATTTATGCACGAGCTTGAGTTGAGCTTCTCAGCAGCCAGCAGAGGGCGCTGTGCTCCGTTCAGTTCAGCTGAGCTGCAAAGGGCCTAGTCTTTCCCAGCTCTCCTTGGAAGGGTAAGCTTCTGAACTGGGCCTAGTTGGGGAGGTTTTGGAAACTGTGCATAGGTTAGGTTAGGTGGGGTGGGGGAAAAGAGTTGGGGTGGGGGAAAAGAGTTCAGCTGAGCTGCCCAGGGCCTGCTCTTCGGGATGCTGAATGAATACAGAATGGGTAAGCTTCTGAACTGGGCCTAGTTGGTAGGCTTTGGAAACTGTGCATAGTTGGGGTGGGGGGAAAAGAGTTGAGTCTGGGTGTTGGTTTTTTTGTACTTTTATGTTGTTTAAGAGTTGGTAAGAGTTGAGTCTGGGGGTGGTAAGATGGTAAGAGTTGAGTCTGGTTTTTTTTTGTACTTTTATGTTTTTTACTGTGGAATCTGCAGGGGTGGGGTGGGGGGAAAAAGAGTTGAGTCTGGGGGTTTTGTATTTGGGGTAAATGTTTTTTATTTTGGGAACTGTGCATGGGTGGGTTGGGGGAAAAAGAGTTGAGTCTGGTGTTTTTTTTGTATTTGGGATTTATGTTCTGGTGCATTTTGTTCATATGTCTTATTGCTGTGTGTTTTAAAAGAGATCCTGGTATTTTTGTGCAATTTATGTAAATTAGCTAATTAAGCAGTCAAGCGGTAAGTGGCCAAGTGGCCCAAAAATGCTTTCAATGTTTTTTTCTTGAAACCCAGGGCCAAAAGGAAGGTGCGTCTTATACGCCAGTGCGTATTATACGCCGATAAATACGGTAATTGTGGTATGTAATTGCCAAGTGGACTTGCACAGGGCACACACTGGGTTTAGACATAACACATAACCACATCTGCCCACAAACCATGACTTGCTTTGGGCTGACAAACTTGGGTCCTTAAACTTGAGCTTGCTGTTTGAAAGCTGGTTTGCTTTTATGTGTGAATCCACAGACTATTGATAAACCACAGTTAGGGCTTTTGCTCTGCCTCGAGAGGCTGCATTGACAGTTGTGTTTTTAAATGTGATCAATAATGTAATTCTGTATTTTAGTTGACTAATCTCTTAATCACTATGAATACCTGTATGTCTTCTTCAATATGGCATTACTACCACCTTAAAGAAGACATTAATTTATGGGACTGATGCATTATTTACAATATGACAGTGATGTTGACTTGAGTCTATTGACTTGGACTCGAGTCGGACTCAAGTTGAGTCAATGACTTGATTTGGAGTTGACTTGGCGATTGTAAAAGACTTGAAAGACTCGACTCGAGACTTGGAGCCTTTTACGACAAATCAAATTTTATTCAGGTTTAAACCCGTTTTCCCCCATTAAATAGATAGGAACTCACAACCAAAGACTCTGGAGCTGGACTCAGAGACTTGGGACTTGACTTGAGACTTGGAGTGAGAGACTTGCTCCACATCCCTCCACATCCCTCCACAGTTAGCAGGGGTGCTTTTTTCATCATGCTTCTCCACAGAGAGATGCACAAACACAAATAAATACCATGCCCTCCCTCTCTCTGTGTGTGAACAGCATGTATCTGCATAATAAAAGCAGACGACTCTTTTTTCTGTTGTGCTGTCAAATGAAAGTTGGTTAAAAATAGCTATGGCATCCCCATTCACATGTGTGCCTCTCTGCTTGTTGGCAGAGCACCCCAAAGAGAGAAGCTAGCCCAAATGACACAGCAGATCTGTCAGTCTGAAACATGGAATCATGGGATTTTGAATGAATGTGTGTTGAAGTTAAAATTTAACTATTTTAAATGTTTCTAAGGGAAGAAGGTTTTTGGTTGCTGAGGACATTAAAATAAATGATAGGTGGGACAGGACAGTGTAGTATGTGGGGAGATGTTGACATTCAATACAGTAATGGTTTGTTGACATTGATAAAGAATATGGGGAGTGATTAAAAATATCTGGGTGAGTTTGTTTTCTGTTTATCTGATCTCCCAGGTACTAATTGCCAATATGCAGAACAGAAGTCCTAAGCCAGGACCAGCAGCACATGAACAAGAGCTTGGGTATTTTTTAGAAACGGGACTTCAGAGAGCCCATGTCTTATACTTCAAAAATGGGTAAGGCTTGATTTCATACTGTATTCTTTTTTTTTATCATACTTTTAAAAACCTGCCAGAAAATGAAGTAGCCCAGCCTTGGGTTATGCATTTACATAACAGTAGAAAGTGCAAAAATATTAATTCTCCTGTGGAAGTAGATTTTTCCATTGCACCAAATGCATTTTGCATTCAAAATAGATCATCCAGTGTATTTTGTGGAAATATAATCTGTTACAAAGAACATATAAAATATCTCAGTTCTGTGCTGGAGCTTCGGTAATGAAGAGAATGAGAAAAAGCAAAGCAAACTGTAAATTTTCAAGATTTTATGAATATCTTCAGTTACCATTTATTTTAACATTGTGCTGCAGGATAGACGTGCATGAAGACCAACAGTATGTATATGCATATTTTCATATGTGACTACTCAGTAGATCCCTGTAGACTGTGCATGAGAGGTCATTCATAATTTTGTGATAAACCTTTCTAAGAGTAGTCTACTAAAGATAGGTGTATAAAAATTCCAAACACTGCAGAAAATGAAGAAAGGAAATCAAGCCTCTGTTCATTTTTAAAGGCTTCAAAACTTGGTGCACTTGGTTAGGTTACTATTATTTTTGTTAGAAATATGTGATTCTAATTACCTTTCAGATTCAAGTAAGTCTTTATAGGTACAGTGAAATGTCATCCTTTGTGGGTAAATAGTTTGATGTAAATAGTTGCGAAAAAGTGCTCCACGTTTTGAAACTGTTTCCATTGGTTAGCATGTAATTGCTCTCTTGAGTTTTGTAGGTTCCATTATTAGTATTTTGAAAAACTATTTGAAATAATGCATGACCTCTGGGTTGTATTATAGTCCTGCTACCATCACTTAATTGGAAGAAAAATGAAATGTTAAGATTTCATTTTTCAAGTACCCCTGTGAGTGGGTTTGGGGGCAGGAGGGAGATGTTGTACCTGTCTGTATCCATACTTTCAGTGGAAAACATTGAAAAGAATGAGCTATGAAATGCATGTTCCTAAAACAATGCATAGCAAGAATGTAGGAATTGTCATAGTTAAATAGGCAACAAGTTTCTGAAGTCTGGATTTAGATTTGGTGGGTTTATCACTCCATACTGTGTGATTTAGACCAGTGTTCAGGAAACCCATAATTCCCACAGTGTACATTTTTGCATAGATATCATCGGTTACTGGCTAGCCTATGTCCTAAAAAAATAAGGCAATTTCTGATGGGATGACGCTTATTCATGGGACTGAAGTGGTATTTTGAACCAAAATTAAAAGCATTGTTCAGGTAATCAAACCACGGTCCAAAAGAGTTATCTCCTACCCAGGGTGTTATCTCCTGACGTTTCGTTGCCACCTGTGGGAAGCATTATCAAAGGTATGGAGATCTTTGTCCTGGTTTCCACAGTGACCGAGCACTCTTAAATAGTTCTTGAAGCAGAAGCAGCTGCTTGACAGGTGGACCTCATTATCTACTTAGTGTCAATTACCGGCTTGCAGCTAGATGTTAAAGCTGCACAGTACCTTTCTGTATTACTATTGCTGTTCCTCCCTTGAAAACCACCCCCACAATTGTTAAAATGTTGGATTTTTGTACGGTTCAAAACTAAAGCCGTGCATTACTAATGTTGAGGGTTTCCTCTTTTCTATTCAGATTAGATTTACGTTTCTGAATTTCTATGGCTTCCCAAAATATCCAAGTATGATACTGCTTGGACTGAGGATAGCACCTGCTTTTGAGCAAAGTTCATATGGTGTCCCATATTGATCACATGCTCTGCTATAGCTGATTTTTCTTTGTGCTGTAAACGACAATGGCGTTCATGCTCTTCAACTCTCGTAGCAATGCTCCTTTTTGTGGTTCCAATCACACAATCCCTCCCACAATCACATGGAATGCGGAAACACCAGATGTAGACAGAGGGCATCTCTTGTCCTTTACAGGGCGGAGAAGTTGTTGGACCTTCCTGGTGGGTCTAAAGTTGTATTATTCCCACAACATGATGGAAGGGTTCATAGTGTTGCTTGTTCACAAATTGCCTTTCCAACCTTCCGGTTTTCATCATGGAAGCGACTTAGTACAATCTCATGAGTGAAAATAGTAAAATCAAAAGTGGATTGTAGAAATGTTACATATGAGCAACATATCACTCTAATTCAGAATTGAGTGTTTTCATGAACTTGTGTTTTGGACTTCAGTTATGTTGGGTCTTCTGGGAATATATTTTTTATCATTTTGCATTTCATTGTCATAATGTAAACTGAAGGAAATGCTCTGAAGAATGACTGACTAAATTCTTCCTTGGCAAGTGATTATTTCTAACAATCCTGTTCTGACACTTGATCTGTCTATTTTGATTTATCACCAATTCTTTTGACATCTCCTTGTATAGGAGTTGTTTCTCCTTGATATTTTGTTATCTTATATTTAAGTTACACTCTGGATTATTTTTTCAGACATGATCTGTTTAATGAGAAGTTATCAAGTTAAAATTAGAGTGACTGCTCTCTGTTGTGTGAAAACATTAGAACATATTTTAGTTTGACATTCAATTCTGTGTCAAGACTTAAAATGTAATGTGACAAACATGTATCACATGGCACATTTGTCAGGAAAACGTGATTGTAACTTTCTGTTGGGTATACGCTTAGTGTAGAGGTTCCCAAATTCCCGGGTAGAGCTTACCTTGCCGTAGGTTGCTGCGGGCTCCCCCAACAGCAGCTACAGCACACCCAGGATTGTGCCGCTGCCGCAGAAAAAGTGCTTTTTCAGCCTTCCTGAGGGGTGTGCTGATCCTCCAGGGGGTGTGGGGAACCTGCAAACCCCTCTGCAGATCTCCCCGTGCCTCAGAATGGCTCTCTGATGCAATTGCAACCCACTTCCGGTTTTTCGATGAAACCGGAAGTGGGTCGCAATCGTGTCGGAGAGCCATTCTGAGGCGCGGGGAGGCCTGCAGAGGGGTTTGCAGGCTCCCCACAGCCCTTCCCCCCCCCAAAGACCAGCACACCTCTCAGGAAGGTTGAAAAAAGCATTTTTTTTCCGCAGCAGCAGCAGTGCAATCTTGGATGTGCTGTCGACGACATCACTGCAGGTCACCACTCCCCTTAAGGGAGTAGCGATCTATTGTTCCCAGCTGGAGCATTGCGACGCCCCAGTTTGGGAACCTCTGGCTTAGTGGCAAGCCTGTGTTTGCCTCTGTATAATAATGTGAAGCAGGTCAAGAAATAGAAAATCTTAGAAATTGTCGTAAGCAAGGTTTCTATTGAGGGTTGCATTATATTCCCTAGCTGCATCATGTGTTGTGTTTTAGGCCAAATGCCCAAAACCATATTGTGCATGTGAGACAATTGTATATTTTTAAACCGTGCATACAAAAGGACCACGCGTTCCAGGATTGGACATAGATGCAACGAACATGAAAATGAGCGAACTCAGGAAGATAGTGGAGGACAGGAAGGCCTGGCGGGATATGGTTCATGGGATCACGAAGGGTCGGACACGACTTAACGACTGAACAACAACAACAACAACAACTTGTGCATGTAATAGAAACAGGAGTTTGCCACAGCATAGTGTGTTAAATAATAACCAGTGTTTTCTAAGAAATGTGGGCAGTGATGCTTGTACAAGCTATTTCCTGCCTCTCCTCCCTGTGGCAGGTCCCTGAGCCCCACCCCAAACTTCCCGAGAGGGGTTGGGGGCTCCTGTGAATGGTTTAAGGAGGGGGAAATAGCCCAAAACTAGACAAAGGGCAACTTCTTTAGAGGAGAAGTGGAGCTCTTGAAAATGTGATGTGTGGAGATATTTAAAAGCATTAAAGGTAAAGGCTTTAATACTTAATTTAAAGGCATTAGATGGTTGTGTGTTGTTGTTGTTATGATTGAGAATTCTGTTAAATCTCCCTCATAATTACAAATTTCAGCATTCGTTTTATGAAGGCACAATAGTTTGGTTTGGTCAAGTGTAGAGAAATGGTTCCCCCCCCCCTAGAATTCTGTTGACTACATATATGATAATGACCCTCACTATCTTTATCAGTTTGGTCTATACAGGGAAGTCACACTGACTGGAAAATATATAAAGTTATGTATAAATGTAGAAAGGTTAGACCTAGCGTATTGGTGTGTGTTGTACAGTCTTGCTTACTGAAGCAGAACAATCTCGCTTAAGTTGAACTGATGCAGTTACTCTGTTTCTTTGTTCACCAGCTCTACAGAAGTTTTCTTTTAAGCAAAAATGTTAAGGCGATCTTAGAGACATCACTGAAACTTTGGAGGTCCATTATCTTTTTGGTAATTTGAAACAAAAGATAGAAGCATTTAGAAGATACATGGAAAGGCAATTATCCTCTTTAAATCCAACCCCAGTTTATGACCCAAAATAATCTATAAGTGTCTATTAAGGAAAATTGTCAAGGTTTTATTTTTCTCTTCTTTTTGGAAGAAAACATTAAATTGACAACATTTTAGACTCATAAATATTGTGTTTTGCATGGACGTGAAGACTCTCCATTGTGTAACATGAAGAAGATCATTCTTAATATTAAAAAAATCACGTCGAGGGATCCAAACCTTAAAGGAATTGTTCATCTAAAATAACTGTTCTGCTTGGTTACCCAATTTTCACTTTGCCTCATCTGTTTTTATAGTTTGAAAAAAGGGATGTGATGGTTTGGGGCCTTTATGATTGTAGTAAAAAGCTGCACACAACTAGTTTTAATTGAAATCATTGATACGTGTAATTAAGTGTTATATAAATGATTAATCCTAAAAGTATGAATACTTGGAAATCTAAAATACCTTGAGCATGTTTGTTCCCTGTGCAAGGAAATAGCACGTGAGGAAGACTGGATCTCTTGAGGACCCAGTAGAGGCCGATCTTTCCCATCCTTCTTCTGCCTTCCTGCAAACATGAAAGCAGTCTCCTAGGGCAGTCCAGAAAATGGGAGGTTTTCCTTTTCATGTCTCTCCCTCGCCACACTGTAATTTACAGTGTACAGAGAGGGAAGCCGGGATTGGGGCTTGGAAGGTGCCCATGTCTCCTGGACAGGATGCTGTTACTGCATATGTTGGGAGGAGGGGAGAAAGAGAACAACCAAAATGATCAGAGGGCTAGAACATCTTCCTTATGTGGTAAGGGCACAGCGTTTGGGGCTTTTTAACTTGAAAAAAGGCAATTTAAGGGAGACATAATGAGACCTATACAATTGTGCATGGTGTGGAGACACAGTGGATAGAGACTTTTTTTTCCTCCCTCTCTGGCAATACTAGAACAAATGAAACTGATTGGTAGGAGATCCAAGACGAACAAAAGGAGGTGGTACTTCACAAACCGCATAGTTAGTTTGTGGAATTCGTTGCCATTAACTTGGATGGCTTTAAAAAGAGATTGCACACATCCATGGAGGACAGGTCTATAAGTAGGTACTGTCGGCCCACTTCTTATGGGAGGGTTACGTTCCGAGGTTGACACATAAAGCCAAAATCGCGTATAGTGAGAGAACTTCCGTAAAAGCAACTAATACGTACTGCCTCTTGTAAGAACTAAAAGCACAGGCATATGCAGGAACTGAGACAACTGAGGGAACAGCAGCTTCGTGTTCTCATTTCAGGCAGGTTGAGAACCCCTGATTTAGAATCTCTCCTTTCTCTCTCCTTGCTTTGATCATGCCACCTTCTTCTTTACATTTCTGGACTTGCTGTTAGAGTCCAGAAATCGATTCTGGACCCTGTTTAGTTTTTGTCTGGTTTAATAATGACAGGAATAAAGCAGTTGTTTTTCCTTGTTTTTATGTAGGATAGTTGTACTTTTCATTCTTTACAAAGTTCATGTTCAGTGTTTGGCTGTCTTCTGAATTTTGGTGAGGTTAATCATGCTTTGAAACTGTAATTTTGTTTAACTGCCATTGTGCAGAGTTCAGCTACACTGTGTACAGTATATGAGTTTTATTGGCTGAAATTATGGACTGAATTTTGAGGTTGATTGTGAAGAGTAGAGATGTGTTGCAAGAGAAATCAGTGGGGCAATTTTGAAATAAAATGAAGGCTTTTGGTTTTAAAAACTGGAATATCATAGTGGCTAAGAGACTGTGCTGCAAATCAGGATTTTACTGGTTCAAATTTGTCTACTGTCATTAGCTGACAACGTGACCTTCAGCAAGCCACTCTCTAAGCTTCAGCTTCCCAGCTGCAATACGAAGAAAATAATATGTATCTTACAAGGTTGTTGAAATGACAATATTATGATAATATCTCTGAAATGCTTTGCACGCTCAAAGTGCTCTGCAAATATTGAGTATTATTGTTGTTTTATTGGTTGGTTTTAAATGAATAAACTCTGCATGGAAGTAGCTTAAGACTTACTGTGCAGTACCTCTACTCTGAGGCAAGGCAGTAGGCTGTAGCTCTGGTGACATAGTGAACTGACTGCTGTTCCTATTTGCAGAGACTTCTAAGCATGGATTGGAAATGTAGACATGCCTCCTCCCTTCTTAAGGTGGAGAGAGGAGAAGAAAGGAGGAGACTATGCTGTATACCCAAGGCAGACTTGCAGCTTACCATCCATGGCTTTCAAATGGCCAATGTTACGCCTGTATTGGCCCTTTTCTTCAGTGTTTATTATTTGCATTGATATCCCGTCTTTCACCATGTGGTCTCAGGACAGCTCACATATATTATAAACAAGAGTACAAATTCATTCTCAAGGAGCAACCGTCTTGTATGATAGTCACGGTCCGAACGCCTGGTGAAACAAATGAGTTTTTAGTAGAGTTTTTTAAGTGAGGACAGTGGGGGCTTCTTTCCTCTCTTGGCAAAGCATTCCAGTTCGGGGTGGTGGTGGTGTCGTTGTCACAGAGAAGGCCCTTTCCACTGCATGTCGTCATTGCTAGTCCTTTGAACTTAGACAGTTCCAGGGTCCAGAGGCGTTCCTACGATGGGGGCGGTACTGTAAGTTGTGCCCCATCCTAGTCCCCGTTTACAAGCCGGCATGAGGTGGCCCCGCCCTGCCGTTGGAGCCATTCCGTGCAGAGAAGGCAACAGGCAGGGAGTCTCCTGCTCGTTGCCTTCTCAGCACAGAATGGCTCCAACGGCGAGGGCGTGAGGCTGCCTCGTGCCGGCTTGTAAACGGGGACTAGGACGGGGCGCAACTTACAGTACCGTCTCCACTGTAGAAATGCCTCTGCCGGGATCCAAGGAAAGTTCTGACAGTGATCTACCTCTGTGTGTGCTCTCGCTCTACAGTAGAAGCCCAGCACAGAAACTAATTCCTTCTTCGTCCTCAGACCAAGGAGTTTCCTGGGTTCCAGGCATGTGGCCATAGGTTTCTGTGCATGCTGCATGAGTTGCATTCTTTCTGTCTTAAAGAGCCAATATCTCTAAGGCAGAAAGAAGACAGATTGTTGCAGCACAATCCATCTATTGTACTATGCTGTACTACTGTATTTCTAGATTCATCCATTTTTGTTAACAGCGACAGATGCTACTTTCCAGTGTCTATCAGGCTACGGGCAAATTGCACGGCTAATGATACATAAATACATTCCCTGATTGAAGATCCGCAACTTCTAGCTGCCCATGGTAGCCAGCCAAAATTAGTCATTGCTGCGACTCTGCCCATCCCTGACTCCTGGGAGGAGAAAAGCCTGACTTTTGATATCATGCTGAAGCTTGGAGGCAAGGATAGTCCCCTATCCTCCTCCTTGGATGGGCAAAGGGTGGAAAATTCATTTGTGTTGCACCAAGTTCTAAAGGTGGTTGATGCTCCCTTGCAGTGATGCATGACTGCAGGAACAATTGCCAGTGCCAAGCTACAGAGGAAAGAACACTTGCCATGAGAATGGCAAGTGTGCAGCATATTCATATATTTCAGACATTGAAAAATGTAAATAGCTGCAGCTCTGTATTTCATCAGAAATTGGCACACAGTTATACAGATGTCAAGTTCAGAAGAATTACTAAGATTAGTTAAGGTGCTATGTTGGTGGCTATGCTACTTGTAAAGTGATGTTTAAAGAAATTTAATTTGGTAGCAAGAAAGATTAATTTTACTGGATGTCTTGGAGTATGAAAGGGACAACGTAACAGTGCCGTGTACCTCTTCTTTAGAATGCAGTTTTAGCTATCATCAATTTCTGTTGCCAAGCTACGTTAAAATGCATTCCACTCTTTTTAAAACCCTCAGCCCCAAAATTCTAAAAATATCAACTGTGTAGGATGACAGATCAGCATAGGGATACAGAGTACGGTTTGATCCAAAAGTCTGTCCTAAATTAGAAAATGTTTGCTTCTATATAGACTTTAAGAATGTTGCTCTCTTAGAATCATGTCAACTAACCAGATGTACCTTTCTTTGAGGTACAGTTAAACTGACATCCTTTTAGAGTACTCTGATTGTTTTTAGTGTTATGCTTTATCATATTAAAATATTTTCATAAAATGGATAGTACGGCTTACATATTTGATGATTTCCATTGGGTTTTGATCCCAAAAACCTTTTCTGCCCCTGTTGTAGCGTTGCAGTGTTCCCCAACTGAAAATAGGCTATATCTGTTGACCTGTTATGCTTTAACAAAAAGGACGGAAAAGAGAGAGAGAAGAAACAAAAAAGAAAAGAAAGATGGAGAAAAGGAGGCTAGGCTTTCCAACAATGTCTGCCTTTACCCCTCTCATAGGGCAACATAATTTGAGTTGCCAAATGTTGTGTGTGTTCAGAGTGATTTTCTTTTTAAAGAACTTTCCCATCTGCTAGCTGCATAAGTAGCTCATGCAGCTATGTTTCAGTATGTGTGCGGGGTGGCCTTCCAGCTGTCAGTAACAGTTGTATTTGTTTCTTCTAATGGCACCTGACAGATCTAATTCTCCAATGTGTCTGAAGGTCCCCATATTGTGTGTTCTATTCAAGGATCAGGTATATTGCAGAGGAGCTGAACTGGTGATGCTGAAATTTTATTTACCAGGCTACCATCTTCCTGGACTTGCTAAGTCGTGCATGATTTTTAGAGCAACTGGCATTGACCAACACTGTAGGGCCAGCTTTTAACCAATTGCTTCCAATTGGGCCCCACGTCTAGGGCCCCCCCCCGCGCTAGGGTAATCTACCCTAGTCTCGTCAAATACACACGATAACACATTGCAACATACATATAGCACCACATTGCAGGTTTATATATTCTAGGCCTAAATTCAGTTTCAAGTATTTAAGTTTCACATACATAAATCTAGATAATTAGGACCTACAAATACAGACATATTAGATTATACCCTTCACTCACAAAAATGATGATACAAGTCCAGTTTGTTACTTTTGACAGTAATAATGTGATGTCTGCTGAATTTATGACAGAAATGAGTCGTCATGTTTCCTACAAAAAAAAATTCCATTTGGACCCCACAGCTCCTTAAGACCGGCTCTGCAACACCAGTTGTTCAGGGACCATGAATGTAGTCTGCGTGTGTGACCCAGCCTAGTATCATCCTTGAGCCTTTAAAATTTAACCTCCCCTTCCAAAGCAATCTGAGACTAGTGATCAGGTGGTGTGAGAATACTTGAGAACCTCTATAAAACAAATAACTTAGGATTTGTGACATAGCTGGTAGAAGACAAGCCTAAACAAAATAAGAACCTATAGGTTCTACAGATAGTAGATTTCCCAACTCACCATCGGATTCCTTCCCCTAACCAGAACAAAGGATACTGGCTTCCCAAGTGTTTTTATCCTCCAGCTGAAAACTATCCTACCTTCTAATTGGATAACACCAATCTCTCCCCTCCCTCTCATTTAAAGCTAATTTTTCCTCTCAAAAACCCTTTACCAGAAGGACCTTTACCAATAGGGAGAAATTGGTCAATGAGATCAAAGTAGTAGGAACTTTAGGGGGAAATGATCATGGACTCCTAATTCTCAATCTTATGGGAAACAAAGGGAATATGCTGTAAAACCTGCGCTTCAGGTTTCAGGAAGGCTGATTTTAATAAGCTCAGAAAAATGATGGGTACGCTACTATTGACGGATGAACTAATGGGAAAAGGGGCCCAAGATGGATGGGAGCTCCTAAAGAAGCAACTACTACAGGCACAGTCAAAAACAATCCCTATGAGAAAGAAAAGGGACTCCTCAAAAAGCCAGTATGGCTGCACAAGAATCTTATTGGCAAGCTGAAGATTAAAAAAAGACAAGTGCAGTATAAGAAAGGGAAGATAGGACTGATCACCAGGGAGCAGTACAGACAAATAGCCAGGACTTGTAGAGTGAGTGTCAGGAATGCAAAATCTCAGTATGAGCTGAGGCTGGCCAGGGATGTCGGGAGCAACAAAGAGAGCTTTTTTAGGTCTGCCCAAAGGAAGAGGAAGAGAAATCAGAGCGTGGGATCGCTGCTCAATAAGGATGGTCAATTGGTGTCTGGTGACAAAGAGAAGGCGGAACTGCTCAACTCCTACTTTGCGTCCGTCTTCTCCCAGAAGGAGGATTGCGCAAATGTGGATGCTGGATTGTTGGCCAATGGGGGAAAATGCGTACATCCCCACAGAGGTAATGAAAACGTGAATGGCACAGGTCTGGATTGACAGGGAACTAGTTAAGAACCACATAACTGGCCTAAATGAATTCAAGTCATTTGGACCAGATGAACTGCATCCTAGAGTACTAAAGGAACTTGTGGATGTTTTCGCAGAGCCTCTGTCAATTATCTCTGAGAAATTCTAGAAAACAGGGGAGGTGCCACTAGGCTGGAAGCAGGCAGTGCATATAGTCCCAGTGTTTTGGAGAAAAAGGAAGACCCAGGAAACTACAAACTCGTCAATGTGACTTCAATACCTGGGAAGATATTAGAACAAATTATAAAACATACAGTCTGCATACATCTGGATAATAACTTGGTGATTAATAGAAGCCAACATGGATTTGTAAGAAATAAATCTTGCCAGACGAATCTCATCTCCTTTTTCGGGTTACTAGCTTACTGGACAGTAGGAATGCTGTGGATGTAATTTATCTTGACTTCAGTAAAGCATTTGACAAGGTTCCCCATGACATCTTAATCAGCAAGTTGGTAAAATATAGGTTAGATGATACAGTTGTTAGGTGGATTCGCAACTGGTTGGACACCCATACGCACAGGTTGCTCGTTAATGGCTTTGCATCAACCTGGATGATGGTTTTGAGTGGAGTGCCCCATGGCTCTGGTTCTCTTGAACATCTTCATGGATGAAGGGATACAAGGAGACCTCATCGAATTTGCAGATGACACCAAGCTGGGAGGAGTAGCGAACACGATAGAAGACAGTAGAAGCATTTATTTATTATTTATTTTAAAAATGTATACCCCGCTTTATCCCATGCCAAAGCAAATGCCCAAGGTGGCTTACAACATCAAAGATAAAAAGTACCATCATATACAAAATACATATTTGCAAAGAGATTGGAAATATGGGTAGTCCAGCCACGTAGTTTTGTTGTAGAGAAAAATTAAGTTTAATATTTTTCTCTACAACAAAACTACATGGCTGGACTACCCATATTTCCGATCTCTTTGCAAATCATGACAAGCCATGAGAACTTCCATACAACAAAAAATACATAAATTAAAACAAAATCCACTGGGGGGACACGCACAATATAAAGAAGAGAAACAGTGGCGCAAAACAACTTGAGAGAGACCCAGAAGTCAGACATCAACCCATCACCCAAACGCTAGACGGAACAAAAACGTTTTGATCCCTCACCAAAAAGCCATGAGGTAGATGGTAGTTCTTAATTCCCCTGGCAAAGAGTTCCATAATTGTGGTGCCACTACAGAGAAGCTTGGCCTCGTGCTGCCATTCCTCTAACTTGAGATAGAGGTGGCACTCGCAGGAGAGCCCTCTCAGATGACCTAAGAGGGCGGGCCAGAATGTATGGGAGAAGGCGGTCCCTCAGATATCTTGGACCCAAACCGTGAAGGGCTTTAAAGGTCATTACCAGCACCTCGAATTGGGCCTGGAAACGAATGGGCAGCCAGTGCAGCCGCTGAAGCAGTGGTTCAACAGAGCCAAATTGCCTAGCTCCAATGACCACCCGGGTCGCCGCATTCCGCACTAATTGCAGCTTCCGAACCATCTTCAAGAGGCCCCATGTAGAGCATGTTACAGTAATCCAATCTTGAAGTCACTAAGGCATGGACCACCGTGGTCAGATCCGATCGACTCACGTACGGCTGCAGCTGGCGCACCAGCCGAAGCTAGGCAAACGCACCCCTGGCCAACGCTGCCACCTGGCTTTCCAGGGAGAGCTGTGAATCCAGGAGTACTCCCAAACTGTGCACCCGTTCCTGCACGGGGAGTGCAACCCCATTCAGAGTGGGCAGATGACTCAGTACTTGCATCGAGACATCCTGACCAGTAGGAATTCTGTCTTTTCTGGATTCAATCTCAGCCTGTTGGCCCTCATCCATAAGAACATAAGAAGAGCCTTGCTGGATCAGGCCAAAAGCCCATCTAGTCCAGCTTCCTGTGTCACACAGTGGCCCCACCAGATGCCTCAGGGAGCACAAGACAGCAAGATACTTGTATCCTGTTGCCACTCCCTTGCACCTGGCACAGAGAAAACCCACTTCTAAAACCAGGAGGTTGCTTATGGCTTGTAACCTGTGATGGTCTTTTCCTCCATGAATCTGTCCAAACCCCTTTTAAAGGCATCTAGGCCAGATGCCATCACCACATCCTGTGGCAAGGAGTTCCACAGATGAATTACACGCTGGGTAAAAAAATATTTTCTTTTGTCTGTTCTAACTCTCCCTCCACTCAATTTTAGTGCATGTCCCCTGGTTCTGGTGTTGTGCGAGAGGGAGAACAATTTCCCTCTATCCACTCTCTCCATCCCATGCATAATTTTATAAGTCTCAATCATGTCCCCCCTCAGGCGCCTTTTTTCTAGGCTGAAAAGCCCCAGACGCTGTAGCCTTTCCTCATACGGGAGGTGCTCCAGCCCACGAATCATTCTGGTCGCTCTTTTCTGCACCTTTTCCAATTCAACTATATCCTTTTTGAGGTGTGGTGACCAGAACTGGACACAATACTCCAGATGTGGCCTTACCATCGATTTGTACAAAGGCAGAATGATATTGGCCGTTTTATTCTCAATCCCTTTTTTAATGATCCCAAGCATGGAATTGGCCTTCTTCACAGCCGCCGCACTCTTCACCCCAAGATCTCTCTCTTGATCCGTCACAGACAACTCAGAACCCATTAGCGTATATGTGAAATTTTGGTTTCTTGCCCCAATGTGCATCACTTTACACTTACTTACATTGAAGCGCATCTGCCATTTTGCTGCCCATTGTCCCAGTTTGGAGAGATCCTTCTGGAGCTCTTCACAATCCCTGCTGGTCTTCACCACCCAGAAAAGTTTAGTGTCATCTGCAAACTTGGCCACCTCACTGCCTATCCCCGACTCCAGATCATTTATGAATAAGTTGAAAAGCACCGGTCCCAAGACCGATCCTTCGGGGCACACCGCTTTTCACCTCTCGCCATTGTGAAAATTGCCCATTGACTCCCACTTGCTGTTTCCTGGTCTTCAACCAGTTCCTAATCCACAAGAGGACCTGCCCTCTTATTCCGACTGTGGAGTTTTCGCAGGAGCCTTTCATGAGGGACCGTGTCAAAAAATCCAGATATATAATATCCATGGGTTGGCTCGCATCCACATGCCTGTTGACCTTTTCAAAAAAATTTAACAGGTTTGTGAGGCAAGACTTCCCCTTGCAGAAGCCATGCTGACTCTCCCTCAGCAGAGCTTGTTCTTCTATGTATTTTAAGATTTTATTCTTAGTGAGACTTTCCACCATCTTCCCTGGAACAGATGTTAGGCTGACCGGCCTGTAGTTTCCCGGGTCCCCCCTCCTTCCTTTTTTAAAGATTGGCGTGACATTAGCTATCCTCCAATCCTCTGGCACATTGGCCGTTTTAAGGGACAAGTTGCATATTTTGGCCAAGAGGTCAGCAACTTCATTCTTGAGTTCCTTCAGAACTCTTGGGTGGATGCCATCCGGGCCTGGTGATTTATTGATCTTTATTTTGTCAATTAAGTCTGAGACGTCTTCTCTTTTAACCTCTATTTGACTTAATTCTTTATTCAGGGGAGGCCGTTCCGGCAACGGTATTTGCCCGAGGTCTTCTGCCGTGAAGACAGATGCAAAGAACTCATTTAATTTCTCTGCAGTCTCCAAGTCCCCTTTTATCACCCCTTTCTCTCCCTCACCATCCAGCAGACCAACCGTTTCCCTGGCAGGTTTCCTGCTTCTAACATATTTGAAAAAGCTTTTATTATTCCCTTTTATGTTGCCTGCCATACGTTCCTCAAAGTCTTGCTTGGCCTCCGGTATCATCTTTTTACATTTCTTTTGCCACAGTTTGTGCTCCTGTTTATTTTCCTCATTAGGGCAAGACTTCCATTTACGGAAGGAAGCTTCCTTGCCTTTTATAGCCTCTTTAACTGTGCTTGTTAGCCATGCCGGCACCCTCCTGGACTTGGTCGAGCCCTTCCTCCTTTGTGGGACACACTCCTGCTGGGCCTCTATGACTGTTTTAAACAGCCTCCATGCACTCTGGAGCAATTGGACTCTTTTTACCTTCCCTTTCAGCTTTTTTTTAACTAGTCTCCTCCATTTTGGGGAAGTCAGCCCTTCGGAAGTCAAGGGTTTTCGTGTCAGATTTGCTCGGCACTCTCCCTCCGACATGCATGGCGAAACAGATCGCAGCATGGTCACTGTTCCCCAACGGTTCTGTAACATTTACCTCCCTGACCAGATCTTGAGTGCCACACAATATCAAGTCCAGAGTCACCTGTCCTCTGGTCGGTTCCGTGACAAACTGCTCTTAGGCACAGTCATTTAACATATCCAGAAATCCAGTCTCTCTTTCATGACCTGAGCATGAATTGACCCAGTCGATGTGAGGATAATTGAAGTCCCCCATGACTACAACCCTGTCTCTCATTGACACCTCCCTGATTTGCTTCCTCATTTCAAGATCCCCTTCAGGTTTTTGATCTGGAGGACGGTAGCATGCCCCTACTATTACATCACTCTTTGAGCCTGGTAATCTAACCCACAGTGATTCTACGGAGGAGTCAGAGCCCCCCTCCAGCTCTACTCTGGTGGATTCTACCCCCTCTTTGACATAGATGGCCACCCCACCTCCAACACGCCCCTCTCTGTCCCTCCTATAGAGTTTATATCCTGGAATTGCAGTATCCCACTTGTTCTCCACATTCCACCAGGTTTCTGTTATACTTACTATGTCAATGTTTTCCCTAGCCACCAAACATTCCAGTTCTCCCATCTTTGCCTGTAGATTTCGGGCATTTGCATAAAAGCACTTATATACCTGGTCCCCCAAGAAGGGCTGCATGTTTGCACCTTTATTCCTGAAGCCTTCTGTCCTGCTAGACTGGCTGTCATGTCCCATCACGCTACCACTCCCAATTTTTACTCTGCTATTACTTGACTGTTCCCCATCCTCTGCACCCTCATTCCCTAGGGATGAGGAGTCCCAAACCGCATGCCCCTTGGCTCCTGTCGGCTTTCCCCCAGGAGTCAGTTTAAAAGCTGCTCTGCCACCTTCTTAATGTTACGCGCCAGCAGTCTGGTTCCGTTTTGGTTCAAGTGAAGCCCGTCCCTCTTGTACAGGCCCGGCTTGTCCCAAAACGTTCCCTAGTGCCTAACAAACTTAAACCCCTCCTCCTGACACTAGTGTCTCATCCACGCATTGAGACCCCTGAGCTCCGCCTGCCTAGCTGGCCCTGCGCGTGGAACAGGTAGCACTTCTGAGAACGCTACCTTTGGGGTCCTGGATTTGAGCTTCCTACCTAGCAACCTAAATTTGGCTACATTTCCCCACGTCGTTGGTGCCAACATGCACCACAACCGCTACCTCCTCCCCAGCACACTCTACCAGCCTATCTAGACGAGAGGTGATGTCCGCAACCTTCGCACCAGGTAGGCAAGTCACCGTGCGGTCCTCACGTCCGTCACAGACCCCCCTGTCTATGTTCCTGACTATAGAGTCACCCACGACAAGAAGCCCCCTTCGCCCCCTCCCCAGAGGAGTATCCATAGTGCGACTGGATACGGGCCCATCACCTGAAGAAGGGGTCCCCACTGTGGCCCCAAATGCCTCCAGACAGCGCTCCAGAACTTCCACAGCCTCCCCGGAACGAGATGGCAAGGAGAGATAGAGCTGAGTGTCATCAGTGTATTGGTGACACCCAACTCCAAATCCCCGGATGATCTCCCCCAACAGTTTCATGTAGATGTTGAAAAGCATGGGAGACAGAATAGAACCTGCCTGAAGCCAGACTGAAAGGGGTCCAGATACTCTGTCTCTTCATTTAGGAAGACCTTGATAGAATGGAATACTGTATTGAAATTAATAAGATGAAGATTTTAACCTGCATTACTAAAACTGTAGCTTCCAAGTTGCAAGAAGTATTGGTTCCTCTTTACTCTGTGTTGGTCAGAGTAAATGATGAGTAAATGATCATGGTGCATTCTGGGGCGAGCCTGGGAGAGGAGCATTCGCACGACCCAGAATTGGGTCTTTCAGCTTGAAAAAAATCCATCAGAGCCTTGGAAACCTCGCAGTTTGCCCACGCAAAGGTAGAAATGGCAATTTGGGGGCTTTTTCACTTTTAAAACCATTTCTAAAGTGGACCCCAGTATCCGCAGATTCTCGGTATCCACGGGGGGGGGGGGGTTGTCCGGAACGGAAACCCCACAATTACTGAGGTCCAAGTGTAGTAGTATACAAACACCGAATATAATATTTTAACTACACCCCTGTATTTATTTGGCTTCCTAATATATTTATTACATTTATATTCTGCCTTTTGTCAATAGAAGTAAAGGAGAAGCATACAGATGGTTCCCAGGTGACTTCAAATATAGGCGCTAAAATGACCCGTTTTGGTTTTGGTTTAGCTTTGTGAAATTGTTGCATTATATGCCTTTGGACCATAATCCTGAATACTAATTATTTATTACTCTCCCTCCCTCCTTACCCAATCTTGTATATATTACTGTTTGACAGGCCTTCTGTACTACTTCTTGGTTTCTAAGATGCAGATATTTTTCTAATGCATTTTTAATTTTTTGGTCCCTGTTTGTATCAATAATGAATGACAAATTGACTGAGAGTTTTCATATACTTGCTTTGGAAATAGTGTTGAAAGCACTGCTAAACTTGATTTACCCTCCCTTTCCCAAAATGTGGTTTGTATGCGCGCATGCATGTGTTGGGAATAAAGTCAGCAAAATATAGGCTAAAGGGTTATTTAATCTGATGGCCAGGGTTCAAAGTTCATTAAATATGTCCAAACAGTTACTCTTCTAAATCATTATACCTGTTAAAGATATGTTGTATGGATGTCCACTTTAGACCTGTATTTTAAAAGGAAATAGAATACTGTACATAGAATAATGTTAGTAGGGAAATAAAGCACTTGGTGCCGCATGAGTTGATGTTGGGTACGGTAAACAACTGTTGTTGAAAACAAGGGAAAGTTGAGGCATATAAAATTACATTAGTGGGAAGGATGGATAAAGGAAATACGAGCTCCACCAACTCATACAAGCAGAATTTCCTCAGCTGTCTACCCATTCATTTCCTCTTCCAGTTGATGCCGTTGACTGGAGCTCTAAACTCCTCATGGTATAAAAGAACTATGCTACAAATAAAACTGTCAGAGCAAACAGGGATGTGGCCTCTAAAATTGCACAACACTGAAAGGTTAATGACACGTTAGTTGTCTGCCCCTTCTTTTAAGGTAGCGTAGATCTTGACCAGTGCTTTTTATTGGTTTGTTTTTCGATATTCTGATCTGACAATCCTATTCTGATATGTTGTCATACTTGATTATACACCATTTTGAGTTCTAAGAAAAAACAAAACCTGCAACTTTCAATTCTCCTAATTGTTTGCAGAATGGTTTTTCGTTTAAATTGGGGACTAATTATATGTTTGTTTAGAAGAGCTTCAGCTTTTTAAGAAGAGCAGCTTCAGAAGGGATGAATTTGGAACTCGGAAGTAGGGGATAGGGGTTAACCCTTACCATGCCTCTACCTTCTCTGCTCCAAATTACCTTCACATACCACTTATTTCACTCACAGGGTTGCTATTGTGTGTCTGCCCCCAAAGTCTGGGGGAGTAACTACCGGTAGTGTGAGAATGAATGTGGTTTGGAGTGAAGATGATAGTTTGGAACTGAACTGCCTTTTTCAAACGTTCTCAATCCTGTGTTGAGGTTCTGTTAAATTATGTTTCATCGAAACACATCTAAGCAAGAAAGCTATTTTGTAAACCATTAGGTTTACAACCATTATGCTGTAAACCAGCATAATAAAAAGCAGAGATATCGCCATGCCAACAAAAGTTCGTATAGTCAGGGCGATGGTGTTCCCAGTAGCAATGTATGGTTGCGAGAGTTGGACCATAAAGGAAGACTGAGCGCCGAAGAATAGATGCTTTTGAACTGTGGTGCTGGAGAAGACTCCTGAGAGTCCCTTGGACTGCTAGGAGATCAAATCAGTCAATCCTAAATGAAATCAACCCTGACTGTTCCCTGGAAGGACAGATACTAAGGCTGAAACTCAAATATTTTGGCCACCTAATGCGAAGAGAGGACTCTCTGGAGAAGACTCTGATGTTGGGAAAAATTGAAGGCAGAAGGAGAAGGGGAAGGCAAAGGATGAGATGGTTAGACAGCATCACCGATGCAACGAACATGAAAATGAGCGAACTCAGGAAGATAGTGGAGGACAGGAAGGCCTGGCGGGATATGGTTCATGGGATCACGAAGGGTCGGACACGACTTAACGACTGAACAACAACAAACCATTAGGAGCCAGAAAGCTAGCTGCAAGGTTTTTTCTTTTCTTTCACTTAGTAGTCAAAAAAGTGAGTAAGCCAGCATTTTCGGTCTATTGTATTCTCTGGCTCTGTAATCTGGAATAAGGCACAAGACTTTTAAAATAGGAAGTACCTTACATTAGAGACTACTTTGGTTTAAATGTGCTTATTAAATGGTTCTGGATTATCAGTAGTATGCAAATGGTGCATATATGCTCATAATACGGGTTTATGAGGAGAGAAAAAACCTCACAAGACTGAACTCGGTGTTTTTCATCTCCATACATCTGCTTTTGTTCTCTACCTCCTTTCCACTTTTTGGGCTCCTCTCGTGCCTTAATATACAGTGCTGGAAAGTGTAGGAAGTTAAAGCAGAGAAGACAACTACAAGAAGTAGAAATGTAGAATAGGTGTGAAAATGTTTTGCAAGTTAATTTCATCATTTTTTTCTAAGTAGGATCATTGCAGTCAGTCTGAAAATATTATGCAGTTTTACATTGGAAGTTTAATAAAGCAATGCAGAGGCACTGCAGAAGAAAATTAATGTAAGCCCTGCCACTATGCCAAAGTACACTGCACTGCATTTTTTACCCCAGCAAGCGTGCTGATTAACTAACTTGTAATGCATTTTAATCTTGCATTATTGCACGGCCTGGGTCACAGGAGTCTTGGCATAATATAAATAATGATTTATTATGCTGGAATGAAATTGTCCCAGCCAAATGGAGCAAAGGTTCTGGACCATTAATTGATGTACACCCCCACCCTCCAGTTATGCAATTGCACCATTTAGGTACCTGTCTGGTTTGTATAATCAGTGTGATTATTTTTCATCATCACAATGCTGGCATCTCATTTTTTTATTGGGCACAAAAATATTGGAACAAGCATAGAGAATGTATGTAATTTATTTGTTTTTCAATAACTCTAGCAAATGTAATTTCTGTACTTAGCTTTGCTATGTGTGCCACAACATTTATGTTTCTTGTGCTTTTTCCTTTAAGGTAATGCAGACAAATTGTAGCATAAACATTTAATTCTCATCTTTAGTCATTTTAAAAAATCGTAATACACAACCTTAAAATGTCACTTTATGCTTAGAAGGAGTGAAGTACATTTAAAATAGCATGTAAACCTGCCAGTACATAAAACAGTAAAATACAATTTAAACATAATCTAATATGAATTAGATTCCTGACTTGGGTCTGACAGCAGCCCAACATTGGATGCTAAATGTAGCTTGTTTGACATTAGACGTGTGATTCTCTGGAGCAGGGGTTCTCAAAGTGGTGGGTCGTGACCCACCACTATTTCCAGAAGTGACCAATATCCCCCTTAAGGGGGGTGGCCAGCAAGAACGGCGGCGGTGCTCCAGGATCGCGCCCGCCCCAAAAATGGTTTTTAAAACATACCTGGTTGTCCTGCCACCTCTGCAGGCCTCCCCAAGGCTCTAAATAGTGGCAAGTGCATTCCAAAGCCCACTTCCATTTTTTGCCAAAAACCGGAAGTGAACTTTGGAACGCACTTGCCACTTTTCAGAGCCTTGGGGAGGCCTGCAGAGGTGGCAACAGCCCCCCCACCCCCGGACCCTTTGGGGAGCTGGCAGGACAACCAAGTATGTTTAAAAAAGTGTTTTTGGAACAGAAGCGGTTGACTGAGTACTCGGAATATTTCAGAAATCAAATTGGAGCAAGTACCAAATGCAAGTCCCACAGACTGCAGAATAAATCTTAATGGTCTGTGGAGATGCAGATCCAGACATTAACAGTTAATTTGAAAGACCGTACTTTCAGATTGATTTAATCATTGATTTAAATCATCAAGAAAAAAGACCAACATGATGTAAATCAATGACTAAATGTCTAGGTTTTTTTTTCTTCAAATTCCGATATTTTGTGAACAAGCATGCATATTATCGGGTTTCTATAACTATTAAGAAATACTGCCTTGCAACTAAATGCAGTCTAATAGTACTGTATAATCCCAAACCTTTGGTCATGTAGTCCGCATGCCTTCAGAATTATATCTGCTTAGAGACTGAAGAAACAGATTCCTGTTTGTTTCTCTCTGGGGCTGGTATTGGGATTAGCATGGTTATTATGAGGGCACACTGCTGACCAGTGAGTCTGGGTCGATCTCCCTTTATCCAGTGACAGGGCTGCCAGGCAACAATGAAGAGGGACGTAACCCACTGCTTCCAGTTCCTCCCAGAGAATGGAAGATTGCTCCAAGACAGAAAGAGCATGAGAAAATTATGATTTGCTTCCTCAGGCACCTATCCCATTGATAAATGGGAAATTACCCCAAAGACCTCTTGTGTTGCCACAGAATCTCTCAGATTTGCCAGAGTTCCTTGAGGTGGTGAAGTTCAACCTTCTTGCTTTCCTCTTAGCCCTGTCAGCGCTAAAAGCAGTATATGAATATTTGTACATAAGAACATAAGAAGAGCCCTGCTGGATCAGGCCAAAAGCCCATCTAGTCCAGCTTCCTGTGTCACACAGTGGCCCCACCAGATGCCTCAGGGAGCACACAAGACAACAAGATACCTGTGTCCAGTCGCCACTCCCTTGCACCTGGCACAGAGAAAACCCACTTCTAAAACCAGGAGGTTGCTTATGGCTTGTAACCTGTGATGGTCTTTTCCTCCATGAATCTGTCCAAACCCCTTTTAAAGGCATCTAGGCCAGATGCCATCACCACATCCTGTGGCAAGGAGTTCCACAGATGAATTACACGCTGGGTAAAGAAATATTTTCTTTTGTCTGTTCTAACTCTCCCTCCACTCAATTTTGGTGCATGTCCCCTGGTTCTGGTGTTGTGCGAGAGGGAGAAGAATTTCCCTCTATCCACTCTCTCCATCCCATGCATAATTTTATAAGTCTCAATCATGTCCCCCCTCAGGCGCCTTTTTTCTAGGCTGAAAAGCCCCAGACGCTGTAGCCTTTCCTCATAAGGGAGGTGCTCCAGCCCACGAATCATTCTGGTCGCTCTTTTCTGCACCTTTTCCAATTCAACTATATCCTTTTTGAGGTATGGTGACCAGAACTGGACACAATACTCCAGATGTGGCCTTACCATCGATTTGTACAAAGGCAATAATTGTAATAATAGGAGAGTGCGAATGTCACACTCTTTTCTCTCCAGTGTCCTTCCACTGGGAAGTCACTCCAGGTTCCCCCTTTCCCAGTGGGAGAGATGCAGGAGAGAGCAGAGCACGATTCTCTTCTGCCTCTACCAGCACTTCTCTTTTTATTAATGCTAAGGGTTGATGAGCAGCAGGCGCTGTAGCTGCTGTGATAGGGTGGGGAAGGAGGTTCACCGATGTCCTGGTGTTCAAGGCCCACAGAAATCTGGAGCCATCCTTGACTTTCAGTACACACAGGGACACTAAACAAGATCACTTTCTTGAAGGCCAGGCTGCAGCCCTATGCGTGTTTATTTGGTATGAACCAATGAGACAACTTCTGAACACGCATACATGAGATGGGGTTAGAAGTGACCAGGATTTTCCATAAACAAACAGGCATAAAACAGGAGCACAAAGTCATCCACATGCCCTCCGTGAAAGATTCTGGTGCTATACAAGGTGATATCTTGTGGATTCTAGCACCTAGATGAGTCGCTAATCCCTAGGTCCAATACAATGCCCACAGTAACAAATATAATACATGACACACTGCGTTGCAATCAAAGGGTGATTAATATTATTTTTTTAAAACTCTGGTATCTTATCGTGTGTCTGCCTTGTGAGCAATAAAAATTCAAAGGTGAAAAATATGTGGTATTCTTTTAAAATTATCAGGCATGGCTCCAGAATAGCATAGTATTCTGTGTGTTTTTCAGCGCAATCCTGGAAATAGTTCCATCGACGGAACCAGTGTTCCGTCTCCAGAAGCCATCGCGAATGTGCTGTAAAGCACGTTTGCGACGACTCAGGAGTAAGGGAGGCCGGAGCAAGGCCAGCCTCCCACACTCTGGCACCAGATCTCCACGCGGACAGTGGGGGAAGGTAAGCGCTCCGTTGCCGGCCGCGTGGGCGGTCCGGCCAGGTGAGGGAGGGGGGCCATTGGCCTAGCCAGCCTGGGAGTGGGTGGAGGATGGTGTCGGCCATATCCCTGTCCCCGCCAGACCAGCTATGTGTTACACGGCTTCCTCTACTTCCGCCAGCTATTTAGCTTGCGGAAATTCGAGGAGGCCGATAGGGCCGGCCCGGGTTTACACTCGGGGAAGGGAACGAGTGTTCCCTTCCCCGAGTAGATCTCTGGCCCGCTGGTCGACGAGCAGCCCATGCACAGGATCCAGCAGGCAGCCCAGTCAGGATTGCACCCTTTGTGTATTATGGCAAATCTTTTACGACTGTGGAAGAGTCTTATCATTTTGACAGGCTGAAGTTAACATCCAAGAAGTAACGTAGTGCAGCTTGATTCCAAAGTCCATGTCAAGGTCTACTGGTTCCAATTCCAATTTTCTGACTTGAAAGTGCAGCCTTTTATGTTACTTTTCTTCAGCCTCATTTGATTTTTCAAAAAGGTTGTTAAGAATATGTACCGCTTTTCAACAAAAAGTAGTTTACAAAGCAATTGACATAGTTAAATAAGTAAAAGGTTAAATTGTAAGTAGAAGGTTCCTTTTATATGGGTTGAGACATGCACTTCTTGGGCTCATTCAGTCCCTCATTTATTTGCCTTTGTTTAGCAGTAATGGGAACGGCTGGGTTTGTTTGTTTGTTTGTTTGTTTGTTTGTTGAAGAAATTCCCACTGGAAGAAAGTAAAGTGATTTAAAGGGTGTGAACTTGTTCTGCTCACCTCCTTACCTATATTTTAAACCCTGCACTGTTGGGGGGAATAAATTGAACCCTTCCTCTTTATCTCCTCAGCTAAAACTCTAGTTTCTCTCACCTTGACTATTGAAATCTCTGGGTTTGGCTCATTTTAGTCCCTTTTGCTACCATCCAAAACTGTGCCGCTAAAGTTGTTCATTTCACTTGTTGCGCTGATAATTCTGCACCCTTCTTTAAATCTCTTCACTGGCTTCGTGCCTTCTCCTGGACACAGCACAAGCTCCTTGTCTTTACCTTCAGAGCCTTCCAATTCCTCGCCCGCTTACCACTCAACCCTCCTACTCGGCTACACTCCTGCATGTCACCTTCACTCTTCCAGCTCTGTCAGCCTCAACCGTTCCAAGGTCTCTTGTACCTTCGACTGTCTCTGCCCCCAGTCTCTTGCTGCCTCTTATGCTTGGAACTGCCTCCTGGAACACCTGCAAAGTGCTCCCTCACTCACAACCTCCAAATCCCTTTCAGAAATCCCCTCTGAAAAGCTACTTCTTTCTTGAAGCTGTTGGAACTACACCTTAGACCCTATTCTGTATAGTAAATAAGTGTGTCTTATTGAAACAATCCTATGTGCTTCCCTTGTTTATTCCAGCCCTTCTCCCCTTGTCTCCCTCAGTTGCCTCCCTTGTGTCTGTTTTTAGTTTGTAAGCTGTCTGGGACAGGCACCTGTCTTTCTACTCAGTGTAAAGCACCATGTACTGTACATTTCTGGCACTATATAAATAATAAATGTAAAAGTGTTTTTCAGTTTTATGACCTTCAACTTCATACTTATTTCAGTTTACTACTTTTTTGTGCTACCTTATCTGGATAAGGTACTTTTTGGTTTGTTTGTTATGCGGGCATACTGGGGCAGCAGCCTATTTCAAATTATGAAAGCTCAAATAATAAGTCAGTTGGTCTCTTAGGTGCTTTTTCTCTTTTTTTGAATTGTATATTTTGGATTCATGAAACGTTTGTGATCCTGAGTGAAAAGTTATTTGATCTTTATAAAAGTGGGTAAAGAATGAGATACTGAATCAAGTTCAACAAATAAATAAAGGCCCTTTTCAATTTCACCCACTGCAAGTAACAAAGAATGAAATATTAAAGCATATTAGCTAGAGCTATTGTTGAATTCTATGTACATGTACAGGAATTTGACAAGAGGAGTCGGTAGATTTAGAGAGATTCTAAGAGCTGTTGAAACGAGAACTACGCAAAATCTACGAATGGTGAGTTTTTATAATTTCAATTAGCTGTGTTAAAACTTTTAACTAGATAATTCCTTTATACTGCCACACCTAGTAGATAACAAATATGCCTGTAATAATTTTATTACCACACATTCTTGTGTAATATTATAAAATACAATAAGCGTAAATAATTCAGAGAATAAACTTGACCAGTATATATTGTGTGTTGAAGGCACTTTTCCTGCTTGTAGTAAAGCTATACCTTGCAAGCACACTTATAGTGAAAGTTTCTTTTTAATACTTATGAACAGTATTTTTTGTAGTCTTCCTAACATGCTTGATTTTGCAATCTGTTTTTCTACGTTGTTAAACTCGGGGAAAATATTTTTCCATGTTAACAGACAATAGCAAGGCAGTTAGCTGAAATCTTGCTACGAGGCATGTGTGAACAGAGTTACTGGAACCCTCTAGATGACCCTCCTCATCAGTCCCCCCTGGATGATCCCCTCTGGAAAGGTGCAAACACTAAAAATTATGCACTTAGCAGAAGGCCACGGGTGTACTCTGGAGAAAAGTAAGCTTTCTTGTTGGTTTTTATATCTTTGATTAATATGCATATTAATAGTAGTGTTGATGTCTACATTTTCTGTTAACATCAATAGTAGTGTTGATGTCTACATTTGCTAGGGCTTGTGGCCTGGGAGGGGGATAGGATACGGCGTCCGACACTGACGTTGCTCCTCCCCCTCTCCCAGGCCTGATCCGCCCACCCCTGCCCTTCCCCGTCACGCCCCCTCCCTGTCCACCTTTCCCCCGCCCTCCCCCAGGACCTGCGCCGCTCAGAGCGGCACTTATCCGCTCCTTGGTGCAGGGTCCTTAGCTGTCCTGCAGGGAGGTGGCGCAGGCCTCGGTGCCGGCACTGCCTCCTTTCAAGTAGTCGCAAATGTGCTTTACGGCATGTTTGCGACACTCGTGCTGGCACACCTAGACCATAGGATTGCCTTGTTTTAAAATGTTGGAATACAAATTTCTTAAGCATTGTTTCAGAACGGTAGGAGAGCATTTAAAATGATGATAATCATTCCAGTCTCTCATTAATAATGAAGAAAACATTGAAACATGTGTTAGAATATTTCACAGGAATACTAGAAAAATAATTACAGAAACTAATCTTACAGTACAGTGTCTACTGTGGTATCTTTAAAAATTCATGTCACTTTGAGCTGGATGGAGATTTTTAAAACGCAAAAATGTAGTGGGAGAAATAGTTTTAAGTATTCTCTTTGACTTTAAACTGCAAGATATTCTTCCATTTTTAGGTACGCTTGCAGGTCACTTACATATGCCTTCAGTTAGTACTGTGGGTATGGTGAGTGGAGTGAATGTTACTTTATCAGGTTTTTTTATATACTGAATTATGTATTGTACTATAGAGTAAAATATTATTGAAGTGTTTCCTTAAAGGATTTGCATCATTAAATTCTCAAGAGAAAACCGGTTCTTCTGGTGTTCATTCTTAAATAAATTCTCATTTATTCTTGCCTGCTCTCCTCATTCCAAGTGATCTTAACGCTATACAGCAAACCAACTGGACTTGCAAGGAAAAAAAGGGGGGGAATGTAAATATGCAATACTGATTCAAGTAAAGAAATGCTATTAAGAGTATGACAAGTATTAAAGCAGATAACATACAAGGTATTTTGTTCCAAATATAAGAAGCCTTTCAGGAAAACTCAGTCTACAGGCAACTGAGTTCCTACTTTCATGCTAAGCATGCAGAAGCCTGGGTGGGGTGCGGTGGGGTGTGTGTGGGGCTTTTGCATTTGTGCTCATTATGGCCCTTTGCAGTTGTCAAAATAGTGAATTCTCTGACCCGTTTGTTTTTAGTACTGATTACTGTGGTATTGCTGCTTGCTACACTTCCAAGCAACTTTTTTAAAAATTAACTTTATTTACATAATTTGATTTGCTGTTATGAGAACCAAAATGGGCTTTCATGTACGCTGAGTATGTTTGTAAATTGTTAATGGTGCAAAATGTGGCACAGCAGTTAAGTATTGTATGTAAATGAGTTGTAACTCTATTTTTAAGGTAATGGATGTTCAATTTTTAACAGCATTTTCTGTCCTCAAGAGAATACTGAAGAAGCTCTCTTGCTGCTGCTGATTAGTGAATCTATGGTAAGTGAGCCAGATTTCTTGGCAAATGAAGCTTATTGACATTTCTTCTGTTGCATTATTACCACCTAATGCTTCATGTACTGTACTGCTACCCTTACTATGGAAACATCTTGTATGCAAAGCCTCTACTTATTAGCTGTCCAGATAGCAGGGGCTCATCAATTTGCTGGCCTTGGTCTCCAGGCGTTGTTTCTCAGAGCATATGTTTTTTCCACTAAGCAGCTACAGTCCGGCTGAACATGGTATTAAGAAAAGAGCTTACAGATGGCATGGCTCCCACACAGACCAGTGTCCCCACACATCTATTTAAGAGAATCTTGGGGAGCAGGACTCGGAAATTAAAAAAAAAGCGGGCCAGCAAAGAATCCTGTGGCACTTTAAAGACTACCGGTAGTTTGTTTATCTTTACAGTGCCACAGGACTCCATTGATTCTGCAGGTAAATACAGTATTTGCACTAACCAAAAGCCAGCATATGATATATCTCAGAATAAGCTTGTCGAGTCAGGCCGATGAGATATCAAGGAGTTGTCTATTCCAGATATTTGCCCACTGTGGTGTGAGCGCTTAAATTGTAAGTGCCAAATTAAGTATTTTTCTGTTCATTTTGAATTCATTTCTGACTGCATGTCTGTGGTGTCCTCTCACAAGATGTGGGAATAGATGGATTTAATGTGTAATGTAAAATTACTGTGCTATAGATGATGCCATGCTAAAAGGAGGCAAGTTTTAGCAGTTCCATAATGGAAATGGAACTTCCATTTCTACATGGCAAAGTGATGTTTGTTTTGAGAATTTTGCCCATTTTACAGTAGGGCTGTCATCTCTGTCCTTAACAGGCAAGAGGATTATGTGAAGAGGCTCAAATTCAAATGTGAATGTGCTGATGCCAGCTAATTAAATTGGCTATTTTTTCAAACAGGTGAACATAAAGCCCTAGCATGAACAGAATACACTTCTGCTTGCACAAGGAGATTCCCAATTTGCTGGTTTCCCCTGCCAGCTGAAGCACTTCCCATGCCACATTAAGGCCAATTGTGTGAGCCCTCCTACAAAAGTGACTTTCTAGGGGCTCAGGGGACTGCAGTGGTTAGTCAAATGATGGACTAATTTATTGTAGCTGATTGTGCGATTATGCGACGTTTAAAGATGCAATTCTATCATCCAAGCAATGAAAATCTGAATTTGCTACACTTCTGAGAACCAAGCACAAGAGTGTTTTTCTATACTCCGACCCCCTTCTCTTTATCCTCTGTTCTTATTTTTGGTATTGCTTTCCAGGCTAACCGTGATGCTGTGCTGAGCAGGATACCTGAACACAAAAATGATCGCATCATCAGTTTGCAAAGTGCATCTGTAGTTTATGACTTGCTTACCATTGCCTTGGGAAGAAGAGGTCAATATGAAATGTTATCAGAGGTAGGCCATGATAGTTAGTTGATGAAGAGAATCAAGGCTCTGATCACCTAGAATTCTAGATGATATTTCTAGGTTGGCAAATGTAATAGTGTTAAAAAAAATCATCAGTTTGTTTTGGGGTGTTTTTTTTTTTTAAACGTTCTGTTCCCCACAGTGGCCCACCACGTGCCTTCAGGAAGCCCACAAACAGGAAAGAAAGGCATATTATATTTATTTCCTGCCATTGCTCCCCTGGTATTCAGACACATTCTGCTGCTCAACCTGGAGGTAGCACATAGCCATCGTGACTAGTAGCCGTTGATAGACCTTTGTTCCATGAATTTGTCCAATCCTCTAAAATCAGCAAACTAATGGCCATCACCACACCTTGTAGCAATGAATTTCAGAAACTGATTATGCACTGTGTGAAGGAGTACCTCCTTTTGTCCATCTTAAACTGCATGGCAGTTCCATTGATGATCCCTAGTTCTACTATCGTGAGAGAGAGCTTTCTTTTTCCTCACCATGCAATCTCAATCTCGACCTCTCCCGTTAATAGCTTTGTCCCCCCAAGCTAAAAAGCCCCAAACGTAGCTTTTCCTTGTAAAGAAGGTGCTCTAGCCCCCTGATCATTTTGGTTGCCTGCTTTGCACCTTATCCAGCTCCACATGGTATTATATGAATGCAGAGAGTGGAATATAGCACATAGACACCATAGTTGGCTATCTTCTGCAGCTAGATACTTTCCAAATGAGTATACATGCTCGTCTGTTGCAAAAACAGCAAAGGGTCTTGTAGCATCTGAAAAAGAGGGCTTTTTTGGTTGTGACAACCAGGCTGTGGAATTCTATTTTGGAAGACTTGGGTAGACCCTTCCCTTGGCTTATGTAGTTCTTGGGCATGCGTTGTGTGTATTTATTCTGATGATGGTTGGTGCTATTTTACTCTGCTGTTTTATTGCTTCATTTTGACTGGGTTTTGATGGCTGTGTGGTCTTTAAAAAAACAAAAACCAACCCAAACAACTTAAGGATTTTGGTGGTTAGCCATCTTTGGGGTCCCCATTTGGAGACGGAAAGGTGAGATATAGATGTTTTAAGAACATCAATAAAAATAAACTTGAAAGTGTTTAATTTATAAGATCAGTCTTATCGGTTGGCTGACCAACATAGTACTTGGCTGGTGTAAAAACATATGACTTGGTGGAAAAGATTTTTGAGCAAATTATAAAAGTTAACATTAACCGAGGGTTGAGATTTACATTATGTTAATGTAATGTATAGCTAGGTTTTCTGGTCTTTGCTACCACAATGAGTCATCATATGGCAGACCTTTATTTTCGGAGTATTACTGTAGTGATTCAAAGCCTGGTTGAGAAAACGTCACTACCACAATACACAAAATCAGCTTGACTGTTTTCCAGCCAAATCCTGTGTAAGGATCCGGTGGCGGATCCTTACACAGGATTTCGATGTCCGGACTGCCATGCGTTCGTCTCCCTTCCCCGAGTGTAAACCGGGGCCGTCCCTATTGGCCTCCTCTGATTTCCGCCAGCTAAATAGCTGGCGGACGTCGGAGGAGGCTGTGTAACGGCCGAGCCGGCCCGGCGGAAACAGGAGTATGGCCAGTGCCACCCCCGCCCCCTCCCAAGCTGACTCGCCCAATGGGCCCCCTCCCTCGTCACCCAGACTGCCCATGAGGCTGGCAGTGGAAGACTTACCTTTCGCCACTGGCCGCATCCTCCTTACTCCAGAGGATGCTGGCTGCATCCTCCTTACTCCAGAGGATGCGCCAACGTGCCTTACCATTAATTCTGTTCTTGTAATTAGATAGGTTTGGTGATACTCTAGATAGAAATCTTATAAGAAAGTTCTTAAGGTGTTTATACAAATACAAAATCCTGTAATTTTGGCTCCTGTTGCTGTCTGCTAAGCATCTGTAAAAGTTTTCCTAACATTTTTTTTGAAGGTAGCTTTTAAATTAAATTAGTCTTCCATAAAGTAATAAAAGTAGAAATGGCAAAGATCAACTGTATGAAAAATTGGTGCATAGAAACAGACATTCTAAGAATAGATTGTAAAATTATTTAACCTCCTCACCTTAGAGTTCTCAGAAGAGAAGAAATATGTGATTCTTGCACAAATAAGGGATGTTGCTGTTGGCCAGATAGTTAAATTGGTGTGTAAGAAAACAGGTATGAAATGAAGTACTCCTCCCCAACACTGAATGAACTATGGTGGAGTGTGATGATGGGGGCGGGGGCGGGATGACAGCAGCTAACAAGTTAAAATTTAATTTTTTTATTAATTGGGTTCTCTTTAGGTTATTGCATAACATGGCTACAGAATGTCTATCAAAAGGTCCACTCTCAAAATCCTGTGCTGTGCAATCCTGAAGATGGGTCCGGTGCTGGACCAAGCGCTTCGGTGCCGGAAGCCGTTGCGAACGCAATGACTCGGGAGTAAGAGAGGCCGGCACAAGGCCGGCCTCCCTCACTCCTGCGCCGGATCTCCACGCGGACGGCGGCGGAAAGTAGGAGCTCTGGCGCCGGCCGCATGGGCAATCTAGCCGGGCAAGGGAGGAAGCCCATTGGCCTAGCCGGCCCGGGAGGGGGCGGGGGATGGCGTCAGCCATTCTCTGCTCCACACTGTCGCCCCCTCCCCTAGTGGATTTTATTGTTTTTAAAAATTTGTATGGCTATGTATTGTTTAAATTTATTTTATGTATTATTTTAAATTATGTATTTTAACCTTTGTTGTAAGCCGCCTTGGACATTTGCCTTTCGGCATAGGAAAAGGCGGGATATAAAAATTTTAAATAAATAAAATCTCCATCCCTGCTGGGCTGGCTACACCGTTACACAGCCTCCTCTACTTCCGCCAGCTATTTAGCTGACGGAAATCCGAGGATGCTGATAGGGCTGGCCCCTTCCCCGAGTAGACCTCTTGCCCGGCACGTGCCGGGTAGCCGGTGCACAGGATCCAGTGGGCGGCCCTGGGCAGCCGTCAGGATTGCGCTCTAAGTCTTCTACAAAAATAATGAGAAGGATAGTTCTGTGCATTTTGCGTTCTGTTTTTCTTGTATAGCAGATAGAATACATCTCTTTCTTCCTTCCCTCCCTTGTACTTCCTTCTGCACTATTTTGCTCCTCTTACTCCTCCAAATTTCATGTTCTCTGATTTATTTGCTTTTCTTTTGTTGTTTCACTACTTTAACATTTCATTTATACATGTATATGAATTCTGAAATACTGTTCCTTCTGCATTTTGTGATGTAAGAATATTGTGGGATATTTGTCAGGAGAATATAAATAAATGTTTTAAAACTTGAGAAAACAAGAGCACAGCAACCAGCTGCAGAGGTTGCACTGGAGCATGTGTGTACTTGGAGCTAGGCAAATTCTTGTAACCTTTTGTTTAATGAGTTTTCTAACTTTGTGTAAAAATATGAGAGTACTTTGCTAGAAAATCACATAATAATAATCAGCTGGCCATTGTGACACATTGTATCTATATAACAAATAGGTATTGTATATACTCTTGCTCTGAAAGGTCATATTTGTGACCTCAAGCCTACTTTGGAACTCTCTTGTTATGCCTTTGTTGACATTTTTTCACCTTTATCTTTTTAATAAAGCAAGTAGAAGCTGGCTTGTGCCTTGTCCTTCAGATCAGTGTACTATTGATTCAATTGTCTTGATCATTCAAACATTTCTTCTGGAATAAATGGGAGATTTCAGAATCCGTGCACTGTGTGACCTAACACGTGAGAGGTGTTTTTTCTTTCTGCATCAGTCTCGACATGGAGGGCCTATCAAATGGAATTAAGGAATACACGTGGAATTAAAAGCAGGAGGAAAAATTGATTCCTCCCAATGGGTTCAATAGTCTGTCCCAATCCAGAAACCTAAGCATGGGGACTTAATTTAAATGTGAAATTAGGCAGAAGTGTGTATTGACAGTCCTTAATAAAGCAAAAGCTAAACTGCTAATCATTTTACAGGTTGAGTGAGAAGAACAAGAGCATACTAGGGAGTAGAAAAGGAAAGAGGGATGATTAACATAGAATTGGGGTCAGATGATCTGTGATGATGCAGAAAGAGAGCAAACATGTGCAGTGGAGTTTGGGGAGGGGGGAAGTGAGTTAGTAGAGGATTAAAAAGAAAACACTGGGTTAAAACTAACAAATATGCTTTCCTGGGGTTAACGTAGTATTATAGTCTTCATGAATCAAGAAAAATATAAAATTTCCCTTCAGAGTTACAGTATTTGAGTTTCATACCCCTGGCTTAGAGTACTGTGTTGTTTGAGATTGTGTGTGTTTGTTTGTTTATATACCACCTTTCTCCGTTTTTACACAGCATTCAAGGCGGTTTACACAGGCAGGCTTATCCAAACCACCATTTTTCAATGGGGTTTTACAATATTGTACTGTGGAACCCACAGAACCCTCAGTAGACCAGATGTTTTCCATCACACCGTGTTTATCTCTTCTGACTGCACGCCTTTATTCATACATGAATCGCTTCCAGAGTGCAAATTGCTTTACAGTCTTATTTTGTCTGTACTGTACGATAGCCAACATTGTAATGTTTTGGAAAGATCACCACTTCTCATTTAAAACAATTGACTGATGTTTTTTGTTTCAGTGCTTAGAAAGAGCTATGAAGTTTGCATTTGAAGAATTCCATCTTTGGTATCAGTTTGCACTATCCTTAATGGCAGCAGGAAAAGTAGGTTCCTTTTCAGATTTTCTTTCCTAGATGGCTGCTAATAGTAATGTTCGGCTGCAATCCACACACATGAGATCCCCACTACTTGGGAATCTTGATAACTACATGCAGGATTGCAGCTTCCGTTCTTTTTATCATCAGATAATTAACCCACATTCGCATTATCACCACCATATTTGTGCTCCTTATGCAAAAATGAATACAATTTCAGACTGGTAAAAATTTATTAGGCTAAACACACTAAAAAACAACCTACTGAAGGAATGTTGAATTTTCCTTTTTTTTATTCATTTCAGATCAAGTGTTGCATAAAAACACTTTAGTAGTGGTTTGTTAAAGCAAATCCCTCACTGAACTGTGGTTTCAGTTCGTGTCTTAGTCTCCTGGGTACAACAGTGGGCAATGTTGGTGTGCTCTCTCTATGGATGGATGGATGGATGATGGATGGAGCCACAAGGTTCCTTAATGTTGCTTTCTCTCTTGAGCCAATGTTCTGGCTTCTGTACCTTTGGAATTGTATACATAGGCTGGGACTTAACATGTTTGCCTAACTGGTTGCACTGATCCTGTTATGGACTGAAACCAAAAATTGGTTTGAAATTTGTTTAGCCTTTTTTACCAGCTGCAAATTGCAAAACGCTTACCACATTCTGCTACCTTGGTGGTCTTATGTTGCAACATGTTTTTGTGCAGTCTGCTCGAGCTGTGAAGGTCTTGAAAGAGTGTATACGCCTGAAGCCAGATGATGCTACAATCCCACTCCTTGCTGCCAAATTATGTATGGGGTCCCTTCATTGGGTAAGTTTTCTGTTAAAGCTTTGAATCAAGAATAGATGAGAAGTTGTCCCACCCTCCCTATCCATGGCACTTTACAAAGTATGAGAGGACAGTAACCTAATCCAAGAAGCTTATGCTCTATGATTAAGCAGAAGGGAGACTGCAGGAAAGGGAGGAATGGGGACGGGGTAAAGAAGGGAAGAACATGCACTGATTTCAGTTATGCATACCTAGGCTCACAGCCAGATCCTGACTACGGAACAGGCGACGGAATGAGCGTGCCGGAAGCCAGAAGCTGTTGCAAACGTGCCATAAGGCACGTTTGCAACAACTTGGGAGTAAGGGAGGTCAACGCAAGGCCGGCCGCCCTCACTCCGTCGTCAGGACGTCCATGTGGCCGCTGGAGGAAGGTAAGGCTCTGGCAATGGCCGCATGGGCGGTCTGGGCGGCGTGGGAGGGGGGCCATTGGCCGAGCTGGCCCGGGAGTGGGCGGGGATGGCATCAGCCATATCCCCGTCCCTGCCAGGCCTGCTCAGCCGTTACATGTCCTCCTCCTACTTCCTCCAACTATGTAGCTGGTAGAAATCCGAGGAGGCCGATTGGGCCTGCCCCGGTTTACGAACGTCCCCTTCCCCAAGAAGACTTCCAGGCCACAGCAACGCGGCCATGAGCGGAGATAGGATCCGGCGGGTGGCCCTGGGCCACCGGCCAGATCCTTACAAAGGATTTCGCTCTCAGTTACTGTAGAGTATGAGGTTTTAAAGAATTGTGACACTGATGGGAACGGTGAGTTTTGAGAATGGATTTAGTTATGACATTAATCTGATTTAAACAAACCCATTCAGAATTGGATATGGAGGAGAAATTCAGCCCACCACTATTACCATATATCAAACTGGTTTTGTTTGTTTTTTAATTTAGTTAGAAGAAGCAGAAAGGTTTGCCAGAATGGTGGTTGATGTTGGGGACAAAACGTCAGAGTTCAAAGCCAAAGGTTTTTTAGCCCTCGGATTGACTTACAGCCTACAAGCTACAGATGGTAAGTAAATCATGTGTATCAATTTATGAGTGTAAAGTGGCAATCCTATACGGCATTTAGAAGCTTATCAAACAAAAAAGGAACATTTTATTTACATTTTTTCCACAATGTACATGTTAAAAAATTGGATGTTCATAGAAAGCCTCTGGTTAAACATCACTAATTCAAAACCTGTTTTTAGCTTCTTTGCGGGGGATGCAAGAGGTCCTGCAGAGAAAGGCTCTTCTTGCGTTTCAAAGGTGAGTGGGTGTTAATCTTTTCATTCAGCTATAGATAATGAAAAAATCATATGTGTATTTTTAAAAAGAAGATATTTATAAATGATTATGTAATGTGGATTTTACCTTTGGGAGTCTGCTGCATGAATACAGAACATATTGCAGTAACTTTATTAGAACACATTGCAGTTTGCTTCATTAAGTAACTCTGGCAAAACCAGTCTGATTCTAAAGGATTTTCTCTTATTTCATTGTTAAATATATTTTTATCAGCGTATAGAGAGTAACATTAGCTCAGCATCTGTTTAAGAAATGATTGTTTTGAACCATCCCAGAACTAGTACAACTAGCTTTCTTAAGCAAAAATATAAAAATCATTGACAAACATATATCCTTTTGAAATAGTTTCATTAAGTTACTTTTACATATTTTTGTTTCCATTAATAAATGGACTAAGTTGGAACTAGTGCTGAAGGCACTTGGGCATGTCAAAGTCCTTCCTAAACATGACAAAAAAAATCTCGTAGAAACTGCCCTGTTACAGTATAAAGCTATCTGTCACTTACAAGTTTTATCTTTAGATATACTGGTAATATATGTAAGAGTGTTGCTCTTACACTGTTTGTTTATTTAGCCAATTTGTACTCCAATGTTTAACAAATACGGGAATCAATGCCATGGAAAAAATAAAGATTTACTGACTTCTTAAACCGTAGCGCGTTTCCCAGCGAGGCAGCCGCACATGGAAAAAATACAATAAAATCCAAGGTGAAAAAAGCAGCCCAACGTTTCGTTCTAAGTGCCTTAGAACATCTTCACAGGGAACAATCAAGGAAGATTGCAGATGGAGTTGTCCAGGATTCACTCCATCTGCAATCTTCCTTGATTGTTCCCTGTGAAGATGTTCTAAGGCACTTAGAACGAAATGTTGGGCTGCTTTTTTCACCTTGGATTTTATTGTATTTTTTCCGTGTGCGGCTGCCTCGCTGGGAAACCCGCTATGGTTTAAGAAGTCAGTAAATCTTTATTTTTTCCATGGCATTGATTCCCGTATTTGTTAAACATTGTTGTATAATTACGAGCCATAAAAGCTACCGATCTAAATTTGTACTCCTTTTTTTCTCCCCAATAAGGGGCACTGAAGACAGCTTACAATAGATACAAATACAATGAAAAAGGTGCACTAAATTTGATGTTTTGTTTTGGAGAGATGCAATTTTTTTTGTATCTAATCTAATACTACAAAGTATTAAAGACCAATAAAAAATATCCAGAAATTATACTAAAAGAATCAACAAAATAAAAATCGTAGTTTTTGTAGGTTGCTTTTACCTTCAGTCCCAAGAACTCTATGCAATATTAAAAGTAATATGGAACAGTTTGTTTTAACGGTTTAGTGTTCCTTTTAAACCTGTTGGCAATTTAACTAGGAAATCTAGTTGGCAGTATTGCTCTTTCAAATGCATTTATTTTGGGCCCATTTAAAATCAGGTGCTAGGAAGGGAACTGTACGTTTTTATGCTCTCCTTCAGTTTGCAAAATTAAAATTGATTTGCCTGAAACACTGGCTGAAAAACGTATGGCTCCAGATGACGATTCATGAATTAATACACTTCTCTTAATTTAACATCTCTCCACTTTGCCCCACCTTCTGTAGGGTAAATTTGTGATCTGGGTTTATAGATGAAACGGAATGAATAGGGGCTCCAAACTAGCACATAGTTTATAGATGGAACGGGATGAATAAAGAGAATAGTGCTAGGGGCTCCAAATTAGCACATAGTGTATCTTCAGTCCCACCAGCTTTTACATTTCCTGAGATCATGTAAGGAACCAGTGGCAATGTGATCATCTGTCCCTGGAACCACAGACCACCAGCTCTTCACAATTCTAAATACTGTAGTTTGCTTGACTAATATAAAATAGTAGCAGGGGCAAACTAATACCCCCCCACGCAGCACAGTTTTGCACACCCTGTACGTGCAACATAAATAAATAAATAAATAAATAAAAAAGCCTCAACACACTACTTTCATAATGTGTAGTTTGGCTCTAATAAAACTAACACCTGGACGTTATTTGAGTTCATGGTTTTTTAAGCTACTAGTAGGCTAGTCATTAGACCTTAGGGGGTGTCTCAGATAGGTAAGTTACTGCTGCAAGTTCCCTAGCTGGCTGTAGTTGTACAGCGCAATCCTATCCAACTTACACCATCGGTGTGACAGAAGTGCAGCGAGAACGGGAGGCCCCAGAATGGAAAGGGGATTCAAATCCCCTTCAAAGGGGATGTAAATCTCCCTTCCCCTCCAAAGCCTCCCACCCTGCCCTCCCCCACTGGTGACACCGGTGGTGTAAGTTGGATAGGATTGCGCTGGTAGAGTCTGTTAGAAGGAAACTGTTATTATTATCATCATCATCATCATCATCTGTCCCTCCTTACAGCAGCTTTTTGGTTACCTTTTCCTGAGTTCCTTTGTTTTTATTTACCCTGTCTTTCCTCACAAAAATCCTTATTTTCTTCTCCCCTGGGTCTCCAGAGACTCTTACATCTCCTGCCCTGAAACCAAAAGAATTGCTCGACCTGCATTCACAATGGGGTTACTCTCAGATTTATAGATTTTGTATACTCCATTGCTGATTCATCAAGTTTCAAACCTTTACGGTGGTCCACTGTGTCAAATCTTGATCATTCCCTAGATGCAGACTAGAACTGTAGGGCAAAAAGCGACTAGAAAAGCTTCTGGCCCAAGTTCCAGCACTGAGGGAGGATGCTTTGTGTCCAACACAGCAAACATACTATATATTAATTCACAAAGACATTGAACTGCATTACTTGCTATAAGGTGAAGTTTCTTTTTGTGTTTAGAGACACTCCAGTATTAGGAGAAATTCCTTCCGGACTCCCATCACTACACACCCTTTCAGTGAAAAATATGGGTTTAGTTAATAGGGCATGTTTGACCGTCTTCTTAAATGTGGCATCATCTCAGTCTTTTTTTTTTTTTAAGCGCAGTTGGCATTTGTGCAAGTAGTGTTAAATCTGGCTTATTTCCAGACTGTTTACAGAGGTCTGAAACTGATATCGCATACTGGGTAGCTGCCATATGGTTACCATTTTAAGTCACTCCTAGCTGTAACTAGATTTCTAAAATAGTAACCTACAAGAGAAAATATCTATATTTGTATCTCTGTTCCAATGCTCTATTACTTCAAAATAAAATTAAACATTTATTGCAGCTTTTTTTTTATCTTGCATTGTACAATGTTGTCTTAATTTGTCCTTACAGGTGTGAGTTTATGTTTCAGTTGGTTATATGTTGGCCTCTGTTGTCAAAAATGTAACCTTAGAATAGTGAAACGGAATGTTCTTAGTTTGGAGTACTGGGCCAGTGATGACCTGAAAGACGTACTTGGCAAGACTGTGATAGTGGAAGTCAGTGAGAGGGTGAGGCAGAAATGTGAACATGACTTTCACTGTTCACTCTACTTCACCCTGTCAGCATGTCTCTCTCTGGTTTTCAACATGCTACATATGTAAAATGTTATTTTAAAAAAATTATAACACCAGAGATTCTCAAAAGGTGGGTTTCCTGAACCTTTTGGTTATTTTGGTGGCTGTGGCATTGTGATTTAAGTGGTACTGGGAAGAATGAAGTGGAGCTAAGTGACTGATTAGGACAAAGACAAAAATCCATAATTGGATCAGGCCAAAACATTGAAGGCTGATGGTTCCCCAATAAGCTACAACACAGTCGACAAGTACAAGGGGTGGGTGGATTGGGTATTTAATGGCTCTTAATGGATTAAATATTGTTAATATTTTCAGGGCGCACACGTTGTCTCCAACTGATCACCTGGCAGCATTTTATCTGGCTTTGCAGTTTGCCATATCTCGGCAGGTTAGTTTTAAATTTTAACATGTTTTTAAATGCTAAATTGACTTATGGTAGCATTAACAGTGTTAAATGAATTGGTATTTTCTTGCTTGCTTTTCTTTTTTCATATTTTGGGACAGAAACTGGGTGCTAGGTGTTGTATGGCAGGTGCAAGGGAGTGGCGACGGGATACAAGTCCCTTGTCTTGTGTGCTCCCTGAGGCATCTGGTGGGGCCACTGTGTGATACAGGAAGCTGGACTAGATGGGCCTTTGGCCTGATCCAGCAGGGCTCTTCTTATGTTCTTATGCAAGTGCATGTTTGCAGCAAAATGTGGAATAACTGTAGTGATGGTTGCTCACCTCTGTATGCCCACATTCATTTTTTATCTTTCTGCTTTTTCCCTGTCTCAGGAAGTGGAAAGAACAATTGTAGATGCTTAGTAGCTTGAAAATGGGACTATTTTTACATTTTCAGTGGGATTGGAAGCATGGTCAAGAAGCATCCAGCTTCTGTAATCTAGAACAGGGGTGGCCAACCTTTCAACATATATGCTCCTGGCCCTTTAATGTGGCAGTATACCTCTGAATATATAAGTGAGGGCACTTCAGCAGGTGCAGCTGCTTTAGCAGCACCACCAGCAATTGCAGCTGCCAAGATTCTGTCTACACAACTCTTAAGAACGCAGAGACCCTAATGGTGGAAGGTTGGCCTCCCCTAATCTAGAAGGGAGTTCAGAAGTAACTTCTGAAGGGAGTCTCTGCTGTTTTTGCATTTATTTATTTTTTTGCATTTTCCAACATCATCCTAAAATGCAGCCTAGTGGTGTGTGTTCCCCCCCCCCCCGGATATACGTGAATACAGCTGGCAAGAGGGGGCTGTGTTTGTGGGTCGCCTCCCATCTAGTGTGGGGTCAGCAGGACTGTTGACATCAGCACTGTTCATCACTTTGGCAACAGCAGACAAAGTAAAATATGTTCAGTTCCTTCAGCAGCTCCTGTAGGTGCCACAAATGTGAAAGCAACCACACTGTCTGCAGCAGGAATGAAGGAATATTAAGGGGAAGGCCCATGGCTCAGTGGTGGCGCACATACTTTGCATGTATAAGGTCCCAGGTTTGATCTTTGGCATCTTCAGGTAGGACAGAGAAAAATTCCTGTCTGAAATCCTAGAGAACTGCTCCCAGTCTGTGTTGGTAGTACTGACCTAGATGGGCCAATGGTCTGATTCACTATAAGTCAGATTCCCATAATTCTAATTATGGTCAGGCTACTGCTTCATTTACTGCTATAGTGATTACTGGAGCCATTGAAGAAATTAGAGCAGTTTATTTTACTGGGACTGCTGTCACAGTGGGTATCACTGAAGTTGACAGCCCTGCTGGTCCTAAGACTGGTAGATTCATCCCCAAGTCTTGAGCTGGGATCACAAGTGCTTGAGGCTAGCATGATGACAAAAACAAGACCCATCCCTTACTTTGGGATAAGAGCCTGTGCCAGAGACAAATTTTGAATTGCTAACAAGGCCAGCTAAATTAGTGGACCCTCATTTAATTAAAATGACAATTGTTCCCTGAATGCTCCTGGGTATTTCAATTTGTTATATAAAGTACTACAAAGCTGTATTTTGTTTAGTCAAAAGAAAATCTTTTAAGTTGCAAAAATCTCTCAAAGAAGCCCAAAACACCAAGGTTTGTTCCTTTGCATTTCACGCATTTTGAGAATACAGAGCTGCTTTGTATTTCCAAGGCAAAGTTTTATAGTTTTATTTTAGGAAGTTGATCTGAGTTGGGTCATTCGCATATTTTGGCTAAGAACATAAGAAAAGACCGCTTGGATCAGGTCAAAGGCCCATCTAGTCCAGCATCCTATTTCCCACAATGGCCCACCTGCTGCCTGGGAAGCCCACCAAGAGGGGAGAGAGGCATACTTCCCACCAGTGCTCCCTTGCATTTGGTATTCAGAGGTATACTGCCACTGAACCTGGAGGTAGCACATAGCTGTCATGACCAGTAGCCATTGATAGACCTTTCCTCCATGATCTTTGATCGAAAACTTTCATGGCCAGCGATTACTTGTAGCGATTTCGGAATTATGGGTAAAATAGCCATGTAGTAGCTAACAGGCTGTCCTGTTAGCTACTACATGGCTATTTTACCCGTAATTCCGAAATCGCTACAAGTTTCCTCCATGAATTTGTCAAATCCTTTTTTTAAAGTAATCCAAGCTAGTGGACATCTCTACCTCTTGTGACAATGAATGTCACAGACTATAGTGAACTCTCAATTTAATGAACTAATGGGGGGAGGGACATCCATTAATGCCAAAAGTCTGTTAAATCCAAATGCACTCAAGTCGATGGGAAATGAACATGCACAAAACATATTATTACTTTTTACAGCGCAGTCCGACTTAACTTTTGTGCCGGTTTAACCAGCGGTGCAGCGAGAACGGGAGGCCCCAGAACAGAAAAGGGATTCAAATCCCCTTTGAATTCCTCTTTTGGAAGGGATTTGAATCCCTTTTCTGTTCTGGGGCCTCCCGTTCTCGCTGCACCGCTGGTTAAATCGGCACAAAAGTTGTCGGATTGCACTGTTAATGAATCAGAAACCACCTGTTTCCAAAATCTGTTAAATCGAGGTCCAATAAATTGAGGGTTCACTGTAATTATGCATTGTGCAAAGTACCTCCTTTTTGTCCATCCAAAATATCCTGCCAATCAGTTTCATTGGATGGCCCCTTGTAATGATTAGCAAAAGTACTGAAGCCTATAACGCTGTACTCCAATGGACAATTTTTAAAGTGTGTTTTTCAGTAACATGGTATGAATATTTCTTTGTTGTGCGGTGTTTTCCATTCTCGTTTTTTCCATAAGGAAAGCATACGTGGTAATAACTCCTCTCAGCTTTTCTCTCAACTACCGTAGATACCAGAGGCTTTGGGTTACGTCCGTCAGGCTCTCCAGCTTCAGGGAGATGACGCCAACTCTTTGCATCTCCTTGCACTCTTGCTGTCAGCTCAGAAACACTACCATGATGCTCTGAATATTATTGACATGGCCTTGAGTGAATATCCAGAAAATTTTATGTAAGTAGTTCTTCTCATTTCTGTGCATCTGTGTGCTCAAGGTGACATAGTTTAAGTGCTAAAATGATCTTTTGACCCTGCAAATAAATGCTGTACTTCCCCCCCCCCTTCCTTCCACATTGTGATATGCTAAAACTTTTCAGTTTCGTGAATCATGATGTGATGTTCCATTTCCTGAATTTTTATCTCATGTGTCTATTCAGTTTCCCAGGTACTAGATAGAGAGATGGTGTGTAGCATAATGGCTAAGAGAGCGAGCTGCAAATCAGAACTTCCCCAGATCGAATCTTGCCTTTGCCATGGACCCTACCTATCCTTAGGCAGACCATTCCCTCTCAGCTCCCCAAGTGCAATATAGGGGATAGTAGTGCTTACCTACCTTACAGGGTTGTTGGTAAGGTCAATATCAAGATAATACCTGAGAAGCACTTTGCACACTCAGTACTATGCAAATGTTAAGTATTATTATAAAGCAGGGGTTCTCAACCTTTGGTACAAGTACCCCTAGCGGTACACGGACCAATGGCAGGGGGTACACCAGAGCCTACCCCTTACCAGAATCAGTCAGTAGTTAACTACTTGTTAATTAGAACTTAAATGCAATCCCCCCTCTCTCTCACTCACACACACACAGTTAGACATTTATTCACATTTAAAATTGTTTTAGTACTTTTTTAACGATTAATTAGCTAATTAATTGATTGATTAATCCAATTAATTCACAGTTAATTAGCAGGGGGTACTTCAGAAAATTGGACCGTGATAGGAGGTACCTGGGCCTCCAAAGGTTGAGAACCCCTGTTATAAAGGATTATATTCTCTGTAATAGCTGTAATGAGAGTGGAGGGATGTGGCAACCTGTTTCAGTTTTGTGTATGTTTTTTTAAAGGAACGTTCATAATCTTCAGTGTAGCATGGAAATTCTCATGACTTGATACAATTTCCAAAGAATATGGGTTTAAAAGCCATGTAAAAATAGATTAAAAAGTCTTTAAAAATGCATAAAATGTTCGAAGACGTTTAAAAGCACATATACAACCAGGATGCACACTATCAAAAACTTTAAACATCAGACACATCAATAAAAACTTTGTAAAAATCCAATCCAACGTTTCGTCCCTCACCCGGGACTTTGTCAAGGAGACCAGCAGCACGGGTGCTGCGAGATGTAATACCGTATGTGCTTTTAAACGTCTTCGAACATTGTATACATTTTTGAAGACTTTTAAAATCTATTTTTACATGGCTTTTAAACCCATATACACCATCTCTTTGGAAAAAGTTCATAATCTTTCTCCTTCTCAAACTGTGTTTGTTCACATTGTGATATTTTCCTTGCTGCTTTTGACCCAGGGTCAAAATGACCCACCATCAGGGTCAATAATTGGGAATAAAGAGTTGCATCACAAATACCTGAAGTGAAAATAGTACGCATTTGTAAAAAAACAAATTTTAAAACTGCGCATTGATGGCACACTTAAAGTGGCAGTAGTTCTTAGTATTCTGTAAAAAGAGCAGGTGTGATATGGTGGTTAAGAACATGAGCTATGAGTAGGAAGACCCTGGTTCAAAACTCAGTTCAGTCAAGAATTCATTGAGCAGCTTTGGGCAATCCTATGCACACTTGCCTGGGAATAATTCCAGTTGAACATCTGAGTAGATATGCATAGGATTGGGCGGCAAGCTACTTTAAGTCTGACAATTAGAACTTTTCATTTTATATCACTTGATTCTGGCAGCGTCTCTAGAGTTCATTAGAGAGAAGCAGACCTACAGTAGATGCTTTGGGGTAGGAGAAGTAAACTGCTGCTCTTGCAATAATTTGCTTAATATATAGTATTGTATGTGTTTGAGCAGTTTGTATGCCAGGAATATTTATTTCAGCTTTTAACCCACCTAGTCCTTTAAAGCAGAAGAAAAGGATCAGCAGTTCAGTATTTAAAGTGTTCTTTCAATCTCTGCTTTCAGAGGAGCAAAGTAAAAGTTATTCGCTACAGCTGTCACCTCAGCATAGGAACATATCCTAATGGAACCTTAAGAACATAAGAAGAGCCCTGCTGGATCAGGCCAAAAGCCCATCTAGTCCAGCTTCCTGTGTCACACAGTGGCCCCACCAGATGCCTCAGGGAGCACACAAGACAACAAGATACCTTTGTCCAGTCGCCACTCCCTTGCACCTGGCACTGAGAAAACCCACTTCTAAAACCAGGAGGTTGCTTATGGCTTGTAACCTGTGATGGTCTTTTCCTCCATGAATCTGTCCAAACCCCTTTTAAAGGCATCTAGGCCAGATGCCATCACCACATCCTGTGGCAAGGAGTTCCACAGATTAATTACACACTGGGTAAAGAAATATTTTCTTTTGTCTGTTTAGTGCATGTCCCCTGGTTCTGGTGTTGTGCGAGAGGGAGAAGAATTTCCCTCTATCCACTCTCTCCATCCCATGCATAATTTTATAAGTCTCAATCATGTCCCCCCTCAGGCGCCTTTTTTCTAGGCTGAAAAGCCCCAGACGCTGTAGCCTTTCCTCATAAGGGAGGTGCTCCAGCCCACGAATCATTCTGGTCGCTCTTTTCTGCACCTTTTCCAATTCAACTATATCCTTTCTGAGGTGTGGTGACCAGAACTGGACACAATACTCCAGATGTGGCCTTACCATCGATTTGTACAAAGGCATAATGATATTGGCCGTTTTATTCTCAATCCCTTTTTTAATGATCCCGAGCATGGAATTGGCCTTCTTCACAGCCGCCGCACACTGGGTCGACACTTTCATCGACCTGTCCACCAGCACCCCAAGATCTCTCTCTTGATCCGTCACAGACAACTCAGAACCCATTAGCGTATATGTGAAATTTTGGTTTCTTGCCCCAATGTGCATCACTTTACACTTACTTACATTGAAGCGCATCTGCCATTTTGCTGCCCATTCTCCCAGTTTGGAGAGATCCTTCTGGAGCTCTTCACAATCCCTGCTGGTCTTGACCACCCGGAAAAGTTTAGTGTCATCTGCAAACTTGGCCACCTCACTGCCTATCCCCGACTCCAGGTCATTTATGAATAAGTTGAAAAGCAGCGGTCCCAAGACCGATCCTTGGGGCACACCGCTTTTCACCTCTCGCCATTGTGAAAATTGCCCATTGACTCCCACTCGCTGTTTCCTGGTCTTCAACCAGTTCCTAATCCACAAGAGGACCTGCCCTCTTATTCCCTGACTGTGGAGTTTTCTCAGGAGCCTTTTATGAGGGACCGTGTCAAACGCCTTCTGAAAATCCAGATATATAATATCCACGGGTTCACTTGCATCCACATGCCTGTTGACCTTTTCAAAAAATTCTAACAGGTTTGTGAGGCAAGACTTCCCCTTGCAGAAGCCATGCTGACTCTCCCTCAGCAGAGCTTGTTCTTCTATGTATTTTAAGATTTTATCCTTAATGAGACTTTCCACCATCTTCCCTGGAACAGAGGTTAGGCTGACCGGCCTGTAGTTTCCCGGGTCCCCCCTCCTTCCTTTTTTAAAGATTGGCGTGACATTAGCTATCCTCCAATCCTCTGGCACATTGGCCGTTTTAAGGGACAAGTTGCATATTTTGGTCAAGAGGTCAGCAACTTCATTCTTGAGTTCCTTCAGAACTCTTGGGTGGATGCCATCCGGGCCTGGTGATTTATTGATCTTTATTTTGTCAATTAAGTCTGAGACGTCTTCTCTTTTAACCTCTATTTGACTTAATTCTTTAGTCAGGGGAGACCGTTCTGGCAGCGGTATTTGCCCGAGGTCTTCTGCCGTGAAGACAGATGCAAAGAACTCATTTAATTTCTCTGCAGTCTCCAAGTCCCCTTTTATCACCCCTTTCTCTCCCTCACCATCCAGCGGACCCACCGTTTCCCTGGCAGGTTTCCTGCTTCTAACATATTTGAAGAAGCTTTTATTATTCCCTTTTATGTTGCCTGCCATACGTTCCTCAAAGTCTTGCTTGGCCTCCGGTATCATCTTTTTACATTTCTTTTGCCACAGTTTGTGCTCCTGTTTATTTTCCTCATTAGGGCAAGACTTCCTTTTCCGGAAGGAAGCTTCCTTGCCTTTTATAGCCTCCTTAACTGTGCTTGTTAGCCATGCCGGCACCCTCCTGGACTTGGTCGAGCCCTTCCTCCTTTGTGGGATACACTCCTGCTGGGCCTCTATGACTGTTGTTTTAAACAGCTTCCATGCACTCTGGAGCGATTGGACTCTTTTTACCTTCCCTTTCAGCTTTTTTTTAACTAGTCTCCTCATTTTGGGGAAGTCAGCCCTTCGGAAGTCAAGGGTTTTCGTGTCAGTTTGCTCGGCACTCTCCCTCCGACATGCATGGCGAAACAGATCGCAGCATGGTCACTGTTCCCCAACGGTTCGGTAACATTTACCTCCCTGACCAGATCTTGAGTGCCACACAATATCAAGTCCAGAGTCACCTGTCCTCTGGTCGGTTCCGTGACAAGCTGCTCTAAGGCATAGTCATTTAACATATCCAGAAATCCAGTCTCTCTTTCATGACCTGAGCATGAATTGACCCAGTCGATGTGAGGATAATTGAAGTCCCCCAGGACTACAACCCTGTCTCTCGTTGACACCTCCCTGATTTGCTTCCTCATTTCAAGATCCCCTTCAGGTTTTTGATGTGGAGGACGGTAGCATGCCACTACTATTACATCACTCTTTGAACCTGGTAATCTAACCCACAGTGATTCTACGGAGGAGTCAGAGCCCCCCTCCAGCTCTACTCTGGTGGATTCTACCCCCTCTTTGACATAGATGGCCACCCCACCTCCAACACGCCCCTCTCTGTCCCTCCTATAGAGTTTATATCCTGGAATTGCAGTATCCCACTGGTTCTCCACATTCCACCAGGTTTCTGTTATACCTACTATGTCAATGTTTTCCCTAGCCTCCAAACATTCCAGTTCTCCCATCTTTGCCCGTAGACTTCGGGCATTTGCATAAAAGCACTTATATACCTGGTCCCCCAAGAAGGGCTGCATGTTTGCACCTTTATTCCTGAAGCCTTCTGTCCTGCTAGACTGGCTGTCATGTCCCATCACGCTACCACTCCCAATTTTTACTCTGCTATTACTTGACTGTTCCCCATCCTCTGCACCCTCATTCCCTAGGGATGAGGAGTCCCGAACCGGATGCCCCTTGGCTCCTGTCGGCTTTCCCCCAGGAGTCAGTTTAAAAGCTTCTCTGCCACCTTCTTAATGTTACGCGCCAGCAGTCTGGTTCCGTTTTGGTTCAAGTGAAGCCCGTCCCTCTTGTACAGGCCCGGCTTGTCCCAGAACGTTCCCCAGTGCCTAACAAACTTAAACCCCTCCTCCTGACACCAGTGTCTCATCCACGCATTGTGACCCCTGAGCTCCGCCTGCCTAGCTGTCCCTGCGCGTGGAACAGGTTGCACTTCTGAGAAGGACCCCTTTGGGGTCCTGGATTTGAGCTTCCTACCTAGCAACCTAAATTTGGCCTTCAGGACCGCCCGGCTACATTTCCCCACGTCGTTGGTGCCAACATGCACCACAACTGCTACGTCCTCCCCAGCACTCTCTACCAGCCTATCTAGACGAGAGGTGATGTCCGCAACCTTCGCACCAGGTAGGCAAGTCACCGTGCGGTCCTCACATCTGTCACAGACCCCCCTCTCTATGTTCCTGACTATAGAGTCACCCACGACAAGAAGCCCCCTTCGCCCCCTCCCCAGAGGAGTATCCATAGTGCGACTGGATACGGGCCCATCACCTGAAGAAGGGGTCCCCACTGTGGGCTTGTTTCCCTCTTTTCCAGAGCGACGTCCTCCAGCCCTGAGACTCCCTTTCCTGGCAGCTGAGGAGTTGGCCAACTGAGGGTGGGACGATGCCTCCACGTCCCTAGAAGTCTCACCCTGGTTCCTCTCTACCTGTCTCTGCTTCTCCAGGTCAGCAACCGTGGCTTCAAGGGAGCGAACCCATTCCCTGAGAGCCTGGAGCTCTTTGCACCGAGCACACACCCATGACTTGTGCCCAAGAGGCAGATAGTCATATATGTGACACTCAGTGCAAAACACTGGATAGCCCCCACCCTTCTGCTGGCTGCCTGACTGCACAGCTTTTGAGTGTAAGTTATGGATTTATCAAAGTTTGGGTACCTTAATGTTGTTGGAGCTCTCCTCTCTTCAAGGAAAGTGCCGGGCAGTGTGTGGGGCCTGGCTTCCTCGCCCCGCTGCTGAACTCGCCCAGCTGCTTAACTCACAGTGTCTTTTTTACGTTGCCACTTTGTCCCAGTGAGCCACTGCGTCCCAGTGAGGCCACTCGCTGCTCCTGAAAGGGCTCACTCGTAAACCAGCCCCAGATTTAAACTATTGTGTAGCTCCTCCCCCTGCCTACCTGAAAGTTTGAAAAGATTGGCCTCTAAAGGGGGTGGGGCCTGATGGGGTTTATTGGCAGGAAATTCCTGTTGCTATTGTTCCTGCTGCTGCCTCAATTTACATCTGACCTACTTAGCTGGCAGGAATGCATGTTGCTATGGTTCCTGAGCCATCTTAATTTACATCTGGCCTACTATACCATGTGGTCTGTATGTTTTAAACTGTATGTTTTAAATTCTGCTTAAGTTTAACTCTGCTTAAGGTGTAGTTTAGCTTGCTTTCTCCCCTTCTTTTAGCCTCCTCCTGTTTTGTTTTGGGCTCCTACTCTAAAGTAGACTCAGGTCTCTGTCCTGGGCTTTTACTCTTGAGTAAACACTGGTTTTACTCAGAGTAGACCTGTTTAGATTTGGACTGCAATTCTCTTTAGAATCAGCTGTAGAATCTACTCAGAGTAGACCTGTTTAGATTTGGACTGCAATTCTCTTTAGAATCCGCTCCCAGGCTTGTCCAGTTTCTGCCCCTGTCTTTTAGATAGGTGATTGTTTGTTTATTTGAATCTATTTAATTTCCCCACCTAGCTTCTGTGCCTGTGTCCTAGCTACTGGACCTTAAAATTCCCCTCCTCAGGTTATATTTAGTTCTACTTAGCTAGGCTTAGTTCTTAGCTAGGCTTAGTTCTATCTTAAGTTTGAGGTAGCTTAAGGTAGCTTTAACCAAGTCCTTTACAGTTAATGGTAAATTAAAGTTAGACAAAGCTGCACAACTGAGAGAGTTAACTTAGCTTCTTCTCGCCGAGCTGCTTAACTCGCTGTGTCTTTTTTACCTTGCCACTTTGTCCCAGTGAGCCACTTGGTCCCAGTGAGGCCACTCGCTGCTCCTGAAAGGGCTCACTCGCAAAAAAACCTTTGCATCATTGTTGGGACTCACTTTACTCTTTTTCTAGTTTTCTTTATTCCTGCAGGCAGATAACTGATCTGAAATGGAGCATTATGCAGGGGGAAACAAGTTATGTAGTTAAGAATAACTGGTTATTCATATTTATGCCTTAAATTACTTCTGCAAGTACAAAATTTAAGTCAGATCCACATGTGTTCCTAATAGTTGAGTTCCAATTATATATAGCTGAGTCATTGCCCCAGTTCAGATGATTCAACAAACCATAATGTGTTGGATCGTGAATGAGCTCGCGTGCATCTTCTCTTTCTCATGTGCCCAACTGCATCAAATACTTCCTAGTTTTTTATACCGCAGTTTCCTGTGATATTGAAACTGGGAACTATGGTTTAAGTGATTCCTAACAAGTCAACATATGAAATTGTGGTGATATCTTGGTGGTTTATTGAGATTGCTTATACAATTCACTGGTTCAGGCGTTATGGGAAGCTGTATTTTAAGAAACCAGTATTATTTTAAATTACCATATTTAATTCAGCAGGATTGTGAGAAAAGGGAAGAGGACACAAGCAGGCTTCACAATACAACGATGGTTTGCTGGATCGTTTGAACTAGGCCTTTTCTACTTTGACCCCAAGACATGTCCCTTTGCGGATAGCATAGCACTTCTTGAGAGTAGGTAGTTTGTGTTCTCTGAGAATTTTCCTCTCCTGGGAGTCTCGTTTGTGTCTGATTTTGTTGTTTGCATTGCCCAAACCATGCAAATAATTGTTTATCCTAATATTCAGCTATGCAGACCAATCACATTCAACCTATGGCTCTGGCACTGTTGTGTAGGTTTGAAGTGTCCTCTCAGATGATAGTATAGAAGCACTCTCACAAGGAATACTTTTTAATTTAGCATGACTGACACCTGCAAGCTACATGTGGAGTACTGTCTCTGTAGTCTGACTTGCACTGACGGTTTCATTGGTGTCCACACTTATTGCTCTTTTTCTTTTTCTTTGATCTGATTTTAATTTTTGTGTGTGTTTTATATTTCCTTTTGTAAGCCACCTTGAGCCACGTTCCAATGAGAGGGGAAGTTTAGGGTCTAAATCATTTGATAGATAAATAAATTTAATGGCAGAATGGCAATTGGAATGTAGAATCTCTCTCAGTACTGTATTTGAAAGCAGTTGTCTTCATGGTAAAACTGGTAATGCTTCATTGCACATTGATTAAAACTTGGTAGGGCCATTGGTGGTCATACAAAATTACTTTCCTGGCTAGACATGACCTCCAGCTTTCCATTGCAGAAAATAACACAAGAGCAAAACTAGCCAAAAAAACCCCATCCCTCAAACAGTGTTTGTGATTCTGCTTAACTTTTTAGAATTCAGCCTTCATACTCATTCAAAGTATCTGCAAGGATGTAATAGACAGAATAGTTGACTTAACACATTTCTTTTTTGGTATCCTAAACGACTTTGCTTTCTCTATAACTACCAGTATATAAAAGTTGCTTTTTCTCCCTCCTAATTGTTTCAAGCTTAATTCTGTGGCACATAACCCTCGGCAAAATAAACTGTGCAGTAAGCAAAATAAACTGTTAACATTATTCAAGGATAATATCCTCAGGATTTTAATGGTTCCATTTTCACTGCCATAAATCTTAATAGAAAAGCAGTTAGTTTTGAATGCTAAGTAGAATTCTTTTAAAAGTGGAATGCAAACCTGATTTGGTTTTAGATTTCAAAAGTGATGTTTTTTTAAGTGTTAGCATTCAGGGGGCACAATTCAGGGGGCACAATCTTAGTTTTTTTAAAAGTTTCAATTGGCTTTCAGTTTAAGCTTTTAAAAAAATGTTAATAGTGTTGAGGAAGCGTGATCAGAGTAAAAACTATGGGTAGGAACTACTGTAGACACTCATGTATAAGTCTAAATTTAGGTCATAATATGTATCCTGAAAACCTGGGTTTACTTATCCATGGGTCAATGGATAAGGAGGCTGGCTTGGTGCAGTGCAAGACCTGCTGGGGCACTCCCCGGCTGGTGCAGCTGCCAAGGAGGCCGGCCATGCTGTGCCACTGCGCTCCCTGATGCAGTGTGGCGAAAGAGGCAATGCCCATCGCCCTGGAACTGCGGCGCAGAGCTGGGTGGACGATCCTGCTACAAGGGACTTGCACACCTGGCGGCAATGCCAGGCAGCGAAAGAGGTGGTGCCCATCATTTGACGTACGTGAATGACTGTCCCTAAGTTTCACACTCGACTTATCCACGGGTCATAACAAATTCTGTGATTTTGTGTTCAAAACTTGCCCTCAACTTATCTATAAGAATAACTAATAGATGAATATCTACGGTAATTGCTAAAGGCTTCTTATGCATACCCCACTGCATTTTCACGGCATTCTACATGCCCTCTTATCACTGTTTAACAGCAACAAAAGAAAACACAAGGGGCAGTTTCACACATTTATACTGTGTATTCTGAACCTTAGTTTCCCCCCTCCCCAGCTTTCAGATAGTTGAGGATGTATGTAGCTTAATAAAATACCACAATTAAGATCTAGTTGTGTTGTTAACTTTAATCTTGTATATAAGGTTTTCTCCCAGTGAAATCAAACAAATTATTTACATGCTTGATAATTAAAAATAAACTTCCAGTTGTATGTTTTCATGTGACAAATTTTATCTACTAACTAAAATGTTCTTATTTGCTCATTTTACTATTTATTGCCTCCACAACAATTTCTGTTGGCAAAGTGAAAGACTAATAAGTAATTGTCTGGTAACTAATGTAAAGTGGTTGTCAGATGAGGCTTTACAAATAGCTGTGGAAAGAAGGAATGCAAAAAGCAAAGGTGAAAGGGAAAGATATAAACAACTGAATGCAGATTTCCAGAGAATAGCAAGGAGAGATAAGAAGGCCTTCTTAAATGAACAATGCAAGGAAATCAAGGAAAACAACAGAATGGGGAGGACTAGAGATCTCTTCAAGAAAATTGGAGATATCAAGGGAACGTTTTGTGCCAAGATGGGCATGATAAAGGACAAAAAAGGCAAGGACCTAACAGAAGCAGAAGAGATTAAGAAGAGATGGCAAGAATACACAGAAGAACTATACAAGAAAGATCTGAATGTTCCTGATGACCACGCTGGTGTGGTCACTGACCCAGAGCCGGACATCCTAGAGAGTGAAGTCAAGTGGGCCTTAGGTAGCATCACTAACAACAAAGCTAGTGGAGATGATAATATCCCAGCTGAGCTACTTAAAATCCTAAATGATGATGCTGTGAAAGTGCTGCACTCAATATGCCAACAAATTTGGAAAACTCAGCAGTGGCCAAAGGATTGGAAAAGGTCAGTTTACGTTCCAATTCCAAAGAAGGGCAGTGCCACAGAGTGCTCAAACTATCGCACAGTTGCACTCATTTCACATGCTAGCAAGGTTATGCTCAAAATCCTACAAGCTAGGCTTCAGCAGTACGTGGACCGAGAACTACCGGACGTACAAGCTGGGTTTCGAAGAGGCAGAGGAACTAGAGATCAAATTGCCAACATGCGGTGGATCATGGAGAAAGCCCGAGAGTTCCAAAAAACCACCTACTTCTGCTTCATTGACTACGCAAAAGCCTTTGATTGTGTGGATCACAACAAACTGTGACAAATTCTTAAAGAGATGGGGGTACCAGACCACCTTACCTGTCTCCTGAGAAACCTGTATGCGGGTCAAGAAGCAACAGTTCGGACCGGCCATGGAACAACCGACTGGTTCAAAATTGGGAAGGGAGTACGGCAAGGCTGTATATTGTCACCCTGCCTATTTAACTTATATGCAGAGTACATTATGAGAAATGCAGGGCTGAATGAATCGCAAGCCGGAATCAAGATTGCCGGGAGAAATATCAACAACCTCAGATATGCAGACGATACCACCCTAATGGCAGAAAGTGAAGAAGAACTAAAGAGCCTCTTGATGAGGGTGAAAGAGGAGAGTGCAAAAGTTGGCTTGAAACTCAACATTAATAAAACTAAGATCATGGCATCTGGGCCCATCAATTCCTGGCAAATAGAAGGGGCAGAAATGGAAGCAGTAACAGATTTTACTTTTCTGGGCTCCAAGATCACTGCAGACGGAGACAGCAGCCATGAAATTAAAAGACGCTTACTCCTTGGAAGGAAAGCTATGGCAAACTTAGACAGCATAATAAAAAGCAGAGATATCACCATGCCAACAAATGTTCGCATAGTCAGGGCGATGGTGTTCCCAGTAGCAATGTATGGTTGCGAGAGTTGGACCATAAGGAAGGCTGAGCGCCGAAGAAGAGATGCTTTTGAACTGTGGTGCTGGAGAAGACTCCTGAGAGTCCCTTGGACTGCTAGGAGATCAAATCAGTCAATCCTAAATGAAATCAAGCCTGACTGTTCCCTGGAAGGACAGATACTAAGGCTGAAACTCAAATATTTTGGCCACCTAATGCGAAGAGAGGACTCTCTGGAGAAGACTCTGATGCTGGGAACAATTGAAGGCAAAAGGAGAAGGGGAAGGCAAAGGATGAGATGGTTAGACAGCATCACCGATGCAAGGAACATGAAAATGAGCGAACTCAGGAAGATAGTGGAGGACAGGAAGGCCTGGCGGGATATGGTTCATGGGATCACGAAGGGTCGGACACGACTTAACGACTGAACAACAACAACAAACTAATGTAACAAGTGATTTTGTTGTGCAGCCATAAACAACATCAGCTTCCACGTTGATATTTCAGGCAGTACTGCGTTGCCTTATATGTAAGAGCATGTTGATCATAAGATAATGTTTTAAGATCACAATGCAACAATTACACTAATAGTGCAAACCTATACATATTCCGCTTGCGGGAAGGTAAACAGCGCTCCGTGTTCCAGCCGCATGCTACGCGCTGCGGCAAGGAGAGTCATGCCGGCCACATGACCACGGAGGCGTCTTCGGACAACGCTGGCTCTTCGGTTTTGAAATGGGGATGAGCACCACACCCTAGAGTCGGACATGACTGGACTTAATTGTCAGGGGTCACCTTTACCTTTTAACTAATGTAACAAGTGATTTTGTTGTGCAGCCATAAATAACATCAGCTTCCACGTTGATATTTCAGGCAGTGCTGTGTTGCCTTATATGTAAGAGCATGTTGATCATAAGATAATGTTTTAAGATCACAATGCAACAATTACACTAATAGTGCAAACCTATACATATTTACCAGGATTGCAGCTTAAATCATGTTGAGACTGTTGCTAATCTGTGTTCGTGAAATTTAAATCCAGAATCAAAGACTTAATGTGTATTATTATAACTGTGTCAAAATGCTGTCTGTTCCCAACATGAACAGTTAGCATTTGGCTATATTATATCTTGGCACGCCATGTGTAAAAACATATAAGAAACTTTCTGACTGTTGTGCATTAGTTTGAGATAAAATAGCATTAATAGTATATACAGTTGTTCTTCTGAAGGAAAATGGTTTTGTCTGGGATTGTCAACATCTGTGTGGAGATGTAGACATTCAACATACTTTGGATGTTCACTGAAAAGTATATATAAATGTTGCTTGCTTGTTGAAAGATTTGTTCAGACAGAAATTTCTAAATATACATGCCCATTGCTTTATACTTGGAAAAACAGTAATCCAACTCCCCCTTGTTCTGTGATGTCATAACGTTGCTCTAAAACGGTCGTATTTGTTTTGTAAGTAGCTGCAGGGCTGTTAGATAGAGCAATATTATTGCTTGATTAACATTTTTTTAAATATTTCTCTTTTCCCAGATTACTGTTTTCAAAAGTCAAATTGGAATCCCTCTGCAGGGGCCCAGATGAAGCACTCCTTACTTGTAAACACATGTTGCAGATATGGAAATCCTGTTACAATCTCACTAACCCTAGGTAAGACAATATGATATGGAGCCAACAAACCATGCATTTTGTATCATCTGATTAATGGAAATTAAAAGCAAAACAATACTATCAATTTTATATATAGATGTAGGTTAGTCATGGAATGTGATATTATTTCACCTCACCTTCTTTTTGCATAACTAACTGATCTTTTCTAAGTTCCTTTTGTTGGGATTTAGTACATGTGAACAGTTCAAGTGGAAAAATCTGAATTGTACCAACTAGAGTTGCCTTTCAAAGACAGGAAACAAATTGAAGTTTGTTGTCCAAATCAGAAAATTCTCCAGTAGAATATGTTGATCTCTCCTAGATTTACCGAAGATTCCATTAACTTTAAATGGAAGTTTTTTTCTCTTTAAAGTGGTACAATGGGGGGTATGAGAAGAATCAGAACTGTAGCGAGGGCAGTTCTAAAGCTCTCCAGTCCCTCTCCGCTGCATTTCCACTGTTTTGCAGTCCCCTCAAGGCTGTGTTGGTGATGGTGATAGTATTTAAAAACAAACAAACCCACAACAGACCATATTAGGCATATAGAGTAGAGTAACATGTAACTTGGTCCTATGAGCCAGTCTTATAGTCTTGGTCCTGCTGTGAGTTAGTGACCTTCATGTAGCTCTCTTTTCTAATTGTCAACTGACTTTTGTACACATCTGACTGAACTAGTGTAAGCTTAATTTATTTATTTTATTTAAAGGATTTCTATCCCGCCTTTCTCCCAATAAGGGCAGTCAAGGCGGCTAAGTGACCTTTAAGGTCATTAGGTGACCTTTCAAATGCCAGTCACAGCTAGATATCACTTTGACTGACTGACACAATCATTAAGGAGTTCTAGACATTTAAAAATATAAAACTAGTGGATCAAGATGCAACAATTTTTTATATTCTGCTTTAAGATTGCAAATTGTCGTCTCACCCTCTCACAGTATGACCTCACAAAAACTTTCTTCATTCAGCACATAAAGCAGTAAGATGAGGTAGATAGGAAAGGACAACTTTCCAGTTTTGGGTCATGCACCTATTGTGAAAGAAGAGCAGAAACTCACGGTGATGCATTCTCCTGCATTCTTCCGGCCAATCACAATTGTTGGCCAGGAATCAGGGTTCCTGGAGAGCACCCAATCAACCCAGAAAGAGGCAGCAACATACTCTACTGAGCAAATTGGTCTGCTGCTTCCATGTAAAGGTGGGTGCCATCGAGGGCTTCAGGGTCAGCTGAGTAGGCCCTGTTGAGTCTGCAGGCCCTTGGCCAGTAATTGACATGGCCAAGCCTTGACACTGCCCATGATCTCCAGGCATAATCTGTGCTAGCATTGGTGTAGCAGTCACGTGTGGAGAGATTGTCATACAGGCTCAGACTTGGTATAGCCCTGTTGTTCATCTCCATCGTTCACATGCACTCCTGTCCTGGATGGGAGGAAGTGAGCAACAAGTCTATATTAAGCCCTGTGCCGATCGTCCTGCTGGTGCTGTACCACATTTTGATCCTTCTTTCAGATGCTGGTTTGTAAACTAACCACAGAACAAACCACAGTTGTGCGTTTCTCAGAAGTGAAAGCAGAAGCTTTCAATGGCCTCCCACGTGCATGGAGAAGAGGCGAGGAGGGCCGTGCAAGTCTGAGGCTCCTTGGCTCTCCTCAACCCTTGCAAAAATGTGATGCATACAGCCATCATATAGCTCCTGTTGTGAATCTGTTTTCACCAAGATGTGTTGTTCAGCATAAGCATATATGTACATTAACAAGATGAAGATTCAGTGATATGTTTCTGTTCTAAAACATAGTTGAGGATATTCATCAAGCTGCCATTTATGTCCATCTCATAGACCCAAGTATCAAAAATATCAATATCATTCCAAATCAAGGTTATATCTTTTTTGGACTCAAATGATATTTAAGTAGATCTGGTCTGACATCATGTGGAAAATTCCTTGCAAGCAAGAGACTTTAAAATATATATATCATTTTCTAGAAAAAGTTATTTGTAGTGCATATGCAGTACTATTGTTTTAGAAATTAGAATACGAAGAGTGGCAATAGGTTGTTTCCTAAGAAAAGTAGTCCTCATTACTAAGGTTCATTGAAATTAATGGGACAAGTTTTCAGTGATGCTTAGTTGTGGCTGACTTTCTTAGGATACAACCCATGATGGCTTTATCCTATTATCTAAAACTAAAGTACTGTACGTCATAACTTTCTATTCTGTTTTTAAGAAACAGAAACTTTAACTGAAGCACCAATGGGTCAAATGCGTGACAGGCCAACAGCAAGGCAGGAAGAAGATGAAGAGCGAAGGACACAATGGTCTAGCTGCAACCCAAGTTCATGTTTTCCCCCCATGCAATTCTATGGATCCTTTGTTAGATGTGCTCATCAAGGGACCTTTCTTTGTTAGTTGATGGTTCTTGATGGGTGCTGCCTTGTCTTTGCACCTGGCTGAGGGTACAGTAGCTAGCTCAGGAGGTCCATTGGTTCATAAATGGACCTTAGACCTGGAAGATCCAGGTTCAAATCCCCGCTCAGCCACGAAGCTTCCTGGGTGACCTTGGGCCAGTCACTATCTCTCAGCCCCACCTACCTCACAGGGTTGTTGTGAGGACAGAAGGAGGGGAGGAAATATGTACACCACTCTGAGCTCCTTGGAGGAAGGGTGGTATAAAAATGTGAAAAATAAATATGCCTCCTTGATTGAGTTTAGCCATGGAGTTGGGGGGGGGGGAGCTAGAGTTGGAGATCTTCCTTTTGTCATGCTAACCACTTATTTTCCTGGGTCCAGAAGCTCCTAGGAGATGGCTTTTGTCACAAGGCAAGGTGCCAGCAAGGTGCGGTTTCTTTATTAGAATTTTGGAGCCGACAAAGCTCCATCTGAGCCACCCTGATTGGGGAGGGGAGTGATTGCTCTGATTAAAAGTGTGGCTTTCTTCTTGGCCTGTGGATTTTAAGCCATTTGCCATCAGTTCTTGTTCATAATCAAGTTACTGTCCTAGGCTGTGCTTTCCTGGCAGGTGCCTAGTGACACATGCATGTTTCACACATGCCTTAAAATAAAACAACTAACCAGACAACAGTACTCTTGCCCAAAAATAATTTTTAGTAGCAATTAATTTTCAACAGCAGCATTAATTTTCACCTGTAGTGAACCATAGAGGTTTTTCTTGATTACCTGAAAAATTATATACCTTTCAAAAAGTGTCAGCTGCCTTGGTTTCTCTACTTCTTGCTAAATCAGTTGAGGTACAATTTTAACAGTGGTTCTCCTTTTCTAACTTTTACCTTTATGTTTTTACTGATCACCACGAAAAAGCTCTGGGAATTCAGTTATTAAAAATCAGCAATTTTAAAACCATAACTATAGTATCAGTGAAGGAGACCTAGACATACGAGAGGGGATCTCTCATTGATCATAGTAATTAATAATTAATTATTGTTTTGATTTCTGTAGCTCATCCAGTGCTTAGATGCATTTGTGGTCATGTATTGAATTCACATTTATTGTTCACTGTCTTGCAAAAACCTATTTAAAAATTGAAATCTTGGAGATTTCTATGTTAAATACCAGCATAAAAGAGTTGTCTTGTGCTACTTGAATGAATCTGAACTCTGAATCTGAATCTGAACTCATGGAAACAAGAATTTCAGAGAAATTGCCTCACCACAAAAATTGCCCTGCAGCCAGTTCCCAAAATAAACAAAGAATAGTTTAGGTTTGATTTCCTCAAATGTAATAGTAGGAAAGGAAATCTCTCTAACAGCGCAGTCCTATCCAACTTACACCACTGGTGTAACCAGCAGTGCAGTGAGAACGGGAGGCCCCAGAATGGAAAGGGAATTCAAATCCCCTTCAAAGGGGATTTAAATCTCCCCTCCCCTGCTGGTTACACAGGTGATATAAGTTGGAAAGGATTGCACTTCATCACATGCGGGGGATGTAGCCTTGTTTACACCTGGAAAAGAAATCAAAGGTAATGAAGATACTACAGATGTACATTACAGATATAATGCCGTTTCTGTAGCCAGTATTCTTTAGTAGTTGTCAGGATCCTTGGCTGGATTTTCGTTGCCCTGGCTACATGATCAAAGTTTTTCATTGCCTCAGCTACAACTGCTTTTCCTCAGCCAGACTGCAGCATCGTTGATCTGATTTTATAACTAGCTTCTGAAAAAACCTAGGCATAGAGTGATGAAATGCAATGGAGAACAGGGCTCCAATACATTAAGAGCTGAGTAGAAGAGGGGGATTTTCTAATGTAGCTTGTTCTGTGACTGCAAAGATTTAAAAAAAATTGCACCTGCTGAAATTCCCTTATCCAAACTTTGCATTCAAATTCTTCAAAATATTAAATACTAAGTATATAAGGCTGCTACTGATGTTTGCTTTCCTGACAATTTTGCTTGGTTCCCTTCCCATCATTGTTGTCTGCCCAACTTGGGGTAGCGTCCTTTTTCCCAGTGGGGGTGCTGAGCTTCTAACAGGAGTATAATGAACAGATACTTAACAAGTGTAGCTTTTCCTGGCACAGAGATGCAGTGAATCTATACATAGTTGTACACTTGGCTCTTACAATAGCTGTCTTCAGTATAGCTTCAGTATATGCTTTTCCTAGTACTTTTCAGGAGACTTGTAATCTGTGTGATTCACCTCTTTTCAGCAGGTAGCATGCCGCTGAAACCAAATAAATGTGCATGAAGTGTAGTAAGAGGCACTGTTTTCGTGTGTGTGCTGGTGCATGACCACATGCTTCTATCCTAAGAGCATAAACTGTTGGAGGAAACAGCATGTTTAGGGGAGAACTAAGCGTTACAGAAAACATGTGCCATTCCATAACAACTAGTACAACTTGTTGTACAAACAACCTCCTGGTTTTAGAAGTAGGTTTTCTCTGATTCGAGGGAGTGACAACAGGAAACGGGTATCTTGTTGTCTCTTCTCCCTGAGGTATCTGGTGGGCCACTGTGAGATAAGAACATAAGAAGAGCCCTGCTGGATCAGGCCAAAGGCCCATCTAGTCCAGCTTCCTGTATCACACAGTGGCCCCACCAGATGCCTCAGGGAGCACAATACAACAAGATACTTGTATCCTGTCGCCACTCCCTTGCACCTGGCACAAAGAAAACCTACTCCTACAACCAGGAGGTTGCTTATCCCCATCATGGCTTGTAAGCTGCGATGGACTTTTCCTCCATAAATCTGTCTCATTCCCTTTTAAAGGCATCCAGGCCAGGTGCCATCACCACCTCCTGTGGCAAGGAGTTCCACAAACCAATTACACGCTGGGTAAAGAAATATTTTCCTTTGTCTGTTTTAATCCTCCCTCCACTCAATTTGAGTGGATGTCCCCTAGTTCTAGTGTTGTGTGAGAGGGAAAAGAACTTCTCTCTATCCACTCTCTCCATCCCATGCATAATTTTATACGTCTCAATCATGTCCCCCCTCAACCGCCTTTTTTCTAGACTGAAGAGCCACAAATGCTGTAGCCTTTCCTCATAAGTTAGATGCCCCAGCCCACTAATCATTTTGGTCGCTCTCTTCTGCACCTTTTCCAGTTCCACTATATCCTGTATATAGATACAGGAAGCTGGACTAGATGGGCCTTTGGCCTGATCCAGCAGGGCTCTTCTTGTTCTTATGTTCAGTGTCCTAATGTTGTTTTGTGTGTTTTTCCCCCACTCTAACCAGCAGCTGCCAATTATGTGCATCAGGGAAAAACACAGAATGGCTATATTCTGGGCCTGGTGCTAAAATGTTTGGGAACCACTGACCAGCAACTGCCTGAAGAGGAGGGGGAAAAAAGAGTTTGTTTGTTGCCATCGTGTTGTCCTTTTTAACTAGTATGAACCTCCTTGATGACCAAAAGGCAAGATAAAAATCTATTAAATAAATAAACCACCTGTGAGAGCTTCCTACTCCCCATAGTCCACTGCAGCAGTGAGAAAGTAATTGGCCAAGTCAGCTGAATTCTCTCTTAAAAGCATCTGGAAGGCATACAGGTCCATTATTCAGATAACTATGGGCGCAATCCAAACCTACTTAGGCCACCGTTGTAACCAGCAGCCCAGCGAAAACGGGAGTTCCCAGAACGGAAAGGGGATTCAAATCCCCTCCAAAAGGCAGGAATTATTAACAGTATTTATTATTAACAGTATTTATATACCGCTTTTCAACAAAAGTTCACAAAGCGGTTTACAGACAAAATCAAATGATTAACTGGCTCCCTGTCCCAAAAGGGCTCACAATCTAAAAAAGATGCAGAACACCACCAGCAAACAGCCACCGGAAAAGACACTGTGCTGGGGTGGAAAGGGGATTTGAATTCCCTTTCCGTTCTGGGGCCTCCCGCTTTCGCTGGGCTGCTGGTTACAACGGCAGCCTAAGTAGGTTTGGATTGCGCCCTAATTGCCTCAAGCCCTGAGGCTATTCAAAAATCACATAACTGCTAATTACCCTGCAAGAAGCTGAGCTCTTGCAGTTTGCAAGCTTGTGTAAATATAGGGAGATAGATGTTTGGGCGTCTTTTTTCTGTCAGTGGGGGGCAGGTAACTAAGCCCAGCAAGCCTTGAGGCTATTAGTGTTGTCTCGTTATGAGAAACAGATCGAGTTTTTTGCAAATAAATAAATACTTACAGTATAAGTAAATAAAAAATATTTTTTTCTAGATCACCTTTTTTAAAGTTCTGTAAAGCTGGGTGGGTCCCAATAGAGTGTCATTTTAAAACGTGGGTCCCGGTGCTAAAACATTTTGGAACCACTGACCTAGTACTAAATATACACACAGATAAAATGGACTGTCTCTGAAACTGGGTGCCTGGTAAAAGAGAGAGAGAGTGTGTATTCTTATGGGCAGTAGTAATCCTGACTCCCCACCTGCTAATCCCATACTGCTCCTCTTTCGAGTACCCAGCTGGAAGCAATTGTACCCTTTACCTCATGCAGCCAAATCTCTGCAAGAGATAATTTATCTTCAGCTTGGTTTTCCTTTTTCTGATGTTTGGCACAACCTTGTTCATGAATCAAGGAAGTAATTAATACAGGAGTTTCCAGGAAATCTGTGCTGACTGATGTAATAGTTATTGCTTGATAATATGAGCTGGGGAAGGGTCCCTTCTGTTTCCTGTGGATTACTGTAATTGCATCATTGACATGAAATTGGCTGTCCAGAAATGCTGTGTTAGTGTCTTGCAGAATCTTTTGTACCATTTTAATATCGGCCGAACAAAGAAAGGAAATAGTTTCATTCTGGATATAGAATGCATTACTTGAAAATGGATTTCAGGTTTCAGCAAGAGGAAATTGCCCAGAGGTTATTCACATTCAAAACCAGGAAGCCATTTTAAAACTTGGGACAGATGTGAAAGAACTGGATTTTTTTACTATTGCAAAGCAGATTCCTCTGGGAACAGTTGCAGTGATACTATAACTAGAGCATTAAGTAACATTATTTTTATTTGTTGTTAATTTTGTTTTATTTGTTTTGTTTTTTATTTAATTGTATTTCTGTTTTTAATTGTATTGTTGTGTTGTGTACAAGCCTTGTTGTGTTGTGTACTTTGAGCCTCAGGAAAAGTGGCATATAAATCTTCTAAATAAATAAATAAATACCTTTATGTAGGAAAAAATCTGTTCATGAAAAATAGCACTTAAACAAAACCCAAAACTTAAAGTCTACCATATATTTGTAGATTGGCAATAATCTCCATCATTCAGCCTCGTGGGTTTTTGTTTGTTTGTTTGTTTGTTTGATTGCTTGGATCAGAGGGCATTTAGTTTCCTCTACCTTTTTCCTGGTTTGTCACTCTGTGCCCACAGTGTATTTCTTGTCAGGACATGTACACAGAGAAGTCTGATAATAACTTGCAAGTAATCACGCCAGCCTGATGAGCAGAGCATACTTTATTAAGTACTCACAAGTAAATCAGCTGGGTGATAGGTATTTCAAATTGCTGATTTAGATAACTAGATTGGACACTTATAAGTTGATCTGCTCATGGGTAGATGCATCAAGTCAGGATCAGTGTTCTTTGTGATGTCTGGAGTTTGGGACAAGGTGTGTGTGTGTGTGTGTGTGTGTGTGTGTGTGTGTGTGTGTGTGTGTGTGTGTGTGTGTGTGTGTGTGTGAGAGAGAGAGAGAGGCGATTTCTACCCTACCTTTCCCCCACAAAAAAGGAGCTCTCAAGGTGGCTTACAAAACAATCAATACAGATAAAACCAGTATATAAATAAAAATATAGAACGTAATACAAAATCGGCAATGTCATGAAATCGACTAAGAGAATAAGCAGTAGTGTAAAATATAACCTTAAAACAGCATGAAACACAGCATATACGTGTTTCTGGAAGCTTAGTATCTTTTTCATGACGTTGACTTCCCATTACGAAAGCTTTGAAGAGAAACCTTAATCAGGGATGCCAGCCAAGATGACATGTGGACTACAATATTTATACAGTAAAGCCCCAGTATCCACGGGGGATAGGTTCTTGCCCGCCCCCCGCTGATACCGGAAACTGTGGATAAGGGGGAATGCTATCCCCCTCGTTCCCCCCCAGCCGTTACCTTTGCTGTGTGTCTTACTTTAACTAAACACCAATGTCTTGTGTGTCTTGGTTCAACCAAATGCTATAAGCATCAGCATGCTGCTTATAGCAGAGAAGCAGAGAGGCTCAGCCAAAGGTTAACAGGAAGCAGGAACTAGAACTGCTTCCTGTTAGCCTTTGGCTGAGCCTCTCTAGCGCTCAGTTAGCTTCTCTGCTATAAGCAGCATGCTGCTGCTTATAGCGTTTGGTTAAAGCAAGACAGACAAGACACACAGCAAAGGTAATGGCTGTGGAGGCTTGCGGGGGGCCATGGAGAACTGCAGATATGTGGAACCTCAGGTAGCGAATCTGCGGATAGCGGGGGCCCCACTGTATACTGCTTTTCAACAAAATACATAGTGGAAGAAATTTGGTGTTCCTGTGGTTAATCCCAGCAGAAGTAGATATATCTTAATGTACGTACTGTAGATTTCAAATTTACAGGATTTAAAAGCCATGTAGAAAAAATATAATATTTGCAAGAGATTCTTTGTTGTATATCTTAATATTGCCAGTGGGTGACAATATGATGTGAACAAAGGTAAGAGATCTGTGCCATTTAGGCCTCATATACATATGCCAGAAGTGGTATGGCAGCCTTGGTAACATTTGAAGGAAGCCAAGTGAATGGAGGCAGCAATATGGTCACTTCCTACTCCAGATCCCTCTCTCCCTCATGCAGAATCTTCTTTGAGGTTTCAACTTTCTGGTGTAGTCTTAAATCCAATGTGAAAATATTTCAGCCATTATTATTATTATTATTATTATTATTATTATTATTACAACGCTGACAAATATTTATATACCGCTTTTCATTGAAATCTCTCAACAGTAATCTCTGAACAGCACTATTAACTTTTAAAGCTTAAAATGACTAACTCCTTTCATTGTTTTCTGTAGTGATTCTGGACGGGGCAGCAGTTTGCTAGACAGAGCCATTGCTGACAGGCGACAGCTTAATACAATTACTTTGCCAGACTTCAGTGACCCTGAAACAGGTGAGATTAGTGTCTATAAGAACAACGAGTCAAAGACAATATGTGTCGACTGTTAAATGATGATAATTCAGAACCGGTTAAAACTTTTGCTGTAGGATAGGAACAGTTTTTTGTAAATACCTTTTAGGCTTTTAAAGACATTTCTGTAGGAGATATGGTGTTTGTAATCTGCAAATGATGTTGTATATTTTAGTGTTTTTAGAGATTTATGTCTAGTTATCTATTCCATGTCGGAATTATGTGTATCCGCGGAGGGGGCAGGAACCTACCTCCCACGGATACGCCCCCCCCGTATATGATTACAGCCATGATTACAAAAAGGCTTCTACTAGACTGTATTGAGTCTTGTAGTTTTCCCCTGTCTTATTTAAACATAAAGATCTTTGTACACAGTTGGCTGAAAAGACTGCAGTCCAGAGAACTTTGTGAATACGGCTGCAATCCTATACATGCTAGCTTCACTGAATTCAGTGGGACTTAGAGCTAAGTAAATATGTGTAGAATTGGGCTACATGGCCCTTTTCATACTTTTTTTCTGTACTAAATGCAATATAAATGCAACATAAATGTGTGAATGTGGACAACAGGTGCCTGAAAACTCATTTGTCACCTTTTTCTTTCTTCTTAAAATACTTCTACCCACTTTTCTTTTCAGCAGAGGATCTGCTGGATTTGTCAGACAAGAATACCTGGAGCCAATTGCATTATGTCACAAACTTTTTTTAAAGCAAAAGGAAAGCCCCATTAGTTGCATGAAGGCCCTTCCAAACAGCCAATGGGACTTCTTGCACTGTGGCTTACCTAATATATAAGAAGATAGTTTTGATATGTTTTACAACTCATCATAAACAGGCAGTTAACTAAAATTATTTTGCAGTGTATCACAGTATTAGTATTAGTATTAGTATTTATATACCTCTTTTCAACAAAGTTCACAAAGCGGTTTAATAGTAATAATGATATAATAATATAATATACAGTATTTATATACCGCCTTTCTTGGTCATATTTCTCCTCCGACTTTAATCCAAGGCGGTGTACATGGGCAGGGCAGATTTACAGACAAAATCAAATGATTAAATGGCTATACAGACGTGGGTTCTATGGGATTTTCAGCCATGTTAAATTGTTAGAAATTGAAGAATAAAGAAATATATCGTCCAAAACTTGCCTAAAGAAATTCCTTTTCTACTCGATCCCCAGTGATATGGGTGCCGCTTTCAAGGATTATCCAGAACAGACAGGCACAAATAATTCTTTAATCCTCTGCTTTACGTTTCCTCCCGCCTTGGGACATTGTCAAAAGCTAAAAAGAAGAACACTCAGCAACTTGCTGGTATATGTACAATGGCTCCCTGTCCCAAAAATTAAATGGCTCCCTGTCCCAAAAAGGACTCACAATCTAAAAATGAACTGTCTTTGAGCATGGGGCAAAAGTAAATAGCACAATTTATCCACATTGGTTCCTAATTGCTCTATAATTGCCCTCTTATGTCCATCTGTTTTCATTGGAAAATAAAATCACTTTATAGCTTCCAAACAAACATTGTGTGATGATAATGGTTGAGAATCCAGATGTAGAAAAGAAATGTGCAATTGGCAGTTTTATGTGACACTGCCTAATATTTATTGCTTTTTAAAATCAATAATGTAGTGGTATATGTTTGAGTTTGGAGTCAGAATTGTAATCTTTTACATCTGTTACTCGCCCTTTGCAGACATGGCACCTATACATGGTGGGGAATTGGGATCACACTAAGTGGACCCATCCCTTGATAAAAATGCTCTGGACCTGTTTGGTGTCCATATGCAATTTTAAGTAAGGGGCTACTATACAATAAGGCTCCTATTGAATGTTGTGTCAAATGCCGTACATCAGGAGAGTCCGGAAGTGGGGATTGGAGGGTTTCTGGTTTTCCCTGTCATGTCCCATATTATTTAGATAGGGTTGTGGGTAATCTGGCTCAAGCTATGATGTTTGTTTATAGTAATTTTCTAAGTCAAACAGGGTCAGATAAAGCAATGCCTGTTGCACAATTGAAAATGGCACGTAATCTATTTTTTAAGGCTTCAGACAAAATTAAAAAAGGTAAAGGTGACCCCTGACAATTAAGTCCAGTCATGTCCGACTCTAGGTGCTCATCCCCATTTCAAAGCCGAAGAACCAGTGTTGTCCGAAGACGCCTCCGTGGTCATGTGGCCGGCATGACTCTCCTTGCCGCAGCTCGTAGCATGCAGCTGGAACACGGAGCGCTGTTTACCTTCCCGCAAGCGGTACCTATTTATCTACTCACATTAACATACTTTGGAACTGCTAGGTTGGCAGGAGCTGGCCAAGCAACGAGAGCTCACCCCGTCGCAGATTTGAACTGCCGACCTTTTGATCGACAGCTCATGGTTCAGCGGTTTAACCCACTGTGCCACAAAATTAGATACATTCTAAATAGTTGTTACTCACAGAAGTATAGACAGCAATGCAGGTTTTTTTTAATCTCGGTTTATTCCAGTTTGATGATATTAAGATAGCCAAGCAGGCTACCGAAATCAATATAGCATTACTTCTCTAGACACATTTCTAGTTTCACATATCTGTCTTGTGTATGCACTTCAAAATTATTGTGATTGTAATACTGCAGATTTATTATTTTAATCTTGTTGCTGTCAATTAAGACAGACTAAAACCAAAGGGGTGTGATTTTAATTCTTCTGGTCAGTGGCAGGTGGTCAGTGTGCCAATAGGAAGCTTTTTTTTTTTTTAGTCTAAAGCAAAAGCCAACTAATTGACATGGTCCTGATGAGAGGACACCATTGCTCTACTGCTTCTCAGACCATTTCTAGTCAAAGGTTAGACATCTGTTTCTCTTAGATTTTTGTTCTTCCTGTCTTCCTTCTATCTGCCCTCTCCTACTCACTTTCACTAAGAGTTCCTTCCTTCCTTCCTTCCTTCCTTCCTTCCTTCCTTCCTTCCTTCCTTCCTTCCTTCCTTCCTTCCTTCCTTCCTGTAATCTCTGAGGAGGCTTGTGGCATATTCAAATTTGACCCTCTCCCCTAGGCCAGCTGATATTGGGCTAGGCTGGGCTTAAAAAGTCAGCAGCTTCATGACTCATTTTCAGATAAAGATACAGTCCTTAATGCCCCGGTGATGAGCAAGCAGGCAATAAGTTCTCTCAGCAGGGAAATAGGCCCCATGGAAAGAATGTCTTGTAGGTTGAGATCTTGAGCTGGGTTAGTGGGTTGGTGTCTCTCTGGAGGACGTCAGTTAAGGAGGGAAAGCCCTTTCATAGGGGTTAATTTAGCTGTTTAATACAGTATATTTCCATTGACTTTTCACCCTTTAATAACTGGTAACCATGTAAAACTGGTCCAGATATGCTGACTAGGATCATTCTCATCTTTTTCATTTCAAGACCTGCCAGTCTCATTCTGAATCCGAATAAAGGGAAACCAGATCATAGTCTGCTTGCGCTGCAGTCTGGCCTTTAATCTGAGGTTTCGCATCTCTGTGTAGGGCTGCTTATCTGATGATTTATTTATTTTTTTAAGAACAGCCTTGCAAATTAGGACAAAAATATTACTAGGCTGCATAGCTCACATGTGCACCTTGAATATCACAGGGCACCTTGAATAGTGGCTCTGACGAGCTACTCATCTGGAAAAAATTCCTGTTTGCCCCAAATTGATGAGAAGCAACCTTTTGCAAGTCTGTTCTTTGTGTACTTTCTTCTGGTCTTCGCTGCTGCCACAGTATTATAAGCTAACTCAAGGACCTTCCCAAGATATAAATTCAGATGCAAAAATTGATCCTTGACAGTTGCTCCACCAGTGATCAAACATCAGTGCTTTGACTTCCTGTTTTACAAAAGAGCCGAGGAAGAGGTAGTAGAAATATACTGTTTATAATTAGATTATTGGTGCATGTGACTTACCAATTGCTACATAAGTTTTACTTTTAAAAGGTTATGCTGTGGCTGTGATGATAGTGGTGAAATCTTTCTTCTCAGTGGTTGTAGCATCTGCAAAATGTCATCCAGCAAAGCTGCGTTGGGTGGTGAACAGCCCAGTAAATCCACGCTGTCTTCACCCGCTCACGCTCAGCTGGCTTTGACAAGTTTCCCACCTACTTAATGGCTCATAGGTGGGGGACAAGCTCCACCACAGAATTTGAAGTACAGGAGGATATTGGAGTTATTCTGAGGTACCAATCTCTGTTGTCCAGCTTACTTATATAAAATGAGATCATCACTTCTATGATTATTAAAAGTATTTATATACAGTACTGCTTTTCAACAAAAAAGTTCACAAAGCGGTTTACAGACAAAATCAAAGGATTAAATGGCTCCCTGTCCCAAAAGGGCTCACAATCTAAAAAAGATGCGGAACACCACCAGCAAACAGCCACCAGAAAAGACACTGTGCTGGGGTGAAAGGGGGGCAGTTATATGCCTCCCTAGGCTTCTGGGGTGAAGAGTGGAATACAAATACATGGGTTTTCTTTACTGTTGCCCAGAAGAAAGCATGTGAACAACCAGTTGTGAATTGGACCTGAGCACATAAACCAGGACGCTTTGTTGGCTGGGGTGGGAGGGAGGGGGGATCAGTGCCTCCTTGCTCTTTGGAGCAGGTGATGGATGGCCTCCTGTCTGTTTTTTTTAAAAGCAGTTTTTTACTTGATGACAATTCCCTGGACAGCTACTACAGTACCTCCTTTTCTAACCTAAGTGGCACTTGTGTCTTAGTAATAGAAATTATTTCCTGTTGGGTATGTCAAGCAGTATACCTTTCAAATGTTTTTGTAACAGTCAGTGTCATTTCCAAAATTAATTTCACTGAAACTAGTCCCCGTCCCCCCGCTCTCAGGGAACATTTTAAAGCTATATATAAATTTTGAACAAGAAAACTGATGTTTGTGGTGGTTCTCGGAAGAAAAGTGTGTCTTTTTTGTGAAAAATTGCTGCCTTCCTATTTTGTGGTGGTCAAATGGACTGAACATTAGTATTTTTCTTTCTGCGCATCCATTAATCCATTCAATTCCTTTTCTTGGCATTTTTTTTATAATTTTTCTCTTTCACTTTTTAGCTTCTGATTCCTCCACATCTTCATCTCTCTCAAGAACAGAATCTCTTCTCCACCTGTTTATGTCTCCTCAGTCTCCTCACCCTCATCCCAAAACTGATACCTTTGTCTGGCCCTATGCAACCAATCCATACTGTGACCACGTTCCTGGGCCCTGCGAACCTCCACTCTGTAAACTGTTTTCCTCTTTCTGATAGGCGTGTTAGTTTGTTCTGTTTGTGCTTCTGATAATCTCTGTAACTGTTAAGCACTGTTTGGACTATTAAAAAAAATCAGGGCATTTAGTGCCAAAACGTTAGGCTGCAGTACCGGCACTATAAGTTCCTGGAAGTAAACATTGATGGTTTTAAGTGAGGATACTGATAGATTGGCTTCCCAGCTCCAGCACATCAGGAACGAAAGAAACCACTAGGGGGCTCCATTGCCTCCCACAGAGTATAGATAGAGCATGTACTGCAGTATTTTGTTGGGGCAGCGGCACCTGTTAGCACAGCAGGACCAGCAATCTGCTGCACTAAGTGTTGTGCAACACGTTGTAGTGCTGTGTCAGCATCAGGAACCTGACACCTAGTCCTGAGTATCAGATCTGAGGGCCATAAAATTCATCCATTTTATATTTTCAAATGTACACATAAAACGAATGTAGTGGCATTGGTGTATTTACCTGGTACTCATGCTGTGGAGTTAGAATTCACTGCAGCTCCCTGTCACATGTACACACTGACAAATACGCTTTCCAGGAACCACCTCGAAATGGAGGATTTACAGGCCAGAGAGCGTGTGAGAACAGCAAGGCTACTTTTAGGGAGAGGGGCATACTTGGCTGAGGAAGGTTCCCTGTAACAAGCTAGGAACCTGAGTTCCTGGAGGAGAGGGAGGGAGGCCTGAGGTGCTGAGCTCCCTCCCTCTGAATCGGAGGCCTTAACTTGAGGACTTGTCCCTCATTTATGAGGGATCTCTACATTATACTCCCGTCTTTGTCACACGCCATAATACATGACATGATTTCCGGAAAACAGGCTGTCAGTTATGGTCAAAGGAAGATTTCAGTCTTCAGCCCCTAAATGTCAGTTTGGTGTGATGACATAGTGAGAGAAAAACTGCATTGGTTGAATATTGCTTTTACTGGTATATTGCCTCCTGTTGTGAAGTAGATTGTTTCCAGTACTGATTCTTGTGTGGTTAGTCTGCTTTCTTCATCTTTCTTTTAGGTGGTAGTTTTTATTGGTTTTGTTCTCCTGCATGCAATTAATTCATTTTGAAATGTTAAGACCTTTATTTGACAGACTTAAATATAATTGGCAATCATTTTCATTCTTAGATACTGCTTCCAGACAGGCAAGACTTACTTGATTCTTGTGCATTGTATTTTGTTCTTGGTTTTTTTGCTGTTATAAATTGGTTTAATCTGTTCGTTTGTGTGGAGTTGTGAGAGTAAATCTTTGTCTCTGGCACATGATTAGATGACAGGTGCAAGAAAATAAGTAGGAAAGGAGTTCAAATTTAATCAGGTCACAATGTAGCTGGATCCTATTTCAAATACTCTTTGAAAGGATAGCTTTTGTTCTTAATGCTCACTGTCTTCGTACTTGTTTGTTTCAGGCTGCCTGTTGTCCTGGTTTTTTACTGTGCCATTTAAGTATATTGCACCTGTAAGAGCTACTCTACACATTATATGGAAGGAGGTGGTGGACTGAGATAGCAGAATTCTGAATTGTAACACTGCAGAATACAGGAGATACAGTAGGTCATATTTTTGAGTGTCGTCCCCCTGGGAGAAAAACTTCTTCGCATATAGTAAAGAAATGCATGTGGAAGAATGCTACATAAAGCCTTTCTCTCTGATGTGTTAGTTTACCAAATGTTTGGTTTTGAGGTCATTCAAAAATATGACCACCCACCTGGAATCTGAAGCAGTCCAATCCAGAATTCTGTCACTTTTTTTCGGCATAATGTTAAATCTGCTCAAGATAGCTACAATGTATACTTTGCTGTTTGGTTCTTAGTATGTCTGATGTGTGTCGGGAGCATCAAGTGTAAGAATCAGTCCTGCAGTGGTTAGGAATCAATGTCAGCACAATGGAAATAAAGCATTTAATAGTTGAATGCTGGACTTGAACCTTTTCAGATTTTTCCCATTAAAGATTTTAAGCTATTGAGTGACTTTCACATTGAAGAATGCTCACGCAACTTGATGAATTGAGAAAGTGTGGTAAACATTTTTTTTTCTTAAATTGGGTCTCTGTAGGACATTCTGTTCTATTGCAGTATGGCCCGGGGTAGCATTAAAATGTTTCTTCTTGGTGAGACTGTGATTCACTTGGAGCCCCACTTAGCTGTCTGACAAGACAAATAATGAGAAGTTGCAGAGATGCAAACACAGAAGTAGGCTGTGATTTTTCCACCTCCAGCTGCAGTATTCATGAGATATATTTTTTCACACTACATGGTGATTTTTCCAGGAACCTCTACTTCATATCCTCACTTGGCCTAAAAGTAGCTTCTCACACTGTGCACTGAATAAAGTATATGTTGAGTTCATGTGATTAGAGATGGTCCAACCCCTTCATAGCTTTCTTCCAACCAATTATTTTTCCATATTTCATTTTGAAACTTAATATGGTATAAGAAGGATATTTAACAAATGCTTTCTCCAAAATCCTTATTGGAAAATTTGCCTTTGAACTCCTTGTTTGAAGTGTTAAAAGCTGGCTTACAGTTTGAAGGTTATCAGAAGTGTATTTGCTTTTGTGTAAATCTATTTTATAGCTTTTTATCCTTTTGTGATTTTAATTTGTGGTTTGATCTGTTTAAAGGCAACCCTCCAGATGCTTACTTTCATGGTTTTTTCTCCCTTTTTTCAGTTTGTAAGTAGTATTTACTATACAGGTCTATTCTTAAATTTCTAAAGACTTGGAAATAACACCCTCCCTTCACCACAGAATGTAAATGTTGTCCATTCGTCATGGAGGTTTGACAGTGTGCAAAGCAAGCCTGCTGCTCTTTACCCATTCAAGTCACCCTGAGGCTGTCATCCTATGAGATCTGAATGCACTCAGCTAGCACTTGAGTTCCGTTATTAAAGAGGCAGTATTAATTTCTGGAGGGCTACAAATAAGGGTGTTTGGGGAGTAGAGCCTAGTTCTGAATATTCATTACTGAAATTTTGTAATCCTCCACCCTTATGTAACATTGCAGTGACTTGCCCAGCTCAGTTGTTTCATTTTCTGGTGTTCTTTTGCAGTGTGACTACTGCCTGGGGAAGTCTCTTTGCTTACAGAAAGAGGGGAGATCAAGGGCAGAGCTTACAATAAAATGCATATAAAATGAAGATGTTGGTCCCTTCCAGAAATGTGAAATATCAAAATTTACATTTGGTTCATTCATTTGTTAGCATTAGTAAGCCTAATATTATTATTGTTAACCAGCTGTGTGTTCTTTTCACTATATTTTGAAAGATTTTGACCAATTAATAGAGATGTTCTATTAGCAAAAAGGAAATATGGTTGCTTCATGGACGACTCTATGAAATAAAGGCGCTTTCTATATTATCAGCTTAAGGAAAATTCCCAAGTCTGACTTCTTGATATTTTAACACTGGGTAGGAAGAAAATGTTGTAGCTCCTAGTAACATTTGGGGGGACTTTACAACAGAAATGCCTGTTTTATTTAGACCTGCAGAGAAGGTACTGTCTCTTCCCCTGCCTAGAGAATAGTTCACTTGCACTGGCATACAGATCTCTGCATGCTACACGTTTTGGTGTTCTCATATGCTTTGAAGCCTGCTTTTTTGCGCATGTGAAATCTAATACATGTTTTCACCTTGCATGATTTACTCAACTTCATTCCTTTCCTTGAATTAAGACATTGTTCTCATGAAATTTGAAAGAAAAGCAACTTTCCATTTTGCAGCAAGGAAAGAGTGAGCCTCTGAAGGATTTGCATTATGTCAAGTATTTACCATTTCATCATTCATTTGGCAATCGTAAAGATAAACACAAGGGAAGTAGCAACATGCTCATCATGTAAGACCTGGATATTTTTCATAAGCCTTCAAATAGAAAAGGAAGACAAAATTGATGCTATTGTCTTTTTTTTCTTTTCTTTTTCTGAAATCAATCAATTTATCAACTGTTCAGAAATGAAAGTTCTTCTCAAAATAAATACCACCAAATTTGCTGACAAATTCAGTAACCACCTTCTCACAATGGCAGGCTTCATTTTTAGTTGTTCAGATTGTGGCAGATGCCTCTTGTTGAATGAATGGCTTAATTTCATAATCCTTTCAAACAAAGCATGGGTTCATCCCAGTGAATTAAATGTGTGCTCAGTGGTTTTCATTATAATTTTCTGTCCATTAAGTCCTGGACAGGTGTAAGATAAAGTGTGAAGTAATCATTCTACACAAGTAGCTGTGTTGTGAAATAGAAAGTGGGACAGTAAATGTGCCTAGACAATAGCTGATGAAATACCTGGTTCACAGAATGTTCAGGAAGTAACATTTTGAGCTCAAATAAAAGAAAAACCAGTATTCTAATAAGAGTTCAAGAACAGAGTGCATTCGTTAAGAAACAGGGCTTGAAATGTCACAAAGGACAAGGATTGGCTTTAATAATCTAGGTGATAGCCAAGCTAGCAATTGAAACAACATGTTGGTACCCAGGTTTTGCTGGCATGTTGATGCTTTACTTTAAATTTAAAAAGAAAATTATATAGAGAAAATAAGAAAAAAAGTGAATATAAGATGGCAGTAATTTGCAGGCTCCTGTGTTCTGGAGACCATACACAAGCGTGCTGATTCCTCCAGGAACAAATAAGAATTTAAGAGCATTTTACATATTACACAGCAGCAAACCAGGGTTTTGTCACACGTGTACCCAGTGTATGGTAATACCTTCCATAATACTGATTCCTTTTCCCGCTGGTTCATTACACCTCTCTTTCTCCTGGTATGATTGATAGCTGTTCTAGCCAATGGGAGCAATGCATTGTGGTCCAGTAGACTGTTTCCTGCCTATTGGATTAATTGTAATCTCAAATGTATTGGATTATCAGCCCAATCCTGACTAAGATCCGGCCGGCAGCCCCCGGGCTGAGCACCGGCAGCAACATTGCCACCAGAGCGGAGGTCTCCTCAGGGAAGGAGACGCTCGTCACCTTCCCCAAGTGTAACCGGGGCCAGGCCCTATCGGCCTCCTCGGATTTCCACTAGCTATTTTGCTGGCAGAAGTAGAGGAGGCTGTGTAAAGGGCCCGGCGGGGGTCAGGATATGGTCGATGGCCGTCCCCTCCCGGGCCGCCTGGTCCAATGGCCACCTTCCTGCCCCGGCGATCCACCACCACCACCACCCCCGCTGGGTCCAGACTTACCTGGGTCCGGCATCAGCAGGGTCCTTCCGGCACCGGAGCTGGGAAGGCCGGTCTTGCGGCGGCCTTACCGGCTCTCGAGAAGGTGCAAATGTGCCATAAGGCACGTTTGCGACTCGTTCGGCTCCGGAACACTCATTCTGGCACCGGCAAGTTAGTAGGGATTGCGCTGTATATGTATTAACTCAGTTCTCAACTTTCTGGAATGGATCCCCTGCATTATGAGAGGTATTACTGTACACTTGACAAGGAACTACAGCCAATACTATCTTTCTGAGCATTCATTTATGAGGGACATGTTTAGATATCTTTACATATGCAGTAAAAAAATTGTTGGGTTATATAATTAAAAAATGTAATCTGTGCATAGGCCATCAGGACTACTGTGTGGGCCTAATCTCTTTAACAATATTTTGTAGCCTTTGTCATTGACGGTGTGGAACCAAGGTGTATATATATATATATATCTGACTGTTAGCAAGTGCTATTGGTTCCTTCTCTTCTCAAGATGACAAGGAATGTGGGCTGTAAATGAAAACAATTAAGGAAATTAATACTGTCCATCTGGATTGTGCATTCAGTCTTTTTTTTCCAGCAAGCTCCTTTCTCAGCTCAGCTCTTTCATTTCCTGCACATCAGGTGGGCACTGCTAAGCGGAAACCTCCCCTTTTCAGCTTTTCCTCAACTTCAACTTTCTGTGAATCTTGAGAGATCCTGAATATTTTTACGGACCTGGGGACTGCCAGTTACAATTCTGATTTATGGCCATAGCTACACTTGCATGGACAGATATACACATTTTCATACATACATGCATAATTTTGCACACCCTTGTGCAAACCTACTCATCTACTAAGCTGAGTCCTTTTTCCCCCTTTTGGAAAAAGCATAAAAAACCTGAAATAATCATAGTTGGCTTAGTGCAGTTTTTGTATGTGGAAAGTGTACTACGTTTAGGGATTCCATTTTGACAGCTCAATCCTATGCATGTCTACACAGAAGTAAGTCCCACTGAGTTCAGTGGGATCTACTCCCAGGTTATGTGTAGGATTGCAGCGTAACTGTTACAAAGAAGTTGACACCATATCTGGGGCCTACACACACTTAGGATTACCTACCATCTTTAAACAATTAGGAGTAGGCTGTGCGATTACACACTCTTCCCTCCACCACCACCCAGTTGCTTTGTTCTGGAACACAGATTCTCCCTATCCTTACAGCAAGCTTTTAAAATTAGGTATTAAGTTTAATTTAGCCTTACATCCATACTGACATTAACAGCGCAATCCTGTGCAGGCCAGGACTGGCAGAACTATTGTTCTGCCGGTGCTGGGTGTCACAAACATGCCGGGGTTTGATACCTGGAGAGTAAGCGGCACCACCGCCAAGGCCAGCGCTGCTTGCTCTCTGCCGGATGCAGGGTGCCGGCAGACACGTTTTAAGAACTGTACCAGGTGGCATGGGGGACATGGGGAAGGTAGAACAGGAGGGGGGATTGGGTGCCCAAGCCTGGGAAGGGGGAGGGATCCTTAGCGACGCACTCCACCAAATCCCATCCCCCTTCCTAGGCCTGGCCAACGTTACACAGGCTTCCTGGATTTATGCTGGCCATTTTGCTGGCGTACATCCGAGGAGACCCATTGGGGTGGCTGGGCTGTTACTCGGGGTAAAAGGACGAACATCCCTTTATCCTGAGGAGGCCTCTGCCTGCGCTGACCCTTTCCTAGATAGGATCCAGCGCTGCGGTGGTCCTAGACAGGATTGTGCTATAAGTTTGGTTAAGACTAACCAGGGTTTGCACAATATGGGTTTGAAGCTGTTATGAGGAAACATGGTCAGTATTAAACACAGTTGTCATATGTGCCAGTATGTGTGTGTGTCCTCTCACAGCAGTCACCTTTCCAATATGTATAATAATACATACAGTCATTAAATACTTCTGAAGTTTGGATCCAGAGTGACACATACAGGAGTGGAAGGCACCTCTTGAGCACAGGATGGTTGCCAGTGTCTCCTCCCTTTTAGCATGTTATCAGCATATTGCATATTTTTCTAGAGGGTCCCTGGGTGACGAAGAGCAGCTGTTTAAGACCATGAGGGGCTGCAACAGGAAGATGGGGGACGTTCTCAGTGCATACACATAGCACTACTCACTGTTGTTTATTTCCAAGCCAATTAACTTGTGAGAAGTCCCAGTTCAATGGCAGGTCCCTAAGAATCTGGTCCTAATCACATTTATTTAAAATGCATCCTGTTGAAATAATTAAGATTCACTTTCCAGTAAATATGTCTACAATGAGAGCATAAGTATATCAAATAAATATTGTGTTGAATGCATCAAAGACATCTATTGGCCAATCTTGCACTCTTCAGAATTAAAAGTTAGGGATCTCTCATCCAATACGGGCTTTGCAGAGCTGCTGTGCCTTTAATAACTTTGGGACAAGCAGTAATTCAGCAAATGACACTTTTTTCTGTGTACCAGGAAATGTTTTGCCTACTGAATTTCTCCATATTCCACAGCTGTTGAAGTCATAGAAGCCCTGCTATACGAAGTTGATGTGTGATTTATGGTAGCTGATCAATGGGAAGTTCTAATTGTAAATATTTAATAATCAACTTATTTCCCATGTGTTCCCAATTCTGAACCAGGGTATATCAATATAAACAGAATTTCATGTTGATTCTTAAACAACTAAAACTGTAGAAACAAATTCTCCCACTTTTTAGAGAAAAATTGGACGAGCTCTCCCAAAATTGCCATCAAAGAGAGAATAGGATGCAATTAGCCTTTGTACCACTGTTCCTGTAGCTCAATGTAGAAAGTATTTCAACTCTTTCTTCTTCTTGCAAATACTTTGGATGCTTCACTCTTTATATTCTTTGATCTAACGCTTTTGATATAGAAGAAGAATGCTTCTGTGAAATGTTTGGTTCTGGGTGCATATATGTAATGTTATCTGGTTATATCCTTGACCAACCTGTTTTCTGATGCCATATTTGTTTACAGAGAGCCAATTAGCACCACATATAGTTAGAAACTGCAGCAGCAAAACCTTTATACTACTAGGTATTTAATGTTATGACAGAGGCTAGTAGTTTATTTGTATGCCACTTCATGGATTTGTAAAATAGAAAAGTGATATAGCCATTTTTTAAAATACAATAGTAATTTATATGGAAATATAAAGTAAGAGAAGACATGCATATGTTTAACAAGCACATGTTATGTGCATTAATGTTGAGTAACATTTTCACAGATTAGGTATAGTCGAATATAGATCAAGTATTCTTTTATAAAGTGTTAAAACTCAGTTTTGGAAGAAGTGCCCATTCTGAGCACTTCTGCTGCGGCTGCTAATATTGGTGATTAAGTGAACTTTACAATGTGTGCCACTTAATTGGTTTCTGTTCAGAGAAGTGTTGAGATCATTCTGTGTATTCTAGCTTATTTTAGTCTGTCTGTTATTATCCTTAAAATAGTCTTCTAATTGCTCCTTTTTTAAAAAAAATGCAACGACTAGCATTGAAAAGCATGTAGTAAGGGCAAAAGTTACATCATACAGCGTCATCACAAACTTCTTTGGGTCTTACAGCTTGCGTGTATGTACAGTAGAATCTATATGCCTACAATAGATAGATTACAAATGTTGAATTTCATAGTGGCTGTTTAAATCCCACCAGTCATTTCTGCTAGTAGTAAAATAGGCTCACTAACACTGTAACATCCTGATTATTCAGGGGGAAAAAAGCCTGGCAGATGCCCTAAAGTTTTAGGTTTTGGTAACACCTTTATGTTGTACAGAGTTAATATGAAGAATTGAACAAAGCATGAGAGATCCTTTTTCCTCTACTGATGCAAATTATTTATTACCACTGCAGGTTCAATCCATGCAACGTCAATAGCAGCCTCCCGAGTGGAGCAGGCTCTGTCGGAGGTTGCCTCGTCTTTGCAGAGCAGCACGCCAAAGCAAGGTCCTCTGCATCCTTGGATGACTCTGGCTCAAATCTGGCTTCATGCAGGTAATGGGGCACAGCTGCTGTCTTCGTTTCCTGCTTATTAGCTGCAGGAACCTGTATTCATTTCATTTAGCAGACCAGAATGTTCTGTTGTCAGCCAGCACAGCTTTTAAGGTCGCTTATTCCGAATGTGGTATTTTGTTACATTTCAAGATGAGAACATTGTATGTTTAATTTATGAAATATAAATTCCATAACTTATGTCTAGGGGACAATGGCATTTAGTATTTAACAACCTTGTCAGAAGGGTGACTTTGTTTTTCCTCTTCTCCCTTCCCAACCACAGCTCAAGTTGTTAAGTCATGGAAATGTAAAGTATCTCATTGAAAATTATGTGTGACATTGCTGTGGTGAACTTTAATCTGGCATTATAATGGAAATGTACAAATTTGGATGGGTGAGTCAAACTGTGAAGTTTAGGCAGCAAGATAAATGCCATCTAAAGTTATACACCTTTACATGTTTTTTTCTTAAACTGCAGAAAAGGATAACAAGTAAGGCTGCAATCTTGTACATGCTTAATTTGGGAGCAAGTCCCATTGAATTCAGTGAGATTGGCTTCTCCATAGACATACATAAAGTTGTGCTGTAAAATTAGTTTCTGGAAACAAATGTCTTGGGCATATATGGGTTGGGTCCTAAGCAATGCATATAGAAGCAAGTGAACTTGCCTACCTGCATTCCTCCTCACAGTGGCCATCTGCTTGCTCCCCCAAAGCTTCTCTAGAGGATCAGGGGACCCTTGGGAATGGAATGGATGGGTGGAAGGCACTTTGTATAAGAGTCATCTGACTCTTAGGAGAGGCTTTTGAGAAGTACAGGGAATTACTGTGAGAAGGATGGGAAGGAGAAATTGCCTTGTAGGAACTTCTGTCCACACTCCTTGGGATCCAAATCTATATATTTTATGTAGATGTACCAGTAGTCCTGTGGTAGGAGAGATTTTGATTGTCTATGCATGCATTAATAGGGCTGCCAAAGCTAAAACAAATGAGCTGATACCATGTGAGGTATCGTGTTGTTGGACTGTAGCGGTTCTGACCTCTTATTGTCCCAGTGTCAGTCTTGATTCCTGCAGGGGACAGGATTACTATCCCCTCATTTTTTACCTTTCGTTTATTAAGTGGCAAAACAGCACTATTTTGCTATAAAAAATTAGAAGAAAGCAGGGTGATCCGTAATTAAAACCTTGTCTCCTACAGACAGAAGGTGACAGTAGGGCAATAAAAGAGGCTATTCATCACTAACCCCTCAGGACCTGCAAACAGGCAACTTTTACCTGAAGGGCCAGGAGCCCTGAAAGCTCTAATAGCATTTTATCTCTGCACACTGAATAGGCTGGTGCGGCAGTTTTGTTTTATTTAAAAATAAAAACAAATTAGCCAACCTAACAAAGGGCAACACTGAAAACACTACACTGCAATTATTCAGTGACATCATCTGGATTCTCCAAGTGAGTGAACAAAGGATGGAAACTCCAGGGGAAAAAAGGCTGGTATAGAAGAAACTTTCATATGCATTTTTGATATAGAAAATAGAATGAAAAAGAATCTTATGTATTTATTTATTTTAAAAAAATATACCCCGCCTTTTCCCATGCCGAGGCAAATGCAGGTGCAGGGCCGGCGTTGGCTGTAAATGTCTCCTCCCCGTGGGAGGGGCTTCCCAACCCCAGTTCTCCGGCCCTGCCCCCTGCAGACAGGTCGCAGTTAGCTGGCTTCGGTTTTACCTCAGACTTTATACTTTTTTACTACTGTTTTTTTCTCCTTCGTCTTCTCTCCATTTATCTATCTGTGTTTGTTATCTGTGTTTTTTCCTTGATTGGTGTGCCCTTTTCTTTGTTTTGGTCGCCCTTTTCCCCCCCCTTCTCTTCAGGCTGGGAGTTGAAGCGGGTTCTCCTCAGCGCTGCTGTCAGCCTCACCGTTCCGGGAGGCTGCAGCCCGCGTTTTTTGTTCGGCTCTGTGTGTGGTTCGTTCTTTGTGTGTCCTTCTTCGTTGTTTTTGCCCCCCCCTTTCTCCTCAGGCCGGGGGTTTACTCGGAGTCTCCTCAAAGCCGCTGACAGCCTCGCCGGGCCGGGAGGTTGCGGCCCGCATTCTTTCTGTTTCGCGCCTCTCGTCACCAAGCCTCTTCCGCTTCGGGCTGAGGTGGCGCTGAGTTCCTCTTCGTGCTGAGGCGGCGGCCGCTCCGGCGTCACTCAGCACTTTGCTCCACCGGCGGGATCGCCTGACGCCTCGGCGCGCGGACCTCCAAGAGGCCGCGGCCGTTGGCACATACAGCGCGATCTCTGCGAGCTCCGTTGGCCTCCGGCCCGGAGCTCGTTCACTCGGGCGGCCGCCCAGGCCCCGAGGAGGCGCGCACTGTAGGGAGCGGATTGATCTCCCTCCCCCTCGCCCTTCAGAGGCCCGCTTTGGAGAGTAAGGTCTGTTTTCTCACTTCACGTTTGGGTGGGGAGACGAGAGTGTGCTGTTATGGCGACTAGCCCTCAGGACGAAAGGGTGGAAGAAGTCATGGATGTACCTCCAGGGGAGGGCACCTCTACTCAACAAGTGTTCCTTGACCCTGGGTTGCACGCCCTAATCCTCCAAGCGGTTCGGGATGCGGTGCAGGGATCCATTCAGCCTGCCCCGGGCCCAGTAGTTAAACCACAGGAGAAGGTCCTGCCCAAACGAAAACGTAAAAGATCCTCCAGCCCTCTATCGCTGGCTTCTTCCTTTTCTTCCGAGGAGGAGGTGGTGGTGGCAAAACGATCAAAGAAGGGCTCCAGACCCTCCTCTCACCACAGAGGTGGTAGCTCCTCACGGAGACATAAGAGGCGGATCTTGGTAGAGCTTTCCCCCTCGCTGTCCTCCAGTGATTCATCTGAGGGGTCCAGTAAGGAGGAGGGGGAGTTATCTGGGGATGAGGAGGTCTCGCAGTTTTCCAAGGTGGAACAGATTAATCTGGTCCCTGAATTGGGTTCAGCTGAGGGTCCTGAACAGCCTAAGTCGGTTTCTAGGACCATGTTTCCTCAGGGTCCGCCTAAACCAGACCCGGTGCCATTTCCTGAAGCCTTTCAGTGCGCGTTGGACACGGAATGGGGCGCTCCCACAGCAACCAGGCATCCCACCCGTTTGGTAACTAAGCTGTATTCCTTTCCTGAGCAGGTTATGAGTTCGTTAAAGGTGCCCTCGGTGGACGCTCCGGTGGCAGCTCTGGCGACGTCTGCTGTCATCCCTTCGGAAGGGGAAGGAGGACCACGCAATCCGTGCGACAAGAGGATCGAGATTGCCTTAAAGAAGAACTTCGACTCGTCTTCTGTGGCGCTTCGAGCGTCTGCGGTAAACTCTATTTTTGCTAGGGCTGCTTACATTTGGGCGGAGGAACTCACTGCCTCTGACCAAAGTCTTTCCAAGACAGCTAGGAATTCTTTAAAAAAGATTGCTCTGGCGGCCGCTTTCTCTGCTGACGCATCCTTTGATGCTTTTCAGATGGATGCTAGATCCCTGGCGTCTAACGTGGTGGCACGCAGAAACGTTTGGCTGAGGCACTGGGAAGTGGATCCTGGGTCCCAGACTAGGCTGGTGGGCGTGCCTTTTCAGGGCTCGAAGCTCTTTGGCCAGGCCCTTGAACCTGTTTTGGTGGAGGGCAAGGACAAGAGGCAAGTGTTACCCTCGGGTAAGAAAGATCAGCCCAAGACCAAGACTCAGTTTTTTCGCCCCTTCAGGTCAGATCACCGCCACCGGGATTATTCCCATAAACAGCGTAGCAGATGGAACAAAGCCAGGGTTTTCCCTATGGGCAAACCCCACAGGAACCCCTCCGGCAACTCTGCCAAGGGACATAAGGACCAGCGCGGGACATGACTCCTCTACCGCTGCTGCCGGCGACGTCATCGGGGGCCGTCTCCTGCTCTTCGCGCATCGCTGGGAAGAAATTTCCAGCGATGCGTGGATTTGGGAGACGGTGACGAGCGGTTACGCTCTGGAATTTTGTCGCAAGCCCAGGGAAAGGTTCCTGAGGGTTCCGGCCTACAGGGACCACACGAAACACTTAAGCATGTTGCGAGCGATCCAGCATTTACTGGACATCAAGGCAGTGGAACCGGTGCCCTCAGCTCAGAAGGGGAGGGGTGTGTACTCCATCCTCTTCTTGATACCAAAAAAGAATGGGGACATGCAGCCCATTCTGGATCTCAAGGCCCTGAATCGGTATCTCCGCAAACGTCCGTTCCGGATGGAGACTTGGAGGACTATTGTGGCGGCTTTGGACCAGGACGAGTTCTTAGCATCTATAGATCTCACAGAAGCATACCTCCACGTCCCCATCCGGCCTCGGCACAGGGCCTATCTGAGATTTTGTTACGCGGGCAGACATCTGCAGTTCCGCACCTTACCATTTGGCTTGACAGCGGCTCCCCGCGTATTCACCAAGCTGCTGGTGGCGCCGGTCGCGTTCCTGCGACAGGAGGGAGTTTATCTCTACCCCTACTTGGACGACATTCTAGTCAAGTCCAAATCGTTGGACCAGGCATTCTTAGATCTGCGCCAGACCACCGATCTCCTGCAATCGCTGGGATTCCTGGTGAACTGGAAAAAGAGTTCCCTCAGTCCGTCCCGGCAGATAGAGCACCTGGGTCTTCTTCTGGACACGGAGGCCTTTGTGGTCTCTCTGTCCAGGGACAGACAGGCCTCACTACGCACGCTGGTTCAGAGAGTTCTGGGGGCGGAGTTGTTGGATGTGATGGTGTTGGCATCTCTCCTGGGAGTGCTTGTCTCCTGTCAGGATGTCATACCGTGGGTGAGGCTGCACATGCGGCCTCTTCAGCGATTCCTAATGCCTCATCTCAGTCACATAGAACAGCAGGTCCGTGTGCCGGTGACCATCCCGCCAAATCTCAAGTCGTCCCTTACTTGGTGGTTGATGGAAGACCGGCCAAGTCAGGGGACGAGTCTTTGCTGCCATCAGCGGTTGATCATCACGACAGATGCAAGTCTTCTTGGGTGGGGGTCCCACCTCTCGGGGGAGTTTGTGCAGGGGAGGTGGTCACAGGAGGAGACTCGTTACAGTATCAACCGCCTCGAGCTCCGGGCAATCCGTCTAGCTCTCCTTCATTTCAGCCGACAGCTGAAAGGATCCCACGTTCTCGTTCGAACCGACAACACGTCGGCAAAAGCCTACGTAAATCGTCAAGGGGGAACGAGGTCGTCAGGTCTACACAAGGAGGCTATGTTGCTGTTCAATTGGGCAGAGCGGAATCTAGCATCGCTCAGAGCGGAACACCTGGCCGGGGTAAAAAATGTCGCCGCAGACTGGCTCAGCCGGCAGACCCTGAGAGAGGAAGACTGGCAATTACACCCGCAGGTCTTCCCCTCGGTGACCCATCGTTTCGGTCTCCCGGTGGTGGATCTTTTCGCGTCCAAAGAAAATGCGCAGCTGCCGAGATACTTTACAAGGCGGCCAGGGGAGGGAGGACAAGGGGTGGATGCTCTTCAGTGCCAGTGGCCCCTGGGGCTTATTTATGCATTTCCACCGATCCCTCTTCTTCCTCTAGTATTACGCAAGATCAGAACCTCGGTGTCAGAGGTGATTTTGATAGCGCCCTCTTGGCCCCGGAGAGCCTGGTTTCCAGACCTGGTAAATCTCTCGGTGGATCAGTATTGGCCCCTTCCCCTTCGGGATCCCAAACTGTGTATTTTCCATCAAGACACGGTTATTTTGCGTACTGATCCCAAATTTATTCCCAAGGTCAATTCCCTCTTTCATCGGGCGCAAGAGCTGATTTTACCTTCCTTTAGCCCGAATCCTAAGCACCCTAGGGAAAAAATATGGCATACCCTGGACGTGCGAAGGGCATTGAAATTTTACATTATGCGTACCAAGGACATTAGAAAGACTGAGTCCCTTTTCGTTTATTTCAAGGGTCCAAGGTTTGGTTTGAGGGCTTCTTCGGTTTCGCTCTCCCGTTGGCTGAAGTCTGCCATCAATCTGGCGTATACGTCCTTGGGGATGCAGGCGCCCTTGGGGGTCACAGCTCATTCGATTAGGGGAGCGGCAACCACGGCTGCCTTTGAAGGTTTTGTTTCTTTGGGGGACATTTGTCGGGCGGCCACCTGGTCGTCCGTTCACACCTTTGTTCGTCATTATAAAGTTGATACTATGGCATCCGCAGAAGCCGCGTTCGGTAGGCGGGTCCTTCAGACGGTGTTGCCACAGTAAATGGAGCACTGGTTGCTGCCCACCCTACTAGTATGGCTCTTGTACATCCCACGTGTCTCGGAATGCCCTCTTCCTCTATCCAGAGAAACGGAATTCTTACATTGTGAATCTCCTGTTCTGGGTAGAGGAAGAGGGCATTCCGCCCCGCCTCTGCATAGCTTGGTGCTCCAGGACAATTGTGGCAGGTGTGGGTTTTCTTGTTGGGGGCACGACGGGGTCTTACCTGTGTCTTCCTGGGACAGGGGATGATTCTTGTTTATGTGCGTTCTCACGCTTTTTCGTTGGTTTTTCGACTTTCTGAGTGTTCACTACCTTGTTTACGCAGTTTGTCCTATGTTGTTTAATTTTCTTTTCGAAGAAGCTAGCTTCAATTTAGGAGCGAAGTTTTTTCTTGGGAGGTGTGTCTTTTCGGCTCGTCAGTTCCGGAAACTGGGGTTGGGAAGCCCCTCCCACGGGGAGGAGACGTTTACAGCTAATGCCGGCCCTGCACTCTACAGTGGGAGGGACTACCCACGTGTCTCGGAATGCCCTCTTCCTCTACCCAGAACAGGAGATTCACAAGGTAAGAATTCCGTTTCTCAGATCCCCTGGCAGGGAGTTCCACAGTTGTGGCACCACAGCAGAGAAGGCTCGCCCACTCCCCTAACTTGCGATAGAGGTGGCACCCGCAGGAGAGCCCCCTCAGATGACTTAAGAGAGCGGGCCGGAATGTATGGGAGAAGGCGGTCCCTCAGATATCCTGGACCCGAACCGTGAATGGCTTTAAAGGTCATTACCAGCACCTTGAATTGGGCCAAGAAACGAATGGGCAGCCAGTGCAGCCGCTGAAGCAGTGGCTCAACAGAGTCAAACCGCCTAGCTCCAGTGACCACCCGGGCCGCCGCATTCTGCCCTAATTGCAGTTTCCGAACCGTCTTCAGGGGCAGCCCCACGTAGAGCGCATTACAGTAATCCAGTCTTGAAGTCACTAAGGCATGGACCACCGTGGTCAGGTCTGGTCGACTCAAGTACGGCCGCAGCTGACGCACCAGCCGAAGCTGGGCAAACGCACCCCTGGCTTTCCAGGGAGAGCTGTGAATCCAGAAGCACTCCCAAGCTGCGCACCCGTTCCTGCAGGGGGAGTGCAACCCCATTCAGAATGGTCAGATGACCTGCATCGAAGCTTTCCTGACCAGTAGGACCTCTGTCTTTTCTGGATTCAATCTCAGCCTATTAGCCCTCATCCAGACCCCCACCGCCTCCAGACAGCGCTCCAGGACTTCCACAGCCTCCCCAGAATAAGGTGGCAAGGAGAGATAGAGCTGGGTGTCATCGGCATATTGGTGACACCCGACTCCAAATCCCCGGATGATCTCCCCCAGCGGTTTCATGTAGATGTTAAAAAGCATGGGAGACAGAATAGAACCCTGTGGCACCCCACACTGTAGAGGGCAGGGCACCGAACAGGCGTCTCCCAGCATCACCATCTGGGACCTGTCAGCCAAGTAGGAACGGAACCACTGCAAGGCAGTGCCCCCAAGTCCCAACTTGGCCAGCCGACTCAGAAGGATACCATGGTTGATGGTATCGAAAGCCGCCGAGAGGTCCAAAAAGACCAGCAGGGATGCACTCCCCCTGTCCAGTCCTCGGCAAAGATCATCCAACAGGGTGACCAATGCTGTCTCCGTCCCAAAGCCCTGCCTGAAGCCAGACTGAAAGGGGTCCAGTTACTCCGTTTCATCTAGTATCCCCTGGAGCTGAGACGCCACCACCCGCTCAGTCACCTTACCCAAGAAGGGCAGATTGGAAACTGGCCGATAGTTATTTAAATTGGAGGAATCCAGAGATGGTTTTTTCAGGAGGGGGGCACACAATTGCAGTCTTCAAGATGCATCACTCCCTCCCGCAAAGATGAATTTACAATAGGTTCCACCCAATCGGCCAGCCCAACCCGCGCAGATTGTATTAGCCAAGCTGGGCAAGGGTCAAGCGGGCAGGAAGACGGTCTCAAACTACAGAGGACCCTGTCGAGATCCTCAGGCTGTATACGGTGAAAAGAATCTATAATGATAGAATTGACAGATGCCGTAGGGACAACTTCTGGAACTGTTAAACCAGAGTCCAAGTCGTGGCGAATCTGAGCGATTTTATCTGCAAAGTGCCGTGCGATCTCATTGCAGCGGTTCGTCGAGCACTCCAACTCACTCGCTACAGGAGCCGAGTGGAGCAGATCCCGGACAACTCGAAAGAGCTCCGCTGGTCGGCTACTCACAGACGCAATGGTGGCAGAGAAAAACGCCTTCTTTGCTGCCATCACCGCCACAGAGTAGGCCCTGAAATGGGCTCTAGCCCGTGTTCGGTCAGATTCATCACAAGTTTTCCCCCACCGTCGCTCTAGGCGTCGTCCCAGTCATTTCATTGCCCGCAGCTCCTCAGTAAACCTAGGAGCCGCCTTGGCTTGACGGCAAGGCCGTGGCCATTTGGGAGCGATCTGATCCAAGGCTCTAGCTGCCTCCCCATACCACAGGGCAGCCAGAGCATCAGATGAATCACTGACCAGGGAAGCTGGGAAATCTGGGGAACAAAAGGACAGATAAATCCTTGAGACTACACATAAGAAGCTATGTGGCTGACCTAGAGGAGACAAATGATTGGGGAGAACTCTTGAGTGTTTGTGGGGGGCGGGGCCAGCAGCGGCAGCGATCCAGGGGATCGCCGCTGCTGAAACCGCCCCTGAAACCACTGTCTTTGTACTTACCTGGGCTTGGGGGGAGGGGCTTCGGGGAGACCTGTGTGACCCTCTGCAGGCCTGTATATGTCTTGTGGTGATGATGATGCTATACAGCATTTGAGTATGAGATGGAATCTCTGGCTTATCTTCTCTGGAGTTAGTGCTTGTAGCATCGTCAGAAAATACTGTAGAATTAGAAAGCACAAAGAAGGATATTCTCAGAAATTACCCTAAAATGGTATCGTTTTTATTTTAGTTGTGATTGCCAAGTTTTGGTATGTGCTGAAATTGCAGTGGTTTGAGAACGAAAGCTCCCATCCTGCACAGAAGTGGTGGTGGTGGTAGCAAAGAGACACAGATAACAGGTGCCTTGGAATTGGAAATATGATGCTAGGCAGTGTTTAAAATCCAGCCCCTCTGAACCTTACTTCTCAAATACTCGGCAGGGTCGGGGCTGGCTTCAGACAGTAAGGAGGGTACCTCCACAGCATCCCCATTTAAATATCCCAAAGTCTGCCATGCATTCTTGAACAGCATTAATTAACAGGTCATGGTCTGGATGTGGCTTCTGTCACATTGAAGAGTAGAGAGGAAAAAAAGAAGAGGGAAGACACTAGCACAGAAACATTAGGATTAATGTTATGGGTAAAAACTGATTGCTTATAATCGAATAGTTTTGGGGGTAAACATCCTGTTTTGGAATTCTATGGATATATGAGATTGTTACCTTTTATAGAGCCTTTAAGGAAGAATTCTTTTGAGATGGTTTCTCAAAACACAATTGCCCTATTAAATAACTTGTTTCTAGTGCACCTTGGCGGTTTTCTCTTCTGTTGTTTCTGCAAGAAATGAAGCTGCTGTTTAGCCCCTCTACAGAGTTGAAAGTTGTTTGGCCTGTGCCAGCCGTTTCAGCTGATGGAAGTTGCTGGGCATATTCATTTAGTTCTGAGAAGCCAAATGTGATGTTATGTAGTGCACACAAGCTTAGGTGCTTGGCACGTTTTTCTTATGCCAGGAGCATTTCTTTCGTAGAAATTTATTTTTCTGTAAGCCTCAGAGACTTGGCATGTTTCAGACCTAGGTCAGCTGCATTAAGCCAAAGGAAGTACTTCGTCTGCTCATCCAGACAGTGATTGACAGTTTAAAATTAATTTATAGATGTAAAACTATTACAGTAGACTCTTTATATATTATTAGACTCTTTATAAAATAAAATAAGATTTGTTTTAAACATAGCATAGTCAAATACAGGTTGATACAGATGTGGCATGTTAGTGTATTTTTAAACACTGTTGAGTTAAAGTATTAAAATTGACTATATTTTGTTTTCTGTTTAAAAGACTAATATAGTGGTATGCTACAAGGTTTGAGTAACTGCTGCCATTATTAATGGCTAATTGAAAGCAAAAGGGGTTAGATCATAGTCTCCAGCTTAATATGTAATTTATCAGACATAATGTGCTGTTTAGCCAATGTCATTTGGTTGTTCCTTGGCATTAATTTAAAATAGCATTGAAATATAGTTCACATGCTTCAGAGAAAAGTCCTGCTAGAAAAGGCATTAATTGCCATTGTGCAAATGTATTAGGCAGTAGTTAAAACAGTATCATTACCCTAATTTAAGTGTGTTAGAAGAACAAAAGACACCTGTGGACAAAGTATATCAGATTGCTGTGGCAGGATTCCTTTTGCCATGGACTATGCCTGTGATTCTTTTAGATTTCCCAATTGGGATGAACAAGCCTTCCCAACCTTTTATATAGTTACTGTGTATGCTAAGCTCAAAGCTGCAAACAGTTGCACTTGGTGACCACCCCTTCCCTCAAAATTTCTTGTATCACCCTTGGCGATCTGTCAGCAAGCTTAGAAATTCACAGATCTCATATAGAGTCAAGACTTACCTTTGGAAACTTTCATTTTTATTTATTTATTTATTTACAGTATTTTTACCCCGCCTTTCTCCCCGAAGGGACCCAAGGCGGCTTACAACATGGGAAAGGAATACAATACAATTTTTAAAAAAAAAACACATTTAAAACAATAAAAACAATTCACAAGAACTAGTAAAAAACATCATCTAAAATTAATAAAAACAGATCAAATTACAATTAAAACAAGAGCATTAAAAAAAAAACAGCAGCGCTCCACCTGTAGCAGCAGGATGTTAAAAAATCATGTGATGAATCATGTGGATTCATTAGGAGACCACAACCCCCTGCATTGACCAAGAATTCCAGTGACCTGTGTTGCAAAGCTGGATTTTGAGACACACACCCTCTCCCTCCTGGATTGTTTGTTCTGCAAGATCCCTTTCCTGAGTGGTTGCTTAAGTTTAAGCAGAACAAAATGGGAGGTGAACCAAAACGAATACAGTTGAAATGAATTGTGTTTCTCTCACCCTGACACCCTCCACTATGATCAGAGGGAACTTCCTAACCTTTCAGCCCATAATGCTAAAGCTACTACTGCTTTCCACCTCAGGGAGTGCCCTCTGATTTTCATGGGTTGTTGAAAATTTTTGGAGGTCAACCGGGGGCTATTACTAGAACGAGAAGACTATAAAGTTCCCATGTGGTACGTGGCATGAAGTTTTTTGAATCCTGGTGTTACCATTTTCACTTATCATTTTGATGTAAAATTCCTCCTAACTCAGCATTTTATATGAAGCAGGTTTTATATGTTTTCCACGTTGTTTTGCAGCGGGAGAGACAAGTAATATAGTTTCTCTCTTTCCTTACAATTATTTTTGTTGTTGTTGTAGGTGTTATATTTATTAAGTAAACGAAGGAGAGGAGATGTACAGGGAATTAATAAATCAACATCAGTACTACTTCTATGAGAACGGCATTATTACAGAGCAGTGTTAGTGTGAATTATATCAAGCAAAACCTGAGAGGAAGAATGCCTGGAGAAATCTATTGCAACAAATTACATACCCTGAGTCATTAATAACTCATTGAGTGGTAGATTAACTACCCATCTGAGCCCAACCTCAAGGCACTTCATTCTGTAGCCCAGCAGTAATATACTTAAATGCTGGTTTTTAAACTATGTGATGCCTTTATGGTGTGTGTGATGTTCTTATGCAGCTATTGGGAAGGTTGGATTAAACCTTATTCCTCATCCACTGTTTCCCCACAGATCAAGGTACTGAAAATGCTCTCTAATTATTCACCTGGGCTCCAAAGAGCTACTATAAGCATGCTCATGGGCTTGCACATGCCCGTTAGGATTGTTTATGACAAAAGGTACATGTTATTTCTAACTGCCTTGGCCTTCATCCCTCTTCCTTAGCATGCTTCATTTATGACAGTGCAGCTGATAATACTCAAGACTGCCAGATCGCCATACCTCCTGTTCTGGTGGTGGGTGTGTAGAGGCTGACTGTGGTGAAGGAAGACAGATGGGATCCACACAGATTCAGATCATATATTTTATTTGATCCAACTGTGGTAGTAAAGTAGCACATCAAGCGTTTAACTGACAACACCCTGCAAACACACAGAGACTACCCCTTTCCAAGCCACCTTGGATGTACAAAGAAATATTGTTCCAGTTAATGCATTTAAGATTAATTCTTCGGCTCTAAGATTATGTTTTTTTTTAAACGGTTTATGAAGACCAGCATGGAACTTAGTGGCTCTGTTTTTCTAGCTATGTGACAGTGTTCCAACCACATCTACCAAGTAGGAGGGCTGGTTGGTCCACTGTGGGTCATTGATCAATAAGGATTCATGGATTATAGTTTATATTTAAACATATCCTTGTAAAGTAGAAATGGCAAGGCCTGGGAGGCCGTCTTCATTTAGCAGGAAATAAGAAATCCAATTTCACTACTATGCCACATCATCTGTTTCAGTCCTGGAACTGAGATTCATTTTCAGTGCTAAGCTTTTGATGCTTCATTCAAAGCAAGTCCTGGACACTTTCTTTCTCTCCACCCATCTTTTATGCCCCTGCAGTCACGACCAAAATGATTAGTGGGCTGGAGCATCTCCCTTATGAGGAAAGGCTACAGCGTTTGGGGCTCTTCAGTGTAGAAAAAGGCGGTTGAGGGGGGACATGATTGAGACGTATGAAATTATGCATGGGATGGAGAGAGTGGATAGAGAGAAGTTCTTTTCCCTCTCACACAACACTAGAACTAGGGGACATCCACTCAAATTGAGTGGAGGGAGTATTAAAACAGACAAAAGAAAATATTTCTTTACTCAGCGTGTAATTGGTTTGTGGAACTCCTTGCCACAGGAGGTGGTGATGGCACCTGGCCTGGATGCCTTTAAAAGGGGATTGGACAGATTTATGGAGGAAAAGTCCATCACAGCTTACAAGCCATGATGGGGATAAGCAACCTCCTGGTTGTAGGAGTAGGTTTTCTTTGTGCCAGGTGCAAGGGAGTGGCGACAGGATACAAGTATCTTGTTGTCTTGTGCTCCCTGAGGCATCTGGTGGGGCCACTGTGTGATACAGGAAGCTGGACTAGATGGGCCTTTGGCCTGATCCAGCAGGGCTCTTCTTATGTTCTTATGTTCTAAAACCTGTTGTTTGAAGAGCATTAATGAAGGATATGAACTAATATCTAATTGAATAGAAACCTATACCTGGGGTACTTTTTTAGTTCAAAATAGGCAAGGGAGACTATCTTAATTAAGAGGGGAGAATATGCATTCATCTCTTTTCTTGTTCTTCCTCCTAGCCGAAGTATATATAGGAATTGGAAAGCCTGCAGAAGCCACAGCATGTACTCAGGAAGCTGCTAACCTCTTTCCAATGTCTCACAATGTACTCTACATGAGAGGTCAAGTGGCAGAACTTCGGGGGAATAATGATGAAGCCAGACGCTGGTATGAAGAGGCCTTATCGATTAGTCCTACGCATGTCAAAAGTATGCAGAGATTGGTAAGTCCAATTTATACAACATAGCTCCCAGACATAACCAGAAATTAAGCAAGCAGTCAAGAGTGGTCAGTTCAATTAACATGAAGTCCTAGATCAAGGGTGGGGAACCTATTTGCGGCGGAGGGCCATTTTCCCATGGGGAAAATGTTCGGGGGCCGTCCATCCGAAATTTTTGCACCCCTCCACCGCAAACTTGCACCCCCCCTTGCTCTCCTTACTTTCAGGCTCAGAGACTTCTTTTTTGCAAAACAAACGTTCTCCTTTAACTTGAGAAGGGGAGGGGGTTGTTTGTTTGGGATGAAATGATGCACTTCTCCCCTTTTGCGGAGGCTGCTCCCGGGACAAGGCTTTCCTTTCCACTTTGGAAAAGGGGTTTCAGAGCGATTTTGCTGGTTTGGGTTGTTGCTGCATTGAATTGTGTTTTGGGTCGCTGCATTCTTTCTTTGCTTTCTTTTTTTCCCCACCGCCTTACTTTGCTGTTTTGGAAGCTGCCAGTTGCAGTAAGAGCTGCGCTTAAAGGGGAAGAAGCAAATGAGGAAGGCTTCTCTACGCACGCCCCTCCTCCTCTTTTTATGTTTCTCCCTCTCTCTCGCCCCCTCCAATATTTAAAACTGGCACTCGTGAGCCATGTGGAGCGCACACTTTCCTTGCGATGTGGATCATCAAGTTAAACACGTTTCCTTCTCTCCCTTTCTCCCCCCCCCCCCCTTTGCGAGCAAAAACAGTGAAAGGCAGAATGAGACAGAGACCGACAGGGAGTCAGAGCCAAGCTTGCAGGGCTCTTTTAGGAACTCTGCCTGCCTCACTTGTTTTAACCCTTTGCGTGGGGAAATGGACAGCCCATGTTTGGGCTGTGACTAGGGCTGCTTCGATCAGCTGCTGCTGGTAACAAATCTCCGTAACGGAGGTGACCTGCTCTGGCTTCTGTGAATGGGGTGGTGAGGATTTCAAGACAGCCCGGAACCTCCAATCATGCACCCAGATGGCCTGGGAGCCTTCAGAGCCTCGTAGCTCCGGCTGCGAGGGAGAGGAGTTCCTCCTTGAACCTCCTCCTCCCAACTGCAGAGTCTGTAAAGCGAGCAGTAGCTGCTCCTGTCTCCCGGACAGACAGTGGCTGTTGCACCACCCGCCTGGAATGCTCCCTTCTCCCGGCTCCCTTCAGAAGTGCCCGCAGGCAGGAGCTGCAAACACAGGCAAATCCTTCTAGCGCATTTTTTTAAAACGATCTGGTCGCCGCCGCTCAGCTGTGAGCTCCAGTAGAGTGGGAGGGGAGGCTGCTTCGAGGGCGGTGAGCACGGGCTTGGAATGGGCGGAGCTTGGGCGCAGAAAGAAATTACAGTGATGCCTCACAAGACAAATGCCTCGCACAACAAAAAACTCGCAAGACAAAAGCATTTTGCAAGTTTTTTGGTGACTCGCAAGACAAATTTTCTTGCAAAAACAATTTCGTCTTGTGGAACACTCAGCTCCTAAAGCCACAATCTATTCAAATGTTAAAGTATTCAAGAGGGTTAGCAGACTGCAAACAGTACAGCCCGAGGCCACACCGATTATCACCCGACAAATAGCTAACACCAGCAGAGATAAAGGCAAAGCAGAGATAAAACTACCATCCTGAAAAACTTCCCATCCTAGTAGGTGTACTGATTAAGACCCTACCCATTCTTCATTTTGGCCCGGAAGTGGCAGCAGCAACTCGGCACAGGCTGTCTGCCTGCCTGCTTCGAGTCTCTTACTGACTCACACAGGAGCCGCCCTCACGCCGAGGAAAGCCTCTTCAGCTGTTGCACGGCCGAGAGGTAATGGTGCATTTAGTGGTGCCTGCTCCGCCCCTTAGCCTGGCCGGCACCGCGGCAGGAGGATACTGTAGGCGACAGCTACACTTGCCATTTGAATAAAGTATTCAAGAGGGTTAGCAGACTGCAAACAGTACAGCCCGAGGCCACACCGATTATCACCCGACAAATAGCTAACACCGGCAGAGATAAAGGCAAAGCAGAGAGAAAACTTCCCTTCCCTTCCAGAAACGGTGTGCATTACTAGAGCGGAGCTCTGGGAACTGTGAGTACTGTAAATACTTAAAAGTAAATAGCACGGCAGGGGAGGTGACTCGCAAGACAAAATTATTCGCAAGACAACATGACTCACGGAACAAATTAATTTTGTCTTGCGAGGCACCACTGTATGCTATAATTAACAAGTAACAAGTCTTCCGGTCTGGTCTTGCGCGGGCCGGACCTTATGGAATCCGGACCAGTCTTGCGCGGGCCGGACCGGATTGCCTCAGGGGCCGTAAACGGCCCGGGGGCCGGAGGTTCCCCACCGCTGTCCTAGATGATTGGTCTGTAGTTGGAAGATTGCTACCTATTGTGGTGGTGCCATGATAAGTTTTTGGAGAGAGAAAAGGCGAAATAGAGGGCAGAACTTCCATAGATAGACATAGGTAAACATAACATATCAGACAAAATTCAAAGCGGTCGCAGGTTACAATCAGAGGTAGATTGTGAATCTGGAAAGATTGAAGGTTTAGGAAATTGTCCATTTAATTGGTTGTTCCTAACCCATCACTTTTCAAAGAGATTGAAATCCGACTCAAAGTATTGATATCTCAGGTGCTTTTGATAAACCATGGCTTTAATTTCAGATGTTCTCATGAATTTCTAGAATATGCTGAATATCATGTGCTCATATTTCCTTTTAAGAGCCCATAAAATGGTAAGTGAAGCCTATTTTAGCTGACATATGGATCTTCATGAAGTACTTAGCACACCAGTTAGGAGAAATGCATGTAGTCCATAATCTTTGGAATTCACTGCCACAAGATGTGGTGATCGTAGATGATCTTTTAAAGCTTAGATGGCTTTAAAAGGAGGTTAGACAAATCCATGGAGGACAAGTCTACTGACTACTAGTCATGGTGGCTATATGCTACCTCCAGGATCGAATGTTGCAGGAGAGCAATGGTGGGAGAGAGTTATGTCTTCATCTCCTGCTTATGGGCTACTCAGAGGCAACTGATGGGCCACTGTGGTAACCAGGATGCTGTTTTAGTTGGACCTTTGGCTTGATCCACCAGGGCTCTTCTTATGTTGACCAGAGAGGAGGGGAAAAAACTATTTCTGAGATCTTTTGAGTTCATAATCATAATTTCATCCAACGCTTTACATGTACAAAGGACTTTATTATCCAGTTCATTCTCACAACACCTTGGTGAGGCTGGTCAACAATATTCTCATTTTTACAGATGATAAAAACTAAGCCTGACAGTCCACTCCTAACCAACTTTCCAGCGCTGATGCAGCCGTGCCAACAGGGCACCCGTTGCATCCTGCAGTGGGTGGGGGTGGGGGTGGGGTGGGGGTGGTTTGCAGTCATGGAGGCCTCCTCAAGGTAAGGAGATGTTTGTACCCTTACCTCAGGGCTGCTTTGCTGCTGCATCAGCTCTGGAAAGTTGGTGTTCACTCATTGGACTATACTGTTGTTCCCATTTGATTTTGGCCCTAATACTAATTATTTATGAAGAATTTTAACAACTGAATTTTCCTGTATCTGAATTTCAGGATAGCTTAAATCAAGATTTTTACTTTAATGTTCATGTTAGTTCTGTTTCATATGGATAGAGTTTGTATTGGTTTTTAGTATGGGTCAGGCCAGTTATTTTTCAGCTTTTTAATTGCAAGCATTTGCTAAATTTAATAAGTTTTCTTTTTAAAGTGTGTGTGTGTGTGTGTGTGTGTGTGTGTGTGTGTGTGTGTGTGTGTGTGTGTGTGTGTTACTAGGGGAAGATAGAACTGAACTGCTGAGGCTCATTTTAATTTTCTCCACAGTTTCTAAGGGCAAAACTCCATGTAATGATTGTGTAACATAGTCTACTTTCTCTCTCTTTTAAACAATACCATTGGCAGGATGTGCCCAGAATGGGGCATAACTAGTGTGGGGTGTATAGGAAGTTGTAGCACTTTAACCTTGCCACAGTTCCAGTCCTGATTGCAAACCAAACACACATACCCCCATGCACTAATTAGAAAAATAGCTTCCATTGAAAAACTCCACTACCACCTGCCACAGTTTCACCCCATTTTTGGGTGCCCCCCCAGCACTATTCTTAAACAAACAAAACAAAACACCGGGCCACAGCATGTGTTTGTCAAATTGTGTAGTTTGTCCTGAATTAATTAGTCAGTTTTAAAACCCTACAGTTTCAAACACCCGGCTGTTGCTAAAAATCACAGAATTCCCAAAATCTGAAATGTATTTTAGAATAAGAATACAGTTGCTAGAGAAGAGGCAGAAACGTTCTGTTCCTGTTTCAAGATTTGGAGAAGAAATCTATCAATTATAACAAGAATGGTGAGCATTTGCTCATGTAGAGGCTACATCCACACTTAAAAGGTGATGTGTGGTATAGGGCCCTACATGCATACAGCTAGTACAAATGTAGGACTTATTTACGTTCCCTCCCCGGCCCTTATAAAAGGGGGTAAGGAAAGATGGTATGTATGATTTTTATTTTTTAGTTTATAAGCGTGCTTTGTGTGAACCTCAAAGTGGTATACAACAAAACAAATAACTACCACAAGTAGCAAAATACGAGCCAGAAACAGAGAGCAACAACTCTCCTCCTTAAAGACTTCCTACCCATAATGCCTGATGGAACTATATAGGAGAATAGGCAGCATGATCTCAGTCTGCCTTCCAAGGGGAAACGTATCGGGGACATGCTAGCTGCTTTTCCTCTGCAGCTTTCCTATGAATGGTTAGGACTACAATCCAAATAGGAGTTATTACCATTGGGTAGGTGTTCTTGTTGTTCATGTATATGTGGTCTTAAATCCTATGTTTATGCAATTCATGGCGCAATCCTAGCGCCCAGCTGGGTGGTGAAACGAGTGTTCCACCGGCCTAAGCCATTGTAAAAGTGCCATAAGGCACTTTTATGATGACTCGCGAGCAGGGAAGGCCGACACAAGGCTGGCCTCCCCTGCTCAAGCCGTCACCCGCCCGCCGGAGGACCCAGGTAAGGATCCAGCTGATAGGGGGCGGTTCGGCGGCAAACAGCAGGGGCCAATAGGCCCAGCTGGCATGGGAGGGGGAGGGGGCCAGCCTTGGTCGAATCCTGACCCCCGCCGCGCGGCTGGGCTGCTACACTGCCTCCTCCGACTTCTGCAAGCGATTTGGCTGGCGGAAATCCGAGGAGGCCGATCAGCCCCAGCACCATTTACACTCAGGGAAGGGGAGGAGCATCCCCTTCCCCAAGTAGAATTTCCACCAGGCGGGAGCCTGCCCACGGTGGAGCACAGGATCCGGCGGGTGACCTGGGCCACCCAGCGGATCCTTAGGCAGGATTGGGCTGTCAGACAGGTAAATGGAGCAATGCTCCTTTCCTGTACTAAAAAAAAAAAAAGCCTTAATGCATTCCTGTTATTAGGAACAAATAGGAGGATTCCCTCCAATTTGGGTTGTTATTTTAACCGTTCATTCACACTTGAAACAAAAAATTAGAACATGCTCTACTGGTCATTTCCAATCTGGGGATGTCAAGTATGGTAATTTAAGTTCTACTTGAAAAACTGCATGGTTTTAAATCTTTTTCATAGTATTGCTCAAATTGTTGGTTGTACCCTGCCAACCTTGGAAGATATTTCCAAATTGAACCTTGCAAAAGGAACATTACTGAAGCATCTTATCAATAAAGAGCAGAAGTCTCATAAAATTGCTGGTCGTCGAAGTGCCAACACAAGGCTGTGTGTAGTTTTAACTACACTTTAATTTTCAATTAAGTACAAATGAGGTATGATTTTTTTCACCTGGGATGTTATGCAAACCTTCTCCGCCTCCTCATTATAAAGGACTTTCTTCCAACAAGATGAGACAGTTTTGTGCATAAAATTATTTACAGTAGATCTTAAAGCTTAAGCTTGAGGTGTAACTTCAAGCCTTTTCAGATAATGGGTGCTTTTTTTTGGGGGGGGGGGTAATGGTACCACTATATCCTGCTTTAGCCAAACTCCACCTGGAATATTGCACCAAGTTCCCTTATATCATAAGCACCCAATGGATGTTGCTTGTTATATTGTTAAGATTGTTTATATACCACTTTTCAACAAAAATCGTACAGTATCACAAAGAGTACAAAGCATGCCACTAGTCATACCTCCATGCCTTTTTTGTGACTATGCCATATTAAGAGAAAATGCATTACTTCTCTCAAGCTCGACACTATACTTCTGTTGATGCAGCATAGAATCACGTTAACCTTCTTTGCTGCCACATCACACTGCTGGCTCATGTTTAGCTTATCATTCACTAAAACGCCTAGATTTTTTTCACATGTACAGCTGCTCAGGTAGATGTTCTTATATATGTTTTGTTCTTATATATGTGCTTCTGACCTTTCCTACCCAGATGCAAAACTTTACATTTATCCCTGTTGTAAGTGAATTTTGTTTGCGTTTGCCAGTTTTCTAGCCTGTCAAGGTCATCCTGTACAGAATCCTAGAATATTTGATATGATTTATATCAACCCTTTGCAAGAGACAGTGAGGAAGCAGGCTGGAGACAATCCAGATAATGCAAGGTGACAGATAAGTGGGATGGTTAACCTCTACTTTGTGCATGCACACAAATTATGGCTGCATGGGCGAAAGTACCATTTGAAACGGGGAGCAACTCACAGAACTAATAAATGATATCCATGATCTAATCAGCTCTTACCGTTCCTAATCAGGATGCACTTATTAACTCATGTATAGAATATAATGATCTGAAATGTTTGTTCTATTTTAGACTTCTAGTATCACTGCAATATTGAATATGTAGCTTAAAAGGCTGAAACGTGGCAAAAGCTGATACATTTATCATAGTTGCATTCAAGTAGAAAGTCAGAATTGTCTCCAAGTCCATTAATATTTGCCTGACTTGTCTTGGATTCTCTAAAGAGCATGTTATAGATATTTGCTTAAATGTAAACAGTGATTGAAAGTTGGGTTAGGTAAAATGAGTGGAAGAGAGCACCTGAGAGCACAGTGTACATTGTGTAACATTTCAAATTAGTGATGCCCCACAAGGTCTAACAAAAGTTGGCATTGTTGTTGATCCTATCTTGTATTTTTTTTTTTCTCTAATGGCAGAGTTCTGATAGTTCAGTTAACTGGTGTTTTAAAATCAAGTGGAAAATGTTGCTGAAGCAAAGTTCCCATCTTTTAACAAAACAGGAGGGTTTTTCATATTCTTTTTGAAGATGAGGTGGTGCAGGGCAAGTTCAACATGAACTTTCCGTTTATTGTCCTTTTCTAGTGTTATCTTTGGAAAAGATGCTTTTCCCTTAGCATCTAAGTATCATGCTCCCTGAAAACAGAAGTGGTTCCAGGATTTGGCCTGTTCTTGTTCGCAAATTGAAAATGTAATTCATGGCAGTGGTTTAAGTGACGTTCAGGCTGGAGCGACTACTTCACAAATCATTCTCTTGTCTTAATTGCATTGAATTAATTGGATAATTTCCATCCAGACATATGATGTCATTGCAATTTGTTCTTGCAGCATATTGGTTTAAAGTGATGGTATTGAACTTCATTGTCCTCCTTTAAAGGTAAAAGTACACATTTAGACAGACATGTAGAGTGTTCATTACTTTAAAAATATGATCAAATTATGCATGTCAGAGAATAATGATCTGTCAATGAGAAAAGGAATAGGTACAAGAAATGCAGTACTGTTGATGCTTACTGCCAGTGTGGGCTGCATTTCAACCCTCTGGTCTAGGGTCATATCTGCACTCTAAGTTTTTTAATGTGTCAATATTGTCGTTTAGGTCAGCTGAACAGTCCTTTCATGCTTTCTTAATCTTACATTGTTATATATCCCATTAGGGGTTTTAGTTAATTGATGAATTAATCAATTAGTCAAAAGTTTGACTAAACAATATAGAATTTTTTTATAACGTCATCTTAAACCCAATGCCTGAAAAAGGCAATTTCCTAAATGTGTTGCCTAACTGCATTTTATCTTTTAAAATGAGTTTAAAAAATCAGTTGCAATAAAAAAAATTAATTGCATGAAATTTGGCTAACTTAACTCATTCTATATAAATGGTAGTTGAGAATCCAAAATTAAAAGTGCATTTAAAAAGCTCAAGAATTAAGTCATGGTATTAATGTAGAAAATTGCACGTTCATTCTCGAAAGCTAATTGAAAAATTTGTGATTTATGTAATTTCTTGAAAAAATAAAACGAAGTTGTTCAGTTAATGGATTGATTGATTGATTGATTGATTTCAAACCTACCTATTTTAGATGCATCAGTCAGATGTAACGTAAGGGAAACCTTAAACAGCTCTGCCATCATCAACTAACATGAAAAGAACTGAAAAGTGGTTATCTTATAAATCTTTGTTCTGATTTAGTAAATAATGATGGTGATGATTAATGAAGAAGAAAACATACATCAACTTTGGTCTGCTCTCTGTTAATCACTGATATGATTTTATATAAAATGAAATGATTCTTAAAATGAGAAATTTTGTCCATGTACAAAAAAGAGGTAGCATCTCTTTGATTAGACATCCTGGATTGGATCCAAATGTTTCCCTCCTCTGCAGCCTTTGAATCCAAACCACTTTGAATCCAAACCGCCGCCCTCCTCCTCGTCCTTGCCACCACCATCTTTCCGTCTTCGTCTTCCTCGCCACCGTCATCCTTGCCGCTGCCGCCCTCGTCGTCAATGCCGCCACCATATTGCCTCCTTGCCGCTGCCTGGAGCCTGGCTGGCTGCATCCGAGCCGGCCAGGACTCCTGCTGCGGTGCTGCACCCTCCAGAGCCTCCGCCACCACCATTTTTAAAGTGTAAAAAGGCACCTTTTTCCAGCGGCGCTAGCTGCCGGAAAAAAGGTGCCTTTTTACACTTTAAAAGCAGCGGCGGCAGAGGCTTCACCGGGACCGGTAGGCCCAGAAACCGGGACAGTCCTGGGTTTTCCGGGACGGATGGCAAGCCTACTCATCCCAGATACGAGTTTCAATGTTAGCATCACCTCCCCCTATTTATTTATGATTCCTGATTTTTAATAAAACCTGCAATTTCCTAAAAAGAGTTATTTCTTTTCAGTGGTAAAATGCCATCACTCAACTTCTACCAAACGTTTCCCACTCTTTTACTATTCAATACATTTAAATGTAGAGTTCGTAGGTAATGATTACTGGTAAAGTCATTTGAGCTATTCTAGGATCTGACCCCACAAGTCCTTAAGTTTTACCTTCGTCTTATCAAAGGGTCATAGCAAATTCCAGGATTTTTGGCTCAAAACGTGCCCTCATCTTTTCAGTGAGATTGTCTTATATGCGAGTATATACTGTAGGTTTATTATTACCCATCATAAACATAATGACCTGGTCTAAGTAAATGATAATTAACTGGAAGTATAATTTTATTTTCTACTTATCTAGCCTACCTATACCTTTGGTCCATATTGATGATAATATTATCGGCTGCCCTGAGGGACTATTTGTCCATTGCATGGAATATGTTTGTAGCTATAATGGCATTAGCAGTTAAACTCTTGTTTTAAAAAGAACCAGATTAACAGCTTGCTTCTCCTGTTTGGTTTACTTAAAAGTTGTAAGAGTTTGTGCAGCCCAGTCCTACTTGGAAGTAATTTACTTGGAAGTAATTCACTTGAAATTAGCGGGACTTAACAGTACTCCCAAGTAAGTTTGCATAGGATTGCAGCCTTAATATACTTTTAGAGTGAAGTTTCTTTGCATCGGCAGTTGGGCTGACTCCAGTGTTACGTGGTCATTACTAGAATCCCTATTGTCTACCAATATAAACTTAAAATAATACTTAGCATTTGTAACGTTGTAAGTTGATGGTAAGGCAAGTATTATTTTCCCCATATTGCGGCTGAAGAGCTGAGGCAGAGAGGGAGTGGCTTGCTTAATGTCACTTAGTGAAGTCATGGTAGAAGAAAGATTCAAATGGGTGGAGTCCCACTTGACATCTTAGTCTATCACAGCGCAATCCTGTGTAACTCTTGCATCGGTGTAATAGTAGATCCACCAGTGTAAGTGCACTTATGCCAGTGTAACTTGCCGTACGCCAACGGATGCAGGGCGGACACCAGCGTAACCCCCCTCGGACGCTGTGCATGCGCAGTTCTGATGCAGGACGTATGTCAGCGCAACTCTGCCAGTGCAGGGGGTATTCCAGGGGTGTCCGAACGCCCCCAGAATTCCCCCTGCACCGGCAGAGTTGCTCTGGCGTCTGTTCTGCGTCCGAACTGCACATGTGCGGCATCTGAGAGGGGTTACGCCGGTATCCATCCTGCTTTCGTCAACATACGGAAAGGGCATAAGTGCACTTACACTGGTGGATCTACTGTTACACCAGTGCAAGAATTACACAGGACTGCGCTGTCAAGTCACTGCAGCAGTTCACCAGTGTTAAACACTCCATGTTAAGTGATCCCGTTTAAGAACATAAGAAGTGCCTTACCTGATCAGACCAAAGTGCAACATTCTTTGCAACTAGCAGGCACCAAGTGGCCAGAAACGTGCGCGCACTGTTGGCTTATACTACTATAGTACTTCAGAAAGCATGGCTTTTAAGGAAGGGTCCAGCATCTACAATTTGAGATTGGATTACTACATGCCTTTTGAAAGCTAACGTCGTTGTTTAGTGTTTGCTTAGAAAAATAGGGAATTGGACAGAGGAACTGCACTGGCAAAGAGTGAGAATGCTAAAAGGAAATTTCCATGCCCGAAGGACACATTTGTTCATAGAAAACATATGACCTGAAAGCAAGGCTCTTATCTAGAACTGTGTGTTTCTAGTCCGATATTAAAACTGAATAAAGCAATCCATTAGCAAACTGCCAGCCTCAAAAGAGCCACAAGTGAATTAAAAGCTTCCAGTGAGCATCACATTGCTGTCTTTTGGAGTGTAATGGAAGGGAAGCCCACAAGGTATATGCAAATATGTTTTACATGCACCTATTTAATAATAGAGCAAGAGCCCCACATACAAGCTCTTTAGCCAAGGCCTGACTTGTAAAATAATTCTGAGATATATACTTTTTTAAAAAAAATCTTCCATTCCATGAGTAACTTCGTATAAGGCTCTTTGGCATATTACATACTCTATTAGTGCACAAAGGCAACTTCCTTCGCTCTTTATCAGTGCTTTCACTATAAGAATTTTCACTTATCCATGCTGTGCATATTAAGACCATCCATCTTTATCCATTCCAAGATTTTTGATATAAGGTCTGGAATTGGTGGGGAGAAAAAAGGACCCTCATGGAGGCAAGGTCTTCCTCCCATTTTACCCAGTGGATAGTCCTTCCCAACACTTTGAGCTCTGGTGACAGAGAAGGAGACAAATTTGCCTTGCATGCCCAGGAAGGAGTTCCAGGAGATGGGATCGAATTGTGGATTTCACCTCCTGGTAGGACAGAGGTCCAGAAGGGCCCCCTTTTTCAGGTGTGCTCCTGCGGGAATTAGGAGAAGCGCTCTTCAGGACCCTCAGAGGACAAAGCGCAGCTTGGGAAGAGGCGCCCTCCATGTGAGACGCAAGGCATGTGCATTACACACTCCCTCTTACAGTGTATCTGTTTTTGTGCTGTTTTCTGCAAATTATTGTGAGCATGGGTCTTAAAGAACAGAAGCAGATGAAAAAGCTCATGGGAAAAGTGGAAAAACAGGTGAAATTTAAGAGTTGCTCATAGTTTATAGCTGAAGCTTGAGGTGCTAAACCTCATTATGTGATGCTAGAACGTCTGCAGCATTTTCATTGTTGACTTTAACTCTTCATTGATGCAGTATAATATTATTAATTATTCTATTTTATCATGCCACACAACATTTTCCTTATGGCAGTGGTTCCCAAACTGGGTATTGTGATGCCTCATCCCAGTGGGAACCAGACGCTACCCCCTTAAGGGGGATCGTGACATCAGCAACGGCATTTCCAGGATCCCGCCACCACGGGGAAAAGGGGGGTTTCCATTTACCTGGGGGTCGCGTTTGCCCTCTGGAGGGTTTGGGGGGCCCGCAGCCCCCTCTGCGGGCCTCCCCATGCCTCAGAATGGCTACCTGACACAATTGTGACCTCCGGACAGAAACCAGAAGTGGGTCGCAATCGTGTCAGGGAGTCATTCTGAGGTGCGGGAAGGCCTGCTACCTTCCCCTGCAACTACTTACAGTGGTCCCAACTTCCTTGTAAAGTATGGGAACCACTGCCTTATGGGATTAGGCATTTAGTATGATTTTTGGGTAAACTTGGAATGAACAGGATTTTTCCCATTGAAATTAATGTACTTATCCAGATTTTCACTATAAGGGCCATTTTCAAGAACGAATTAGGCACAGATAACGAGGGAAGAGTGTGCATGCAGGCTGCTGAGTCTTTTTTTTTTTTTTTAGTAGTGCTAGAAATTAGTTGAAGCATTAGTCAGTCTAGTTGACAGTTGGAACCCAAGTATAATCATGCTACTTTAATTGGTATGAATCATGAATACATTATTTTGTCACCAAATAAATATAATGGAAGACAAAGTAGTGCCTCTTCTTCACATCAATTGCATGTGCATCTTGCTTCATGGAAATCTTTACAAATCTAAGCTGCTGTGGAAAGAGACTAGTAACAGAAACAGCAAAATGTAAGGATGTCTTTGGTACAGTGAATAGCATGTGGGGGAGTCACATTCCTGCTCACTGGATGACCCTGGGCAAGTTGCTCCGCTTAACCCGCCTCGGGGAGTACATAAGAAATGTTGTAAGGCTCTTTGTACTCTGAAAATGGTAAGCAGCAAGGCAAATACTGTGTAGATTCTGAATTACTCTTAACAAATATTCAATGTATTGTCCTTGAAAGCTAAAAGATTATTTGACCAAAGATATATGATTGTCTTGTTCTATCAAACAATGTTTGGAATCAGCTATATAAGAAGCAGTGTAGACCCATCATCGTTTTTCCCAGCCATGTATTTTGTGGCTCTTATTATTTACTTTGTTTTTTCTGTTCTGAACTGTTCAGATTCAAGCTAGATTGCCAAGGAAGTGAGGAGCTTCTCTCTGCTTAAACAGTGCTCTGAAGAAGGAGAACTTTGGTGGTCAGAATTTTAGTTCCCCTGGAAAATATAAACATGGTGGCTCATTTTGCCTTGTTACTCTTAATTAAAAATAGATAAGCACTTCTTTCCCAAAATACTTGTGAAATAATTTGCTGAGTAAGCATTCTACACAACCCTGTAGGAAGTGAATTGGAGGTCAGTGAAGATATCTGAATGTGAAAACATAATTGTCCTATTTGACCCATCAGGAATGTTTCTATCATTTCATTTTGTCTTTTTCATTGCAAGGCACTTGTAAACATGGTCAACCCCTTAGAATTGGCCAGATAGTGGTTCATAGTTCAGCTTACTGTGTCTGGTGATAGTTACAGGTGAAAACACATGTTATTGTCCACTCTGCTTTGCTTTCTGGTAATATTTTGGTGGGTTGGAAATAACCTCAATTCCTAATTTTGTGTGGCCATTTTGTGTTGGCATTTGTCTCTGGAATAGTTGTCAGTATGTATTGATAATTTTACACTTAAGATGATGAGCCAGGATGGTGTAGTGGTTTGGGAGTCGGACTTAGACCTGGAAGATCCAGGTTCAAATCCCCGCTCAGCCACGAAGCTTCCTGGGTGACCTTGGGCCAGTCACGATCTCTCAGCCCCACCTACCTCACAGGGTTGTTGTGAGGACAAAAAGGAGGGGAGGAAATATGTACACCACTCTGAGCTCCTTGGAGGAAGGGCGGTATAAAAATGTGAAAAATAAATAAATAAAAATAAACTACCAGTCAACCTGGGTTTCTTTCAAACATGTCAGACCCACTTCTTTTCTTCATGGAAACAATTGGTTTGGTGGAGAAGGGAAAAGGGCTTTTTACAAAACTGACATTTCATAAAAATATTGTTGAAACGTTCATCCAAAAGTGTGGCATATAGCTGCTACTTCTCCAGCCACTGCCTCAGAAGGTTTCCCTTGTGCCCACAGTGAGTTATTGAAAAATAAATGTATCACTGTCCTGCTGGACCGATGTGATAAATTCACAGGTGATTTAAAATGAGAAGAATTGACCTTGATAGCCTTGTGCATTAGATTTAGAAGACTGTAAAACAAATGTGTAAGACATTACAAGCTGGAAAGATACGAAGGGGAATTGTATCCTGTAGCACAACTGGATCTCCTTCATGGATCATTGCCTTGTCGTGGCGAAGGGGCTTGCGTAACTCAATGAAGCCATGAGCTATGCCGTGCAGGGGCACCCAAGACGGACAGGTCGTAGGAGAGAGTTCTGACTAAAAGTGATCCACTGGAGAAGGAAATGGCAACCCACTCCAGTAACCTTGCCAAGAAAATCCCATGAACAGTACCAAAAGGCTAAAAGATATGACGCCGGAAGATGAGCCCCTCAGGTCGGAAGGTGTCCAATATGCTACTGAGGAAGAGCGGAGGACTATTCCAAGTAGACCCAGAAAGAGTGAAGCGGCTGGGCCAAAGCCAATAGGACGTCCAGCTGTGGATGTGTCTGAGGTTGAAAGGAAAATCCAATGCTGCAAGGAGCAATACCGCTTAGGAACATGGAATGTGAGGTCTATGAATCAAGGCAAGCTAGATGTGGTGTGGTCAAAAATGAGATGATAAGATTGAACATTGACATCTTGGGAATCAGCGAACTAAAATGGACGGGCATGGGTGAATTTAAGTCAGGTGACCATCATATCTACTACTGTGGGCATGAATCCCTTAGAAGAAATGGAGTAGCCCTCATAGTCAATACAAGAGTGGGAAAGGCAGTACTGGGGTGCAACCTCAAAAACGACAGAATGATTTCAGTTCGAATCCAAGGCAAACCATTCAACATTACAGTAATCCAAGTGTATGCCCCAACCACTGATGCCGAAGAAGATGAAGTTGACCGGTTCTATGAAGACCTACAACACCTTCTAGAACTAGCACCCAAAAAAGATGTCCTTTACATCATAGGAGACTGGAATGCTAAAGTCGGAAATCAAGAAATAAACGGAACAACAGGCAAGTTTGGCCTTGGAGCGCAAAATGAAGCAAAGGGCAAAGGCTAACGGAGTTCTGTCAAGAGAACACGCTGGTCATAGCAAACACTCTTTTCCAACAACACAAGAGGCGACTCTACACATGGACATCACCAGATGGTCAATACCGAAACCAGATAGATTATGTGCTTTGCAGCCAAAGATGGAGAAGCTCTATACAATCAGTAAAAACAAGACCTGGAGCTGACTGTGGCTCAGATCATGAGCTTCTTATTGCAAAATTCAGACTTAAACTGAAGAATGTAGGGAATACCACTAGACCAGTCAGATATGACCTAAACCATATCCCTTATGAGTATACAGTGGAGGTGAAGAATAGATTTAGGGCATTAGACCTGGTAGACAGAGTGCCTGAAGAACTAAGTTCGTAACATTGTACAGGAGGCAGCAACGAAAACCATCCCAAAGAAAAAGAAATGCAAGAAAGCAAAGTGGCTGTCAGATGAGGCTTTACAAATAGCTGTGGAAAGAAGGAATGCAAAAAGCAAGGGTGAAAGGGAAAGATATAAACAACTGAATGCAGATTTCCAGAGAATAGCAAGGAGAGATAAGAAGGCCTTCTTAAATGAACAATGCAAGGAAATCGAGGAAAACAACAGAATGGGGAGGACTAGAGGTCTCTTCAAGAAAATTGGAGATAAGGGAACGTTTTGTGCAAAGATGGGCATGATAAAGGACAAAAAAGGCAGAGACCTAACAGAAGCAGAAGAGATTAAGAAGAGATGGCAAGAATACACAGAAGAACTATACAAGACAGATCTTAATGTTCCTGATGACCATGCTGGTGTGGTCACTGACCCAGAGCCGGACATCCTAGAGAGTGAAGTCAAGTGGGCCTTAGGTAGCATTACTAACAACAAAGCTAGTGGAAATGATAATATCCCAGCTGAGCTACTTAAAATCCTAAATGATGATGCTGTGAAAGTGCTGCACTCAATATGCCAACAAATTTGGAAAACTCAGCAGTGGCCAAAGGATTGGAAAAGGTCAGTTTACGTTCCAATTCCAAAGAAGGGCAGTGCCACTCATTTCACATGCTAGCAAGGTTATGCTCAAAATCCTACAAGCTAGGCTTCAGCAGTACGTGGACCGAGAACTACCAGACGTACAAGCTGGGTTTCGAAGAGGCAGAGGAACTAGAGATCAAATTGCCAACATGCGCTGGATCATGGAGAAAGCACGAGAGTTCCAAAAAAAACACCTACTTCTGCTTCATTGACTACGCAAAAGCCTTTGATTGTGTGGATCACAACAAACTGTGGCAAATTCTTAAAGAGATGGGGGTACCAGACCACCTTATCTGTCTCCTGAGAAACCTGTATGCGGGTCAAGAAGCAACAGTTCGGACCGGCCATGGAACAACTGATTGGTTCAAAATTGGGAAGGGAGTACGGCAAGGCTGTATATTGTCACCCTGCTTATTTAACTTATATGCAGAGTACATTATGAGAAATGCAGGGCTGAATGAATCGCAAGCCGGAATCAAGATTGCCGGGAGAAATATCAACAACCTCAGATATGCAGACGATACCACCCTAATGGCAGAAAGTGAAGAAGAACTAAAGAGCCTCTTGATGAGAGTGAAAGAGGAGAGTGCAAAAGTTGGCTTGAAACTCAACATTAATAAAACTAAGATCATGGCATCTAGGCCCATCAATTCCTGGCAAATAGAAGGGGCAGAAATGGAAGCAGTAACAGATTTTACTTTTCTGGGCTCCAAGATCACTGCAGACGGAGACAGCAGCCATGAAATTAAAAGACGCTTACTCCTTGGAAGGAAAGCTATGGCAAACTTAGACAGCATAATAAAAAGCAGAGATATCACCATGCCAACAAAAGTTCGTATAGTCAGGGCGATGGTGTTCCCAGTAGCAATGTATGGTTGCGAGAGTTGGACCATAAGGAAGGCTGAGCGCCGAAGAATAGATGCTTTTGAACTGTGGTGCTGGAGAAGACTCCTGAAAGTCCCTTGGACTGCTAGGAGATCAAATCAGTCAATTCTAAATGAAATCAACCCTGACTGTTCCCTGGAAGGACAGGTACTAAGGCTGAAACTCAAATATTTTGGCCACCTAATGCGAAGAGAGGACTCTCTGGAGAAGACTCTGATGCTGGGAAAGATTGAAGGCAAAAGGAGAAGGGGAAGGCCAAGGATGAGATGGTTAGACAGCATCACCGATGCAACAAACATGAAAATGAGCGAACTCAGGAAGATAGTGGAGGACAGGAAGGCCTGGCGGGATATGGTTCATGGGATCACGAAGGGTCGGACACGACTTAACGATTGAACAACAACAACAACAAAGCACAACTGATAACGGGTGCAGTTATGGTGTTTTTGTTTTTGTTTTGTCGTTCAAACCCAGGCAACTGCAGGACCCGGATTTCTGGAGATTTCAGTTTTCTTTTGAGAGCAAATTTCTAGTTGCTGAGATGCATTTGAAAGTATGTATGAATCAGGCCTTATGCAGCTGAGTTGTGTAGGTGGGAGCAACCAACATTGAGAGAGATGTGAATTTAAGATTAAATTGAAGTAGAACTCTAGGGTGATTAAGCGGTGGGTCTTGTGTTCCTTTACCATAGGAATCTAAATCTAACTGAGCAAACACAATTACATGCACACTTTTTTTTACCTTATCAGCACCACTACTCTGGCTGAACCATAAATGGCTTTTTAAGCATTGACATTTTCAATCTCTGAATACCAGTTGCTGGAGAGCCACAGTGGGAGAGTGTTGTTGCCCTCAAGCTGTGCTTGTGAGCTTCAGAGGCACCTAGTGGGCCACTGTAGGAAGCAGGATGCTGAACTAGATCAGGCTTTGCCTGATCCAAGAGGGTTCTTATTAATCTGTTCTCAATTTAGCATGAGGGGGCTGCTGTGAATCTATGCACACTCCGGGGACTGTGACAGGTTTTGTTTTTGTTTAATAAGAATCAGGGGTTGTCCCTTCCCCCAAAGAACAGTGTAATAGCAAAAAAAATAAAACGAGTGTGGTGTTTCTCTCTCTCTCTCTCTCTCTCGACTGCTTCACCGGTCTAGGGTGTCACACTGGTCCCCCGCAGATAGTGAGGTCCTACTGTACTTTGTAGAATAGTAGCAGTAGTTGCATAATGTTTGAACAGTGGTTGTTGCTCCCATTCTGATGCCAACCATGTTGCTGAAGCAGCAAAATTATGCAGAGCTGAATTTTAGTACTAGAAGCTAGAGTTGGATGATAATCTCAGTCATGACAGAGTATCCTAAACATCTATTTGCTAGGGTGAAGCTTTTTCCTGGTCTGAAAAACAAATGAAGCAAATATTTGCTGTACAAAACATGCAATTCTTGAGCGTTTTGCAAGTGTTCCAGTTGTATCACACTTTCGTTTGGCATAGAGGCAGTCTTATAGTCTTTTTCCCACTTTTTCTACTCTCTCAAACGCATGCAGCAATATTCTGCTACTTTTATTTTGCTCCATTCCTTTTACTGAAACTATACAAAGCAGATTAATATCATGCTATTTTGAAAGGAAAATCCAATGCTGCAAGGAGCAATACTGCTTAGGAACATGGAATGTGAGGTCTATGAATCAAGGCAAGCTGGATGTGGTCAAAAATGAGATAAGATTGAACATTGACATCTTGAGAATCAGCGAACTAAAATGGACGGGCATGGGTGAATTTAAGTCAGGTGACCATCATATCTACTACTGTGGGCATGAATCCCTTAGAAGAAATGGAGTAGCCCTCATAGTCAATAAAAGAGTGGGAAAGGCAGTACTGGGGTGCAACCTCAAAAACGACAGAATGATTTCAGTTCGAATCCAAGGCAAACCATTCAACATTACAGTAATCCAAGTGTATGCCCCAACCACTGATGCCGAAGAAGATGAAGTTGACCGGTTCTATGAAGACCTACAACACCTTCTAGAACTAGCACCCAAAAAAAATGTCCTTTACATCATAGGAGACTGGAATGCTAAAGTCGGAAATCAAGAAATAAACGGAATAACAGGCAAGTTTGGCCTTGGAGCGCAAAATGAAGCAGGGCAAAGGCTAACGGAGTTCTGTCAAGAGAACACGCTGGTTATAGCAAACACTCTTTTCCAACAACACAAGAGGCGACTCTACACATGGACATCACCAGATGGTCAATACCGAAACCAGATAGATTATGTGCTTTGCAGCCAAAGATGGAGAAGCTCTATACAGTCAGTAAAAACAAGACCTGGAGCTGACTGTGGCTCAGATCATGAGCTTCTTATTGCAAAATTCAGGCTTAAACTGAAGAATGTAGGGAACACCACTAGACCAGTCAGATATGACCTAAACCATATCCCTTATGAGTATACAGTGGAGGTGAAGAATAGATTTAGGGCATTAGACCTGGTAGACAGAGTGCCTGAAGAACTATGGACGGAAGTTCGTAACATTGTACAGGAGGCAGCAACTAAAACCATCCCAAAGAAAAAGAAATGCAAGAAAGCAAAGTGGCTGTCAGATGAGGCTTTACAAATAGCTGTGGAAAGAAGGAATGCAAAAAGCAAAGGTGAAAGGGAAAGATATAAACAACTGAATGCAGATTTCCAGAGAATAGCAAGGAGAGATAAGAAGGCCTTCTTAAATGAACAATGCAAGGAAATCGAGGAAAACAACAGAATGGGGAGGACTAGAGATCTCTTCAAGAAAATTGGAGATAAGGGAACGTTTTGTGCAAAGATGGGCATGATAAAGGACAAAAAAGGCAGAGACCTAACAGAAGCAGAAGAGATTAAGAAGAGATGGCAAGAATACACAGAAGAACTATACAAGAAAGATCTTAATGTTCCTGATGACCACGCTGGTGTGGTCACTGACCCAGAGCCGGACATCCTAGAGAGTGAAGTCAAGTGGGCCTTAGGTAGCATCACTAACAACAAAGCTAGTGGAGATGATAATATCCCAGCTGAGCTACTTAAAATCCTAAATGATGAAGCTGTGAAAGTGCTGCACTCAATATGCCAACAAATTTGGAAAACTCAGCAGTGGCCAAAGGATTGGAAAAGGTCAGTTTACGTTCCAATTCCAAAGAAGGGCAGTGCCAAAGAGTGCTCAAACTATCGCACAATTGCACTCATATCACATGCTAGCAAGGTTATGCTCAAAATCCTACAAGCTAGGCTTCAGCAGTACGTGGACCGAGAACTACCGGACGTACAAGCTGGGTTTCGAAGAGGCAGAGGAACTAGAGATCAAATTGCCAACATGCGCTGGATCATGGAGAAAGCACGAGAGTTCCAAAAAACCACCTACTTCTGCTTCATTGACTACGCAAAAGCCTTTGATTGTGTGGATCACAACAAACTGTGACAAATTCTTAAAGAGATGGGGGTACCAGACCACCTTACCTGTCTCCTGAGAAACCTGTATGCAGGTCAAGAAGCAACAGTTCGGACCGGCCATGGAACAACCGACTGGTTCAAAATTGGGAAGGGAGTACGGCAAGGCTGTATATTGTCACCCTGCCTATTTAACTTATATGCAGAGTACATTATGAGAAATGCAGGGCTGAATGAATCGCAAGCCGGAATCAAGATTGCCGGGAGAAATATCAACAACCTCAGATATGCAGACGATACCACCCTAATGGCAGAAAGTGAAGAACTAAAGAGCCTCTTGATGAGGGTGAAAGAGGAGAGTGCAAAAGTTGGCTTGAAACTCAACATTAATAAAACTAAGATCATGGCATCTGGGCCCATCAATTCCTGGCAAATAGAAGGGGCAGAAATGGAAGCAGTAACAGATTTTACTTTTCTGGGCTCCAATATCACTGCAGACGGAGACAGCAGCCATGAAATTAAAAGACGCTTACTCCTTGGAAGGAAAGCTATGGCAAACTTAGACAGCATAATAAAAAGCAGAGATATCACCATGCCAACAAAAGTTCGCATAGTCAGGGCAATGGTGTTCCCAGTAGCAATGTATGGTTGCGAGAGTTGGACCATAAGGAAGGCTGAGCGCCGAAGAATAGTTGCTTTTGAACTGTGGTGCTGGAGAAGACTCCTGAGAGTCCCTTGGACTGCTAGGAGATCAAATCAGTCAATCCTAAAGGAAATCAACCCTGACTGTTCCCTGGAAGGACAGATACTAAGGCTGAAACTCAAATATTTTGGCCACCTAATGCGAAGAGAGGACTCTCTGGAGAAGACTCAGATGCTGGGAATAATTGAAGGCAAAAGGAGAAGGGGAAGGCAAAGGATGAGATGGTTAGACAGCATCACCGATGCAACGAACATGAAAATGAGCGAACTCAGGAAGATAGTGGAGGACAGGAAGGCCTGGCGGGATATGGTTCATGGGATCACGAAGGGTCGGACACGACTTAACGACTGAACAACAACATTTTAATGTTTGGCCTCACTCATATATTATCTCCTTTATTATAGATTTATCCTCTCAGGCAAAGGTTAGCTCCCAAAGATACCTATTAAAAGCTTATGATCAGTGATCTTTTTCAAAGTAAACAGAACAGTGATAAATGATCAAGCAGTGTTTTTATTCTAGCCTTTTATTAATACAAAATCCATCAATTACTATTAATTACAAAGCAGAAAATGTTTATTCATAATTGCTACACTTTCTCTACATGAACAGAATGGCTTCTGACTGAGAATCTATTGGCACAATCCTGTGTAGATTAGCACCAGGGGGGCGTGCACTCCCCCGGCACTGGGTTTTGTAAACATGCCGTAAAGCGTATTTACGGCACCCGGAGAGTAAGAGTCACTGGCACATAGGCCGGAGTGCCCCCCCACGGCGCACCATCCCTGCACCCACTAGACCAGGTAAGCCCTGCACCGGCCAGTGCAGGTGCTGGGGATGGTGACGGAGGGCTACCGTTGGCCACACCGAGTGGGGGAAGGGCGGGGATATCTGCAGTGAGCTCCGCCGATATTCAAAGCCCTCTCCCAGCCTGGTGCAGTCTTACATGCCGGCCTTGAATATACGCCAGCTCCAGAGCTGACGTACATTCAAGTAGGCCCATAGGGCCTCAGGCCGTTTGCACCGAGAGAAGGAGACAATTGTCCCGTTCCCTTGAGGTGCACCCAGGCTGCCCCGGGGTAGCCCGGGACCTGGATAGGATGCTGCATCTTACACAGGGTTGGGCTGTTTGAGTGGTGTATCATTGAAAGACATGCTATGAAGAATAATCTTCAGCAGTACTATGCAGAGGCACAGATTTCTGTTTGAGACAGCTTTGATCTATTAACACATCACCTTCTTTCCCTTGGATTGATTTGTTTAAAATGAAAACAGGCCACAGTATCTTGGTTTTCAGGATTTACTGCCCTATTTTTATAAGAACTTTCATAATCCAAGATAGAGTAAAACATACACTTTTGTTAACTGATTTGATTCTAAGCCACTGTTAGGGGGAAAAACTGCTGCTTCTGTCAAGTGATCTCACTTTCTGCAGCTCAGCGGTCAAAAGGCAGTTTTTAAACACACTGCTCTTAAAGCAACAGTGTCCTCACATCTTTCTCTTCTGAGAGAAGAAAAGAAAATAACACATTTACCCACAGCTCTCTATTTGACTTCATGGAATAATATGTTTTTGAAACTGGTCAAATAAGTTAACTGCAGTTGAAGATAGTGGAGCACCAGTTGATTGACATACATGTAATATATTTGCCATCCTGATGCATGTAAAACAAGCCACGACCACTTTGTATTCTGAACTTTCATTCATTATAAAGACTTTCAAGCAGATTTTTTTGTTCTGTTACGAAGTTACTTTCTGCCAATGGCTGTAATTGTTCCTTATGTTCATTACCACATTGTAGCACTATAAAGTTCAGGAAGAAGCAACACCCAAGTTACCTTTTAAAACTCTGTTGCCAGGGGAAGGAGCATTTTCCCCTAGCAACAGGTGTTGTGGAGCAGAGAAAAGCAATTTGATACTGTCAAGGTTTGTTTGAGGTGCGGGGGGTGGGTGGGAGAGAAACGAACACATGAGTATTGAAAATGTAGCTATAGCCTGGATTACACAGTTGAATGTATGTACAGTAGATTGCAAGAGGTTGCAGAGCACAAAAAACAACAGGAACAGACATGCAAAACAAACATTAAAGCACTGTGAACACATACATCAAGTACAGACAATATTCCTCCGTCTGCTTCAGCGGATGAATGAACAGCTGAGTTGTGTATAATTGATCTATTCTTCTATAGAGATTCAATAATAATGTTTAAAATGATTGTTTTGAGAAGTGAATCTTCCAGGGTTCTGAATTGAAACGCCTTGACTTCTGAACAGAATTCTTTTCCATTCATTTTTTTCCGTACAAGACACTTTCAGTATTCAGGGTGATTTGAACCCTAGTATTTATCCAAGTACTCACAGGCCCAAAACTCCTTAAAGTACTGGTAAATCTCTGAAGAAGCTTTGCAGGGAGTTAATTTGTAACCAGATATAAATATTCAAAACATCATTTGTATGGTACATACACTCCAGGACCACTCAAATAAATTGTAATTTTGTTACTGATTTCAAAGTTATATCTTTGAACAGCGTAGTCAAACTTAACAAAAATACCAAATAACAGAAAAGATTTATTCTTATTAAATATTTTGTTCTTGTTTTTGGATGTAATGTGTTTATTAACTTTTAAAAAAATGCTTTAAGACTTGACAGACTCCAAAATAGAATTTGACCATCTATTAATTTTATGGGGCATTTTAATTTAAGTCTGGTAGGGAGCTAGTGATGGCAGAAAATGTTGCATTCTCAGACCATGGGGGGGGGGGGGGCGAACAATACCACCACTGTCTAATCAGAGTTGAATTGCCTTTTGGCTTTACTTGATCCTTAATTTCCTTTTTTATATATATATTTATATTTTATTATATTTCCAACCTGAATATGTCTTTGAGATTTTCAGCGCAATCCTGTAAAAAGAGCCGGTGACAGAACGAGCATTCTATCGCCAGCAGCAGTCGCAAACATGTCGGAAAGCACGTTTGCTACTACTCTGGAGCAAGGGAGGCAGGCGCAGAGGCCGGCCTCCCTTGCTCCGTTGCCAGAGCGCCCGTGCGTCTCCCAGATGAGGTGAGTCGGGATCTGGTGGGCGAGGGAGGGTGGCCATTGGTCTAGCTGGCCCGGGAGGGGGATGGCCTTGCCCATATCCCCGTCCCCGCCGGGCTGGCTAGGTCATTACACAGTCTCCTCTATTTCCGCCAGCTATTTAAAGGGACAAGCGTCCCTTTAAAGGGACAAGCGTCCACTTCCCTGAGTAGACCTCCGGCCCGTCGGCAGAACGGCCGCCGGGGCTCAGGATCCAGCTGGCAGCCATGGGCTGCCGGCCGGATCCTTACACAGGACTGCGTTGACAATCTCACAAAAGGCGTCCAATTACAATAAGCCAATTAAATGTTACAGGTACTGTTGTCTCAAAAGGATGGAACTAATAAATGATTTCATGCTTCCTTTAAAGAAGCAGACATACAATTTTAGTACAAATTAATGTACTGGAACAACAATAGCATCTATAAGAGAGTAGAGTTGCTTGGAATTATTTACTAATTTGAAGTTATACTTTTAACCTTGTCATTATGGTCACTACATTCAAGCTGTAAAACGTCTGTAAAGGGAGGAAAAAATTATCAAAAAATGCTGTACATTTTTATACATACTTTAAGTTTGTATGTATGTGCAACTGATACAACTGGGGTGTCCTGCCTCTTTATAATTGTAATTTGTGACTGATAGTTGACACGGTGATAGCAAAAATCATTGTTTTTAAATAATGTTTACCTACCTTGAGTGTTGTGAGGAGCAGAACAGACTTGTGCATTGTGCTTGTAAAAAGGTGAGGGGTGGGTTGTTTGTGATGCATTTCAGGCCTGCATAGGTTTTGCATATTAAAAGTTTCCTGTTCGTTGTGCTTTTATTAGGCCAGATTAGAATGATTTCATTTATAGTAGCTTTTGTATAAATATGTGCAATTAACACTCAAGTGTCTTCAAAGGATAATTGGAGGGAAATAGTGAAACAAAATGAAATTGGAAAAAGATTTTGTATCTCAGAAGTACTTCAGAAGATCTGAATACTGACTTGGGCTTCAGACCTATGCACACTTTTCTGGGAGTACCATAAGTCTCATTGAACTCAGTGAGGCTTACTTCTGAATAGATATGCATAGAATTAGCTCTACCAGCGTCCCCGAATCGAGGCTGGCTTCAGCCTAGAGTGGACCCGAGCCGCTTCCAAGTGTGCACCGCTGCTGCCCAATGGGGTTCTGGGTTCCGTCGCGTCGTTGACCGGAAGTTGGGCAGCCGCGGTGCACGCTTGGGAGCGGCTCGGGTCCGCTCTAGGCTGAAGCCAGCCTCGATTCCGGGACGCTGGTAAGGCTACATAGAATTGCCCTGTAGGTGTTTCAATTGTAAAGCTGCATTCATTGTGATAACTGGTGGAATTCAATGCTTATCAGTTTGGTCTTTTTATCATACTTCATAAACCAGGCACGGTTTTTAAGGACATGGTCCAGTCTATGCCCTATATGCTGGCATTTCTCTGTGAACAGGATGGGGGGGGGGGGGTATGCTTCATGCAGGAGAGGAGCTTTGGTGGTGCACTAGAAGCTAGTGACTAGATCATGCCATTGATGTGTTAGAACACCTGGTCTAAATATTTAGATGTTCTAAGTATTTCATGACCATTCTCTTGGGAGAAAAATGTTTTTCTGCACTAATTCTTTCCTAAAGCTTCAGCACATTTCTCTGTTCTTAATTATTCATGATATTTTATATACTTCATTGTGTTCTTTTTTTTCTTTTTGTAACTTGGGAGAACTTTGGTGAAAACTATAACTAAAGATAAAGATTGTGTCACTGGATGTAAAATAGGCAGGTTATTTAGATATTGCTATGGCTATGATTGGGCTGTCAAACATCCAGTGTTCAAACACTTGAAGTGTTCTTATTTTTGCCCCTCAGATTTGAGGTTTAAAAACACAAAGATTTGAAAAATCTCAAAAGCAAAGGAGACCTTGGTTAAGTTTTCTGTGTAAAAAAGGCGGATCCATACATACATCTATCCTACAACCAGTCCTTTGTGCATATAGGCCACCCTAAGGGGGGAATCAACAAAATTCCCCCCCCCCTTTGCGCAAATGAAGTTTCTTCAGCGAACAGTCATTAGGAAAGGGATTGAGAACAAGACTGCTAATATTGCCCCTACATAAATCTATGATGTGGCTGTATTTGGAATACTAGTTCTGGTCACAGCATCTCAAAAAAGCCATTGTAGAGCTGGAAACAGTGCAGAAGAGGGCATCCAAAATGACCAGAGGGCTTGAGCACTTTTCTTACTGGGTAAGGCTAAATTTAGGGGGCTTCATAGCTTGGAAAAAAGTGGTTAAAAAGGCATGATTAAGACATATAAAATGATGCATGATATGGAGTGGACAGAGAGAAGTATCTGTCTCTCTCTCACAATAGTAGAACCAGAGGTTCTCCAATAAAACTGATTGGCGGGAGGTTTAGGACAGGCAACAGGATGTACTTCTTCACACAGCGTATAATTAGCCTGTGGGATTCATTGCCACAAGATGTGGTTGTAGCCTCTAGCTTGGATGGCTTTAAAAAGAGATTGGAGAAAATCATGGAGGACAGGTCTATCAATGAGCCAGGATGGTGTAGTGATTTGGGAGTCGGACTTAGACCTGGAAGATCCAGGTTCAAATCCCCGCTCAGCCACGAAGCTTCCTGGGTGACCTTGGGCCAGTCACTATCTCTCAGCCCCACCTACCTCACAGGGTTGTTGTGAGGACAAAAAGAGGGGAGGAAATATGTACACCACTCTGAGCTCCTTGGAGGAAGGGCGGTTTAAAAAAATGTGAAAAAACATGTGAAAATGACTGCCAGTCATGATGTTACCTGCAAGTTTAGCGGCAGTATGCCTTTGAATACCAGTTGCAGGGAAGCAACTGTGGGAGAGAAATATGCCTTCTCCCCTGCCCTTGGGATGTTCTTAAGAAGCCCCTTACAATACAGCCTTGTGTTTATTTCATTAAAATCATGTGACACGATGAACGTCTGGCCCCTTTGCCCGAAAAGGTTGCCAACCCCTGAGCTAGTTGAAAGGCCTGCAGGTTTTGTTCAGCTCCTAGACAGGCAGTGCCCAATCCTATTCAACTTTCCAGCGCTGATGCAGCCGTGCCAATGGGGCATGCGCTGCATCCTGCAGTGGGGGGGGGGCAGTCACGGAGGCCTCCTCAGGGTAAGGGAACATTTGTTCCCTTACCTTGGGGCTACATTGCACTGCATCAGTGCTGGAAAGTTGGATAGGATTGGGCCCGCAACTTCTTCCAACAACCACCAGAACAAAACTGAGCCCTAAGTAGTGTTGCAGGCCTAACGTCTGTCTGAAGCCCTGTGGCTGTGCTTTAACTTGATATGTAGCACTCCTTCAACACTCTGTATTCTATTGGCAAACCAGTTAGCATCTCAAGGGAGGAAGGACATAGAGTCTTGAACAATTGGCAAAGCAGCTTCAGGGGAGGGGCAAGGACCTCGGGTTGCCTGCTTGGGTGATCAGGGCTCGTGGTTTTAGGGTTCCTGTTGGATTGTGTGGGGGGGGGGACTTCTCTTGTACTGGAATTCCTCATCTGTTCATCCCCAAGGCAAGTGTGAAAGGCACTTCTTCTGTATTAATCTGATAGTGTTACAGGCTGCCAGCTCTATACATAAAATTGACTTTCAAATACTCTCCTGTAAGACCGTCTTATAAATAGCCACCAAGCAAGTTGCCTTTGACTGGTAAGAATTTCCTCCACCACACCAGAAAACAAAGACATATGAAATGTGGCTCTTATTGTTTCTTTGAGGCAACCACTGAATGAAATAGGTATGAATGGGCAAGTGGGCTGCTAATTTTATTTGCAAGGCTGCCGTAAGGAGAAATGCAAATGCCAGTCTTGAAGACAGCTTCTTTCTCCCAGCTAAGAAAGACTATTTGCTATCTCATTGCTTAAAACTGCTGACTCACTTGGCATCTCAGAAATGAAACTGCAGCACCTCTATAACAGAAGATCCATTTGATAGTTGGAACTGACGGACGAGTGGTACTCGTGGCTTTTCACCTCTGAAACAGTGCAGTTAACAGTGTACTTACCGTGGAATATAGTATAGCTGCCAGAAAGAGTGAGCATGTTAGCTTAAGAGTCCAGGAATTTGCACCTTGCTCAGAAGCTTGTGTTTGCTTGTTTAAGTATTGAGACTATTGTTGCTATCCTAGTGGTCTAGGGTTACCACACTTACTGACGTTTTGTGAGGTAATCCTGTGCATACTTATACCAACACACTGTATTTTCATTTAGTCAAAACATCAGCCTATAACTAGGGTATGTAACTATTGATTTAGGCCTGGTGCTGATCAATGTAATTATTGATTTAGACCTGGCACTGAGCATCATGGAAGTCTCCATTTGCTTAAAGCAGCTGAGCAATTGAGTAGCACTCATGACTTTGTGGAAACAGTGCATAGGTCAAAGGGGGGCTGGATTTGGGTGGTCAAAGTGGGAGAACTCCACTACTCTTCAAAACATGGTTCTTTCTCTGTTGCTCTGCCCCATTCTTCTTTGTGTCTCCCCATCCTTTTTCTCCTTCATGAGGCAGAATTTGCTTTGCACATAAACCAGATTTCTCAAAAACTAAAATTGAACATTAACTGAGCATCTTGCATTTTAAGCACGTATCCTTCCTCTCGCAGGATGGATCCTGAGTGAGCAAAGAATTTAGATCTTTGGTGTTTAGTGGAGGCTCAGACCTGATGCGTCATCCAGCCTGACCGTTGCAGACATGTCAGTGTGTTGAGTGGGTTCAGGTGTAGTTTGAGCTATTATTTTAGTTTCCAGTATTTTCCTCGGCCATTTACACTGCTCCCCTCTCTGCTCATTACAGGCTCTGATACTTCACCAGCTTGGAAGATACAGCTTGGCTGAGAAGATCCTTAGGGATGCTGTCCAGGTGAACTCAACAGCCCATGAGGTTTGGAATGGCCTCGGTGTGGTTCTGCAAGCTCAGGGCAATGACGATGCAGCAACCGAGTGTTTCCTAACAGCGCTGGAGCTCGAAGCCAGCAGCCCCATCGTCCCTTTTACCATCATCCCCCGAGTTCTCTGAAAGTCTGGCCTATAAACTGATGATTCATCATGTTTCAGCTGAATACAAGAATGTTGGGGGTTGCAGTGCATTAAGCCTGACTCCAGGGGCCAGTCTCAAGGCTGCAAGGTAACACTACAAGGCAGGCAATCTGTTCATTAGCGGGAGGGGGGTTCTGACATATGGAAGTGATACAATGTATTAGTGCAGAAAAATGACTAACTAGAAGGAGAAATAAAACAAACCACACACACACACACACACACACACACACACACACACACGCACCAAACCACCACTTGTATCGCCTACTTATTTGCCCCATAGTAGTTTTAAAGCCTGCTGCTATTGTTCAAATGGGTATTGTGCCATATTTTATGCGGTGACATGAGTGTTATGTAAAACTCTAAATAGACTCAAAACACCAAACGTAGAATAATACATTCAAATTAAGATTCAGTGGGAAAGCAGCCTATTTTTAACCAAGCCTGTCAAAGAGCTGTTCTCTTCTTGCATTTCAACCTCTCTGGGCCCCGAATCAAAATGTGAAATTTGCTGTTTTCCAACTCTACAGTAGTTCAGGCGAGCAAATCAGCTGAAAGGTTTATGGTTTTTGTTGTTAATAACTGTGATGTGTAGCTAATTGTTATTGCCTTTATTTAGAACGAAGGTTGTGTACAAGAATATTTATATTTTACCAATGTATGCCTGTTTAAAAAAAAGAAAAGAAAAAAGAAAATATTAGTTATTTAAGTTTAACTTTTTTATGTGAATTCAGAGTTTATTTATCAATGGAAATATGTAAAAAGATGCTAAAGATGGAATATTTGTTGACATTCCTTATGCATTATACACCCACTTGGCTCAATGGGAAGATTATGTTAATAATAAAATGATTTTTGAATGGATGTCACGTTTGTTCTTTATTTTACAAGTGTAAGATGAAAATATTTGTGACTGACCAAAAGTGGGCAGTCAAGCCTATGTCACAGCCACACTAGTAATTTGTCTGACACCTTTGATTCAGCAAACATAAAGATGTTGGGAAGGATGTCTCATTTTACCTCATTGATCTTCCATATAAATTCCTAGCTTGTTTTCCTGTGTAGTGTTAATCCTGTAGTATTCCAGGGGGGAAGGGTTGAGAGGATGTGGTCCTCAGTAGTTTTTCTAGAAAACACTTGCCCTTTCCTTATGTTAAAGGCTGATCTACACTGGACACGGCTCAGTTCGGCACGTCCAGCCAAGGCTGCCTGCGTCCGGTGTGGTGCATGTTACGTGCGATGCCGTTCGCCCGCTGTCCTGGGTCAAGTGGTGGTTGAAGCGACTTTTGCCCGTTCATCCAACGTGCAGCCAATCGGAGGCTGTATTTTGGTCTGAGGGGCAGGGCGCGGAACGAACGCGTCACCCAATTAGGGGCCAGAATTCTCTACCCAATTGGAAGCAAGTACTCACGCCGCAGACACAATACACAATACAGAGTAAAATCTCCTCCACAAGAAAGTGACCAATCACAGGGGGACCCGCAAGCCACAGCTGCGATCCAGTATGGCTGGATTGAGTCTCATCGAGTGCCGGCACGTCTGCGTCTCGGCCGTGCCGTGACTCGTCCGGTGTAGATCAACCTTAACACTTGCTAGCCCCTGTTTTTTTCTTGGTATTGGGGGTCCCTACACCCTTACCATAAGCTCCAGCACCACCTCCTTCCTATAGCAGCAGCAGCCTAGCAGGCCTCTCAGTGGGATCAAGAAGTAGTCGCATCCCCCAGAGCAGCAGGAACGCCACTCATTGACGAGCGCAGACCATGCAGCCCCACCCAGGAAGGCAGCACCTAATGCAAGTGATGGGGGAAAGGCAGCCCTGCCCCCAGAGCCAACAAGGGAAGCCAACGTGCTGCCAGCCCCCCAACAGAGAAGGGGAGTGGGCCGATAACAGCCCTCAGGAGCAGGCACATCTAGGGCAGCCACAGGCTGGCAGGGGACTGAGGTAGCAAACTGGGTGGTTTTATGGGGCCTAATCAGGCCTTGGGGGGGAGATAAAAGGGCAGCCTATGATGAGACCAGGGAGAGGGAAAGACCCTGAGGAGGAGGAGGCTCCTGCTCCTTGTGTTACAAACCAGCACCAGTTGGGTGGAGGAGGAGAGTGAAGAAACATCTCCCCATCTGCAGCTCCTGGCAGGAGAGGAGGAAGGACACCAACCGGGCTGTCCACAGTGGGGTGACACCCCAAATAAATAAATAAATAAAAACCCTCAAACCAGCAAAACACTGTTGTCGTCAAACAGCTCTGTTGCAAAAAGATTCTGAGAGCCTAAGGTAGCCTATTTATTATTACCAATGAAGCAAAAAGTACAGGTGAACACCTTTTTAGTGAGGTGTTAAGCCTCACAGACATGACCCAGCAATAGAAGGATATTATCCCTTTATTAAGACAAAGAAAGTGCTCCCATGAGCTTGTGAGGAAAATTTTGGAGGGGCAACTTTATACATCTCATAAACTGTGCCTGATATTGCAACTCTAAACTCCCCACATTAGAGAGAGAACTTGTTCCTGCCCTGGTGCAAAATGGATTTTAAGATGGAGCCTGAGGCAGCCTAGTTACCAGTATGTCTTATTATCAATGAATAGAAAGTACAGGTGTTGCTCCCTTGTTAAGGGAGTGTTTCACTGGCATGACTAGGCAATACTAGAATAGAATTAATCCATTGTTAGCTGTGAAATGTATTCTCATGAGTCTGTAGGACAGAGTGGTGAAGGGAAAAGGTGAGAAAAGTAAAAATAAATTATAAAAGATCCTATTCTTCTGCTTAGTGCCTCTTTTTCTTCAGTGCCCTGAACAATGACCATGGCCTGTAAACCCCCCCCCCCAATTTCTCCAGTTCTGTTGTGACATTCTTGCCCCTAGTTCTCTTTTCAGTGTGTTTATTCATCATCTCCAGATTTTAACCAGTTTTTAGTTTGTTTGGAGAGGCAAAGCAGAAAAATCTTGCCATTAATTACTAATTTTAGGAAGCCATGCTATAATAATTGTGAATCACATGACGTCCATCCCAAAACTGCTGCATTGTGGGGGTGGAAATGAGAAGCCCTGTTCTCACACCACGTCCAGGGTGACGAAACACAGTACAGGTGTCAGGTGTCAGTATGTACAGGTGTACAGCAACAGTATGGTGTCAGGCCCCATCCTCAATCTATATGCATTGTTTTGAGCATCTGCTTGGTGAATACACGCATAGTGTTATCATCACAATGAACCTGGAAAAGCAGGGTTCACAATTGCAAGAAAACAGTGCCATGTGTGCATATTTTATGTACACACAATACAGACATTCTACTGAACACACGTAGGTCACCCCTCTATGCATGTTCACTAGCCCTGGATATGTGAGAACAGAACTAGAGTTGGCTGCATAATAGCTCTAAGGAAATGGTGATCTGGATCAAGGAAGATTAGGTAGCAGATTTCTCCCCTATTCAGTTTCCATCAGTTGTACAATATTTGGAGAAAGGGACATGTTTTTTTCTTGTTTTGGGTGGGCTGACCATGGCTGATTGAAATCAATGATAATTTCCCCACACTCTGTAATTGGATTCACGACCAGACCACCAATTTTGTCATGACTTTTTGAACCATGATAATCCACGTTGATCTAGAATGGTGGAGCCAGCTTCTGTATCCTGCATGGTGTTTTAGACATGCTGCCAATGTATGGTGATTGTATTTAAAAGTCCTCTTGGGGTGTGGGTGGATTGTCATCCATGTCTACAGAAAGAGAGCAAAACTTGTTCACAGGCAGCAGAGAGTTATTTCTTTCCATGCCTTCTCTCAAAATACAGGACAGATGTCTGATCTGGGAAAAGGTCCAGATCCATCATTAAATTAAAGGCTCATCAGTGCTTACACAAAGTGTGTTGGTTCAGTCTGTCACAGTCCTCCAAAGAAGTGATTTTAGAGTATTCTATGTGAGGCTGGCTAATCTCTAATGAAGAGCAGCTAGTTATTGGCCACAGTTTCTCCTAGCTCCCCCAGGATGGATTTCTGTCCAGCAGACCTTTTGGGTGTCCTCTTGTCTTTGATTAACTGCGTAATCCTGGGTAAGTCTAGCACATTCCGCCACTCTAGAGTGTCACAAATGTGCTGTAAAGCGTGTTTGTGACACCTGGTGAGCAAGGGCCGCCGGGGCGAAGTCCGGCAGTCCTCACTCCACCGGGGGACCGTCCCTGCGCCCGCCGGAGGTAAGCCCTGCACCGGCCAGTGCAGGAGCGGGGGGAGGGTGGTGAGGGTGGCCATTAGCCGAACTGGGCAGGGAGAGGGTGAGGATACTGATGGTGCACTCCGCTGATATCCCAGGTCCTTTCCTGGCCCGGTTCAGCCTACCTCCCCCAGCTCAAATGTATGCCAGCTTCAGAGCTGGTGTACATTCGAGGAGGCCCATAGGGCCTAGGCCACCTTGCACACAGGGAAAGGGACGAGTGTCCCCTTCTCCTGCGGTCCCCCCAAGCTGCCCCAGGTCAGCCTGGGATGGCCAAAGGATACCGCAGCCAACCCTTTAGGCCGGCCGGGTATCCTTACACAGGATTGGGCTGCCCAGCAGGTTCTGTCATTATCCTTTCAATATAGATAGTCTCTAAGTTGTACCAATGAACTGAAAACTATCGTGTAGAAGATTGTAGAACAAGCTCTCCACAAAATCTAGGCATAGCAATATAACTCCTGCTGTAAAGAAGAGTAATGGTTCAAATGAGCGTTTTCTATAGTAAATCTAGTGACAGCTGGGTCACAAAACAAGGGGAGAAACCTGGGTCCAGCTTGAACCCAGAATTGATTAGGCTTTCCTCTGTTTGAAGGAAAGTCAGGAAGGTCATTTCTGGTGCCCACTGGATTACAGCACTCGATGTAGTCTTACCTATGTAAAGTTTAGAAATACATTAACCTGCACTGCTGAAGCCAAGGACAATGACATTTTTGATAAACCTAAAATGACATTGACTCTAAATGACACACACCTCATTGTAAGGCTCTGGCACAGAAGGCCAATACTGACACGATGTCATGACTTGCAATGCCGTAGAGTTAATTATGATCAGTGCACACACTATTCGACATTTATTTGTTGCTAGAATTGAGCTGTAATGCCTCTTCAATCGGCTGCTTTATATTTCGGTAGAGTAAATATCCCTTGTTTTTGTTCCTCCACCATCCATTGCCTTTAAAGCTTTCTCTTGGTCATGTTTTTTTCTTAAGGGCAAGAGATTTGTGGTATTTTTTTTAGCATACCTTCATATAGAACCATTCTGCCTATTTGTTGCCATTTTCTGAACCATTTTGAGATACAATTCATTGTTTTTGCTTTCCTCAGGAGGCCACTGGAACTGCTAACAAAACATTCCATTTTATATGCAAATTATACCTCTAATAGTGCAGTGTTTGTGACTCTGGTTTTATCTATTTGTAATATTTTGGCCACCTAATGCGAAGAGAGGACTCTCTGGAGAAGACTCTGATGCTGGGAAAGATTGAAGGCAAAAGGAGAAGGGGAAGGCAAAGGATGAGATGGTTAGACAGCATCACCGATGCAACGAACATGAAAATGAGTGAACTCAGGAAGATAGTGGAGGACAGGAAGGCCTGGCAGGATATGGTTCATGGGATCACGAAGGGTCGGACATGACTTAACAACTGAACAACAACAACATCCCATTCTTAAGAATTTTCAACACTTTCCGGGCTTTTTCAAGCGATAAAAAAGGTAAAGGTGACCCCTGACAATTAAGTCGAGTCATGTCCGACTCTAGGGTGTGGTGCTCATCCCCATTTCAAAGCCGAAGAGCCAGTGTTGTCCAAAGACGCCTCTGTGATCATGTTGCCGGCATAACTCTCCTTGCTGCAGCGCGTAGCATGCAGCTGGAACACGGAGTGCTGTTTACCTTCCCGCAAGCGGTACCTATTTATCTACTCGCATTAACATGCTTTGGAACTGCTAGGTTGGCAGGAGCTGGCCAAGCAACGAGAGCTCACCCCGTCGCGGATTCGAACTGCCATTAACATTTTTCTTAAATGTTCTATTACAGATTAAAAACAACAACGGAACACAACAAACCAAATTCCAAAACCTTTCCTGAGTGGCAACTGCTGATTTGGACATAAATGTTGCACAAGGATAACTTGCAAATACAAAGCAGCTGATATTATACAAACCAGCTGCGTTAGCGGAGCGTGAGTGGCGAAGGCCAGTGAGAGCCCAGACTGAGAAGGAAACCATCTAGAATGAAGTTGTTAATTGTTGTAAAAGTAACCATGAGGTGGTTTGGGAAAGCCTGCCCATGTAAACTGCCTTGGATTAAAGTCAGAGGAGAAATCCAATGACCAAGAAAGGAGGTATATAAATACTGTATATTACCGTATTTCATATTAATCAGCATCACATTTCAGCAGTTAGTCTAATGTTCTGATCATAACAAAAATGATTGTTCTGATCATCGGGGGGGGGGTGTATTCAATTCTCTTGAACAACTGTATAGATATACCTTTTCTGTATGAAGGGAAATCACCAAATCTGCAAGAGGGTGTCCCACTCATTAAAAGTACATACCCTATTCTGAGCAGGATCTAAAATCTTTCAATAACTGAATTTGGTTTAAATTAGTGTCAAGGCATCTTAATTGAACTAAAGCATTAACACCCTACCCTGACTCACAAAATACTATCACAAAGGGGGGGGGGGAAGTGTCTTGAGATGTCAAAAGACGAAAACTGAAATAAGAATGACACAAGAAGCACCCTCAACATTTTAGCTGCCTAACGGCACAATCCTAATGAAGAATCCAGAGGCAGAGCGAGCACTCCGCTTCCGGAAGCTGTCGCGAACGTGCCATAAAGCATGTTTGTGATGACTCGCAAGTAAGGGCCGCCGGCACTAGGCCAGCAGCCCTTACTCCACTGCCGGATCGCCCATGCGGCCGCCAGAGGAAAGAGATCCCCCAGCGGCCACATGGGCGGTCTGGGCGGCGAGTGAGGGGGGCCATCGCCTGGGAGGGGGCGGGGATGGTGTCCGCCATATCCCCATCCCTGTTTCAGCTGGCGCGCCCCTTACACGGCCTCCTCTTAGTTTGGAAATCCAAGGAGGCCCATTGGGGCTTCCCCGTTTTACACCGGGGGAAGGGGACGAATGTTCCCTTTCACCGAGTAGACCTCCGGGCCGCTCTGGAGCAGCCCGGAACGTGGATAGGATCCAGCAGGCGGCCCTGGACCGCCTGCTGGATAGTTAGGTAGGATTGCTCTGTAAAATTGTTCTTCGTCATGGCCTCTGCAGGGTGGAGATAACCTTGGAAGCTTCTACAACTTTGCAGATTGTTCTGCCCCTGCACTCATGGGCACAACATCAGACACACTGAGTGCCTTGAGGGCAGGAAGTGTGTTTTTCCTTCTTCAAATACATTTTTACGAGCTAAAGGGAGTAATAAAGGGGAGGTAAAGGGCCAGGGTAATAAAGGGGAGAGAAAGGAGTAATATTTCACCTCAATTTATCTTATCTGATCTCCTTTCATCATAATTCCCCTTTATTTCAAAGAATAAAGAAAAAATGGCTCGGAGGAGGAAAATGAAATGGAAAAAAGTTTACTGTAGTATTCTAAACTTATCACTTTTAATTATACTGTAATTCATTTTTTAAAAAATAAAAGTAAACAAAAGCAGCAGGAAAGAGGATTTTGTTAACCTCCACATTCCTCTGAATTAGGCTTCCCTTGTTGTAAATAAATAAATAATTCTCGTCACAAGCATACTTCTTTTATAGGTGGAGTAAACTATTAGCCTGCTGTAGGTCAGGTTATATAAGCCATCATACAAGCATGCTCAAGCTTTGCAAATCAGAGCCCAAGGAATCATTTTGCATAAAGAGAAATTTGACCTTCAGTCCAATGCAGCTGAAAAGCCTCACACAGAACCCACAGGCTACATTCAAAGTTCCTTGTCCAGACACTTCCTCTGCAGGAAGGGGAAAAAAAAACAAGGCTTGGTGGTTCTCTAAATTTTGGGATTTTTGTGGAAAGGCTGCTACTGCCTTAAGACAAGGGATTGTTCTGTTTGATGAAGGGACAGACTCCATAAGGAGGCTCCTCTTAGGATGTACTATCTCTTTGGCTGATATCACACTGAGGTATCAGCCCAGGGACAAAACATGATGGGAATATGTGAGAGAAGGCCTTCCAGGTCGTGTTGTGCACGAGGCTCATGAGCCTTGCACATGCGCACAATGCAGCTTGGAAGCCGTTCGTTCCGAAGGGCTTCCAGGCCACTTGTGCACATGCGTGCGGCTCACGAGCCTTGCCCACGCGCACAACACGGCATGGGAGCCCTTTGTTCCAACGGGCTTCCAGGCCGTGTGTGCGCATGCGCAAGGCTCATTCCAACAAAAGGCTTCTTCCGAAGAGGCGCATGCGTGAGGCTCATTCTGAAGGACTTCCAGACAGGTTGCGTTGTGCAATTGAGCGGCTGGACGAAAAATGGTGGCGGCCACAGCCACAGTAAGGGTGGCAGTTTTCAAAAAGCAATAACAAAAAGGGGGGAAATATTTTTTTAAAACAATCACCCACCTTCTACTCCAGAGGAGGTTTAGTTCTGAGGATGTGCAGTATACAATGGAACTGCAGTCCCAAATAAATATGCCCCCTCAGGAATCCAGGGCAATGCACTCCAGAGGAGGAAATCTGTATTTAAGGGATATTCCTGACCATTCCCACATAAATGCTATAGCTTCAAAAACTTCCCAGGCCTGCAACTCCTTGGAGTCCCCTATTCAGAAAAATAGAAGTGGCATCTCTTTTGACATCCTTTTCACACAGACTCCCATCTCATTTATGCACCATGCTGTTTCCCCAAATAAATGTTACATATCCCAGGCTTCTGGTATAAGCAAACCTAATTGTCCCAGAGAGACTGTTATAATGCACTTTGAAAGCATTCTTTTCCCAAAGGCTCTGCAAGCCATGCAGTCATTGGTAACAGTGGAGAAACAGCAGCAAGGCTTTAAGCAAAGACTCCCTTTTCTTGCGTTTAGCAAGCACAACATTGTTCTAAGAAGCCAGTTGCTGCCTGCACCCTAGCCGTAGTATGCAGAAAGCTAGTAGGCTATGAATTAATGAGAGAGAGAGAGAGAGAGATGATTGGAATTGCGACAACTGGTTCCTGAACCTGCATCAGTTGGTTGGTGTTACATAACATGTACATCTTGGAGGACTTTGCTTACTGTTGAAAGTTCAGTGATGTAATTGTGCTTGAAATCCAGGAGGCTGCAGTAGACAGAGACTTTTTGGTTTGAATATAAGAATTGCCTTTTTTGAGCAGACCAAGGTTAGGTATCTTCCTTCCAACCCTAATCACTTTGATGATTATGGGAACCTTGCAAACAGATCGTGACCATTATCATTTGTTTGGCCCCAGTACATGGTTTTCAGAAGTACACTGTCTCTGTGCGCGGAGGGTCTACTTAGCTGCATGGGCTGGATCAAGGAGACCTACAGCTCAATTCTATGGACCTGCTCTGTTGCCGCAACTCACATTTCAGAGGCACAGTGTCCTTTACGGTGGTTGCATAATGCAACGTGCCATAGAGCGCAGCTTGGCAGCTGCTACAAACAGTGAGCAGTGGTGGCCAGGTGACACTGGCCTCCGTGGGAGCCTCTGTGCCGGTAAGTGGGCATGGGGGGGGCAGAACAGGGCAGAGCTGGGGTGTGTTGAGGGCAGGAATGGGTAGATATCAGCGGCAGTAGCACCACAAGTATCCTATCTCCCTTCCCAGCCTTGATCCACCTACCCGGGTCCACTTAGACTTGAGCTAGCTAAATTGCTGGAGCAGGTTCAAGTAGACCCATCAGGACAGTGGAGGCTTACCCCACGGGCAAGGGAACAAATATTCCCTTACCTGGAGGAGACCTCCGTGACTGCCCCCGCACAGGATGCAGTGTGCACACCAGTGACACGACTGCATCGGCGGGGGGGCGTTGGATAGGATTGGGCTGCTAGTTTCAAGCCCTATATTTGCCATGGAGTCATTGTATGGCCTTGGACAGTCCACTATCTTGGTTTGCCAGCTGTAAAATGGAAACAGCAACAATGTCCTTTACAGTGCTGTGCCAACCAAGGCAAATGAATGGGCTTAATTTCTTATCCCATCTGGTGGGCCACTGTAAAATACAGGAAGCTGGACTAGATGGGCCTTTGGCCTGATCCAGCAGAGCTCTTCTTATGTTCTTATGTTCTTAAGATGTGTCTTCCTCCCACTCAGAGATCTAATTGCTAAACTAAAGGAAGGGGCTGAAATGTGAAAAATGACAATATCGCACACTAACAAAACTTTGAAAAAGCATCTTCACACAATGGTCCCCAGAAGGTGAAAGATATTATTTTCCTGGAACATGTATAGGCTTACCAGATCTCCAACCGGGACAGAGTGCTAGACCTTTAGGAGAAGGAATGTGGGCAGATGTAGCTTGTTAAGTCCTAGAGCACAATCCTAGGCATGTCTACTCAGAAGCAAGCCCCATTGTGTTCAATGGGGCTTGCTTCTGAGTAGACATGCCTAGGATTGTGCTGTAAGGTTTAACAAGCTACACCTGCCCACATTCCTTCTCCTAAAGGTCTAGCACTCTGTCCCGATTGGAGATCTGGTAAGCCTAAACATGTAGCAACAAATCAGGACTGTCCCTGTCAAACTGGAACAGTTGAGTGTGTACGTTTTACCAGTGGCCTCTTTCTCCAGTTTCAGGTTATTCAGACTCTTTCGACCTGCTGTTTATATATTGGCTACACTTGAAATATTGGCCATGCCTACTACTACAGAATACCATTCAGGGAATTTCCACATGTTTTTGGTGCAGGCTGCTTGATCAGCATTTCAAGCATGTTTCAGGAACCCTCCCAAACATGCCCTCTGCCTTTTTGCTGCAGGAGCACAAAGCTCCCCAGGGCACACAGCCATGACCTCCACTGTCGACTTCATTTGACTCAGCACAAACACTTTTTTTGTTTCTCTCCCCACACTTTGCCAGCAAAAGGAAGATGCATGTAGAGAATGTTAATTTTTTTTTTCACTTGCAAGGCCTTAACACAGGAAATCACTTGTTTATAGGATTAAAAATAAGGGCACATGCAATGAGCCATTAGTAATTAGTACTTGATTGCAGCGGGCAAGGGACTTCAAAGAATACCATGCAAACCTTGTGAACTATGTGTGGCTTGTTGTACCTCCAGAATGATGACATGGCAAAGCCTGCTTTGTTCCTCTCCAGTAGGGGACACAAGTTGATTTATATTGGCTTCAATACAGGCCCACTCAGAGGAATTTTATCAGGGGGTACAAAGTTTATTTTATTGGGCCCCTTCCTTTCATGTAAATTTGGCTTCTGGGCCCCCTTTTTTTACTCCTGGGCCCCCTTTTTGACCCATTTTTGGCCCTAGGCCTGGGTATGATTGTACCCCCTTAACCCCCCCCCCCCCGAGGCCCTGCTACAAAATCAGTCACCAATTTGCAGTTGTTGAAACAACTTTCATTGTTGGACCTTGGGGGTGAAAAAACAAGGTGAATCCCATAAGCATGAAGTCTGCCCACTTGTAGTGTAAAAGAACCAGAACTTTCAAGTTTATGCTGGTTTTTCTATATCTTACAATGTGGCTAAAAAGCATGGTTAGTTCATCTTTGGAGAAAGGGGTGTTCCCACTTAGGCTTACCATAGTCCAGGAATCGAGGCATGCTTTGTCTTAGAGAGGTCCCGAGCTGCTCCCAAGAGTGCACTGTGGCTGCCCAATGCGGGCCGCGCGGCTTCCACAGCTTCCGGTCAATGAGGCAACTGCGTTGGGCAGCCGCGGTGCACTCTCTTGGGAGCAGCTCGGGTCCTCTCTAGGCCGAAGCATGCCTTGATTCCGGGACTATGGTAAGCCTACACTGGTATTGAAGTTGAGGGTTGTTTGCCTCCTCCTGAACAAATCCTTCCTAGATCCCACCATACTGGAAAATTTCCAGCCCGTTTCGAAACTCCCATTTCTGGGCAAGCTAATTGACCAGGTAGTGGTAGTCTTTTCCTGGAAAATATTGATTCTCTGGTCCCTTTTCAAGCAAGCTTCAGGCCTGGCTTTGGGAAAGAAACTGCCTTGGTAGATTAGGCCAGGGGTGGCCAACCTTCCACCATTAGGGCCTCTGTGTTCTTAAGAGTTGTGCAGAAGCCAGAATCTTGGCAGCTGCAAGTGCTGATGGTGCTGCTAAAGCAGTTGCACCTGCTGAAATGCCCTCACCTATACAACCATTAAAAGGCCAGGACCATTCATGCTCAAAGGTTGGCCACCCCTGGACTAGATGGAGAGGGGAGTGTGTCTCTGTTGGTCCTGCTGGATCTCTCAGTGGTATTTGACACTATCAACCATGATTTCTTTCTGGGTCGGTTGGCTGGCTTGGGGCTTGGAAGTACAGTAGTTCTGGCCCTTTATGGACAAAAGATCCCAGAAAGTAGTATTGGGGCACTCCAGTTTGGTGGCCTGGTCTTTGACTTGTGGGTGCCACAGGGATCCGTTCTTGTCCCCCATTTACATGAAACTGCTGAAGGAGACTATCCAGGGTTTTGGAGTTGGGTTTTGAAACAAACAAACAAACAAACAAACAAACAAACAAACAAATGCTTTTGGCAATCGCCATTGCCTGTGATGAACGGATAACGGTACATTTATATAAGCTATTTGCCATCAGCACATTGCATGGGGGAAAGTATAAAAACAAAAGAACACAAAAACTTGCTGGATTGAAGAATAAGTCCTCCATTTTCCCCTCCTCCTCCTTCAGTTGCCTCACTATCATAGTCAAAATCCTGTGCTCCAAAATCCTGATCAAATCAAAAATGTAACTGTAGAGTTCTTGGGGCAAGGAACTATCATTTTGTCTCCTGATGTTACTCTGCGAAGTGTCATGCACTTTTAAAGAGCCATGAACAAGAACTTATGTACTGTACGATTAACACATCATTCATATACGTTTGTCTTGCAGGAGAAATTTTGGGTTAGTGGATATAGGCTCTACGTAAAACAGTCCTTCTCTCCCAGGCTTGAAACCTCCCCTCTCACCCTTACCTCAACTGAAAAGGGGGGATGTTGAAATTAGGCATGCCCTTTTTTCCTCTCACTGTGCCCCATATAAAGCTGTTCCTGGGCCTCCTCCATCAATTGCTTCTCCAGTTATAACAATCCTGATCACAATCCTGATCGAGACAAAAACGTAACAGTAGGAGAGTTTCTTGCAACGACTTTCTCATTTGGGGACTTTTACACTTTACGTACAGTAAAATTCCAATAGTGCATCATTCAATTATACAGCATTCCTGATAGTCCAGCATGAAAATGACAAGAGCGAGGTTTGGCCAGAGCACTCAGGGTCAGCAGCAGCAGCCCAGCTGGCTCAGCTCTGGGTGCACATCCTGGTGCAGTGGCTGCTGCGGGCAGCGGACCCTCATAGGCATCCAGGCCCATGGAGAATCCCTCGCTGGAAACTCTTGGCAAGGCAGCAGGCTGTGCTCCGAGGACAGCACCAACAGCGGGTTGGAGCACAGTGAGCTCCTGTCCTGGCGGTTGGGCTTGGTGATTGCCCCAAGCTGCTGCACTCGCGTGAGTGATGTCAGCCGCGCCTCGGTCCAGCACAGCCTACGCTTCCTCCATGTCTCTCTGCTGATATATAGCTCCTGATAGTCTAACATGTCTCATAATCTGGCACCACCTAAATCCTAAAGGTGTTATTAGAACCCTACAGTAGTAAGAGTGGCCAGCGGGTGGCGCAGTGGGTTAAACCGCTGAACCATGAGCTGTCGATCGAAAGGTCGGCAGTTCGAATCCGCGACGGGGTGAGCTCTCGTTGCTTGGCCAGCTCCTGCCAACCTAGCAGTTCCAAAGCATGTTAATGTGAGTAGATGAATAGGTACCGCTTGTGGGAAGGTAAACAGTGCTCCATGTTCCAGCTACATGCTACGCGCTGTGGCAAGGAGAGCCATGCCGGCCACATGACCACGGAGGCTTCTTTGGACAACGCTGGCTCTTCGGCTTTGAAATGGGGATGAGCACCACACCCTAGAGTCGGACACGACTGGACTTGTCAGGGGTCACCTTTACCTTTACTGTAGTAAGAAGACATTTCTGGCCACTGGGGTGATCTTATGAAAATGTATTTTGGAGAGAGAAGAACATGGAGCATGGGACGAAGTGCTGCCTGTGCTGTCTCATGGATGCTCTGTCTCATTTGCTGCAGGCAAATGTCGCCTAGATAGGGCTCCTGAGCCATCCTGGGAGGGCAGGAGAGAAAAGAGAAAATAATAAATATGTTTTATTCCTCTGTTTGCTGACTTCAGCTGCCAGTCACTTACTTTTGGCTTACAGAGCACGGCTGAGAGTTGCTGAAATCTGTCCGACAAAAGATGCCAACTGAAAATGCAGAGAAGCTCTGGGCTCTCTGAGCAAAACCCAATGCTTTGCCAAGCTGAAGCCCAGAGCAAAAGGAAGCAGAAAGGAAACATAGCAGAGTTCTGTTTACAGACACATTTTCCAGATTTCTTTGATAACTTTATGACCAAACACACATACAACATTTGGAAAAGGCATTATTTTCATAATGGCTTATTGTGTTTATAGTACAGTTTTATCATCATAACACCACTCATTCTGACAACAACCCTGTGAGGCAGACTATCACTGTTTGTGTGCATACCCATCAACACATCTCAATGTCAGGATATCTTAGAGATGGTTCCTTTCATAATAATCTGCCCACACTCTCCAGTCTTCAGATGGGCACTGCTCTACATTCCCCCAACAACTGAGGTGAGGTGAATGAGTCAGTACGCAGGACATCGAAGCAAATGGAATTCGGAAGCAAATGGAATGGGGCCCTTAAGGCAGCGATTTTCAACGTTTTTCTCAAAGACCTCTAAGGTCTTTGCCTCTTTGCCTCTTTGTCACTGTGACGTCCATGCTTGCGGCCTCAAGGGATTGGGGTCGCCCTTTCCCAAACCTCTCCTTAGAACTGCTCCCCAAAAATAAAGAGACGGACTTACGTTTTGTGATACTCGCAAGTTTTACTCGGGTCAACTGTTTTACATTCATGAGGCCTTGTTGCAGTCACAGGCCCTTGCTTGAGCCGAGTCTCTGCTAATAAGAACTCCTCCTTGTTCTCTTCACCGGAGCTGTTTTGTTTGAGACATTGGTTGGTTGGGCCAGGTCAGGCACATGAAGCCGAGGTAGGTCTGCCGGTAAGTTGCTGCTCTGAACCCTAGGGAGTGGTCTTAGAGGCGGTTCATAGGTTGAGGTAGAAGCGGAGGCTGGAGAAAACCCCAAGCGGCTCTTCCCCCACTCCCACAACTGACCCCAGGTCGAGCTGGGAGGTTGAGGCCGGCAGGTCGCTCCAGGCCTCCCTTCACCTTGAGAACAGCTGTCTGTCAAAAGCGGGTCCTCCCTCTGTTGCCTCACAGGGGAAGCCTCTCCTTTTCCCTGCTGTCCATAGTTCCACCCGTGCGTTCCTCCTCTATTGGAGGTACTGAATGGTAGCTTTCCTTCCCTGTCAGAGAGACTCCTACTCCCCCCCCCCTCTCTCCTCAGCCCTCTGGCTCCTTATGAGCTCCTGGGCTGGCTCAGCGTGCCCCGCCCCTTCCTGGGGAGGGCCTCCCAGAGTCTTGCCAGACTTGCCAGACTCCTGCAAGTCTTGCCAGACTCCTACATAAGTCCCGCCCCCACCTCCTTTGCTGGGCCTAGCAGTTGCCTGCCAGGATCCTTCCAAAGCTGCAGACTCCCAGCTGGTGTCCTGCTCTCTTGTTGCCTTAGCCCATGCAGCCGATTGCCAGGTGGGTTTGGCTGTGGTGTGACAGTCACTTTCAGCTTCTGGGACACTCTTCCGGGTTTTGTGACTCTGTTTTTAGGGCAACTGTCTGTAGTAATGAATTGTCTGTCCCATTACCCTAAAAACAGAGCCACTGAACCCAGAAGAGTTTTTCAGCGATTTTCAACCACTGTGCTATAAAAACTGCTGCAACACACCTGCAGACTTTCCGTGGCACACCGGTTAAAAATCACTGCCTTAAGGAAATCCCCAAGCCCCACTCTAATTTCCTCAGCTTTTAAACCAATAAATAGACTCCTTGTAGCTTCCTAAAGACAATAGCTAAGGAGGGGTCATAATTAGCTAAGAGGCCATATCTCTTCTGCAAATCAAACACTGGACAATCTGACAGCATTTTCATCATTGTGATTTTCAACCACTGTGGGGCATAGATCAAGGATATTTTCTTTTGTCTGTTTTAATACTCCCTCCACTCAATTTGAGTGGATGTCCCCTAGTTCTAGTGTTGTGTGACAGGGAAAAGAACTTCTCTCTATCCACTCTCTCCATCCCATGCATAATTTTATATATCTCAATCATGTCCCCCCTCAACCGCCTTTTTTCTAGACTGAAGAGCCCCAAATGCTGTAGCCTTTCCTCATAAGGTAGATGCCCCAGCCCACTAATCATTTTGGTCGCTTTCCTCTGCACCTTTTCCAGTTCCACTATATCCTTTTTGAGATGCGACGACCAGAACTGGACGCAATACTCCAGATGCGGCCTTACCATCAATTTGTACAACAGCATAATAATATTGGCTGTTTTATTCTCAATCCCTTTTTTAATGATCCCAAGCATGGAACTGGCCTTCTTCACAGCCGCCGCACACTGGGTCGACACTTTCATCGACCTGTCCACCAGCACCCCAAGATCTCTCTCTTGATCCATCACAGACAGCTCAGAACCCATGAGCATGTATGTGAAGTTTTGATTTCTTGCCCCAATATGAAAACTTTACATTTACTTACATTGAAGCGCATCTGCCATTTTGCTGCCCATTCTCCCAGTTTGGAGAGATCCTTCTGGAGCTCTTCACAATCCCTGCTGGTCTTCACCACCTGGAAAAGTTTAGTGTCATCTGCAAACTTGGCCACCTCACTGCCTATCCCCGACTCCAGGTCATTTATGAATAAGTTGAAAAGCACCGGTCCCAAGACCGATCCTTGGGGCACACTGCTTTTCACCTCTCGTCATTGTGAAAATTGCCCATTGACTCCCACCTCCCACCTGCCCAGAGCCTCCTATCTGAGTCTTCTGGCCTCCGAAAACCTGAAAACCCGGAAGTAACTGGCGATGATGTCAGCGCCAGTCACTTCTGGTGGTACGCAGCAGAAGAATGGCGCCAGAGGTGGTACTCAGCTGGGAAGAGTTTGAGAACCCCTGCTCTAGATGCCACCCACTGTTCTTAAAAGGCATCTCACTCTTCTATCACTCTGGAAACAAAATAGGAATGAAACAGGAATGGTTATTTAACAGGGGCGGGCAGATCTAGTAAACAGGAACATGGGTGGGGGGGAAGAGAGAGAGAGAGTGAGTGAGTGAGTGAGTGAGTGAGAGAGAGAGAGAGAGAGAGAGAGAGAGAGAGAGAGAGAGAGAGTTGTGCTGCACCTAGAGAAAGCTCATCTGTGGCTACTATGGCTACAGTGGAGTTTGAGCCCAATGTTTCTCAAGTCCAACTCCATGGTGCTGCTCTGTCTTTCCTCGAAGTAATTTTAAGTAAAACAATATTTCTTTCCAAGCTCTACATTTATCTGTGAGATGTTCTCACCATCAAATACTTCCTTATCTCCCTTATGAGGAAAGGCTACAGCGTTTGGGGCTCTTCAGTCTAGAAAAAAGGCGGTTGAGGGGGGACAGGATTGAGATGTATAAAATTATGCATGGGATGGAGAGAGTGGATAGAGAGAAGTTCTTTTCCCTCTCACACAACACTAGAACTAGGGGACATCCACTCAAATTGAGTGGAGGGAAGATTAAAACAGACAAAAGAAAATATTTTCTTTACCCAGCGTGTAATTGATTTGTGGTACTCCTTGCCACAGAATGTGGTGATGGCACCTGGCCTGGATTCCTTTAAAAGGGGATTGGACAGATTTATGGAGGAAAAGTCCATCACAGCTTACAAGCCATGATGGGGAAAAGCAATCTCCTGGTTGTGTGAGTAGGTTTTCTCTGTGCCAGGTGCAAGGGAGTAGTGACTGGACACAGGTATCTTGTGTGCTCCCTGAGGCATCTGGTGGGGCCACTGTGTGATACAGGAAGCTGGACTAGATGGGCCTTTGGCCTGATCCAGCAGGGCTCTTCTTATGTTCTTATGACCCTACATGTGGATTTTCTCCTGATTCTTTCGCTGAATGTAGTCATATTTGCTTTGTGTGATTCTAAACAAACATTAACTGCAGTGGGCTCAGGGAAAAAAAGTTGTCCTTGGAGGAGGTGAACTACTTAGGAGTCCTTGTTGCCAACAGAAACATAAGGCCTGATCACCATAGAAACAGCCACAGGAAAGCTTGGATTTAGGGAGAAAAATACTAAGCAGAAATAACATCATAATTTCAAGCAGACTTGTTAAGGCATTCTACTCTGAACAATTATTTATATTTAAGTATTCCTCAATAGTCGGTGATGTTGTTTAACAAGTCCTTTAAGGGTTTTTTCTTCTTTAGGAATATGCAAATGTATTTTGCAGCCTATTGTTTGAGCGTGCAGTCCAGTGGCCTAACGCAGAATAGATTTCTCAGTTTCATTTTTTCCTACAAAGAGAAGTAACTAGTCCTCCTGGCAGGGCCTCTGAGAGGGGGGTTAAGGGGGTAATTCGTACCCAGGCCCAGGGTGAAAAATGGGTTAAAAAGGGGGCCCTGGAGCAAAAAAAAAAGGGGGGCCCAGGAGCCAAATTCATATATAGGGAATGGGCCCAAAAGAAACTTTGTACCCCCTGATAAAATTCCTCTGAATGGCCCTGCTTTCTGGTTATGAGAAAAAGCCTTGAAAATGCAAGCATGCTCTTCATTTGATGTTGATGACTGAATGAGCAATGCAGAGCTAAGGCACAGCATTTTCCTATCATCTGATCTCACTTCAAAGCGGTCCTTCTCAGGACAGCCAGCTCACACATTCAGCGTCCAGTTATTAAATAATGTGCATGCATGTGTGAACCAGACCTTGAAAGCTTTTCCTGAGGGAGGTTAGGTTGCCACTAGAAGCCCCATGCCAGGGACTCTGGCAGTGGGGACCGGACAGCTTATGCCATGTGACACTGTGGCAACTTTCAAGCAGAGGGTTGCAGGCAGTGCCACCATGGCAGATGGTTAGATGGTCATACTGCAGTCTCTAACCCAGCAGGGACCAGGTGACACAAGGAGCCAAAAGAGACTGATTCTAGTCTGGCTCCCCAGTCTGAGCAACTTGTTCAGGTGCAGACAGAGCTGGGATGGATTGGCCCATGACCTGGACTAATATGCAAGTTGAAAACAGCTTCTCAGAAGACCTTGTCCTAAAAGGGTACATTGCACAATCAAACAAATTGGTTTTGAAACAAGAGTTTGGTTTTGCTAAAGTTAGTAATAAAATTGTACTTTATTTGTTTATGTATTTATATCCCAGCTTTCCCTCACATTGTGAGCACTCTTTGTTGCAAAGACAATAGCCTCATTGCCCAGAATGACCAAAAAAAGAAAAAAAATGTGACTGCCCCTATCTCCTAGCTTCCTTTCTCTAGAGGCAGTTCCAAGGCCCTGTTCCAAGGGGGTAAATACAATATCCTTTAAGAGGTGTAAGCAAATTCATCTAAGGCCCCACATTTATTTTATACACTAGGCCAGTGGTTCCCAAACTGGGAAGCACGGCTCCCAGGGGAGCCACGGAAACCAGCCAGGGGAGCCGTGGAGTGCCACGGAATCCTCTTGGAAAACAGTGCAATGCCAATTGGCAGGCATCAACATAATGTAATGGGGAGCCGCAGCCAATGGTCAAGGGAGTCGCATGTCAAAAAAGTTTGGGAAACACTGCACTAGGCCGAGACATGCACACGTTTACTGGCATACACAATAGGTCTTTTGCTGGCCAGTGATACCCCTCCCCAAGTCTTTCCATCTGTGCCTGCTCAGTCCTCCAGTTACTTCACTGGGGCCAAAAGGTGGGCAAAGTTCAGATAGATCTGCAACGGTTACAGTCCTTTACTTTAGGTGCTAGCTAGTTTTCACTTGACCCAGGACAGAATCTTTCCCAGTGTTGGTAGCTTGCAGCCTAGAAGGGGGGGGGGGGCTGTCTCTGCCGCAAGGTTCTGAGTTGACGATGGCACTTGGTCTGGGCAGACACCTCTTCCCAGGGGGTGTCAGTATCCGCCCCTCCAGGATAGCTCTGCTTGCTCCCAGGGAACCCTTTCCTTTTCTCCTCCTGTCTTTTCCTCTCTCCCTCCTTTTCCTTCTTCAGCTTCTCCCAGGGCCTTTTTCTCTTATTGGAATAACCAGTCAGGTGTTTGGCTAGAACACTTCAGCCTTTTGCTATCCTTAACTTGAAGATCATTTATGCAGGTATTAGGTATTTTAAAAACCATAAACACTAGCCAGAGAGAACTCTTTAGTTCTGGCACAGTGAACAGATGATCTAAGAGTTCTCTCCAGCCTGCACTAGAATTCTCCAAGGTCGGCCAATATGTCCTCTGTTGCTTATACATTCAGAGCCCGTTCAACTGAAGCCACTTACAGGCACTTGCTTCTATTGTGACCTTACCTCTGCTAACCTACATCTGTGCAGTGGCCCACCTCCGATGTAAATAACAGGCATCCAGATATGCTAAAGCCTTACCCACCCGTTTGGATCCAAAGGGAAATGCATGTGCAGGCCAAGGGCCATAATCCCTCCCACAGATGTGCTCTGATTGCCCTCACATCTTGATTTAGCCCTGAAAAGCCTTCCTTTCTCTAGAGGCAATAAAGATGATGGATGGGCAGCACTACCTTGTTTAGCAGAGCTAAATGTTTCACCAGTCATTCTTTCCCATCTGAACAAGAAGGAAATCATTCAGGAAATTATTCCTTTTGTGTCATGCTAGTTGCATGCTCAAGAGATGAACTGCAAACCATAACCTAATCTCACCTATGCCGCCTTTGACCTTAGCTAGGTTCCTGGCACTGAAAAGGTGCTTTAAACATGCAGTTCATGGACGTTTTCTAATTCAGCAGTAGCCTGTAGGAACATGAGAAATCAACTAGGCCAACCTTCCACAACAATCGTGACATTAAAAACTGAGTACAAGCATCAATGGAAAGACTGAAACCATTGGGGGAAGGGAAGAAAAGTCACTGTGCATTTGCTAATGTTACAAAACATATTTTTGCATACATTAACATGCTCTACTGAATAAGATTTCTTTTTAAATATTCAGATGCCTTTTAAAAAAAACAAAACATTAAACCTACCCACCTCCAAATCAGTACAGTTTGGCCATGTAAGTTAACTACAAATTATAGATGGTGGAGCTTTGATACCTTTACCTCCTTTTGGCAGGCATTGCTCATCACTCTTACATGAGAAGCTGAACTCGCTGAAATTCTCTCTTCTGTGCAACTATGAAAAGCACACGAGCCGTGCTCTCTTGTGCATGGACACCCTGCAGCATTCATGCTAAGTGGTGTTTTGCTGAGCTTGAGGACTCTTTGGCAAGTCAGGACTATATTTTGTAAGCCTCAGGCAGTGATTGTACACTGTATAAGGCCTTGTACAGGGCCGGCTCAGCCATGAAGCCAATGATGTGGCTCACATAAGGGCCGGTGATGGGAGGAGTGGCAGATTTGGGGTGCCCTTCACCCCAAGTCTCCTGCTGCCACCTCCCTTTAGCTTGCTGTAGATGCAAACTGCATTGATTTGCTTCCTTATTATTATTATTGTTGTTGTTGTTGTTGTTCCTTACCTTCCTCCATTGTACGGTTCTTTACCCAGACCAGGAATCGAGGGACTTCTTGGTTTATTTTAAAGGCACCGTGCAAAAAAGAACAAGGTCCCTTTAAATAAACCAAACTTGAAGATGACACCAAACTGAGAAGGATAGCTAATGCCCTAGTGGACAGGAACAAGATCTAGGAGGATCTTGACAGGATGGAGACCTGGGCAAATGCAAACAAAATGCACTTCAACAGGGCTAAATGTAAAGTTCTACATTTGGGTAGGAAAAATCAGAAGCACATACCTAAGACTGGGGATACTTGCCTGAGCAGTACTATGAGTGAAAAAGATCTAGGCATTTTAGTGGACAATAAGCAACACATGAGCTGGCAGTGTGACATGGTGGCAAAGAAGGTAAATGTGATTCTGGGCTGCATCAACAGAAGTCTAGTGTCAAGATTGAGAAAAATAATGTTATTGCTATATTCTGCTTTAGTCAGACTTCATCGGGAATATTGTGTCCAGTTCTGGGAGTCACGGTTTAAAAGGTATATTGACAAACTGGAGTGGGGCCAGAGGAGGGCAAGTAGGATGGTGAGGGTGCTGGAGCCAATGTCCTACGAGGACAGGTTGAAACAGTTGGGCACCCTTAGTTTGGAGAAGAGACAGTTGAGAGGGGATATGATTACTACTACTGCATAAAATATCTGAGGGGATTTCATGTGGAAGATGGAGTAGATTTATTTTTGGTTGTTCTGGAGGGTAGGACCAGGACAAATGGGTTAAGATAAATTATATCGAGGGAGATTTTGATTAAATGTTAGGAAGAACTTCCTGGTAGTACAAAGTGTTCAGCAGTGGAACAGTCTGCCTTGGAAGGTGGCAGACTCTCCGTGGTTGAGGTCTTTTAAGCAGAGGCTGGATAACCATCTATCGAGGATGTTGTAGTTGTGGACAGCTTTCATTGGCAGGGGGTTGGACTTGATTATCTTGAAGGTCCCTTCCAACTCTATGATTCTATTTTTGGCTCTTCAGTGTTTAGAAGGAATGGGGATGCTTGTTTCACTTTCCACTTTCTGGGAAAAGGAAAGGTTTTCCGCTGAGAAGCTGACTCAGTTCAACTCAGCATCAGGAGTGTAGTCGAAGGGGTGAAGAGTTTCATGACTTCTACTACAGCAGAAAGGATGGATGTCATCAATAGGAACCCTGAAGTGCTGCCGTTGAAACTTTTTCAAAAAACAAAACAACCTTAGCAAAATGACACATTACCTAGAGGCATAAGTTAATGTCTAGGCCAGGGGTTCTCAACCGGTGGTACATGTATCACTAGTGGTATTCCGGCCGACTGGAGGTGCTACATGGACCACCAGAACCCCGGTCCAACGCGGCTGCTTTGCAGGCACATTTTCGCTCCTGAGAGGCTCCAGCCGTTGGCCAAGCCTCTCAGGAACACTGCGAAGGGTCCACCCACCCTGACCATCCTACCTGCATTTTTGGGCCAAAAACATGGCCAAAACACAGAGGTAAGTGGTGATGACATCACCGGCACGTACTTTTAGTGGTACACCAAAGGAGGTGGGTGGCCCGCCGGGGGTTGAGAGCCCCTAGTCTTCTAGGCCATCATCTTTCCCAAGGGTTACTGGAGAGACAGAAAACATGTAGCTTATGTTATGTTCAGGCTACAATCCTATGCAAATTTACCTGGAGTAAGCTCTACTGAACACAGTGGGACTTACTTCAGAGTTAGCATTTTATATTTATTTGGGATCTTTTTAATTCAATTTTTCAATATTTACACATTTGTTTTAAAACAACTGGGATGAAATGAGCTCTAGATCAAAGTAGAAATAAGTAGCAAGAGAAAAAAACACTCTAATGAAAATATGTAATGTTGATTTTGTTGTTGTTATATAGTCTTAATGGGGTGCGACTATGGGGGGAGGTATCACAACAAGCCCCTGCACTTCAAAATTTATCACGACATCACTGATCAGCATCTTCTGGTGGATCCACTCCCTTCTGTGTTAAAAAGATGCACAGCTCTCAAGAGAGAGCAAATTAGCAACCAAGTGTGTGACATTATTTGTCTTCCTCCTGACAGATGAGCAATTTTTTCCCCTTTCTTTTAAAGTAAGAGTTGACTGCACTTCCTTTTTAATGAGTTTTTGGACCGGAGCCCAATTCTGATCAAAGCCACCAACACAAAGGAGAAGGGGGGAAAAGAACATCCTCTGCCTTTCAAACTAAAGAAAAATGGCACTTTTTAAAATGATTGAAGAAAATGCCAATAATTCTGATTGATCCCTTATGCCTCACCTTTTGAGAGAGGACCCTGCCTGCAAAATTCTGCCCTGACTGAAGTTCCCTGAGTTTTGCTATGGCCCTTGGAGGATGGATGATGCAAAGGGCAGAGGGATTGTTTGTGAACAGAAGCGTCTTTCTTCCTGGCAAATAAAGCAGCCACTGGGGAAAAAATTAGAAGCAGAATTGTGAATGATTTTTCCATTTCTTGTGTGGCACACTCCTGACATAAACTTAAGAAGGAGACAGCTATCACACAGGGATGGGGACTCGAGTCAAATGACTTGACTCGCAACTGCGACTGAGTCACTTTTTTCCCTGACTCGGACTCGTGACCCACTGACTTGCACTCACACTCACACTCACGACCTACGGGACTCGCACTCGACTCGCACTTGCCATTTCCGAGTCATTTTCCTTTAATGGCCGGCATCAACACAGGCAGGCAGACAGGTGCAGTGGAGACCTCAGAAGAGGAGGAGGGCAACAGGGAGGGAGGATTTTCGAAGGGGTGGGAAAGCAAGCCTGGCTTGGAGTTTTTTCCCTTTTTTCTCGCCGTCTGTTCGCCGTTGACCACAACTCTGAGTGTGAGGGGAGGGGTGAAGGAAGGCGAGGCTGCCGCAGCGGTTCTTCATTGTCCAAAACTCTGAGCCCAAGGGATGCTAGGCTTGGCAAGGGGAGGGGGCAGGGAGGGAATAATAAATGGTTTGAATGTAAACACGAGTACGCTTGTTTTTCCCAAGCTGGATAGGTGGTGACATCCTGGCCTGGATGCCTTTAAAAGGGGATTGGACAGATTTATGGAGGAAAAGTCCATCACAGCTTACAAGCCATGATGGGGATAAGCAACCTCCTGGTTCTAGGAGTAGGTTTTCTTTGTGCCAGGTGCAAGGGAGTGGCAACAGGATACAAGTATCGTGTTGTCTGTGTGCTCTCGGAGGCATCTGGTGGGGCCACTGTGTGATACAGGAAGCTGGACTAGATGGGCCTTTGGCCTGATCCAGCAGGGCTCTTCTTATGTTCTTATGACAAGACTGAGAGGTGAGGGTAAGGGCATAGGGGAAGCCAAGTGGGTGCTTTAGAAGCCTCAGAAGTCCCCACACAGACAGACCCCCACCCATTTCCATTTTCAGGGGAAAAAGCCATTTCCCCAAATTGACTCGACTTATGACTCAGGGTTTTTGGCCTTACTTGCACTCAACTCACACTCGTGCAAAAATTACTCACACTTGACTCGTACTTGCCCAAAAAATGTTGGCACTGAAACGCACTCGGACTCGTGCAAAAATGACTCACACTCGTGACCTAGTGACTTAGATACATCCCTGCTATCACATGAGGAACAACAGCAATTAGGTGTGGGAAGGCTTTGCACGAAAAGGAGACAGGATAAAAACTGGGAACCAGAGCAGAATGCAGCAGAACCATCAGACAGAGGGAAAGAAGGAGAACTGGACTCAGATTCCAGAGTGAAAATCTTCAAGGCAGGGACTGCACTTAGCACAATCCTGTTGTTATTTATATGTGTAGGAGGAGGAGGAGTCATCCACTATTACTAACTGTTGCTGTTTAGATTTTTCTTTGTTATTTTATATCACAAACAGATGATCACAGCAAAAATGAAAGTCAGATTTTGGGTGAGAGCTGAGTTCTGGCCAGTGTTAACTTGATTGGGGTTGCCCAATGAGAAGATGGGTTGGGGCATTTCAGGAACAATGTGGAAAAGGTCTTTGCAGACTGAACATTTACATAAATATACTTAAATTAACTAGAGGAAATTAAAGCTATACTGACTTACCAGTACTCTTGTTTTTTCAAAGTCTTCCGAATATTATAATGGAGGAGTGGGGGTTGCTTCCTGATTATTGACTGGGCAAGGTGGCATGCAGACTCTATATGTTATCATGATTAGTCCATAAATATAGAGCATTATTATAAGGAAATTCCAGGGCTGGCTGGGCTTTCAAAGGCAATTTTTGTTTCCCCTCCGGTAAGGGGAAACACTGCCAGTTCTATGGAAACCTATACAGGTGCCAGCAAACACAGTGTCTATGATGCCTGTGTGTGGGACTGGGACGTGGAGAGTGATATGGAAACAGGATGCAATGGGAGCTTTAGGAGAATGAATACTAGAGATAAACATGAGTTATGTAAACAGGAGGGAAAGGAAATTCCCCTAAGGTCTGCTGCTATCACTGCATGTGAGGAGAGGAGGCCCAGCAATGAGGCCCTCTGGTACCGGCTGGCCCAAAGGAGACTGTGTGAGGAGTTCATTGTTAACATGTGTTACTTAGAAGAGAGAGAAAACTGAACAATTGTGAAGAGCTGAGGGAAACTCCAGGATTTCATTGACCCAGGAGGCTTTGTGCAGATGAACCCAAAACCCTGAGGCAATGGCCCCTGCTATGAGGTAACTGCCCATAAAATCATATGGCTAGATTAATAATCTGCAAGCTACATTGAGGTTAATCCCCTGTTGGCAAAGGCTGATTCATATATTACACAGCAGCAAACTGGAGTCTGTCACCCAATGTACTCTCAACACGGAACAGAGCAGTAGTGTAGCTAGACCTTGTCCGTGTATGTCCGTGTGTGTGCGTGTGCGCGTACACGTGTGCACGCATTATGATGAGGGGGAGCAACAGCTTTTTGCTCCATGGCTGCTTTTTTTGCAGCCGGAGTGGCTGCATTTGCAGCCACGGAGTGTTTTTGCGCCATTTTCGACACTTTTGATGGGCCTTCCCACCCACCCCAGGTCCTAGAAGGCTTCAAATGAAACCTTTGGAAGTGCAGGGGGCAGGGCGATGACACGAAATGTGTCATTGCTCCCCCGGGCGCGCTAGCAACGCCACTGGAACTGTGGCCAATTCTGGCTTTTGGAAGAGCGTACATGTTTTCAAATACCTGTTTGTCACATTTACAAGTTACTTCTTAAGCGTACACCTAATTTTTTTTTGTCTAAATGTATACTTCAGAAATGGATTGTGTGACAGAGGCACTAAATTTAACTATTGACCGTTGTTGGAATTCAGTAACCCTTCAAATGCAGGAACAAGAGTGCAATTGGATTTATATGAAGTAAGTCGTCACACTATTGTATGAAAGAGCAAGATACAGAGGTAGTCAGGACTACTATTACTGCCCAAGGCTACAGGCTTATGCAGAGGAGGCCAGCAGAGCTCAATCTGCTTCTGGCAAGGCAACGGATGACAGATTTACAATCCAGAGGAGCACAGATTTATAATAAGTTAAAGTTGCCTTTCCACTTGAGATATATATACAAAAAACATTATATAATGTGCCCAACGAACATGAAAATGAGCGAACTCAGGAAGATAGTGGAGGACAGGAAGGCCTAGCGGGATATGGTTCATGGGATCACGAAGGGTCGGACACGACTTAACGACTGAACAACAACAATGTGCCCAAAGTTCATATTATAACCATATCTCATGTATATGCCCCCACCCAATAAGAGATTAAAAAAAACCATCCTTGAGCCTTTGAAAGGTGTGCAGTGCCCAGAGGATAGCGTATTGATCCTGTGCATTTCAAGTCTATTTACTCATCAGGATCAACAGTAAAAGCAAAATGTATATACACTCCATTAATTTGATAATGAACATTACATAAAAAATGATGGGGGTGGCCAGTTGGCGGCCTGCAAACTGAATCTAGTCCCCAAGGCAATTTGATCTGATGGCCTTACCAAAAGTATGGTGGCTTCAGAGGGGAGTTTGGAACATAATAATTGGTGCCAATAGACTCTTCCTGCCTTGGACTTATAGCAGCTTTGAGGGACCCTTTTCATTAGGACTGCAGCAGGGGCGGGGGGGGGGGAGGAGGAAGAATTAAATACCTTTACCTGTACTCCATGGCTCCAATCCTGATCCAACCCTGCACCTACTGTTTTAATGGCAAAACCCTCCAGAAGAACAAAGAACACCTTTATTGTCACATTTGGTTTGGTCCAGGGAGATCTTAATATACTGCACTCACCAAACTACAATTCCAAATTGCAATTTCCAGGATTCTTTGGGAGACAACATGATGGTTCATCTGTTAATATCGACCTGCCACGTAGACTGGAAAATGAAGGCCTCTTGTCATCTGTCTTATAAATAGCCATGTTACTGGTCTGGCCCTTTACTTTCCAGGTACATGTGCCCAGCAGGTACACCCAGCACTGTATACATGTCTAGATGTGTGTTTCCTGCACACCTTGAATTAAAGGAAATAAACAGAAATAAAATATTGATCATGTAACAGGGCCTGTTAGTCGTGGTGGATGGACTGACCCTGAACATATTGTTACAGAGTTTGAACTGAGTTCTGCCCTATAATTCAAGTTTTTGAATCAGAAACCGCATCCTTTTGTAGGCATGTTTAGCATGCTGAGCCTTGAAGGGCGTCATCAGCTTCCCTAGTCAAATCACACTCCAATCCTATATGCACAGCTGCAGTCGTGCTGACTAAGCTTTGGGAGCCACTATCAGCCAGGCAAGTGGAACAAGTCTGTTTTTCCAACCTGCCTGTCAGTTGCCACAATCTCTCCAGAGATGTTTTCTATTACATATTCCACACAGAGGGCTACACTGAGCTGACTCCGTGGTATCTCAAATGTCTTTCACCTCCCACGTAGCTGAGACTTTTGTAGATCTGCCCCTGCTCGTGCTCCTTTGCTACCTAGTTAGTGCCATGCAGTAGCTCTAGGAAATATCACAACACCAGAGGTGGTGGCATCAGCAGCTGCTACCAATGCAGAAGTGCTGAAGAAGACTGACCCACACTCCGCAGCACCGTCACAATGTCCAAGACCAGCTCATGAGAACAAAAGAAGCCATAAAAAGTGTAAGCCCAACAAACCTCAGGAAGGTCTCCTCCAAGATGCCCCATCCAGTCCATGTGTCACATTCAGACACCAAGAGACCAAAGAGAGGTGTTTCTGTGAGTGACTGAATCCAGTTATGGAACCTCTTCTCAGGACAGAGTCGAATTCCCACGTCTGTGCGTCTTTTGTGGAAGTATCAGACGCCGTTTGGATTGTCTTTGGGGTCTCAGGTTTCAGACAGAAAGGGATAAGAAAATGTCTATAGGTTTGCTTAAATAAATAAATAAATAAATAAATAAATAAATAAATAAAATCAGGGATGGTTAGCTTCTAGGTTCTTGGAGGTCACTCTGTTCTCCAGGCAACAGTCTGTGAGCAAGACATGTTCCCATCTATCCAACCTGCACTGCTCCACTTCACCCGCCTCCTTACCTTGCTCCAGGCATGGTTTCTTCAAACACAAAAGGGAAAGAAAGGCAGGTTTCTACACTTCCTTCTCTCCCTATGTCTGCCCTTCCCCTCCCCACCCCTTACGCCCCAAAGTTAAGGAAGAAGAATACAAGAACTGTCCTGCTGGAACATACCAAAGGTTCACCTATTTATAGCATGATGAGCACCACACCCTAGAGTCGGACACGACTGGACTTAATTGTCAGGGGTCACCTTTACCTTTACCTATTTCCAACAGAGCAGTGGTTCCCAAACGTTTTAGACTCGCAGCTCCCTTGACCTCCCTCACCATTAGCCGTGACTCCCCATTACAGTGAACTGAAGAGACAGGTACTCTTTACATGCTCAGAGGCACCCTTTCTTATATGTATGTGTATATTCCCAAAACAAGCCCTAAAGTGGATTTTCCATGCTTATGCTGAGCAGCAGATAAGCCAGGAGCGCACAGGGTGGGGTTGGGATGCTGCCCTCCCTCCGTTGGCAGGCCTGGGGTGCCTACCTGGTAAAGGGCACTGATGTTGTCTGCGTTAGTCCTATTCATGGCAAGAGAATCATCAAAGCATGGGAGGGAGGTCATTTCTTTTCATTGGTCATGCCCCACCCCAGTTGCACAAGAGAAAGCTCCTTTGGGTAGCATCTTTGCAAGATTTTTTTAAAAAAATCTTATACTGCAAGGCAGTCCTCAATGGGGGGGGGGTTGTCCCAGCAAATAGAGTGGGGAACTTAGAGGTGGGTCAAAAAGCAGCAAAGGAAGAAGGAGAGAGATCCTAATAATTAATCAAACAAACATAGCAGCTGCCTCCTCTTCCTCTGGCTTAAACAAGGGAGACTTCTCTACAGCTCTGCAGAAATTCCTTGAGGTTCCCTTCCCTGCAAACTGCTTAGCACTTATCTATTGAGGTGTTAATGGCCTAATTGCCTGTTCTTTGACTATGATAAGGACCTCTGCAAACCTCTGTTAAAAACAAAATGTGGAAGAGAGCTGAAGAGCTCGCTGCAAAACTGAAGTCTTTTGAAGTGAACTGTGAGTGACCCGATGTGAACAGGCAGCTTTTCCGGGTCTTTGTTTTTGCTCTCTGTCTCTTGCAAGCAAGAATATGTGGTAATTAAAAGACTAACACGATGCCCCTGGCTGCTTTCCATGACGCACTTGGGAGTCGCACCTCCCACTTTGGGAATCTCTGCAACAGAGCCTGGTTGGATGCCACTGAAAGCCGATAAGACCACAACGGCAATAGATCTCCAGTTCCCAACATCTTGAAGTCAGAGAGGCCCACTGCCTTTGAACATGGAAGTTCTATATATCTATAATGATGAATTCTTATTGGCCGCCTAAAGTGGGAGTGTCTCCAGCATTGCTCAGTCAGGGTGGGAGGATGTCAGATACTTGAAGTGCATGAACGGACTGAGAGTGGGGTGAAGCTTAGCCTTGGTCACTTTCCAGATATCCTGGACTGGCTATAAAACAGGGACGTGGATCAAGTCTCTGACTCCAAGTCTTGAGTCAAATCCCAAGTCTCTGGGCCCAAGTCTCAAGTCAAGTCCCAAGTCTTTGCCCCCAAGTCCCAAGTCTTTGGTTGCGAGTTGCGAGTCCCTATATATTTAATGGGGAATGTGGGTTTAAACCTGAATAAAACTGGAGTTCTCGTAAAAGGCTCCAAGTCTCGAGTCGAGTCTTTTGAGTCTTTTACAATCGCCGAGTCAAGTCCAAGTCAAGTCATTGACGCGACTTGAGTCCGACTCAAGTCCAAGTCAATAGACTTGCCTACATCACTGCTATAAAGTGCTATAAAGCCACCTTGATTGCCCTCATTGGGAGAAAGGCGGGGTAGAAATTCTTTAAACAAACAAACAAACAACAAACAAATAAATAAATAATAAAGTGGGGTACGGGGTAGAGTGAAAGATTTATCCTTTATATCCCAGTAGTGTAGACTTGAGGATGCAGTTTCATTTCTTCCATTTATTTATTTATTTGCTCATGTTCCAGAAGTATTTGTTCCAGATCCTGGCTTATCTGTATACTACAGTATAGTGAACAGCCAGTCTTAAAAGATATATCATCATCACATTGTAGGTTCCATCAGATTAGAGCTGGTAAACATGCAGGGATAAAGCACACCAGCTGGTTAGGTTCTTGAAGACTCCAAAGGCACTTAAAGATACTTGACAATAGCCATAATATGCTAGAGATTTAAATTAAGAAAGAAAGAAAGCAGCCAGTGCCTTTGTACACCTTGCAGTATCTCCCAAACCCCAGCAACTGCTTTGCATCACAGCTCTGGGCGAAGTGCTTTGAACTTGTTTTCTTTCCCTCTTCCTTTTTTAAAGAAACAAAGCCAACATCTTGCAAGGTATTAACAGTACGCTCACATTTTCCCTCTCTGACTTGACTCTCAGTAAAACCGACATAATCCTCAGCATCATTTTTTATCCAAGCTAGAAAAACCTCAGCAAGTCTGGTCAGCATTTCTCAAGTCACAGCAAGATGCTTCTCCTGGATTCTGTCCTGTTCCTTCCCCCTCCGCCCCCACTGCCTCCATCTCTCTGCAATCCTCACACAGCAAAAAGAAGCAGTGTTTGCATGCTAAATGGCATGCACGTTGCCTTGCAAATTAAAACAGAACAACCATTCCGAACTACCCGTCTGTAGTTAATGTTAATGTTAAAAATCTGTTAATGGACTCTGTTGCATTACTAATCATTAATGGACAAGAAGAGACTGTGGATTAAGCCAGCCCCAGACAATTAGCTGGCACAACAGAACTGAATGGGCTCAAATTGGGAGGAGAGGTTCAGAATTAGACTTGTGCTAACCTTCTCCTGTTCCTACAAATTAATGGGCTGCATGTTCAAATCTTTACTTTCCATATGATATTGTAACCTATACTTTGTGAAACAGGGGTTTCCTTTCAGGTTTCAGCAGGGGAGAAAGCAAGATTCATAGCAAGGGCCTGCTCTTGGATGTATTCAAGTGTAGATTGTCAAAAAAAAAATGTGCATTTTTGACGGTTACTTTTTAATTCTAAATATACCGTATTTTTCGCTCCATAAGATGCACTCCCCCCCCCAAAAAAATAGGGGGAAATGTCTGTGCGTCTTATGGAGCGATGTTACTACGATGTTTGCGCAGAGGTTCCTTGTCGCGTCCAGCGTCTGGGAGGCTCGTGTCTTGGAGCTGCTGACTGGGGGCAGTCCCGGCGGGGCCGCAATGCAGCCGGCAACGCGGGACGAAGGGAGGTGCTAAAGAACAACGCGGTAAGCGGCCAAGCACTGTTAAAACTAGCAGTTAAAGCAAGACATTTTTCCCAATTTTTTCGCTCCAAAATACATGTGCATCTAATGGTCCAGTGCGTGTTATGGAGCGGGGGGGGGGGAGGTAATAACCAGAAATCATAACTACAGATGATAACCAGACTGCATATGATCTTGTGGAAGATAATCAGATCTGGGCTTGATCAGTGCATAGATGGGAGACTACCTGTACACCTTACACCTGCCTCCTTCATTTCTATGGAAGAAAGACAGGATAAATATAATAATGAAGAGTGTAAGTGTTCTGGAGTCATAAGCGTATTGGCCTCTCCTGCTATTACACAAAACTTGATTTTGTGGCAGTGAGAGAGTGTTTGATCTTGAGTATTTTATGATATACTTGAAGTTACAGGGTTACATCAGCCTCAGTGGATCCAAAGTCTGTAGGGTTGAAAAGTCCAGAAGATGCCCCCCCAGGCCCTTTTGTGAACCTTCACAGCCTAACATATGTTCCAGGGAAGATGGTGGAAAGTCTCATTAAGAATAAAATCTTAAAACACATAGAAGAACAGGCTTTGCTGAGGGAGAGTCAGCATGGCTTCTGCAAGGGGAAGTCTTGCCTTACTAACAAAAGGTCAACAGGCATGTGGATGTGGGCAAACCCGTGGATATTATCTATCTGGATTTTCAGAAGGCGTTTGACACTGTCCCTTATCATGAAAGGCTCCTGAGAAAACTCCACAGTCAGGGAATAAGAGGGCAGGTCCTCTTATGAATTAGGAACTGGTTGAAGACCAGGAAACAGCGAGTGGGAGTCAATGGGCAATTTTCACAATAGCAAGAGGTGAAAAGCGGTGTGTCCCAAGGATCGGTCTTGGGACCGGTGCTTTTCAACTTGTTCATAAATGACCTGGAGTTGGGGATAAGCAGCGAGGTGGCCAAGTTTGCAGATGACACTAAACTTTTCCGGGTGGTGAAGACCAGCAGGGATTGTGAAGAGCTCCAGAAGGATCTCTCCAAACTGGGAGAATGGGCAGCAAAATGGCAGATGCGCTTCAATGTAAGTAAGTGTAAAGTGATGCACATTGGGGCAAGAAATAAAAACTTCACATACAGGCTAATGGGTTCTGAGCTGTCTGTGACAGATCAGGAGAGAGATCTTGGGGTGCTGGTGGACAGGTCAATGAAAGTGTCGACCCAGTGTGCGGCGGCTGTAAAAAAGGCCAATTCCATGCTCGGGATCATTAAAAAAGGGATTGAGAATAAAACGGCCAATATCATTATGCCTTTGTACAAATCGATGGTAAGGCCACATCTAGAGTATTGCGTCCAGTTCTGGTCACCACACCTCAAAAAAAATAGTTTAATTGGAAAAGGTGCAGAAAAGAGTGACCAAAATGATTCATGGGCTGGAGCACCTCCCTTATGAGGAAAGGCTACAGTGTTTGGGGCTTCTCAGTCTAGAAAAAGGCGGCTGAGGGGGGACATGATTGAGACGTATAAAATTATGCATGGGATGGAGAGAGTGGATAGAGGGAACTTCTCCTTCTCGCACAAGACCAGAACCAGGGGACATGCACTAAAATTGAGTGGAGGGAGAGTTTAGAATGGACAAAAGAAAATATTTCTTCACCCAGCGTGTAATTCATCTATGGAACTCCTTGCCACAGGATGTGGTGATGGCACCTGGCCTGGATGCCTTTAAAAGGGGTTTGGACAGATTCATGGAGGAAAAGACCATCACAGGTTACAAGCCATAAGCAACCTCCTGGCTGTAGAAGTAGGTTTTCTCTGTGCTAGGTGCAAGGGAGTGACAACGGGAAACAGGTTATCTTGTTGGCTGTGTACTCCCCGAGGCATCTGGTGGGGCCACTGTGAGATACAGGAAGCTGGACTAGATGGGCCTTTGGCCTGATCCAGCAGGGCTCTTCTTATGTTCTCATGTTTAACCTTCCCCTCCCCCCCCCAAGGCCTCTCAGTGCAATGTAAGTGCAAGCAATGGAGGTTGTTTCTCCAACATGGAATGCAGAATCAGTTTAAGCATAATGTGCTCAGTCATAGAATTACAACAGTGTTGCGTCCCTTGTGTCCACACTGATCTCTGTGTTACTTAGCTGACAAAGCAGCAAATTCTTAGAACAATGCTTTTGTCCTTCAACACTATTTGCTTTTGGAGCATATTACGATAGCCGGGATCCATTTTGTAAGAGTCACATGCTCTGAACCACTGTTTTGCAACTTTTAAATGCCCGTGAATGAATTGTGAAGCTTTGTGAACTTCAGCTATGATTGTGGAAACACTCTCTGATTGTCTTGTGTGAGTGAAAGAGCAGCCTGGATGCTCCCTCACATAAAAATCATCCCTCATCTTGTCCCCCAGTACATGCACTTTGAGACTGGCAGATATGGCAGTCAGACAACAACCCTTTAACGACAGCCACATTCAATGGATAAGAAATACAGTAAACCCATTTGTGCTGCCCTAAGGACATAGCTTAATCTCTCCTCCTATTAATTCTCCTTCTGCAGTTACAGTGTCTGAAAGGTTGTTATGCTTCCAACAAGAGTCATGCAAAAAGCATAGAAAGGGATAAGAAGTACGTTGATTATAGCCAAGAATCAAATTTCAAAGATGACTAATTTGTTCCAGGCTAAATGTAAGATATGATGCAGAGATCAGCATATCCATACTGAGCTTACCCCAGCCACAATGACAAGCATCCATCACAGCATGGTTTGGGACCATCGCCTAGAGCAGGGTCAACAACTTTTTCAGCAAAGGTGCTGGACGTTTGGTGATGACATCGTCATGAGTTGCCAAGCTCCCGGAAGCAGCTGCGTGGAGGAGCAAGTGCTTGGGAGGCAAATCCTCCTGCCCAATTTGGACAGGGAACGCCAGAGCCGTTTGCCCACTGTGTGGCACAGGGGCTCTGCAAAGCATGGGCAGGCAGCTCTGCCGTTCCCTGTCCGGCACGCAACAAATTGGGCAGGGGGCCTTGCCTCCCAAGCCGAGCTCTGTGTGGGTCAGACTACCTTGGATGGCAGGCTGGATCTGTAGGTTGACGACCCCTGGCCTACAGTTTCCTCACTTTCAGCAATTGCCGTCAATCACATGGAGTAAGGATGAATATCATGTGATGCAGCTGTGAGAGTGGGTGAGAAACTCTCCAAGAAGATCCCAGTTTCCTTAAAGAATGTGAAACATGGCTTGGACCATATGCCTCTAACCTTGAATTATTGCAATAAAATTGAGCTCAGCAACACAGCAGCTCAGTTAATTACCAAGTCGATACCTTATAATCACAATCATTAAAACACACACCAAAATGAATACAAATCAATTTCTTCAAACTGATCGTGCGCTCCAGATTTCTCAGTTCTCAAAACTTACTTTCACTTCTCCTCCTCCTATCTATTGTTTGACCAGAAGACCTTAGTTAATTAGAAAATGACAGCAAGGCAAAACAGACATTGACTGGGACTTGGGGTGTGAGCCGGAACCTCTGTGATGGGGAAGGGGTGCTGGTGTGTATTAGGGTTGTGTCTATGTTAGGACCAAGTCAGACGGGCGAGAGATGTATTGGGAGTGGACTGGTAGCCTAGGCCAATTATGTGATTGGTTGGTTTCAGAGGCTGCCAGTGAGTGATGTGCTTAACGTCACCGAGGCGCTCAGGGGAGGGAAAGGATACCACTATTAATACAGTGATGGGCCATGGTAGATATGGTGGTGGCCAAGGAGCGAGCAGGCCATTCTAGCCTAGGGGAAGGAGGGAGGGTTCATCACAGACATATTGTCCCTTTTTCTGGCCCTTCTCCCAACTCTCTGACAACTGAAGGCCTTGGTAGTGATGTCCTGAGTCTGAAGCTGCTGCTTTTGAATGCCAGGTCAGTGAATAATAAAACCTGCCTCATTCAGGATTTAATCCTGGATGAAAGAGCTGATCTGGCATGTATTACAGAGACTTGGTTGGATGAGGCAGGAGAAGCAGGTCTTTCCCAGCTTTGTCCACCAGACGTCCAGGTGTTATAGCCAGTGGCGTCGCTTCGGTAGGGGCGGGGCTGTAAGTAACGCTCCGTCGTAGTCTCTTTACCGAGCGAGCAGGAGGCAGCCCCGCCCCCTCACTGTCGGAGCCTGTCCCCTGCGGAGAAAGCAGCAGGCAAGAGACCCTGCCTGCTGTCTCCGACAGCGAGGGGGCGGGGCTGCCTCCTGCTCGCTCGGTAAAGAGACTACGACGGAGTGTTACTTACAGCCCCGCCCCTACCGAAGCGACGCCAGTGGTTATAGCAGTCATGACTGCAGTGCAGGGACAGGGAGTGGGAGTGGGAGTGGGGTGTGATAGTTTATCATTGGGAGTCCATCTCCCTTGCAAGGCACCCTGTTCGACAGTTGATGGCCTGAGTGTCTCTGTGTCATGTTAGAGGGGTGGGGCAGGATTTGGGTTCTGCTGGTGTACCCTCCACCTGGCTGCCCAGCAGTCTTCCTGCCTGAGCTGAGCAGGTTGATCTCAGACATGGATTGTAGTCTTCCCACCTGTTGGTGCTGGAGGGACTTCAATGTTTATGCTGAAGCATCAGGGATAGGTGCAGCTCTATAGCTGGAGCAAGTCCAAGTTCAGCTGTGCAGGCGGATCGGGCCTGGGAAGGGGGTTCGGATTTGGCGGGCACTGCTGCTGCCGAACCCACCCCCCTCCCAGGCCCGATCTGCCCTTCTCCCTGCCCCATCTCCTCCTCGTTCCACCCACACCCACCCTCCCCGTTCCACTCCCTGTGCGGATTTACCTGCTCCAGCAGGTGTCCCTGGTCTGTTGGAGTGTAGAACCAGCTGCTTGCCACTGGTGGCAGCGGCCAAGCCTCGCACGCTGGCATAGTTGCATTTGCAACTGCCGTAAAGCACATTATGCCAGCGGAATGCATGTTCCGCCAGCATAATGGCTTGATAGGATTGGGCCTTAACAATAGTAAGAACAACCATGTAGCATTTGCAATACAACCTGTATTGTTCAATCTCTTTAGAGCAGTGGTGGCCAACCTTTTTATGACATGTGCCACTTTTAGTTTTTTTGTATCTTGGGCGTGCCACAAAAATAAATAAATAAAGTAAATAAATAAATAATAAATAACCGTGTTATTTTATTAAATAACCATGTTTAAATAAAAACAGAATCACCTTCAGTTACTTAAGGTTTATTGTTATATCATTCTTAGAGCACGTAACAATGAACCATAAATGAGCCAGGATGGTGTAGTAGTCTAATGCAAGTACTCTCTCTCTCTCTCTCTCTCTCTCTCTCTCTCTCTCTCTCTCTCTCTCTCTCTCTCTCTCTCTCTCTCCTCATGTGCTTCTGTAGTTTGCCCTCTCTCTCTCTCTCTCCTCATGTGCTTCTGTAGTTTGCCCTCTCTCTCTTTCTCCTCATGTGCTTCTGTAGTTTGCCCACACACACACACTCTCTCTCTCTCCTCATGTGCTTCTGTAGTTTGCCCACACACACACTCTCTCTCTCTCCTCATGTGCTTCTGTAGTTTGCCCACACACACACACTCTCTCTCTCTCCTCATGTGCTTCTGTAGTTTGCCCACACACACACTCTCTCTCTCTCCTCATGTGCTTCTGTAGTTTGCCCACACACACACACACACACACACTCTCTCTCTCTCTCTCTCTCTCTCTCTCTCTCCTCATGTGCTTCTGTAGTTTGCCCACACACACACACACACACACACACACACACACACACTCATGTGCTTCTGTAGTTTGCCCACACACACACACACACACTCTCTCTCTCTCTCTCTCTCTCTCTCTCTCTCTCTCTCTCTCTCTCTCTCCTCATGTGCTTCTGTAGTTTGCCCACACACACACACTCTCTCTCTCTCTCTCCCCTCATGTGCTTCTGTAGTTTGCCCACACACACACACACACACACACACACTCTCTCTCTCTCTCTCCTCATGTGCTTCTGTAGTTTGCCCACACACACTCTCTCTCTCTCTCTCTCTCTCTCTCTCTCTCTCTCTCTCTCCCCTCATGTGCTTCTGTAGTTTGCCCTCTCTCCCTCTCTCTCTTCTGGGGCCTGGTGAGTTTCCTTCTGGGGGTCTGGGTCTTTGGGGAGGGTTTTTTTTCTTTGTCCGGGACCGCTCGGGGCACGTTGGGCAGAGGGTTGGGGGGATCGTGGGCTTCCTTTCCACCCCCCTTTTTTCTTCCTACCCCTTTGTCGCTGTCTCCTTTCTTTCTTTGTTCCCTTCTTCCGTTCTTCTGCCTTCTCCCCTCTTTACTTTCCTGGGGGGTGGTCGGGCAGTCTGGTCGCCGTTGTGCGCGGCTCGGGCGCTGGGGGGGAGGGGTGCGTCGGGACGTGCGATGCACGGCTCGACTTGCCTCAGGAGGGAGGGAGATGGGGGGGTTACCGGGAGGGAGGTTCGTCGCGGCTGGCTGCGGGGGGTGGGGTAGGAAGGGGATCGCGGAGCCGGCTTGTCGCTACCGCAGCGGCTCCCGGACGTGCTTCGGAGCCCTGCTGGGCCGTCAGGAGGGTTTGGGCGGGGGGAAGCTGAGGGTTAGGGGAGCGGGAGAGGGACCTTGCTGCTCCTTTGTCCATGCGGCGGTCCGCGCCGCAGCGGCTGGGCGAGTGAGGGCGGGATAGGGTGGAGGGTGGGAGGAGAAGGAGGAGGCCCGCGCTGCTCGCGGTTTTCCCGTAGCGGCGGTTTACACGCCGCTGGGCCTCTGGGAGCGATATCTCTGGAGCTCCACGCAGTCCCTCTCTCCTCACAGCGCCTGCGTGGCCCCAGCCAATGCTGAAATACTTTGAAGCTGAGCTGCACGCTGGGAGGAGCACAGGGCAAGTTACATGCTGCAGCTAGCTACTTTCAGCCTCCGTTGAAGAGCCGGAAAATCTAGCAGGGAAGAAGAGAGGCGTGTGCGACCGCGTGCCACCCGACGGACCTTCCCATGCCACTCTGTGGCACGCGTGCCGCGGGTTGGCCACCTCTGCTTTAGAGCAACATTTCACATTGTAGATGTAGTTTGTACTTTACATAAGAACATAAGAAGAGCCCTGCTGGATCAGGCCAAAAGCCCATCTAGTCCAGCTTCCTGTATCACACAGTGGCCCCACCAGATGCCTCAGGGAGCACAAGACAACAAGATAACCTGTTTCCCTTTGACACTCCCTTGCACCTGGCACAGAGAAAACCCACTTCTAAAACCAGGAGGTTGCTTATGGCTTGTAACCTGTGATGGTCTTTTCCTCCATGAATCTGTCCAAACCCCTTTTAAAGGCATCTAGGCCAGGTGCCATCACCACATCCTGTGGCAAGGAGTTCCACAGATGAATTACACGCTGGGTTACGTATGAATTACACGCTGGGTTACTTTGTACGTATGAAGTCCAGTCAACACGACATCAAGCACATTTTCTTGCAATTTGGCCAGAACTGAAAGGTTGCACTGTGTTGACTTTGACTCTGGCAAGCAAAATTATGTTTCCCTCTTCCATAGCTATTCTGCACCATTTCCCCTTCTGAAGACATAATGTGTTTAAAGAGTGTGTCACAGTCCTTTATTGCTATAATAAAAGACCTTACTGCAAGCCAGCCTCCTGTTTCATCATCATAAATGAGATGAGATGACCCCATCATAACCCTGTTAATCTCCATTGGGCTCATCACTTTGTTAATTGGTTTCATCTACTCGGGACTCTATTATGATGGCCTTTTATATCAAGCAAGGGTCGAAGCTGCCATGTCACTCGACACCATCTTGCTACATGACCCCTCTTTCTAAACATGAATGGAGTTTGTTCACCAGAGCTTCAGCTGCGCATCTGTTTATTTTTCAAGTCATGGTTCCAATGTTTTGTTGTGGTTGTTGTGTGCATGCATGTTTGTATTCCAGACAGGAATCCTTATCCCAGGTACGTTATACTAACTGTATTCTAGCATAGCTACAGATATAAAAATACATGATAGCTAGCTTTTCTAAGTCACCATTAGTTAGTAAAATATTCGAGGGGAAGGAAGGGAGTCCACCAACAAACCCTGTCTTTGTTGTGCCTGGAGCTACCACGCTCTGTGTATAGCAACTCCATAAAGACCACATTCTTTCTTTCCTTTTCTTTTTAACAGAACTGGCCTTTATATTCCTCCTCCTGCAATGCTTATTTATGGAATCACTTTCCATTTTATCATTGGCTCAGATATCTCTGCAGCTCCAATTCCACTTTTGTCTACCTTCCAGCTATGCATGTCCATTAATGTTTAAATGTTTTTTCCCCTTTCTTAGCAGTGTCACATTGCTAATAAAATAAGTTACCCCCATTCAGCAATGCGTTTGGGTGCTGCAGGGGGTTCCATCATTTCAGCTGGAACATTCCAACAGCCTAGATCCAGGGTAAAGGCCTTTTGCACATATTTGTTCCTGCACTTTATGGTGAGGTCAGAATGGGGCCTTACTTTGAAACTTAGAAAGACAACGTCAAGAAGCAGAGCCGTTTTGATGACAGCATATTCATTGTGGAATTCTGCGCCCTCAAAGGCCTGCCAAGTAACCTCTCTCATTTTTCTTAGATGGCTGGCTAAAATAATATTATTTCAAAAGGCATTTGAAGGTCTCCGCTGAATGCAGTTTTAATCGCACCATTAAACTGCAGCAACAGAAAGGGAACTTGATTAACTGCACCAAGACCACATGATGGCACAAAACCGGGAGGGTTGCGATGCTGAGGCAGTGGTCGCCAGACGCTATCCCTTCTGTCTCCCAAACTAGTGTGAGATGACCCAACCCCCCCCTCCCCACTCTATTCTGAGGCATCCTGGGGATGACTCATAAGAACATAAGAACATAAGAAGAGCCCTGCTGGATCAGGCCAAAAGCCCATCTAGTCCAGCTTCCTGTGTCACACAGTGGCCCCACCAGATGCCTCAGGGAGCACACAAGACAACAAGATAACCTGTGTCCAGTTGCCACTCCCTTGCACCTGGCACAGAGAAAACCCACTTCTAAAAACCAGGAGGTTGCTTATGGCTTTTAACCTGTGATGGTCTTTTCCTCCATGAATCTGTCCAAACCCCTTTTAAAGGCATCTAGGCCAGGTGCCATCACCACATTCTGTGGCAAGGAGTTCCACAGATGAATTACACGCTGGGTAAAGAAATATTTTCTTTTGTCTTTTGTCTTTTCTTTTGTCTTCACTCCAGGAGTGACTTGCCTAATCAGTCCATGGCAGAGGCGAGATTCAACCCAGGGAAGTCCTGGCTTCCACACATACACACACTTTACCAAAGTAGTTAAACAAATGGCAAGAATGTGAGGGAGGGAGGGCCAAACGAGACAACCATGCGGTTACCCCTAATGCCTAGTTTTGGCACTCCCTCGCACTCATGTCATTTGTTTAAATTCTTGGAGTGCCTGGCAAGGCACCACCATCCCCTCCATCACAAAAACAGTGAAACCCAGTGCAAGCTGATAGCCACACACATACACCCTGTGACACTAGTTTAACAAAGACTAATGAACTGAAACAGAGAAGCACTCACAGTCAGATAACTGTTCTCAACACCTCTCATTGAGGTGGCTGCGGAGGTCTGGCTGTACAGATACACAAAACAGGGCAGAGAGCAGGCAGCAGAAACAGACTGGAAGAGACAGGGCCTCATATGCTGTTGAAAGTCAGGCAGGGGGAGAGAAGGCTGACTGAACCATAACAGCTTGGGCTGCCCCCTTGGGCCTTAGCCAGGCAACAAATCCCAGCCATGGTCAACTTGAACCACCAAGTGATGGGTGCTAAAAAGGCTCCATTTTCTCTCAGTTCTGAGGCAGCTATTGAGGGTGTTGAAAAGAAGGGGAGAAGCTGACAGGATTTGAGCTACAAGAACTGGGTTAAGAGAACATAGACCCATATATATATGGATGTTTGCAGTGACAAACATTGGACATGGCGAGGAGAGATCCACTGGCGTCGACAGGGGGAGGCGGGGGGGCGGGCCACCGGGGGGTGTCGCGCGTCTAGGGGTGACGCGCGATCACCCCCCCACTTACAGTTTGGAGCGGAGGGTGGGCCCGCCCGCCCTCCTCTGTGTCCGTTTGGCTCCAAAATGAGCCGAAAACGGAGCGGGGAGGGCGCTCTGCTCCTGCGCGTGACGTCACGCGCAGGGGCGGAGCCTCCCCTTAAGGGCGACGCGCGCCCCCGCTCTGGGGTGACGCGCGTCGTCGCAACGCGCCTGGAGAGATCCTCCCTTTCATCGCCTTGCTGGACTGTTCCAGGGTGGCATTCATGGCAACCTCTCCCAGTGTTCAGCATTTACCACTGTAAACAAACACTGGTCACTCACGGGGAGGGTGGGATACAGGGCGTTGAGAGCAAAGCAGGGGCAAAGCTTGCCAGTGTACTCACCCTGTCCCACAAGAATGCATGGAGGATATAACTTCTGAACAGGTTTTATGCAGGAGGGACTAGGCAGCCAGCTTGATGACTCGTGTGTGTGTGTGTGTGTGTGTGTGTGTGTGTGTGTGTGTGTGTGTGTGTGTGTGTGTGTGAGAGAGAGAGAGAGAGAGAGAGAGAGAGAGAGAGAATCACCACAACATAAATTAGATTACAGGAATACAGACCTTCCTTAGATACTTGGATTAAAAAGGGTCCTCCTGGAGATAACTTCTAACTGGACTAAGAGGCAGGGGGAGAGCAACTGTCCCTATTCACCCCAGCATAGCGTCTTTTCGAATGACTGTTTGTTCCCTAGTGTTTATTTTTAGCCTATGAGCCCCTTTGGAACAGGGCTCGTTGTTTATCTTGCTGTGTAAACAAGTTTGGGAACTATTTGTTGAAAAGTGGTATAATGTATAATACCGTATTTCTTCAATTCTAAGACGCATGTTTTTTCCCAATTAAGCATTTCAAAAAATGGGGTGCGTCTTAGAATCGAAGGTCTCCAAAAAGCACCCCAAAATGCTATCTTCTTACTTACTGGGGCTTGGGGGAGCTTCAGGGAGAACTGCGCAACCCTCTGCAGGCCTCCCTGATCTTCAGTTCGGCAAAAAATGGTGATTTTCAGCCATTTCCGGTTTTCGCGAAAACCAGAAATGGCCAAAAATCACTGTTTTTCGCCGAACTGAAGATCAGGGAGGCCTGCAGAGGGTTGCGCAGGCCTCCCTGAAGCTCCCCCAAGCCCAGGTAACGAAGGAAATGGCACTTTCTTTGCTATGCAAAGGCAGTGTACTCTGTCATTCTCAGCTGCAGGAGACATGCTGGGGAGAGTTGGTGCTGAGCGGGTAGATTCAATGAAGGGAGGTGAGTCTTACAATCGATGGAATTTTATTTCCCCTGCTGGTGGTACTGAAAGTAAAGGTGCGCCTTAGAATCGATGGCGCCTTAGACTCGAAGAAATACAGTAATAAATAATAATAATAATAATAATAATAATAATAATAATAATAATAATAATAATAATAATAAGAAAGAAAGAAAGAAAGAAAGAAAGAAAGAAAGAACAATACCGACCAGGATGCTACAATGACCAAATTGTTCTATCTGCAGAGATTGATCTGAGTGCACCTTTCTGTATTGCATTCGTTCTCTTATGTCACACTGTGGGCTGGACTGGGTGTGTTAATGGACTAGGAGGCTTCTGGGTATATTCTGTAGTTCTGCAATTTGGACAAAGGATTGCTATAACTTTTCTCTAAGCTGTAAACTATTAATCTTGTATTTGTTTAGCACTTTGGTCAATCTGAATGGAAAAGTGGCGTCAAAATGTGTGTGTGTGTGTGTGTGTGTGTGTGTGTGTGTGTGCGTGCGTGCGTATGAGAGAGAGAGAGAGAGAGAGAGAGAGAGAGAGAGAGAGAGAGAGAGAGAGAGAGAGAGAGAACAGTTTCATCGATCGTTCCAAACCTATAGCATTCCTTTTTCCTGTGTGCTAGCTAGAGATGTAGCCTGAATATACAGTATACTGTATCTGGTATCACACAAGACCTTGCTGAAGAGTTAAGGTGGATTAGGCCAGCGGGTGGCGCAGTGGGTTAAACCGCTGAACCATGAGCTGTTGATCAAAAGGTCGGCAGTTCGAATCCGCGCCAGGGTGAGCTCTCGTTGCTTGGCCAGCTCCTGCCAACCTAGCAGTTCCAAAGCATGTTAATGTGAGTAGATAAATAGGTACCGCTTGCGGGAAGGTAAACAGCGCTCCGTGTTCCAGCCGCATGCTATTATTATTATTATTATTAACAGTAATATAGGTGCTTCAGGTAATATAGGTAGTGAATATCGATGTTTCAGGTTATTTCCCATCAAGGGACTGAGCAGACGTGCTGCGGCAAGGAGAGTCATGCCGGCCACATGACCACGGAGGTGTCTTCGGACAATGCTGGCTCTTCGGCTTTGAAATGGGTACGAGCACCACACCCTAGAGTCGGACACGACTGGACTCAATTATCAGGGGTCATCTTTACCTTGCCTTTATGCGAGCAATGAGACTATTTTTAGTTAGCAGAGTTTAACATTTTTTAATTTAAAAACTTATGTTCCGGATAGGGCATGATATAAGCTTAAAGTAATACGTATATAAATAAATAAGATAGCCATGACAACTGCTTTTCTGTACTGCTTTCCACAGCTTTAGGCCCTCTTTTCATTGTGGGATCCACTTCAAATGAATGGGCACTTCTGTATTGTGGCAGGGTCAGGCTGTAATCAGGTGGAAAGCGGTGACCTGAATTTGACAGCTGTTGTCTGGATCTTGTTATACAGGGTTTGGCGATCCTTACGTAGGTCCAGATTTGACCATATTGTGAACTCATATGGCATTCCCTGCACACAGCTGAGGAAATGTATACGAAAGTAACAATCCAGAGTGCTAGAAAGTGATGAATATCCCTTCTTGTTGCTCCCTGGCTGGCCTTCGATGGTGGTTGAAAATGGGGTTCTTTGCCGAAGACCTAAGGGGTGAATGAATTTCAATAAAACCTCTGCTGATTGCTTTTTCTGACCTACTGCATTGCTTCTGCAGTCCTCCCCTCTCTTGATGGTTAAATAAGTAGCCATGGATTAGAAAAAGTTCACAATTTAATTGTGTGTTTCATCCTCAAGTGTTACAATATTAGCCGAGGGATATATCCGGCGCAGGTTTCCCTTCAGCCAGCACTGATATGTAGCCACATCAGAGGACACGACAGCAGCTGCAGAACAAAGGGCAGCAATAAAAAGACAATCATGCAAGGCAGGAAATGAAAACAGCAGCCTCATTCAAGCAGAAACTGAGAGGGCGTGGGTGTAGTCAGGCAAGCCAGATGAAATGATTCTGCACACAAATAAAACAATTTGGTCAGGAGTGTGAACAATCATAGCGTTGCATAAAACCAGCCCTCAATGTTGCTGTTGTGCATATGAGTTGTTGTTTTTGGAGTGCCTCCCAACACAGAAGCTCCATCACTGGAACCTCTTAATGTTACTCTGGGCTCATGATTCCATGAGGAAGACGTTATTTATGACAACTCCAATTCTATTTGCACTGGAGAAAGAGTTTATAATAACCCTTATGTCTGATATGATAGAATGTTATAGGCATTTGGGGGCAGAAAAACCTGTCCAGGCAAGGGACAGAGGAGTTTGGAATAACAACCCTTTGTATCTTGCCGTTCCCATCTTTATTTTTCATATTCATGTGCCACTCAGAAGCTCAAAATGGAGATATTGAGCCCTGAGAAGTACTGGTGTGGAAAACCAGTTTCATTTGGTCCATCAATTCAAATTAAAGTGCTGCTGTTCCCCCTCCTTTAAAGGTCAGAATGTTGTTGAGTGTGTGCGCCTTTCCCCTCCAGCACATCTTCTGTCTCCATCCTACCACTGCGTCATGAGAGTTCTCACTACCTATCTCAATGGCTATCTAACCTGTAGAACCATCGTGTACTACCCTGGCCCCAGGGCATGATCTCAAGGCATATGATGAGGCATCAGCTTTGCCTATGCAATGCAAACATGGGTCTGCTCAGTGCCTTGATGGGAAATAACCTAAAACATCGATATTCACTACCTATATTACCTGAAGCACCTATATTACTGTTAATAATAATAATAATAATAATAATAATAATAATAATAATAATAATCCATATTTCCATTATGGAAGAAATATAGGATAGCTGAAGACAATAGAATATTGTCCATTTTGTTCTTTTTTAGACAATGTTAATTATTTGCCTTCAGGGAACACTTTCCACATCAACTTGTGTGCTGAGGAACTCCTTTTCATTTTCGTGGAACCCTTGCTTGATTATGGGATATATTCTAGAGTGCTCTCAGTTCACATGAGGCATTGGGCATTGCCATTGTCCTGTATGAACTGACAGTATACCCTAGAGCACATCCTCCTCTTTCTTTCCTCCTTCACATTACCGGAGAACATTAGTACCAGTAGACAAGCTGCTTTCAAGGAAACATGACTGCATTACTGAACTTATCACTGAGGACACTTTGATAAGTTTCCAAGAAAACATAGCATTTCCTGGAATTCGGTTTGTAAATCACAGAAGTACATTTTTCATTTAGGGATGTTTTACTCATGACAATGTAAAAGAGTTGAAGTCAAGGCCCTTTAGGTTTCTTCTACCCTTAAAGTTCTAGCTTTCTCTGATTTGACCTAAGAGGATTGTCATGTTGGCAGGTCCACCTCAAGTCGGGGCATTTTACGAGTCCCAGGAATAAGACTGATCTTACTATCAAAACTACAACTTTTCTTAAGCAAGTGCTTATGTAATTAAGAGAGCTGTCATTCAAAACATTATTTAGTAATTATTATTTTTAAATTCCAAGGAGCCAATGGATTAAGAAAAAATATTTTTTCATATGACTCACACCACTTTATTTTTGTCAAGTTTGTGAATAGCCATGAAGACATGCTCATGTTATGACTTTCAAGCCACACAGTGGCTAACTAACAGCAAAAATACAATGCAGAAATCAAAATGTAAAAATCAGAGAAGTCTCAAAGTACTGTACAATGCAAAAATCAAAGGGATATTTAAGCATTACATGAAATTGTCCTAGATCAAGGGTGGGGAACCTATTTGCAGTGGAGGGTCATTTTCCCATGGGGGAAATGTGTTGCGGGCCTGCCGTGAGGCCGGCTGCAATTTTAGCGCCACTCCACCGCAAACTTGGGGGCGCGCTCGCTCGCTCCCCCCATTGCTTGCCTCCCCCCCCATCGCTCGCCTTACCTTCAGGCTCTGGGCCGCCACACCGCCGGTGGCCTCGCGCATCACCTCGGCGCGACTCCTTCTGAAATCTGCTGTTCTGTACATGCGCAGAATGCTGCTGACACCAAGAGATTGCCCTCTCTTGGCGTCCTGCGCATGTACAGAACAGCAGATTTTAGAAGGAGTAGCACCGAGGAGATGCGCGGGGCCTCCGGGGCCTCTGGTCTCGTCTCGCGCGGGCCGGACCGGATGGACTCGAGTCCGGTCTTGCGCGGTCCGGACTGGATCGCCCCGGGGCCCGGAAACGGCCCGCAGGCCGGAGGTTCCCCACCACTGTCCTAGATGATACTTCTATGTCATGGTTACTTGGTCCCATTGTTTATGTTGTTTTCTTTATACACATACGTGTAAGTATATGTGGGTGGGTGGAGAGAGAAACAGGAAGACAGATGGACAGTCTTTTTGCCCTGTGATTTTTTACCTAGATTACTTGATTCTTTACCTAGATTAGTAAAGGTAAAGGTATCCCTTGACAATTAAGTCCAGTCGTGTCCGACTCTAGGGAGCGGTGCTCATCTCCGTTTCAAAGCCGAAGAGCCAGCGCTGTCCGAAGACATTTCCATTGTCATGTGGCCGGCGTGACTCAACACCGAGGCGCATGGAACGCTGTTACCGTCCCGCTGAAGCGGTACCTATTAATCTACTTGCAATTTCATGCTTTCGAACTGCTAGGTTGGCAGAAGCCGTCGCACGGATTCGAACTGCCGACCTTTCGATCGACAGCTCATGGTTCAGTGGTTTAAAGAATCCTTTACCTAGAATTTACCTTTACCTAGATTACTTGAGTCTTAATACTATGATTTTCCCATTATAACTGGTTTTATTGAAACAAAGATATAGTGATGCTCAGTATTATTCCAAAAAGATAATTAAAATCTTGGTTGTAATTTATTATTACAATGTGTGGGAGGAGTAATATATTTTTTTTTACATAACTGGTCTACATCTAGTCACTCGCAGCTGTCACTCACTCACTCACTCACTCAAACAAACAACAAAAAGGAATACATCTTTAAAATGTCAGAAATGTTGAGATTTGTCTTTTTTTCCTCCAGCCCCCAAAATATTTTGTGGTGTGTTTAGAGATAGGCGCTTAATTATAAGTGAGCAAACAGAAATGACAACCTGTCTCACAAATCTCTGTAGCATGATGAAAGATGACAGGGCATTGCAAAATATTAGTCAACTTTCATTATGTCACTTTGATGGTGGATGCATGGTGTTGAATGTGCCAGGGACTGCTCACCCTGAATCAGAGGTAATATGAGTATTGGTGTGCAGGGGTGGGGCCGGGTGGGGCTGGGAGAGAAAGCGAAGGTGTTCAAGTTGGATGGACACGTCTACACAACTTAAAGAGATCTGTGAAAAGAAAAAAGAAGCAAGAGAAATGCACAGCAGCCCAAGGGCCATTGTATCGGTCCTTATTGTCTAGCAATTCTGAGCTGGAAGGGGTGAGATTATTTTCCCCATTCCATTCCTTTATTGTTCCTCTGGCTTACACTGCCAGGTGTTCCACTTCTTCTGAATTTAGCTAGAAGAATGTCCAAAATTAGTTCTTGAATTGGAATATGCTCAGCTTGCTGTTGCTTCCAGTTCCTTCGGTTGATATGCATGTGCCCCCCACATTCCTGATGCACATATGCTAATTAATTATTTTAATGTGTCTATATGTATTTTAATGTGTTGTAAGCCGCCTTGAGTGCCCTCGGGAGAAAAGCGGGGTATAAATTCTTTAAATAAATAAATAAATAAATAAATAAATAAATAAATAAATATGCTATGAAACACTGTAAAAAAGCAATTGTTTACATGACTTTATGTATGATTCCACCAAGATTCTTTTTGGCTGCGTTTATTGATGCACATGTGTTTTCGTGCACATTGGTATTGATAACATGCCACATAACAGAACCTTGACACAGTGGTATGTATTCTGTATAGGATTTCAGCCAAAAAGGAGGAGTTGAAAGCTGTGGCAACTTGCCAGTGATGTAGACTTGAGTCTATTGATTCGGACTTGAGTCAGACTCAAGTCGCATCAATGACTTGACTCGGCGATTGTAAAAGACTCAAAAAACCCGACTCGAGACTTGGAGCCTTTTACGACAAGTCCAATTTTATTCAGGTTTAAACCCGTTTTCCCCATTAAATAGATAGGAACTCACAAATTGCAGCCAAAGCCTCGGGACTTGGGGGCAAAGACTTGGGACTTGACTTGAGACTTGGACCCAGAGACTTGGGGACTAGACTCAAGACTTGGGAGTCAGAGACTTGATCCACATCCCTGCAACTTGCCCATGCAGTGTGCTTAAGAAGAATCCTAACGCCATGTTTCCAGTTCTGAAGCAAGAACAAGGAATTCAAAAATCCAGGGGAAAATTTGGATGGGGAGAATTTTGGAAGCATCTAATTTGCCTCCAAGGCTCAATTTAAACACACTTTTGTGTAATTGTGTATTTAATCATCAAGCTGTAATGTTCTGGCTGCTAACCAAAATTCTGAAGGCAACCTGAGGTTTAAAAATATATGGAAATGTTCCTTAATGGCTAAATTAACGAATTACAGTGAAGGTTAGAGAAAAGAGATAAAACTGGGACGACTTTGTGGGTTCTATAAAGTTAGTTGACTCTCATCCAATGTACAATCATTTCTTAAGTTTTACTTTATATTGAAAGTACATTGATATTTATATTTATTTTAATTTGTTTGTAACCATCTTCGTGATGTTTTAATTCTATTATATTTAAGTTATACTGACATTTAATAGAACTTGCTGTCTTTCAACAATAACCATCCTTTTATAATTTCTACCTGAAATATGGACCTGTGTGTCATCCATGAATTTATTTAATCCCATTTTCAAACTATCTACAATAAACTAGTTTGTGGTGGTAACTTCCAAAAATTCCTTATGTGGTTGTGAAGAAGTATTCTATTTAGCTGGTCCTAAATCTACTGCCAATAAATTTAACTGGATGATCCCCCCAGTTCTAGTAATACGAGCAGTGGTGGAATTTCGGTGGAGCGCGTGGAGCAGGAGCTCCAGGCGCTCGGGCGGGAAGGCAGGCGAACTCACCGAAGCGAAGTTAGGCGGCGGATTGGTCCGCCCTCCCTCCCTGGAGCCCGTTTGGCTCCGAAATGAGAGCAAAACGGGCGGGGGGTGCGTTGACTTGGGGTGGGTCGACGTGACACGTGCAGGCCTCGCCCCCACGCGTCCGGGCGCCGGCAGGGCGCCTTTCGTCTCTGAATACGAGAGAGAGAGAGAGAGAGAGAGAGAGAGAGAGAGAGAGAGAGAGAGAGGCTCCTCTCTATCTACTTTATCCACCCTATGCAAATTCTTTGTCTTCCTCCCTTGTTATCTTTTTAAGTTTTTTTTTTCTTATAAGAAAAGTGTTCCAACCCTGGATCATTTTCATTGTCCTTTTCTGCACCACTTCTAGCTCTACAGCAGGGGTTCCCAACCTTTGTCGCCATTTGTACCCCCTGTCATGGTCCAGCATGGTCCAAGTACCCCCTGAACTTAATTAGCAAATTAATTGGATTATGTAATTAATTAATAATTTTATTTTTTAAATTTTAAATAATTTAAAAACTGGGGTGTTTTGCTAGATTGGTGTGTGGGGCATGCATAAGAGACAGGCAGAAATTTCCCTCACCAGAGCTACAGCAAAAGCTTTGGGAGGATCAGCAGAAAAAGGAGGAACACAGAATCTAGCTACAAATATAATGCATCTGAGTGCTAAATTATCAAGTCTATCCACAACCAAAACATATCCTTTAATAATAACCCAAACACAAAATCAGAGAGACTGAAAGGGGGGAATGCATTTTCTCAACTACAAAAATAATAAGCCCAACATCTACTGGTGTCTTCAGTGAAGAAGAAAGAGGCAAAAGGTGGACAAATTAAGGATGAAAAGCTATGGCACCCTTCCAGCTTTGGAAACAAAAAGTGCAAACAGATTTGGAAAGAATATGCTCTTTATATCCTGAAGACAGTAAGCCAAAGGACTATTTCAGTCCAGAAAGGCTTTGGGGCTTGGTACTCTAGTTACTTTGGAGTTGCATCCCTCTTCACCAACAGAATGTTTGCAACCTTTGTGTTTTGGGCTTTGTTTGCATACAGCACCTTTGTGATCCTTTGGGATGCTTATCTGTGCCTTCTGGTCTTTCCCTGGCTCAGGTTCTGCTGCTCTAAAGTGAAAATGAAAGTGAAACTGCAGAGCAGTTTGAATTTAAAAATATTCTGGCTCCCCCACACTCAGTGAGGGAGAAAAGGGGCAGCCTCTCACATACCCCCGCCTGTCAGTCTTTTTGATATGGGGTGACCAGAACCGTACCCAGTATTCCAAATGTGGCCTCACCATCAATTTATGTAAAGTCGCTTTATATAACAGATACTGGCTGTTTTGTATTCAGTCACTTTCCTAATAAGTCTTTAGAGAAATTTGCCTTTCTCACAGCTGCCACACACTGAGTTGACATTTTCATCGAGCTATCCACCACGGCCCCAAGACCTCTTTCCTGATTAGTCACCAAGTGTAAAAAAGTTAAGTGACATACACATATGCGTGCACCAGGCCATGGGGATTGCTTGACTCAGGAATATTGGCTGTCACCCATATATATAAGCTTCTCCATGTAACCGTTGCAACACTTCCTGAAATTGCATACTTACTGATGCTGGCACCCTCCTCGCATCTTGTGTTACACTGGAAAAACTAAGAACAAATAGACTCTCATACACAGGGCTACAAATTACATACACTCAGCAAACAAACATGCATAGATCAGTTAGCTTAGTAGGTTTACAGATCAAACCTTTGATACATTTCTCTGAACAGATCCTAATAATTGGCTTCCTGAAGGACAAATATATATATGTTTTGATCAAGTGTGCTGGAAATCAATCCAAGTTACACCCCCGCATATGAGCCCCCTCCCTTGGTTCACTGCTACCAAGCCCAAAAAATAAATAAATCTTTTTTAATACACAGTCACCATAGCAACAGTAGGTGAAAAGCTTAATATCCTGGAATATGGAGATTAAAGACTGTTACAGAAACCATAGTTTGATCACAAGTTATCATGGCTGATGCACACAACCTCTGTGCACTCAATATAAGTCTGAAAATCTGGCCTTGTTTCCCAAAGTGAGGCACCTGGTCAATGATGACAAAAACAGCAAAAAGAACAGAGAGAGAATGAGGAGCCTCTTATGTGGAGCCTGGAAGGGCAGAAGGAAAATCTGGGAAATGGGAGATATTTGGCTCTCTTTAAGGCACCATAAATTAGGCCTGATGTACCAAAGTGGCTAAGATGGGGTTCCCAGTTTGCCAAAAACAACCCTGGTTCAATAGCGTGTGTGTCTGTGTGTCTGTGAGGCAGATGAGTGGCAAAAGTTAACCAGGCCATTTTAGGGCTGCCGCCTCCATCCTCTGGTGCCCCCCCCCAACTTTTCAAGAATTAGCACGCCTGTGTCATTACCTCTTCAGCTTGTGCAGTCAAGAATCTTGGTTTCCATGAGAGCTCCATGGCTTGTGCAAAGCCAAGAACTGTGGTTTAACTCTGGCTTTCAAACTAGGATGTGAAACCAGAGTTTGAAGTTGGCTGGTTTGGAAGCCAGGGTTAAATCACAGCCCCCAACTTCACACAAGCCATGAAGAAACCATGAAGCCATGAAGCTTCACACAAGCCATGAAGAAACTTGGTTTAAAGAAACCAAGATGTTGATGTCACAGCTCAGTAGGGAAGCCAAGGAGGTAACCTGAGCAGGGAGGAGGGAGTGCATGAGCCTGTAACTCTCCAGAGCTTGTTCGTAGTGGGAAACCCTGGTTTCCTGGTGCATCTGAACTGGCCCTAAGTTTACTCCTCTGTCTACTATGCCATACTGGCTTTCAGTGTAAGTAGATATAATAGGGGTGGGAATGGAGGTGTATGTATTTAAAATAAAATGAACAAATAATATTTTAGGAACTTTGTTTCATTGTCAGTCAAGCCCATTTTGATTTTTTCAAAAACAAAGGTGTGTTTCTAATTAATCTGGTTTATTCTAACTGTATTAATTAGAAACACACCTTTGTTTTTGAAAAAATCAAAATGGGCTTGACTGACAATGAAACAAAGTTCCTAAAAATATTATTTGTTCATTTATTTTTAAATACATACACCTCCATTCCCACCCCTATTATATCTACTTACACTGAAAGCCAGTATGGCATAGTAGACAGAGGAGTAAACTTAGGGCAGATCAGATTAGTTCAGATTAGAAATTAGATCAGATTTCTAATTAATCTGGTTTATTCTAACTGTCTCCTTCATGGATCATTGCCTTGCCGTGTCGAAGGGGCTTGCGTAACTCAATGAAGCCATGAGCTATGCCGTGCAGGGACACCCAAGACGGACAGGTCGTAGCAGAGAGTTCTGACTAAAAGTGATCCACTGGAGAAGGAAATGGCAACCCACTCCAGTAACCTTGCCAAGAAAATCCCATGAACAGTACCAAAAGGCAAAAAGATATGACGCCGGAAGATGAGACCCTCAGGTCGGAAGGTGTCCAATATGCTAATGAGGAAGAGCGGAGGACTATTCCAAGTAGACCCAGAAAGAATGAAGCGGTTGGGCCAAAGCCAATAGGACGTCCAGCTGTGGATGTGTCTGAGGTTGAAAGGAAAATCCAATGCTTCAAGGAGCAATACTGCTTAGGAACATGGAATGTGAGGTCTATGAATCAAGGCAAGCTGGATGTGGTCAAAATGAGATGATAAGATTGAACATTGACATCTTGGGAATCAGCGAACTAAAATGGACGGGCATGGGCGAATTTAAGTCAGGTGACCATCATATCTACTACTGTGGGCATGAATCCCTTAGAAGAAATGGAGTAGCCCTCATAGTCAATAAAAGAGTGGGAAAGGCAGTACTGGGGTGCAACCTCAAAAACGACAGAATGATTTCAGTTCGAATCCAAGGCAAACCATTCAACATTACAGTAATCCAAGTGTATGCCCCAACCACTGATGCCGAAGAAGATGAAGTTGACCGGTTCTATGAAGACCTACAACACCTTCTAGAACTAGCACCCAAAAAAGATGTCCTTTACATCATAGGAGACTGGAATGCTAAAGTAGGAAATCAAGAAATAAACGGAATAACAGGCAAGTTTGGCCTTGGAGCGCAAAATGAAGCAGGGCAAAGGCTAACGGAGTTCTGTCAAGAGAACACGCTGGTCATAGCAAACACTCTTTTCCAACAACACAAGAGGCGACTCTACACATGGACATCACCAGATGGTCAATACCGAAACCAGATAGATTATGTGCTTTGCAGCCAAAGATGGAGAAGCTCTATACAGTCAGTAAAAACAAGACCTGGAGCTGACTGTGGCTCAGATCATGAGCTTCTTATTGCAAAATTCAGGCTTAAACTGAAGAATGTAGGGAACACCACTAGACCAGTCAGATATGACCTAAACCATATCCCTTATGAGTATACAGTGGAAGTGAAGAATAGATTTAGGGCATTAGACCTGGTAGACAGAGTGCCTGAAGAACTATGGACGGAAGTTCGTAACATTGTATAGGAGGCAGCAACGAAAACCATCCCAAAGAAAAAGAAATGCAAGAAAGCAAAGTGGCTGTCAGATGAGGCTTTACAAATAGCTGTGGAAAGAAGGAATGCAAAAAGCAGGGGTGAAAGGGAAAGATATAAACAACTGAATGCAGATTTCCAGAGAATAGCAAGGAGAGATAAGAAGGCCTTCTTAAATGAACAATGCAAGGAAATCGAGGAAAACAACAAAATGGGGAGGACTAGAGATCTCTTCAAGAAAATTGGAGATATCAAGGGAACGTTTTGTACAAAGATGGGCATGATAAAGGACAAAAAAGGCAGAGACCTAACAGAAGCAGAAGAGATTAAGAAGAGATGGCAAGAATACACAGAAGAACTATACAAGAAAGATCTTAATGTTCCTGATGACCACGCTGGTGTGGTCACTGACCCAGAGCCGGACATCCTAGAGCGTGAAGTCAAGTGGGCCTTAGGTAGCATTACTAACAACAAAGCTAGTGGAGATGATAATATCCCAGCTGAGCTACTTAAAATCCTAAGTGATGATGCTGTGAAAGTGCTGCACTCAATATGCCAACAAATTTGGAAAACTCAGCAGTGGCCAAAGGATTGGAAAAGGTCAGTTTACGTTCCAATTCCAAAGAAGGGCAGTGCCAAAGAGTGTTCAAACTATCGCACAATTGCACTCATTTCACATGCTAGCAAGGTTATGCTTAAAATCCTACAAGCTAGGCTTCAGCAGTACGTGGACCGAGAACTACCGGAAGTATAAGCTGGGTTTCGAAGAGGCAGAGGAACTAGAGATCAAATTGCCAACATGCGCTGGATCATGGAGAAGGCACAAGAGTTCCAAAAAACCACCTACTTCTGCTTCATTGACTACGCAAAAGCCTTTGATTGTGTGGATCACAACAAACTGTGGCAAATTCTTAAAGAGATGGGGGTACCAGACCATCTTACCTGTCTCCTGAGAAACCTGTATGCGGGTCAAGAAGCAACAGTTCGGACCGGCCATGGAACAACCGACTGGTTCAAAATTGGGAAGGGAGTACGGCAAGGCTGTATATTGTCACCCTGCCTATTTAACTTATATGCAGAGTACATTATGAGAAATGCAGGGCTGAATGAATCACAAGCCGGAATCAAGATTGCCGGGAGAAACATCAACAACCTCAGATATGCAGACGATACCACCCTAATGGCAGAAAGTGAAGAAGAACTAAAGAGCCTCTTGATGAGAGTGAAAGAGGAGAGTGCAAAAGTTGGCTTGAAACTCAACATTAATAAAACTAAGATCATGGCATCTGGTCCCATCAATTCCTGGCAAATAGAAGGGGCAGAAATGGAAGCAGTAACAGATTTTACTTTTTTGGGTTCCAAGATCACTGCAGACGGAGACAGCAGCCATGAAATTAAAATACGCTTACTCCTTGGAAGGAAAGCTATGGCAAATTTAGACAGCATAATAAAAAGTAGAGATATCACCATGCCAACAAAAGTTCGTATAGTCAGGGCAATGGTGTTCCCAGTAGCAATGTATGGTTGCGAGAGTTGGACCATAAGGAAGGCTGAGCGCCGAAGAATAGATGCTTTCGAACTGTGGTGCTGGAGAAGACTCCTGAGAGTCCCTTGGACTGCTAGGAGATCAAATCAGTCAATCCTAAAGGAAATCAACCCTGACTGTTCCCTGGAAGGACAGGTACTGAGGCTGAAACTCAAATATTTTGGCCACCTAATGTGAAGAGAGGACTCTCTGGAGAAGACTCTGATGCTGGGAAAAATTGAAGGCAAAAGGAGAAGGGGAAGGCCAAGGATGAGATGGTTAGACAGCATCACCGATGCAACGAACATGAAAATGAGCGAACTCAGGAAGATAGTGGAGGATAGGAAGGCCTGGCGGGATATGGTTCATGGGATCACGAAGGGTCGGACACGACTTAACGACTGAACAACAACAACAACAAATTCTAACTGTTCTTCTAACATATATTAACACCACCACCTTTCAAGCTAGCTCAGACTTGTTCTATTTTGTGGAGCAAAACTGCTAAAGAAACATCAACAAGCATCGACAGTTGAGGTTTTAATCTCTTTCCTTAGTGCAATAGTAGTCTGAGACTCTGCTTCTCAGCTCTGCTGTGTAGCAAAATTATTAAATCTAATTAAACACTGGAGACAAGATAAGAACCATTGATCAGTAGTGTGTGAGAGCTTTTCTGAAGATGAAATCCAAGATGAAAAGTAACAAACTTGGGCATAAGGGAAATACCATTAAAGAAGGTATTAGGAGCTTTCAACTGAAGACAAGCTATAAAGCATACTGGGCCTTTGCCTGCAGGCGTACATGATGCAAGGCACTGGGCATATTATAACATCAGTTTTGGCTCTCTCTTTGTGGCAGAGCGCATTGTGCCAGCTGCCTTCAGGACCTGGGTGAATTCTCTTGTAGTCTCACAACGTGTGAGAGGAGTTTCACTACAGGCCAAACTACAGTGATGTTAAGCCTGTCATTAGCAGATTCCCTTAAAACAGGAAGTGGACCAGGTGACTCTCTTTTGTCCCAAAGCAGCTGCTAGGGGCTCAATCTGCCTTAGGGTCATGGTGCATGGAGAGGACTCTCCTGCTGAAAAACACATATTGGGAAGGTGTTAACCCCCTTCCCTACCTACCCATGAGCCATGGTCTTGAGCTGGATTGGGGTTGCTATTGGACAAAAAGAGGGACACTTCCAGTCCACTTCCTGTTAGGAAATCTGCTAATGACAGGTATAATGACATCCTGTGTAGTTTGGTCCTAAAAAGGCACAAACAGTGGCTAGGAGAAGCATAACTTGCCAGTTCTGTTTGTGGGTAAACCATTTTTGAGCTGGGAGAGTCTGGATGTCTTGTGAAAGTTGGAACACTGCAAGATACAACAGCCTGAAAAATACTGTTATTCAGAATAACAGTATTTATTCATGCTGCAGAACATGAGAACTTGCAGTTACACTGTGGACCAAAGGGGCAAGGCCGGCCTATTCATGAGGCCAATGGAAGTAGTTGCCTCAGGCAGCAGACTGGCAGGGGGCACTCACTTCCTTCTACCTGCTCACCTCCACTGATCCTCCCCCTCCCTGGATTGGAAAAGGAGGAGGGGGACAAAGTGAAAGTGTGGAGGACAAAAGAGTGGTGGGCTAAAGAGTGGGAGGAACAGAGGCTGGCACAGCACCAGGTAAGGGGGGCAGCATTTGGCACACTGCTTCAGACGGCAGGAGGTCTTGGGCTGACCCTGCAAAGGGGGGTGGCATGCAGACATGGGGGTGGCAGACAGACATGAGGCAGCAGGGCACTCTTGATTGGTTCATCACTCCCCCCCCCCCATGTGTCACTTGATTTGAAGCAAGCCTTTCAGTCAACCTCATCACTAGTCCAGCCCAGATTGGGAGTCAGAAACCCTTGCTAATCTACTAGAAGTCATCCCAAATCATCCAACGATCTAGCAATAGATCCTGAGCTTTCTTCTGCCCTTTTCTGTTTCTGCCCTTTTCTATATGGCTCTTACTTAAACAAATTTGTTGTTTTTAATAGATCCAATCCCAACCAGAACACATGTGCTTATAAAAAAATTCAGGCACTTCTTAAAGAGTCATTTGATCTCCTATTTAATAATTGGAGGCTGGTTGTCATTAGTCCTTTAAATTCCCCCCCCAAAAAATATAAATGTGGGCAAGGTAACAATGCCATGGGATTGTCCCACCATTTCCTGACCCTTCTCTCTCCCCCCCCCCCATTTTGAAGGCTTTTCCAGTTTAACACCATCATTCACAATACACAGCCCAGGCCTCTCATGCGCCAGTAGATCATTGTGGGCCCGCTGCCAAAGGCAGGCCAGCAAGGGAGGAGGGGCAAGGGGAGGCAAAATGAGGTGGCAACTGGAGAGGGGGAAGAGCAGGTTGGCTCCAGAATGCGGATGGGTTCAGTGGCAGCAGCGGCTGCCGAATCCTAGCCTCCTTCCTAGACCTGATCCCACGGTGGCATGGGTCCACGTGAACCTGCGCCAGCGATTTCACTAGCACAGGTCTAAATAGACCCCTCCACGCTGTGGAGGCTTACCCAGAGGAGACCTCCAAAACTACCCCCCTGCAGGATGTAAGGTAAAGGTGACCCCTGGCAATTAAGTCCAGTCGTGTCCGACTCTGGGGTGTGGTGCTCATCCCCATTTCAAAGCCGAAGAGCCAGCGTTGTCCGAAGACGCCTCCGTGGTCATGTGGCCAGCATGACTCTCCTTGCCGCAGCGCATAGCATGCGGCTGGAACACGGAGCGCTGTTTACCTTCCCGCAAGCGGTACCAGTAACCATTTTGGCATCAATGCATTGGTGGGGGTGGGGAAAGGATAGGATTGAGCTGTAACTGTACTAACATTACTTAAAGCTCCCTGCATGCTACTCTAGTTTTTAATTAAAGGTATTTTTAGAAGCCTCTGGCTATCAGATTTCATAGTTATGTAAAAAAGCAAAAGGAGAAAAAAAATCTATCTCTCTAGGTTTTCCTTGCTTTGGCTTGAGCTATACATCCAATGCTCATGTTTCTGTGAGCTCTGTTTTCACACTGGATGTTGTACCACTTATAGCCATTCAATACCCAGACTTAAGGGATCAGCTAAGCATATTTACCAAGCATGGATTAAACAGGTCTGAGTGTAATCATTTTATCTTTATCTAACATGTTACAGGATTGTAAATAAACCCTGGGATGCTAATTTCTATGTATACAAACACGCCGATACGAAAATGCCCTAAACCTCCATAGCAATGTCTACAAATTAATTTATATAAAGAAAAACATGGGTATAAACTAAATTCATATGAATTAAACAAAGCTCAGAAGGCTCCATTCTGAAGGGAGGATGAAGTTGGGAAAATCTGAACCCATTTCCAGATCTGAATTTTGTTCCACAGATTGTGTCCTCTGACAACTTCTTTTCATGTATTATTCACTTTATTTATTTACTGTCACCATTCCATAAAGGCTCAAGGCAACATTGAGAGCGAGAGAAAAATCTACTATAAAACCAGCAATTTAAATACAATCAAGACTAATGCCATACTGAAGTCTACAACTCAAATTAAAGCTGCAATAATAACATACCAAAAGCCAACACACATTTAAGAATACCAACACTTGCATCAACAGGAAAGGCTTTTAAGAATATTTTTTACCATCTGAAAAAACACAGCGAGCAATGGGGATGGCTCAACAGAATCTCCAAGCTGAAGAGCAGTATGACATTGAGGGCCCAATCCTATCCAACTTTCCAGCACTGATGTGGCTGCAACGCAGCCCAAAGTAAAGGAACAAATGTTCCCTTACCAGAGGAGGCCTCTGTGAGTGCTCCCCCACCTCAGGATGCAGTGCATGCCCCATTGGCATGGCTGCATAACCACTGGATAGTCGGATAGGATTGGGCCTTGAATCAGTTGCTGAGGTGACATCAGGGAGGGCTATTTGCCTTCATGCTGAGCTCATGGGTTTCCTGGAAGCATTTGATTGGCCAGTAGGGAAACAGGATGCTGGGCTAGATGATCATATGGGCTTTAATCTGATCCAGCAGGGTGCATTTACATTCTAATCAGGGCCTGACCAAGATCTCCTGGTATCTGAGGTGACACACATGTCAAATGCTGCCCCTCCTTACCTGGTGATATATCAGGCTCTGCTTCTCCCACTTCCTGGATTGGAAAAGGAAGAAGAGGATGGAGCAGAAGAGGTAGTTTTGAGCATTGCTCCAACACTAGTCAAGAGTCTGTGGAGAACTGAAACTGTTGTATGTGGTCTTACCCCTGCCTGCACACTGGTGATATTGCTAAGTCTCCTGACATGCTTCATTGCCACTGAAAATTCAGTGGTAGTGATTGTTGTTGGTATCCAAGGATAATAGCAGAGACCCATTCTTGGGAACTGACAGTGATGTAGACTTGAGTCTATTGACTCGGACTTGAGTCAGACTCAAGTCGCGTCAATGACTTGACTTGGCGATTGTAAAAGACTCGACTCGAGACTTGGAGCCTTTTACGACAAGTCAAATTTTATTCAGGTTTAAATCCATTTTCCCATTTAAATAGCTACGGACTCGCAACCAAAGGCTTGGGGGCAAAGACTTGGGACTTGACTTGAGACTTGTACCCAGAGACTTGATCCACATCCCTGGGAACAGATGATGAAGCATGGTCCCTGGTGGTTCCTCTCCCCCATCATCTATGGAAGAAGGTTACTTAGAAGCTGCTACCTGAGATGGTCAAGAAAGAAGTTCTTCACCAGTCTTGGGAGCCTTAGGATTTTGCTTCTGATGGTACTTTCAAGTCCAAATGCAGTACTGCAACAGGCAGTGTCTTCCTGCAGACTTTGTAGTTTGTGCAGAGTTATTGCCCCTCTTACATTTTTCAAGGTGGTGGTGAGGGAATGTTTACATTGGTAAAAACATTCCCTTTTGGGCAGTGATTATAGCTCAGTGCATGCAGAAGGCTCCAAATTCAGCTGCTGGCCACAGAGACAAGTAGCAGATGACGGGACAGACTTAACCTGAGACCCTGGAGACCCACTGCCAATGAAGGTAGATTGTTGTTGTTCAGTCGTTAAGTCGTGTTCCGACCCTTCGTGATCCCATGAACCATATCCTGCCAGGCCTTCCTGTCCTCCACTATCTTCCTGAGTTCACTCATTTTCATGTTCGTTGCATTGGTGATGCTGTCTAGCCATCTCTCATCCTTTGCCTTCCCCTTCTCCTTTTGCCTTCAATCTTTCCCAGCATCAGAGTCTTCTCGAGAGAGTCCTCTCTTCGCATTAGGTGGCCAAATATTTGAGCTTCAGTCTCAGTACCTGTCCTTCCAGGGAACAGTCAGGGTTGATTTCATTTAGGATTGACTGATTTGATCTCCTAGCAGTCCAAGGGACTCTCAGGAGTCTTCTCCAGCACCACAATTCGAAAGCATCTATTCTTCGGCGCTCAGCCTTCCTTATGGTCCAACTCTCGCAACCATACATTGCTACTGGGAACACCATCGCCCTGACTATACGAACTTTTGTTGGCATGGTGATATCTCTGCTTTTTATTATGCTGTCTAAGTTTGCCATAGCTTTCCTTCCAAGGAGTAAGCGTCTTTTAATTTCATGGCTGCTGTCTTGTTAAATAAGTTAAATAAGCAGGGTGACAATATACAGCCTTGCCATACTCCCTTGTCCCTTCCCAATTTTGAACCAATCGGTTGTTCCATGGCCGGTTCGAACTGTTGCTTCTTGACCCGCATACAGGTTTCTCAGGAGACAGGTAAGGTGGTCTGGTACCCCCATCTCTTTAAGAATTTGCCACAGTTTGCCATTCCTCTAAATGGATTAATGCCTGACTCCGTCCAAGACAGCTCCATACATTCATTAAAAAAAAACTCAAATGAGTGAGACAGGCACTTTTTAACATAGCTTCTTTTTATGTGTCAGCTGGAAAGGATAAAATACAGCAGAAATTTTCCATTTAGTTCATAATGGGATGGATCTGAGTGTCCTGTTATATAAATTAAATTTTGGTTAAGTTTGGTTTTAAAGAAAGACTAAGTGCCTGTTTAATACAGGCCTCTTTCATGAATGCTTCCATAAATTTCCATTCAGTCAATGAGACAGGCCATTCTAGCATGGGTGAAATAAAACAAGCGAGGAAAGGGGAGGAATGAAATATTGAAAGTCCAATTTAGAAAACAGACCTGTGTTTGGTCCTGAAACATGCAATATTTAAGATGCAATATATTGTTTTAAAAAAGTATTTCCTTAAAAAACATGTTCACTTCACTAGCCTCTCAACCAGAATCGATGCTGCTACCATCCTCAGACTGCAGAGAGCTTTGCTAATGTCATAAAGCGACGCTATTTTGGTCTGCAAATCCTTCATGAGTTCTTTATCCAAATCTTTTTCTTACAAATAAAAGGCATAAAAGGAAGTGCTTCCCAGTGGATGTAGACGTTTGCTCTGGAAGAGTGCGCGGAGCACTCAGAATTATCTACATCCTCCTGGCACGGAGCTCTGTCTAATTACACTGTTTTCACTATCAAATCAAGCGGAGTCCCCAGGAGTGAAATATCAGCGTCTTTACAAGAGGCAGACAACTTATTCAGCACTGACTACTGGAATCCAGCCATTGCCTACTTCATTGAGAAAGGATATAGCCATTTACATACAATACAATCTCAAACCCCCCCCCCAATCCAAAATGTAATTTGTGTGACTCCCAGAAGGTTGAATATGCATACACTTGTTATGCCGACAACAGCAAACAAACAAAGACTTTTCTGGATCTTTAATCATTGTGTGGAAAGCACATGATGCAGTAGTCTTGGTGAAACTAAACAGGATTGGGGTATGTGATCAGTGCCTAGAATGTGCAGATATGACCACTTGAAACTCCATGTATGCCAGCATGCATTGTGTGGCAGAAAGGTGGGATAAGAATGTACTATATTCTTAAGTACTATAAGACCCATTTATTGATTTATGTTACTATGTAAACCGCTTTGTGAATGACTCTTGTTGGAAAGTCTCATATAACTTTTATTATTATTATTATTATTATTATTATTATTATTATTATTATTATTATTATTAATAATAATAATAATAATAATAATAATAATAATAATTTGGCAGATGCAGTACCCTTTTTCCTGACTATGGATCCGTGGTTGCTGGCATGAACTGAATTTGTCCCCCACTGGTACCAATTTGGAGTTCAACAATACTGTCACATAAGAACTGGACCTTACAACTTTAGCGGTACATATTCAAGTTCTAAAATTCTAAATGTTTTTCGTACTGGGGGAGTGAAATGTTGTAAGACAGTAAGACCTGCTAAGTTATCTCATTGTTGAATGTACTTGCTTGAGGAGCTGTCTCTAGAAAAAGATATGCCTGGAAATGGCATTTGGCTTGTAAACCCCTTGTCAATCTATGTATTTGCAAAGTGCAAATGCCCACGTGAAGCTATTTCAGGGGCCTAACTGGATCAAACTAGAAAAACAGAGGAGGTCAGAACAATCTTCACCTGTTCCCTAAATCCCAAGACTGCTCCAAGTGAGAGCTGCACATGTGTGCTTCTTTCATGCCTCTGGCGAAAATCCCTGGCAGCAGAGAGCATTGCACAGGTTCTGACCTTGCGCCTGTGGAATACTGACGGTGGAATAATGTAAGCGGAGGGGAAGTGAACATGGCTTACTTCCCTTCAGCCAGCAGAGAGGGAGGAGGATTCTGGGAAGGCCATCAGCATGCTCCCAGAGCCCTCGAGTTACAGCTCCAGACTTGTAAATGTCTTCCCACCCACCAGCTGCTTGAAGTTATCCAGTGAGAAGACTGTAGGGAGGTCAATGGTACCTTCTGAGAAATCTTAGAATCTGCAATAATAGTCTCCCCAAGGAAACAGCATACAGGAAATGCCTGGCGAGGTCATTCTCATATCTGCTTCCACCAGTAAGGAAGGAAGAGAGGAAAGCAAGGAGTGATGGGGAGAAGTGCTGGCACCAGCTTACTGGAAGCCCTGGGGCAAAGTTCTCCATTGCCCCCCTCAGTGCTCCTCATCTGATGGGACACTGGGCACTGCCAGAGGTAATGAGTGTTCAGAGGTTGGCCTGGCCAGTTGGCCGACTTCTAACACTGGTTAGTTAGTGAGTAACCTGTGTATCTAACCTGGTGGTGTGAGTAGAGGGGGGGAAGTCTGGCGTACTAGTAGTAGTAGTGGGGGCCAAGGATGAAAACAGCCTCACTTTCCTCTTGCAAATTCCTAGTGTGTTCGTTCGATACCAGACCAAGTGTACACATTTTTCTATGTCAGTTGCTAGAGGGTGTGATTCTGAAGAAGTGAGTCACCTTGAAATCAGCAGAGCTTTGTGTCACACGTAGTATATAGGATCTCTTTTGAAGCGAAGGCTGGCAGTCCTCAAATAATTTATTCCATTGAAATCAATCAATAGGATCCTTCTAGAGTTTGAAATTTAGTCACAAATGCAAAACCCACCTGCATATTCATGAAAGGCTTACCTCTAGCGTTTCTTAGGGCCTCTTAGAGAGGTTGGAATATGTAACAGCTGCTGTTTGCTTCCAGGAATCAGTCAGCCAGCCGTTTCATTAGGAACATGCTATCCTCTTTCAAGTGCCAGGCCAGAAGCAAGGGGTCTGAGGATTTCTGCGTACGGAGAAAAGGTGTGCACTATCAATATGGCTTCAGGTTTGGAACAGTACATTGTGTTAACCGTATTGTTCTGTCCAGCAAGCCGCCTGACTTCCTTTCCTTCAGCTAACGAGGAATCGTGCTGACAGACTGGATCTCAGGCACAAGCCACTTTCAGGTCTGTTTCCCTTTTTGCTCGTTTTGTCACTATAGCCTGGACATTTGATAACAGCATGGGATACATATAATCAGAGTGATCCGAAACCAGGCAAAATGTCAAAAAGGGTGTGTGGCATGGAAACTGAAATTGTCCTTCCTTGGGGGACCTCTCTTTGTTTAAAAACAAGCTGGGGGGACATACATACTGTACACCGACCTGCCAACTTTTCTGCTTGAAGCAATACACTAATGATTTCCCTGGCTATCTCCCTTGGGATTCATGTCTTTCATCGTAGGCCTGGTTGCTATTGCTGCTGTACCTAATCTAATGCTTTGAAGAGTTGCTCTTCATTTAAAAAATGTATATCTCAACTTTCTGCCATTATTGGTCCCCAAGGCAGCACTTACAAGTCAATTAAAACACACTCAATCATGAATAAAATTAAATAACAACAATCCTTAAAAGCCTGAGTAACAGCCAAGAGCAATCAAAAATGTAAAGGCCTCCAAGACCCCAGGTAAATAATAAACATTTTTACAAGGACCTAAAAGTTAATAATGTAGGTGACTGATCAATATGCCTCAAGAGGGTATTCCAAAACAGGGTCTTTTCAGCATAGGCACCCAGATCATGGAATAATAGTATTTCATCTGGGTGCCTATGCTGAAAAGGCCCTGTTTTGAGTACCGGTAGTTGTCCACAATAACTGGTATAAGACCTCCATCAGATTGTCTTACTATATGAGTAGGTTTGTGTGGGAGTATCCCAAAGATCCTCAAGCTTCACATCCTCAAGCTTTCCCTGGTCCAATTATTTTGCCTTTGTACCTATCCAGGTGTTTGGATCCTTGACCTTCTTTTCAATCCTAGTTACCATAAAATAGTTTAGATGTCACAGATTTGGGAAAAAAATAGTGAGTTAAGTGAGCTAATTATAGGAAAAGAAAGAGAAAAGAGAAGCAAAACTGAAAAGGACTGGAAAAGGGATGGAGGTGTGTTCCCGAGGTTGAACTGCCTGAAGCTACCAGAAGCTAAGCAGGAACAGCCCATTTTCATGCTGGAAGGGAGACCAGGAAGTCACTGATAAGCTGTCATGACCCTCGGTGGCAGAGAGGAGTCGCTGTTGCGTGCCATGGTGAGAGTCATCTTCACTAGCTGCTGAACACAAGCCTCAGACTGGAATGCTGAGAGTGTCAGTGACAGAGCGAGAACAATTGGAAAAAAGTTTCCCTGTTCAGCATGATCTGTGGCGTCCTGCGGAGAGCTTGAGGCTTGTGTTCAGCAGCTAGTGAAGATGACTACACCATGGAGGAAAACAGCTGGAACTGTAGGGCTCTATATAGAACAATATTGTAAAGATCGTTATCGGATCTAGAAAGAAAGAAAGAAAGAAAGAAAGAAAGAAAGAAAGAAAGAAAGAAAGAAAGGTGGAAAACGTGTGGTAGGTAAGGTATCAGATTTGTTTTTCAGTTTCTGCTGTATCTCTTCTGTGCAAAGCAAGGGAGATAACCTGGGTGAACAGGGCAGTCACCCCACCCTTGTGTTGCACAGCCCACATGTGATTTATTCTGAAGACTACCTGTACCTCTTCCAGGTCTTTGCTTCTACACACTGAATGACCATTGTTAAACAAAATAACTAGATCTGGGTATCAGATATCAATGCGAAGAGCACCATTTCCTCTGCTTTAAAAAGAAGGAGCAAGAAGCACCTTGTGATAGTTCCATGCTGTAGTTTTGTGATGTCTGCAGAAGATAATCACAGTAGATGCCCTTAAAATAAAATAAATGGTCCTTTTAGTGATCACTGGGGTGTGGCAGTTTGATTCTGCCTTACCGTTGCTCCGGCGGTTCCCACTGGCTCCCTATTCAATTATGAGCCCAATTCAAGGTGTTGGTGACTACCTTTAAAGCCCTATAATAATGATAATGATAACAACCACCACCAGTATGCATATACCGCCTTTTTTTGTCATCGGATTTCTCCTCCGACTTTAATTCAAAGGTGGTTTACATGGGCAGGTTTGCTAAACCCCGAGGGGTTTTTACAATAATACAATATTCTAATCTTCCATAGAACCCTTCGTCCCAGCTGGTTTCCTTCACAGCCTGGCCTCTTTCTCTGGCATTCACCTCCCACGCTTCAACTGCAGCTTCTCTCTCCCATAGAGATTCTGCAGCTTATCAGTGATGTACTCACAGCTCTTCGACTGCTCACGGATACTTCTGGGCATCCCGAACTGCCGACCTCAGATCTTCAGGCATGTGAGGCGAACGCTCTGCCAACTGAACCAGACCTCCTACAGCACGGGACCAGGATATCTTAAGGACTGCCTTCTCCTGCATAATCCTGCCCAGCCCCTAAGATCGCCAGGTAGGGCTGCTTAGGATACTGCTGCTATCTGAGGCTAAGGGGACAGCAACAAGGTGCAGGGCCTTCTCTGTTGTGGCAGTACATCTATGGAACGAACTTCCAAAAGAGCTGAAGACAGCTCCCTCTCTATATGTTTTCCATCAGGGCTTAAAGACATATCTATTTCATCTTGCATTTGAGGAGGGGTGATACAAAGTTACCCTTTTAGTATTTGTAGCGAAGTGGGAATCATGGGTGAAAAAGCCATGTAAACAAACTTCAAAGTCCAGCCAAGTTAAAACGACAATCAATCCTGTCCGCAGTCTCCGGATTTCTCCAGCAAAGCAAACAGGCAGAAATCATTAAAATCCAAAGCTAAGACAAAGTATAACCTTTTAGTATTTGTTTATCCATTCTGTTTTACTTAATGCTGCTTTTATGACTTTTATCCTGCTGCTATTAGATGTTTTAATCCGCTCCTATGGTTTTGGTGTAGTCAGTTTTAACATTACTTACCTATTTGTAGTTTATTTTCTATATTTGGTTTTTAGCTATTTTACATTGTTTTTATTAATATAATCAACCTTTATTGGCTTATTAAAACACAATGCAGTAACAACACAGTAACAAAAGAAATCGGACAAACAAACATACATACACACATACATAAACTTCGTTAACTGCCAAGACCATATTCACAGCTCTTCAAAATATATCTTTATTATGTTGTACGCCGCTTTGGATAAACCTAAACCAGGATGTAAATCTTTTCAATAAATAAATAAATAAATAAATAAATCGTGATTGATGAGTGAGAAGTTTGATTAAGATTTAAGATTCTCATGGCCAGAAATAATAGCAGAACATAAAATGTTTGTCACGGGGTTAAAAGCCATGATAAAACATAAAAACAAGTTAAAACTATTTAAAAAACAGTTTAAAACAATTTAAAAACAATAAAAACAAGTTAAAATGTTTCGTTCATCATATGATGAACTTCATCAGCTTACAGGCACGGCAGGCAGCAGTGCAATGGTAAAACAGAAGAATGAAACATTACTGCTTAAGAAGACATACGCCCTGCCAGCCAGCTGATGTTAACTAGCAGAAGAGCCGGTTTCATGCAGGGTTTCCCATCGCACTGCAATTTACCATTCCATGATAGTTTTACCATCGCACTGCTGCCTGCCGTGCCTGTAACCTGATGAAGTTTGGCATATGATAAACGAAACGTTGTTTTAACTTGTTTTTAAACTTTTTTTTTCAACAGTTTTAACTTGTTTTTTTGAGAAGTTTGATCTTGCTGGATCTTGTTCTCCCCCTTTCTGCAATCCCTTTTCCTTCCAGTCCCGCCAAATCTGAAATCATGGCATCCTTGACTGAAGCTGGGTTGTATTTTTCCTTTGATTAACAAGCTCCATCCATTGTCCGGCTGCTGGATAGTTTCTGTAGTTCCAGTGCTGGAATATTTATTTATTTATTTATTTACAATATTTCTATCCCACCTTTCTCCCCAAAGGGACCCAAGGCGGCTTACACAGAATAAAATACAAAGATACAAAAAATACAAATAGATAATTACTTTTTAAACAGCAAAAAACAGTTAATAAAAACATCTAAAATTGATTAAAAAAATGACATTTAAAAAATTACATTTAAATATCAAACATTTACCTACTTAGTACTGCAGAGATGCACTCTGCGTTCTCTCTTTGGAACAATTCCCAGCTTTCAGGCACAGAACAGTTTTCATAGTTTTAAGAGAAACTATGTCCTTCCTTCAGTATATTCTCAAAAAGGCAGCTATGTTGAACTTTTGGTAAGAAGCAGATTTATTCAAATATAATAATTTAATTCATTGATTCATCCACTAAAGCATCTGTAATCAGTCGATTGCCCTATGAGAAATAGCCGGATGTTCTCTTCTGTCACCACAGCAAACAAATCGCACCTCACAGCTCAAGTGCTCTACTGAAGACATGTTATCTCTTCCTTTTCCTGCAATTGTGTTTTCGGATGACAACCCTGCTTGGATACTAGCATTTTGCACATTGCCTAGCACATTAGACTGGTACTTTGTAAATATATAGTCACAAAATAATTCATGTTATTTATCACATGGGTATCCCACCCTTCCTCGAAGGAGGTCAGAGAGGTGTGTACATGTGGTGAGGGGAAAAGGAAGGGGAGGTGTGTACATGTGGTGAGGGAACAGAGGGGAAGAGGAAGCTCTGGTCCAAGGTTATTCAGAGACAGTCGCTTATGCAAGGAATGTGACCCTCCTTGTTTCTTTCTAATATTTTGATTTGGCAGCCCTGACTGAATGAGAGCAGAATTAGGCTCTGCTTTGCTTAAGCCCAGGGGCACCATTTTTGATTTGGACATAAGCGTATTCAGCAGCAGGTCAGGGTTCAAAGTTCCACATTGTCTCTTAAAATAAACCATTTCCAAAATCATGTGTTGTGTGTTCTAATTGCACCAATGTTCTAATTGCAAGCCAAGCAATTAACTTCCACCCCTTTGTATTTCAGTCAAAGGGACTTGAAGCATGGGCATGCATGTCAGTGGTGTTTCTACACGCACACACCCCGTGGGGGTGCTGACGCAGCCCCCCATGTGATGCCACAAGCCCCACCCCCTGGGGGCATGACATCATTTTTGTGTGCCACTGCCAAAATTCGGCGACGGCGCGAAAACACACACACACACACACACACACACACACACACACACACACACACACACACACGGCTTTTTGGCTGCATTTTGGAGCCGAACAGAGCCAGGGCGGGCAGGTGGGACCATCTTGCAGCCGAAGATGATGGGCCGAAGAAAACAAGTGGTGGAGGGGGAGATGGATCCGGAGGCAAGTACACCCCCCGCCACTTGGCACCCCATCGTCTTGGGGGGCCCCCACCCTCCCTAACGACGCCTCTGGTACATATATCTATTTAAGTTATATCATATATGTTTTGCCTATTTTGGTTTGACAAACCGTCTCCTCACTTATTCTGGTGATATGTTAATCATGTTAAAATATGTTACATGGAAAATTTAAACATTAAGGCAGAGAGCTACAAATAAATCGTATACTAGCAGATATAGCAGTGCTAACTCTTGTAATGGGGTGGAGAGATTTGTTCCTTTTCCAGAGCCTACAGAAACCTCAGGCCATAAGCACTAATGAATTGACCGAATATCCAGAAGTAGGTCATCCCTGTTAATATCCAGGGATGCTTTGTTGGAGTGATTTTATTCTCTCTCTTTCTCTCCCTCCCCCTCCCTTTTTTGCTCTCTGCCATGCACCCACACACAGCCTGTGTGTGCGCTTTACATCTGGCTTCACTCCATTGACTTTGAAAGAGTTGCTACCCTTTTACCCTGCTGTATCTGAGATTAGAATATGCTGCATGTACATTCTGGGCTAGGGTTGCACCATAAAAGCATAGAAGTAAACTGCAGGGTACCAATGGCCTCTTTGCTGCACCTTATCCATCAAAGCTGCTCGGCCCCTGCCATGCTGCATCAGCTCCTCTTTTGAGAGACTGACAAGAGAAGCTTCCAGTGTTGCCTGTGAAGCCTATCAAGGGATTTGGGCACAGCAGGAGTACTTTGATGTGCTCAGGGAGAGGGTAAGGAGAACCTCCCCCAGGCCAGTGCTGCTAGAGAACGGGATAAATTGAGCAGTGCTTCTGAGTCTTTTCAACCCCATTGCCCTAGATACAGACAAATGCAATTCATGTGAGTTTGCCTCTGCATACAGCCCTCAAAGCCAGTTAGGGTGACAGGACAGAGGGATCCTGGGAGGAAGGTTGTCAGATCAAGATGGTAAAAATAAGGGAGATACAAAATGGAGAGAGGTTCATGTTTTATTTTTAAATGTGTTTTGAAAAGAGGTTTACTCTCTTTCAGAACTTGTTGACGGACTGACTGAGTGCGGTTGACTTGACACTATGGCAGGCCACATTTTAAGCCTCTGTAACATATTGACGCTTCCTCAATTTAATCCTAGGAAAATGAGGTGCCTACAAAATAAAATGTGTAAGGGTTTTTTTTAAAGGTAACACCAGTTGTTCCATGTCCTCAGAATAAGGGATATCTAGCAATACCACTCAGAAAGTATCTGATTCATGGTATGATTAATGGGCAACACACCTGGTATCAAGCTGCAAGCAATATGTGCTGAGGGTCACTAATTCTCCAGGACTGGCCAGGAGTATCCAAAAATCAGCATCAGTCTCCAGGTGGCTACGGAAAGCAGTCCTGGCAATCAGTGGCATAGCTGGGGGGGGGACACAGTGGGGCCCACTACCCCGGGCGGCAAGCCAGAAGGGGGCGTCATGCTGTCTGCGAGGGGTGTGCAGCACTCGCAGCTCTGAGTAGTCAGAGCAGTGAGTGGAGTGAAGTTTGGCCCTCCCGGCCACCCTTACCTTTGTTTCGCTCCAAATCAGAGCCATTCTGGAAGCAGGGGGTGGGGCAATGACGCAGGGGGAGGGGGAGGGGAGGCCCTGGGTACCAGCCAGCCCAGCTGTGCTACTGCTGGCAATTTTAACATGGCCTCCAAGAATTTCCAACATTATATCAAGTTGAGGAAAAAACAATCTTCAGGAACAGCTTCAGTCAGAGTTGGCAACCCTACCTATGCCTATTGCTACACCCCCTCAAATAACTTCTGAAGTAAAAATCAAAACCTAATGCTTGATACAATGGCAGTGCTATATAAATAACCTCATAAATATGTAGCTTCGTTGATAGTACTGTCTTTCAGCCCAATCCTACCTAAATCCCCACGTGGCGATGCAATGGCACCGGCGCAGGCTACGCTGCATCCCATGGGGATTGTGTGGCTACTGAAGGTCTCTTCGGGATAAGGGAATACAGTATTTGTCTCCTTGCCCTAGGGTAAGCCGCAGTAGCTGCAATGGGTTTTAACTTGGACTTGCACCAGTGATATTGCTAACACAAGCCCACATTGATCCACGCAAGCAGATCAGGCCTGGGGAGGGGGGTTGGATACGGTGTTTACTGGCACCATTGATCCTACCCCCTTCCTGGGCCTGATATGCTACCCCTGCCCCGATCACTGCCCTCCCCCACCCCCTTCAGCCCCGTCCTTGCCCTCCCCCACACCTGCGTGGATTTGTCTGCTCCAGCGGACCTTCTGATGGCCGATGGCACGCGCAGGAAGGCTTCAGCTTTCCTGCTGGCACACTGGCTCTCCATGCTGTCGCAAAGTGCTTTACGGTGCTTCTGCAACAGCGCACGCCGGCAGAACATGCATCTCTTGCATCACTTGGTAGGGATTGGGTTGCATATCACCTAAGTGGATCTGTACAGTCACTGTTAAAAAAACATTACAATGCTTTATGGTTGCCAGACCTACCCCCATATCTTTTAATAACACCAAAAGAAGATGTAGATGTGGCTCTCTACTCAGTCCCATCACTTACTGCAGGGGGGGAGCAGTCTCCAGGATGACCTCAACTGAGAAGAGTTGAGTCTTACCTTTGCCCTCATCCTCATACATTTCCTCAGGATAGGCAGCTGCCCTATACAGTCAGCCCTTGGTATCCACAGGGGTTCAGATGACAACATCTGCGGATAATCACATCCGCAGTGGGTGGAGCTGTGGGGCGGGGGTAACACCACAATATTTTAAAGCTTCACCTGGGCCCGCTGTCCACTTCCACACAACCGGAAGTCGCTTCTGGTCATGTTTTTTTCTCTTTTTTACAGGCACTTTGCAGCTTTACAAAGCAGCATAAGAGGCAAGAAGCGGGTGGTGCGCCGGCGCAGTTGCTCAGTCAGGTACTGTGGCATCTCTCCCCACCCCCCAGAGGGTGTTCCTCCTCTGCAGATGGCCATCTAGTCAAATCTATGGATGGCTAATCTGCGGATAAGGAGAGCCCATTGCACTTGTATTGGGAATTGTCCTCCAAACACCGTGCACCCAGCAGCGGAGGGCTGCCTGGAGTTGGGGGGGGCAGTGGGCCCCCGGGCAGCATGCGGGTGAGTGTGAAAAGCACACTGTGGAGGCATTTGAAAAATGGCTGCACGGCTTGCATGATTGGTCCACCCGGCTGCCCGGGCTCTTAGGAGCTCTATTCTACTGAAAAAAAGCCGGGCGGGGGGGGATTTCTCGCCACAATGCGGCAGGGGTGGGGACGCCACTGACAGAGGCGGGTTTGTGCCATCATGGGCTTGTGCCGTCATGCATGGGGGGGGGGGTGCCGGAGAGGCTAGCTACGCCTCTGCTTGCACCCTACCATCCCCACGGCCCTTACTACTAGCTACTCTTCTCATCTGGCTTTTTACAGGATCCTGCAATTCAATGTAAGCACTCTACGCTTGCCCAATCTGCCTGTATAATCCTTCTTCCCTCCAGCTTCCTCTTTCTAGCAAACCTGTCACCAAGCTGCCCCTGAGATAATAAATCCCTATTATTCAGACAGGCAGGACGAGAGAGGAGATGATGGGGCAGGGGACGGGGTAAGAGCTGAGTGGGAGAAGCCACGTCTGCATCCTCCTTCACAATCCTGGGATGCTAAAGAGGCAGAGATGGAGGGGCATTGTTATGTTTGTAATTAAGCCAGCCCTTAATCCAGGCCAGAATTGAGAATGCCCTGGGTTAATCATAGATTTGGAGTCCATTCCAGGACTTAGGCCAGGCCAAAAGGGCAAGGAGGATTCTAAAGGAATTGATAGCAATCTGTTGGTGGCTATGCACAGAGAAAGAACCACAGCAGCAGCACCATGAAGCCCTGCCCTTTCGTTAAGATCCTTCTGCATGTGTTGTCTCATTCCTCAGAGTTCCTGGCTCTCTGCTCCACCCAGTTCTTTGGAGCAGCTCTGGCCCAGGTTTTTGGAAACCTTGAGGCAAGATGCAGTCAGGGCCTCCGCCGCCCCCTTGTGGTTGCCATTGTCCATTGTCTTGCCCTCTTCTTCTAGGTCCAATCCACGCGGGGCTGTCCAAAAGGGCAAGGAGAATAGAGGAAGATTATGCTTCTTGCTTCTCCTCTCTCTGAGTATTGCTAGCATTGCAGGAGGGCAGATGAACAACAAGCAGCTACCAAGACCAGGCAGAGCAGCCGAACCAGGGAAGGGGCTTCGGGGAATGGCACTGGGCACTGGCCAAAGCTGAGGAATGGGCCTCAAGGAGTGCCTGACAAAGCTGACCTCTGCTCTGGTTCTGGCCCTTTCTCTGGGTGGTGACTTACTAGTCCTATTCATCAGCAAAACGGAGGTTTACATTTTTATTTATTTAGAAAAACAGTTGCATATGTTTTTCTATGATTCTTCAGTTATCACTTATAATCTCTGACGGATAGCAATGCTGTACTAGTTTCTATAGGTTCTCACTATTTACTGACCACCATCCTCTAATATTACAAACAAGCTGGGGAAATTTAAAAGTGTGTGTGTGTGTGTGTGTGTGTGTGTGTGTGTGTGTGAGAGAGAGAGAGAGAGAGAGAGAGAGAGAGAGAGCTCAATTGCAGGCTGTATGCACAGGAAAAGTGTGGATTACTGTGAACAGCTGGTGCAGATTCAATAATCAACTGCTCTGAGAGAAAAGCCTATTTTTTCCTCTCATCCCATAGCATTAGAACACAGGATACCCGAGCTGCCAAATTTACAATTGAAATCTGCCCACGCAGAATGGCAAAGTCCCCTTGACTCCCATTTAAATGCTCCTGGCTCATTATAAATCTGTGCAGCTTTCAGTGCCTACTGTACAGTTTTACACGGCATAACCCCCTGTAAACAGCACCACATTGTCTTTTCAGCAGGCCTTAGTTTTTGTTGCAATACTATGAGGAAGGGAATGGGGGAGAACAGGGAAGGAGCAGGCTTAGAAGTGATCAGATCCAGGAATGAAAATTGGTTTAATAATACGAAGCCGCAGGTTTTGACATTCAGTATCAGTGTAATAGGTAAGGCACATCAACTCAACATGTATGTATAGCACAGGCTAGTAGAGGTATAGAAAACTAATTCCTAAAGTGGATTGAAGTGACACAGATTTCCCTATCATACATTGCAAAAGTTATTATGTGATAGGAATATTTGGGTCACCTAAATCCACCCAAAGAATTAGATTTCTGTATTTCTTCCAGCTTGTTGCACATCAAGGTTTAGGGCCAATCAAATCAACAACATTATTTTAGTCTATGCACACTGGATCATTCATGTAGGTGACATTTGAACATTTTGTCCCTGCATGGATGTGTGTGGTTGGTGGAGGCTGGGCGTAGGCAAGGCAAGCATACTTGCGCTTCCCTCCATGCAGTGGGCCAGATCCACAGGTAAGTATTGCATATTCTGACCTGCTGATTCTCTCTGATAGCTATCCTATGGCCAGCATACCATCTGCAAATATTTACATGTGTTTATTAAAGTATACTCATCCCAATGGGCAGCCCAATCCTAACTCCTCACATGGTGATGCAGCAGTGCTAACGTGGCGCCCACTGTATCCCAGGGGGGAATTTCGGCTTCTGGAAGCCTCCTTGGGAAAAGGGAACATTCCCTTGCCCTGGGGTAAGCCTGTGCCAGGTCGCCGGGTCTACTCGGACCTGCACCAGCTCCATAGCTGGCACAAGTCCACGTAGAGACCCATGAAGGTAGATCAAGGCTGGAAAGGGGGTTTGGATTCTGGAACAGGGGTTGGATTTGGCGGACACCACTGCCACAGAACCTGCCCCCTACCCGGTCCCAATTGGCCTTCCTCCCTGTCCCCATTGCTGCCTCATTCCACCCACCCCTCCCACCCCCTGCACTCACTTACCAGGGCCGGCGGGCATCTATTTGCTGCTGGCATGTGGAGCTGGTTGCTCATTGCTTGTGGCCAGGCTGCAAGCACCTAACGCCTCCGGAACACTTGTTCTGGTGTTGTTACACACTTAGGGGATTGGGCCAAAAGAGGCATTACCTACCACTACTTTCCTGCATGATGCATATTTAAAAAAAGGCAAAGAACAGCAAAAGATGTTGGTAGTGGTAATCAAGCATAGATTGAATTATTCCAGGGAATAATTCTCTTTTCCATGCCTCTTGTAGCTTAGAAGGAAAGAAATTGCTGCAGATAATTGTTACATAAATACATGCTGTATCAGGCCCATTTTTAGCACTTGTGGGGGTGTGAGGAATTGCTTTGAGCTGCATATCTGTTGGAGAGAATTCTGCCTGAACTGAATTCTGGCCAAACTGAGCAGGACAATGTTTTAAGGTAAACCAGCACATGGTTGAAGGAAACAAGCCCCTCTCTGTTGGTCTTGACAGGGTTACAGTGATGCAACTGTTCAGTTACAGAGTGTAACTGGAACGGAGGAAAATGTTTCCATTCAAGGCTAAATAAAATTGTTTGCCTTTGGAATGCGAATTATTTTTCCCACCAAAACTCCTTCCCAGTTTCCACCAGGTCCACAGGCAACAGTGCAGGGAACATATGTGAAAACTCGAATTATTTTTTGAATCTCAAAGCATATCTGTACCAGTAAAATGACCTTTACATTGTCTAGATGCAATGTCATGCCTTCTGAGGTACTATTTGGTAGATTTGGAGGTATTCCACTGGAAGAGAGGCTATGCACTTGTTCATTTGGCGGGATCGAATCCCTACCTCATATGATTTTGTACTGTCCCCTTTACAAGGATCTGAGGTCAGCTTTTTTAGCTGGACCGCTTAATAAAAGAGAAGGATGGGACGACTTGAACAAACTCCGCTACTTGTTGTTGGCCAGAGTTACTGTCGATTTCACAATGATCTCACCTTTTAAAAGGCAGGTATTAAGAAGAGAGGGGCTGCACCCCCCAGAGAAACTGTAAATTAGGGTGGTTAGAATTCGACTTGATAACTGTTTTGGTATATCTTACTTTTCTTATTTTAAATTTAGTTTTATTTATGTGTTGGGGGGGGGTTTATATGTATTTTATCCATGTAATTTGATATGCCAATAAAGGTATTCGTATTCATATCTATATCTGGAATGGATTTGTTTTGACTGGATTTCCAGTTAGAATGATGAAAAAATAGGAACGGGCACAGAAGGAAGAACATGCTTTTCTGATGGGGGGGGGGGGAGAGCACTGACTCACATGTTAGATTTCTGAAAAGGAAATACAGGTGTATTTCACGATGTATTGTAAATATTTCACAATGTATCACAATTTCACATATTGTAAGCATTTCACAATGTATTGGAAGCAATGTATTCACAATGTATTGTATTTCACAATGTATTGTTTTATATTACTTCTGCCTTCACCTTTGGGATACTTATTCTCCACTGTGAGTCCTTTTTTAAAATTTTACATTTATCTTGGTCTTAAGTCACAGAAATGCTTAGACCAGCGTTGCTACACTTTGCATTCCCAAATTCACTCCTTTGGTTCACTCAGGATGGAGCTGAGTCAGGTAGAGCCGAAGCAAAACTGATAGGTCTGAGCAGAGGCCGGGCACAAACTAGTAGGCTATGGGTGGCGCCTGATGGAATCTGACAGGTCAGGGGCGGGGCCAGAACAGAACCTGGGCGCTTATTATGACTAGCGCCTAGAACAATCTGATTGTTAACAGCTTTTTAACCCCCAAAGCCGGTTTCCTGACAGAACACATGCTTACCAGTTAAACCGGTAAAATACCAGCTGACTGACATTCCTGTCTTCGCATGTTTTCCCATGACCAAGGGAAAGAAATGTGCCGGAGACAGTAGGATGTTTTTCCTGGCAGAAGAATGAGATGCAGAAATTCACTGTGTGGATCTTTCCTTGGTGTGGAAAAGCAGTGTTAGAAAAACCATCATCTGATGAAGATTTGCTCCTTATGCTGATTTTAGGAGTTCTAGCAGGAAAAAAGTTGGCAATTCAAGGAGGGAGTGCTATTAATAATGGCCACACGATTGCAATGCCTTTTTCCTAGTCCCATATCCCACTCCAAGCTACTGCGCTTCTATTCACCTTTCATCTGCTAGTCTGTCATCTGCAATGCTCCACAGTCTCCCTAATTCTATGTGATGTGATGCCATACTCACCGGGGCATCTGCTGCAACAGCCCCAGGAAACGCAGTGGTCTTCTAAAATTGTCGACTCAATTGCTGAGTTCACATGACTTATCAAAGCATTATCATTATCTGATCTCTCTTTTTAAACCCTCTCCCTTTAGAATTGACCTAACTTTTCTGGAAGACTGGGTGAAAAAAACCAAAAACCAAATATGCAATGTAAGTTAATTCAATAGAAGTTTCTTTTTTTCTTTTTTCTTTTTGACTCCCTTCCCTTCCTGTGGCATATTTACCTCTCACTCAGAAGAAAAATGTTCTTTCCAAAATGTTGGATTCTAAGATAAGCCTTTCCAGAAGTTTAAGTTTTCATGCAATAAACCCAGTCATTTGCTGGGCTATATAACCAAAAGGCTGTGAAAGGACCCAGGGCTGGCCCACTCATGAGGCCAACTGAAGTGGTTGCCTCAGGCAGCAGATTGGTGGGTGCACCCATCTCTGTCCACCCACCCACTTGCCTCCACTGCTTCTCCTTCTCCTTCCTGGACTGGAAAAGGAAGAGGGGGCAGAGAGAAAGAAGAAAGGTGGAGGAGAGTGCTGAGCTAGAAGGTTGAGGAGTAGGAAGAGCAAGAGCTGGGAAGCATTTGACATGTCACCTCAGGCATCAGGAAGTCTTGAGCTCACCTAAGGGGGGCATAACCATACACGATATAGTGAGCGACTGAAAAAAAAATCTAGAAGTCTTTGCTCATGTAGACAAGGGTTCTCATCTCAGCTGGATCACTTGGAGACAATAACGTTAACAGGAGCATAACAAGCTCCCGCGCCGCCTGGGGCACGGGAGCTTGCTACGTCCCGGAAGTGACATCACATGACCACGTGATTGCTGCTGGATCTACACAGGGACTTTCTGTGCATGTCATGCTATGAATAAAATCTAGGCTTTTGGTCCAGAGAGCTATCATTGGCTCTGAGGGCTATCATAGGCTCTAACCTTTGTTCCAGACCAGTATTCCTCACAGGCATTTCATCCTTTCACCCATTGCAGAAAAAAAGTGCAATGTCAATGACCCATGCACCATGCACACATGCTGCGGAATATTAAAATATACTAGAAGTACAATAACAGATGGTTTGAAAGAATAGCTGGATAAAACATTTCTTATTAGCAAGTGAACAGCCTGCTCAAGTGTGGACCACACTGCCAGTCCCCAGTAGGTCTGTAATTCACAGATTATATTAAACTAAAATCTGTTAGCTTTGCAAAATTTTAAACATGGGTTGCACCAAATGTCTGCATAAAATGATAAATTGACACAAGAATCCCTTGGCAGTAACTACAAGCTACACACTCTGCAATTACACAATGACTGTGCAAGAAGAGACTGCACAGTTGTCAACACTTCAGTTTTCTCCTCCCCTCACCCAGTTCAGACTAGAAAATTAAAACATATCTACATGGCATTTCATCTTTTATTCTTTATCTAAAAAACAACTTTGAGCAAAGTGTCTATGAACTAAGAAAAAAGAGCTGTGCTAAAATGTATACATACAAGGGTACATCTAGTAAGAACTACTTGGATGCCACTCTCATACAGTTTAATAAAAAATAAGTAAAAATGTATGATTGATCCTTCACCAACTTTGGTCTGTGGAGTCTGTCTTTTATCTAGGATGGAGAATTTTAAGAGCTCTGTCCTTTTTTTTTTTTTTGCTTGGGCCAAAGTGAAGTGCTTTTCAGACCTAATGTAAGATAATAAGAATTGTGTATTGTTACTCTTTGCCTTGATGTTTTTAGCCATGTGTTCCTCATATTCTTTTTACACATCACCTATTGTCAGCTTGCATTTCTTTTACCAGAGTTTAGATCAATCATATGGGCCTGCTACATCTCTGGAACTTGTGTCCTGGCGGCACAGCATGCTTTACAGCAGTCACGCAAACAAGACGCACCACAGAGCACAGCATGGCCACACCTGCAAACGATGAGCGTTGGCGGCCATGCAACTGCGACCTCCACTGGAGCCCTGGCGGTAGTCAGTTGGTGCAGGGGATGGGCGGTAGGTGGAACAGGGCAGGGGTGGGGACTGGGGTGGGGGTGTGATGAGGGCAGGAAGGGGGCAGATATCGGTGGCAGCAGCTCCACTGATATCCTACCCCCCCTCGTGGTGTTGCTAGGGCGTGGCGGGTGGGCAGCGCCGGGGGTGACGCGCCAAGAGGGGGTTATGCGCCAAGAGGGTGATGCACCGGGAGGGTGACGCTCCCGAGGCCTGCTTGGCGAGCTGCATCTTCTTCGGCGACTCGGCCACTTCTAACTAGGTCTGGCAAGGCTGAAAGCGGCATGCGCACCACGCCGCTTGAAGCCTTGCCCTCAGAAGGGCCGAACGAAGACCCAATCATGTCTTCGTTCAGCCCTTCTGAGGGCAAGGCTTCAAGTGGCATTGTGCGCATGTGCCAGTTTCAGCCTTGCTTGGCCTAGTTAGAAGTGGCCGAACCGCCAAAGAAGACACAGCACGCAAATGGGCCTTGGGTGCTTCACCCTCTCCTGGTGCGTCCCCCCCCTCCTGGCATGAGCATGAGTACTGGGGGGTGATGCGGCAGTGGGGGGTTGACACGGCAGTGGGAGGTGATGTGGCAGTGGGGGTGGGGGTGACGCGCTGAGCCAACCGACCTCCTGCCGGGGTGATGCGCTGACTCATGATGCCACTGCTACCCCCCCTTCCTGGCCTTGATCAACCTATCTATGTCCAGTCGAACTTACGGCAGCAAAATTGCTGGTAGACCCAAAAGGGCAACGGAGGCTTACCCCCATGCAAGGGGACAAATGTTCCCTTACTGGAGGAGACCTCTAGGATTGCCATTTTGCAGGATGCAGCACACCCTCCAGTGGCGTGGCTGCATCTGCGGCAGGGAGGATTTGGATAGGATTGGGTTGTTTGTGTTCTATTTTGCTCTTATTTGGGCAAGACTGTCATTCTATGAAGGAAGCTTTGTTTTTCATCAGTTCTTTGACTTCACCTATAAGCAGTGCTGGCATCCTCCTGGACCAGGTGATGCCTTTCCTACTTACAGCACAATCCTAACCAACTTTCCAGGGCCGGTGTAGCCGTGCCAACAGGGTGCACACTGCATTTTGCAGTGCAGGGGGAGTCATGGAGACCTCTTCAAGGTGAGAGAACATTTGTTCCCTTACCTTGGGGCTGCATTGCGGTTGCACCGGTGCTGGAAAGTTGGTTAGGATTGCGCCGTTAGTGATATACATTCTAGTTGAGTTTCTGTTATTGTGGTTTAAATAACTTTCATGCACTCTGGAGAGACTGACCTTCTTGACATTCCCTTTCAGTGTCTTTTTACTACTTTCCAAATGTGACAGATATTTGCATTTGCATTTGAAAGCAGTGTGGCTTAAATGTATTTAACTTGGCTGGATCATATCCTCTTTTTTTACTGAACTTAAAAATTGCAAGAATGTATATTTTTAAAAGAATGTTTGAATATAAACTCTATGATCAAGTATTATTTTATCTTTGCAAAATAGAGGATTTTGCTGCTGTTATAGGATTTCCATACCACAAGGCTGGCCTTTAGATAAATCCCAAGCATATATTACTGTATTATTTTTCTTAAGGAAGATAAGAAGAGTCCTGGAAGAGAACAAAGGTCTATCTGTTCATGCATCTTGTTTCCCATATGGCCAGAAAGCCTACAACCAGAATATAAAGGCAACAGTGCTTCCAAACTGTATGTGCCTCAAGAAACTGGTCCTTAGAGGCAAAGTCTCTCTGGGAACTCCATTTTGCCATCAGGGCTACTTGTGATGGGAGAGACCTACCCTCCATGACTTTCTTGAAACCTTGTGGCAGTGACATGCAGACACTAGATTGTACCCATGATATCATTGCCAGGCGCTTCGGAAGTTCCTTCCACACTACTTGCACCATATTACTTCTTTACGTAAAATATTTATTTTCTGCAAATTTCCAACCAATTCCATTTTGAATAGGCTAATTGTCCACTTTTGCTTTTCCACTTTGTTTTCAGTAATCACTCCAGTGCTTGAATTACAGGAGACCCCGTGGACCAGTCCTGGAGCAATGTCTGGAGGTGGTTGGGGTCTGGATGAGGGCTAATAGGTTGAGATTGAATCCAGAAAAGACAGAGGTCCTACTGGTCAGGAAAGCTTCGATGCAGGTACTGAGTCACCTGCCCGTTCTGAATGGGGTTGCACTCCCCCTACAGGAACGGGTGCGTAACTTGGGAGTACTTCTGGATTCACAACTCTCCTTGGAAAGCCAGGTGGCAGTTGTGGCCAGGGGTGCGTTTGCCCAGCTTCGGCTGGTGCGCCAGCTGCGGCCGTACTTGAGTCGATCGGACCTGACCATGATGGTCCACGCCTTAGTGACTTCAAGACTGGATTACTGTAACGCGCTCTACGTGGGGCTGCCCTTGAAGACGGTTCGGAAGCTGCAATTAGTGCAGAATGCGGCGGCCCGGGTGGTACCTAGAGCTAGGCGGTTTGACTCTGTTGAGCTGCTGCTTCAGCGGCTGCACTGGCTGCCCATTCGTTTCCAGGCCGAATTCAAGGTGCTGGTAATGACCTTTAAAGCCCTTCACGGTTCGGGTCCAGGATATCTGACGGACCGCCTTTTCCCATACATTCCGGCCCGCTCTCTTAGGTCATCTGAGGGGGCTCTCCTACGAGTGCCATCTCTATCGCAAGTTAGGGGAGTGGCAACACATGGGCGAGCCTTCTCTGCCATGGTGCCACAATTGTGGAACTCCCTGACAGGGGATCTGAGAACCACCCCCTCCCTCATGACTTTTCGGCGAGGGCTCAAAACGTTTTTGTTTCATTTAGCGTTTGGGTGATGGGACGTGGTCTGCCTCCTGTTTCTCAAGATGCTCTGCCATGCTGCTTCTCTGCTCCATACTGTCCCCCCCAGTGGATTTTATTGTTTTTAAATTTGTTTATGTATGGTTATGTATTCTTTAAATTTATTTTATGTATTATTTTAAATTATGTATTTTAACCTTTGTTGTAAGCCGCCTTGGGCATTTGCCTTTTGGAATAGGAAAAGGGGGGATATAATTTTTTAAATAAATAAATAAATAAACGAATAAATAAATAAATGCCGTACTTTTTGCTCCATAAGACGCACTCCCCCCCAAAAAATAGGGGGAAATTAGTGTGCGTCTTATGGAGCGAATAAAAACCAAAACGTGAAAAAAATACTTGCCGGGGCTTCAGGGAGGCCTGCGCGACCCTCTGCAGGCCTCCCCGATCTTCATTTCCGGTTTCTGGAAAGCCGGAAATGGCCGACAAAAGCCAATTAGCGCTGAAATGAAGATCGGGGAGGCCTGCAGAGGGTCGCGCAGGCCTTCCCAATCTTCATTTCAGCAAAAAACCGGCCATTTTCGGCCATTTCCGGTTTTCACGAGGGAAAACTAAGAGGGGTTTTTCCAGAAATGGCCGAAAATGACCATTTAGCACCGAAATGAAGATCGGGGAAGCCTGCAGAGGGTCGCGCAGGCCTCCCCGAAGCCTGCAGAAGCCCCCAGAAGCCCCGGTAAGTTAAAACTTTTTTAAAGTTTTAGCGAGGTAGGATATACAGGTAAAATAGCCATGTAAAAGAAAATCCAGCAGAGATAAAAACAAAGTCTAAAACCACTCGTGTCTATCCCAAACAAGGATCACTACGAATGGACAGAAATGTTAAAATCCACAGCTGAGATTTTTTTTAAGTTTTACAACCCTATTTTTAGCTCCATAGGATGCATGCGTCCTATAGTGCGATGCGTCCTATGAAGCGAAAAATACGGTAAATAACTTTTGTGCTGGCTGCCCTAGTAACTGTGTTTAGTGGCCATGGTCTTGTAAAGTGTTTAATACCTTGTTTTAATAGGTACTACTGGTAACCTTTGCAGTGTCTTTCCCAAGCTAATCATGAAGGGGTTCCTGTTCAGTTGCTCTCGTCACTCAGACCCTACAGGCACCCAGTTCTTTCTAAAAACTTCTCCCTTCCCACATAAGTGCCCATCTCTCTCTCTAACGCAGCAGGCCTATATAACATGTGACCTACTAAGTCAACCCATGTATGCAGCAGGCACCATGTACCTCCGTACCAAACCACCATGTACTCTCTTGCTTGTGCTATAAGCTTCGGACTGCAAACAACACAACGTGTTGTCAAACACTTCCTTTGCAGGACTTTAGAGCCAGGCAGCATGGTCGAGTGTGAGACTAACGAAATCCTAGCCCTCTCCCCCACCAGCATAACTAGCATTGTGCTGGCAAAGGCTGCTTTATGGCTGTCACAAAACAGCCTCTGCTGATATGCGCTGCAGGCCCACCGGCAGGGAGGCTGACGAGCAGCCTCCTGTACGCAGGTGGACCTACAGACACCCTCCGAAGCAGGCAAGCCTGCACAAAGGGTTGGAAGGAGGTGGGGAGGGGGTGGAATAGGGCGGGGGATGGGTGGAACAGGGGAAGGGGTGGTGGGAACGGGGTGGTGACAAGGGCAAGGAGGGGTGGATCAGGCCCGGGAGGGGGCGGGATCAGCGATGGCGCACACCGAATCCTGAGCCCCTTCCCAGGCCTGATCCACCTACACAGACCAATGCGGACTTGCACCAGTGATTGAGCTGGTGCAGTTTCGAGTTGTCCCATAGTGGCTGCTTGAGCTTACCCCGGAGCAAGAGGAAAAATGTTGCCTTACCCTGAGGAGACTTCTAGCAGCTGAAAATACCCCGTGGGGTGCAAGGGAAGCCACACTGGCGCCGGTGCATCGCCACATGGGGATTTAGTTAGGATTGGGTTGTAAGTCTAGGGAGACCCAGTTTTGAATCCCCACTCAGTTGTGAAGCTCACACCCTTGGGTGACCTTGGGCTATTCACCATTCGCTCAGTTAAACCTAAATCACAGGATTATTGTGAGGCTAAAATGAGGGGTGGCAGCCATGTACGCTGCCTTGAACTCCTTGGATAAAGAGTAGGACATAAACATCAGACATACATAAACAATATGTATGGTGGATCATAAATTGTGCAGGGCCCTGTTAAAGTATCACACAATTTACAGGGGAAATGTTACATCCATCTCTGCAAGCTATATTACATGGCAGCAAATGCATTTTTGTTACTATGGGTGTATGTCTTGGGAAAGCCAGCCAAACTCTAGTTCCTTGGTACATATATATCTGTAAGGTGGTACAAATTTGCCACCACATTCCACACATTAACAGATTTGAAGGTAACCAGAAACAGTAACAAGTGAAGCAAGTTCCTCAGGTTCTTTATCCTTGATTGCCCTTCATTTAGATGGCAGAACATATTAGAAAAACCGTACTGGATCAGGCCAAATGCCAAGCTAGTCCTGCATCCCGTTTCCCACCCACCGTGGCCCGTCAGCTGCTTCTGGGAAGCCCACAAACAGGAGAGAAAGGCAGACTTCTCTCCTGCCATTGCTCCCCTGCAAGTTGCAACTGGTATCCAGAGGCTGCCGAACCTGGAGGTAGCACACAGCCAACATTAGAAGCCATTGATGGGCCTGTTCTCCATGAATGTGTCCAATGTGTCCAGTCCCCTGGCAGAGGGGTCTGGCTCAGTAGAGCCACTGCCTTGCAAGCCCGAAGATCAGCCAATGGCCAGTTTGAGACACGTCGCCAACAAAAAGCTGTGAAAAGCCTCCGTGAGGTGAGATAAGAGCTGCCAGCTGCGTCGGTCTAGTGTGGGAGGAGACAGCCAGCGGAAAAAAGCCAGACTGCAAAAGGATACTACCTGGAATGTAGCTGTTCACAAAAGATTGGACATTTATATATTGTAGAAAACCCCATTAGGGGAGTTAGGAAAGCCTGCCCATGTACACCACCTTGGATTAAAGTCAGAGGAGAAATCCAATGACCAAGGAAAGTGGTATATAAATATTGTATATATTAAAGCCAACAAGCTAGTGGCCATCTTACAGTATTGAATTCCACAGACTAATTATGCACTGTGTGAAGACGTATGTCCTTTCGTCCATCCTAAATCTTCCACCAATCAGTTTCATTGGACAACCCCTACTTCTACTAATGTGAGAGAGGGAGCAAAACATCTCTCTTCACTCTCTCGATACCACACATCATTTTATAAGCCTCAATCATGTTCCTCTTTAATTGCATTTTTCCCCAAGCTAAAAAGCCTCAGATACTGTAAATGTATCTCATAAGGAAGATGTTCTAGCCCTCTAATTATTTTGGTTGCCCTCTTTCGCACCTTTTCCAGCTCTTCAGTATCCTTCTTGAGGACTGGTGACCAGAACTGTGCACATGTGGCCATGCCATAGATTTGGGTAAGAGCAATATATTAGCAACCTTTTATCCCTTTCCTATTGACCCTTAGCATAGAATTTGCCATCTTGACTGCTGTTGCATTCGGAGACAACATTTTCACTGAGCAATGAGTTCCTCACCGTGGAGTCCAAAGTGTCCAGAAAAATGATGTTGAAGGGTGGGGGCCTAGAGGAGGCAGGCTACATACCCCTGTGCCGTGCCAGTAAACTCTGCAATGCAGCACTAAGTGCTCTGCACTTGATAAGTGTTTGCTTGCTGCTCACTCGCTATGCCTGTGCCAGTGAACACGTAAAGGCAGCAGGAAGCTTTAATAAAGCAAACTCCGCAGTAGGCTGCAGAGCAGTCTGATTAACAGTTTGGAAGGCAGAGGGGGGCATGCAGAAGTATCCCTCCTGCAACCTACAATCTTTGGGATCAAAGCTCCAGCTAGCATCAGGTGGTTAAAAGGCAAGTCGGTCATTGTGCTCACATTGATGCTTATTCTTTGCCTATAGGAGAGCTTTAGATGCAGGTAACACCCTAGAGTTCAAAGGAACCTGTCATTTTGGTGCCAAGAAGAAAGGCTATCAATTAAGCTAGTAAGCAGCTTTGATAAAGTGGGCAAATGGCTTACAGTCTGGTATGACTGTACAGCTGAAGAAAACGGCATTTACCGGGACTTGCACTGACATAACAAAGTCAAAGGAACATAGGAAGCTGCCATAGACCGAGTCATATACGACTTGGTCCATCTAGCTCATTATTTTTGACATTTAAGTGGTAGTGACTCTCTGGAGGTTTCCAACAGAAACGTTCCTCTGTCCCACCTGGTCATTCTTGCATGGTTTACTCCATCTTTTGCCATCACCCCCTCTGTTTCATTGACATGGTAGAAGCCAGGATATGCTCCTCAGGCAAATCTCTTAAGAACAGAGAACTGGGGGATGGGAGCTATTTCCTTCCTCCAGGAAGTTAATGTGGGATACCATTGGGGGGGGGGGGGCTGGGAGACAATGTCCTCCTCCCCTTCCCTCCCCCCCTCATATCTGCATATTTCAGACTGCATTTGATTATTATTAATCTATCTCTGGATGCCAGATGCAAGGGAGTGGCAACAGGATACAGGAATCTTTGTTGTCTTGTGTGCTCCCAGAGGCATCTGGTGGGCCACTGTGAGATACAAGAATACAGAGGAAGCTGGACTAGATGGGCCCTTGGCCTGATCCAGCAGGGCTCTTTTGTTCTTATTTCTCAGGAGTGCCTATGTTTCTGGCCAGCTTCATACACTGAAAGCTGGTTCAGATTGAGAATTGGTTCACATACACATGCACATTACTCAGTACATTGATTACTCAGCACTTAATGATTCTCAGGGTATTGACTTCACTGAAAGGCATTATGCTTGAGGCAAGGTGAAATGATATGAACATTCTTTCTGTGGCATTTGATCTGTGTCCCATTCACACATGCAGGCCATCACTTGATGAACATGCAGGTGTGAACCAGACCTTCATGACTACTAATTGCTGCCAAAGGCATACCTGACTTCCACGGTTATGATTAACTGAAGATTAGGATACAACACAAAGTTTTTTTAAAAATCCTTCAATGTACCTTTAGTCAAGTGCATTTTTAAAATTTAAATCTTCCTATACAAATCAATATAGCAACATTCTTGTTACATTTTATGAATACCCCTTGGTGAAGGCAGAATGGAATATGGAAATTAAACTTTTGGCACGTATGTAGCGTGGAAGTTCAACAACCTGAAGCATATTTTGTTTAGTTGGCTGGTTGTTCAAGAGGGATTTTTATGCCACCTTTCAGCCTCTAGAGATGGCTAACAGAATTCAAACACTACAATAAAAAACAAGCGAGCAATTACATTCAACAACCCAACAATTACAATATCAATAATAGCAGCACATCAAAGAATCAAGAATACAGCAAGGGGAAAATCAAACCAGTTCAAATGCCCTGGCAAAACAAACAAGTCTTACAGCCCAATCCTATGATTATCTACTGAGAAACAAGTCTTATGGAATTCAATGGGACTTACTTTCAGGAAAGAGTGCATAGGATTGCACTGTTAGGCATTCATGTTCTTGTTTCCATCTCTTGATCCTTGTTAGTTATGTTGTACATTGACTTTTTAATGCACTTGCACTATAGCTTAAACATTTTTTTTTTGCACCATGAGGTGTTGTGATGATAGACTATACTATAGAGTCATTGCTGCCAGCAGGTACTTCTCTTATATTCCATTGTGGCAGTCATCCTAAATCAGTGTGTTGAGCCCCAATAGTGTAACTCAGAAGAAACACGAATTGTGCCATTAATTAATTAATTAATTATCACATGGCACAATTCGTGTTTCTTCTGAGTTACACTATTGGGTTAATTAATTGAAGGTTCCCACGAAGCTATGGGTCTGCCTCTTTCCAATGAGCTTCCTATGAGGGCAGATACTCCTTCGGTTACTTTTCATCCAAAGTGGTCCAATTGTGCCCAGTAGACAATTCCTTGCCCTTAGAGGAATCAGCCATTGAGTCAGTTCTGGTGTGATGTTGCTGGGGGACCTGAGGCAAAGCCTTGCACTGAACTCCTCATGCACCCACACCTGCCCCTGATGACAAATTGGGTGCTACCACTGCCACTAGGAATTAAGGGTCAACAGATGGCCTGGTTAGGTGGGCCCTCTGATGAGCGTGGGCTGTCCACCTGGCAGACCTCTGATGTCCCACGAACAACACAGGCAGGCAGGCATGTACTCTCTCTCTCTCTCTCTCTCTCTCTCTCTCTCTCTCTCTCTCTCTCTCTCTCTCTCTGTGTGTGTGCGCGCGCGCATGCACACATAGTTTTTTGGTAAAAATATGGTTCAGCTATTAGAAATTTGAGAAATACTGCATTGTGGTCTTGGTGAAGTTGACTACATGCGTTTTTGAAGCTGTACAAAAACGTGCCCTTAAAGCCTACTTCGGATACATTTTGCTTGGTTATTTTTCTTAACTGAATCTGCAGCACACACCACATTCAGGAGCAAGGAAAGTGAATTCTGATATTAATTTCCCTTGCGGGATGGTCAAACCAGAGCTAAGGAAACACTGAAATCTATTGTATTCTGTGCACAAAGCCCATGACTTAGAGAAAGGCAGGGGCGTGGGAATAGATGGGAATGCCTGATTTCTTGCAGAGGTGCATCAGGAATGATGTGTATAGTGGCAACTGTTCCGCAGGTGAGGACATTGTGCAGATCCCAAGAGAAGCCTATAGCCTGCTTGCCCTCAGTTACCAGAGGGAGCCCAGCTGCTGCTCAGTGAGGTTGCCGACCTACTCATTCCAGTCAGGTCTCTGTGGCTTTGCAGACTCCATGGCAGGCAGTGAACCAACTGGTGCAGCCAGACCTAAGTGGTACCCGTTACATGGCTGTCTGTTGGATCATCTGCAAAGGCACAGCAGCCCTGCTGGCCGAAGATAATTGTTTCCCTTTCAGATGCTGCTCTATCACTGATGCCATTCAATAAAACCTTTGGCTGGATCACCCTTGTTGTCTCCTTGTTAGCAGCCTAGTTCTTCGACCTTTCTTCCCATCCTAGCTGTTTCTTTCCTCAGTTAGCCTCAGGGTGGGTTTCCATGGATGCTATTGCTGTTGCTGCGACGGGCTGCACCAGCATTACTGGGAGGGCTGTGTGGTGTTGCTTGGATGGGCTTAGGATATGATGGAGTCGTCCCAGTGTCTATGTGAGGTCAGCACAGTGTCCGAATAGGATTGGGCCATAAGTGTTTAGTCTCCCAGTCTACACTCTTATTTTTTCTGGTTTTCTAACAAAATGATGAAGTTGAATCATGCTAGAGGGAGTTGGGCTGCAATTACTGTTACTATCCTTTTAACTGCTTTCCTTTTGTGGAAGGGAAGAAACAGCATGGGAAATGAGAAAGTGACATTTCCAATGTGTGTGTGTGTGTGTGTGTGTGTGTGTGTGTGTGTGTGTGTGTGTGTGTGTGAGAGAGAGAGAGAGAGAGAGAGAGTGAGTGAGTGAGAGAGAGAGAGAGAGAGAGAGAGAGAGAGAGAGAGAGAGAGAGAGAGAGAGATATGTTTTAATCTATTGCTATCCTGCATCTCAGTGTTTCTTGACCAAGCTAGTCTTATTCTTAATTTTATTTTATGTTTGATTTGGATTCAAACCATTTTGATTTAATAGGTTAATCTGGCTCAATTCCCCTGCTTGGGTTCTTGCTAGCAAGTGAAGGCCTGAATAATATATACCTGCATCAATGGTGTTTTAATGATGCATTATTATAATACATCATCTGAGAGATAGTGCTTTCTTGATAGATTAGTTCCATATATCACTGCAGCAAGACAATCCTTCTGATGTATGACCCAAACAATGTCAATGGGGAAGAAAGGAGAGGCCTAGAGGAACTGACACATTTTTCATTTCTGACTTTTTTTTTGGAAAAGCCTTTAAAATATTGTTCAGTAATAGCTCCCCAGGTTTGAATCTAGACAGAGGTGTCGCTACGGTGGGGGCAGTACTGTACGTTCACACCGTGCTAATCCCTGCTAACTCTCCGGTACAAGGTGGCCCCGCCCCCTCGCCATCTCAGCCATTCAGTGCGGCAAAGGTAACGAGTAGGGGACTCTCTGCCCGTTGCCTTCGTCACACGGAATGGCTGTGATGGCGAGGGGGCGGGGCCACATCGTACCAGAGAGTTAACGGGGATTAGCACAGTGCGAAACGTACGGTACCGCCACCACCGTAGTGACACCTCTGAATCTAGAGTTAAGTCCAGATCCTAAGAGGTCTCCTAAGAGTTGCATAGAAAGGAGAATTTTACCAAGTGGACTTTTTTCACTGGGATGCTGCAGCGACTGAAAAAGAGGTGCATGGCGGAAAGAGAAATAGAAGTGTGATGTTGTACGCTGTCCTTGAACCAGCTTTGAAGGGTGGCTACTGAATGAATGAACACAGATAAAGAAGCTGTCTTATCATAACTTTAAAAGCCCATCATCATGTTAAATCTTAAGTGGGGTGAACCAGTATTCCAGATGTGATCCGAGGTTCAAGCTGCTATGGAATGTTCAGTTTTTAAAAATCACACACACACACACACACACACGCACGCACGCATGCATGGACACAGAAAAACATAATGAATATATCATATCAAATCATGTAAAAGGGTATAAAAGACAAACGAACCACCACTGGCTTGTTTTCATTACACATTCACACATTAAATTGACATTATAAAATCAAAATAGGCATCCAAACATGGTCAGGTGAGATGAACCTTTACAGCTATGTTAGTAAACACACAGACATCAATCTGACCTTTTCCATATTCTGTCCTATATGTGCTTTTAACTGAATATATTGCAACTATAGAGGGGCAATTCTATTTAGCATATGAATTACTTCATCCACCTGCAAATAACAGCTCAATCATATCCAAAGCTGTGCTGTATCCAGTACAGGGCTAGAGGTCTCCTCAAGTGAAGGGGAAAATTGTCCCCTTCCCGCATGTCAAGCCCCAGCAGCCCCTATGGGGCTACTCGGAGGTGCAGCAGCTAAATGGCTGGTGCAAATCCGAGCAGCCCCGTGTCAGGCTTTCAAGCCTAGGACAGGGGATAGGATTTGGTGGAGGCCTCCTCCACTGAGTCCGCCCCCTTCCCAGGCCTGATCCATCCTCCTCCCCACCCCGAAATGCCCCCTCCCCACCTCCATTCTGCCTCCCCCCCCCCGCTCCCCAGTGCAGAGCTCACCTGCCCCGGTGGGTGCTGCTCCGGTCTAAATGTAGACAGGATTGCACTGCTACCGGTACTTATATATGCTTTGGCAGCATTCCAAATCTGGTCCATTCCAAAAGCTGCATGGTAGAATTCTTGCTTTAATGCTTTCTGTCTAATGGTGAATTAACTACTACACTATTAAAATTCCCCCACCAAAAAAGACTATTTTACCTTCAATGAAGGTAAAAATTTATTCAAAAATATTATTGAAAAAATGTCCTGTCTTTGATTGGGTACATACGCATTGAACAGATTTACCTCTTCATTATGCTTAATCCCTTAGTTTAAACATTATACAGCTGCCTTCCTTATTTTTTATTTCCTCCTTGACAGCAAAAGGTACAGTGAAGCTCACTATAATTGCTGCTCCTTTAGTTTTAGAGTTGGAACATGCTGAATAGATCTATCATTGACTGACTCCATGGAGATATTTCTCATATGTGAACTTAATATAATTTTCCTGTAGAAATATAACATCTCATTTTCCCTTTTTTAAGTATCATACCACCATCTTTCATTTTATTGCTTTGTTAAGCTCTTTAGCATTTAAACTCAAGAAACCAACGTTATTCATTTTGTCTTAAGTACTGTTATCAGCCAAGGGGAAAGGATAACTACAGAACAGAATTGCTCTGGAAAAGCTAAACAATTCTAACCTAAGTTCTGCTAAGACACCAAACACGTCTTGGATTCTGCCTATCCTCTGATGAACCAATTCAGGAGTTTCAAACTCAGGTGAAACAGACCTGATGCTTGTCTTTAATAACATTGTAACAACCTCCACTTTTTGGGGTGGGGGCTACCACTCTCCACCAGCAGTGTCTGAAGCTTAATTATTGCGCTCTCTCTCTCTCTCTCTCTCTCTCTCTCTAGCATTTGGAAAGTCGATCCACTTGAACTTCTAACATGACACAGCAGTGTAGATGTTACCAAAAACCACTTCTGCATGGTGCGGACATTATAAATGATGTGCAGATTGATCCAAATGCATAGAAAGTGTCTTTGCCAGCAACTTTCAGAGAGGCTTAGTGCTATCACTGAGACTTTCCCCATGATTGGACCAGACAGTGAGAAGTTGTGTACAAATGCTTCTGTCTGTGACTGAGCTCCCCCCATGTGAAAAATGGGTTTGGCGGCAACTATTCCATTTAAGTTATGTATGGAGAAAACGCATGCAGAGAGCTTTACGATACAGTTCTGATTCCTCTATCATACAATGGCCTTCAATGGTGGTGATTTTAGGTGCACTGCCGCAACGGGTCACAGCTCTGGAGGCCCGCCGCCAGACCTATAAAGGTAGGTGCGACAGCAGTGGGGGCAGAACGCAGCAGAGAGGGGGTGGAATGGGGGAGTGGTGGGGGTGGAACGGGGCAGGGAGTGAGGCAGACTAGGGGAGGTATCGGCGGCACTCGCGTGTGCCAAAATCCTAACCCCATCTGTCTCCCTTACTGCCACCTTTACACATCTTGGATTATGCCTGCTAAACAGCAGGCATAGATCCAAGGAGTTCCATGGCAGCAGTGGAGGCTTTTCCCTGGGGTAAGTGAGCAAACATTCACATACCCCAAGGATACCTTTCCAATCCCCCCCCCCCCGTGGATACAGCACATGCTCTGTTGGGGGGGGCAGCTGCATTGGCAGGGGGATTTGAGTAGGATTTGGTTGTCACACATACCAGTTTGTTGACTGCTATACTTTCTAAAGACAGCCATGATGATATAGTAGCTAGAGCTTTGGACTTGGACTGGAGGACCTCCAACCCCCTCACTCAGACATCACCCCACTGAGTGACCCTGGACCAAACACCATCTTTCAGCCTAACCTACCTCACAGTATTGTTATGAGGATAAGATATGAAGGAACCCATGTATACTGCCCTAAACATAGGATTAAGGGTGGAATCGGGGGTCAGGCACATCAGGAAGTGGTGAAAGACACATCAGACAGCTGGCCTGGCTGGACCAACCCTTGAACCATCAGTCGTGCACTAGTAGTGCTCAAGGTACCATTGGGGGTGGAGATGGTTCATGGGGGCTCAATGCAGGGCTTTGCACCAGGGACCCCAGCAACCTGGGGCTGGCACTGGGTAGGATACAAATAATGTATAAAGCACTCCAATTCCAATTCCAATTCCAAAACCTTTATTGGCATCTTACATGTATACACATACATTAACATCTTACTAGGCAAAGTGCTTATGATACTCATCATCCATCACAACAACCCTCTGAGAGCAATTCTTAATATCCTTGTATTATAGATGAGAAACTGGGGGGGGGGGGGAGACATCCACAGTGACTGCTATGGTTTGTTGCTATAAGAACACACCATGGAGAGCCTCAGGTTCATGCACTCCCTCTCCCCTGCTCTGTTCTTTGTGAGAAGAAATTTGGAAGCTTCCATTTGTGGTTTGTACCAAACCACAATTTCTCATTTAGTCCAAAGACAGGAAACTGTGGTTTGTACAAACCATTGTGTCACGAAACTAATCAAATGAAGACGTTGGCGGTGTGCATGAGTCCAGGGCTCACCATGGTTTCTTCTCATAACAGCAAACCAGGAATGCAGCTGGTGAGTCTAAAGTTTAGCTGAGATCTGAATCCAGATCTTCTTCCAATGCATTACCTCCTGGACTGCACCGGCTTAAATCCTGACACAAATACTGTTGTATTTGTCGTTCACTTTGTCATATATTTCTGTTGTTGTTAAGTTCTTGCCCTTATCTGGATCTCTCGTGTATTTTTTTCAGGTTTTCCTTTCCTGTTTTTATTCTCACTCCTACCTCCATCTGTGTCTCCCCCCCCCTTTCCCTCTTCACACTGTGCTCACTTTTGCATTGATCCTTTTATAGTTCCTTTCCTTCACCCTCCACTTATGATAAATTTACTTAATTTCTACTTAAGAGATCACAAGTTATAAGTACATTATTATACAGATGATAACGTGTGTGTGTGTGTGTAAAATTTATAAATGATAATGTTGGATAGAAAGCAAGACTTGGGAAATCTGGCAAATCATAGATCACGACCATCACCTGAAATCAATGGCTTTTAGGTACATGTACCATTCCTTGCCCGGATCTGAGAGATTGTCCCTTCCTGGCTTATCTTCTTGTGGAATTGTGCTCCGCCAGCACCTCTCAAGTCTGAAAGAGCACAATTGTGGGAAAGTGACACAAAGGACAGAAGTTGATTTAGAAGGGTGGCAACCAAGCATTAACCTGCTGCACTTTGCTTTTTATTGTTGTTATACTGCTTCTTTCTACAGATGTTTATAAGCCACCTTAAGTCTGCCAAAGGAAGAAAGGCAGAGTACAAAATCCCCCTGATCCAGCAAGCAAGATAAATGTACAGGAGCAGGCTCTTTCTACACATTTTCTTGCTGGATCAGGAACCCTGTTAACAGACTGACAGCCACACAATCCTATCCAGCACCGGTGAAGCCTGGGTGCCAGGACCACGCTGTATCCTGTGCTGGAGAAGAGCGGGCTGGGGGTCTCCTCGGAGTAAGGGGGCATTCATCCCCTTACCCCAAGTACTGCCCCAGCCTCTGCTATGGCCTATGGGTCAGCGCCCCCTAATTCAGCAGCGCTGAATCGAGAAGCCCCGTGTTGGGGTAGGAGGCCTGGGAGGATGGATAGGATATGGTGTCTGGCGAAGACACTGATCCTAACCCCCTCCCAGGCCCAATCTGCCCCCTCTCTGCCCCCTCCCCGGCCTGTTACGAAAGAATCCTGGAGATTTTAACAGGGCCTCCAGGAATTTCCAGTCATGGAAATCCAATCATCATGTTGGGGGGGGGGGGGGATCTCCTGGAATTGCTTCAGTTAGATTTGTCAACTCTAGATGCCCAGTGTGGGTCACATTCAGACTACAGTGTATGACCACTGTATCAGACTAGACGCATATATACAACATGTGTCCCACAACATGTCACATTTTCCTGGGTTCCTCTGAGCGGTTGCAAAATGTGATTTTCTTTGGAGAAGAAGTCAAACCTTGAGACTGTGCATTTATCATGCACAAACCTTTCAAGCTGCAATGAGGAGCCTCTCACTTCACAGTAGTCACAGGACCACCACCAACTACCCTGTGAGGAGGATCAGAAGCAGCAGCAGCAGCCAGCATGGCGTAACCCCTCCACAATTTTCTCTTGTAAGGTTTTCCTGTGGATTGATGCAAGCCACTCGGAGAACTCTGTTGGCTGAAATGGGGTACACATGCAATATGTAAATTTATTTATTTATTTATTTATTTATTTATAGAATTTATATCCCACCTTTCTCCCACAAGGGCAACCAAGGCGGCTTACAATAAAAACATTAAAATACATATATACTTTTTAAAATCAAGAGTTAAAACAATTGAATTAAAACAATTAAAACAAACAGCCCCAGTGGGTCATCCACATTTACATTTGTTAAAAGCGATTTGTTAAAAAGCCAGCCCACCATGTCAGACATCAAATGCTGATCTAAATAAAAATGTCTTAAGGCCCCGCCGAAAGGTCTCTAAAGAGGGAGCCATTCTCAATTCCAGGGGGAGGGAATTCCACAATTGGGGCGCCACTGCCCCCGAGAAGGCCCTGTTCCGCGCTGCCATCGCCCTCACCTCCATCAATGGCGGCACAGTTAACAGGGGGCCCCCTGATGACCTCAGAGTATGGGTCGGATTATAAGGAAAGAGGCGGTCCCTCAAATACCCTGGACCCGAGCCGTATAGGGCTAAATAGATAAGCAAAGTGTGCAGAAAGTAACGAGAGCACCAAGGTAAGCACTCTGTCTTCCATGTAAGCCACAGCCATGGAAAATGTACCTGGAATATCTATCGCAGTACTTCTGTAGCCTCCCAACACTCTTTATAAACATCGGGGATACTCCCAGAACCAGCTGGGTAACCCCAGATGATTACCAGGCCCACCTCTTTTAATTCTCTTTTCGTTCCCTGTCTGTATCTGACAAAGTGTTTCTCCTTTTCTGCAGCTGGCTTGCATGCTTAACTATCTGGTCTTTTGCATTTTAAATATTTGCTCAGTGCTTAATTTAAGCCCCTGAGACTAATTCTGGAGCCCTGGCTTCCTGCACAACTGAATACGATGATTTATTTCTGTCACTGCATCTAGTGCATCCTCAGCAAATTGGTTCCTTCCACCGTCACAGTACAAGACTATTTTTTTAATGGGTCAGGGGTCTTTTTTTCTCAACGTTAAAGGTATTAAACTGTTGGTTTTGGTCTTTTAAATTGCAGATGGTATCCATGGCAACCTCAAAGTTTTCTTCACTGTTGCCTCCATTTGCCTGAAGAAGTGGCACTTAGAATTACATTTGGAACTGTGCTAATTAGCAAATGCAGCTTTGGCACAAGCTTTGCAGTGCAGTGCAGCCATTGTCCAATCTGAGCGGCAACCGTCGACCGAGCAACCAAAGAGGCAAAGTCCAGACCAAAGACAGCACCGTGTTTAATTATTCATTTGGATATTACAGGCTTAGCTACAACGGACACCATCTATTCTCTGAGACATCATCATACAGCCAAAGGAAAGCTGCTGGAAAAGCACAGAGTAATCTGCAGGCCCAAGCCAGGTTGAAGCTTGGAGGTTGCTTTTAAGGAAGCTCAATTCTGACACCCTACAACAAAACAAAGCAAAAAATCTATTGCTGCCAGCCACCACCCATCTCCCCCAAGCCCCGATGTGCTGTTCCACCCACCGCCATTGCTGCAACAACCTCCGGCTTACCTGGAAGTGCCATGGGTGGGGCCAGCACAGTTCCTGCCACTCTGTTTGCCAGTGCCGGCTGGGTGTGGAGGCCACGCCCTGCTCTGACACCAACATGGTCGGCCTCCACAGGGGCAGAGAAGTCCGTTGGCAGACAGCAGGAAAAGTGAGGAGGTGATGGCACCTGCAGCTTTTGTTTCCCTTCTTCCTCCAGCGCCGCTGGAGCATCCTTTGCAAGGAGCTTTTGTCCTTAGTTTAGAAACTTCATTATTCCCCATACATGTGCTGTTTGTGGATTCAGTTTCTCTTCCTGGCTGGACTGACTACCCCCCCCCCCCCTCCCGGACTGGCATGCGCTTAGCAGCCAAACCAGTCCATCTAGATCAAGGGAGCTTGGGATGGAGTGATCAAGTCAGTTCCACTTCTCCAATCAGGTAACTTGATATCATCAAAAGCAAAGCTATATATTTCACAGCCCACAGGAAGTGTCTGTGTGGCCTATTCGTCCCCTTCCCTGGGTGTAAGCCGGCTATGGGCCTTCTCAGATGTACATCCAGACCTGGCGTACTTTCGGGGAGGCCTGGGAACGAGCAGAGGATATTGACAGAGCACGCTGCCGATATCCCCACCCTCTCCCTCCCTGGGCCAGTCAATGGCCACTCCCCTGGCTGCCCTGCCTGCCCTCCCCCCGCCTCTGCACCAACCAGTGCAGGACATACCTCCACTGGCGGCTGTGGGGTCTGGAGGGTGGCGAAATGAGTGCTGCCAGCCTCCACGCCAGCGGTCCTTACTTCCTGAGTCATCACAAACTTAGGACTAAGGGAGGATAGCACTGTTGGCCCAGTTATGCAGTACCCAATCGTTTTTTTGTTTTGATTCCCTTTTCCCTGTCTGGCATTAACTATGTTTATAAATGTCACTTAATATTGTATAATTTATTTACATTTTGCCATGTAATGGTGCTCCAATAAGCTGTTTTCAGCTGGAAGAGAGGAAGGGCTTATGCAGCAATAAGGGGATGAAATGATCCATGTATGATTAGTACAGAATATTACTAAATGTTTAATAACAGGGAAAATGTCACTTTGAAGCACCACTGATTTCATAGAAGTGTCCTCTGTTTTCAGTCTACATTAACACTTTGGTTGGATTCTTCAAGGAAACTCCAGTTTTTCAAGGTTATTTGTTAACAGTACAAAGAAATTACATTCAAAAAACCCAGCCAAACTCTTTTCTCCAGAACAGTTCCCAAGAATGGTTTCCAGTTGATTCTACTGGGAGATTGACTTCATGCGGAATGTATCTACCCAAACATAAATCTATGCAGTTTTGAAGCTTCTACTTTCTCATCTTGGAAGAAAGAACCTGGAACCTTGATGATTACATCAGCTGCCATGGCCCAGTAGAGCCTGCCTTAAACACTTCCACATTCCCATAATATTTTAGCTACAGTGGCAGCACCAGAAATCTAATATAGAGGAGCAAAAAAGAAGCCAAGTGCATTTCTGGGATGTGTAGCTTTCTTTGTCCCACAAGTTAGATTCAAGAAAGAGGAATAAGGTTTTCACATAATGTTTTCACTGAAGTAAGGGCTATTGATTTTGATGGATTTAGCTTCCAAGTAAGGATGCAGTCAGCCCGCATCTTAACACGTGCATGAATTCAAGTATACGTGCTCAGCCCCCCTCCCCCCACAGAGAAAAACAACAGTTTAAATGGTGCAGGCGACTCTGCCTGCCATTCCACTTACTGTTTATGCCCCAGACCGAGCCTGAAACGAGAGAATGAAGCTGCTGTTCCCTCAATTGCCACATGTCTCTTGTACTGTGCTTTTAGCTCTTAAAGAGACAGTATTTATTTGTTGGCTTTAAAGGAATTTCGACTATAGTTTCATGATTTTGGCTTTACGTGCTGAATTCAGAATGTAATCTTTGCATAAGATGCAGGCTGATTGTACTTAACATTGTAACCTTAATTTAATGTCCAGTTTATCCAGTAATGGATCCAGCAATGGTGACGGGGGAGAGGGGAGTGGGGTCAAGTGACTTGAATATAGGGGCAATTGCCTTTGTCACTCTCCCCTGGGGTGGACCCAGCTATGTTTATCTTTTGTGGATTTTCATTGAAAGCTGCTTAGGGAGTCGTTTGACTAAAAACCAGGGTGTAAATGAATGAAATAGTAGTAAAATATTTTCACAATCCATACCATAGGCCCAGAAAAGAAAACTGAGCTAACTTCATGTAGCAGGGAGTTCCACAAGCTGGGTGCCACCACAAAAAAGGGCCCTGGTGCATGTTACTGCCAGATAATTTTTCTGGTTACTCCCCCCCCCCCCCCCCGTTTCCTTTCCAACTGCTTGCTAAGAGCTCTTTCTTGTTCTGCTTTGGTTCATTTATGCTAAATTCCATTTCAGGAGAGAAAAAATATTGAATTGTGCTCAGTGTTCTCAGTAGCAACAGCGTCTTCATAATGACATACCAGGATAGCAAATTTCTCTCCCTAGCTATATCAACAAGTCTCATTTTGTTTGCAGTAAATACCTTGTTTGTTCATTTGCTGACATACAGAACACTAAAGGCTCATTTAAAATCTTCAGGAGTAAAGATGTGATACATTCTCTGATCACAGGAGGATTATTTACTTGAAGTAAACCACTAAGCAACAATTCCTTCTGAACTCTCATGCAGTCCTTTACATGCTGAATGCTGTAAATAGCAAACATTTCCTTTCTGTTTTGTAACTTTTTTCCTCTTCTTAAGATACTTTATCACTTGTTTACGGATACATAAAAAAATCATGTAATGAAAAACTAATGGATTTTATTCTTCATCTCTAGGTTGCAACAGCTAATGAGATGTGTTGTAGCCTAAGGCAGCTGATTCTTGACACTGCCGGCCTCATTTTGAGAGAACCACGGTAAATTTTCCTACAGGCAGATCTGTGATTACTCTGGTAAAATAAAAATCCTAATTTTGCTGTTTAATTATTTTAATTTTAATATAAGTTTTAAATAATATTAATTGAAATGTTTTAACTGATTTATATGGCAGCACAATCCTATGCATACCTACTTTAGATGTAATTCTCAGAATTTAGCCTGAGCAAACCCCTGGCATATGTGGCATTACTGTGTGCAACAACTTCTGATGCTGTTGTGACAGATGCAAGCAGTTACAACAACTTCAGTTCAGACTATGATACGCTAGTCCTGAATGTGGGACGTGGTGACTGATTGTTCAAATCACAAGCAATATTGGCCATTGTGGCAGTCTTTGGGCCTTGGCCTCTGGTTTGCTACCTGGTCTGGCACTAGATGGAGGTCAGATCCGTGTAGACTCTGCCCCAGGAAGATTCCCGCAATCTTTATATCATAATTTTTAAGACTGTCAGATCAGACAACTGGCAACTAGCTGCGGTGGAGGAATCATATTTCTCAATGAAAGCCCTGCTGAATCAGACCAATGGGCCATATCCCAGGACCTTGTGCCCCCAGGAAGACAAGGACCCCTTCCCATGCCTCCTCCCCTGCAACTGGTCTGGGGAGACACCCTACAAGAGACACCCTACTTGTATGCTTGTAGTCATCATGGGGCTGGTTCAGCTGATACCGTCCAAGATGGAGCTGCCTGTGGTGTACTTAGGGGCTGGATCATGCTCTGCTCTCCCGGCTGGATCATGTCCTGCTCTCTCTGCTCTCTCACCTGTTACAGATCTCTTGTCTGTTCTGAACCTTCTGCCAGTCAGTTTCATTGGGCAAACCCAAGTTCCAGTGATGTAGACTTGAGTCTATAGACTCGGACTCAAGTCAGACTCAAGTCGCGTCAATGACTTGACTTGGACTTGACTCAGTGATTGTAAAAGACTCGAAAGACTTGACTCGAGACTTGGAGCCTTTATGACAAGTTTAATTTTATTCAGGTTTAAACCCGTTTTCCCCATTAAATAGATGGGGACTCGCAACTCGCAACCAAAGACTCGGAACTTGGAGGCAAAGACTTGGGACTTGACTTGAGACTTGAACCCAGAGACTTGGGACATGACTCGAGACTTGGAGTCCGAGACTTGATCCACATCCCTGCCATGTTCTACCACTGTGAAGAGGGAGAGAAAGTTCTCCCTTTCCACATTCACCACCACCACCCCAACGAGTGGAACGTTGTTCCCTAACTCCAATTCCAAGGTGAAAAACAAGGGTTGAAAGAAGGTTCTAGTGTACACACTGGTCACTGAGGTGTGCCCTATGAAGCATTTCCCAAAGTCAAGAGCATGTATGCACAAAAGGTACTCACAAAAGGTTAATTGGCACTCAGTGGTTGCTAGGCAACACTGCCTTGCCATGGGGATCTCTGATCAGCCAGTGACAGTTTGTTCTAAAGAAGTAGTGCTTGTAAGTGGATATCCTGCTTCAAAGCTTTGTGGCTGGCTTTCTATTCTGCCATAGGGTTTTATTTTTCTTTTATAAACCTAGTTAAAGTGTGTGTGTGTGTGTGTGTGTGTGTGTGTGTGTGTGTGCGCGCGTGCGTGCGTAAGTGCACACACACACACACCCCTGCCACAAGCACTGACATCACAAGACCAATGCAGGGGGAAAAGACCTCAAATTCATTCCAGTCCCCACAACCAAACAGCCACGTTGACAATTTGGTTTCAACTAGGTTGGTCTGGGCAACAGCAAAATCTTCATGATGTACCCTCTGGTCAACACAAACCACAATTCGTGATGGGCAACCTCTCACCCCCATGCCCTCAGAAGCTTTGGTAATCCTATCAAAACTCTTTTCGTTTCTGTCAAAATTTCTCAGACATTTTACCTCAGGAGGAACTGCCAAGTTCATTTGGAACTTCACTTTTGATGACATTTGGTGACAAGCTAAAGTTGCCCAGAACCCTCCTGAGAAATCTTGCTAGACTTTTCAAAACTCTCTCACTCACCTTCAAATTTCTCAATGTTTGCTTGAAGCATCAAATTGCCCCTGCTAACTGGGCAAGAGGCACTTTTTCAACTGGTGCTCCTCTTATATTTAGCAGGGGGAGAGTAACGGCTCCCCTTTCACCCCAGCACAGTCTCTTTTCTGGTGGCTGTTTGCTGGTGGTGTTCTGCATATTTCTAGATTGCGAGCCCTTTTGGGATAGGGAGCCATTTAATCATTTGATTTTGTCTGTAAACTGCTTTGTAAACTTTTTGTTGAAAAGCGGTATATAAATACTGTTAATAATTAATAATAATAAATTCATGTTCACTAGCCACAACCATGGCAGCCCCAGCAAGTTGTCCAAATGGACTGAATCAAGGGTGAAGGTGAAACAACAAGAATGTTATTGTGGGGATAATAATACAATTATGGGAAGGGGGATCAAACAATTTTTCAAAGCAAATCTTATTTCACGGAGGGAAGCAGGGTGAGGTTGCTGAAGCTGCTTTCCCTGGAGAAGAGGAATGTTGCGAGGGGGTCCACAAGAGGATAGCTGTCCAGCACATGCTCATACAGCGGCTTTCGGTTGTGGTCAAGAAAGAGATGCAGGACAGAAGGCTGGAAAGAGAAGGGAGTGATTGTTTACCAAATCTGGGTGCCAGCTTGGTTCTTGAGTAGTGGCTGGAATGGGAATGCAGCACATAGCACCAGCAAGTCAATAAATTGTCACAATGACAGCAAAGCAGGTAGGCAGGAAATGAATGCAAGAGACATGGGGTCCCTATGACCCAGTTTTTTATACCTTTTTCTCGCGTAGGATCCTATGGGATCTTTTGTAGGGTGAGCTCATCAAGGAACCTTCTTTTGTGACTTGAAGGCCCTTAGGGCCCAATCTTTTCTGGGCCTTATACTGGTTGAACTAACATCTGCCACCGTAAAGTCCAGGCCGCTGGCATGGCAAGTGCTCTATTGTTCTATGGGCTGTTTGCCATGAGTGCAAAGCCCCAGAGGCCATAGCAACACCGGCCAGCAGAACCTCCACTGCCACTGGTAAGTTCGGGGCAGGGAGTGAGCCCGGGGCAGTTCAGGGGCAGGATGGGGAGGATCTCGGTGGCAGTCATGCACGCCGGATCCAATTCTCCCTTCCTGGCCCCAGCCTGCCTCTCTTCAGACTTACACCAGCTAAAGAGCTGGCATAGGTCTGAGGAGACCCATTGGGGACCAGGCAGCCTACAAGGAGGTAAGTAAAAATGTTTTTTAGTTGCTCCTCCTGGGCCATCTGGTCTCCTGCTGACCCATAGCATGCAGCACTGGCTCCGTTGTTGGCGCTGCACGCTCTGGGCCGGTGGGGGGTAGAATGGGGCTGTGAGTTTCTCATCCCTGGCCCTAAAAGGATGCTTCTATTGTTTTGCACCCTATCAAGGGTGTGACAGCTACCTCTGGAGGCCAGTTGATTCGTTAGCGTGACTCCTTGATTGTGTTTAGCCATGGAGTTGGCAGATGTCTATTGACTTGGACTCGAGTCCACTGGCGTCACTTTGTTCACCCGTGATCCGACACTCCGTTACACGGGTGAACAAAGCGGCCCCGTCCCCTCGCCTTCGGAACCATTCAAGGCGGTGAAAACAACGCACAAGAGACTCCCTGCGCATTGCTTTCGCTACCCTGAAAGGCTCCGAAGGCGAGGGGGCGGGGCTGCTTCGTTCACTCGTGTAACGGAGGGTTGGATCATGGCGGAACTTAGAGCTCCGCCCCCCTGCAGTGACGCCAGTGCTCAAGTCAGACTCAAGTCGCGTCAATGACTTGACTCGGACTTGACTCGGCGATTGTAAAAGACTCAAAAGACTCAACTCGAGACTTGGAGCCTTTTATGACAAGTCGAATTTTATTCAAGTTTAAACCCATTTCCTCCATTAAATAGATAGGGACTCACAACTTGCAAGCAAAGATTCGGGACTTGGGGGCAAAGACTTGGGACTTGACTTGAGACTTGGACCCTGAGACTTGACTTGAGACTTGGAGTCAGAGACTTGATCCACCATATCCCTGGGAGTTGGTGAGGACAGCGAGGGTTGGGGACCCTTCTTTTGTGATGCTAACAACTTTGAAGTCGGGAAGCTCCCAGGATGTGGCTTTTGTTCACAGGGTCAAAAAGGTACTGTCCAAGCAAGGTGTGGCTGCTCATGACATTTCCCCAGACATGAAAACTAGGCAAAGCTTGTCCCAAGCCAGCCTGCTAGCATGGCAGGGGAAGGGTGATGGTTCTGTCAAATTCAAAGTGTGGCCTGCCTTCCCCACAGCCTGTGGGATCTGAGGCCTACTGTCATCAATCCAATTCTAAAGTCATGTTGGTGGCTGGGTCATGCTCTCCTGGCAGGCCCCCTAGTGCCAGGTTCATGTATATACAAATGTGCCATGCATCATGTGCTCAAATAAGAGAAATAAAAAGGTTGTCAGGCAACAATGATGACACAATAAATAGTGACTGAGCTCCCTTTTCACACACAACTACTTTGGCCACTGCCAAACTCTTTCATCAATCCACGCAACTCCTAGTTGTGTTTGAGTTTTGTTTACTTGTCAATTGAGTCATGTGACCTAATCATGGCAACCCACTCTCTACATCTCAGAACGCTCCCACAAATGAGTGTGTTTTCTTATGCTATTGACTAAAAACAAACTAAAACTTATTATTTATAATGTTTTAAAAAATATACCAACATAATATTTTTTAAAAAAATACATAATGTGAAGAAACAAGATTCAGAAGTAACTTTGTACACCGAATCTCAGATTAAAGGTTACAGTTGACTGGTGAAGTCTGCAAGAAAATGGATACGTTGTGTGGGTCTTATTGCTGATAGGTTGTTGCTGATAGGTTGTGGTGAGGGATTGCTGATAGGTTGTGGTGAGGGAAAGAGCAAGCAAAGTTTTGAGTGAGCTCAGTTAGTTCAGCCTCCACTACCCCAACTTCCTCAAGTATCGGAAAATGGATTTATCACCCAATCTGGAATTTCTCTCAAAAGAAGATCTTCAAATTTCTCAAACATATCTACATGCAGTATATCCAAATGGTAACCAAAAAACCTTGCAGATCATTATTTTGTATATCCCACCTTCCCCTTCTAGCTCAGACAGGCTCAGAAATTGGTTTAGCTCACAACAGCCTATATTGCACTTGAATAGAGTTAACTTTGAAATAAATGTAGAGACGACAGATTTGGTCTTAATAAGATTGACCTCATTTCCTTGCAACTGCAAATTCATTTCATTGAATTTTGCAGATAGTTTGGATAAGTAAGCAAAGTCAATGCCTGATCTCTTTGAGTTCATCACTGAGCAAAGCATTTGTGTCTTCAAAAAAACTACACAGCAGTGTCACAAAGGTGGTAAAAGCATCCCACACAGTTGCTTTTTGATAGCCAACAAACTTCAATATGAAGCAGCAAACATTCAAAATCATCATTCTCAACACAGAGCTCTCAGAATAGCAGTCAGTCATTGAGAGCAGGGACTTTAATTTTATTTGCTGCAGTAATGTCAGTGTATAATGACTTCTGCGCCTGATCACTGAGGCTTTTTGCAACCAAATGTTGGAGATAAGTGACATAGTGAACGGTAAAGACATTTGGCACTGCTTTTTTCAAGTAAGCAGCATATCCGTGATAGCAACTAGTCATTGATGGTGCTCCATTAGTTGCACAAACAAGTATTCAGTAAGCAGAATTCCCTTGTCTTTGAAGACCTACTCAGCAACACGAAATACTGACTCCCTTTTAGTATCTATTCTTAGTTGCCTTGCAAATAACATCTCTGGAACCAAACTTTTGTCTTTTAAAAAGACTTTTGTCTTAAAAAAAAAGTGTACATAAGTGAGAAGCAAAGATTCCTTGTCTAGCAAAGTTGACTCACCCATCTGTAATGCAATTTCTGTTCTCCTTAGTATGCTGCACAATGTATTTTCCACACTTTCAGTCACTTCCTCTACGCATCTTTGCACTGACAGTGCAATCCTGTGTAGACGAAGCCCTGGGGCAACGTGTGCTGCCCTGAGGCAGGGTGTTGCGCAAGCACTTGCGCAACACCTGGAGAGCAAGCAGTGCCGGCACTGCGGTCTGCGCTGCATGCTTCGCTGTCTCCCTGACTCTGCACCCGCCAGACTGGGTAAGTTCTACACCTGTCGGGGCAGGGGCGGAGGGAGGGCGGACTGGGTGGCAGGGGAGGGCGGCCATAGACTGCCCGGAGGGGGCGGGGATACCGGGGACCGAGATCCCCAGTATCCAAAGCTCCCTCCAGACCCCCTTTGCGCCAACATGAGTGGCGCAAATGTATGCAAGCTCCGGAGCTCACGTACATTCGAGTAGGCCCATTGGGCCTACCGACACTGACACCGGGGGAAGGGGACGATTGTCCCCTTCTCCCAAGTTGTTCCTGGGCTGCTCTGGGGTTTTGAGGACCCCAGCCCCAGGCAAAAGGCCCTCAAAACGGTCTCTGCGCATGCGCGAAAATTAAAAAAATACCCGGATGAACGCGCTGCATGGGCCTTCTTTCAGAAGGCCCTGGAGCGCCGACGGGGTCAGACACTCCGAGGCCGGCTCCCGGGCCGGCCTCGGAGCGTCTGGAGGGCGACGCGGGGGGGGGGAGGCACCCGGGGCAGGGTGCAGCCGAGTCGCCCCCCCATGCCGCGATGTCAGAGTGTCACTAGGGTGACGCGCGCCCCCTGCCCCAGGGTGACGCGCGTCCTAGTGACGCTACTGCCTGCATTCTTGCTTTTACATTTTTATTGTTGCCGTTACAGTTTTTCAGTTTTAGTTTAGGTTCTTTCAAATAATGATCCAGGTTTTTGTTCAGTTCAGGGAAAAGGAAGATGATGGTTTTGAACTAGTTTTTAGTGCAAGACCTGGTTCAGTTTGATGGCCTGTTAGTCTTTGAGCACCAGCTCTTGATTTGGTTTAGTCCAGCAGGTGTTGAAGCTTTGTCAAATGTCCACCAAGATCAAGCAGAACACTCAGGATCATAGTCTGAGCATGGTTGGAAATAATAGCATGGTGATACTGTTTTAGATACCAGAATGTACAGCTTCTGAAATAAAATCTCTGCAAAGTAATTTGGTGGTTTGCTACAGGAAGAAAACAAAGAAGCAGGACAAAGGGTCTTGCTGCTCTTATGCCTGCAAGGCAAAGAACAGACTATCAGACATGATGATGAAACTATTCCTGATATGTGATGGAGTCTAACCAATTCTACTAATGAAGATACTGTACTTTCTCTGGCCACCTTGACTTTGAGGAGAAAAACCCATAGCCTTGTTTGCGTATTCATGATCGGTCAGATTTGGTGTGAGAAAGCAGTTAAGATCAAATCAGTTTGGCTGGTGTTTTTCAGATACTACAGTACTCCCCCCATATCCACTGGGGATATGTTCCAGGCCCCTCCGTGGATACTTGAAACCGTGGATAGGAGCGAACACCCCCTCCATGGTTTCCTGAGGGCCCCCCACCCTGCCTCCCCTGCGGGCAGGTGTTTGCGCCCCCCCCAGCTCTTATTTTTCTTTCAGCAAGCTTTGTTTCTTCCTTAAAACAAACAGAAGCAGCCTCCATTGCAGGCAAATAGAATGAGACTAAGTCCTAGAGAGGTTCTGCAAGGTTTCTGTTAAGCTTGCAGAGCCTCTCTAGGACTTAGTCTCGTTCTACTTGCCTGCAATAAGCAGCCAGCGGCTGCTTCTCCTTTAAGAAAGAAACTAAGCTTACTGGGAAAAAACTAAAAGCCTGGGGGGGGGGGGTTCCTGTGATCCGTGGATAACTGAAACCGTGGATAGCGAATCCGTGGATATGAGGGCCCACCTGTAGTGCTTTCCTCTTTAGAGCGTGACATGGCTCACTTGCTTGAAACATCACAACCTCATTAGCCTTATATTTTTATCCTAAAGGTGCCCTGATGTATCCTGTGTATGTATCTGTTTCTTTTTCTTTGAGGGCACATGGGAATTCAGGCAATAATAAATTGAGGAAGTTTCTATGATATGAAATTATGTTAGCAATGGTTTAAGAAGTGTGGTGAACCTTCCCTCAGTGGGGACACTGGGTTTTCTTTTGATTTCATTCTATAACCCTAGGACTTCATCCAGTGTCCATAATAAGAGAAAAACCCATTTCAGCATGTATCTCATCATGCTTTGTCAAATGTTCGGGTAGGCAAATCTAAAGTCTCCATAATAATGGAGTCAACTAGATGGGCAGTCCAGTCCTATGTGCACTATGAACTTTATGACAGCAGAACAGAGTTCCGCTGTCGCAAAATGTCTGCCAATGGAGTGCTCTGTGTTCTGTTGGTGGCCATTTTGGGAGCACTGCTGCAAGAGATGGCCACACTCCTTAGACATTGCTGGACCTCATCACATTGGCCAAAGCAGGTAAGGCAGCGGTGGGGACTGGGAGGGGGTGAAACAAGATGGGGAGGGGCACTGGCGTCGCTCGAGGTGGGGTGGAATGGTAAGTTCCACATTGTGCTAACCTCTGTTTACTCCCCGGCACAAGGAGGCCCCGACCCCTCGCCATCGGAGCCATTTAGTGCGGCTAAGGCAACATGCAGTAGACTCCCCGCGCGTTGCCTTCGCCGCACTGAATGGCTCTGATGTCTCGTGCCGGGGAGTAAACAGAGGTTAGCACAGTGCAGAACTTACCGTTCCACCCCACCTCGAGCGACACCACTGGGGAGGGGGTGGGGAGGGTGTAAAACAGGGCAGGGAAGAGGGAAAAATGGGGGAGGGGAGGCAGCGAGGGCATGTGCCGGATCTTATCCTCCCTTTTGGCAACCTTCCCACCCCCCTTCTCTCCGAAACAGCTGGTGCAGGTTCGAAGAGACCCATTGCGGAGTGGGTGGCTTACAGAGGGGTAAGGGGATTCCCTTTCCCCTATGAAGCCTCCCATCCCCCCCCGCTGAATACAGTGCATGCCTTTTCAGCATGGCTGCACCAGCAAGGGGGGGGGAGGATAGGATTGGGCTCTAATCTAGAATAATAAACTGCAAACTTAGGTCTCATATATATACACACACACAGGAGTTAAACCTGTGGACTATCAAGTATTCCTGCTCCTCTTCCAGTCCTACCTACAACATTGCATTTTTGGTCATGGGCACACTTGCAGACGAAAATAGAACTCTCCCTTATATAAGAAGGTTCTTGCTGGATGAGGCCACAGTTGACTCAGTCCACGATTCTGCTTCCCTCTCATGTGAGAGCGAACAGAGAACAGCATCTTCTCTGATGGTGCTGCCTGCCACCTGCAGTTTTTAGAAGTATTCATTTTAAAAAATAATGAATATATTTTGAATGTTGACTGCTCAAACAGGATTGCCTTTGTAGTCAATTGAAAGGGCGTTCAATCAATCAAATTGATTAAAGGTTGCAGGTCTCGTTATCTGGTTAGATAGATAAAGCTGAAATAAAATGGGAGAGGGGAAATATCTTGCCCCTAGCTTTACCACCAAATTAATCACAAAATTAAAGATACCCAATATGTCCTCCTGGCTAACGTTAAGCAAGCTGGAACTGCCATATTACAAGCACTCTCTGAGCTCATACTGATTCACAGAGGTAAAGAAGTAGCAGAGCATGTGATGTGATAAACCTCCAGAGAGAAGCTGATGCTGCAAAATTCCCATCTGGATCACTAAACACAACAGTTAAAAGGAGGGCGGAAGGGAGGGAGTTCTAAGCAAGCATGCTTTTATTCTGTTATAAAGAGAGCCAGATGCAAACATATATCCAAGCCCAAGCTTGGTCTTGACTTTTGGACCAACTCCTGTTTGGATCCAATTGTCTACCTGCATTGTTTTCTCAGAAGTTTCTGTGTAGACTGTCTGGCAGCCAAGTGGTTGTTTGCCTAGTGAAAACTGTTCTCTCTTTCTTATCAGTGTGTTGCTATGCAAATGCCTCATTGAGCTTCTCCATGGATTGTTGCTGGGCTTGTGGGAGGCATTATCTAGTGCATGGCTCAATTTCAGCTTCCAACCGGCCTTTGTCAGGTTGAAGAGAATTTTTGTGATGTTTTCGGGGCCGCAAAGGGTTGCTTGGTTGTGCAGGAAGGAGCCAGTACTGGGGTTACTCTTTTGCTGACCCAGCTCATTCGAAGTGCAATTCATGGACATTGATTTACGTTGCAATTCTATGCACACTTTCCTAGGAGTAAGCACCACTGAACACAGTGGGCTTACTTCTGAATAAACATGTATAGGATCATGCTGTTATACAGCTTCTGGTAGTTTTTTGTTGCTTTACCTCCATGTATGCATTTCCTGAGGAGTAAACTGGGAAAGGACTAACTTTGAGAGTCAGTAGTAAGAATCTTATCAATGATCATCAAAGTTATGGATAATTATGAACTAACTATGGATTAATAGTTATGGATAATTTCCTTACATCAGGGGCAGCCCTATCCTGCTTAAGGATCCGCCGGGCGGCCGAGGCCGCTGGCCGGATCCCATGCTCCGCCACGGGCAGCTTCCCCCGCGGCGGAAAGTCTCCTCTGGGAAGGGGATGCTCGTCCCCTTCCCCGAGTGTAAAGGGCACTGGGGCCAATCGGCCTCCTCAGAATCCTGCCAGCTATTTTGCTGGTGGAAGTCGGAGGAGGCCATGTAATAGCCTTATACTACACCACGCACAGTTAAACTACATGAAGGGAAAATATGTGAACTGCCCTAACAAATGCAGCTGGGGCCATATTACACTTCAAAGACTTTGTACTTTTTACAGCCTTCCCCTAATGTTTCATGGCAACTGATCCAACATTAAGAACATAAGAACATAAGAACATAAGAAGAGCCCTGCTGGATCAGGCCAAAAGCCCATCTAGTCCAGCTTCCTGTGTCACACAGTGGCCCCACCAGATGCCTCAGGGAGCACACGAGACAACAAGATACCTGTGTCCAGTCGCCACTCCCTTGCACCTGGCACAGAGAAAACCCACTTCTAAAACCAGGAGGTTGCTTATGGCTTGTAACCTGTGATGGTCTTTTCCTCCATGAATTTGTCCAAACCCCTTTTAAAGGCATCTAGGCCAGGTGCCATCACCACATCCTGTGGCAAGGAGTTCCACAGATGAATCACACGCTGGGTAAAGAAATATTTTCTTTTGTCTGTTCTAACTCTCCCTCCACTCAATTTTAGTGCGTGTCCCCTGGTTCTGGTGTTGTGCGAGAGGGAGAAGAATTTCCCTCTATCCACTCTCTCCATCCCATGCATAATTTTATAAGTCTCAATCATGTCCCCCCTCAGGCGCCTTTTTTCTAGGCTGAAAAGCCCCAGACGCTGTAGCCTTTCCTCGTAAGGGAGGTGCTCCAGCCCACTAATCATTCTGGTCGCTCTTTTCTGCACCTTTTCCAATTCAGCTATATCCTTTTTGAGGTATGGTGACCAGAACTGGACACAATACTCCAGATGTGGCCTTACCATCGATTTGTACAAAGGCATAATGATATTGGCCGTTTTATTCTCAATCCCCTTTTTAATGATCCCGAGCATGGAATTGGCCTTCTTCACAGCCGCCGCACACTGGGTCGACACTTTCATCGACCTGTCCACCAGGACCCCAAGATCTCTCTCTTGATCCGTCACAGACAACTCAGAACCCATTAGCGTATATGTGAAATTTTGGTTTCTTGCCCCAATGTGCATCACTTTGCACTTACTTACATTGAAGCGCATCTGCCATTTTGCTGCCCATTCTCCCAGTTTGGAGAGATCCTTCTGGAGCTCTTCACAATCCCTGCTGGTCTTTACCACCCGGAAAAGTTTAGTGTCATCCGCAAACTTGGCCACCTCACTGCCTATCCCCAAGTCCAGGTCATTTATGAATAAGTTGAAAAGCACCGGTCCCAAGACCGATCCTTGGGGCACACCGCTTTTCACCTCTCGCCATTGTGAAAATTGCCCATTGACTCCCACTCGCTGTTTCCTGGTCTTCAACCAGTTCCTAATCCACAAGAGGACCTGCCCTCTTATTCCCTGACTGTGGAGTTTTCTCAGGAGCCTTTCATGAGGGACCGTGTCAAACGCCTTCTGAAAATCCAGATATATAATATCCACGGGTTCGCTCGCATCCACATGCCTGTTGACCTTTTCAAAAAATTCTAACAGGTTTGTGAGGCAAGACTTCCCCTTGCAGAAGCCATGCTGACTCTCCCTCAGCAGAGCTTGTTCTTCTATGTATTTTAAGATTTTATCCTTAATGAGACTTTCCACCATCTTCCCTGGAACAGATGTTAGGCTGACCGGCCTGTAGTTCCCCGGGTCCCCCCTCCTTCCTTTTTTAAAGATTGGCGTGACATTAGCTATCCTCCAATCCTCTGGCACAGTGGCCGTTTTAAGGGACAAGTTGCATATTTTGGTCAAGAGGTCAGCAACTTCATTCTTGAGTTCCTTCAGAACTCTTGGGTGGATGCCATCCGGGCCTGGTGATTTATTGATCTTTATTTTGTCAATTAAGTCTGAGACGTCTTCTCTTTTAACCTCTATTTGACTTAATTCTTTAGTCAGGGGAGACCGTTCCGGCAGCGGTATTTGCCCGAGGTCTTCTGCCGTGAAGACAGATGCAAAGAACTCATTTAATTTCTCTGCAGTCTCCAAGTCCCCTTTTATCACCCCTTTCTCTCCCTCACCATCCAGCGGACCCACCGTTTCCCTGGCAGGTTTCCTGCTTCTAACATATTTGAAGAAGCTTTTATTATTCCCTTTTATGTTGCCTGCCATACGTTCCTCAAAGTCTTTCTTGGCCTCCCGTATCATCTTTTTACATTTCTTTTGCCACAGTTTGTGCTCCTGTTTATTTTCCTCATTAGGGCAAGACTTCCATTTACGGAAGGAAGCTTCCTTGCCTTTTATAGCCTCCTTAACTGTGCTTGTTAGCCATGCCGGCATCCTCCTGGACTTGGTCGAGCCCTTCCTCCTTTGTGGGATACACTCCCGCTGGGCCTCTACGACTGTTGTTTTAAACAGCCTCCATGCACTCTGGAGCGATTGGACTCCTTTTACCTTCCCTTTCAGCTTTTTCTTAACTAGTCTTCTCATTTTGGGGAAGTCTGCCCTTCGGAAGTCAAGGGTTTTCGTGTCAGATTTGCTCGGCACTCTCCCTCCGACATGCATGGCGAAACAGATCGCAGCATGGTCACTGTTCCCCAACGGTTCGGTAACATTTACCTCCCTGACCAGATCTTGAGTGCCACACAATATCAAGTCCAGAGTCACCTGTCCTCTGGTCGGTTCCGTGACAAGCTGCTCTAAGGCACAGTCATTTAACATATCCAGAAATCCAGTCTCTCTTTCATGACCTGAGCATGAATTGACCCAGTCGATGTGAGGATAATTGAAGTCCCCCATGACTACAACCCTGTCTCTCGTTGACACCTCCCTGATTTGCTTCCTTATTTCAAGGTCCCCTTCAGGTTTTTGATCTGGAGGACGGTAGCATGCCCCTACTATTACATCACTCTTGGAGCCTGGTAATCTAACCCACAGTGATTCTACGGAGGAGTCAGAGCCCCCCTCCAGCTCTACTCTGGTGGATTCTACCCCCTCTTTGACATAGATGGCCACCCCACCTCCAACACGCCCCTCTCTGTCCCTCCTATAGAGTTTATATCCTGGAATTGCAGTATCCCACTGGTTCTCCGCATTCCACCAGGTTTCTGTTATACCTACTATGTCAATGTTTTCCCTAGCCACCAAACATTCCAGTTCTCCCATCTTTGCCCGTAGACTTCGGGCATTTGCATAAAAGCACTTATATACCTGGTCCCCCAAGAAGGGCTGCATGTTTGCCCCTTTATTCCTGCAGCCTTCTGTTTTGCTAGACTGGCTGTCATGTCCCATCACGCTACCACTCCCAATTCTTATTCTGTTATTACTTGATTGTTCCCCATCCTCTGCACCCTCATTCCCGAGGAATGAGGAGTCCCGAACCGGATGCCCCTCGGCTCCTGTCGGCTTTCCCCCAGGAGTCAGTTTAAAAGCTGCTCTGCCACCTTCTTAATGTTACGCGCCAGCAGTCTGGTTCCGTTTTGGTTCAAGTGAAGCCCGTCCCTCTTGTACAGGCCCGGCTTGTCCCAAAACGTTCCCCAGTGCCTAACAAACTTAAACCCCTCCTCCTCACACCAGTGTCTCATCCACGCATTGAGACCCCTGAGCTCCGCCTGCCTAGCTGTCCCTGCGCGTGGAACAGGTAGCACTTCTGAGAACGCCACCTTTGGGGTCCTGGATTTGAGCTTCCTACCTAGCAACCTAAATTTGGCCTCCAGGACCGCCCGGCTACATTTCCCCACGTCGTTGGTGCCAACATGCACCACAACCGCTACCTCCTCCCCAGCACTCTCTACCAGCCTATCTAGACGAGAGGTGATGTCCGCAACCTTCGCACCAGGTAGGCAAGTCACCGTGCGGTCCTCACATCCGTCACAGACCCCCCTTTCTATGTTCCTGACTATAGAGTCACCCACAACAAGAAGCCCCCTTCCCCCTCTCCCCAGAGGAGTATCCATAGTGCGACTGGATACGGGCCCATCACCTGAAGAAGGGGTCCCCACTGGGGGATTGTTTCCCTCTTTTCCAGAGCAATGTCCTCCAGCCCTGAGACTCCCTTCCCTGGCAGCTGAAGTGCTGGCCAACTGAGGGTAGGACGATGCCTCCACGTCCCTAGAAGTCTCACCCTGGTTCCTCTCTACCTGTCTCTGCTTCTCCAGGTCAGCAACCGTGGCTTCAAGGGAGCGAACCCGTTCCCTGAGAGCCTGGAGCTCTTTGCACCGAGCACACACCCATGACATGTGCCCAAGAGGCAGATAGTCATACATGTGACACTCAGTGCAAAACACTGGATAGCCCCCACCCTTCTGCTGGCTGTCTGACTGCATAGCTTTTTTTGTAAGTTATGGGTTTAAAACAGTTTGGGTACCTTAATGTTATTGGAGCTCTCCTCTCTTCAAGGGACGTGCCGGGCAGTGTGTGGGGCCTGGCTTCCTCGCCCCGCTGCTGAACTCGCCCAGCTGCTTAACTCGCTGTGTCTTTTTTTTATCTTGCCACTTTGTCCCCGTGAGCCACTGCGTTCCCGTGAGGCCACTCGCTGCTCCTGAAAGGGCTCACTCGCAAACCAGCCCCAGATTTAAACTGTTGTGTAGCTCCTCCCCCTGCCTACCTGAAAGTTTGAAAAGACTGGCCTCTAAGGGGGGCAGGGCCTGATGTGGTTTACTGGCAGGAAATTCCTGTTGCTATTGTTCCTGCTGCTGCCTCAATTTACATCTGACCTACTCAGCTGGCAGGAATGTGTGTTGCTATGGTTTCTGAGTCACCCTAATTTACCATGTGGCCTTCTATACCATGCGGTCTGTATGTTTTAAACTGTAGGTTTTAAATTCTGCTTAAGTTTAACTCTGCTTAAGGTGCAGTTTAGCTTGCTTTCTCCCCTTCTTTTAGCCTCCTCTTGTTTTGTTTTAGGCTCCTACTCTAAAGTAGACTCAGGTCTCTGCCCTGGGCTTTTTACTCTCGAGTAAACACTGGTTTTACTCAGAGTAGACCTGTTTAGATTTGGACTGCAATTCTCTTTAGAATCAGCTGTAGAATCTACTCAGAGTAGACCTGTTTAGATTTGGACTGCAATTTTCTTTAGAACCAGCTCCCAGGCTTGTCCAGTTTCTGCCCCTGTCTTTTAGATAGGTGCTTGTTTGTGTTTTGAATCTATTTAATTTCCCACCTAGCTTCTGTGCCTGTGTCCTAGCTACTGGACCTTACAATCCCCCTCCTCAGGTTATATTTAGTTCTACTTAAGCTAGGCTTAGTTCCTAGCTAGGCTTAGTTCTATCTTAAGTTTAAGGTAGCTTAAGGTAGCTTTAACCAAGTCCTTTACAGTTAATGGTAAATTAAAGTTAGACAAAGCTGCACAATTGAGAGAGTTCACTTACCTTCTCCTTGCTTACCCTCTCCTCGCCCAGCTGCTTAACTCGCTGTGTCTTTTTTTATCTTGCCACTTTGTCCCCGTGAGCCACTTCGTTCCCGTGAGGCCACTCGCTGCTCCTGAAAACATTGTGCTTGGTGGTTTTTTTACGCTTTTGGCTAAAGTACTCCAACCCGCCGCCCCCCCCCCGCTGGTGCAGCCATGTAAAAATCGGGCTCACTGTATACAGCGGGGGGGGGGCAGATCGGGAGGCTTCAGCAGGGAATTTAATTCCCCTTACTCCTGCGTAAGCCTCCCACTCCACAATGGGTCTCCTTGGATCTACACTAACGGTAGGGTAGGGAGGCTGCTGCTGGAGGGGATAAGAGCTGGCACCCCAGTGGTGTCACTAGCTCTCCCGCCGCCCACCATTAACTTTATTTTAGCTCTCCCGTCACCCCCCATTAACTTTATTTATTTTAATATATAACAGTACAGTAAATGTAAAGGTAAAGGTTCCCCTTGCTCGGAAGCCAGTCATTATCGACTCTAGGGACAGTGCTCATCTCCGTTTCAAAGCCGAAGAGCCAGCGATGTCCGAAGACGCTTCCGTGATCATGTGGCCAGCGTGACTCAACACCGAGGTGCACGGAACACTGTTACCTTCCCACCGAAGCGGTACCTATTAATCTACTTGCAATTTCTTGCTTTCGAACTGCTAGGTTGGCAGGAGCTGGGGCCGAAGATGGTAGCTCACACCATCACGCGGCACTCTGATCTCCAACTGCTGTCCTGCCTACCTTCCGGTCTGCAGTTCAGCTTCTTAACCACTAAGCCACCTCATCGCCCTAACAGTACAGTTGTTGTTGTTCAGTCGTTAAGTTGTGTCCGACCCTTCGTGATCCCATGAACCATATCCCGCCAGGCCTTCCTGTCCTCCACTCTCTTCCTGAGTTCGCTCATTTTCATGTTCGTTGCATCGGTGATGCTGTCTAACCATCTCATCCTTTGCCTTCCCCTTCTCCTTTTGCCTTCAGTCTTTCCCAGCATCAGTCTTCTCCAGAGAGTCCTCTCTTCGCAATTAGGTGGCCAAAATATTTGAGTTTCAGCCTCAGTACCTGTCCTTCCAGGGAACAGTCAGGGTTGATTTCATTTAGGATTGACTGATGTGATCTCCTAGCAGTCCAAGGGACTCTCAGGAGTCTTCTCCAGCACCACAGATCAAAAGCATCTATTCTTCGGCGCTCTGCCTTCCTTATGGTCCAACTCTCGCAACCATACATTGCTACTGGGAACACCATCGCCCTGACTATACGTACTTTTGTTAGCATAATAAAAAACAGAGATATCACCATGCCATCTAAATTTGCCATAGCTAACAGTACAGGCCACCCAACAAATCAGTAACCAACAAAAAGCCAGTGGCCAATTTGATGACACTCACACAACTGAATAAGAGTTCTAGTATTAGCTCTGATACATAGAAATGAGAGCTATAGAAACACAGTGCTCTGCATTACAGTGCAGGTAAAGTCAGGTGCATTAAGCCTCTTCATCCCATGAATATGCTATTGACAGTGCCAATCACCCCCAATATTCAATCTGAGGTTGTGCTCAAAGGCAGGTTAGGCTGGTAACCACCAGAATGGCCTGATGGTGCATAGTTAGCACAATTCTGTTTCCAAAATCTAAGCAGATCTGACCCTGCAAGATGTCTGGATGCCTGGAAACAGAGCACTTGGGAATCATCACGTCTGCTCTATGGAGTAGAGAATAGGGTACAAGAAAGAACACTGCTCCATTGCCCTGGGTCTGTGTGAGGGAGAGGAGGCTTTGGTCTCTACCAGAGGACTAAGAGACACAGAGTAATTACCCACTTCTATCCATGCAAGGACAAATAAGTTGACCCCTGTTATAAATGCCTATTTACAACTGGCTATTTCACCCAGGTATTGTCAAACTGATTTCCTCCTCTACCTTTTTCTTCCACAATCCTTTTGAGTCTTTTTTTAGTTTGTGAGTCCAAAGGCAGGGCTTGTATCTGTTTTTTTTTTTTAAACTGACAACCCTCCAGGAGACCATTTTCACACAACAGCAAAATTAAAAAGATACAAATGAAACCCACTATTATGTTGGACTAGATGCATTTTGCACAGCTATTGCCTTGCTGCATCATTTTCTACAGGTTGCTACTTAACACCATACTTCTACACAAATACTTTAATGGATCACAGATGACTGGAATGATTGCTATTCCAAGCAGTGTTAAGTCTCAGTAAATGTTTATTTGAGAAGGCAGTTGAGTGGCGAATGCTGGGAACTGCTCTGGGATACCTGGGAATACTTTCACCCGGCAACAACTGCATTCTTGCCCACTGTTACCAACAGAAACATTACTAGAAGGGGTTACAGCTATCTCTTGCAACGCCAATCTTGTTATTCTTCTACTCCTACCAGAATGGAATGTTCTGAATGTTTTCACTGCCAAGTGAGGGTAGGGGAATGAGGAGATTTGCTTTTTAATTCCCTTTACCAATGATGCAATGTAGGCCTCTTACAAACTCCGTCAAAAGGAACCTCGGGGGGGGGGGGGAAGCAGACCATAAAATGTAGCCATGCAGAAGCACACCAAATATAACATGGAATGAGATACATAAGTATACCTTCTCATTGAGCATGTAAGATTCAGAGTGGGCTGCAGCTTTATTGCGCAATCCTGTCGTCTTCCACTGGCGGAGCAACTGCTTTGCCAGTCCAGGGTGTCACAAACATGTCGTAAAGCACGTTTGTGGCATTGGAGAGCAAGTGGTGCCAAGGTTGGCACTGCTCTCCCCACGCTGGAGAAAACACTGTGCCTGCCGGGGAAGGCAAGTTCCCCGCCAGGCGGTGGAGGACAGAACGGGGCATTCGGGGAGGATTGGTTGGCCGGGCCCGGGAAGGGAGGGATTGGCGGTAGATTCCTCCACCGAATCCTAACCCCCTTCCTGAGCCTGGCTGCAGTTACATGGCCGGCTCGAATATGTGCCAGCAAAATAGCTGGCACACATTTGAGTAGACCCATTGGGGTAGCTGGGGCTCTACTTGGGGGTAAGGGGACAAATCCCTCCCCCCCCCCCAGGAGGCCTCCGGCTGTGCTAGGACAGGCCCAATCCTGGTTAGGATGCAGCGGCACCTTATTTGCACCGCCGCATCCTGCTAGACAGGATTGGGCTGCCCATGTACTACAAGCCGGATTTGTTACTATACGTTGCATCGGATAAGTCCCTGGAGTATGAGCTAGGAAGTCCAATTCAAATTACTAAATGGGCATGCCCAACTACCAATTTCAACCTCACTTGCAACACGAATAGCAGTATCCAGCCTCTAAGGGGGGGGGGATAAAGATTACCGAGATGAGATGCAAAACATTGAATGCTGGCAAGACATAAGAGTACGGAGTACACTATACACTGACGAGTTTCTCTCACGTCATCCTGTGCCATTTCCTTCTGTTTGGGTGGAAAGGCGTCTAGGAAGTCACATGGCCACAGAACACAGTGACGACAGTCTACGGCTCCTATTTCAAAATTTGGTAACTGGCTACAGATACTGCCCAAAGATACTGCAACATTGTCTTGTAAATATTTAGCAGTGCTTTTATTTAAATGCAAAAAAAAAAAAAAAGAGGTCAAGGCTTCCTGCCCTGCCCCTTAGAGATCCTATTCCACAATTCCCATGCTTCTCCCCCCCCACACACTTTACCCAACAGGTTTTTGAAAAAAACTATGCAGGTAGGTTTTATCACATAGCTTTTGAACACAGGGTTCAAGAAAAAAAAATCAGTGCATTCTACAAGAAGCAGAAAACGTATTGGGCACAGGCATTGCCCGAGAATCCACACTTCCTATTTTTCAAAAAAGCAAGCTCCTAGTCCTGTGAGAAACAGGCAAGGCTGACTAAGATGACAGTGTCCCAGGGCTTCAGTTTCTGAAGTTTTGGGACTTTTTTTTTTGCTTCTTTACCCATGACATGAAAAATAAAGTCAGGAAAAGTGTGCTTAGATCACAGATCTCAGCTTTTCTTTGACACTTGGTGAATAACTTACCGTATTGTCCCGAGTATAAGATGCACCTGATTATAAGACACACCCTTAAAGTTTGGTGCTATTAATTTTTTTTTAATTAAATCACTGGCATTATTGCAACAGCCTGATTATAAGATGCAACCCTAGTTTAAAAACTGAAATTAGGAGAAAAAAGTGAGTCTTATATTCAGACCAATACGGTATATTTTTTCCTCTTTAAGCATGTAGACACAGCCCCATTTAAAGCCCCTTCATTTGCCCTTAATTCATTCATAAGTTCTGCCCACCTAACCCCCATATTTAACCACAGCTCACTTGCCTCCATGCATCTCCCCACACGGTAAGTGGTTAGTAAAGTTATTTTTAATAACCCCCAAAAGCTCACTTTCCGTAGAATTCCAATTCTCGCATTTCAGTTAACACACACACCATGTTAGAAGAACAGTGCCACATCCCCAAGGATTACAGAGGAGTCAGGATCAAACCAGTTTGAGAGCAACTGAATTAAGATTGTCATAATATGAAAGGCAAGCACAAGTTCATTTATTTATAGCAAAGGTCTTGGGTTACAAGAGGTCAGTTCTTGCCATCTTGAAGAAACGTTAAACGGGATAAGTTATTGCATACATGTGCATTATAATTTAGCAGCAAGTCATTCATAGAAAACAATTTTCCCCTTCCTACTGCCTTTTTTGGTTTAGTCTCTCAATTGTATAGATATATTTTTTTCCGGCTTTTACGAAGCATGTAACACCACCTTTAAGTTAATGGTCTTTTATTGGAAAAAAAAGACTAGCATTTACAACTTGGAATGGACACAACTGTAATATCTTGAACAGCGATGTTGATAGTTGTGCTGAAGTCCACAGGCTACTCTGCCAGCTCCAAGTCTCAGTACAGAAGGTTTTAAAAATGAGAGAGAGGAAGAGTGTCCAAAGATGCTTCTCCCCGTTGGTGAAGGTTTCTTTTAAAAATTTGTGAACGGTAACAGCCCGACACCCGTTTCACAATAGTGCAATGCAGACAATATTAAAACCAATGTTAACACAGACACATCATCCAGGGTTGCCTTCATTTTGGAACACACACTGCTACTACATACAGGAGAACCTTTCCACCTTCGGGGGGGGGGTTTCCTCTAAACATTTTGCATCCCTCAAACCATTTTTGCTGCATACCATCCTGAGGTATAGACCAATTTGAAAGTAAACCAGCTATGACAATTTATATAATTACGAATTGAGCCAGAAGAACCCACTTTTGGACAAAAGAGTGGATTGTTGTTGTTGTTTTTTTAAGATTAGTTTGGTGTTGGTTGTTGTTTTTAAACTGTTTTAACACAAATGTCTGACTGTGCTCAATTGTCAAGCTGCATGCATGAAAAACTGGCCAGCCCAAACAGTGTAATAGTCATTAGCAAATGGAACTTTGAGGAGTTCACTAAGTGCTTTCTTATTTTTCTTTTAAGGTAGTACAATTATTTATATTGGAAAAAACAACAACTGATGTTTAACTTGATCTTTTGGGAACAGGACCACCAACCATTACATGCAGTTTGTGGACAGAAGGTATTTCGACATTCAGTTTTGCTATACAGAAACAGAATGAATAAATGAACATATTTTTTTGCAAGAGGTAAGTAAAAGATTCAATTTGATTCTTCTAGAGGAAAAAAAGGTGAAAGGAGGTCTCTTCATTTTGCAGTCATCATCTGTACGAATTCTGAAAGATAAAAACCCGCTGCTTTTAGCATCATGAGAAAAGAAGTGGTTTAACTGGGTTTTGCTGCAGAAACTACTAGGCACGACTATTTTGGAGATCATGCAGTGAGCAACTCTAGCCTTATTCAGGCATTATCCTAATTTTCAGCTTGAGCACATGGGAGAGGGAGAACAGGAGTGTGCCTGCCAATGCCACCCTCCCCATGCCCACTCAAGGTGTGGCCCCACTCTCCCATCTCTCCCCAGGTTGAGCACTTGCCTCTGCATACAAGTACTGAATGCATCGAGGGCTAAAGGAGTGCATTAGCACAAGGATGTTGCTAGTCAATTTGCCCCCATTCTTCCCCCACCAATGTTCAGACTGAATAGGCTCTACACCTGTTCAGGCTGGGTTTCATTCCTTCAAAATGCTAAATGGGTGTAAGCCTTACCTTCATAGTTGACTTGTCCGTCTCCATCAATATCTGCTTCTCTGATCATTTCATCTACTTCTTCATCTGTTAGCTTTTCTCCTAAGTTTGTCATAACGTGACGTAGTTCTGCCGCACTGATGTAACCGTTGCCATCCTGGGAAGGAAGCAAATGGCAGAGGACTAAGATTACAGGAAACATTATACTTCAGCAGAGGCTGCAAGCACCATGAGCTTGAGTTCAAGTCATCAGCTCTAAACATATCAATCCAGCTCATTTACTATAGAGAAACCCAACACAAAGAGAAGTTCCCAATGGTAAAAGCAGTTCAGTAATGGAAAATGGTGCATAAGTAATGGAAGATACCAGGTCTTGACCACGAGAAGGTGATATCAGGCCTCTACTAGAGAGGTTGTGGGCTCCTTGTGGTAAGAGAAGAATCTACTAGACAACTTGTATAGTCCCTGAAGTCTAGGGATTGTGCGATTATCTGGGGAACATGCAAGTCTGTCTTCTAAAAAAGGTATAGTTTAGTAGAGAGAGTTGTAGATGGATAAAGAATTGGACTCTATAGGCAGCAATACCTTAGCTCACTTATTCCAGTTGCCTTAAGGCTATTCACTTGTTCCTCCCACCTATGTGCATGCTCGCCATTCCCATCGCCATTGCCCATGCACTACACGTTAGCGTAAAGGAACTGTATGTCCATACTGGCCTTTCATGTCAACATTTAACACATGGGCACGCAGGGTCCCCTCCGATGTTGGGGGTATAGCCAGCATGTGTGGTCCCCAATTTCCTTCTTACAGATTTGCTGAATGTGGGTTGGAAGGAAGATGAGTGAACAGCCCTTTTAATGAAAAGGTTCTGAAAGCAAGCACTGTGCCATTGCCTTTTTTCCACCTTACAAAGGTGCCTCCATTGTGAATGTGTCAATAAATCATTTATTATATGTAAACTCTAATGGCATAGAGGCTAAATGGGGCCAACATTTTGCATAATTCTGTGGTTCAGGATTTTTCTGGAAGTCCAACGACTGTAACTAAGTGCTCCAGACAGTACCAACAAGCAGCTCAATGGGATTCTGGATGCCTTCTGTTCAAGAGCTATACTCCCTCAAAAAGAAAAAAAAACCAAAGCAAATCTGTCCTCTCAGTATTCACATCAATCCAGATAACACTCAGTTAGGTGTTCAAAATGAATGTTAAGTATGCCCATCGAGTCATTTTATCAGACACCACAGCTACATAGCATCATTTATAGATTCTGAAATTTGCCCCCATCCCAGTTTCTGGAAGTCACTTGCCATGTGGAGCCACAAATTGTGCCTTGTTTAAGTCATGGTGAGACCTTTCACAGCTACTACTATGGAACGTTTTCATCCAGCACGAAAATATGATTTAAAAAAATGCTTTCTTCCCCATTGCAATAGAGGAATGAAAAATGGATTTTAGAAGGTTTTTGACCATCATGAGGCCAGCCATGAATCACAGTAGGAAAGGACTTAGTCCAGCTTCCCGTCAATGCAGGTATCTACAATTACAACATCCATGATGAAACCATCTAGCAATGGAGAGTCTACCACCTGCTGAACCACAAGAGAAGATTTCTGATCCAACCAGAGATAGCTTAGGTCAGAGGCATCACTAGGATTTGCATCACCCGGTGCGAGAGCCATCGCATCACCCCAGTGGTGACACTAGGGTTGGTGTCACCTGGTGCAGTAACTCATGGTGTCACCCCCATTAATTTTATTTTATTTATTTATTTTGATATATAACAGTACAGGTCACCCAACAAATCAGTAACCAACAAAAAAAAAAAACCAGTGGCCAACTTGATGACACTCACACAACTGAATTCTACCGTAGTATTAGCTCTGATACATAGAAATGAGAGCTGACTCATACAAACACCTTATTGGCTCCATGCTGTGTCATAGTAACACCTCATTGGCTCTCGGAATGATCAGTGTCTTTGGTCAGTTCTGAGTTAAGGAAATCTACTTTGTTTTGTAAGGCAGTTGTGTTTTCTTTTTCTGGTTATTTGGCCATAACATTTGATAGAATACAGAATTCAACATGGTTTGTTCCATTACATTCTGCATTGAATTACCTTTCCAAATATATATAATAAATACACATTTTCCAAAATGTTTCCACAATTTTGGCCACTAGTGGTGTCACTAGTGTCTATGGGTGTCACCCTGAGGGTGTCACCCAGTGCAGTCCACACACCCCTCGCCTCCCTTGTGACACCACTGGCTTAGGTACATTTCTGTAATGGTTTCAGAAGGAAGGGCTGTATTTATGGGATAGTATGACTCAATTGTCAGGGGTCACCTTTACCTTTACTTTACTTATGTTGGGCTTGGAGCAGGAGACCCAAGTTCAGGTCCTCATCCCGCCATCCTCACAGGAACACATTACTAGGTCTCAGCCTAACCTGAATTCACAATGGGATAACTAACATAGCAAGCTTTGTCATTCTCTTACCCTTGGAATAAGGGAAGACTTCAGCTATCAGAATCTGCTACCTAGTCAACAAGGAGCCATGGCCATTCCTCCTTGAAAGCCATCAGGAGTTTGCCTCTGCAAACAAATGCGGAATGCAGTGAGAGTAGGGGGGAGGGCTATCACACACATTGTTAGCAGGGTCAGGGCTATCATGACCCTTTGGAAGTCCCTCGCACATCCTCTGGCCTCGGGAGACAAAATGCCTGAATAGAGCATTATGGGTACAGCCAAATCAACAGCTTGAACAGTTCAAACATCCAGTTAACACTTCCAAGCCGCACCTTGTCAAAGACTCTGAACGCCTCGCGAATTTCTTCCTCGCTGTCTGTGTCCTTCATTTTTCTGGCCATCATGGTCAAGAATTCTGGGAAGTCAATAGTGCCATTGCCTTTAAAAAAAAAAAAGGAATTCCATGTAAAAAAAATTACCACCACCCTTTGCATTAACAGAACTAAAAATGTGTAGCTCAAGCCTTCCTACTTTTGCTTTTCTTCTAGAAACCTGGTTTAATATGAATGAGAGCAGTCTAACTAAGTATTTAAGGTCCTTTGGGTAATTCACCCTTCAAGAATTCTTTCTTAAAATGGTCTTGACCCATGCCACTCTAATAGAGCAATCCTGATGTAAATTAGGGCGGCGGAACGAGCACTCTGCTGCCCTAAGCCATCGTAAAAGTGCCATAAGGCACTTTTGACGACTTGTGAGCAGGGAAGGCCGGCGCAAGGCCAGCTTCCCCTATGCTGGCTGAGCGCCTGAAGGACTGCCGCCGGACCCAGGTAAGGATCCAGCGGGCGGGGGGGATTGGGGGCAAATGGAGGGCGGCCATAGGTCCAGCCGCTCCGGGAGGGGGGACGGCTTCGAACGAATCCTGTCCCCCACCGCACACTCGGGCTGTTACATGGCCTCCTCTGACTTCCGCCAGTGATTTAGCTGGCAGAATTCCCAGGAGGCCGATCGGTCCCAGCGCCAGTTACACTCAGGAAAGGGGATGAGCGTCCCCTTCCCTGAGTAGACTTTCCACCGGGCAGGAGGCTGCCTGCGGCGGAGCACAGGATCCAGCGGGCGGCCTGGGCCGCCCGGCGGATCCTTACACAGGATTGGGCTGTAAATACACCTGGAACATCTTTTAAAACCCCTTTTATAGTGGCAAATAAGCAGCCCAGCAGAAAACACTGCCAAGAGCTTAGACACAAGGTACCCTTACTTAATAAGCAGCTAAGACCTGGTAGAATCTGGATATCCAGGCACACTTCAAAAGAGTTCTTAAAATATTCCATTCAGTTTGTATTCTTCTTGTGCTCGGAGAAGGCAGCTATTTAAACATGAGTACTGTATAACCAACACCTGTAGAATCTGTAAGGTTGCCACTTTCTGTCCACTAGGGGCACTCCCGTGTCTCTTAGATTTAAGATTCCAAAAAGGTATAACTTCTTAGGAGAAACCAAACTTGTTCAAAACTTTCCTGACCAGGCTCGGGGTGGTGTGTTTTTTTGGCGCAAATCTTGGATATAAACATAATCTTTCCTCCTCCCCACAATAAGCTGGCAATCCTAGGATTTTGCAGAAACCCATACATCACGATTTGAGGCCCTGCTTAACCTAGTATTCATTCCACAGTATTATCCTATATCAGCTGTCAATGAACCTTTCAGGAGCAATTCCTGTTTTCCTGAAATGACTTGAGGTACAGGTCCAAAGTGGAAAAGCAGCATAGTTTAGATGTCCTACCCCTTGCATATACAGAATGTGTAGCAGGGACGGAGAAGAACAGTTTCACACTTGCTATATCCCTCCCCCCCCCCCAGTGCTGACAGACCTACTGGCCACACATCCCAGCAACCACATTTTCAGTGTTAGTGTAAAGGGGTCCTGGGCACTTCCAGCTGTTTACACGTAGGCCCCTTTCACACCAGTGCTGAATGCGTGCGCAACAAGGGGCATAACCAAGAGTTGAAACCTTGCTTCTCCCTCCCCACCCCAACACAGACATGTGCAGTACATCCAGAAAAAGGGAGCATTTCTGTATAGGACTCATGACATTTAACTCTGCATATGCTCCAATATATCCCTTGCTTTCAATCAAATGTGCCAGTATAGTTTTGAGGAACAGGCCCACAAAATACAATAAAATGGATGCTAATTTCAAACCGGTCACTGGAGTTGCACCATTCATAGGATTTCTCTCTTTGGGGATAAGACAATTGAAGTCTGTTTTTAAATCTCCGTGTGTAACACAATGCAATTGTTCAGGGCTAAGCTATTGAGAGCAGCCATGGATGCAATAAAATACACACAATGGTATGAAACTGTTCCATTCTCCATCAATATGCTATTATCCAAGAGATCCTTTTGTTGACAAAATGGCGGGATACAGAGATTGGTAACAGTAAGGAAATTACCAAATCCTTACAGGATGAAGCCTCTTGACAATGTGAATCAACTCAGATATGTTCTCTATGTTACTATTTTGGGTCTTATCCACTGAAATCTTGTGCAGCATTCATTCATTTCAATGTGACCTGTGCAGGAAAACTGTCCATTGGACTGGGCCTATTTATTACAGCTGCTCCTTAGTTTGCTAGAGGATTATACAGTTCATTACAGTTAAAGCTGTCTGACATGAGCGATACATATTTACAGAAGAAAAATCCCAGTGTAGTACTCTTATCTTCATGCATTGTTTTCTTTAGTTTATTGCCTCCAAAATTACGTAGCTGTTGGAATGGCCATAACCATTCTTATGACCTTAAAAAGCACTATATGACCAAGCAGAAAAGTCAGCCTTTGATAAGATTTCTGAAAATACTAGCTAGCCAATTTTGGGAAACCTACATTTACATAAGGATGGGAGGTGGTTCACATCTTCTGATCTAACACTTACCATCAGCATCTACCTCATTGATCATGTCTTGTAGTTCTGCTTCTGTTGGGTTTTGACCCAGCGACCTCATGACAGTCCCAAGTTCTTTTGTTGTGATGGTGCCATCACCATCCTTGTCGAATAGAGAAAAGGCTTCCTTGAATTCTGAGGACAAAAGGAAGCCACATCATCACTATGTACTGTGTGAGCACCATTACAAGGAGTAGTAACCATGAACTTTAAATTCCAATGGATATTCCACAACAGAGAAGATTATGACCATGTCAGACCTTTTAGCCATTTATACATTAAAAATAAGATGCAAGCTTGACTGGGGTATAGATCCACATACTTGTGGAAAGATGCTATATAAAAAGCTTCAAACACTTTGCTCATCAGTAACAATTCACTTGCCTATGGATCAGTTTTCATTGTTGGGGAAATTACGATCCTAGGTGAAAGTCAATGTGCCATAGTAGCTAGCATACTGGATATGAACCACAGAGATGAGGGTTTAAATCCCCACTCAGTCATGTGGTTCACAGAGGGCCAGTATCTCAGAACGGCCTACGTTACAATGGTGCTGTGATAGCATTTGATAAGCCCTGTATACGCTGTCTAGGGATACAGATATCATAAAGGCAGAGTTGTCACATCACAGATGGTCAGACTAAAGGGTGAATTTCCCCAGTAAGCATTAGTTAACTTCCTTCTTATAACAATTAGCAGCCCCATTTCAGCTTAAAAAAATCTCTTCTATTTTACATCTGTTTGGATAATGCAATTTCTATACGCTAGAAATTAACTAAATATTAAACCACCAATTATTTCTTGCATGAGCTAGTAGCACTTCTCAGCTTACAAGACAGCACGGAATAGGAAATGAACTTCAGAGAACTGTTGCAGTAAAATTAAATGCAATACAGCAAGTTGGGACAGCAACTGAAAATTCAGTGAAATTCAAAACTGAGGGGGGGGGGTTGAACCCCAGTCTTCCACACCGAGATACTAATTTGCTCAAAAACAAGTGGCTGAAGAATTTTCAGGTTCATCAAATGCAAAGATAGTGAAACTTGATTAATAATAAGAGATCTTTCTAGCAAGGCCAAGATTAGCAAGGCAATTAATTCTTTCTCTTTAAAAAGTTGATGCAACAAGGCGACTAAGAAACTAAGACTACCTGTTTGGTGTTAGACACTGCAGACCTGGCATTTTACATAATGCTACTTAGCATTTGTACAGCACTTGAGTGTTCAGAAGTATTTCATACACAATCTGAATAATCCTTATAACAACAACCTTGCAAGGTAGGTCACTACCTTCCTCATCTGGCGGTGGGAGGAAGAGGATATAATGGAGAGAAAGGTGCTTGCTGAGGGTCTCTTAGTGAATTCATAGACAAATCAGGGCCTTCCCGATTCAGCGTTCAGTCTTCATCACTATGCTACACTAGCTCCAGGAGTACAACAAGTAATCTTACCGAGTCAGAAGAACTATTAGTTACATATGAATAAATATCTGTGTATTTGCAGGAAAGCACCAAAACTGGTCAAACCAGCAATACCAAGGTTCTGCCAGAATGAACTACAGTGTGCCGGGTCAGATGCAGGCAGGAACTAGGCAGTAGTCTATTGATGGACCACTGGCCAATTTTTGGTAGACAAAACAGTGTCGCTGGGATTCTTGCAGAGAATTCTGGACTAAGTGGAACTTGCTTGGATTCAGCAAGGCATTCAATATGTTCTGAAGTGTATTGTGGATCACTTAATAAACGCATTCAATGAGATCCTGAATATGCACTTTGTAAGGTTAGCACAAGAAGCAGACCACAGGGAGGAAGAGCAGATAAAGAATGTAATGAACAAGTGAATGGGGTGGGGTGCGGAAGAGAAGAAGAGGAAGAGGAGAGGAAACCACTCAACCTGGTCAACCTTAGCCTTATCAGTGCAACTGCCAAAGAGCCCATAATGCTCTGTACTTGATTCCCCTTTTATGTCCAGCCCTGATCCTGCACAAAGAGCAGAAGAATCAATTTCACGTATCGTATGTTTTTCATGGTTCAGAGTCTAATGCCAACATTCTCCATCTCATATATGTTGCTTCTTTTGAGGATTGCTCTCTCTACCATTACCACTTAAGAACATAACATAAGAACATAAGAAGAGCCCTGCTGGATCAGGCCAAAGGCCCATCTAGTCCAGCTTCCTGTATCACACAGTGGCCCCACCAGATGCCTCAGGGAGCACAAGAGACAACAAGATAACTTGTTTCCGGCTGCTACTCCCCTGCACCTGGCACAGAGAAAACCTACTTCTAAAACCTTATTGAAGTACATGGTTCTTCATGAAGTATTTGGTTCTCATGCCCACACAGTTCAACCCATTCAATCTTTTTGAAGGTACTAATGGCCCAATCGTAACTAAAGTTTACGACAGCGGAACACACATCCCACTGTTGTAAACGGCCATATGGTGGCACAACTGGCAGCCATTTTGAAACTGCCACTGCAAATGGCAGTGGTGTTGGCAGCCCACTACCGCAATCAGCTACCTGTGGGTAAGCAGGTAAGCTGGCGCAGGGGTGGGTGGAGGAAGGAATGGGGCGAAGAACAGGGAAGTGTCTGGAACACAGGAGAGAGGAGGTGGATCCTGGTGGCACTAGTGTGCACCAGGATCCTGTCCCCGTTCCCTCTCCTTGGTTCTTCAACCGTATCTGAAATACAAGTTCTATTTAGAGGACATTGATGTTAAACAGTAAGGCCATTCTGAAGCTATAAAGCCTGTTTGAGGAGTCACACCAATAGGCACCAGGATGGGTAAAAAAAAAAACCCGCTAGATCAGGTTTTATTTTTTAAAAATTAAAATATCTCAAAAATAAACATGACTTAATACAAACCTATTAAGTATGCCTAATCTCTCTGTGCTTATTTATGCAAGACCCAACTATGAGGGAAGAGTAACCTATGGTAACTATTGAGGTAAGCATACTAAATATTACACAATAGCACGTGTTGCCATTATTGTGAACTTCCTACTTAGCCCCAGAAACTGGCAAATAACGGCAGGCATTAGGATCTGGGAGAAGTCATCTTCCTGTACATCATCAGGGTAATCCACCTACTACAACATGTGTGTTTACCTCGTAACAATCTGAGCCCCAAATGTGTTCTATTATTATTAGTATTTATGACTACCAACCAACAGATGGGCATTTTCTTTTCCGCCTCAAAAGAGAAGATGTCCTGTCCATGAACTGCCAGCCTTTGCTTCAAGAAAGTTCTGGGCACTTAGTCTTCAAGTAAGTGGTCTGGATCAGTGTCCTTGCATGGCCGATGAAGAGCCAAACAGATCCACTCATTCCACAATCGCCCCTTGTGTCTTGAAACAGCTATAACTGTATAGTGCACAAAAAGGGATGTGGGCTGAATGATCAAAAGTTTTGGATTTTGCTCCTACATGGTATGTTGTTCGAAATCTGTGTCTTAACTGAACTGTCACAGTAATCAGTTGGTATACATGCCGTGTTCAGGAAATGTGTATTACAAGATGGGAAACTGGTTTTCTAAGAAATTAGTATTTTCTTTACTCCACTAAGAATGCACCATCTTGAGAAATTAGCCAAGCAATGCCAGCCACCAAGAGCGCCCTGCAATATTTTTATACAGTATTCAGAAGAGGTTGCTAGGCCAACAGAAACCACCTCCCACCAATTAGGATACTTACCAGCAATCTGTTCTTCAGTCAGCTGATCAGCCTACATAAAGGACAGAAAAGTATTTCAGAACATTGTTGACCTGGTAGACGTGTCAAGTCACAAGATGCAACTGCAACTCGGAGGCATGATGACATAATATTACGTTAATCTTTAGCATGACCAGAAGCACCCAGCAACAAATCATCACTCCATCCACCAAGGGAGAACCAACAGGGTTGAGAGGACACAGTAAAGAAAAGCACAAGATGCCCAGCCCAAATTCCCACCTGCCAACACAAGCAAGCAAGCAAGCAAGCCCCATCACACTCATCAAGATAGGTCCTCCTTTTTCAGATTAATTTTGTGTCATGCTTTCATTATAGCAAACAAGTTCCCACAATGGTTATTGGCCCAAGTATAAGATGGGGGCTCCTGAGCAACGTCAATTCATTAGAGGGGTTTCCCCCTCCCTCAGAAAAAAACCACAGTTAGACATATCCAGGACTAAGTTTAAGATTTAAACCCGTTATCAGAAGTCAAAGAGCATCTCCTATGCAATGGCAAGGTCATAACCTGAACCCAACAGGCTGCTGGGTGAGCAGCACAAACAGAAGTCTGTTGGGATGCAGCATAACTTCACCATATGGAGTGGCCAAACTGTAGCTCCTGAGCCACATGTGGCTCTTTGACATATAATGTGCGGCTCTCGGAAATATGTTGGCTGAGCTCCTTTTTGCATCACAATTAATATAAAACATAAATTTCAAGCATTATACTTATTTACCAGGTATAAACAGTGTTCGTGGCGAGTAAATATATTTAAGAATTTAAATGCTTCTTAAATATTGCAGCTCTCAAACATCTGAAGTTTATCGTATGCGGCTCTTACGTTAAGCAAGTTTGGCCACCCCCCTGCCATATTATATACCACCTTTCTTCCCCCCCCCCCCATCATGGAACTGAAATCAACATATACAACATTTCCAGGTGGTCACCCAGGCACTGACCAGATCTAGACCTGCTCAGCTTCAACAAGGCAGCACTATGCCCTCACACCATACCCTGGGACGTTACTCTGCAATCCCACCATTTAAATCAAAACTAGGATGCAGTTTCACTTTTGCTTTGGTAGGCCAGTGTGATGCAGAGCTTAGTGGAAGTGTTAAGGCTGACCTACACCAAATCCGTTGGCGTCCAAGGGGTCGTGAGCTTAGGGAATGGGATGCCCCGCCCCGAGACGCTGCCCTGGTTCTACCAAGTATTTTCCCCTCGGTAGTTTCCCTGCATGTCCCTCCTGATTGGTCGCACATGTGTACTCCGATTGGCTGAAAGCTCCCCCTCTCTCTCCCATTGGTTAATGTGTTGCTCTACGTCCCGCCCACATGGCCCAACATCAGCATGGTCCACGACCAAGCACAACGGAACTCGGGAGGGCATAGCTCTCCCACGTTCCGTGGAGATCGGTTAAAAAGGAAACCGCACCACTCCGCACATTCCGCACGCGCCCAGGATGCGCCAGAATTCATGCGGTGTAGATCAGCCTTTAAGCTCCATCAATTCCAATGAAAGAGAGGCAAACATGTGCATAATTCTCAGTGAAACCAATGCAGTTTTTTTAAGAATGTGCAACTTTGGTACGATTATTAAAGCACTGCTTCCAAATCACAGGTAGTTGCCACTACTAGTGCCAAATACCACACCAGATTTTCCTTTAAAGAGGTGTTTATACAAAGACAGACACGGTTACCCAAGCAGCTTGTGCATATTACATCAATAATATTTTCCCTCCCAAGTGTTGCGTGTGCTGACACATGAAACTGTGCTGACACATGAAACATAAAGCAGCTCTTTAGTTGGCTTACTTTGTTGACGGTCAGGGAACGAATACGTGGACATTAAAAATGGAAGCGGCGACCTACATTCCAAAGCGCCATAACTGACAGAGAAGATTTTTGAAGCCCCTTCCAAGTGCCGCACGAGAGCCACATTGTTTGCCTTTGCAGCTGAAAGGGGATCAAAGCTTTTGACCCATGTCAAAGGTTGGCCTGTGTGTCAATGCCTGGCTACATTTTCAAATCTTCTGTGGCTATGGTGGTTTTCCACTGAATTAAGAACATCCTGAAAAAGGCTCCTTTGGGGGGGGGGTGTTAAGTCACGGCATTTGTGGCTGGCTCCCAACATGAAGCCCTGTCCTACCTCCTCCCAGAACCCAGCAACTGGATTTTCCTTTAGTGGGTCAAGCTGATGTTGTGATTTACATAAATATAACAGAGCAATATAGAACAGGAAACAGGACCACACCTCAATAGAAAAAGAATGCAAATCGAGAGAAGCAGTGTACAGTATAGGAAACTCTCTCTATGGGAGTTGAAGGGCAAGGATCCATGTTCTGGCCATATAGGTGGCCACCATACACAGCATCCAGTTTGCCAGCCAATGCAGCAGGCACAAACACACATCACCCTGGCTACCAGGGCAAAAGTGCCTAATACAGTCCTGAAGGAGCCACCACACCCATACAAATCTCTCTTTTTCTTTTAATGACATCTCCAATGATGTCACCCCTCCCAACAGGATGAGGAGGAAGCTGGAGAACCACCCCAAAGGGCCCATAATCATATTTGGCCATCTGCAGCCGAGCCTTATCCTCCTGGCTATGGGAAATGGAAGCAGAGATTTCCTCCCTTCCCCTCCTGATAATCTACAGTTTCACAGTATTGCGGCAGATCTCAGATGTCTATTGTGGAAAAAAAAAAGAGAGAGAGAGACTGAATGAAGGCAAAAGAGATCACAATCTAATAACTGATGTTGGAAGGGAAAATAAAAGTCAGAGAAGTCAGCAAGCACTGAACAACTTGGGTGAAATGAAGCTGCATGAAAAAGCAAAAAAAGTTGAAAGTGATCTATTTTTGCAGAGCCAGGTATAAAGGCCCACTCTTCACAGGCTGCAGCAAAGCAGCAACCTTGTCTTTTGCTATTAAACAGCAGTCCAGTGGCAGCCAGCTTTTTCTTGGCACCCCAGAGATCAGCCAGTTCACCACCTAGCTGCACATCAGCACACTTTCCTGCCACTAGACAGGACACCTCCCCTCCCACCTAACCCTTTATTCAAACCTCCTTGGTAGACACTTCCTTCTGCAAGCAAGACAGTTTATGGAGAGAGAAAAACCCCAGAGACTCTAGTTCCTATTAGAAACACCACAGGTTTTTACCCTCTACCCCCATTGCCTCTTGGGGTTAGGGTGGAGGCTGGAGAGGAAGAGACATGATGTCATGCAGCCATTGGAGGTTTTTTAGTATTGCTGCGTTTGAGGGGCTTGGGAAGGGGGGAGGAGTAGAAGCAGCGCAATCGCTGCAGAGGTTTCCCTCCCCCCCCTTACCCTGCGCAGTGCAGCTGGTGTAGGAGCTGGGATTGTTTCCATCATCCCTTTGACACCCCTCCCAGCCCTCAACTACCATCCCCTCCCAAGAAAAGGGGTATGATCTCCATCATTGCTCTGACCATCGCTGAATACTCAGGAGTTTCTGCAGGAGAGAAGGAAGGCTCTCCTCAACCTTGCAGGCACAGCCATGACATACATGGAAGATCACACCTTTGTGCGCTGCATTCATCAATCCAGGGAGAGGGAAAAAAGACACAAAAAACCATATATCCAAACACAAAACCAAGCCACCCACCACCACCCTACCCTACCTGCCGCCATCAACATTAGTCTGAAAGAAAACTCATGTCTCTCCCATTGGCAGTCACAGAAAGGCATGGGTGAAATGGCTCATTTTACGATTCCGAGTGCTTACAACAAGGTAGTGAAAAAGCAAAGAAAATGAGGGGGGGGGATTTCACTAATTTTTATATATGAACTTACACAGACTTACAGACTGAAGTACACACAGACTGTGCCAGAATGTAATCCCTTCCTCGCTCACCCATTAAGACTTTCCATCAGGAGGAGGGAGGGAGGTTTCAAGAGGAACATTCAACTCCAGGCAGCAGGATGTAGGCATCGCCTTTCCTCCTCCGACTACGCTGAGAGTGTTTGATCCGCAGCTATGAAGTAGGACCCGGGAGATATGCACCTCCAGGCAAGGAACTAACATTCCTTGTGGGGAGGGGGGAAATAGGACCGAGCCCCAGACCTCCGGAGAGGCGCAGGCATCACCGTGGGAAGCAAGACCCGAACAAGGCGCGGTCGCAAGCCCAAAATCGCCCGCGAAGTGGGGGTGGAGCCTCCCCCGCATTCTACATCCCTCTCTCTCCATCAACTAACTGCCCAGCCAGGAGCCTTCGCCAAGCAGGATCTCCATCCATCCTCCTCCGAACGTGTCACCAAACGGTACCCCCCGCCCACACGCAGCAGCATCGCCCCGGCCGAGGTCAGGCTGCAGCTGAGCTGCCCCACTTTTTCCGGAACGAGCCTCGGACTCTCTCTCAGCATCCCCACCCAGCCTCCGGCACTAAATGCAAGGAACCCGATGAGCATGCATGCATGCATCTCTCTGCATGCAGCGCGGTCGGAAGAGCGCCAGTTCCGGGCAAGCGCTTGCGGGCTGCTCTGAAACACAGGAACCGGCCGCAGCCCTTTTGCTGCGGGGAGGAAACCAGAGACTGCAAAGAGCCCCGGCGCAGGGAAGAGGCATGTGGGTGGGTCTTTGAGGACTAGAGATCCTTACTTCCGGAAAGAGCAAGCGGGCTAAGCAGAGCCACAGCTTCCCCGTGCTGGGCAATGCCATCCAGCAGCCCCAGAGGCTGGGCGAAGAGCCGTAGGAAAGACTAGAGACCAGGCAGGCAGGCAGGCAGGCAGCCCATAGCAGCGTCAGTGCGAGAGACAACCGCGACCAGCCACCCCACGAGAGCCACTGGTCCAGCGACCCCATCGCCCAGGGCTGATCCTCCACGAGATCTCCAACCATAAGGAGCCGGAGTGAGTCTGCAGCGCAGCAGTGGCGAAACCGCTACAAGCGAACGAACGCGCGCCCATTAATGCCCGGGACCGGGAGCCATAGGGAAGGGAAGCCAGGCTCCGATCAGACTCGCGCAGCGCTACAAGCGAAAGAATCCGACAGCCGCTCGGAGGACACCAGCCGCCTCTGTCGCGCCGCGGCAAGTCCAGATGCTTTTCGGCAGTGCCTTAAAACAAGCAAATCAGCCCAAAACGTGTGCGCCAGGTCAGCTCCAAAGCAAACGGACAAATAAAACAAAACCAATCCTTTCGTTGCAGATCCAGGCTACCTACCATTGTGGGTGGCGGTGGTGGTTGTCTGTGCAAAGGCGAAGACGCAGAAGGCAGCGGCTGCTAGTTGCTCGCACTCCTTCTCCTCTTCGGCCAAAAATGCTGTAGGTGTGAGGCTGCGCGGCGCAGCTTTTATATGTAGCACTGTATCCCTCCGCCGGAGCAGCGCCTTTCTCTCTCTCTCTCTCTCTCTCTCTCTCTCCTCCCCAGGACTGTGGCATGTGGCAGCAGAGTGACTGCGGCGGGCGGGCAGCCCTGCCCCCATCCCCACCCTTCCCTGCTCACTCCCCTCTGCCAACCCAGCTGGCAGGCGGCAAGAGAAGGGTCGCTCGCTCGCTCGCTCGTAGAGAAAACAGCGGATGGACAGCAGCAGCACATTGAAGTGCCTGCCAGAGGTTGCAATGCAGCAGATGCTTTTCGGGCTTAGCTTAGGTAGTTTGCGTCCTCTTGCTGGCCTGAGAGGCAGAGTTGTCCTTTAGGCAGGGAGAAAGGAAGTCTAGTAGGCGCCCACCCGAAGGTGCCTCTGAAGTCAACGCCGAGACTTCAGAAGCTTGACAGCAGACGCAGAGGCTGTGTGAGCCACATATAAGGATATGTTTTGGAACTGGCTGCGCTAGAGAACAACAATAATTTAAAAATACTCCAAGGCTACACACTCGCCTGGGAGCAGCAAGTCCTGTGGATGCAGCGTGGCTTGCTTTTGAATAAACATGCACAAGATTGGACTGCAGGAGATGGAAGTGGACAACAGAAAGAGGCCCTGAATCTATGCCAATGTTGGTATAATATGTGCATAGGTCAGGACATGCTTATGTAGTCCAGGTGTATTGCTTTCCAGCAACTGAATTCAGCCCTCTTTCTGACATGCCGGAGAAAAGGAAGAAAGAGGAGGAGGGGAGAGAATGCAGTTGGCCTTGCCTGGGTTTGGGACATATTTTTTGCATTCACTAAAGTATAAAGTTGAAATTGTACATTCCACTTCCAAGTTCCATTACATTCCTGTAACCTGCATGTTTTGGACTTTGGAGCAGATGTTTTTTTTTGGGGGGGGGGAAAGCAATTTTAATGAAAAAAAATTGCACAGGGGAAGATTTAAGCTCCTCCCCACCCTGCACCACAGTCCTGCTATTAAATATTTTTAAAGAACAGATCCAATTATGTATCTCCCAATGTCATGTCTAATTGTGCCCTCAAAGACTTACATGCCCTGCAAGCATTATGGATGAGGTCTTTGCTTCAAGCCATGGTAAACAGAGATGAGCTCAGCTGTAACTTCTGGGATGCTTTGAATGCACTTTGTTCTGCACCTCTGGGGGGGAAGGGGAAAATTCTGTTTCCACTGAAATCAATAACACAATCCCAATTTATTTATTTTTTGCAATTAATCAGGCTTGTACTGCCCATGCTAGAGTGCAATCCTCAACAGCAAAAGGCTGGCTTTGAAGCACAGAACCCCTATGGTATATTGTCTGATGAACTTTGATCTCCATTTATTTATTTATTTATTTATTTATTTATTTACAATATTTCTATCCCGCCTTTCTCCCCAAAGGGACCCAAGGCGGCTTACAACAAAAAGATTACTTTTTAAACAATAATTACTTTTTAAACAATAAAAACCGTTAACAAACTAATAAAAACATCTAAAAATTGATTAAAAATTACATTTAAAACAAGATCATAAAAACAGCAGCACCCCACCCATACCAGCAAGATGTTAAAAAGGCAAAGGTTCAGAAGGCTTCTTTGAACAAGAAGGTTTTTAGGCCTCACCGGAAAGTGTCCAAGGAGGGAGCAGTTCGTAAATCAAAGGGGAGGGAATTCCATAAGGTTGGTGCCACTACTGAGAAGGCCCTATTTCTGGCCGCCGCCCCTCGCACCTCCCTGGGCGATGGCACCCACAAAAGGGCCTTATCTGATGATCTAAGGAGACGAGCCGGACTATATAGAAGTAGGCGGTCTCTCAAATATCCTGGCCCCAAGCCGTATAGGGCTTTAAAGGTCAAAACTAGCACTTTGAATTGGGCCTGGAAACGAATCAGCAGCCAGTGCAGCCGTTGGAGGAGCGGCTCAACAGAGTTGAACTGCCTGCCTCCAGTGACTACACGAGCCACCGCATTCTGCACTAATTGCAGTTTCCCAATTGTCTTTATAAGTAGAAATACCTGGATAGCATGATGCAATTAGCTTGTTCTAAAGGCTGTCTACTTTTCCAGTTGCAAGGACCTCCGTTCTGTCTTGGGTATTGCGCTGACTGAGGTAGCCTGTCACACAGTCAATCCTCCTATACATGCTTACTCTGAATTACACCCCATTGAGTTCAAAGGGACATGCAATGTAATCTTACATAAGTTTATTTTGAAGCAAGGCCCACTATGTTCATTGGGGCTTACACTCAAATAAGTAAGCCTAGGATTGCAGATTTACTGCGAGGTGTATTTAGGATTTAAGAGGTATTACTACATAGATGGATCAGGAGTACTTTGAGCAGCATTTTATATTTTTATTAGTTTGGGCTGTTATGCTTGCAATTAATGAGTCTATCACTATAGATTTGCCTCTACATGATGGAGGATAGCCTAACAAAAGTGCATTATAAGAACAGTTACACCTATCAGAGTTCTGGGGGGTGGATAGAGAGACCACAATAAATAGTTTTGAGCCAATGAGGGAGTTTGAGTTGGGAGATAGAAGGAGAGAGAAAGCAAGCAAGCTATGAGTTGGCTAAAATTGGATGAAGCACCATGGAGTGCCAGGGCTCTTTTTAGGAAGCTGATCTGATGCAGAAACAGCAGCTTTGTTGCCTGCTGATAGGAGTCTTCTTGCTGCCACTATGATCTGCTTGTACTTATTTGTTTATTTAAAAGATTTATAGCCTGCCCTTCAACCCAAATATTAGGGTGCCTAGGATGGCTTATAGCCATAAAATTAAAATACATTAAAAACAAATCACAATAAAATCAGCATTAAAAACAACACATTAAAACCCACAAAAGACAGCAAAGCATATTACTAACCTGGAAGAGCAGCTAACAAAAACTAAGGTGGGAACGCTAACTGAAATAAAAATGTTCTTAACCCCTGCCAGAAGGCCAACAGGAAGGGCATAGATCTCAACTCAATTGGGAGGGAGTTCCTTTGAATGGGTGCCACTGCAGAGAAGGCTCTCCCACTTGTTACTACCAATGTAGGATCAGCCATAGGCAGCATCTGGAGGAGGGCCCCCAGATGATCCTAAATTATTTGTCAATAAAAAAAATATTGTAAAGATATCATAAATCTCTAGAGTCATGTCCTGAATAAGAAGAAGAAGAAGAAGAAGAAGAAGAAGAAGAAGAAGAAAGAATGGTTGTGCTACATCACTGTACTCTGATATGCCAGGAATCTCAAGTGAAATAGAAAGTTTAAATTTTCCAAGACAAAATGTGTTACTCTTTTGTTGTATACAGTGTAGCATACATTGCTTTGAATCTTCCTTCAAAATTGCACTTATGAGAATATGACATATCTCTACCACTGGGTATGATTTATTTTGACCTGAAGAAACCATGGATAGTGCACCCATCACTATTGTGATTGCCTCATGGAACACAGTTATACAAGTTAATTAATTAATTATACAAGTGTTATGGGCACCTGTTAGAAAACACTTGCAAGATGGGCATCTCTTGGTTCATGAGCTGAAGGCTGATGAACAGCACAATCCCAGTCCCTGACTGTGCCATTTTGTGTGCCTTTAAAATATGAATGCTTTTGAGGCTACGCCTGCAATCCTATACACACTTACCTGGGACTTAGTTCCATTGAATTCAATGGACTTACGTCTCAGTACATGCATAGGATTGCACTATAACGTATAATTTATAAGTGATACATTATTGCAGGAGGTGTAGCTTGGAGGTTTGAGCCAGTGCCCTGCCTGAAGAAGCTAAGCAGGATCGACCTCGGTTCCCACTTGGATGGGAGATGGAAGCTGCTGACGAACCTCGCAAAGACACTGAGAAGGCATCGTGAGAGGGTGGAATGCGGAGGAGCCAGCTAGAGAGAGAACATCTAAGACAACCGTCCGAGGGTGAACTGCGGTGAACTGTGAAGCTTGGAAGTGCAAAGCACAAGCCAGAAGGAGGGCTGCACTCGGAAGGGAAAACATGGAAGGTTCTATATAGGAATAGAACAATATTGTAAAGACCCTTATCAGGTCTAAAGACAGGCTGCCTATGTAAGCCGCCTTGAATAAATCTGATGAGAAATCTGATGATGAGAAAGGCGGGATATAAATACAGAAAATAAATAAATAAAAATAAAATAAATACTAATGAATCTGCACTGGGCTCCCTTTGCCATAAAGAAGCTATATTCCATGGATAAGAGGTAACTCTGTCCTGCTAGAATCCAGAATTAGTATCTGTCTGCATAATGTCCACAACTGACTCTGTATGCTTCCTAATCTGATAAAGAATATTATTATTAATTGTTAGATCTATATTCACATTATAGATTTATTTTTTGTACGGAGACCTGAACAATGAGATGATACAAACCAGGATCTATATATTGGCTGGAGAATTTGGATAATAATGCATTTGTTGTTAAACTGCACTTGATTAAAAAAAATCATTTCAGTTTTTGAGTCTAGATGTATAATGGAGTATACAAACAAATCACAGATATATACCTGTTGAGTAAGTCCAAAAAACACCTTGAAATACAAATCCCTCCCTCAACCACAGCCAGTCATTAAAAACCAAGCAAAACAATGTAAATATATAGTTAATAGATACGATATTCATGTCAGAGGCAACAGGGAAGAGAAAAACTGTTAGGAAAAATTAGTTTGTACATTTTCTTACTCCCAAAATTGCAAATAAAGCAGATAACAAGGCTATAGAACCCGAATGATTGTGTCTGCAGCCTGGCACAATCTAGTCATTTTTTACACTGTTTGGACCAGTAAAATACAAGTAAGTTAGCAAACACGACTTCTGGCTCACAGACTTGCATCTGCAACTGGATGGATCATCAGATACTTGAAGACCGCTACCATATTTCCCCTTAATATCTTCCCCTGTTTAAATATACCAAGCTCCTTTAGCCCTTCCTCATAGGACTTTCCAGGCCCCTCGTCATCCTTATTCCCCTCCTTTGAACTTGTTCCAACTTATCAATGTCCATCTTAAAATACTGTATAAAACATATTATTTTATAATAAAATATTTATTAAAATATTTAAACATATTTTAACTGTTTTAAAATGTGATTATTTGTATTGTATTTTTTGTATTGTATTTTCTTTTTTCTTTTTTTAAGCCGCCTTGGGTCCCTTCGGGGAGAAAGGCAGGTTAAATATACTGTAAATAAATAAAAAAATAAAATATTACAAAAACAGCATAAATGTCCTTTGTTGTCAAATCCAATGGAAACCAAACCCAAGTACTATTGCCCTTGAAACTTTGCACTGCTGTGGGAGCAGGGAGTGTGCAACAAGAATGTATGCGAAGTTTTAGAAGTATTACACTACCTACATAAACCAGATGTTACAAGTTTTCTGTCAATTTGCATCTGCATGCAATAAGCCCTATATAATCATTTTTTCCTGAATTATTCAGCCAAATAATCCAAGACATATACAGTATATCCAGGAAAGACACTGTCAGCGCAATCCTGTGTAACTTTGCACCGGTGTAATAGTAGATGCACCGGTGTGTAAGTGCACTTATGGCCGGTGTGAAGTGCACTTACACGGGTGCATCTGCTGTTACACCGGTGCAAAGTTACACAGGATTGCACTGCCACTGTGTAATTATTCTTATTGGAGATGAAAATGGTGTAGGATTATTGCAATCTAAATTCATTTTAGACTCTAGAGACTGACTTTTAGAGCCATCAATATCATACGCAAAACAATGGACAGATGCAGGGGGCTAGAGACTACACAAGTCTCTGGGCCAATTATTGTAACGAGTTGCACACGTTGCCATCAATGCACAGGGCCAACATGTGTATCTTAATTCCTCGACCTTTGCTCCAATATTCATCACCCTCTCCCTATTCTCCCTTCTTTCCTTTCCCTTCCCTTACGTCTGTTGTTTCAGCCACTATTAGAAACATAGACCGTAAGCTCCTCTGGGGAAGCTCCAGGGACCTGCCTTTTAAATGTTAATCTGTAAAACACCGTATGCACTTAGTAGTAGTAGTAGTAGTAGTAGTAGTAGTAGTAGTAGTAGTAGTAGTAGTAGTAGTTGTTGTTGTTGTTGTTCAGTCGTTAAGTCGTGTCCAACCCTTCGTGATCCCATGAACCATATCCCGCCAGGCCTTCCTATCCTCCACTATCTTCCTGAGTTCGCTCATTTTCATGTTCGTTGCATCGGTGATGCTGTCTAACCATCTCATCCTTTGCCTTCCCCTTCTCCTTTTGCCTTCAGTCTTTCCCAGCATCAGAGTCTTCTCCAGAGAGTCCTCTCTTCGCATTAGGTGGCCAAAATATTTGAGTTTCAGCCTCAGTACCTGTCCTTCCAGGGAACAGTCAGGGTTGATTTCATTTAGGATTGAAGTAGTAGTAGTAGTAGTAGTAGTAGTAGTAGTAGTAGATAATAATAATAATAATAATAATAATAATAATAATGATAATAATAATAATGATAATGATAATAACAATAGGACCCCAAAACCCCAGTTCAAACATCTGGTGGACTGTGACACCACTAACAACAACAACATTTCAATAGTCACATAGGGAGGGAGGGGAGGACTACAGTAGACGACCCCCAAGCCATTCTGTGCCCTGCCTGCCACACACAAAGTGAGCAGGATTCTGCCTAAAGGTGTTCATTAATAAACCCGTAAATGAGAAGATACCTCCTTAGCAGCTGGATTGCCACTCTTTATAAGCAAGCAAAGTCATGAGCGGAGTTCTCTTTCAGCAGCGCTGTAGGCACTTAATGAGACCAGATGTCTCATTAAGCTTTGCATCCTTCCCTGCTCAAGGTGGTGTCTTGCATTGCATAATCATGGCCAGTGTGCACCTCTCCCCATTATTTTCCAAGTTTTTGCTGAAACATGAATAACTACTGAGAATGAAGTGGAAAGTGAAAGACCTGGGAAAGAACTTTGCAGAGCACAGTAAAAGCAAACAGACATACTTCAAGACACCATAATTGTGGGAAGCCCAGTTTCCATATAAATTCACTTCAGGTGAATAAATTAAGAACCAACCAGCAACGAATGAGTTTTGGCCTCCCTCAATCCTGCCCTCCGAAGGAATGGGTACCATCAGTCTTCAGCTAGTAATTCCATCTCTACTTTCCCTGCACCTGCACTTTATGAAAGAGCTCAGAGGGAAAGAGAGAAGCTCTCCTTGCTGTTTTGCTCCGACCTCGCTTTGCATTCTCATTCACCTTCCATAGCAGAACAGCAAAGGGAGATTCTCTTCCTAGCACACAGCAATGTCCCTTCATTCCACCAGTCCTCTATGGGAAGGCCAGGTGAAAGGGAATGACCAAAGTAGGCAAGTGAGAGGAGAATGAATTTTGCCACAAGGCATTGCTGACAGTTCTTGAGTAACAGCACCAGAAAATGGTTATCCATCTATCCCAGGGGTGTCAATCATAAGGCCTTCAGGCTGAATACGGCCTGCAGAAACGCTTTATCTGGCCCACAGATAATTGGGCTCTCCCAGCTGTTGAGCTGCAAAGTGACGCCTTGGTAGAAGCAGTACAACTGAAAATGTGGTGCTGGGAGAGCCCAATTATCATGAGAGCCACCACTGGTGTCACTGCAGGGGGGGCGGAGCTCCAAGTTCCGTCAGGCTCTGACCCTCCGTTACATGACGGGAGAAAGCGTCCCCGCCCCCTTGCCTTTGGAGCCATTCTGGCCGACGAAAGCGGAGGCAGGGCCACTTTCTCCCGTTGTGTAATGGAGGGTCAGAGCCCGACGGAACTTGGCGCTCCGCCCCCCCCTGCAATGACGCTAGTGCAAGCCACCCTTTCAGCAGTGCTGCTTCTGCTGTGTCATTGCTGAAAGAGCAGCCCATGTGATAATTGGACTCTCCCAGTGCTGCCCTTTCAGCAGTGCCACTTCTGCCAAGGTGCTGAAATATTTGCTTTCTACATGTTAGGGCAGCATCCTGAAAGTAGTAAAAACTCCTAGAGCAGGACTATGCATATATGCCACCTTTTGTGCAGTGCAGAAGGTGATAATTAACAAATAAATCAACTGCCTCAGCCTTCATTGACAAAAGAACAGGTTTCTAGCCCTTACGTTTCTAAAAATAAGATTGGACAATGCTTGGTGAAAGAAGCCAGAAAAGTTGTTGAATCAAACTTACTGGGCAAAGGGGTGAGGATCTTTAGTAGTGTCTTGCATAGCTAGTTGGTCTTCCCCATGATGACCAACACAGACAGAATAAATTTTGCACCACAGTTAACAAAAAGCAGTTATGCAAATGAAAATCAATTATGGGAATATCCCTACTTGGCCTAGTTTATGCAGCTAACATAATTCAACTTTACTCTGTGCAGAGTTGTGGTTACTTTGGCACAATATTTTACTTACTTTTTTAAAGCACAAGACTGGATCTTCCAGGTCTAAGTCCGACTCCCAAACCACTACACCATCCTGGCTCTGACCAATCTGACCAATACAATTTCTAGCCATTAATTTTTCTATGAATGCTGTGGTTAGAGGTTGTTATTCTACTACAAACTCCAAAGTATGCCATTCTTAGCTTCTCTGAAGTTTTGTACATTATCAGAACCGGCCCAACAATGAGGCGAGGTGAGTCAGGTTGCCTTAAGCAGCAAATGGGCTCAGGTGGCACCCTGTACCCATTGGTAGGCTTACCATCATCCCAAAATTGACGCTGGCTTCGACCTAGAGCGGACCCGAGCCGCTCCCAAGGGTGCACTGTGGCTGCCCAATGGGGGTTCCTGCTTCTGTCGCGTTGTTGACCGGAAGTTCTGGAAGCCCATTTGACAGCCGCAGTGCACCCTTGGGAGCGGCTCGGGTCCGCTCTAGGCCGAAGCCAGCGTCGATTCCGGGACGATGGTAAGCCTACCCATTGGCCACCAAGAGCTGCCTCACATTGCCTCCATTTCCCTTGCTTAGCTCCACCATGGTTTCTGTTCTGCTGCTATTTTCATTTAGAGCAGCAGAACAGGTTGGAAGAAGGACGATCCAGGTTCAAATCCCCGCTCAGCCCGAAGCTTCCTGGGTGACCTTGGGCCAGTCACTATCTCTCAGCCCCACCTACCTCACAGGGTTGTTGTGAGGACAAAAGGGAGGGGAGGAAATATGTACACCACTCTGAGCTCCTTGGAGGAAGGGTGGTATAAAAATGTGAAAAATAAATAAATACATAAATTTGTGACCCAACTGTTTGTTGTTATACAGTCCAAGTATCTACAGAACAAATGAATTTAAACAAATCATTATTTAGATAAAAGGTTTAGGAAGCCCTTCAAAGATTAACCAGATTGAAAATAGAATCTTGAAGTGAAATAGAATCCACAGTGATTTCCTCCTGGATTAGCTCATGTTTCTCCCAGTCCGTATCAGTACTGAAGATGGCAAATGATGGCAGTCCAGATCCATAAGAAGTGGGTACTGTAGAAGCCCCTGATTCTATGAGATCGGTCATGTTAGGCTAAGGGTGCAACAAGGTTAAATGGTGGGCGGTCCATGACTGGATCTTCTATTTTGTACTACAGAAAAGGCATATGCAGATACAGGGATCTCCAGTTTAGATCAGGGCTGCAGCATGGGGGATGGGACCCTAGATCTGTGGCAGAGCACATGCTTTGAATGGAGGAGGTCTCAGGTTCAAGCTCTGGCATCTCCAGTAGGTATGGGAAAGGTCGCTCTCTGAAGCCCTAGAGAGCTACTGCCAGCCACAATAGATAATATAGGTGGGCCCCCATATCCGCTGGGGATATGTTCCAGGCCCCTCCATGGATACTTGAAACCGTGGATGAGCGAACACCCCCTCCATGGTTTCCTGAGGGCCCCCCACCCTGCCTCCCCTGCAGGCAGGTATGCTTGCCCCCCCCCAGTTCTTATTTTTCTTTCAGCAAGCTTTGTTTCTTCCTTAAAACAAACAGAGAAGCAGCCTCCATTGCAGGCAAGTAGAACGAGACTAAGTCCTAGAGAGGCTCTGCAAGGTTTCTGTTAACCTTGCACAGCCTCTCTAGTACTTAGTCTCATTCTACTTGCCTGTAATAAGCAGCCAGAGTCTGCTTCTCCTGTTTCTTTAAGGAAGAAATGAAGCTTACTGGGGAAAAAGTAAAAGCCTGGGGGGGGTCCCCACGATCCGTGGATAACTGAAACCATGGGTAGCGAATCAGTGGATATGGGGGCCCACCTGTACATTGGTGGGCCAGTGGCCTCACACAGTATAAGCAAGCTTGATGTGTAAACCGCTTTGTGAAGTACTCAGTTGAAAAGCGGTATATAAATACTCATCATCATCATCATCATCATCATAATATGGAATTATGGGTAAGATGTGGGATGTCTTAACCTCCTTTTTGCATTGAAACAGCACAGCTCTGACTAAGTATTTACAAGACAAGATACAGTCTGGGCAGAGCTACCAAATTGTATTATGCCATTGTCACTGTGACTTCTGCAGATTTGTAGGATACCAGGGATGTGGATCACGTCTCTGATTCCAAGTCTCATGTCAAGCCCCAAGTATTTGCCCTCAAGTCCCAAGTCCTTGGTTACAAGTTGTGAGTCCCTATTTATTGAAATCAACCCTGACTGTCCCCTGGAAGGACAGGTACTGAGGCTGAAACTCAAATATTTTGGCCACCTAATGCGAAGAGAGGACTCTCTGGAGAAGACTCTGATGCTGGGAAAGACTGAAGGCAAAAGGAGAAGGGGAAGGCCAAGGATGAGATGGTTAGACAGCATCACCGATGCAATGAACATGAAAATGAGCGAACTCAGGAAGATAGTGGAGGATAGGAAGGCCTGGCGGGATATGGTTCATGGGATCACGAAGGGTCGGACACGACTTAACGACTGAACAACAACAACAATCTATTGAATGGGGAAAATGGGTTTAAACCTGAATAAAGCTGGACTTTGTAAAGGAAATGAAGTTATGGGTCTTGCAGCCATGTACTTCATTGAAAGAATAAAGTTTAATAAGAAACTCTAGTCCCCACTGACGTTTCACCCTGCACTTAGGGTTTCTTCAGAGCAAAGAACCTGGCACCAGCCAGTAGATGTTAACTGCCGGTGGAAAGCTGGACTTGTTGTAAAAGGCTCCAAATCTCGAGTCAATCCTTTCGAGTCTTTTACAATCACTGAGTCAAGTCCGAGTCAAGTCATTGACGCGACTTGAGTCCGACTCGAGTCCAAGTCAATAGACTCAAGTCTACATCACCGTAAGATACTAGCAGTGCTGACACCATGCTGCTGGAGGCCCTGAGGCAAAATCCTGCACTGGGTCTCCATGACACCTTCTGATGGTGCATTGGGCACTACCACTGCTGCTGGTACTGAGGGCTTAAGGGTCAGCCTGGCCAGATGAACTCTCTCCTGGTTGACACTATACTATGCTTTCCTGAATCACAGCTTGTCCACCACTGCTGCAAATTCTCCAGGCAGACTAACCCTTCCCTGCCTCAGAGGCCCTTGATACCTTAAAAAAATGAAAAAGCACCCTCCCACAGAGCTCAGACAGTTCCAAAACTCGCTTTCCGCTTGCACAACAGCCTGGTTCAGCCACTTTGCGAGAGGAACCAGCAGCACCAACAGGCAATGTCTCCTGCAAGAGCAGCTCCACAACAGAAAGTGGTGTCGAGAAGAGTGTCGAGAAGAGTGGTGAGAACTTTGGAGAGAAACAGCGCAATCCTATCCAACTTACGCCATTGGTGTAACCAGCGGTGCAGCGAGAACGGGGGGCCCCAGAACAGAAAGGGGAATCCCCCTTTGGAGGGGATTTGAATCCCCTTTCCGTTTTGGGGTCTCCCGTTCTCGCTGAACTGCTGGTTACACCAGTGTGGTGTAAGCTGGATAGGATTGCACTGAAAGTCAGGACGAAGGAGGGCCGACCCTCCCTGCCCTTTCTACTTTAATGCTTAATCTCATAGCTTCAGAATGCCCAGGGTCAGTCCTGCTGATCTTTCTTTCCTTTATTTTTATATAGCAAATTATAAAATGACTATAAGATGTATAGAATGTCCCAAGCAAGGAGTTTTTAGAAAGCTGGGAAAACTGTGGCATTACATTCAAGTCTCAGCTTTCACTATGCACAAAAGCTAGGCCAAATAAGCTAGTCCAAACTATACATATATCAAGTTCCTTTTGTGCAGTTGATTCTTGGTTCATTATTTACTGTTTTTCTTTCTTATTTGAATGCCAAATAACATTCATTGTACTTATATTGCAATTATAATTGCAATATAATAGCACATTGCAATTATAGCACATTAGACATTGCAATTATAGCACAATTCTATGCATGTCTACTCAGAAGTCAAATTTGGTGAGACTTACACCCAGGTGCATAGGATTGCAGCCTTAAGACCTCAAATGCATAGGGATTAGTCCTTAAAAGATATACGGAGCATGGGCTAAAACACGTTTTGTTTATTCTTGTTTTGGAAGCCTTAAAGGATAATATTTTAGTGATAATAACAGCATACAAGATAAAATTGATCATCAATATTCAGTGATATTTTTAAACAGAAGTTCTTATTAGAAATATTCAAGTTACAAAAAACACCAACATATATAATACAGTATAAAAAAGAAATGACGTAATATCAAATAAACTATCATGCCACCATAGTCACAGACAAAGTTATTAAGGACACTCAAAATCACAATATGTACCGTTTAGTAGCTTTAATACTTATATACCACATTTTACATCACCATGTATAATGGTATCGCTGAAAATAATCCCATGCTTTGTCTATCGAAGGTTTCCCCAAATGACGAAGTCTCACTTCATCTCATAAAGATGCTCAGACTTTGTCAACCTCCAGGGGAAGAAACTTTCCTGGCTGGGAAGCAGTTACAAGAACACCTCTCCACATGTTGTTTGCCCATAACAAAACGAGGGACTCCAACCGAGGCCTGCTTTCCCTGGACACAGAACCTTGTAGAGCTAGGCTTACCATATCGCCGACCGGGACGTTCCGTTTTGCCCTTAAGGGAGGCGGGGGGAGGGGCGATAGAAGCCGGAGCGTTGCTTAAGGGCAAAACGGAACGCCCCGGTCGGCGATATGGTAAGCCTAAAGCGCACAGAAAAGGTGACATTTTAAGGGTTAGACAGATGTGACATGGGAGTTTTGTGGAAAAAAAAACATCTCCTGTATGGCTTTTTAAGAGTTAATAGAAGCTCCAGGGTCGAGGAGGAGAGATTTGTATTTAGACTGTGGTTAACCCACTGGGGTTGTTTATTTTAATTGTTTTAATTATGTGTTTTTAATTATTTTAATGTACATGTTTATTTTAATGTTGTAAGCCACCTTGAGTGCCCTTGCTGGGAGAAAGGATACAAATTCTTTAAATACAAATTATTTAAATAAATAAATAAATAAATAAATAAATAAATAAATAAACCTTTCCCCCTAGTTTTCCTTATTAAAAAGGCCCCTGAAAGTGAAACTATTTGCCCCAATGGGCAAAATATACAGATACTTTAAGAAATTCTGCCTGTGATAAAAAATAAGTCAGTGTTTGGTATGATTGGAACCTCTGTTTGTTCCTGGAGGGCTGGGCTGAAACCATTTATGTGTAAACGCAAACCTTGAGCTTCCTTCAAAGTTGCTTGCATGTAGACAGCCCAGATTGACATCCAACCTGCTAATTGCTATATCCATTCACTTTTAAATATTCTTATTGAATCCAGTGTTCTGTACACACCTCTCCAGCTAGGTGCAAAGTGGATTTCCTGTTACTTGTGATCTAAGCCCTAGAAAACATAATTTGAATTAGACTCCCCTCTGAGTCCTCATTTGCAAGGGACATGGGAGTCCACAGCCTAAAGTGAGATGCTAGGATTGCAAAATGGTTTTTGTTGTGTGTGTGTGTTTTTTCAAATTAGCCCATGTCACAGGAGAAGGAAGGTCATGCTTTCCCCAGACCCAAAGGTCTTTTCCTACATAAAGTGAGACTAGAGTTTCCACTTTTCACTTTGATTGTCCTTACAAAGATTATGTTACTTACGGTTTCTTTGTTCTTTAACTTTCTGTGTGCTTTTGGATAATGGATTTCAAAGAGACTGCCCTGCCCACAGGTTCCTGTAATGTGAATCCAGATGTTGAAATGGACCTTTGATTACAGAATCTAGTAATATAAGCAAGTGTTTTGCTCTTATTGCCAATGTAGGGCAGAGGAAATAATTAGCTAGAACTAGAAGCATATCATTTATATTAGCATGTTTTTTATTCCTCTTTCTTTTTGAATAACAGAGCAATCCAGTCTACCTCTGCACCCTGCAATGCAGCAGGGCCGGTGCAGCCTCCGCTGCATCCAGAGCGCAGAGCAGGCAGCTGGAAGGTCACCTTGGGGGAAGGGAACACATGTTCACTTCCCCCAGTGTAAGCACCAGCCACCCGAATGGGTCTCCTCGGATGTGCGCCAGCTATTTTGCTGGCGCAAGTTCGGGAGACCCGTGTAACGGTAGCCAGGCCCGGGAAGGGGGATTGGATTCGGTGGAGGCACCACCAACGATCCTTCACCCAGCCTGGGCCTGGCTGACCAATCCCGACCCCCTGGAACGCCCCTTCTGCCCTCCACACACGCCCCTCTGCAGTCTGGTGGAGAATGAACCTGCTCCAGTGGGCACAGCTCCAGATATGGTGAGGGAAAAACAGCACCAGCCTCTGCGCTGGTGCTGCCTCCTTGCCGGTAGCAGCACATAATATTTTATCATTGCCAACTGATTAAGACTCTGTGCTGGCTGGGTCTGTGTGCATTTATGTGGATTTCATAGGATATAAAAGGTAGACAATTGTCACAATTGTGTCTAAACTGTATATAGATTTGAAGGTCAGAAGCTTAGAAAAACCTAGAATGTCAGGGTAGACCCTGGACCACTGATGTGTCTATCTCATGTACTTGACAAATGGACTCTACTCCAACAAGGGCACAATCCTGTGCATATCTACTCAGACATAAACCCAATTAAATCCAGTAGGACTTACTCCCAGGGAAGTGTGTATAGGTTTGTAGTTTAAAACATATGCCACAATAAATCCTTTACAGTGCAATCTTGTCTACAATTAGACCAGCGGAGCGATTGCTCCGCTGGTCTAAGGTGTCACAAACGTGCCAGAAAGCACGTTTGTAGCACCCAATGGGTAAGCAGCACTGGCAGAGAGACTTGCGCTGTTCCGCCGGTGCCACAGAATGGTGGAGCGCCGCGCGGAGAGGTAAGTCCCCGTCGGTTAGCGAAGGGGCATGGGGAGGGCAGAATGGGGCATTCCGGGGGTGGGGTGGGATTGGTCAGCCGGGCCCGGGACAGAGGAGGGATCGTCGTCGGTGTGCTCCACCAAATCCTATCCCCTTTCCCGGGTCTGGCTGGCGTTACATGGCCACCTTGAATGTGGACCAGCAAAACAGCTGGCACACATTCAAGTAGACTCATTGGGGCAGCTGGGGCTCTACTTGGGTTAAGGGGACAAAGTTCCTTTAACCCTAGGAGGCCTCTGGCTGTGCCGGTGCAGGCCCGATCCTGCGTAGGATGCGGTGGGCACCTTATTTGCGCCGCTGTATCCTGCTAGACAGAATTGGGCTGTTAGTCTTTAAGGTGCCACAAGACTCGTTATCATTTCTGCTTCGAGCAATAGACTAATGCAGCTACTTCACTGAAATATGCCTGATTGTATATCCACATGTGTCTCAGATCATCTAGGATTATATGGGCTTTTGAAGTGAATGTAAATAACCACTGCAATGTAGGAGATACGTGGTATTTGAACATGATTATATTCAGGCTGTCCTGATGTGCCAAGTGTATCAGGGTAAACAAATGATTAAAGGCAACCAGGACCGGCCCAACTTAGGCTCTCTGACACCTGAGCCAGCATGCCAAATGCTGCCCCCCTTACCTGATGATGTGTCATCCTCCGCTCTTCCCACTCTCCAATGTTCTAGCCCAGCACTCTCCTCCTCCCTTCCACATTTCCTCTTCCTCTACGTCTCCCTCTTCCAATCTAGAGAGTGGAAGCAGGAGGAGGAGCAGTGGGGGCAAGTTGATGGACAGAGATGGGTGCCCCCCACCAACCTGCTGCCTGAGGTGACCACTGCAGTTGGCCTCATGGGTGGGCCAGCCCTGATGGCAACACCTGAGTTGGGTGTACTGCCAAAATGCTTTCATGGAAAGATCAGATTCTTGCTGTAACTGGCTAAACGTTTAACATTATACTATGCATCAAACAGATGGGTTAATGTCCCTGTATTTACTCAGTCCTTCCACAAGATCACCCTTCCATGTATTTGAGCTTGAGGGATTTTTCCCATAATGTCAGCTCTGCATAGGAGAATGGATCAAAGAACAGGTATGTACCTAGTGATTTCTATGCTTTTCTGGTTACAGTTAAGGTAGGGCTAAAGGCTCATTGAAGATCAAGATGCCTGGATCCCAATCCGAACATGCATTGTGCTATTGTTGGGCTAGCAGTATCTACCACTGGCAGAGCACCACCAGAGCAAAATGGGGGCAGGAGTGGATAGAGCAGAGCATGGTGGGGGAGTTGCTGTGACTAGTTTGATTGCTGGGCTCACTCAGGGCTTGTTCCCACCCCCTGCGATGGCATAGCATGGCACCTGCAAACACTGGCGTCGCTCGAGCTGGGGCGGAATGGTAAGTTTCGCACTGTGCTAATCTCCGTTTACTCCCCAGCACGGTGCTGGGAAGTAAACGGAAGTTAGCACAGTGCGGAACGTACCGTTCTGCCCCACCCCGAGCTACGCCAGTGCCTGCAAAAGAGGTGATTGACGTTAAAATGCTCCTATTGGAGTCAACAGAGAGTTCCAGACAATGGCCTTCTCCTTCTCCACCCCCACACTCGGTTGCAAAAGAATTCAAACTCTGCAGCCAATCACAGCACATTCTCCCTTGAAGTCTTGGAGCCCGGATATATAAAGCAGAGCACTGAATGGCTCTGAACCAGGGACTGAGTTCCAGTGCAACTCCTTTCATTGGGTGTATGGCTATGGTCCTAATGACCATTACAAAATAGTCTGCTGAGAACCTTCAGTAATTTTGTTACACTCCGTTTTTAAATAACAGGTCAGTCCTTTTTTCACCAGCTTGTTTGTAGATGGGTGGATAGCAGGGAGCAGATGTTCTGTGCTTGATTCCATCCTGTTTGGTAAACAAGATACAAAGCTCCATAATGGTACACTTGAGTTAGTTACCCAGGCCAAATTACTTCCATCCAAATTACTTCCCTGGCCAAATTAATTCCATTTTGAATTGGCATCTGTTGCAAGCAGGAACACCAATACAAGGAAAGAACCAAAACAGTCAGTCAGACGCAGAGCCCCATTCCCATGATGATGATGATGATGATGATGATGATGATGATGATGATGTGTCTTCTTCCTGGGTTGAGAACCTGAGGTGCTGGAATAAAGGACAACTTAGCCTCACTTGTTCTATACCTAGTCAATACAGAGGGCTCCTGTCCAGCATTTTTATTTAGATCAACCAAGGGTGAGCTGCACTTGGTGGCTCCATTATTAGTTTTTTTTGTGGTGTTGGGTTTTTTTTGCCAAAAGAGAACTTCATTTTGGCAAGAGATTTACGGCCTGATCCTATCAAGGGCCTATGGCAGTGGATCTTGTGATCTGTGGACACCCAACTCTTGTGACCACAGTGGATGCTGTGATCCCTGTTGCAGTAGCGTGAAAGCTATGTCACCGTCATGCATGACAAAGCCACTGGCAGAAACGGCCAGTGGCTCTGCATGTATGTCAGACTCACCCAGATGCTCTGCTGGCCCAGGTAAAGTGGTAGCAGGGGCGAACTGTGGGCAGTTCGGGGGAGGTTTGGAGTGGGGCAGGCGGGGGTGGGGAGTGGGCTGGAGGGGGTGGATCTTGACTGCAAAACCGCATGCCAAATCCTATTCCCCATTTTTCAGCCCACCCTGCCCCCTCCTCTCCTCACACATGGATCTGAGGAGACCCATAGGCAGCTGAAGGCCTTCCGAGGGATAAATAAAAACGTTGTTTACTTATCTATCATTGGCTTTCTGGTTCCCCACCACCACCACCACCACCACAGCATGCTGTGCACACTCTGTTGGTGCAGCTACATGCTACAGCATTGCGGGGGATAAGATTCGGCTGTTACAGTCTGATCCTGAAATGGGACCTGCTCACAAGTAAGTGTGACGAGGATTGCAACCTGAAGCATCGAATGCCTCTGAAAACATGCTTGTACGTGCTGGGATGCTACTGATTGAGAGCATCCTTCAAAAACAAGTTAGCTGTATCTTTACTAAGCAGGATCATGTCTAAAACAGACAGCAATTTGCATAAATGACCTGTTTCTACTTTGCGTATAGCTTGCACAATTTCCTGAGACAGAGAAGTGATTGCTAGCACCCTTCCCACTGGTAGCAACTGTGGGTGCAAACAAAGAAACATGCACATCAGGACTCTCTACATATATTTTTTTTCCTCAAGCCCAGATTCCTATCACCTGCATGAGGCATTAGCAATTTCCTACAAATCTGTTGGCATTAGTGGGCTACAAGCAATACTGCTAAGTGCTGGTTCAGAACAATGTGCGTATATAGATGATGGGTGGTGGTGTTTTTTACAGCAAATATTATTGCCAGGATTTCCTTATGTACCTTTGCATAATGCTTTACTCTGATTACAAAAAGCAAAATGCGTAGCAAATTGGTCCATCAGTTCCATGTTCTGTCTGGTTTGTAACTCACTCCATATGGTGAGGCATTATAAATAACAAGGGATATTTGTCAAAATGTACCAGAAATTTGCTGAATGCAGAAGTTTATTTGGTTTTATCAGAGGCCTCCTGTTCCCACCTCCCTACCCCAGTGTTTTTCTTCAGCAATGCATATAAGGAGGCAGTCTTGTTGTCATACTGGGCAAAAACCACCTTAATATTTCAAAAGTCAACATACCCATATTTTTCGCACTATAAGATGCACTTTTTTTCCCAAAAGACATAGGGGGAAAAAAGCGTGCATCCTATGGTGCGAAGCCTGGGCTTGGGGGCGCTTTGGGGAGGCCTGTGGGGGCTTCGGGGAGGCCTGCGCGAGCCTCTGCAGGCCTCCCCGATGTTCACTTCGGGAGAAAACAGCGATTTTCGGCCATTTCCGGAAATGGCCGAAAATCGCTGTTTTCGGCAGAAGTGAACACCGGGGAGGCCTGATGAGGCTCACGCAGGCCTCCCCGAAGCCCCCACAGGCCTCCCCGAAGCCCCCTCAAGCCCAGGTAAGTAAAAAACTTTTTTTCTGTATTTTATGCTCCATAGGATGCATGCGTCCTATGGACCGATGCATCCTATGGAGCGTAAAATACGGTACATCTCAACTTCACTCATGTTTTTAGAACTGTTTGTATTTCACACATCACACAATCATGTTCTTTTTTCCCCAGCCACAGGGGAAACCTGCTATTCCACCAGCTGCAAATCATTATTCCCTGCCTAACACATATTTAGGGATCAGATCACATTAACCACTTATTCCAAAGGGCTAATAGGAATATTATTAACATTATTTACAGCCCAATCTTCTTCTTCTTCTTCTTCTTCTTCTTCTTCTTCTTATTATTATTATTATTATTATTATTATTAACAGTATTTATATATACGCTTTTCAACAGAAAGTTCACAAAGCAGTTTACAGACAAAATGGGTCTTTTGCGACAGCAGAACAAGCATTCCGCTGTTACAAAAGGCCCTGCACCAAGGGAAACGTTGTGCCGCTGTCGCACACAATGGAGCCGCTGGCCAACCCTCCCCCCCTCCCAACACCAGAAGACCTGGAAGTATTTGGCAGTGACCTGATGACATCACTGCCAATTCTGGATTGCGTGCCGCTCAGAGCAGCTGACTCCTTTCCTCCCTTTTTTCTTCGCAGCAAAGAAAAAAGGGGGGAGGGTCGGCTGCTTAAGCAGCGCACAATCCCATGGGCGGTGAGGAGGTGGTGAAACAAAGTAGGTCGCATCACCCCCCAGCTTCCTGTCACACCCCCCAGCCAACCCCAGCTGCCCCTCTACGTTTACAGGTGTTCAGCGCTATAGAGCAAAGTGCTACTCTAGTGCTACAGCTGATTGGCACTGGGAATTTAAACCCCAGTGCCAATCAGCTGTTCAGTGCTAGATTAGCACTTTGCTCTATAGCGCTGGAATAGAGGGGGATGGCTGGAGTTTCTGTCACCGCCCTTTGGCTTGGCACCCCCGTGCCTTCTGTCACCATCCCTCCTGCAGCGCAGGATGCCAAGCCAGAGGGGGTTGACAGAAATTCCAGCCGCCCCCTCTACTCCAGTGTTATAGAGCAAAGTGCTAATCTAGCGCCTAACAGTTGATTGGTGCTGGGTTTTTAATTGCCAGCTCCAACTAGCTGTTTGGTGCTAGATTAGCGCTTTGCTCTATAGCACAAGCAGCTGTAAAAGTAGAGGGTGAACAACCGTTTACGGCCATGACAGGTGCCTTTCTGTCCCCCCCCCAGGCTGGGCAGCCTGTTGCCCTGGGGAAGCCCACCCCACCACCTCCCCCTAATGTGTTTTGTTTTAATATTTGTCATTGAGCTTTGTAAACAGCATGATGTGTAGTTTAAAAAGCTGGGACACTGTAGGGCATTTTTATCAATTTGAGAACACAAGTTCCCAGAAGGTAAAAAAAAGGAAATAAAAGTGCTGACGATCAGGCCACCAGTGCGTGACTTCACACGTTGCACGATTACACTTCATTTTGTCTCTATCTTTTCTGGTTGAGGAAGAACAGTTTATAAGTGGTAATTTTTTTCATGGACTGTACCACTTCAACTGGCAGACGTGAAATTTCCCCACAATCAGGGCTGATCCAGGACTGGTGCCTGAGATGGTGTACTAAATGCTGCTTCCCCTTACCTGTTGATGTGTCAGCTGTTGACCCTTCCACTCCCTGGATTGGTAAAGGAAGAGGGGGGGCAGAGTGGAAAAGGAAGTGTGGAGGAGAGGAGAGTGGTGAGCTTGAGCAGACGCCACACTTCCTCTTCCACTCCATTTCGTCTCACTTCTTTTTCCAATCCAGGGAATGGAAAGAGGAGCAGTGGAGGCTAGTGGATGGACAGATATGGGCACGCGCACTCGCACGCACACACACACCAATCTGCTACCTGAGGTGAGCACTTCAGTTATCCTCATGGATGGGACATCCTTATCTACAATGTATATGTCCCCAAACATTGTATATAGACAACAAGCATGTAAGGGAGAATGAAGTCCTATACCTGACTTGCTAGCTGGGACTTTTGTTGTTGTTGTTCAGTCGTTAAGTCGTGTCCGACCCTTCGTGATCCCATGAACCATATCCCACCAGGCCTTCCTGTTCGCCACTATCTTCCTGAGTTCGCTCATTTTCATGTTCGTTGCATCGGTGATGCTGTCTAACCATCTCATCCTTTGCCTTCCCCTTCTCCTTTTGCCTTCAATCTTTCCCAGCATCAGAGTCTTCTCCAGAGAGTCCTCTCTTTGCATTAGGTGGCCAAAATATTTGAGCTTCAGCCTCAGTACCTGTCCATCCAGGGAACAGTCAGGGTTGATTTCATTTAGGATTGACTGATTTGATCTCCTAGCAGTCCAAGGGACTCTCAGGAGTCTTCTCTAGCGCCACAGTTCGGCGCTCTTTTTTTTAGGGAACCGGAAAACATTCTACTCCATCTCTTCTTCTAAAATGGGTGCGCAGGGCCATTCAGAGGAATTTTATCAGGGGTACGAAGTTTCTTTTGGGGCCCTTCTCTACATATGAATTTGGCTCCTGGGCCCCCCTTTTTTGCTCCAGGGCCCCTTTTTTGACCCATTTTTTGCCCTGGGTCTGTACAAATTACCCCCTTAACCCCCCCCCCTCTCAGAGGCCCTGTGGGTGCGGCTTTCTGTTTTGCATTGTTTAAAAGAACAAATGATAGCAAAGAACAATAGTGAAAGTAGGCTCTGAATATGTATTGTATTGGGAATGCATATGCAGTATGTGTGTACATGTTTGTTGGATGTCAAGGAGATTAACTATGCTTCTCTCAAGAAAGTATGGGAGAATGCTTACAGCAGGAATTGGCTGAAGGCTAATTCTGATGGGTGTTTTTTTGTCTTCTGTTAATGGCTTATGAACAGAATTAAAATTTCAAATGACTTTGTCATTCTGCAAAAATAATAATTCAGGATTCAGTGGCAGTTTGGAGAAATTCCTGGTGTAAATCAATACTCCTGACTTGCTCGCTCTCCTTTTAAGTTTAACTTTAAGATGGGGTCTTGGTTTTCAGTCTCAAATGATTAAGCTTCTAAAGGTACGATGGAAATTCAAAGGAAACCATTGTGTGGAACTCTTTGAAGTAAAAGGTTTTGTTTTTCTGGCACTTTGTCTTCTCTTGAATGGAAAATTGGCACATCTTTACTGTAAAACCTTTACTCTAAGCCTGGGAGACCTGAGGGACCAATCAAATCTAGGGACCATTGAAGCCAATTGCAAAACTCCAATTTATTTTTATAGAGCCAAATTGGTCTATATATAAATTGCTCAAATTGCTCTACAGTTTACTTTTCAAACTGTAATTCTGTTGATATAGAATTCCTCTCCCCTTTGTTACAGAAGGGAGAGTCCTACAGTGGTTTGGAAAGCTAACAGCAGTCTTAAAGGCATTTTTCTTTGAAATTAGCTAAATACTATACTATACAAATATGCAAATACTATATAAGCAATGGCGTCGCTGCAGGGGGCAGAGCTCTAAGTTTCGCCGAGGCTCCGACCCTCCGTTACACCGGAGCACGAAGCGGCCCCACCCCCTCACCTTCGGAACCATTCAAGGTGGTGAAAGCGTTTTCACCGCCTTGAATGGTTCTGAAGGTGGTTCTGAAGTGTTGAGGGCTTATATTATTCCTAGCAGAGTGATCATCAGTGGTTCCCATCCCTGCTGTCATCAGTGATGATCATTAACCTACAGTACAATCCTATGCATGTCTACTCAGAAGTAAGTCATATTGACTTCTATGGAACTGACAGCGCAATCCTGTCTAAGTATCTGGCAGTCTGCCCTGGCTGCCCGCCGGATTCTATCCACATTCCGGGATCAGCCCGGAGGCCTACTTGGGGAAAGGGGACGTTTGTCCCCTTCCCCCAGTGTAACACGGGGACAGAGGCGTCACTAGACACCCGAGTGCGGGGCGCGTGCGTCTCCCTAGTGATGCATCCCCCCGACACACTCCTTTTAAAAAACTTTGGTGCGGCCATGGGCCGCACCGCGATTTGGGGAGCACCTGACGGGGGCGCCGCTCCGGGCGCCTGCTCAAACTTGCAGCCGGCTCGGGGACGACTTCCCTGCCCGGCTGCCCGGGGCCTTCTGAGGAAGGCCCGCTGCGCAAATGCTATTTATAACGTTCTTTTTTGCACATGCGCAGACTGTTGCTGAGGGAAAAGGGCTGCCCTTTTCCCTCAGCAACAGTCTGCACATGTGCAAAAAAGAACGTTATAAATAGCGTTCGCGCAGCGGGCCTTCCTCAGAAGGCCCAGGAGCGCAGACCCGGGAGGACGCGCCGAGGCCTTCTCCCGGCCTCGGAGCCTCCTGGGTGACGCGCGGGTCATGCGGAGCCTCCTGGGTGACGCGCGCAGGGGAGGTGACGCGTCCGCACGTCACCCTTCTGCGCGCGTCACCCTGGGGCACTCCGCCCCGCCCGCCACGCTACAGTGACGCCACTGCGCGGGGAGGTCCCAATGGGCATCCTTGGATTTCCGCCAGCTATTTAGCTGGCGCATGTCCGAGGAGGCCTTGTAATGACCATGCCAGCCCGGGAACGGGATGGGGATATGGTGGCTGCCATCCCTGTCCCCCCTGGGCCAGCTCAGCCAATGGCCCCCCTCCCTTGCCACCCAAGCCGCACCTGCCAGGGATCCCTTACCTTCTCTAGTGGCTGCAGGGACAATCTGGCGTCAGAGTGAGGGCAGCCAGCCTCCAAACCGGCCGCCCTTACTCGAAAGTCGTCGCAAACGTTCTTTACGGCACAATTGCGACGACTTGGAACGGCAGAACGCTCGCTCCACCATTCCACAGTTAGTGTGGATTGCGCCGTGACTCCCAGAAAAGTGTGTATAGGATTCCAGCCCTGGTGATACTTACGTTAATGCTAGATAAATAACATAATTTAAAAATTATATTAAACTACTTTTTTCTCTTTAAGTTGCAGTGTTTTGAAGCTAGGAAAGCTCATGATACTGTTTTCTTACTGCAAACTGACTTTACAATCATCCTGGTAATCTAGGCAATCTTTAAACTGGATCACCCAGACAAAGATCTGCCACTTCCTCAGAAGATACCAAACTGCTGTCTGAACTGAATTGACAGAATACAGTACTGTACTTCCTTGCCATGATATTCCTTTTGTTTCTGATGCAATGAAGCTACATACGCTCCAGGTATCCTTATTTATTACAGACCTTCCCTACTTTCTGGTACCAGTTTCTGATGAAACAGTGACTGCATACAGATGTAACGCTAAACCATGGTTTAGCATTACGTGAATGAGCAGAGTCAAGGAGAGCCAAGCTGTAGGCTCCTCTCTTTCCTTTGCATGTGCAGGACAGAAACTGAACACTTCCATCTTTTGTTTAGAATAAACCACAGTTTCTTGTTACATCCTAACCTGGAAACTCTGGTTTATTCTAACCAGTTAGTTAACAGACCAGGATCAGACTGTGTGTGGGGCTGTACCTTGATGGCTGTAACTTGATGGCAGAACATATGTTCTGCATGCAGAAGATCCCAGGGCTCATCCTAGATATCTTCAGGCCCAAACCAAACATCCATGGCAATGGGCATTTTCTACTGAATAAATGCACATTAGAAAGCAATACTCATGTGCGTTTCGTTATCACATGGATTTTGTACCATGGAATATCCAAATATCTCTTTGCCACTTGCAGCCCTCCTAATCTGTGAGTTCAGATTTTTCCATGTGGGTTTTTGAACATGTAGTTGCAGAACCCACGTGGATCTCAATATCCATGAGTCTGGTAGGTGAGATGGTGCCTTAGACCAGGGGTCCTCAACCCCATCAGCATGGGGTTGCCACCGCACCAAATACCACTGGATGTACGTGGCAATGACATTATCATCACTTCTAGATTTTTGCCGTGCCAGAGCCCAGAAATTAAGCTGTAAGGGGGCAAGGGCGGGCAAGAGGGCCCTTCCAGCACAGAAAGCCTGCACGCTCGAGCTCTGCTGACTTGCTAGAGCTCAAGGCACTGTTCTCAGGGCTCTGGCACGGCACACTGCGGCTGCAATAGCGGCCACCATCTTGCCTGGCAGGGGTTTGAGTACCACCAACCGGCAGTCCGTGTATCACTAGTGGTATGAGAACCCCTGACCTAGACCCTTCTTTGCAACAGCCAGTGGCGTCACTGCAGTGTGGCGGGGGGGGGGGTGGAGCGCTCAGGTTGACACGGCGGAAGTGCCTTGGAGGGAGTGACACGCTGGGGGATTACGTGCCGGGAGTCCTGGCTCGTCAACCCCCCGGTACTCACCGCCCCATCTCCACGTGTCACCCCCAGAGCCAGCAGACCGAGCTGCGTCTTCCTTGGCAGCTCGGCCACTTCTGAATAGGCTGGGCAAGGCTTCGAGTGGCATGCGCACAACGCCGCTCGAAGCCTTGCCCTCAGAAGGGCCGGACAAAGACCCAATCGCTTTTCAACAAAAAGTTTACAAAGCAGTTTCCAGATTTTTTAGACTTCAAGGGGCCCCAGGACTCTTGGGTTGCAACCCAATGCACTTTCTTGAGAGTAAATCCCATTTACCAAGTAATCCCATTTACCAAGTATACCTATAGGATTGCACTGGTGGTTATTTTCCATGGGAAGACAAAACAAACAGGACTCACATGAGACAGAGCTTTGAGCAATGTGTAACAGAAAGGGCTTGGATGTGATCCACAGTGTGAGAATTCAGGTGTTACAAGAACATATACATATCTCTGTTTCATTGCTGAAATGTTGGTTGGTGTGCAGCTACACAAAAATGCAGCCATTTCCTATATTTTTGTATAGCGGTATATATACCCACTCAAATCCCACATGCCTGGCTTTGTAGAAGACAGGTGCTGGCACCTCGGAATCTGAAATGTTTCCTTGTGAAAACTAGGTTTCCATAATACATCCTAAAGTATCAATGAGCGAACTCAGGAAGATAGTGGAGGACAGGAAGGCCTGGCGGGATATGGTTCATGGGATCACAAAGGGTCGGACACGACTTAACGACTGAACAACAACAAAAAGTATATATCAAGGGTGGCCAAAGCTCCTGAGTTTTATATTATACTCTTTGACGTATAATGTGCGGCTCTCGGAAATATGTTGGCTGAGCTCTTTTTTGCATCACAATTAGGGTGGTAAGGTAAATAAGAAATTTCAAGCTTTATAATTATTTACCCGGTATAAACTGAGAGTCCACTGGATTAAAACATAAGTTTAATATTCACGGTGAGTAAATATATTTAAGAATTTAAATGCTTCTTAAATATCGCAGCTCTCAAATATCTCTCTTACCATGGCTCTCAAACATCTGAAGTTTATCGTATGTGGCTTTTACATTAAGCAAGTTTGGCCACCTCTGGTATATATGATGGAGCACAATTCAGGCTCACACCTGTCCCTTTTTTTCAGTTCGGCAGCACCTATGCTTGATGTCCCTAGCAATTTTTGACCTGGACACTTAAAATCTGACCCACAAATGACCCATTACAGTAATTCCATGAATGGCTGGAGAAAGGACAATGGGAATTATTGCAATTATCCCTGCTCCTCCCAGCTCTGACCTATGCTATCACTTGATTCACTCCCCCCCTCCCTACACACACAGGGCTTGTGTTGTGCTTGTGTTGTTCTGATCAAGAGCCTGGGAGAAGAGAAAGATTGTTGGGAAAGAAGGGAGCAGATTGGTTAGACAGTGTTTTCCTGTCTTTGCCCCCATGTGGCACACCAAGGGGGCAATGCTCACATTGCTTTGTTTGGGAGTCTCAGACTGTGATCAGAGAAAGATAAACTACCCCAGTGTGAGCCTTGGGTGAGTCAAATGACAGCAGGAGAGAGAGAGAGAGAGAGAGAGAGAGAGAGAGAGAGAGAGAGAGAGAGAGAGAGAGAGAGAGAGAGAGAGAGAGGAAAACACTGTCCAAACCGATTCACTCACTCCCTTTCCTAGAGATCTCTGCCTTTCCTCCAGGGCTGGGACATAAGTCCAGCTAGTGCAGTATTCTGTTTGCAACAGTGCCTAGCCAGATGCCTTATAAGCAGGTCATGAAGAAACAATCTCACCCTGTTATCTGTCCCCCACTATCTGGTATTTAGAGGTATACTGCCTTTGGACTTGGAGGTTCCACTTAGCCATCAGGACTATATATTTGTTTTAATATACATCTCTCTGTTATGTCCAGAAGACCCCACAGTGACATACAATTTAAATAAAATAATAAAATAAGTTACACAGTATTAAGTGGAGGTCTTTATGTAGGTCTTGCTGCAGATGGAGGGAGGGGGGTGGTGCTAGTGTTCAAGATGCCAGATGATGACAGCCTCTGATAGAGCCATCTTCTGTGAATTCGTTTAATCGGTTTTTTAAAGCCATCCCAAAGTCTAACAGTACATGCAAAAGTATGTAACAAAAACCAAAGTGTACCACCTATTAAGGAAAAGCAGCTTCAAAGAGGGAGCGATTTCCAATAGGGAATGGGGGAGGAAAGGAATTTTCCATCGCAGTTCTTCCCTTCTGCTGCTTTTCTCCCTGCAGGGTTTCTTTTATTTAAGTGTATATATTCAAATTGCGAATCATACGCTGGAGCTTTGAGGCATCCATTGTATTTTATGGTGAGATTTTGGAATAAGGGACCATTCTTTGCTCAAAGAGGAGCACTTAAGGGAAACCAGCCAGACTCGCATTTCTTCCTTCTCCACGACCTTCTTCGAACTCCCTCTAGTCTGCTGTAAACACACGAACACTCAATATTTGTGAGGAAGCGCAAAAAAAACAAAAACAAAGCTCGGAACTTTGCATAGCCAGCCGTCACCCAAAGGAGAGGATCCGCTGCCACGGTTTGTGTATGCTTAATGGATTTGCATGATGAGGAAATCTAAAGGATCTTTGTTTTTGCAGCAGGATCGCCCGCGCTCTGTGGCGTTGCTGTTGCAATCTAGACAAGAGTCCCATTTAACTTCGCAGCCCACCCCGCAAACCACAGATGCGCGCCCGCCCGCGATGGTAGCAGCCAGCCAGCAACTCTCTGTTACAGAGCAGCTCAGCTCTGTTAAGCGAAAACGACTGAACTGGAGAACAGCTTGCAAGAGCACGCTCAGCTGCTGCAGTTTCAATCCGAAAGCGAGGCCACCTCCCGCCTTGGAAAAAGCCCTAGCCCTGGCAGCTGGAGGAAGCCAAGCGTCTGCATGCGAATTAATCGAGGGGAAGGGATTACATCTCCTCGCGGAGGGTTACTAACTTTTTTCGTTTCTGGCCCAACCTATAACGCTTCCGAGCTGCCGAGGCGTCTTCGCGGTCGTTTTGTGAAGCGCTTTCCGATTGGTCAAAGGGACCCTGCAATGGTTGGTTGGGAAGAGACGAGCGCCATGATTGGTGGCCCTGTACCTGCAATGCGTCAAGTAATGATGCTCGAGTGAATGTGCCGGAGATGGTTTTGTGTGAATGACTGAGCCGGAGGGGGAGGGAGGAGGACCCTTTGCACGGGTTTTGTTGCTAGTTGTACAGTGGGGGCTTGGGCCGTGATTGACGAGTTTGCAAAAGGAGAGGGGTGGCTGCAGAGCTTCCCTGTGGTTGAATTGGCAGCCTGGAGTAGAACTCTGCCTGCGTTGCCGTTTCAGTCCTGGGCCGGGCGACCGAACTGGCAGGAAAGTGCGTATTGTTGTTTCCGTGTGGAAACAACACGGAAACAACATCATTGTTGAGTTGAGCCATCGGAAGCAAACAGCGTGATCAGCTGGGACGCAGATATGTGTCACCCATATCTTGCCTCTCCTCCTTTCCCTTCTAAGTAGGGCACTTCCTCGGAGCAGTTCCTGGGTTAAAAGCCGCACGGTGACACATGGTACAATCATATCTCCATCTGCGTTGCCAGCAATTGCTCACTGCAGTTCTTCCTCCGGAGAAAGGGGAAAAGGCCTTCTGGAGGCGTACCTTTTCAAAGCATCCCTTTCTTGAAACGTCCGCTCACCCACATGCAAACTCTGGATGAACTTGGAAGGGAAAAGGCTCCTCCAAATGAGACGCGCAGTAACCGCATCCAAAAGTATCAATATCGTTGGCCTTGGTTAGAGATCGTTGGGACAGATCGCTCAGTTTCAAAGCAGGGCTCTCGCCGTGCTCTGACACTTGAGAGAGGAATCTATAAAAGAGCAAGCTTTAAATAGGTAGACCGAAGGCTCCCTATCCTCGTCCCTTCACGGTGCAATTTGGTTAAAAAGAGATGCACGGCTTCTTTCAATACATGTTTGTTGTCTCAAATCAAAATCAGGGGTGTGGGGGAGAGGCCCCGCTGGAAAACATTTCAACACCCCTGTTAAAATCGCTTGAATAATTTTTTGCTGTTGCGAAGTTTTTGTTGCCCTTTTCCAAGAGCTGCGTTCAGGGTGAGTCAGCAAATGAGTAAATGAATGCAAGACATTCAATTCCATGAAGCTTCTGTTATTGAATACTTTTATAAATGGTAGGAAAAGTCCTAATTAAAAGCTGTCTGGGCCAGTTTGCCAGTTTTGCGGCAAAAGGATTTCCACAAAGTTTACTACTTTTTGTTGTTTTAATTTGGAATGCATTTTCCTTTAAAAAAAAAAAACCAAGACTTTGCTAAATAAAATGTTTTTAAGTTGAAAGGTACCTGCTATATTTTTCTTCCAAACCAATGCTGAATGTGCAGATTTCAATATCTCATATTTTTAAAAAACCATTAAAAATGTTACAATAACTGAGCATTCCGGTAGCCAAGTCTTCACAGACATCTTCACAGAGTCTGTGTAATACTTTTGTTAATTTAAATATTTATAAATTGAGGTTTGTTTGTGAGAATTAAGCAAAAGAAGATATAAGTCCATTTTTTTTCTTGTCTGTCTTGGTAATTTAACACAAGGCAATGGGATAGTGATATCAATATCAGCCAAATAAAATTAGGAAAAAGTTGGGTACAAAATGGCTGTGGAGGCAGACTATTTTGTAGTACAGTATACATTTTTTCTGTATTGTCTTTTTTAAAAAAAAACTGTATGAAATGTTGATTGTATGCATAAGATTAATCTTAAATTACCGTATGTAAAGGAGGCCAGTGTATGTACAGTACAAGCATATGCATGTTTACTGGGAAGTAAGTCCCACTGTTTTCATTGGGGCGTGCACCCTGATAAGTGTGCATAATATTTCAGTTTTAAACATATACTGTACTGTAAATGTATAGTCTGCTGTAATTTGTAGAGTGAGCAGATGCAGGGAACAAGATTCCTGTACCTTCACTAGCTGTACAGGAGAGGGCATTTCAGCAAGCGCAACTTTTCTCACTCCTGAATGACAAATTGCACCTACCCAAACTGGCTTCAACATCCCGTAATATTAAAGATAGAGGAGCTCTGTCCTCGTTGTAGCTGGTTATGCTAATAATTTAATTGAGAATAAAGACAAATGCAGTACAATGCCAAAAATCTGTGCATATTGGGATAATTTGTTTTTGGTAGTTATAAAATCACAGTTGTTTATGAAGTGAATTATTTGACTGTAGGAATAGTGTGGATTTCAAGAGAAACGTTTTATTGTAATAGCTAAGTACTCTGCAACACTGCTACATCTAAAACTCTTCCTAGTTAATAAAGAAAGCCAGTGTTTTGAAGATGGATAAGGCAGAAATTGGGAATCATTCTGTGTAGAAGATAGAAGCTTGTCTAGTTAAGAATAACATATAGTACCACTGTTTATTAAAATAGGTTGCAAGTGGAGTTTTAGCTTTGCAACATTATTTAATCATTATATATTCAGTGTAACACCAAAGAAACATGGAATGTAGTATTTAATATTTGTACATGTTTTGTTACAGCATAAAATTATCATATTGGGATGGAAGTTTTCTAGGTACAGCAATGTAGAATTAGACCTCTGGTGTGATAAAATGGCATTCACTTCAAAGCATACTAGTATATTTTTTGTAAAACCATAATATCAAGCAGAGATCTGTTAAAAATACACAGCTCTGCCATCTTATGGATCCTTGCTAGTATTACGAAAACAGGGCATACTGTATGGTAGTTATTAGCCTCAAGGTGATCTGTTTACATTTTCTTCTATCAGTGTAGATTCTCAAGAATGCTTTCTTGCTCGTTTGCCCTGCAGCCTTCCGAACTACTTCTGCTTTTCAGACAGAAGCCAAATTTTTGATATTCTGACAGTGCAATCCTAACCAGCTTTCCAGCACCAGTGTAGCCATGCCAACAGGGCGCACACTGTATTTTGCAGTGCAGGGGCAGTCATGGAAGCCTGTTCAAGGTGAGGGAACATTTGTTCCCTTACCTCGGGGCTGCATTGTGGCTGCACCCACGCTGGAAAATTGATTAGGATTGCGCTGTAAGTCGAATTGTCTATATAAGATTCAGGCCTGTGCTTCTTAACGGATGGTTCTCTCTGCTTCTGCTTTGCATATTAGTATAGGATGGCACTTCTAAACATTGATATAAAGTACTGTAATAGGAATCAAAAAAGTTTTGATTTTCTTAGAAGAAAAGTTCAAGCTCTTTGGCATTAGGGACGCTTTAAAATGACATGATAGAGCTAGTGTGTTAGCAAAGTCACCTGAAAACCTGTTCACAAACCAGTTGATTGAAGTACTGTTGCTTTTAATCCTATTAATTTTAGTGGGACAAGAGAGGTGATTGGGTTGTTGACTGAGCTGAGTGGTACTTGTTTATGATCAATGATATCAGCATTTTTGCCATTTCCTAAAGTGAGGCAGAGCAAAGGTGATTTCTTCTCACTCCTTTGTCTTTAATTCACAAGCATTTAGAGTTTCATCTTCTGAATGTTGAAGACCTGCTTGATTTCACTTAATTTAAACTTTGTGGAATTCTTTATGAAATGTTTGGCCAGTATATATTGCCAATGCTCGTATATCTTGGCCTTCTCGTGTGTGTCAGGGAGGATACTGTTCAGCTCCAGGGTGGTTAGTGGTATCTAATTTTGAAATACATTGTCTCATATTCCAGAACAGTGTTGCACCGTAAAACACAATGAATTTACAGTACTGTATACAGTTCAGAATGTTACTGTTGCTCCAGAATGTACCTCTTTTTTTAAGGTTGAAGGTCCTAAAGTATCACGCTACTTGTCCTGTGTGCCCAAGTCTTATGTTTCTTAAACAGCAACTTTCTATGTCTCATAGTAAACCACTTTTCAAACTTTCAAAACCAGATTGATATATAGCATGGGGTGGGGAGGTTCTCCTGTCCAAAACAAGAAAAGTTCTATCATGGGGCCAAAGCCCTTGGATATACCTAATGTAAGTCTTTGAAGTCTTCATGAAGTCACGAAGAGTCGGAAGTGATTGAATGAATAAACAATAAGTCTTTGGAGCCTTGCCTAAATTTTGATATGTCAGCCTGATTAACAGTGCAAATTGCCTTGCTTCACTGCTCTCTCCCTTTTAAAATTGGCATAGGCCATTGGATCTTGTATAAGGGAAAAATCACCCATAGTTCTACTACATTATAGAATAGGAAGAGGTGGTTGATTAAATTCAGGAAAAAATGTGAAAATGATACAAAGCTTTGAATCGGAGATTTAGTGACTGTCAAATGCAACACTAATAGTTGAAATCATGAACTGTTACCATCATCACAATGGTTTTGGCATATGCCTAAAAGATCTGAGATCTGGAAGGCTGCCTCTAAGCACAAAATGTGCATTGATATTCTTGATGCTCTCTTGTCAGTAGCATGACTGCCTCAGTTGCTATTAGCAAGGACTCCAGAGGTACTCTAGACCTGACAAAGGAAAGATCACATGACCAGATACAAATATACTATAAAAAGTGCAAAGAAATGTGGTGTTGCACATAAGCAAGATAACCACATATGCAATACAGGTTGTTGGGAACACAAGCGGAAGGAGAAGAAATTAGCAGCAGCAATAATTGATTTTAAGCTTTATTTGTGGAATGAGAATGTGAAGCTCTTCAGTATTCAAATAGATGAAACAGAATTTTAGCCAAAACTAGCACTATCTATGCATGAATAGTTTATGCTGCTCATTTTGAAGGAACGCTACAGCTTGAAATAGGCAATAATTTTTAAAACAGTTAAAGATGGTAGAATAGATCTTTTGTCTCATGATTGTCTCCAGCCAAACAGGTTTTGGGAGTAAGCCCATTGAACAAAACAGAACTTGTTTCTCTGGAGTCTAAACATATAGGATTGGGTTGTTAATCAATTTCTGTTCAATTTCAATTTCAAAGTCTCAGACTTTGTGTACAGTATATTGGAACAGATGACAGTGCTTTTTCTTCCAGAGACTGAAAGCAGTTTGAAAGAGAGATTGCAGCTCAAGGTTTAGATGCCCTGTGAAGTGAAGCCTTTCTCAAACTGCTTTCAGTTCTTTTTTTAAAAAATACATTGTTTTTGGTCTTAGAATTTGAAAACACTTTTACGTCTTCTTCTGCATTCCCAAACCTGTGCATTTCTTCCCCTTGCTGGTTGCATGGCTACAGCCTTTGAACTGCGTAACTTGGATAAGTGATATGGGTTTCCGTTTGTGTAGACTCCATGGTTTGAGTGTTGCTTGTGTGTCTCCTCCCCAGCATTTTAATTTTCAAAAGATCAGAAGAAATTATTTGCAAGACTGGTTCAGATATACCCATTCTCCTATGTTGCATTCCTGAATATTTGTCTAGTCATTGAAATTACTTGGCTAAAGTAGTGTAGTTGTACGTTTATATTGTTTATGCAGGAAGATTCTTGGCAGACTTGCAATATAGTTTGACTCTTTTGTCCTTGATAAGCAGATTGAACTATCTCCCATCTTGCTTCTGCTACCTCTGCAAACTGAGTTTATTAAAGGTAATGTGCGTTTATGTGAAATAGGGTACAGTTTCCTATAATATGGTGGGGAAGGACTTCTTTGAGAGAAGCTTTTTAAAGTACCTATAGAAAGAGGGCCTTGAATTCTGAATCTTGTATGGAATTTGTTTTTATGAGTGAATGTAGTATAAATGGTACGAAAAACAGAAACTTTTCTGAATACAGTACTGTAAAAACCAAACAGGATAGTGATGAGCATTCTTGAAGAGTTAGTTCTTGTTATCCTTTCAGAAGCCCCGGTGAGAAGGTATTCATAACATGAAAACATAAAATAAACAAACAGTGAAACAAAGGAGCATGATGATGTTTGCCTGCAATGGGTTGTATCCTCAGGAATTATTTTTTCAGAGCACTCAGTACAACAAAGAATGGCATGTTGTGGTGATTGCTAGGATAGCTGACTTTTAAAAAGGAGTGGATGCATTTGGAATGCATCTACCAACAGCTAGTCACCATGTTCAGAGGCACAGGTAGTATACCTTTGATTTTCGAGAAGGTGGGAATCTTTTCCAGCATTCTGCCTGTTGTGAACTTCCCCAGGATATGTGGTTGTTGCCATGTACGGTATGTTCTGCCACCAACATGTATCTCTTCTGAAAAAATTCACCAGGCTAAATGCTCATTGGTTGTTGTTAAAATAGTTTTTTAAAAACATTTTATATGCTGCTTTTCTACAACAAGTTCTGAAAGTAATTTGCAAAGAAAAAAAAAGTTACCTTATCCCAAAGGTGCTCACAATTTAACAGGTACAAGAGAAACACCAGTGAGCAAGTACTAGAAAAAGAAGCTATGCTGAGGTATATAGGGGCAGTTGCCCTTCCCACCACTTAAAAATGCCTCTTAGCCCAGTTAGCAGGGCAGTCAAGCCATTTCTATCCGAAGCAGCTGTATTTCCATTATTTTAGCTGTACTTAAAGTGAATTTTCTTCTGAGATATTTGTATCAATATTCATTTACCCCATCTATGTTTTCTAAGTATTAAAACATCAGTAATTATAACTTGTGATGATTTCTCAATACACTAAGGTCACAGTAACCTGTATCTATTAGCAAGACCATTGAATATTTTACAACACCAGTGTATTCCAACTCTGTGGACTGCAGAGGCTCTTTTACTGCATATGTATTGACTTGCCCCAAACCTCTGTCATATTGATTATTTAGGAACTGCAGAGCTTTCTGCTGAGATATGATATTACATCTAATTCCACCGCCTGACCAGTGCAACAGTAAATCATTTTATAATTTCAATACCAATAAAAGATACTTCGGCAGTATAATTTACTGAGGCTGGCTTCTTCAGTATGTCAAAATCCATCATCTTGTTTATAACCGCACTAACCGAATTTGGTAGGCTAAAAGTGAAGGAAGTGTTAATCACCTGCTTGCATTACATACGGAAGCACAAGGACTCCGGTGTTGAGCGGGATGAATGGGAACATGTGCTGGTGTTGGTGGCTGAGGCAGTATGGCGCTAAAAAGGAAGTGGCAGTTGAGTAGATTTATTTCTTTAAGCATTTCTTATAGTTTTAAAACCTAAAACCATAAAAATGACTCAGCAATGAATGGATAACACCAATGAGCAAAACAGTTTACAGCTTCCCAAAGCAACATTTCAAGTCAAATTTAAAAAAAACCAATAAGATTGGAACATCTCATTCACAGTCTCTAGTTTTACGAAAGGAAATAAATTATCCTTTCTTCAATGTAGTGTGGAAATTTTGTTTTAATTGTAGTGTGGAAATTACTGTAGTGTGGATCACAAAAAAAGTCATTAACCATTTCCAATTGAGCTGTTTATGTAGTGCACAAAATATCTTTTCTCGCTAACCCAGAAGTTACTTTTCCCTCAAATGGCCATGTGTAGTTTTATTATTATGAAAAATGTTTTGAAGGGAAATCCCTGTATGTTGTCATGCTGCAAAAAGGAAGGTAAGCAATCTACTTGCCTCTTCATAGAAGAAAAACCTCCAGGAAGAGCTTCAGTCAGAGTTGGCGACCATTCTCTGAATGAGAGTAAGCCAAAGTTGGTGGAGAATTCAAGGTGACGAGTCTTTGAGTTGTGAATCTAGATGCCTTGAGTCTGTATATCAGACCCTACCTAACCTGTACTTGCATATGTGCAAGTTCCTCTCCTTGGCCTTCTAGGTAGGTCGCAAAATGGAAGCTTCCACCTAGGGATCTAAAGCCGGAGCTACATTGCACGCGTTCGCATTCCGTATGCATCTGGTGTCCCGCCCCCAGGTCAAACAGCCTCTGATTGGCTGAACGTAACGCAAACGCAGCCAACGTCGAGCCCAGCTCGACATTGGCTGCGTTTGCATTTCATTCAGCCAGTCAGAGCCCGTTATACTGATGTTTCAACCCTCGCTTGGGTTTTCTTCAGAGCAATAACACCAGTCTCAGCTGGTGGATGGTCTGTGCCTGGAGATGTGCTTAACAGGTTTAAATCAACATTGCTGCAGGCAGCACGGGAAGGCTAATTACTTAATTGATCGCATCTGGCAGCAATCCATTGTGCTGACCAGGAATAACCTTTACTGCTGTGTAAGGTCCTGCTCTACTTAGAATGGGAAACCAGATTTTATTCACGTAGATTAATTCTTGCTGCCGATTCATGGGGCTCAGTGATCTCCTCCGAGAAATGGCAATGGCTTCCAGGTTTCTGCGCTGTCTGTTTTTAGCTTTGTTGTACAGACATCGGGTTTCTTGGAAAGCGATGCTGTGTCCGGTCTGAGCTGCATGGCAAGCCACCGCTGATTTCTCTTCTTGACCCAGTTTCACAGCTCTTATGTGCTCCTGTAGTCTGACAGCAATCGGTCTCATGGTGTTGCCCACATATGTCCGTGCGCAGTCCCCACAATGAATTTCATAAACACCCGGGTTGGATAAGGGGGGTCTTTGATCTTTTGGATTGCGCAGCATTTGTTGTATTTTAAGTGTGGGTGAGAAACGAGTCTTGATGTTGTAATTCCTGAAAATACGAGCTATTTTGTCGGACAGACCTCGTATATATGGAAGTGATAGCCAAACATGTTCATTACCTTCAGAGTTCTGTTGTTCTTTTTCTTTTTCTCCTGGTTTTGGGATATGTTGATTCTTGGCCCATTGTTTCTCCCAGCATGTCTCAATGTGTTGTTTATTGTATCCATTGGCCTCAAGCATGTTGACAATGATGGATTTCTCTTCAGCTAAGGATTCAGGGTCACAAACATGAATGGCTCTGTAAACCAACGAATTTATTAAAGAATTCTTTTGAGCAGGATGATGGTTTGAGGTTTGATGTAGGTACCTGCCCGTGTGCGTTGGTTTCCTGTATACTTTATGTCCAAATGTCAGGTTAGATTTTCTGGTTACCTGCACATCCAGGAAGGGCAACATGCCACCTTTTTCTACTTCCATCGTGAACTGAATCTCAGGACATAAGCTGTTAAGGTGATCCAGGAAATTGTTCAGTTCTTTCTCACCATGATTCCATACACAGAAAACATCATCAATATAGCGCAACCACATGGCAGGTTTAAAGCTGGCAGATTGTATCGCCTTTTGCTCAAAGAATTCCATGAAAAGATTCGCCACAGCCGGGCTCAATGGGTTTCCCATGGCCAAGGGGTGGCACAGACCATCCACCAGCTGAGACTGGTGTTATTGCTCTGAAGAAAACCCAAGCGAGGGTTGAAATGTCAGTTTGAAGTTATTGCCTGTGGCTGCTTTGGATAATCCTGAAGATACTAGCGCTTATAGCTGCTACCTCATCTCAAGGAATTTCTACAGACCACTGGTTTTAGTAAGAACTTTATTTCTTCATTTCAACTTTACATGGCTGAAAATCCCATAACTCTCAAATCGTTGCAAATTGTTACATGCCATGGGAACCTCCACACTCGATTGAAACACAGATGTCCTCTTGGTCCCAAGAACTGTGATTGGACTGTCAGCCTATTCGGAATAGAGTGCGTACCCTCTGCAGGAGCAATTTGTAGTTCGGGTGTGTCCTGGATAATGAGAAGGCAGCAGTGGCAACAGAGCTGCTTTCGTATTTTTATTCTGCTCTCTTTTATAGGCACTGCATTTTTATTATGTTTTTGTATCTATGGTTTTTATTGTATCGTATTTTATTGTTTGTGAGCTGCCTTGGGCATCTTAGTTTTTAAGAGAAAAGGTGGTATATAAATCTTTCAAATAATACATGAGGGTTTGTGTGGAAAGTTGCAGTGCCGTTGGCTTAGTCCGATTTATTACTACCCTCCCTCCCCCCCCAAGAACGAAGAAATGATGAGGGACAAACTGGATGCTGCTGCAAGACTTTTTAATTCAAGGTAGCTGTAGGAGGGGTCCAGATTGGAGAAGTGGTGCTGAGGGAAAGAGTCGTTGTTCAGTCGTTAAGTCGTGTCCGACCCTTCGTGATCCCATGAACCATATCCCGCCAGGCCTTCCTGTCCTCCACTATCTTCCTGAGTTCGCTCATTTTCATGTTCATTGCATCGGTGATGCTGTCTAACCATCTCATCCTTTGCCTTCCCCTTTTGCCTTCCATCTTTCCCAGCATCAGAGTCTTCTCCAGAGAGTCCTCTCTTTGCATTAGGTGGCCAAAATATTTGAGCTTCATCCTCAGTACCTGTCCTTCCAGGAAATAGTCAGGGTTGATTTCATTTAGGATTGACTGATTTGATCTTCTAGCAGTCCAAGGGACTCTCAGGAGTCTTCTCTAGCACCACAGTTCGAAAGTATTTATTCTTCGGCGCTCAGCCTTCCTGATGGTCCAACTCTCGCAACCATACATTGCTACTGGGAACACCATTGCCCTGACTATACGAACTTTTGTTGGCATGGTGATATCTCTGCTTTTTATTATGCTATCTAAATTTGCCATAGCAAAATTGCCCCTCTCAAGCTACTAGTTGTCCTATGGGAGGATAATAGGCATCCACAAGTTATCTGTATATTTCTCTCAGGGGAAAAATAGGGTTTTTTGCTTTAGATGGAAAAAAAGCGTTAAACACCCCTCCCCCCAGCACAACTTCCTGAAGCTGATTTGGAGCCTCAAAGCTGTTCTAAACTGAAGACAACCTTTGTGTGACAATCATTACATGTCTTTCAGCATCTTGCCTTTTTTGGCATTGTGACCAAGTGAGTACTTGCACTGAGATTGGAAACTGAGCTCTGCAAGAAATTAACCCCCCCCCCCCCAAGTCCTAGAAAAATATAAAGCAATTGGGCTTGGGCTCTTTGACATGCAGAATATTTATCAGTGTCAACCTGCAATCAATTTGTATGTCTAGATGATTTTTATGCTTAATATATCTAGACTATTGACTTTCAGTGAATAATTTTATAACGTATCATTTCATTGTTTTACTTCATGTGCACATATTTGAAACACACCCAACTGGCCAATAAATCAACCTGTGGATACATTTCAAATCTCACTTTAAGCAAGCCATTACAAAGTAGCTTGAAAAATCCTTTATCACGCAGGCGTTCAAAAGTGCTGTTAAAGCTCTCTCTAGATTCACAGTAATATTATCCAGTACCATACCCAAATTGAGTCCTTTGTCTGCATTACATGTTTCCGTCACAAAAATATCTGCTGCATTTCATCTAAATAGGTCTAATATACTGCAGAATAAAGTTTTAGTGTAATTGAAAATGTAATCGATAGCACCCAGAGCAGTAAATAAATCACTGGGATTGTTAATTCAAAGTACTGTAAAGTAATTTGTTGAACACTGTAACAGCTAGTGTAAAATCATATTAGCAATGGTAAAGGAATGAAAAGAGAACTATAATTTAATTCTTTCAGCTGCCTACAGGAAATGTTTTTGAATCCTCATGAGATATACTTCAGTATTTGTTTTACTAAAAGACTGATTAAGTTGTTAATTTTTATAACATTGAGTTAAAAATTATATATATATATATATATATATATATGTGGAAATGAGAACTCGGAGGCGAGCCCAAGGGAAAGCAAGGATATCTTTCTACTTGTTTTTGGACAAATTGCAAGTTACAGGGGCAGCAACGCTCCACCTCATGTTTCAAAAAACCAATTATTCCTTATGATCACCAAATTTCTAGTCATAAAAATTTAGACACTGTTATAATCAAATGGGTCTGTGACCTAGGTTTGCAGACCAAATGCACAAAAACAGAAAACTCTTGTGTGGTGGATTCGGGGGTGGGTGGTGGGTATTGTGATTATTTGTTGATAGCACCGATGTAGTTATGAGGCATAAAAATAGAAAACATATATTATAAGGTATAAAATGGCTTTTGAGCAGTCTATTTTGAATTGCATTTTTGATGGTGAAACCTTGGCTCTGTTGGTGTGAACATTCCCATGGTCCAGGGAACAGAGAGCATGTCAGAACGTTCGTAGCAGTGGAGGGGCTCTGGTAGTACTTACGGTCTGGAGAGGGCCCCCACAAGAGGTCTAGGGAATCTGAACAAGAGACAGGTTGTCTACATACAGGAAGTGGGACAAAGGAAACAGCAGGCTAAAGAAACCACTGTATAGTATTTTGTACAGAGCTATGTTTTAGCTCTTGGAGACTACAAGAACAAAGAACAGGCAGTTGCAAGCTACGGTAGACAATGGTGGACTGAGGTTAAAAAATGCACATTTTTTTCTTTTAAAATAACTGCAGGGGTAACCAATCTAGATTAAGACCACAGTGGGGGTAGAGGGTTTTGAACTATTCCCCCTGCACCATTTTCCCACTGAACCCCTCCCCCCCAAAAAGCTATTTGCTCCTGAAAGTGTTGTTTTCTGCAATAGCACCTTCAGGGGCAAGTAACTAATGGGGGTGGGTGGGTTGGTGAGAAATAAATGGGGACAAAATGGTTGAACACTACCCCCCCCCATGGCCTCTTTCTGAATTGGGCCCCAAGTGGCTGCTGTTTTAAAAGGGGAAAAAACTCAAACAAGATGATGATTGCGGGCCAAATCCTATCCAACTTTCCAGCGCTGATGCAGCTGTGCCAACGGGTCGTGCACTGCATCCTGCAGCAGGGGGTAGTTGGGGAGGCCTCCTCAAGTGTTCCCTTACCTCAGGACTGCATTGCAGCTGCATCAGTGCTGGAAAGTTGGATAGGATTGGGCCCTGCATCTAGTTTGGCTCGATGTAGTTTCTTCAGTAAGGTTATGTTGTAACAGAAAGTGTCTGTGCAGTTATTTACGAGCAACAGTATATCTAGCAAGATTAGGAGAAGTAGCAGCGGGAATTAAGATTTTTAGACGATAAAGGAAAAGTTAGTTAATCTTTTTGTGAATAATTGGATACCACTTATAGATTCTTAGAGAGAGAGAGAGAGAGAGAGAAGAAGTGATGAAATGTGAATTTAATGAATAGTATATTAGAGATATAGGCTTAGTTAGATATTATAAGTAGAAAATAAATAATAGTATACAGTTGGATTTATTGCTTCGCGCTTGCTGTAATCTTTCATAATATGTTGTATTGTATTGTTTTGTTTAGTAGTTTACTAATAAAAATTAAATATATATTAAAAAAAGAGATTAGGAGAAGTAGGAACCCAGCAACAGATGAGAAAAGCATACAAACAAATGTATGGAATAAAAACACACACCTTGTTCTTATTTATGCAACAGAAGGAAAGGGGTACAAACTGTGTGGCTTCTTTCATTCTGAAATGGCTATTCAGGGCCTGTTGTTGTTTCCAGAGTCTGAAGTACATGTAGATGGTATTCTAGGCACAAAGTAGGGGGAAAAACAACAGACACACGCAGACCGCAAAACTTGTTCCTGGTGTTACTGATAATACAGCTTCATGGTTTGCACCATAAAAATTACAGATCCTAATCTGGTGCCACCAGTGCACAAAAACATGGATCCAAGGCATGTATCTTCATGATTGTTCACATGCATGCAATCTTCCTGGTTCCACCATTCAATGACAGACCATAGCTTTGACAACTGCAAGGTAAGGTCCCTCTTTACTTGTTGCTCTTCCCCAGAAAAGAGCAGCTGTCTGGCCCAGGCACCAGATCCAGGGCAAACTGTGGACCCAGATCAGATGTGATCTGCGATTCAATGGTGGATTTGGGACATTTCCTGTAAAATTTACAGGGATCCACATGAAGACCTCTGCCTTTCTGCACAATGGGGGAGGTAGGTAGCAGCACAAACTCTGTGCTTTTTATAGTGTCCTTTCTGTTGCCCCCTGAGGTGATTGGAATGGGGGGGGGTTTATGGAATTTTATGTTAAATTCATGAGGGTCCATCAAAATTTAAGTGGATCTGACTTTTTACCCGGATTCCTCTTTACACCTAGGGTGATTTGGTGGAGAACATGCTCCTTGGTGACTGCGATAAAAAAGATGGAAACTACTAGCAAATGTAACACGTTGTGTCTATCACGTTTTAGAAGTGACAAAAGCTCAACTGGATAGCATTCATCTCCTTTACAACTATTATTTATTGTGGCCACTTTGTTCTTTCAGGGATTCTTTATCTTTACAGAACAGTTGCATGCTTGATAGACAGAAATTCAAACAGGTGAATTCAAGTCTTTGAAGATAAGACCTCCTACAGGCGTGAGGATGTGTGTGCGCCTCTGGAAGTATGATGAGGTTCTTGTTGTTGCTCAGTCGTTAAGTCGTGTCCGACCCTTCGTGATCCCATGAACCATATCCCGCCAGGCCTTCCTATCCATGATGAGGTTCTACTTTTTTAAAAAAATCATATTGCTGTGTGCACCGAACTGGAAAATTTCGTTTGAAGGGCGGACTATAAAACAAAGGAAGTACAGTATAAGTTTCTCCAAAAGAGCTTCTAGTTCTGTATGTTAACATTCTGTACTCGCCTACATTGGATAGCGTGGTCTCCGGTCCTCGGCGCCTAGCAACCGACGCCATTTTGGGGCGAAAGTGAGGCGAAACTACATTTCCCAGCATGCTGCGGGAGAGGCAGCCGCGCCATCTTGTTTCTCTTGACGCGGTTTCTTTGGTAGAGTTAAGGAAGTGGCGGTATCGTCCCGAGAGCTGATGGCATGGCTCTTTTTCCTGCTTTTGCAGACAGCGTTAAGATCGGCGAGACGCCAGCGAGCGAGAGCGAAGGCGCCAAAAGAGGTAATGACCTTTGCCTCCCCCGTCTGCTGGGCTATTCCTCCCGCTTGTTATTGGATCTGGAAGCTCCTCCTCTTTGAAGGGTCCTTGTGTTTCCTCCATCTCTTCTGCGAAGCGCCTCCCCGCAAAGGGTGCTTACTTTCCCCAGATCATGGCTATTTGCATCTGGCAGAATATATGCTCATTCATTGCCCATCCCTCGTTTTGATGCTGAGCACACAAGGGGGTGGGGAGAGACTTTAAAGTGCACCACAGGGAGCAACCCTTCATACTGCAGCAGCATCAGACAACTCTTCAAAGAAAGGGTCGCTTTGGGGCCGACTATCCATCCGGTTCAGCCTCAGGCCCTGTTTCCCACTCCCACCAGCCAGTTGCCTCTGGGAAGTCCACGAGCAGGGCTTGAATAAGGCAGTAGTAGCCCACCCTCGCTGTTGATTCCCAGCAACTCTTATTCAGATGTATACTCGGAAGGAAGGCAGCAAATAACCATTGTGATAGACTTCTCCGTAAATTTCTCTAATTCCCTTTTAAGACCATCTAAGCTACTGAACATCATTGCAGCTTGTAGTACTGCATTCCTTAAATCAATTAAACGCTCTGTGAAGAAGTGCTTTCTTTTTGTTTGTCCTGAATCTTCTGCCAGTCCTCAGATTCTGCCCCCCAAAGTTGCCTTTGGTCCAACAGAACTGGAGCCGGTTATGATTTCTGCCTTTTTTTTTGATGACTTGCCTTGACAGACAGAAATTGAACAAGAGAAACATTTCTGGAGATGCAGTGTTAGTGACAGAGAGTTCTTACTTTCCTCTGTTTATGCTGCTTTTAAAAGTACAGTGATTCTGTCCATAACAAGGTGGTAGTTGAGTTAAACAGGCAGGAGAGTGTTGAGGGCAGAGACATAGTTGCAAATGTTGACTGGCTTATGAGTAAACACGCTTTGAATTGGTCTGTAAATACTGTTGATTTCAGGGAGGACACTATATGGCAGGGGTGGCCAGCCTTCCACCATTAGGGCCTTTGCATTCTTAAAAGTTGTGTAGAAGACAGAATCTTGGCAGCTGAAAGTGCTGATGGTGCTGCTAAAGCAGCTGCACCTGCTGAAATGCCCTCACCTATACAACCATTAAAGGGCCAGGAGCATTCATGCTGAAAGGTTGACCACCCCTGGTATATGGTATAGGATAGGGCAGGGGTTCTCAAAGTGGTGGGTGCGGAAGTGAGTAAAATTCCTTTAATGGGGGGTGGCCAACTCCGACGTCGGGGGCGGCGCTGCAGGATTGCGCCCGCCCCCAACTTCAAAACACTTGTTAAACATACCTGGTTGTCCTGCCAGCTCCCCAAAGGGTCTGGGGGGCCTGCCTGCTGCCGTCTCCACAGGCCTCTTCAAGGTTCTAAACCGTGCCAATCGCGTTGCAAAGCCCGCTGTTTAGAGCCTTGGGGAGGCCTGCGGAGATGGCAGCAGGCCCCCTGGACCCTTTGGGGACCTGGCAGGACTACTAGGTATGTTTAGCAAAGCGTGTTGGAGTTGGGGGCCGGTGTGATCCTGCAGCGCTGCCTCCAACATCGCCCTGCCCCCACAAAGACTTACAGTAAACTCATCTGTAAGACTTTGAGAAACTCTGGGATAGGGTACTGTCTCACAGTGCAATTCTGTGCCTGTTAACTTAGAAGTAAGTCATGCTGAGCCATTTAGTGGAGCTGAGCTGACTCACAAGAATACGTGCATCGGTTTACAGCGTAAATCTATTACAGTATTTTATTTTTAGTCTTCTTGATTGCTAAATCTCTGGGTGGGTAATATTGTTAGAATATCCATAAAATGGTCAATTAAAACATTGACCATATAGAACAAATAAAAGAAATGTGAATTCATCTTCACCACTCATCAAATGAACAAGTCTTATGGTTAGGGCTGTGACACACCGGCCGCGCTGCAGCGTGGTGCGTAGACAAGCATTGGCAAGTGGCGCAAAGCAGTGTGAAGACTCGATTCTGATTGGCTGACTGCTTCATAAGAACATAAGAAAACAAGAAGAATAATTATTCTTATTAGATTATAAGAATAATTATCGGATCTGTCCTTTGGTTACTATGAAACAAGCAGAGTCAGATGGTGTAATTATTTTTTTTCCTAAAGTAGTAGGTAATACTTAGCATTTGGATAGTACTTCTGAGTGTTCAAATGGGAGTGGATGGGGAAAATCACAAAATATATTTTTGGAATTAAATGTTACTGAAAGGGTAGGAAACTGGATGCGAGGATTGCTGTTTTTGGTGGTAAACCTGTGTTTGGCATCCCATCTAATTCCAATTTTTGCACTTGGTACAGTGTAGTCAAAGTGGCCTGACCACTTTTCTTGTTCTGTTGCACTGTTCTGTTGCACTATTAGATGGAGACATCACAGTACTGTATTATATCATGTGTCAACTCTTATGCCTTCGCTTCATGAATCTTTCAAAGACTATAATACATGACTGTTATTAATGTCCTAATCACATTCGTTGTAAGCTGTGTTCTCTGCTGACAAGATAAATTTTCAGCTTTAAACAGTGGGATTTTTTTTATTGATTTGTCTTTCTCCTGTATCTGCAGAATTGAACTGGCTTACTAATCCAAGTTTCCGCAGTGAAGATGCACTGAGACTACACCAGCATGCTTTAGAGGTCATAGACCTTGTTTCAGAGAAATCCCCGCTCCAAAGGTAGAGTATTCCATGACGCCTTTCAGCATGGCCTATTCCAGTGAATTTAGAGGCAAGAAAAGTGTGTGGTCAGGTTTATGGATTAAACTGAGGTGCTTATAAAATCATTGCTGCGAGTTTTGTTTATTTTCATTAAATTACAATGATAATTATTTACCGGTAAGTGTTTCCTCCTCTTATAGGTACAGTATATTCCTCATTCTTCAGTGAAGAAGAAAGTGTATGGCCGATTTTCATTTGTTGCTAAGAGTACATGAGTGCTAAGAGTACATGAGTGCTATTTATGAAATATTATAGTTCACTGTAATTATTATGAGGTTGTAGGGTTGTTTGTGCCTTCTTTATGAAAAGAAATTCAAAGAGCTATTTTTTGTGCCATAAAGAAAATTGGCCTGTATAGATGTATTTGCCATTTGTTGCAGTAAATACAATAATTGGATTATTGACTAGAGACCTTTTCATAAACACACAACATGGTATTATACATGAATAGCTGCACCTAACTGAAGCCCATTTCAGTGGGCTTCACTATGCCTAATTTTACATAAGATGGGATTGCTAGTTCTTTAATGCAGACTTTGTCAGTTGCTCCTACAGAGCTGTAGCACTAGGATTTTGTGGCATTTTGTAGACAACCTATCATTTTTAAATGGCAACCATTTGAAGTACTCGGGCAGCCCAATCCTGACTAACTATCTGGCGGGCGGCCCAGGGTCGCCCACCGGATCCCTGAGGTCCGGAGGTCCTGAGATCCCTGAGGTCTACTCAGGGAAAGGGGACGTTCATCCCTTTCCCCTGGTGTAGAGCTGGGAGGCCCCAATGGGCCTCCTTGAACTTCCTTCAGCTATTTAGCTGGCGGAAGTAAGAGGAGGCCGTGTAACAGTTACATTGTAATGACCGAGCCGGCCCGGCAGGAGACGGTGTAACCGTTACATTGTAATGGCCGAGCCGGCTTGGTGCGAGACGGGTATATGGTGGACGCCATCCCCACCCCCACCCCGGTCTGGCTCGGCCAATGGCCCCCCTCCCTCACCACCCCCGCACCCAACGAGGGATCTCTTACCTGGCTCTGGTGGCCGTGGGGACATCCTGGCGGTGGGGTGAGGGCTGCCGGCCTTGCGCCGGCTGCCATTACTCCCAAGTTGTCGCGAACGTGCTTTATGGCACGTTCGCGATGGCTTCAGGCGGCGGAACGTTCGTTCCGCTGCCCTAGCATTCTCTAGGATTGCACTGTAAAGCTGCAGTCCTAGAGCACTTTCCTGGGAGTAAGTCCTATTGAATTCAGTGAGACTTACTTCTGAGTTACTTCTGCATAGAGACTTACTTCTGCATAGGATTGTGCTGCAATCTGAAGCACCCTTTTCAGGAAATAAGTCTCAAATACTGCTCTGAAGGGTATTCAGGGGGGACTTTGGGGGGGGGGAGGCAGGGTGCAAGAGGCTGCAGTCAGAAAGGCAACCTTGAAAAGTCCTACTGTGTGCCCAGAACATCTCACGCCACTCCTTGGATCTCAGCCACCGGACTTGGGTTAATGCATATTATTTTCAGAGCAAATGTTGGTCAGTGTTTATATATTTCCATTAAGTTTTATAGCTTTAATAAAATATTAGTTTAGATAGTAAGGGACAACACTTCACATTTCTGTACACTAATGCATTTTACAATAATTAGAATCCTATCAAGACTGCCAAAGTTCTGTGTTGTTGGATGTTGCTCTAACTTCTGTTCCAATTTTTCAAACGTTCCTCAACTTCTCAGAAAATTAGACTTACCCCCTGTAAGATTTAGTTCCATGAGATTACTTTGTGATATCATTTTTTCACAAGCAAAAAATAGCAGTGGGAGACTCAAATTGGCAGGGAAAGAAAAGCAGGGTTGGGGATGAGTTACTCGGTCGTTTCCCTTAATGATATTTGTCTCCTCAAAATCACCCTGAGGTACTTTGCTCCCCTTGGAGGGGGGAGATATGAGGGACTTGCTTGTTTTCCACCGTGCTTGGGGAGGGCATTATTGAGGTTTTCTTTGTTGTTTAACCTCGAGAAAAGCCCGCGTTCCTTAACTTTGTTACTTTGGGGAATGATGGGGATTCCTCTCTAAACAGTGTATTGCGAGCATGCTGGTGCAGCGTCCAAGGTCGGTGGTGCATTCCTTCACTGGCTCAGCTCTCACACTCCTCCGCTTTGCGAACATTTGAGTGCCGACATGCCAGTACCAGTGCATATATAAGCGGGCACCTCAGTCAGTCCAGTCAGGTACTTTTTGTCATCGTTCATATAGATATTGTTCATACATATTTATGCACTGTTTGTTCACCTTATTCAATTGCTTTTTAATCCCATTATTGGGCCATTTATTTACATATAAATTGAAATAACAGCAGCTATATTAATTACAAATATTTTGCTAATATGAAGGGTACAATTTATGGAAATGGGCTGCCAAGTGGTATGCAAGTGAAAAAAGGTTGGAAACCACTGCTTTAGTGGAATCAAAAGGTGGCAAATACATTTTTAAAATACGTTTGTTCGTCTGAGTTTTAATTCAGTTAATTCAAATAGTTTCCATTTTTCTAATGAATACACAGATTTCAATTTTAAAAAAATTAAGCAGTTTTCTGGCAGGCTCTGGCAGGTTTTTATGTTTTCCCATATATTTAATAATTTTTAGTTTGTGAATGCGGTTGATGGTGTGGTTTTTGTATGTTTGTAAGCAGATTGGAGCCATCAGGGGAAAGTGAAGCCAGTGAAAGTTTCCAAAAGTCACCTAAGAAAAGAAAGAAAAAGAAAAAACAGCGACACCACAAAAAAGAAAAAAAGAGAACTAGAAGGGATCAGAGCATCAGTGAATTGGAGTCGGACACGGATGATGCCAATGATAGACATGATGAAAGAGAAGGCGCAGAACTGAAGTACGTAAGTATACTTTATTAACAAACTTTATGCTGATCCTATTCTTCTTGTGATTCCCTTTAGGTTCTGAATAGCACTGTTTGTCAAGGCAGTTCAGGAACGATGAGAAATATTGTTATGGAGTAGGGGTGTGTTATGGACTTCCTGGTGCCCACTCATATGTTTTCACCAAGGGAGAGTGGAGCGAACAAAAATGTGCAGCAGTGTAATCTGTGAGGTTGAAAGTGTCCTCTGATGCGAAAGAGAAAAGTGTTGGGATGGGAGGGAGGAATGGTGCAAGAAGGAATGGCAGTTGCAGAGTGTGTGCCAAGTGACAAGGCAAATGTACAATATGTGTCCTTCTACTCTTGGGTGTGTGAACATTTTGATGAGTTATTCCTGAGCTTCGAACCTTGACCTTTACTTGGCTAAATAAGTCTCCCCTTGTGTATTTGACCATTGTCAAAAGAGAAGGTGGTTTTAAATAGTCCTAGTGTTTTATTTTGTGATTGTGTTGTGTGCATTGCTCAGGTCCAAAACTCTGGAAATGATGGGGTGGGAGAAAAAGAAGGAAGGCTTGAATACTGTCACCTTAGTGTTTGGTGATTGTGTCTTGTTTTAGACAGTTCAAAATGTGGAGTCCGATGCATTCAGTTTCTGAGTATCACTTTATGAGATGGTAGGAGATCTACCATTTTGGTTCTTGGAAAACAATTCCTCACTCATACCAGTGCTGGAAGTGGAGGGCTATTGAATGACAAACTCAGCTTTGGAGATCTGAGAGCCGAGATTGCGGACTATAAAGTTTAGCATCAGTAAAGCTTTATTGTTTAGTTAAATGACATTACTTAACCCCAACCTATTTTGCAAGCCTGTAATAAATTTGTGCTCTGTTCATCACAAGTGTCATTTAACCTATCTCCTGGATGTCTTGGGGGGAAAAAAATCAGAATTTTGAGATTTGTCATTTGGGGCTGGGGGGGGCAAGGCAGGAGGAGGGGTGTTTTCAAAATACAAATATAATACGTTTTGCTCCCTGTTATAATTTATCTGAAACTCAAATTAGAGTTTCAAATAAATTGTGACACAGCAGAGAGCAAAAATTATTATATTTATATACAGTCTTAGATTTTCATGGCTCATGCATATCAATGAATTAAAAACAAAAAGATCCGGGTTATTTGGCCGTTTAATATCCTGGATCTTTTTGTTTTTAATTCATTATTATATTTGTCTCTTATCTTTAGGGATGAGTTCAGTGATGAGTTGAGACTTTGACATGCGTTAGGATGGATCTCATTTTTCTTTTCCTGCATACTAGGAAATAAGTTCCAGCAAAATTATTGGGATTGACTTCCCAGAAGATCTTGTTTTCTGTTTAGCCATTTAGTATATAATGCTATGCCTCATTTAGTTCTTCTCCTTTTAAAAATAAGCTGTGGGGTTTCTTGGAAATATTATATTCACCTGTCTTCTGGATTTATAAGCCCCTGTTTATGATTGATTTATTAATGAACTACCAGCAAACGTTTGCTACAGTTTAAGATTTCCTTTTGACGCTAAATGTTATCGTTTCAAATGTATTGCAAATACCGTAGGTTTATGTATAGTCACTTCCACCATTATGGGTTTTCTCCTTCAGTTCTTCTTTTATTATAGATTACCACCATTCCTTAGGGCTCTAAGATTCATCCCCCTCTCACTCTTAACTTTAGCTTTGTAAACTTCATGCATACTGATTGCTCTGTATAAACATTAAGTCATAATAATAGCACAGAATGTATTAAAAATAGTAAGCTACAGTGTGGTACAACTATTAAAACAAGATCTAGAGAAAGATTACTATACTTACTGCATGTCAGCATAATACCAACTAGCACCAAATGAAGATGAGTCAGGTTTACAAAGGAAATTTTTGGTAAATTTTAAACATAATGAGAAATAGTCACGTCCTGGTGCTTCAGCTAGACATAGATGGAGTCGCATTAAATTCAGTGGGGCTTACTTACTTACTGTATTTATCGGCGTATAAAACGCACCGGCGTATAAGACGCACCTTCCTTTTGGCCCTGGGTTTCAAGAAAAAAAGATTTAAAGCATTTTTGGGCCACTTGGCCACTTACTGCTTGGCTGCTTAATTAGCTAATTTACATAAATTGCACAAAAATACCAGGATCTCTTTTAAAACACACAGCAATAAGACACATGAACAAAATGCACCAGAACATAAATCCCAAGTACAAAAACCCCCCAGACTCAACTCTTTTTCCCCCAACCCACCCATGCACAGTTTCCAAAGTAAAAAACATTTACCCCAAGTAAAAAAAACCAGACTCAACTCTTTTTCTCCCACCCCACCCCACCCCACCCCACCCATGCAGTTTCCAAAGTAAACAACATAAAAGTACACAAAAAAAACCCCAGACTCAACTCTTACCCCACCCCACCTATGCAGTTTCCAAAGCCTCCCCAACTAGGCCCAGTTCAGAAGTTTACCCTTCGGAGGAGAGCTGGAAAGAGCAGGCCGTCTGCAGCTCAGCTGAACTGAACTGAGCACAGCACCCTCTGCTGGCTGCTGAGAAGCTCAACTCATGCACGTGCATAAATTAAACCCGACAAACAGCTGTAGATCGGATAGATTAGTTAGGGAAGAAAGCACAAGGGAGCTCTCTGGCTCCGGAAAAACGCGGTAAGCCCGAAAATGCTTTAAAACGGGCAAGGGGGGGGAAAGGGATTTTTTAGTATCGGCATATAAAACGCACCCTACTATTTTGGGTCACAAATGTAGACAAAAAAGTGCGTCTTATACGCCAATAAATACGGTAAATTCAGTGGGGCTTACAGTGCATAGGATTGCAACCCTGGTCATCTTTATTCTTTGTTTTTTGCAGTTTAGAAGACAATGCCTCAAATGTGAGCATTCACTCTATCTGGCTTGATGATATTCAGGGTCTGACTACAGAAGTATTCAGAACAGATAAAAAACCAGACCCTGCAAACTGGCAATACAAGTCACTGTATCGAGGGAGCATCGCAAGGTAATTTACAGTTATGAAATTTTTGACCAGTGGGGGTCTTGCTGATAAACTGAAAGTGTGCATGTTGAAAGTGTGCATGGAAAATACTTTGACCATGATCCATCCTTCTGAGTGGGCATGGACATACATGGACATAGTTCCCATAGTGTTCAGTGCGTTAACATAGTTTTTTGTGCTTCTAGCAGAATTTCTTGTGCCCTGCATCTTAACACCTTTCTGGATCAACATGCTCTTGCTAGTTTTTGCTGCAAACTTGCACAAATTATAGAATAATCGATGCTACTGTTGCACATGGGTTTCCTACTTCTGTGAAGTGCTGTCTCCCTTCCTTACACTGCTAAGAGTGGCACTGTGCTCGTGACTTGTTTCTATTTATTGTTCTCTTTATGGAGGAAAAAATATTTTATGTTGTATGGAGATTGTCATCCAACTGTTTTTAAAAAACAAAACAAAACTGCTGATCCCCTGAGGCTCTCTCATAATTTATAATGTGTGCCGTGGTTATGTTTTGAATCCAGCTGGCATTTGGAAGGAAATCTGCTCCCAAGTGTCATAACTGCACCCAGTGAACTGTATTTACTATTCAACACCTGAGTCCTGTTTTAATTCCTGAAGTTTCTACAGTTGCAGAACCTACGTTCTGATGGAATTGCACCCCTTGAGTCTAGCAACGTAAGAGTGCATTGAGTTGAGTGACCTTTGCTCGGTCTATCTGCCTATTGCTTTCTCATCAGCAGATAGATCGACTTCTAGGTTACTGTAGTGCCCATTTGTAATACAGTATTTAATTAGGTTAAGGACCTTGGAAATACCCTGATTCGAAGTAATAGTTATGGAGAGAAGTAATAGTTATGGAGAGATGCTGAGTAAGTTCAAGCTACCATGATCAGGGGGTTGTTTGAAAAATACGTATTCTACTTCTCCCTACTATCTTGGAAACTCTTACTTTTAACTACTGCTTTTATAGATACAGGAGGAGAGGCAACTTCTGTCTTGGCATTGATCTAAGGAAGCAACATATAATTTGGGAAGATACTGCTGCAGAGAAAAAGCAGTCCCGCAAGCGGCCTGAACGCTACTTCACAAAAGCTGGCCTGAAGCTGTTGAGTATGGATGGCATTCCTGTGTGCAGCACAAATCAGGGCTTTCCACCCGGCTCAAGTACTTGGATCCCAGTTTCGCAGCTGGACCCAGATGCTGTTCCTACTACAAGCTGGGCAAATCCTCTTGGGGTTTATGATCCACTGACCACATTATGGCTACAAGGAAAGGGTCCCCCTGAGCGCGATGCACTCAAGCAACCTGCAACCCAGGAGAACGGCGAGAATGGAAACTCTAGTCTGATGAAAAAGGTGGAAGAGTATAACAGGAAGGTCAGAGAGAACCCCCGGGATGTGAAAATGTGGATGGATTTTGTTTCTTTTCAGGTACGTGTGTGTTAAGATTTAGAATTGTAGTACAGGTTGATGACCCCTTATCCGGACATCCGAAATCTAGACTATTCTGAAATCCAGACAGTTTGGGGGCTATGACTTTAAAAAACAACAACTGTTTTCCAGCGCCTGGCTGGCATAGTGCAAGGCATGCTGGGGCACAACATTATTAAAAATATTGTATAAAATTACCTCCAGGTTATTTGTATAAGGTGAATATGAGACATAAACGGATTTTGTGTTTAGACTTGGGTCCCATCCCCAAGATATCTCATTATATTTATGCAGTATTCCAAAATCCAGACAACTTCCCATCCCAAGCAGTCCGGATAAGGGATACTCAACCTGTATAATGAGTGCTTTAAGACAATAGGTGAAGAAAAATGTGGTATTTCAGGCCAGTTTGGAAGCTTCCTCACTGTGTTGGTTCAAGCGTGTCTTATTCTTCTGGTTAAGAGCCGGAAACTAATTTTGTTGACTGTACAGAACTCCCATTGGCTAGTGCCAACATATGTGGCCCTGCCAATTCCTGCAATGGTTTTGCAACTTTTTTTTGCCAAGTTGAAGGATGAATGTATAAACAAATAACTATACATGATTGGGAAAGTTATTTAAAAGGCTAATGGCTTGCCTGAAGCTTATGCGAACGGCAGGATTGACAGATGAATCCTAGTTTGACTTATTGGTAAGTTTGTCATGCAAATTATGAAGATGGGTTTACATTGAAGATGAAGAACTTGCTGTGATTGCTTTTTAAATGCTACGACTGTCTTCATCCAACATGTTCCTGTGATATATGTCTCTGTGAGAGTAAATAAAATGTGGTTAAAATAATTTTGCATGAACAAAGATTATAGTTTGAAGAGGAAGCAATAGGGGAAAAGTACAGTATTCCAGTTGCTGAGTACATGGGAGTTCTGTATATGTTTCTTTGAGTTCTGTGATGGAAGAAAGGCAGGGGATATGTGTAAATGAATAAATAAAAATAAGCAAAAAAAGGGGGGGGCTGATTTCACCCAGGAAGTTCTCATAGTGGTCAGCAGATATCATCGTGAGAAAGTTGCCTAACCAGGCAACAGCATGTGTGTTTGGAGATGTTGTCTTATGATACCTCCCTTTCCCTTATGAGGCACAGGTTTAGCTCCTGCCTGGTCACAAGAGTTAGACCTGCTGTGGATTTGATTATTCACTTCAGTTGCTCAGCCCAAGTCACAGGGAAGGGGCTCTTTTAAGACACACTACACCAGCGACAGAGGCGCTATAGAGATCAGCAGCTGATATGAACAAGGAGAGCACTCTGCCAGAGTGTCATATCTCTTCAGGTGGGAGGTATAGGGTTAAAAGAACCCCTTGAAGTTCCTCTTCATCACTAAAAACAAAGCTCAACCCTCTCACGATCCCTTTTCCTTTTTGCTTTAAGGATGAACTCATGAGAGGTCCTAGCTGTTACACAGTCAACGAGGGAGAGCGGGAAATGAGGAAAAAATCGCTCAAGTTACTGCTTGAAAAGAAGCTGGCCATTTTGGAGAGAGCGATCGAAAGCAACCTGAATGACGTTGACCTGAAACTAGCCAGGCTGAAGCTCTGCACCGAATTTTGGGAGCCGTCGGCTGTGATCAAAGAATGGCAGAAACTGGTTTTCTTGCACCCCAATAACCCTGCACTGTGGCAGAAATACCTCTTGTTCTGCCAGAGTCAGTTCAGCACCTTTGTTGTCTCAAAGGTCCACGGCCTCTACGGCAAATGCCTGAGCACTTTATCAGCAGTACAAGATGGCAGTATGGTCTCTCACCCAGCACTGCCGGGCACAGAGGAAGCTATGCTGGGTAAGACGATGCAGTTTTATAGTCTTGGAAAGTCATTGGTGCATTTCTCTTGTTAACGATTGTTCTGCAGTGGTTTGTTTTTAAAAGCAAATGCTACATCCCCACATGGGGCAGCATGGATGGTGGGCCTTCGAAAAGAGAGCTTGTGCTTTCAGATCTTGAGAAGCCTGATGTTGATAGACGAAAAGGGTGGTGGTGGTGGGAGGAGGTTTTAATTACTTTGTGGCAAGGATTCTTGGTGATATCAAGACCCTCGAGACCCTCTTAAACTAAGTATTCAAGCCTGAGCATGCGGAAAGGGGAATGGGATGGGAGCGCATTGACTAGTCATGCTACCTGTGCTGTTGTGCTGGCTAGATCTCCCTCCACCCCTGCATCCAGCACTTCTCTGCAAGCCAGTGTTGAGCTTGGGTAAAGTTTTTCCTCGAGGTCTAGACAGTGGGGAGAAACTCTCCCCAGGTTCAGTGCTTGCCTCTGCTGACAAGTGCTGAGCCCTCAAGAGAGATGGGGACGTGGCCACGCAGTGTGTTGGCATGTGTGCTCCCTCTCTGCACACGGCATGGTTGATTGTGGGGAAGACACCTGAATAGTGCTTGAATGAGGAATGTTTTAATGATGTCTTCCCTGGGTCCACTATGAAGGTACTTTTCTTTGAGAACATAAGAGCCCTGCTGGATCAGGCCAAAGGCCCATCTAGTCCAGCTTCCTGTATCACACAGTGGCCCCACCAGATGCCTCAGGGAGCACAAGACAACAAGATAACCTGTTTCCTGTTGTCACTCCCCTGCACCTGGCACAAAGAAAACCCACTTCTAAAACCAGCAGGTTGCTTATGGCTTGTAACCTGTGATGGTCTTTTCCTCCATGAATCTGTCCAAACGCCTTTTAAAGGCATCTAGGCCAGGTGCCATCACCACATCCTGTGGCAAGGAGTTCACGCTGGGTAAAGAAATATTTTATTTTGTCCGTTCCAACTCTCCCTCCACTCAATTTTAGTGCATGTCCCCTGGTTCTGGTGTTGTGTGAGAGGGAGAAGAATTTCCCTCTATCCACTCTCTCCATCCCATGCATAATTTTATACGTCTCAATCATGTCCCCCCTCAGGCGCCTTTTTTCTAGACTGAAAAGCCCCAAACGCTGTAGCCTTTCCTCATAAGGGAGGTGCTCCAGCCCACGAATCATTCTGGTCGCTCTTTTCTGCACCTTTTCCAATTCAACTATATCCTTTTTGAGGTGTGGTGACCAGAACTGGACACAATACTCCAGATGTGGCCTTACCATCAATTTGTACAAAGGCATAATGATATTGGCCATTTTATTCTCAATCCCTTTTTTCATTATCCCGAGCATGGAATTGGCCTTCCTCACAGCCGCCGCACACTGGGTCGACACTTTCATCGGCCTGTCCACCAGCATCCCAAGATCTCTCTCTTGATCTGTCACAGACAACTCCAGAACCCATTAGCGTATATGTGAAATTTTGGTTTCTTGCCCCAATGTGCATCACTTTGCACTTACTTACATTTAAGCGCATCTTCCATTTTGCTGCCCATTCTCCCATTTTGGAGAAATCCTTCTGGAGCTCTTCACAATCCCTTCTGGTCTTCACCACCCGGAAAAGTTTAGTGTCATCTGCAAACTTGGCCACCTCGCTGCTTATCCCCAACTCCAGGTCATTTATGAATAAGTTGAAAAGCACCGGTCCCAAGACCGATCCTTCGGGGCACACCGCTTTTCACCTCTCGCCATTGTGAAAATTGCCCATTGACTCCCACTCGCTGTTTCCTGGTCTTCAACCAGTTCCTAATCCACAAGAGGACCTGCCCTCTTATTCCCTGACTGTGGAGTTTTCTCAGGAGCCTTTCATGAGGGACCGTGTCAAACGCCTTCTGAAAATCCAGGTATATAATATCCACGGGTTTGCTCGCATCCACATGCCTGTTGACCTTTTCAAAAAATTCTGACAGGTTTGTGAGGCAAGACTTCCCCTTGCAGAAGCCATGCTGACTCTCCCTCAGCAGAGCTTGTTCTTCCATGTGTTTTAAGATTTTATCTTTAATGAGACTTTCCACCATCTTCCCTGGAACAGATGTTAGGCTGACCGGCCTGTAGTTTCCCGGGTCCCCCCTCCTTCCTTTTTTAAAGATTGGCATGACATTAGCTATCCTCCAATCCTCTGGCACAGTGGCCGTTCTAAGGGACAAGTTGCATATTTTGGTCAAGAGGTCAGCAACTTCATTCTTGAGTTCCTTCAGAACTCTTGGGTGGATGCCATCCGGGCCTGGTGATTTATTGATCTTTATTTTGTCAATTAAGTCTGAGACATCTTCTCTTTTAACCTCTATTTGACTTAATTCTTTAGTCAGGGGAGGCCGTTCAGGCAGCGGTATTTGCCCGAGGTCTTCTGCCGTGAAGACAGATGCAAAGAACTCATTTAATTTCTCTGTAGTCTCCAAGTCCCCTTCTATCACCCCTTTCTCTCCCTCACCATCCATCGGACCAACCATTTCCCTGGCAGGTTTCCTGCTTCTAACATATTTGAAGAAGCTTTTGTTATTCCCTTTTAAGATGCCTGCCATACGTTCCTCAAAGTCTTGCTTGGCCTCCCGTATCATCTTTTTACATTTCCTTTGCCACAGTTTGTGCTCCTGTTTGTTATCCTCATTAGGGCAAGACTTCCATTTACGGAAGGAAGCTTCCTTGCCTTTTATAGCCTCTTTAACTGTGCTTGTTAGCCATGCCGGCACCCTCCTGGACTTAGTCGAGCCCTTCCTTCTTTGTGGGATACACTCCTGCTGGGCCTCTATGACTGTTGTTTTAAACAGCCTCCATGCACTCTGGAGCGATTGGACTCTTTTTACCTTCCCTTTCAGCTTTTTTTTTAACAAGTCTCCTCATTTTGGGGAAGTCTGCCCTTCGGAAGTCAAGGGTTTTTGTGTCAGATTTGCTAGGCACTCTCCCCCCGACATGCATGGCGAAACAGATCGCAGCATGGTCACTGTTCCCCAACGGTTCGGTAACATTTACATCCCTGACCAGGTCCTGAGTACCACACAATATCAAATCCAGAGTCACCTGTCCTCTGGTTGGCTCCGTGACTAGCTGCTCCAAGGCACAGCATTTAGAGGAGTGCCTCCTAATGTTTTGATTAGGGAAAGGTGTTTCACTGGGAAAGTGCTTCTTCTTCCCTCCCCATGAAGGGCCTAAATCTAGGAGGAGATCTGGGTGGGGGCAGTTAATGGTAGGTGGTTCCTGACGAGAAGGTTAATCTTGTGACCCTAATTACCCACCCGCAGAGGAAGCTGCCCACTGTTATTCACTGCTCTGACCTGGTCTTCGTCCAAGTAGGTGGTGGGTAATTCTGCTACATTCTCTGCATTGTGGGTGATTGGGTCATTCAGTCACTCTCAAGGAAGAGAGGCAACGTGAATTGCCCACCCACAGAAGAGGTTGGTCGCTGAGTGACTCACTGCCCTGCATTTTTCTCCTTCTGGTCATGCCAAAGTGGAGTAACAATTTCTGAATATAGAACTGAGCCTATTAGTATGTACCTGTATAGTGATTTGTGCTTCCACTGCCCCCTTCTCAATATGAGCTTACCTTGGGAGTGGGAAAGGTCAGGGGAACCGTTTATATTCAGATGTGTTCAAAAACTAACTAAATTTAAAGGGGAAAAGGCCGAAGAGTCCATCAGTTTCCTTCCCCGGCAGCCTGTCTTGTTTCCCTATTTCTGCAGGGATTCTTAGCTCCCCTCCGTTCCATATCTTTCTCAGCTCTGCTAAATCTCTGACCAGCTGGGAATAGCACAAAGTGAGAGGCAAACCACAAGCTGGTGCCCGATTATATGTCTTCAAAGTGTAAATGTTAAAAGCCCTCATGCATTTTTGGTGCTAAATCTTCCTCGTGGGCAAAGACTTCCAATGTCCTTTTCCTTCTCAAGATAACTTTTTCTTTAGGGTTTTTTTAAACCTTCTGGCCCTCTTCTCTCTCTCTCTCCCCCCCCCCCCCCCAAGCTGGGAATAGGCATGCTGCTTATGAGTGTGAGGTGGGGAAGAGAAGGCTTCTTGAACCAGAGTTTCCATCCAAGTGGTGCCTCTTCTGCCGCTGGAATTTGGCTAAGCACTCTCTCACTGTGCTTCCTTCCATTGCATGGAAATGTTCTTAGGATGCTTCCCTTCGTGTAAGAGGAAACATGCTATGTGTTGGACAGTGGTAGAAGTAAATAGAGCAGGACAAATGTTTTTTTTTTCCACTGTTAGGACCTGTTCATGTGGCTGTTGAGTTCACGGCTTGCTGGTTGTGGTGAACAGAAGTTACCACATTTCCAGTGACAATCAAAACTGGCAATTTCCACTTCTAGCCTGAATTGCACAGCACGCACACAGGGAGCTGACAAGCTGAAGAATAAAAGCTCCTGCCACAAGCCCGGGGCCATATAAACTGGGCTGCCGAGCAACAGTGAATGGAATTGTAGGTAAGGGAAGTGGACAGGTCAACGTAGATTATTCAAAAATACTTTCAGATTTCTAACTAAGCTTCTCTTCTGGGCAGTTTGGTTCCTTCTGTGATTCTTCTGCAGTGTTTGCAAGCACTTGAGGGGATTAGTTTTGACATGACTATAAAAATAATACTGTTGAAAGCATCTCTCTTGGTCTGAGGATTTGTGAATGTTCCTTTTAACCATATGTCTAACTTGGACTGACTTGATCTGACAACGACTCATTTACTTATTAAGAAAATTACAAAGTTGTCAGTCACTTATGGCTAACTATATTACTTTTCTAGCCCTGTTATGAAGATGATATTGGGTAGACCATATTTCAGAGGATAGTCTTTGATCAGCTGGAAGTAGTCTGTGAGCTAAGATATGCTGAAGAGCGGTGCCATCTGGTGTCGAACTCTTGTATTGCATGTCGCATTGACTTGGTCATCCAGGAGAAACAGGAAACTGTTGGACTTGGAAGGACACGAAGGTCATTTTTTTTCCTAGTCCTTTTCACTGAGTCAAGGCCCTTCAGCAGCAGATATCCTTAACAGTTTTTTAGCTTATAGACTGCTATGGCCTGTGGTCATATATATCTTAAGTGTCCAAAAAGGGGGGGGGGGGGCTGTGAGAGTCCAAGGTTCACCACCATCCCTATATAGTGACATCAAGCAGCAGCTTGTATAATGTGGTGCAGTGATTTTCAACCACTGTGCCGAGGTACTTTGGTGTGCCATGAATGGTCCACATGTGTGCTGTGGGAGTTTGGGGGAGGGTCATTTATTAGTAGTCCATTGGGGGATGTGAGACCCTGCTGGCAGTGCGGTGTGCCTTGTCAATTGTCAAAAAACTGATAGTATGCCTTGACAATTTTAGCGCCTTGTCAGATGAAAAAGATTGAAAATCGCTGATGTGGTTGAAAAGACCTTCTAGGCTTCAAATATGGTAATTTGGATAGCTCTTAAGTGCGCTGGTCAAATACCAGCTTTGATTCTGTCCTCTTCTCCTACCCTGCCCCATGTTGCTGAGATAAATATTTTGTAGCCTTTGAGCTCCAGTCTGCCCTGTTTCCACTTAACAGCATTTTCACCATTTCTACTATATTGGGAACCCCCTAAGCTTTTTAGGCCACAAAAAATGAATCTCAGTGGCATATAACCCATGCCCTCAAAGCAAGCACATGCATTTACATATACCTGCTATGACTTGACCATCTTTTTTCCCATCGAGGTTCTGTGTAACCCCCTAATCTCTGCTTCACAAGTAGATCCTTGTGAGGTCAGACTAAAGTCCATCTAGTTAAACATTCTTGTCTTGGGCCCAGATGCCTTTGGATATTCAAAAGTAGGACATGTGTCTATAGACTTTACATGGAGGTTCTATCATGACTAATAAGCCACTGGCAAATCCATCTGCCATAATTTTTCGAATTCTTTTTTAAATTCACTTTTTTTAAAAAAAATCCAAGCTATTTTGATTCTGATGTCTTATTATAATAGAGAATGAAAAAGGAAGCCTTGCAGATGGCACTTTCTCCTAACAATGGATGGTAATTTATAATTAAATAAACAAAACTATCTTAGAAATTCAGCATCTGAAAAAGATACCTATACTGAGGTTTGGGTAATATGAAATTTAATTGATGAATCAGTCGGAGAACAATGGTCAGTTAAAAATTCTTCAAAAAGCTGGCGAACCCTACTCTCTCTTTTCCAAATGGTCAATAAAGACGTATGCTTTATTCTTACTGGATCTGGTTGTTGTAATTGTAATTCAATCCTGATTTATTTGCTAAAAGTCACAGCAGCAGAAAAGACAAAAGGAATTTTGAACCTAAATCCTCAGCACCCTTATTGGAAATTTTGTCTTTTTCTTCTCAGCTCTCTTTCTGCAGCAGTGTCACTTCCTCAGGCAGGCAGGCCATTCTGAGAAAGCTGTGTCTTTATTCCAGGCCCTCATTGACTTTACCTTTTTTAAGCCTGATAATGTAAAGAATCTGTCAACAAGAGAGCAGGTATGAATTCTAATGTGTATGTATTCTCTTTTTTATGTGCATGTCTGGGTCCTCCCTATTTCCTTCCACTGCCTACTGTTTCTTCCAGTTCTCCTGCTTCTCATCTCATAAAGCAAAACAGGCATAAACTTCAGTTTCTATGACTGAAACAAATGCTACAAATTGCATAGATGTGCATGACCTACATACATCGTTATAAGTTGTGCAAATTGTTTTTGCTTATTATTTTTTGCACAGTAAGGCACTTAGGCCCAATTGTATCCCCCACCTGTTTATGCCATGCAGACGTGCTACTGGAGTTCGTGCTGTGTGCTCTGGTGGGGGAGTGGGTGACCAGACGACCCGGTAGAGGTAAGTAAAAAAGAAACTGAGCAGTGCTACATCTGCAGCAGCCCTTTGTTGTCAGTGGCAGTCCAGTTTCTGCCCCAGTTATCATAGGTGTTGGTGAGGCTGCTGGGACTCTTCTTCTTGGGTAGTGTGCAGCGAGTGTAGCAATTGCTGACTGGGTCTCGGCCAATGCACAGCATGAGTGTTGCAAATGGCAGCAGGAGGTCGTCTCTCCTCCCAACACGGAGCTAAAAACCTGCACGTAACTTAATCTACCATGCTAGCTTGCAGCTCATATTTATGCAGTCATAATTCAGAAGTTGTATCCACAAGCAAGAAATTCTAGGACGTTTCAGCCTCTACCCTTTATGGGATCATTCAGAACTTCACTCCCCAGAGATAACACCATTCTTTTTTTCCCCCCATCATGATCACATACCTTGGGATGATATTTCAAATATTAGCTCACTTTAATTCACTCCTTAAATATGCATCCCTGAAACATGTAAACAAGCTAGAGGTCAAAATGAATGCAGAGGTTATCATCATCTTGGGATAACTAATTGTGTAGAAGACCCTTCCTCTGGAATGGTTCTCAGGTGCTTGTGCCTTGGTGAGTATTTGTATGACCTGGAAGGTCCATAGCTGTATGGCCTTGTGTCGCACAAATGGGTCATGCCCCATTGTTTCAAGGATCTGGCATAGTGTACTAATCTGTACTACATGAGCATAGAGAGTAGAGGCTTTGGCTAGCAATAAATAGCAAAATAATTCAGCCTGGAGCAATAATCTTTTGTGCATATTAGGACTGCTTTGTTATTTATAGTTTGAATTCCGACAAGACTAAATTTAAAATATATGGTAGTAAGTGTATTTTCATCTCGAAGTTAGAGCAATGAAATGGAGACCGAAAAAGGAAATGTCACAGGGATGTGTGTCTTTAACTATTTTCATCCCTCCCATTTCATTACTGGTTTCCCTGCTTAAAGGCTCGATTGAATGCAGTGTTTGGTATGCCTGTATCACGGAGACTGAAAAAATGATGACTGTATGTTTTGTGTGCCGCTGCAGTTGAAGCAATTTTGCAGGTGTAAATGTTCACGAGCATTGGGTCCAGCCTTAAATGAAACCCATTTGTATTTTCCTTTCAGCGAAAGCAGAAGTGTTGGTCAACCATTGCTGTTCATGTGTATTGCTGTTTGTGTCTCCAGTGAAATGTCTCCAGTGAAAAAGTGGTGCCAGTAGTAAATGGCTGGAGAGGCTCCAGTTTAGTCTTGCCTTGGCCATGAGTAGCTTTGGTGGTCCTGGGCAAGCTGTTATTTTGCAGCCACAAACCCAGTTGGGATCATTTATGAAAGTGGACTTATTCATCCTTTTGGGGCATGCTGTTAACTTTTTAGCACATGGTTAGAACCTCCATGTTGAATTGTGCTCATTGGCAATCATTTCAAGTCCTTCAAAATAGCTGATCTCTGTAGCTTCTGTTTTTCTTCAAAGACTTTCCAAAATATGACTGCTTTTGGAAATGTTGTAAATGATGAACGTAGACTGGTGTTTTAGTTCCATGCATAACAAGGTAGGGGTCTGGTTTTCTATCAGATAAATAGACATTTGAGATGTCGCACAGTGTATTTGAACAGCCACAGATGTGTACTGTATTTTTTTTATTAAAAAAACCAGATATCTGTTCTGCCTCTCAGTTTAGATAAAACATTCGAGATGGCTACCAAACGTGTGTGTGTGCGCATGCGCGCGCACACATACACACGAGAATCAACATAATTTCAATAGAATGGATCAATGACCAAACATATAGAAAATAGCAATTAAGACCAACAATTTGAGGAAGACCCAAAGCAACATCAAATTAATTACTCCCACCCCAATTATTACCACCCCAAATGACCTTCTAAACAAAGAGGTCATTGCATAATGATAAAAGGTAAGGAGGCCAGGCGAACTTCCCAAAGACGAGCCTATGTGCTATGCCTGAAAATTATTCTAAAGAAAGCATACTTTCTGTGTCTTTAAATGATGTGCACATGTGCTAAAACAAAAACCTGAGGGACCTCTAGGTCCCTCTCCCACCGTTGCTACCCTGCAATTTATTTTTTAGACTGTCTTGGAACTGGAAGGTAGCATATAGCCATCATGACTAGTAGCCACTGATAGACCTGTCCTCCGTGAATGTCTCTAACCTCCTTTTAAACCCATGTAAGCTGGTGGTGCTCACCATATCTTGCGGTCATGAATTCCATAGATTATGTGCTGTGTGAAGTACTTCCTTTTGTCCAGTCTAAATCTCCCACCAATCAGTTTCTTGAATTGACCCCTGTTCAAATGTTATGAGAGAGGGAGACTCTCTTCATAGCATGTGTCAATCATGTGTCTCCACCGCCCCAGCTGCCTTTTTCCCCCCATCTAAAAAGTCCCAGACATCGTAGCTTTCTGATCATTTTGATTGCCCTCTTCTGCATCTTTTTCCAACTCTAAAATACCCTTTTTGTGATGTGGTGGACAAACCTGTACACAGTATTCCAGATATAACTGCGCCATGGATTTGTATAAGTACATTATTATAATAGCATTCTCACAGCCCAATCCTGTGATCGGGCTGCGCTGCTGGAACTACGACGTCACAAAATGTGACGCCGCATAGCACACTACTGGGCCACTGCCAGAAATGGCAAGCGGCGCTGGTTGCACAGCAGCAGCCTGCCTGGAGCCCTCAGTGCCAGTCAGCAACCGGCGAGGGTGGGTTGTAGGTGGGGAAGGAGTAGGAGGACTGGGGGCATAACTGGGCAGGGAGGGGGGAAGAACTGGGGGCGGCAAGGAGGCGGGAGGAATGGATCTGGCAGCAATGGCACAGGTCAGATCTTATACCTTCTGTGTTAAAACTTCCTGCTCCTTTTCTCTTCGTGGACATACACCACCAAAAGAGGTGGTATATGTCTGAGGAGGATCATAGGCAGCCCCAGGGCTTATGCAGAGGTTATACTTTCAGGAGCAGCGAGTGGCCTCACGGGAACGAAGTGGCTCACGGGGACAAAGTGGCAAGATAAAAAAAGACACAGCGAGTTAAGCAGCTGGGCGAGTTCAGCAGCGGGGCGAGGAAGCCAGGCCCCACACACTGCCCGGCACGTCCCTTGAAGAGAGGAGAGCTCCAATAACATTAAGGTACCCAAACTGTTTTAAACCCATAACTTACAAAAAAAGCTATGCAGTCAGACAGCCAGCAGAAGGGTGGGGGCTATCCAGTGTTTTGCACTGAGTGTCACATGTATGACTATCTGCCTCTTGGGCACATGTCATGGGTGTGTGCTCGGTGCAAAGAGCTCCAGGCTCTCAGGGAACGGGTTCGCTCCCTTGAAGCCACGGTTGCTGACCTGGAGAAGCAGAGACAGGTAGAGAGGAACCAGGGTGAGACTTCTAGGGACGTGGAGGCATCGTCCTACCCTCAGTTGGCCAGCACTTCAGCTGCCAGGGAAGGGAGTCTCAGGGCTGGAGGACATTGCTCTGGAAAAGAGGGAAACAATCCCACAGTGGGGACCCCTTCTTCAGGTGATGGGCCCGTATCCAGTCGCACTATGGATACTCCTCTGGGGAGAGGGGGAAGGGGGCTTCTTGTTGTGGGTGACTCTATAGTCAGGAACATAGAAAGGGGGGTCTGTGACGGATGTGAGGACCGCACGGTGACTTGCCTACCTGGTGCGAAGGTTGCGGACATCACCTCTCGTCTAGATAGGCTGGTAGAGAGTGCTGGGGAGGAGGTAGCGGTTGTGGTGCATGTTGGCACCAACGACGTGGGGAAATGTAGCCGGGCGGTCCTGGAGGCCAAATTTAGGTTGCTAGGTAGGAAGCTCAAATCCAGGACCCCAAAGGTGGCGTTCTCAGAAGTGCTACCTGTTCCACGCGCAGGGACAGCTAGGCAGGCGGAGCTCAGGGGTCTCAATGCGTGGATGAGACACTGGTGTGAGGAGGAGGGGTTTAAGTTTGTTAGGCACTGGGGAACGTTTTGGGACAAGCCGGGCCTGTACAAGAGGGACGGGCTTCACTTGAACCAAAACGGAACCAGACTGCTGGCGCGTAACATTAAGAAGGTGGCAGAGCAGCTTTTAAACTGACTCCTGGGGGAAAGCCGACAGGAGCCGAGGGGCATCCGGTTCGGGACTCCTCATTCCTCGGGAATGAGGGTGCAGAGGATGGGGAACAATCAAGTAATAACAGAATAAGAATTGGGAGTGGTAGCGTGATGGGACATGACAGCCAGTCTAGCAAAACAGAAGGCTGCAGGAATAAAGGGGCAAACATGCAGCCCTTCTTGGGGGACCAGGTATATAAGTGCTTTTATGCAAATGCCCGAAGTCTACGGGCAAAGATGGGAGAACTGGAATGTTTGGTGGCTAGGGAAAACATTGACATAGTAGGTATAACAGAAACCTGGTGGAATGCGGAGAACCAGTGGGATACTGCAATTCCAGGATATAAACTCTATAGGAGGGACAGAGAGGGGCGTGTTGGAGGTGGGGTGGCCATCTATGTCAAAGAGGGGGTAGAATCCACCAGAGTAGAGCTGGAGGGGGGCTCTGACTCCTCCGTAGAATCACTGTGGGTTAGATTACCAGGCTCCAAGAGTGATGTAATAGTAGGGGCATGCTACCGTCCTCCAGATCAAAAACCTGAAGGGGACCTTGAAATAAGGAAGCAAATCAGGGAGGTGTCAACGAGAGACAGGGTTGTAGTCATGGGGGACTTCAATTATCCTCACATCGACTGGGTCAATTCATGCTCAGGTCATGAAAGAGAGACTGGATTTCTGGATATGTTAAATGACTGTGCCTTAGAGCAGCTTGTCACGGAACCGACCAGAGGACAGGTGACTCTGGACTTGATATTGTGTGGCACTCAAGATCTGGTCAGGGAGGTAAATGTTACCGAACCGTTGGGGAACAGTGACCATGCTGCGATCTGTTTCGCCATGCATGTCGGAGGGAGAGTGCCGAGCAAATCTGACACGAAAACCCTTGACTTCCGAAGGGCAGACTTCCCCAAAATGAGAAGACTAGTTAAGAAAAAGCTGAAAGGGAAGGTAAAAGGAGTCCAATCGCTCCAGAGTGCATGGAGGCTGTTTAAAACAACAGTCGTAGAGGCCCAGCGGGAGTGTATCCCACAAAGGAGGAAGGGCTCGACCAAGTCCAGGAGGATGCCGGCATGGCTAACAAGCACAGTTAAGGAGGCTATAAAAGGCAAGGAAGCTTCCTTCCGTAAATGGAAGTCTTGCCCTAATGAGGAAAATAAACAGGAGCACAAACTGTGGCAAAAGAAATGTAAAAAGATGATACGGGAGGCCAAGAAAGACTTTGAGGAACGTATGGCAGGCAACATAAAAGGGAATAATAAAAGCTTCTTCAAATATGTTAGAAGCAGGAAACCTGCCAGGGAAACGGTGGGTCCGCTGGATGGTGAGGGAGAGAAAGGGGTGATAAAAGGGGACTTGGAGACTGCAGAGAAATTAAATGAGTTCTTTGCATCTGTCTTCACGGCAGAAGACCTCGGGCAAATACCGCTGCCGGAACGGTCTCCCCTGACTAAAGAATTAAGTCAAATAGAGGTTAAAAGAGAAGACGTCTCAGACTTAATTGACAAAATAAAGATCAATAAATCACCAGGCCCGGATGGCATCCACCCAAGAGTTCTGAAGGAACTCAAGAATGAAGTTGCTGACCTCTTGACCAAAATATGCAACTTGTCCCTTAAAACGGCCACTGTGCCAGAGGATTGGAGGATAGCTAATGTCACGCCAATCTTTAAAAAAGGAAGGAGGGGGGACCCGGGGAACTACAGGCCGGTCAGCCTAACATCTGTTCCAGGGAAGATGGTGGAAAGTCTCATTAAGGATAAAATCTTAAAATACATAGAAGAACAAGCTCTGCTGAGGGAGAGTCAGCATGGCTTCTGCAAGGGGAAGTCTTGCCTCACAAACCTGTTAGAATTTTTTGAAAAGGTCAACAGGCATGTGGATGCGAGCGAACCCGTGGATATTATATATCTGGATTTTCAGAAGGCGTTTGACACGGTCCCTCATGAAAGGCTCCTGAGAAAACTCCACAGTCAGGGAATAAGAGGGCAGGTCCTCTTGTGGATTAGGAACTGGTTGAAGACCAGGAAACAGCGAGTGGGAGTCAATGGGCAATTTTCACAATGGCGAGAGGTGAAAAGCGGTGTGCCCCAAGGATCGGTCTTGGGACCGGTGCTTTTCAACTTATTCATAAATGACCTGGACTTGGGGATAGGCAGTGAGGTGGCCAAGTTTGCGGATGACACTAAACTTTTCCGGGTGGTAAAGACCAGCAGGGATTGTGAAGAGCTCCAGAAGGATCTCTCCAAACTGGGAGAATGGGCAGCAAAATGGCAGATGCGCTTCAATGTAAGTAAGTGCAAAGTGATGCACATTGGGGCAAGAAACCAAAATTTCACATATACGCTAATGGGTTCTGAGTTGTCTGTGACGGATCAAGAGAGAGATCTTGGGGTCCTGGTGGACAGGTCGATGAAAGTGTCGACCCAGTGTGCGGCGGCTGTGAAGAAGGCCAATTCCATGCTCGGGATCATTAAAAAGGGGATTGAGAATAAAACGGCCAATATCATTATGCCTTTGTACAAATCGATGGTAAGGCCACATCTGGAGTATTGTGTCCAGTTCTGGTCACCATACCTCAAAAAGGATATAGCTGAATTGGAAAAGGTGCAGAAAAGAGCGACCAGAATGATTAGTGGGCTGGAGCACCTCCCTTACGAGGAAAGGCTACAGCGTCTGGGGCTTTTCAGCCTAGAAAAAAGGCGCCTGAGGGGGGACATGATTGAGACTTATAAAATTATGCATGGGATGGAGAGAGTGGATAGAGGGAAATTCTTCTCCCTCTCGCACAACACCAGAACCAGGGGACACGCACTAAAATTGAGTGGAGGGAGAGTTAGAACAGACAAAAGAAAATATTTCTTTACCCAGCGTGTGATTCATCTGTGGAACTCCTTGCCACAGGATGTGGTGATGGCACCTGGCCTAGATGCCTTTAAAAGGGGTTTGGACAAATTCATGGAGGAAAAGACCATCACAGGTTACAAGCCATAAGCAACCTCCTGGTTTTAGAAGTGGGTTTTCTCTGTGCCAGGTGCAAGGGAGTGGCGACTGGACACAGGTATCTTGTTGTCTCGTGTGCTCCCTGAGGCATCTGGTGGGGCCACTGTGTGACACAGGAAGCTGGACTAGATGGGCTTTTGGCCTGATCCAGCAGGGCTCTTCTTATGTTCTTATGTTCTTATGTTCTTATACCTCCCATTTGCCTTCGGGTTGCTCTCCCCCCCCCCCTTTTTGGTACAGCTGCATCGATGCTAGTGGCAGGGGATAGGACTGGGACCTTATTTTCAGTCCCCCTTTTTTTTTAGTGAATGTAGGAAGCATAATCTTTGAAGAAGCGTTCTCTCACATGCCAGACAGCATGTCATTTTTAAAGGAGCTGCTTTCATCCACAGTGTTTAAATACTTGAATGTTTTTTTAAAATCTGCTGACCCCAGTTAATTGGGGGTGACGTTTTAGTAAGTGAAAATGTTGTATAATTAAACTGAGATTAATGTTGTGGTCCTGTGTAAAACCCACACCCAACATGTTTCCCAAAGCACTGCAGTTGCATCTTATACGTATGTATAATACTGAAGAAACCTGTCTGTTTCATCCCCAACAACAGGTGGAGTTCTTTGAAACGTTTTGGGACAGTGGCGAGCCTCGAATTGGAGAGAAAGGAGCAAAAGGATGGAAGGCCTGGATGCATCAACAAGAAAAGGGTGGCTGGATTGTCATCAATCCACCTGGTAAACTCTTCAGTTTCAGATTTGGAGAAGTTTACAATAGATGATCCTCCGTATCCACTGGGGTTTTGTTTCCGGAACCCCAGTGGATAAAAAAACAACACAGTGTTATAGGAAAACCAGGGAGGGGGGTGGGGAGCGGTGCCACATTACCTTTTTTCCATCGTCTTCGCCGCTTCCCTCCTCCTGCGTTTGTTTAAACGGACTGGAAAAAAGAAAAACGGCTACCAGAAGCAACCTGTAGATAGTGCCAGAGACTCCCGGTTGCATTTTTCTTTTTTCTTTTTCAGCAGTTTATACCCATGGGAAACAGCTGGCAGGCCCCCGACAGATTCCTGTTTGCGGGTTTTCTTTTTTCAGAGGTTTGGACACACGCAGGAGGCGGGAAGCGGCTGGCAGTCCCCCGACAGTGCTGAAAAAAGAGATAGTGTGAACTCCCTCTTCCACAGTTTTGCCACCAGGGTTGAGTCAAATCAGTGGGTAGAAAAACCGTGGCTAAAAAGGTCCAACTGTACATGTAATCATACTGTTCACATGTGATCCAGTTTATATCCTCTGCTTTTCTAAGATAAACTTGTGAGAGTCTTCATGATCCCCAAGAGAATATTCTTAAGCAATACTTTATTACTGCATGTAAGAAAAAGAAATATTTTTGGCATCAAGGGGCAGTTTCAATTGAATAAAAAGGAGGAGAAATTTGAGTAAAGAATGAATAAGATAGAAATGTTGAAGGCATGAACAATATGATGATGAAATGATGACATTTTTATAGACATACTCTGAAATTTCCTCCATCTTGCATGCAGACTCCCGTGCAAATTATACTGTGGCTCTTGTCCATATGGTTAGTCTAGGGAAATCAGTGAAGGTTTGGTGAGGCTGCTGGAATATAAGGTGCTTGTGTGGATTGTAGCCCTTTTAAATTTTGCATACGTTGAGTTGCAGTTTTTTGAAAAGACCAACTTTTGACCCTCTTCTGGTGTGTTTGGCTTTTGGTAGATGAAGACGAGGAAGATGTAGAGGAAGAAGAAGAAGAAATAAAGGATAAATCTCTACCTAAGTGGCAAAACTGGCTCCATATTGAACGTTGCCGTGAAGCAAGGCACTGGTTGCCCTGGCGGCCTGACAAAACCAAGAAACAGACATTAGAAGATTGCGAAGATCCAGAGAGACAGGTTGGTGTCATGCAATAAGTTCTGTTCCAGTTATTTTTCTTTAGGTCTCAGTGCACATACCTGGGTCTAAAGTTGTGTGGTTAGCAAAATTGCAGAAACGTGTCCAGTCAATGTATGTATTTCATGGGGTGTGCATGTGTGGGGAAGTGGATGTTTGAAAGTAAGAAGTACTGTGTTTGTGAAGAATACGTATTCAGGGTCCACCACAAACTGTTCTGATTGCCTGATTTGTATTGATAGCTGCCAAATATGGCGTATCCTTTAATATGGAACTCCGTTTGCATTAAAGATGATGTCATCTTTGGAGGGGTTCTGGCAAGAACTGACTTCTATTTTGCAAGGCTTTTGGAGAAGGTAGTGGGGAGGCTTAGGTTGGGCTATAGTGTTGTGGGACTGCTACCAATTGCTTTTATTTGTGCTGGGTCTTTTAATTAAACTATGTTTTTGCTGGCTGCTGCTATTTATTTAATTATGGTGCTTGTGTTCTGTATTTGTTAGAAAAAGTGGGGTATAAATCTTTTAAAATAAATACGGTGGGTGGGTGTGAATTAGGTATTTGCTCACAAATCGTTTGGGCTTGTAAATCCTCCCAGCAGCATTGGCTCTCCCTCGTCCTGGGATCAGTGTCCCCGAGTAAGATGTAGCATGCTACTGAGAACTCCACCACCGGTCTTCAAACTGTCCCCAACTTGTCTTGTGTTTAAACTAAAACTGCCTTATTTTTATTTATTATTTTATTTTTCACATTTTTATACCGCCCTTCCTCCAAGGAGCTCAGAGTGGTGTACATATTTCCTCCCCTCCTTTTTGTCCTCACAACAACCCTGTGAGGTAGGTGGGGCTGAGAGATAGTGACTGGCCCAAGGTCACCCAGGAAGCTTCGTGGCTGAGCAGGGATTTGAACCTGGATCTTCCAGGTCTTCCTTACTGAAGAAGTCAGAAACGTAAACATTTAATTTAAAAGTTTAAACTCTTCTCTGTTTTGCCGTGTGAGCGTGTGAGTGTGTGTAATATATAAAAATTTGATAGAAGTTTTTGTCAATTTGTTTCATTTTTATCAGTTTGTTTCTCATTTATTTATTGAATTCAGCTTTTTGACCTGTGCCATTTTTTTCTAAACTATCTTCCACTCATACAGAGTTGCATTTTATGTTTTTGCAGGTCCTGTCTGATGACCTTGGTCCATCGTTAATAAAAATTTCCAATCCGGATCTTCAGTTTCAGCTGCTCTGCTCATTTCTGCAGTTCATAGGAGTTCCGTGTGGATGTAACCTCCTTCCGTCCTTCCTCTACCTAGCAATGGATGAGAACAACATCTTTGACCATGAGCAACACAACCAAGGTCCTCTGACTTCCTTTGACTTGCCACTGTCTGGAGTCAGTAGTATTGGTCATATGGACTCAATAATCCAAGCAAGAAAACATGTAGGCCACTCTAAGGAAGGGGAGGAGTTCATACAGAATTTCTTCCATATGATGTTGCCTCTGTTTTCGGGAAAAGAAAAGTCTAACCTCTCCATCTTTTGGCTTCAGTATGAACTCTCTAAGGTGATGTTTAAATCTATTTTTATTACAAAGGCAAATGACAAAATATCCAAATTTATTTATTTCTGAACTCATCCACAGACTGCAGGCACCTCCCCTTGCTGAGGTTAGCCGAGAGTCTTGAACTGGAGCTAGAGATTCTAGGCACTGACAGAAAATATATTTGGGGCACCCCAACAGCTCCCTGAAAAACCCTTATCTGGTGTCCAAACATATGTGCTTGGTTTAGTCTGGCTCTCCTCCACTTAGTGGAACGCATTTGCTGCATTGAAAGGAGTACAAGGAGGAAAGCGACTGAAGTGGGAAGTACACTTTGTCCGCATCCTAGCAGATGTGCTCACTGGCGTTGGTGGAGGTGGGGCGGAAAGCTACGTTCTGTAACTTTCCGCCCCACCGTTACTCTCCGGTATGAGGCTCCCCGCCCCCTCGTCATAGGAGCCCGTCAGTGGAGAGAAAGCAGTGCATAGGAGAGTCCCTGCGCATTGCTTTCTCTCCACTGACGGGCTCCTACGATGAGGGGGCGGGGAGCCTCATACCGGAGAGTAACGGTGGGGCGGAAAGTTACAGAACGTAGCTTTCCGCCCCACCTCCACCAACGCCAGTGGATGCGCTCCCCTTCTCAAGAGTGTAGCTCTTTTTTTCTCCCTCACCAAACGCAATGAAGTGGACAGTCCCATTACTTTTCAAGGAAGTGAGAAATTGGGCTCCCCTTGAGAGAGACGTTATGAAGAAGGGGACACAATTTCCCTCTACGCTGCAGATAACTGGGCCTCCTAAGGGGTGTAAATGTGCTCTCCCTTCAATAGGCCCCTTGATTGTAGCCCTTTGTCTTTGTTCATCGAGTTGCAGCACAATCCTACGCATGTCTATTCGGACACAAGTCCCAGTGAGTTCGATAGGCCTTACCCCCAGATAAGAGAATGAAGAGTTAGTGCCAGGCACAGCTCACACTCGCTGCCCCATGGTGTGAATGGGATACATTTAAACACAATGTGTGTAGTTGTGCAAATATGTGTGAATGAGATAGGTGCACGTGTTTGAGTGGGGAGGATGAGCATAGAGTGGTGTGTGCATGAATGCACAGATTGCATTGTGCAAATACTGTATGAATACTTGTTATATTCATTCCCTCGTACACAAAGAATGCATCCAAGCACACAGATCTTCACCTATATATAAGTAGCATCAAAGAAGAGGAAACTGTTTAAGGTCACAGAGCCTTTAAAGATCTACTATACTAACAGCCCAATCCTGTCTAGGGCCGCCACAGCGTGTAAAAACACGCTGCGCTGGATCCTATGCAGGATCTGCTGCCTGCTGAAGGCTGCCTCAGGGTAAAAAGATGTTCATCCCTTTACCCTGAGTAATGTTCCAGCCACCCCTATAGGTTTACTCGAATGTGCGCTAGCTATTTTGCTGGTGTACATTTGAGCCGGCTGTGTAATGCCGTGTAGGATTCGGTGGAGCACACCGTCGAGGATCCCTCCCCTATCCTGGGCCCGGCTGGCTACTCCCCCCTCCCATTCCGCCCCCTCCCACACTCACCTCTGTCCGCCAGTGGTGGCTTCGGTTCAGCGGAGAGTGAGCGGCGCTGGCTTACCTGGTGTCAAACATGCCTTACAGCACGTTTGCGACACTCCGGACCGGCAGAGCGGCCAGTGTGCCGCTCCAACGTTACACAGGATTGCGCTGTAAATAGTTTAGAGTTTCAACATCTCTCTATTTGTTTAAACATTTAGATGCTATACAAGGAATTGTAACAGACAGCTTTCTTCCTAAGTAGCTAAAAGTCTTAAGGGCACAACTAGACAGGATGGCTGGTAATTTGTGATTAGATCTCCCTTTTCCCCCCCTTTTCTTTAAAGGGGTAAATCCTTTGATTCAGATTGGGGTTGTGGTGTTGGGTGAGGCAGGGATTTAACCTCCCCCCCCCCACTTTCCTGATGTGAATGACCACACACACACACACACACACACACACACACACACACACACACACACACACACACACACACACACTGCTATTTGTCCCACAACACAGGGTAAAGCAGCTATCGGTCATTGAGCCAGTTACATTGAACTGTGTAGAAACAGACAATATAATGAACCCATGTGTATTTTTTCTAGACTGTTTCTCTTTTCTTTTAAATATGCAGATCTTTCAGTTTCTGAAAATGGGAAATAAAAAGAAGCTAAAAGCACAAGGAAAGAAAAGCAAAAAATTAGCCAAAAATCTTCTTAAGGCCCCTGAGAACAGAAACAACCTTTCTCTATGGCAACTATATGCCTATCTGGAGTGGTTGCTTGGCAACGTAGAAGATGCTAGAAAAGTTTTTGATACAGCTTTGACTATGGCAGGAACTGCTGGAATCAAAAATCCCCAGTACTGTCATCTTAGTCTGCTTTATGCTGAACTGGAAACAGAATTGCTAGGAAGTCTCGAAGGAGCCCTTGAGTCACGGGCTGTTCATATATTGACCAGACTGGCTGAAAGGGGGCCTTATGTACCTTACAGTGGACAAGTATTAGCAGTGAACATTTTGAAAGCTCGGAAGACGTACGAGCATCTGCTCCAAGATTACCTAAATGAAAGCTGTACCTCTAATCAAGAACAGATCAGCAGTTCCAACCCCCTGGTTGGTTTGGTTGGTTGTTATACTCTTTTTCAGTATTTAACTCTTGGGATTGATTCTGCAGCTTTAATATACAAGCAAGTTTGTGAAAAGCTTAAAGGACGCAGCGAAACGCTTGGCAGCCAGAATTCAAGAGTCACGGCTCTTGAAGCGCTTACACTGATGCATGCAAGTTTACTTCGATATCACATGAAAACGAGCGTCTATCCTTTGAATCCCCTTCGGGAAGCACTGTTGGAAGCTTTGAAGATGTATCCTAGCAACCAGTCCCTTTGGAGGGCCTACATCCAGATCCAAAGCAAGACTCACAATGCTAGCAAAGCACGGCGTTTTTTTGATGGTGTCACAAGAACTACGAAATCACTGGAACCCTGGCTGTTTGCGATTCGAGCAGAGCAGAAAAGGAAACAGCTAGTAGAAAGTGTGCAGAGGTAATGGGCCTCTTGTCCGTAGCAGTAACAATTGGTTATCTCTTTCACAGAACTATTCACTTACTTAATTTTCTTGCATTGGAATATTGCCCTTTCTCCTTGCGCTTTGTGGCTGAATGGAAGTTTGAACATGAGTTCAACTCATGAACATGGCTCTATGAATTGAGGGTTTTTTGTAACCCGCTTTGGGTCCCCTGTGGGAGAGAGGAGTGGGATAAAAATCCAATTAATAATAATAATAATAATAATAATGAGTTGTCAACATCAAAACCCAGCCCTCTAGAACTGCATGACATGTTTTGTTCCCCAGCATTGGTGTTATATGAATTTCTTACAGTTTCTCACAGTTTATATTCAAATTTATATTTATTTTCTTGCTGCAAGTAAGGGTAAGAATAATTTAGAGAGAACTAGTGTGGTGTAGTGGGTCATATACTGGACTTATAGCCCAATCCTATTAGACCTCTGTGTCGGCGTAACGTGCGCTCCACTGATGCAGACTGTCAGATGTGCCGTAAAGCAGATTGCGACAGCACTCTTGTTTGCAGCGCCACCAGGAAGGCCGTATCCTCCCCATGGGCGCTTCCAGGGACGCCCACCTGAGCAGGTAAGCCACCTTAGGAAGCGGAACAGGGCTGGGCACTGCGGGAGTGGGTGGATCGGGTCCAGGACGGGGGTGGAATTGGAGGCGCTGGCATGCACCATATCCTATCCCTAGAGGTGAGAGAAAGTGGTTTTATTTTTCGCTGATTTTGTTGTTTAACCAAAATGAAATAGCAGAAAGTGGTGTCATGTGTTTTTATTCCAATGTTTCCAATTTTTATCAATTGTAACCAATTTAAAAGTGTACTAGGTGGGTGGTAATAGATTGTACAGTGTCAGCAGATGAAGTGATGCAAAATTACATGGTTTTATTTTATTATTTTTTTGCAGAGTTTTTGGGCAGAAAGTGATATTTTATTTATTTATTTTAAAAAATTATATCCCGCCTTATCCTATGCCGAGGCAAATGACTAAGGCGGCTTACAACAAAAATTAAAAAACATAGTTTAAAATACAGAAAAGTTTAAAACAATACATTAATTTAAAAACAATAAAATCCACGGGGGGGGGGGGGGACGACGACAATATGGAGCACAAAAGCAGCATGGCAGAGCATCTTGAGACACAGGAGGCAGACTACAACCCATCACCCAAACGCTAGAGGAAACAAAAACGTATTTTTTTGTGTTTTTATGTGTTTTTATTTCATTATCACCATTTTCTCCTGCCCCTACCTATCCCCCTTCCTGGGCCTGATCTGTCGACATGGTGCAATGCGGACTTGCACCAGCTATTTAGCTCACACAGTTCTGAGTTGCCCCATACCGGTGGCTGGGGCTTACCCTGGGGCAAGTGGGCAAATGTCCCCTTACCCCGAGGAGATCTAGCCTGCTAAATTCCCCCGTGGGATGCAGCGCAGCCCATTCCGGCGCAGGGGAACTTGGGTAGGATTGGGCTGTTAGACTGGGAAGACTGAAGTTTAAATTCCATGACGCTTACCGGATGACCTTGCACTGGTCACTCTTTTTCAGCTTCAACAATTTCCTTGGGGATAAAACACAGAGTGGGAAGACACTGTGTATACTTGCTCTGAGCTCCTTGGAGAATGCAAATAGACTCGAGAGCATATAAAATGAGCCATTTCTGAAGCAAACCCACTCTTCAGGAGTATTCTGCATGGCTCTGTTCCCAGGAAAATCTAGCTATGTGTTTTCTCTCCTTGGACGCATCCCTGAGAACTGGGGGAGCAGCACAGAGAGTACCGATATTTAAAATTTTCATCTAGTCACCAGTGCCTGCAGTACCTTTGCTAAAAACACCACCAGAAAACCCCCTTGATTTCCCTAGTGCCAAGTTCAATATGTCTGCTGAAAAGGCTGTGCTCATTAGTACTGCTTCCTTGGTACCATAGGAGTTGCTGCTGATCATGTATTTGGGTGATTTATTCTCTCAGCTGCAGGTTTTGGTAAGAAAATGACTTCACTGTGTCAGAGGTCCTTTCCACGAAGGATAGCGACCTTTTCTCTCAGGTGTATTTCTTAGCATTGCTAATTAGGCAGATAAAAATATTCCACACTGATTGTAGCTTCTGTTCCTGACAACTACAGTCTCTAACATGTCTGCTGCAATTACTTTTACCAAAGCACTGCTAACTGTCTCATGACTACCAACACTTCCACCACCACCAGTTGCTGGGTGGGAGGTGGCTGTTTGCTTCCAGGTCTTTCTTGGTTCTGGGCTCCCCAGAGGGATCTGGTTCGGCGTTGTAGGAAACAGAATGCTGGACGAAAGGACCTTTTTTTTAAAATATTCTCAGGACTATTTTGTTTCGGGTTGTTTGTGTTTCAGGGCAGCTACTGGAGACGTGTATGCAACAATTCCAGAAACTGGTTTAACAAATCGAATCCGAGCTTTATTTGAACGGGCCATTGAGACAGACGATGGTGCCCATTGTCCTTTGCTGTGGAGGCTGTATGTGCACTTTATGGTGAGAGAGAGCCATAGTTGACTCTTCCCCTGCTCCTGCCCTACTCCTATTCCTGTGGGTAATTTCTGGACTATTTAGGTTGAAAGCTGCAGAAAAGTGACTTTTTAGAACTGGCTTTAGGCCTTGTTATTACCGTGGGACAAATGAGAAATGTAGTGTGGGAGGTTGTTGTACTGTACTATAGAAGCACTGCACAATCAACTTCAATGTTTTATGTGCAAAATGTATATTATGTTTAGCATACTCGTAGTCTGTTGATACTGACAGTGTGTTACCCTTGTGTGTCCTTGCCTTTGCTAATGTTATAGTCCTGGCACTCAATAGGAAAAAAGAAGAAGAAAGAATTCTAACTGGTATGTAATGATAGAAGAAAATATAGACAAATGCCCCGAATCCACCTAAGGGCATATGTGTGCAGAAGCACTTTTTTTTAAACCTGCTGGATCAGGCCAAAGGCCCATCTAGTCCAGCTTCCTGTATCACACAGTGGCCCCACCAGATGCCTCGGGGAGCACACAGCCAACAAGATAACCTGTTTCCTGTTGTCACTCCCCTGCACCTGGCACAGAGAGAACCTACTTCTAAAACCAGGAGGTTTTTTATGGCTTGTAACCTGTGATGGTCTTTTCCTCCATGAATCTGTCCAAACCCCTTTTAAAGGCATCTAGGCCAGGTGCCATCACCACATCCTGTGGCAAGGAGTTCCACAGATGAATTACACGCTGGGTAAAGAAATATTTTCTTCACTGTGTGCCTATGTCATGTAGCTGACAGTAGTGTTGAACTGCTATTCAGAAGGGAAATAGAATTAGTACATATATCTAAGTTGTTCCCATATTAAAGTCCTTACCTCACTCCTTCAGATAAGAATATTTGAGCATGATCCATACAAAAATAAGCACTTCTGAATTCCATTTATTTCAGAGTTTCACAGTGCAATCCTGTCTTAACTCTGCGCCCTGAGATGCAGCGGAACCCGTGCAGCCTCTGCTGCATCCAGAGCACAGAGAGGCCACCTGGGAGGTCACCTCAGGGGAAAAAAATTTGTTCCCTTCCCCTGGTGTAAGCCCCAGTCACCCGAACGGGTCTCCTCGAATGTGCGCCAGCTATTTTGCTGGCACAAATCTGGGAGGCCTGTGTAATGGTGGCCAGGCCCGGGAAGGGGGATAGGATTCAGCAGAGGAGGCCTCCAACAATCCCACCCCCTGCCTGGGCCTGGTCGACCAATTCCATTTCTCAGCTGGTGGATGGTCTGTGCCTGGAGATGTGCTTAGCAGGTTTAAATCAACATTGCTGCAGGAAGCACGGGGAAGGCACAGACCATCCACCAGCTGAGACTGGTGTTATTGCTCTGAAGAAAACCCAAGCGAGGGTTGAAACGTCAGTTTGAAGTTATTGCCTGTGGCCGCTTTGGATAATCCTGAAGATACTAGCGCTTATAGCTGCTACCTCATCTCAAGGAATTTCTACAGACCACTGGTTTTAGTAAGAACTTTATTTCTTCATTTCAACTTTACATGGCTGAAAATCCCATAACTCGCAAATCATTGCAAATTGTTACATGCCATGGGAACCTCCACACTCAATTGTAGTTGTCTTTCAGAACATCTTATATACACTGGAGTTTACATGTTCCCCTTGTGCATATAAGTGAACCAGAAAACTAAGATCTGGCACTAGAGTGAGGCTATGGACTGCCGAACCATTGGATCTCATCATGAATAATAATGTACAGATCTTTAGAATACGGTCATTATGACATCTCCCTGTAGAAATTCTCTATCTGAATTTCTGATGGTATTTCCTTCATTCTATAGAATTTTGTCACTGTAAATGTTTGTTTAAAATGCAAAATTTGTCTTGCTTTTCAGGTTTCTTTGGGAAATAAGGAAAAAAGCAAAGGGCTGTTTTATAGAGCACTTCAAAACTGTCCCTGGACAAAGGTAGGTTAAAACAAATGTATGTTTTTAAAAAGAAAACAAATCAGGGTGCTTATGACAGGTGCCTGCACTGGGAATGGTTCATAATCCTTGATTTGTATCGCTCTTGCCAGACCATGCTAGGTTTTCCACCAAACATTTCTTCACATCCAACATCATGAAGTCAAATTCTTATGCTTAATTTTCTTTATTTGCACTGGAAAAGGTGGATGTCAAGGTTTTTTTTTTTTAAAGTGACAAGGATAAGGGATGAGGTCACTAAAGGATAACTAATCTGGGGCTATTAGAAAAGATTCATGAATCTGGAGAAGGTACCGCTAACCACCTATCCCCAACCAATGAATGCCCTTCCCCAGATGCCTTCATTTCTTCTCCTTTTATCAGATCCTACTAGGGTTCTCCCCCCCCCCCCATGCATTTCTTCATAACCGCTACTGTTGAGGGCTATAAACTTGCTCATTCATTACATTAAAAAGTTGTTTGACTTGCTCGTCTAAATAGAGGGGCCAGTTGATTGTTTTCATTTTAATACTGTATTGTCTTCATAGGTGATATATATGGATGCCATAGGATATTTTCCAGATGAACTGCAAGAGATCCTTGATCTGATGACTGAAAAAGAGTTGAGGGTACGAGTACCAATAGAAGAACTGGAGTTGCTGCTGGAAGACTAAAGAAAGTGATACAAAGTTCCAAAGACAGAAAATTGGCTTTTTTCCCCCATGGGTTTTTGATGTTTGGGGCCTTCTGTTTTTCTACACCATTTGAACTAAAAGAAGTACTGCTTTTCTGCATATTTCTATAAGTACTGTACATCTGTTTTATACAGTAGAATGTATATATACAGTAATTGTACTCATTTGTAAATCTGCAACAGTTACTGGCCAAAGTATCCCCCCCCCCCAAGTCGATTTGCAAGTTTTTAGGTAAACATCCCCACGTGATCACTACTCCTTTTTATTTTAGAGGTTGTACAGAATTTCACTCATGGGGAAAATGAAAGCTCACAAGATAAATGTCTTATGCAATGAAACCTTGTCACTGGATTTTTATATTGGCATAGCATGACACTTGTTATTTATACTGTAATGTAAATATTGTGTGTTGAAATACATATTCAATGTATTTTTAATTTCATAGGAAATCTGAAGTGTCTTTTGAAAGGGGATAAACCTTTCGTAGCTTTAGAATTTAGTGTTGCAGTAACTGCCACCTTTACATATCACCGTTTTCTTTCTGATAACTATTGTTATACATAGTCATTGTAGAAGGGCCTATAACAATTTAGAACTGATTTCTGCAATTTAGGCCTCCCACCACTGAAATAAGTCAGAATGTTACAGCTTCTACGTGTGCTGGTTTGGACAGGCAATAAACTACTATACAAACTGTGAAAAGAAAAGAAAAAGTATATAGTAGTTAAGTATGGAATACAACAGTCTCAGGAAAAATGGGCAGTGTATCTATGTTCAGGTGTTTTAAAGTACCTTTTCTATCTCTTTCCATTCTTATATTAAAGGGTGGAGGGGAAAACACCTTAGTGACATAGCTCCCAACATTGATGCTGAACTGAGTGCCAGCATGCACAATTTACTGCATCATGACACAAACACTAATTCAAAATATTTTTTAGACTGAACAAAATCAGCCCATCTATTCCTCCATAAAGAAAATGGCATATCATCTCCCTGGCATATTTTTAATGTACCTGTTGTGCTGAATTTTGTTCTTGTACAAAAGAGTAATTGGGCAATACATTACTCTCCCTCCACCCTGAAGCGGTGTACTCCAGATAAGCTTTTCCACTTGATTCTGCTGCTGGACAGAACTAGCCAGTGAAAGTCTGGTTGCTGATTTCCTTTGGAGCAGTGCTTCCCTTCTATCTTTTAATAACAGAAGGCCAGGAACTCTCTGAACTTATGCCACACATCACTGTGATGCAGGGGCTGAGTCTTCACATGCTGTTGGAGTCACAACAGTAACTTCATACACCCAGCCATTGCAATAACACTGCCTGGAACTTGCTAAAACATCTCCTTAGTTGGTTTAGATTTACAGCCACAACAAAACATAGTAACCACTCCAGGGCTGAAGCTTGGGGTAAGCAGAAGAGTGCTCAGTGTTTGCACTGGGGCTTTGTGTTTACCTACAAAACTAGGGAGAGTTTATTGCTAGAGGTGTTTAGACAAGAGTATAGCCATAGGCTGCCTCTGTTTATGCCAAGAATATTGGAAATCCAGTAACAATTATAAAGGGAGCTGGATATCGCAATACCACCCTTTGGGCATCATCATGACTAATGTTTCTTATTTGAAGCAGTGGGGACAGTTGTTTCTGTGCTGTTTGACTCCAGATGGCAGCAGGGGAGAACATCTAACTGTCGTTAAGGCCTTTAATTAATTATCCATTATTCTATAAGTAATACCTCTCAACAGTTGCTTTAAGACACAATTAACTAAATAAAGCCAAGTTCTGACTGCTGTGAAATCTAATACAGGTTGTCAACATCCAAGCTGCTAAGTATTCAGCTGTGGTGTTATGAGGTCCGATCGCAAAGCAGGCCATTAACTTGATGTCACAGGAGCCAAAATAATATTTCTCGTACAGAGATGTTCTCTTCAGCAAAGGTAATTCAATGAGAGAGGGAAGATTCTTTAGTGTCCTCTTGTTTGCAAAAGTTTATCTACTGTCTTGACACCACCTTCCTCCAGGCACAAGGTAGAAAAAGGGTATGATTAAGTTCCTTATCTGCAGTACTAGACACATTTGAAAATAAATTCCACTGAAATCAATGGCACATACTTTCAAGTATATCAAGTTCAGAGTTACACTTGGCACCTGTGTGGAGTTTTGGCTTTATGATTGAGGGCATGTGTGGTTGCCAGACATTTCAATCTGTTCAAATGTTCTGGCTGCCAGTCAAGGAAACCTGAGCACTGCAGCTCTGCAAAAAGGTAGGGGACCACTACAAGAAGAGTCTCTTGTACTCTTAAAAAACTACAATTCCTAAGGTTCTTTGGGAAACTGGCAGTTAACCCAGTTTTCAAATTGGAGTGTGTGTACCTACCCTCTACAATAACTATTGGTGCATGCAAAATAGTTGCTTCTGCAATTCAATAGCCTGTCGCTCTTGGCTATTAGTAGTTTGCATTCACCTCTCACCTTGCTTCCTATTAAGCGAGTCTGACGTTAAAGCTCCATACACTCTTGCTTAAACATATTAGACATAGGGCCAATGTACACCTAATGCTCCTAGTCTCTGGAGCATGAGGTGAGATTATGTGTTCCCTGTGGTACAAATGCTTCCCTTGGCTGTTAAAACCCCTGCTGCCACATACCTTATAGTTTAACACTAGCCTTACCAGATCCAAACCTGTACGGAGTGCCTAGACCTTTAGGAGAAGGAATGTGGGCAGGTGTAGCTTGTTAAACCCTTAGAGCACAATGCTAGGTATGCCTACTCAGAAGTAAGCCTCTAGACATGCCTAGGATTGTGCTCTAAGGGTTGTGTTCTTAAGGATCTAACAAGGGTTTAACAAGCTACACCTGTCTATTGTGCTCTACACCTACCCACATTCCTTCTCCTAAAGGTCTAGGCACTCTGTCCAGGTTTGGATCTGGTAAGGCTATTTAACATTAAGCCATGCATCCTGGCTCACATTGTGAATGTTTGTGCCAACGTACACCTCAGCCATGCTCAAAGGCAACCATGAGAATTTTTGTAGAAACATGTTATCCTGTAGCCCCAATCCTTGAACCACGATTATTAATTCGAGAAGCATTTGTGTGCACCTGCCCCGATTTTCAAGAGAACATTAAACCACAGCCACCGCCTGACGTGTAAAGAACAGTCACTGTTCCAGCACTAGAGCAACGGAGCTTGATGAGCACAACAAGCTGCTCTATTGAGTAAGCAGTACGTGCCAGGGCAGAGTGTCAAATAAGTGTTTGTAAGCATAGGTTCCCCGCTCCTAGTGATGAGATAATACAAGATGGGTATACGTATTCTGTCCCTGAAATACAATCAGCAGAAAAGCACCTGCTCACGGCAGCTCTTTTGCAATTACACTCCTCTGGCAACATCTATTTCTAGTACTTAGCACTGGCACAGTCTGCCTTGTTGAGCTTGAGATAATACTAAAGCAATTTGCTTTCTACGTGGCTTAAATTGTTCACCAGAGCCATAAGAAACCCCTTCAGGCTCAGAACACATACTTCATAATTCAGAAGTGGAGGGAATAAGATGCCACTTAACAGCATGTTTGTAACACAGCGGAGAGGTAAAAATACACACACACACACCAGTTGTTTTGAATAATACATATATAGTTTTTGTTTGGCACACTGAACAGCTTGAGTCAAACTCCCTTCAATTTTAAGGCTGCTTTTAGGCCTCCCCAAGGGGAAGGTTGTATATGGGGAGGTAGGTTGCCAGGGCAACTACCTCCTTCACACACCCCAAATACGCGCTTTAGCTATCTTGCATGTATGTAACTAGGGACAGGGAACTGGGCCATCGAGAACCTGTTTGTTAGTACTGAACATCCATGGACAGTGTGTACTTAAATTGGAAAAAACTGCATCCAACGCTGAGAAATCCTGATGTGCCAGCTAAGAGGAGCCAGACTTAAGTACTTTAAATTCCCCACACGTTTGATTTGTGCTCATCACACCAGCAATGGTTCCGTTGGGTCATACTGACCAACACACACACAAAATCTAATGGAAATAGCACTAGAACTTTATAGATTGGCCATGTATAGAACATACACAATGGTTAAATGGCAATGTGGTTAAATGGCAATACGCAATGGCCACTCAGTTGGAAGAGGGTGGCAGTGTGCAGTGTACTACTAACTGGCAATTCACACTCATAGCATTATTAAGGAAAGCAGAGACTTTAGAATTCAGAACAAGCATTTTGCCGGGAAACTCCATCGTAATATATACCGTATTTATTGGCGTATAAAATGCACTTTTTTGTCTAAATTTGTGACCCAAAATAGTAGGGTGCGTTTTATACACCAATACTAAAAAATCCCTCCCCCCCCCCGCCCGTTTTAAAGCATTTTTGGGCTTACCGGTTTTTTCCGGAGCCGGAGAGCTCCCTTGTGCTTTCTTCCCTGACTAATCTATCCGATCTACAGCTGTTTGTCGGGTTTAATTTATGCACGTGCATGAGTTGAGCTTCTCAGCAGCCAGCAGAGGGTGCTGTGCTCAGTTCAGTTCAGCTGAGCTGCCGAGGGCCTGCTCTTCCCGATGCTGAATGAATGCAGCATGGGTAAGCTTCTGAACTGGGCCTAGTTGGGAGGCTTTGGAAACTGCATAGGTGGGGTGGGGGAAAAGAGTTGAGTCTGGGGTTTTTGTATTTGGGATATATGTTGTTTAAGAGTTGGTAAGAGTTGAGTCTGGTGTTTTTTTTTTTGTACTTTTATGTTTTTTACTTTGGAAACTGCAAGGGTGGGGTGGGGGAAAAGAGTTGAGTCGGGGGGGGTTGTATTTGGGGTAAATGTTTTTTACTTTGGAAACTGTGCATGGGTGGGTTGGTGGAAAAAAGAGTTGAGTCTGGGGTTTTTTTTTGTACTTGGGATTTATGTTCTGGTGCATTTTGTTCATGTGTCTTATTGCTGTGTGTTTTAAAAGAGATCCTGGTATTTTTGTGCAATTTATGTAAATTAGCTAATTAAGCAGCCAAGCAGTAAGTGGCCAAGTGGCCCAAAAATGCTTTAAATCTTTTTTTCTTGAAACCCAGGGCCAAAAGGAAGGTGCGTCTTATACGCCGGTGCGTATTATACGCCGATAAATACGGGTAATTTTATTATTATAAACAGATGGTTAAAACTTTACGTTTTGCCTCCAGCATAGGAGGCATCATCAGAAGTATCTGAGCTACTGTTGCAAACCACCTAAATACTATTACTACTTTTCTTACACGTAAAGGAACACGTAAAGTAAGCTAAAACGTAAAGTTTTAACCATCTGTTTATAATAATAAAATTATATAGTTTCGCGGCAAAATGCTTGTTCTGAATTCTAAAATCTGGGCACGTCGTGAAAATCTAAGAATGTACCAAAGCAGAGAATGTTTCCATGCTAGGTCACTCCTCCTACAGTGCATTTTCGAGCAGCTTACCTTGGCAGATTTTCCAAAAAACCTCAGCCCAGCAAAGCATTTCCTTCCATGAGAACTTATTTTCAGCACCTTCATATATCCTAGTGATACATATTTGCAATAATAGCCAGTTGCTTCTAGTCACACCCCAAGCTAACTGTCACACTTGGCCACAGAAGAGTTATGGAGTCTAATGAGGATGCCAATTTGTGGGCTGATGGGCAGGGCAGACAGGCTGATTTGGATATCTGAAACAACATTTTCTTCCATTCTGACCCAATCATTCTTAATTCATTTGAAAACCAAGGTTTAATGTCAAAATGTTTTACAGCGAGTTGAGTGACAGTACAGAGGAATTCACCTATCATGCTTTAAGCAACAATACAAGCTTACTCTGTGCCATGAAGACTTTTGATCTGTCGTGCTTTTTCTTGACAGGGAGTCCCAATGATTTTCCCCCAGGACATATTATATTAAAACAAACAAACAAACAATTAAAGATAGAGGCCCTCTGGGGTGCCTTCCTGCTTCTTATAGAGAACGTTTTCTTTAGATTTTTTGAAGTCTTCATTTGTTACTTTCATTCTTCGTTCCCTCAAAGCCATCAAGCCAGCTTCTGTGCAAATTGCCTACCAGAAAGGGATGAATATATTAGAAATTATGGATTTGAAAAGTATGACTCGTATCATATGCTGTGAAAGCATCAGTTTGAGTATCTGCACATACTGCAATACTGTCTGGTCAAATTTGTTACAATGGAAGTCTAATCCTACACATACTTTTTGGGGGAGTAAACCTCACTGATTACAATCAATGGGACTTACTACTTCTGAGTAGACATTCATGGGATTGAGCTGTAACAGAAAAAAATGATTATCTGACTGCAAGAAAGTAGTTGCTATGTACTTTGGCAGTCTTTACCCTGACTCTCCACATCCATCTAAAGCACAACCTACCATCCCAGTTGGTTCAATGAGAGTCTGCAACATTCCAAAAAGTGCCAAAGCATCCCCCATTAGCCATCACAAGGCAAAGTTTTGCAATGGGGAATCAGTGAATTTATTTACCCACAGGAATGAAGGAAAGCTCTGGTGAATTAGCCATTGCTCAGCTCACTGCTGAAAGGCAGATAATGAGTAGGAAGCCAAAAGAAGTTTCAATTCTGCTGCTGACCTGCTAGGCTTGAGACCTGTTACTAAACCATCTGGGTGAACTTCTCTAAAGTGCCGCTTTCTAACTGACTAAGGAATGGGCAAGCCTACTGACTCTCAACAAGCTCTCAAGTCAAGTGGGTAATCTTGAAGTTTTAGCCTGCTCCTCCGTTTCCAGTTTTCTTGCTTGCCAGAAGGCTGGCACAATGTTCTAGTACAGGGGTATCAAACATAAGGCTCATGGGCCGGATACAGCTCACAGAAACTCCTTATCTAGTTTGTGTGATAATTGGGCTCTCCCAGCACCACTCTCAGCTGCTGAGCTGAGAAGTGCATCAGCAGAAGCAGTGCTGCTGAAAAGGTAGCACTGGGAGAGCCCAATTATCATGCAGGCTGCCCTTTCAGCAGCACCTTCTACTGAAGCGCTGGGCGGTAGAGATGGAAGGAGGCCTCAGAAGGCGAGGAACAGTACAGGGGAAGGGGCAGACCAAGAGGGGTGAGAAAGCGAGAACGGAGATGCTGCCAAGGCATTGGGAGAGCCCGATTACATGTGCCACCCTTTCCGCAGCGCCACTTTTGCAGAGGTGTCACTTTGCAGAGCACCTCTCAGCTTCTAAGCCACTAAGTGATGCTTTGGCAGAAGCAGCGCTGCTAAAAGGGCAGCCCACGTGGTAACTGGGCTCTCTCATGTCTTGAAAATATTATCAAGGTTTGCATTTTTTTTTCTTCTGCAGCTAATGAGTTCCTAGGTGAGAACAAAGTGCTTATTTCTGGTCATCGCCTGCTTAATAATATCATTTCTGGCCCTCAGCAGGTGCCATAAATGCTATTTGGCCCGCTATATGAAACGGGTTTGACACCCCTGTTCTAGTATTTCTATTCCTCTGGACAGACTGCAAATGCAAAATATTCTCTCTTCCATAATGCTAGGGAGTTGCTTGGAAAACAGCACTGTTTTCCATAAGAAACACTGTTTTCCAACAGGCCACTTCCAAGTAAGGATTACTTTTTGTCTAAAGTGGACTGATCAGAAATCCCACTACACTGGGATGTTTATCATCAGGCAAACCGTTAGTGCTAAAAACCTCTATGCCTTTTTAAAGTAAAGGATGTTCAGCAACAGTTCCTCCAACAACGGGTAAAGTAATGGCATTTGTGGGAGAACCTTGAGTGAGAAGGGATGAAATGCATGAAGAAGGCAGCTTAACTGAGTTGCTATAAGAGGGGAACCAAGCATTTTACCTTAATATCTGCACCAGAGAGATCATCTTTAGCCATAATCAGCTCATCTAGAGTAACATCATCTGCCAAAGTCATTCTGCTGGTATGAATCTGAAAGATACGCTTCTTGGTTTTTTCATCAGGCAGAGGAAATTCTATTTTCCTGTCAATTCGTCCTGAGGATTAGGGGAAAAAACACACCACAGTTTTTCACCTGAAGGACAAGGGATGGAAGACATCACTTAGACAGTGGCTTCACACAGGGTCTAAACTGATCCACTTTAAAAACAAACAGCTGGAAATACTGCTGTGTATCCCTACAGTTGTGCTGTAACCTATACAGAACAAGGCAGCATATACTGCATTACCAGCAATTTCCCATCCAGGCATTGGCCCAGACTCAGACCTGCTTAGCAAGGCTATTACATCATGTGCGTTCAGACCATGCCCTGAGATCTAGTACATGTGCTCCATGTGCACTTACTCCAATTCATCCTTTGCTACCTTTTGCCTCTCCCCTTTCCAATGCTTCCTGTTATTAACCCACTTCAAGATACAGACCAGGGGTTCCCAACCTTTGTCTCCACCTGTCAGGGTCAAATTTTCTGAACTACCACCAGCAAACAAACCAAAACCAAAACTTTAACACATTTATATTTTGTGTTTATTTAGTGATAGTGAGACGTGAGGACACTGAATTAGGGATTTGAAATTCAATATCAAAAATCATAATTAGCCACAAATTTACCAAGATCCAACTCATTTTATCTTTCCGTTCCCTCGAGCATCATTACCAGCAATACCTTCCTGCTGTCCTTGCAACATTCCAATCACCGCTCATGCCCCAAATCACATTTTGCAGAAACTCCCCTGAGATTTTACCTAGCACAGTTTACAATATACTCACTGGGAAAACAGAAACATAATAAAAGAAAAATGCTAATTTCTCAGTGCCATTCAGCTCAAATGGCACCCACACTAGATCCAAATAAAAGGAAAGTTGAGATGTATACAGTCCCTGAACATGCACAGAGTTGGTTTGAAAGGTGCTCCCCCTCCCCAGGGAAAAACATTTGTTTTGAAGCAGCAATTTTGATGCTGCTTCTGCTGACTTCTCTCAGCCGTTCCATTCTTGTGTTCACTCGCTCATCACTCATACGGAGGTGCCCGCTGCTGATCGGTGCTGTGTCTTTAAGCGCTAAACTTCAAAGCACTAATCAGCTGTTTGGCGTTAGATTTGCGCTTTGAAGTTTAGCTCTGTGTGTCTTTTTAAAAAGGCACCTCTGTGCGAGTGATGCAGCAAGCAAGAACGAGAACGGAACAGCTAGGAGAAGAGGCCTCGGGGGACAAGCTGACCACGTATCACTTGTGGGTGGCCAAAGTACACGTACCACAGGTTGGGAACCTGTGATCTAGACTGTAAGCTTACTGGGGGAGGAATCAGTCTCTTTTGCTTATGTTACTCTCTGAAGTGCCATCCATAGTGATGACATTACATAATTAAAGACCAAGACACAGAAAGGAAGCTATGAGCTTACAGAGAAACTGCCATGATTTCAATAGTCAAATGTGATCTGTGAAACAATGACAGACATGCGATACAATCGGCTACCTGGTCTGATTAAGGCTGGATCCAGTGTTTCTATTCTGTTAGTGGCCATGATCACTTTTACATCTCCGCGAGAGTCAAATCCATCTAACTGGTTCAGCAACTCCAACATTGTTCGCTGGATCTCCCTTTCACCACCGGAATTGGAGTCATATCTTTGAAATGGAAGAGAAAAGGAACAGAACCAAAGTAAGTTGCATGCAGCCATCTCCACAGAAGGCAAACAAACATTTCTCTTTATATGCAATAAAGTCATCAAGGAATCAGAGGCAATATATCACAGCTCAAGCAATGACAGAAAGGATCTCTACTTAAGACAAACAAGTTATAATATATGTACAAACAATAATTTATATATATACATACATACAGTATACACACACACACACACACACACACACACACACACACACACACACATAAGAGAGCCAGGATGGTGTAGTGGTTTGGGAGTCAGACTTAGACTTGGAAGATCCAGGTTCAAATCCCCGCTCAGCCACGAAGCTTCCTGGGTGACCTTGGGCCAGTCACTATCTCTCAGCCCCACCTACCTCACAGGGTTGTTGTGAGGACAAAAAGGAGGGGAGGAAATATGTACACCACTCTGAGCTCCTTGGAGAAAGGGCGGTATAAAATGTGAAAAATAAATAAATAAAAAATAAATGTTGTTGTTCAGTCGTTAAGTCATGTCCGACCGACCCTTCGTGATCCCATAAACCATATCCCGCCAGGCCTTCCTGTCCTCCACTATCTTCCTGAGTTCGCTCATTTTCATGTTCGTTGCATCGGTGATGCTGTCTAACCATCTCATCCTTTGCCTTCCCCTTCTCCTTTTGCCTTCAATCTTATATATAATATTAAATATATAATATTAAAACATAAAAACAATACATATTTCGTAAGGTTATAGCAAGCGCAAAGCAATATATCCTACTAGCATACTATTCACTATTTTCCACATATAATATCCAACTAAGCCAAAATATCTCTAATATTCTATTCATTAAAACCACAAATCATCACTTCATTCTCTCTCTCTCTCTCTCTCTCTCAAAAAAAGTCAATAAGTGGCTTCCAATTATTCCAAAAAAATATTGATTAACTTTTCCTTTGTAAGTTTGTCCATTTCAGCATAATCTAAAACTTTCATCCACCAATCTTCCAGTGAAGGTATTTCTGCATTCTTCCAGTATTGTGCATATAATATTCTTGCCGCACTTATATATAAAAACAAAGTTTTAATTTTTTCCTCTACATTATTATCTCTCATACCCAACAAAAAAACTTCAGGTTTCATTTGTACATTAATCTTTAAAATCGATTGTATCTGTTTATGGATCTGAACCCAATATTTCTTTGCCTGAATACATGTCCACCACATATGGTAAAACGTTCCTTCCTGCTTTTTACATTTCCAACAACTATTCGACACCTTCCCATATATTTTTGACAAACAAGTTTCTGTGGTCTAGAGCAGGGCAACTCAAAGTGGTGGACCGTGGACTAGTGCTGGCCTGTGAGCCATCGGCTGCTGGTCCACAGTGAATTTTCAGGTAAGAAAAAAATATTGATAATATTGCACATCTATGGTGCTGGTCCCAGGCACATTGGGGAAAAATATTGCTGGTCGGACACATCAGATAGTTTGAGGAAACACTGGCCTAACGCAGGGGTTCTCAACCTGTGGCACGGGTACCCCTAGGGGTACGCGGACCTCTTGCTGGGGGTACGCCAAGCCCTGCCCCTTATCTGCCCCATCAGCAGTTAATTAAGTGTTAACTAACATGGATTTTAAAGTGTAATTATTTTCGGAGCCCTTCTATCTCTCTGATTTTGGTTTTGGGCTTATTTTTGTACTTTGGAAAATGTACTTTCCAGGGAGGGAGGAGCTGATTTTGGGAAGTGTGACTTGGAGGGAAAAAAAAAAAAGAGATCCTTGCATCTCTCTCTCTCTCTCTCTCTCTCTCTCTCTCTCTCTCTCACACACACACACACACACACACACACAAATAAGACATTTTTTCACATTTAAAATTGTTTTAGTACTTATTTAACAATTAATTACCTAATTAATTAATTGATTAATCCAATTAATTAGCAGTTAATTAGCAGGGGGTACATCAGAAAATTGGACCGTGAAAGGGGGTACACGGGCCTCCAAAGGTTGAGAACCACTGGCCTAACGTATAGCGATTGCCTAGCACTACCCCAATATTCTTTGAAGTCTCTAACTTCAAAACGTGGAGTTGATCCACTGCTAGGGCTGGATGGAAAGGAGGCTGAACTGACATTTCTGACATTTATTTACATTTATAGGCATTTAATACTTCCCTTGTTTCAAGGAGCTCAGAGTGGCATTCAAGTTTATACAAATTGTTTTGCTAAACAACAGTCTGGAATGGCCTGGCCACATCATAATTTTTGTCATCACAAGTTCAACTGCATCAGAATTTTTGTCTGTCACATGTTCAAACAAAACAAAACTCATCTCTAACTCTCTGAAGGCTAGCAACTTTTAAAAATGAAAGCTGGGATTGCGAGCCTGTGAGCAACAGGAAGGATCCTTTGGGGAGGGCAGCAAACCACACATGGGACTAGGGGCCACAACAGTGACAGAAGGGAGGGGGACACACACACAAAAAGACAACCAATTCAGAGAAGTGTTTCTATGTTCGGCATGGAAGTGACACCATCACCCTACCTTTTGGTCCCAATGGCATCAATTTCATCAATGAAGACAATGGATGGGGCATGCTCCTCAGCTACTCGAAAAAGTTCTCGCACAAGCTTTGGACCATCTCCAAGGTACTTCTGAATAAGCTCAGAACCAACCACTCTCAAGAAAGTGGCAGAGGTCTGGTTTGCCACTGCTTTGGCTAAGAGTGTTTTCCCTGTTCAGTTTTCAAGACACAAAGAAATTAGGACTTATATAGTGACTCTTGCTCATCTACAGTACACATGTATGCATGCAGTAAGAACTATTAACAAGGTTCCCATGAACCCTACAACAGATTAACTTCCAGGTTAAGGTAACAAGCAATTTAGCTACTGTCTCCAAAGTTCTAAGTAGACTTAAAACCATCTGTACAACTTGAACTCACTGACATTTTTTGTTTGAGACCCATCTTCCTAATAAGGAGATGCTGAAAGCAAGGAAGATGAATTAGCCTCCCTCCCTTGGCACAACTATATTTAAGTGAAGATTTTTTTTTAATGTACAAGATTTTTATATGTAGTGCCTTTCAATATACTCAAAGCAAATGTACAAATATACTGCCTTTCAATATACTCTAGCCAAGAACTAGAACCATCAAATCAATATATTGTTGTACAGCTGATAGTACAAAACAGGACCAATAAATAGACCACGCAGCAGAAACACATTTTAGGAACTCAAATTTCAAAGGTACAACAGTAGGGAAAATTTTTAATCAACCTACAAAGAGAGAACAGGAAGGGGTTACAACATGGGACTCCCGCAGGAGGGCATTCTAGAATTTGGGGGTGACAACAGAAAAGCATCTTGGGGCTTCCTATAATATGGTATCTTCAGATGGGCCTCTGTGGTATATCTTGAGAGTGTACTCACATGGGAGGATATGTTCATCAAGATAGTCTAGATACAGCACAATGTATGCTGCTTTCATTTCCAAAGGAATATTTCTGGTATCTGACAGTCTAGTCCCGTGATGGTAAACCTATGACACGTGTGTCACAGGTGACACGTGAGGTCACTTTGGGTGACACGCCAGCGTTTCCCCCAGGGCCCTGATACACCTTACATTTTCGCAAAAGTTTTACAGGCTTGTCTTGAACATTTAGGGCATGGATTTTGGCAGACTTCTTTCAAATTATGATCTAGTAAAACTCAGCAACAAAAAAGTCACTAATTGATTTAAATAAAATGCAATGTGTTCTACTGTATAGTTGTTTTCAGTTCAGTTCAATTCAAAATTACTATTAAAAGTAGCAATAGTCAAAGTACTGTACTATTAAAAGTTTTAGGGGGGGGGGGGAGAAGAGACACACCAGCAGAGTCAAGTTAGGCATTTTCAAAAATTTTGACACACCAAGCCCAAATGGTTTGCCATCACTGGTCTAGTAAGATATTACTTACTAGAACCGATATGTGGAGCAGAGAGTCTTGGCCTAATGCATACCTATACTCTGCTAACTTTCTTCCTCTCTTCTTCACCCTTCTACAACAGAAAGCAACATCTGACTTGGTACATTTAACTGCATTCACAGGATCTCCTTGAACCCACTATCTGTTCCTGGATAAACGTCTCCCAAGTGTAGGAAGGGGAACGCATGGCATGGCATGTGCAAGTCTGGCTCCCTCTTTTACTGGGTTCAGGCCTGACCCAGCCCTGAGCAACCCATAGAACAGTTCTATGAATGCATGTTATTGGGGGAGACCAGAAAACAGATGTGGATGACTATCAAACTCTGTAAACAATCCAGACAGATGAACTGCTAATCCAGAAGGCAAATCCTGATGGATTCTCTCATGGTCAAATGGCACAAGTGCTCTTATTCCAGATACAGGTAAAAATATAAGGATTGCTTGCTTTGTAATAGGATTGCAATTGTGTGTTCGCTAAAGAATCTGTGAGAATCTGTGAGGCAAACATGCGCAAAGTGAGGCAAGTCAGCCGGAACATAGTAAGTTTTAGGCCTTCCACCAAGCAAGGAAACTCATGTGCGTCCCAGGTTCCCAAGTCACCTACAGTAGAATCAAGTTGGGGTTCTTTATAACACTCAGCTCCAACCTCCAGGCTGATTATCTAGGAGACTTTCTGAGCCATGATCCAGTCATGGGGTGCAGTTCTGAGTGACGCGGATGACTTAAATATTGAGAAGTTGTTTTTTCTTTTCATGTGTGCATTTTATCTTGACATAGAGAGCATATTAGTACCTGTGCCAGGGGGTCCATACAGAATGACTCCTTTAGGTGGTTTGATACCCATCTCTTCATAATATTCAGGATGAGTCAGAGGGAGCTCCACAGACTCCTACAGGAAAGAAAACACCATGTGTCTCCAAAGCATTACGTAACCCTAATACCAGCCTGAAGGATAGATCAATGTCACTGTTCCCAGTATAGACACGTCATCAGGCTCTGCACTAAATACCATGATCAGAATTTTCAAGTGTGAAACCAATCCGTATATAACATATATACCAGGGCCTGCACTCACATTAGCACTTAGCAGGAAATGGACCAACTTTGTGCTACTCTGGGGTAAGCGCCCTGACTGCAGGCTATGCTAGCAGTAGATCTTTAGCAACACAGAAGCAAACACAATGGTTATCTCTTGGCACAGCAAACAAAAACACAGTGTTGGAATGTATACACACAAGCTTTAATTCCCATAACATGGTTATTTAGTGTTTCTGGAAGACAAGGTTGTTTGTATAGTCAAGTCTTTGAAAATTAAGGCTCACCACTTTTGGCTCCCTTCTACAAGGCTGATAACACTGAGCATTTTAAATGTCAGCAGCTTAAGTGCATCCGAGAGAGCAGTAGTGTGCTATCTGTTCTAGCTCAGCATCAGTTGTAAAGATGATTGGCAGCTCCTACTGCATCAGATCAGACAATGTTAGAAGAATGAATACCTTGATTTCTTGAATCTGGTTATCTAAGCCTCCAATATCTGCATACGTCTCCTGTGGGGCTTTCTCCACCTTCATCACGGTAACTAATGGATCTGTGTCATCCATGAGGACTCCTATCACAGCATGAACCTGATTAAAAAAAAAGAGAGGAAAAAAGGCTGTACCACAAATAAAGTAGCATATCACTCACAGAAAGACTACTCCATTTCAGTGTTCAGTTCATTGCGAGCCAAGTGGAAGGCATAAACCAAATAACTATACAAATGAGAGTTTCTTCACATGGTCAGATTCATCTCTATAAATCTAACAAGGACGTCCAAGACTACATGGATGCCCTCCCCTGAATTCGGCACAAATTGCAGCGTTCGGGAAGAGGTGACATGTCTTATGTCATGCAAGTCCAAAGCCCTAGTCTTCTGGCTTGCATAGATGATTGGGACAGGATGTGGCCATTTCCTCATGTCACACTGAATTTTGGAGCATGTATAAACAGTGCTGAAGACCCACATCCCTTCTGTCTGCTCCAAAGTCCAGTGTAACATGGCAGGCTCCCATTCCCAATTTTCGGTGCAGACACATGCAGAGGGCAAGGGCCAGTAAATAATGGCTGGCTACTGAGCTGGTATTGGTTACTTCCAAACCTCCATACTCTGCATAACTATCCCAACTACGTCCAGGGATGAAACTGTGTGCAGGAAGCATTGTATGGTCCAGCTTATTTTACATATGCAAGCACAGGCACCCAGCAGCAATTCCCATGAATGCAGCAGACTGAAAAATTCCCTCCATGCCTGCAGACACCGCTGCGGCTATATCTGTGGAGGAGCCAGATTACCCATATTCTCCACACAACTGCTGGCACATATTAAGCGAGGATGGATCGGACCGCATTGTGATTGGCCAAGGGGCATTGCTTATTCTGGTTCAACTCACAAGTCCAGGGCAGACTCAGACTGAGCAGTAGGTAGGCAATCAACTCGGGTTATGTTCTCTACAATGATCTTTCTTTGAAATGAAACATGCTGAGTTTTTAGGGTTTTCCTCATTATATCCTTTGATCCCAAATTAGAGAATACCAATCCTTGTTCTGTTTAAACCAGCAGTTGCTACTCCTTGTTGCAACTAACATATCCCATTGATTACAAACGGATGTGGGTGTGACCAGCACTCTCTGAATGAGAACCTTTATTTTCTTTGTTACCCTCTGAATTCTCTCCACTTTGTTTGCATTCCTCTTAAAATGTACAATGACCATACCATAAGAGGCGATGAAAGAGACTCCTAGCTATGGAACTTCCTGCTTCCGGGAGGCCCATCTGACTGCGTCAATTTTTTTTTTTTTTACATCTGGCAAAGACTTTTCTGCCTGGCAAGCATTTTAGTTGTACTGCTTATCCCTGCTGAGCTGAGTTGCTTTCCTTCAATATCTCTTAATTTGCTACTGCTGGTTGTTTTAATTTGTTTTTTACTTGATATGGTAACTATTTTATGTACTGTGAGTTGATTTGGGGGTCCCCTTTAGCGCCAAAAGGTGGGATATAAATCCCTATATAAATAAATACATCTGCATAATGAAAACCAATATTCATAAGAGTTGTTGTTTTGATTCAGAGGCAGGCTATACCTCTAATAGAGAAAACAGCATTATTATCATTTACCTTATGATTAAGTAGAACTGAACACCCTGGCTCTAGCAGATCCTTGTCTACAAAAGACAGAATGCTGACGTAGTGCTCAGATCCCACCGATGTAGACACTATGGCATGATTATCATCAATTATCTCCTCTAGCGTCCCTACAGACATCGGGGTCCCTCTCAAATCATCCACCTTTGATCTCTCTTCCTACAAAAAAACACAAGTTGTAATCCGGAGTTAAGTTCATTTTGATGTCTACAAAACAACTTAATTTCAAGTAACATGTCAAGGTCTTGCGAGCTTCACTAATGATTTTGACCATTTTGACCCTCACACATTCTTAAATATTGTTCTCTCACATCATAAGTACCGGTAATTTTGCTCTTCAAAAGTACAGAGCATATCCATATTACACTTCTCTAATTTGTATTGTTTTTAAAATGTCTAATTTGTAGTGCATTTAAAATTTGATTTGGCAAAAACAAACATTTGGCATTTCAGAGACTGTGGCACAAGAATTTTGCCTATGTTGCTAGAGAAGTGAAGTTGTCTAAAAAGGTGGAAAGTATATAAACAAATGACCTGAGATACAGTAGAAGATAAAGGAAATTTAACACCACAAGGTAATTTAGGAGAGGGAAATATTTCCTTTTCAGTATATATACCTCTTGCTTTTCTTCCAAAGGTTTCATCTGTTCCTGGTTCCTAATGAATTCTTCTTCCATCAACAGGTAATCTTTAATTCGTTCCAATTTCAACAATTTGAGTCTGCACTGAGTGTGAGGAGTTACTGGAATTAAAAGAAGAGTCAAAAGCATATGAAGTTTAAAACTGGGAAGAAAAACATTCAGTTTGTGTAGGTGAAGCTGTAGTGAGATGAATTTCTCTCATTCCTTGGGGTGGTGGATACTTCTTTTTGGTGGAAGTATGAATGAATGAAGGCAACAACAGATGATGACACAATCAACTTCCAGGGCTGAGTTTTCAAACTACCCAGGGAGCAGAGGCCATATGCTAGACAATACATGAGAAGGGCTGCTGGCTTTTTCTTTTCTTTTTTTGCTATTATAGTAATTTCTTACTCCTGGTTTTTGTGTTGAAGGGGATAAATGGATAAATGTGGCCAAAAGATACAATTTGCTCTGTGTAAGCAGGAATTGTGTGTTTAGTTTTTACAAGGTATCTTGATCCTAAAACCAATTCTAAAAGTAATAAATGTCTGGAAATCTACTAGCTCAGTCTAGAAAAAAGGTGCCCGAGAGAGGACATGATTGAGACATATAAAATTATGCATGGGATGGATAGAGTGGATAGAAGGTACAACACCAGAACTAGGGGACATCCACTCAAATTGAGTGGAGGGAGAGTTAGAACAGACAAAAGAAAAAATGTCTTCACCCAGCGTGTAATTAATCTGTGGAGTTCCTTGCCACAGGATGTGGTGATGGCACCTGGCCTGAATGCCTTTAAAAGGGGATTGGATAGATTCATGGAGGAAAAGTCCATCACAAGTTACAAGCCATAAGCAACTTCATGGCTTTAGGAGTAGGTTATCTCTGTATGCCAGGTGCAAGGGAGTGGCAACAGGATACAGGTATCTTGTTTATCTTGTTGTCTTGTGTGCTCCCTGAGACATTTGGTGGGCCACATACACATTTTTTTTTTTAAATGTATGTGTGTGTATGTATACGTATATTTCAGACACACACACACACACACACACACACACACACACACAGGGGCCGCAATCTTGTGCTTACCCAGTGGAAGCTTGCTAGCAGCATCTGGTCCCTTTGTTTTCTTCTTCTTTTTCCCAACTCGAGTTGGAACTGGGGGCTCATATTTCTTCTTCTTATCCTTAAAGAAAAAAAAGTCAGAATGAGGACAGAATGGACACCCACCCTCCTGAGAACTTTTGCTTAAGGGTTAGCACTGCAGCGTGAAGAGATATTATTGATGTCTGGGGAGGCTGCACTTTCTCTCTCTGACATCAAGTAATTGCCCTGATCATCTAAAGTGAAAACCAGCAGTAACATCAGCCTGCAACTAACAATGACAACATCTGGAAAACAGCTGCTTGAACAGATGAATTCAATTCGCTAACAGCATTCCACTCTGAAGATTGCTAATTGCAGCCAAATGCAGCCACTCCAAAGTGCAGCTACCAACCATTTCAAGTCCAACAGCAGGCCATGATAATACATCCTACGCACCATGTCCATGCTGCTGTCCTTGTTGATTGGAGTCAATATTTCATACTCTACTGAACCAGGCTTTCCAAGGCCTCAGATATTTGGAGAAACAGTGCTTGTTCTAGCCCAGAGTTTCCCAAAGTGGGCATCTAGCCAAGAGTTTCCATCATGGGATGCGCACCAGCCAGCAGCGGGACCGCAACATGATGTGGAGCAGAGGCTCTGCTCTGTTGCACATGGCAGTTTGCCTGGATTTTTTGGGGGTGCCCTCCCTTAACTATTTCACACTATTTTTACAGTCCTTGTATTCTGCAGAACCCGGAAGTAAGTGCCAGTGACATCATCACGGCACCGCCGCTTACTTCCGGGTTCTGCAACTGGTGCTAGCACTGCAGGTAAGTTTGGGAACCACTGTTCTAGCCTAATCAGCCCTCAAACTCTTCTCAATTTATCAAAGATTGTTATCCTATTGTTTTCCACACCCTTCCCTCAATAATAGATATAAAATAAATAAGCAAGATATTTTGAATACAAGGCAAGTGCTTGAACCAACGTATTCCGCTGTAAAAAGTGTGTGCAAGTTTCTAAATTATTATGATCTCGTGATAATCACCAATACAGATTCTGGGTTATTATACTGACTAATACATCATAACATATTGATGATCATCATGTTTTATGACTAAGATAATCTGCATTAGTCGGAAAACTGAGCATGTGAACGTAAGAGCTACCTTTCCACCCTACCTAAACCAAAGGAATCCTAAATAACAAATAGCTTTCACTACTCAGGATATCTTTACATACAGACACTTATTTTTTGGACTACTAGACAGTAAGTACACTTTGCTACCATAATACAAAATCCAATTGATAAAATATAAAAATAAGTCACTTACTGAATTATAAGAGCTTTTCTACACAAAAGTGACAGCAAAAAATGATACTTTTTAAAAAAAACTTTCTCAGCATAGAAGAGATTTTCTAAAAGAAATCTTATAATTAGAGGCAGTCCAATACAGTGTTTTCAAAAAGCGGATTTTGGTGTTTTCTAAACTAAAATTGCCAAAAGCAGTGTTATGTGTTTCTATTCAATTTTTAAAAATTAAATTATAATCACTTTAAAAGTGTACTAGTGGTATAGTGTCAGCAGATACAGCCACAGTAATTAACAATATGTAGAGGTGTTAGAAAATGGTTTTATTTTTTGCAGATTTCAGGGGGGGGGGGAGGTTTGTGCAGAAAGTGGTGGTATGTGTTTTTATTTCATTATTACCAAAAAAGACTGCCCCTACTTATAATGCTTCTCATGGTAGTAAATCTTTGCTTTTTCTTACTTACCTTGTCATCCTTTTTGCTACCCCCAGGACCATGTCCACCACTCTGGCTTTGACCCTAAAGAAAAAAAGACAAATGACTATGCACAACCCTAGGGTGCTTCAGATACAGTCGGACTTTTTTTTATTTTTTTATCCGCTAGAGTTCTGTTCCTGGAACCACAGTGGATAAGAAAATCAGTGTTATATGAAATCTGGGGGGTGGGGGTGGGTGGGTCAGGAGCGGTGCCACATTACATTTTTTCCAGCATCTTCGCCACTTCCCTCCTCCCTCCTCCTGAGTTTGTTTAAACTGACTGAAAAAACAAAAGCCACTACTGGAAGCAACCTGTAAATGGCGCCAGAGACTCCCGGCTGCATTTTTCAGCAGTTTGGACACGCGCAGGAGGCTGGAAGTGGCTGGCAGGCCCCCGACAACGCTGAAAAAAAGAGGTAATGTAGTGCAGTTGGACTCCCTCTTCCACAGTTTTGCCATCCGTGTTGAGTCAAATCCGTGGATAAAAAAACCGTGGATAAAAAGGTCCAACTGTATTCCTAAACATCTTGACACTCAAAGATTTACAGGTTGAACCCAATATCTATTCATTTCAATAGGATGTACTTCCCAAGTAAGGCTGCAAACCTTTGTCCTTTCTAAGGAGCAGGGCTCAGTGAATTCAGCAGAAATTATTTCTGAGAACGTACTTAAGATCAGTGTATGTATGCTTATGTATGTTAACAACATTCTAATGAAACTATGTATACAGGCTATCTCCTGAAACCATAAACACACTGATAAAGGAATTTTAAACACTCCTCCATAATGTTTAAAAATAAGATACAAGACAATGACTCCACACAACCACTTCAGAACAATCCATTTTGCTCTAACAGCAAGCATGGCTTCAGAGTGAGTGGAAGATGGTAGCGTAAAAATATTCAACCAGCGTGCTTGGAGAATTAACTGTCCTGGTGTACAGCTGACTCCTACACATTTACTTGGAAGTAAGTCCCATGGGCTCAACAGGACGTATTCCTAGTGTGCATAAGATTGCAGCCTAAAAGGCTGAGCAATGAACTAGGATGCTCCCAATTCAAATCTTTCCTGTACTATGAACGCTGAAGATGGATTGCTTTATTTTTATTTTTGAAAAAATGTCACTGGATAAAGTTTCAGTCTGACTCAGCAGAGTTTTGAGTCCAGTTCCACCAGGGCTTAACCCCAGTGCCTATTTTCACTCCTAAGAGTCAGGCTAAGATATATAGGTAGGGAAAAAAAAGCTTGAGAACATGTACTACAGGATGTTCTTTCAGCACTGACACCAGCTCCACACTTTACACCAAGCCTTTGTACTCATGTACTTTAAGATACACCTATCCCATCCACTCCTTACAGGTCTGCTGTGGGAAACACCAATGTATACACAACAGCTGCATGTCTTCTGTGCAAAGATCTGGATCTGTCCGGAGAGATCATATAGGTACATATAGAGTACACAAGGTACATACAGAGAGAAGTTGTTTTCAGATCACAGGGTGGGAATGCAGACGTGCTCTCTGAAGCCTATACAAGTTAAGCACGAGATTTCAGCAGAGGGAGAATTATCACACCTCCCCTTCCCTCCCCCCCCCCGACTCCCAGAATAGGCTCTACTGTGGGAAAAAGCAAGGCACACAGGCAGTCAAGGCAGCCTGAACTTCCTAGTAGCCGGATCTGCTCGCCCCTGGCACCCAGTCCATCCCGCCGTGGCAGTGAAGCGAAGATGACATAGCATAACACTGGCTTACAGAGAAGCCGCGAGCCACCCACGACTACCATTCTCCCCACAACATAGCAGCCTCCTAGAAGGAACTCTGGTGTGATCATCGCAGCTGCTGTGACACAGCAGCGTCCGAAACCCACAGACGAACCTTCTTCGCCCCTCACTCACCATTCTGCTCGCTCACTGCAGGGCACCGGAAGTTTAGCGGCGGCTTGGAACGGCGGAAGCGGAAACTGGTTGGATACGGACCGCGATGAGGGCCAAAAAGATTGTGGTTGACCGAGCGGAGAATCCTTGGAGCCTGTCATACTGACTTGAGGAGGCGGAGACTGGAGACGGGGGCGTGGCTTAATTCCTGCCGCAGGGGTGTGGGGATTGTCTTTTGCTACTTTGGTTTGCGCGCCTCTAGAGACTGGCTTCATTTACATCATCGGAACTATAATACTCTCCCCTTTAAAAAGAGAGCGCAAACTTTCTGGTCGGGCTTGCAATGGACCGCGTTTTGGGTTGGCTTACAGTTGTTTCTGAAAAGGGGCAAAATAGTACTGAAAAGGAGACACTGTATGGACTTGAGTGTCCATTATTATTATGGAGAAAGAATTCCGAAAATGAAGAACCACCACTGAGAACTCCATCTTTTTAAACCCTTCGCTCTTGAGAACGAGTTGTGTGTGTGTGTGTGTGTGTGTGTGTGTGTGTGTGTGTGCGCGCGCGCGCGCGCTATATAAATAAATGTCTGTGCACCGAAGACAAAGATGCATTGATCGCTTCTTGTTGATTTCTTTCCCATCCTTTAGACAAAAACATTTTCAGGGCAGCTTCTACAGTAAAATAAAGTATAAATCAACAATACAAAACAACAAAGCTTCGTAAGAATACAATAAAACAAGGTATAAATCAATAGAACATAAAAACAGTTACATTAGGGAATTACTTTTTTTAAATTAAAAGACACTTGGGTAAAGGAAAAGGTTATTTGATGTTGAAAAAAATAGTAAAGTGAGCACCAACCAAGTCTTGGAGAAAGAATTCCGAAAATGAAGAACCACCACTGAGAACTCCATCTCCCCAGTCACCACCCTTCTTCAAATAGTGGAGACATCTGGAGGGCAGCCTCTAAAGATAGCTCAAGGCTGCAATCCTATGCACACTTTCGGAGGAGTAAGCTTCATCCTACAAGCTGACTGTTCCCTGGAAGGACAGGTACTGAGGCTGAACAACAACAACAACAAGAACTTATTTCTAGGCTGGTCCATGAAATCACGAAGAGTCGGAAGCGACTGAACGAATAAACAAAGAACTTTCTCACCATCTCCAATAAAATGTAAGGAGAAACTAGTCCTTTCTTCTATGGCCTCTCTACAATCTCAGCACTTGCACTTTCAAACTACTGTTTGAAATGAAATACAGTAGGGAAAAAACAGCAGAGGGCTCTGTACAAATAAATTTCACAATGCTGGAACATTGCAACTGGAGGCTAGTTTCTGGGTGGATTTGCCACCTACCCTATACCAACGTTCAGGGTTCTTGCCAAGAGGTTTCTTAATTCCATTTTTTTTTAAATCAAATTTTGCAAATTGCCACTTCAAGGGCAAATAGCTGATTCAGGTCAGCAATTTTTGCCTTTAAAATGGCCTGGGATGAAAGGAAGATGAAACTTCCCTTCCTCGCATGTCCTAATCCCAACAAGGATCACCCCCTCAATCAGCTTGTTTATCAAACAAGAACAGCTTCTGATTGGAAGCGTACAGTACATGTGCACATTTAATATGGCCCTACTTAGAAGTAAGTCCCTCTGAGCTTAATGGTCTCTGCAGTTGTAGCACACTTACGGCACAATCCTGCATAACTAAACTATAGGCTGGTGGAGCGAGCGCTCCGCCGGCCAAAGGAGTTGCAAACATGCCGGAAAGCATGTTTGCGGCTCCTTGCATGTAAGTGGCAGTAGGCGAGTCCCGCACCAGATGGCTCAGGGGCAGGGGGAGGGCGGGCAGGGGCAGCGAGGGAGGCGGCCATTGGCTGGCCTGGGCTGGGCGGGGATATCAGTGTTGAGTTGATACTTACACGGCCTCCCTGAGTTGATACTTACATGGCCAGCTCTTTACATCTGAGAAAGTCCATTGCGACCTGCACCGCTTACACTGGGGGAAGGGCGTTGCTTTCACCGACTTGAATGGCTCTGAAGGTGAGGGGGCGGGGGCGCTTCATGCTCCCGTGTAACGGAGGGTCTGACCGCGGCGGAACTTAGAGCTCCGCCCCCCCTGCAGTGACACCAGTGCCCTTGGGAATAATCTGGGCTGTGATCTTTATTTATTTAGATAGTGCAATTAATGTAGATCTTTAATCAGTTCAAAATTTAAGTTGATTAATTGATGGGGCAAATTTTAAACAGTAGGACTGCAGTTTTAAGACATGTGCTGTTTTTAAGGCTATTTTGCTCCTGGTGTGTAATAGGAAAGATGAATTTCCCTCTAACATTGAGCAGCAGCTATTATTGATTAAACTGGAAGTTATTGCACACTTCCTTCAGTACCTCAAAACACTGCCTCTATTGAGGCTTCACATTTAAGTTCTGGCATCTGTGCTCCTTATGAATATTCAAATCCCTTCTAAGTTGGAGTCACCAGAACAATTATACTGAAAGGCTCTGGACCATCTACACGCACGCACTGCCATGATGGAAGTTGGTCAGACCTGTCCATGGTGCTCCATGCCTTGGAGATGTCAAGACTCGACTACTGTAATGTGCTTTGAGGCCACCCTTGAAGACTGTCCAGAGACTGCTGTTAGTGAAGAATGCAGTGCCTGTGTGGTCTTGGGAGCGCAGCAATTTGACTCTGCTCCTGTGGCTGCATTGGCTACAGATTTGTTTCTGGACACAATTCAATGGTTTTAACCTTTAAAGCTCTTTACAGCTGGGGGCCAGAGTACCTGAGGAATCATCGTCTTCCATATGCACCGGTTTGTCACCTGGTTCACCTGGGCGCTGTTGCTAGTGCCATCTTTGGCTGAAGCCAGATTGACAGCAACAAGAGGCAAGGCCATCTCAACGGCAGTACCATTAGTGTGGTGTTCCCTCCCAGGTGAGTTAATGCCCTTTCTGTTTTGTTTCTGTTCTGTGAGTTAATGCCCTTTCCTCTTTCATTTCGCCCTTCCTTTTTTAGTTCTGCTGGCTTTTTGCATCTGCTGTTACACTGGTGCAAGGTTACACAGGATTTGTATCATGTTTGTATCTATTGGAGAATGCCGATTTCTTATTCAGTTGGCCAATTATGCTTCAATAGATGCCAATTTCACTAGAAAATAACCCAGCCTTATTAGTCTAAAAATCCACCTGTTTGTAATGAATCTGAAAATGAAATTGTTGATTTGAGAATATCTGCTTGCTGGCCATAAGGAAAAACAGCTGGGCGTAATCTAATTTTAATCTAAAAATTTGGGTAAAGAGTCAGTTTGCTCACTATGAAGGATAAGGAAGGCTGTCATAATGCCTTAGGACTGTAGGAGGACAAACATTTCCTTCACAGTTAGTAGACAGAATATCATTCAATTTAAAGAATCCCTTACTGGGAAGCCCTGTTTGGGCTCGTCCTGTCAGAAGAAAACCGCCTCATACGCCTCGGGGGACTATTGATAACAAGGATGGTTGTCTTCCGCTCCTGCTGCTGTTAAATATTCTAAAAATGAGAAAGCTGTCATTCCAAACTGAAGGAGCTGGCTCTGTAAGAAAAGAGAACACTCTCATTTTAGTCAGTTGGCAGGTACCCAGGCAGCCGTCCATCCAGGCTTGGTTTTTATTTGCTGCAGAGATAGACGTCAAGGAAGAATAAAAGCATACATTGAGAGGGACGCTGAATGGCAAAATAAAATGAGGGATGCAATATAACCTTTAAAGAGTTTAGCCTTTTCATAAGACCGACATGTGAAATTTATTTAAGCTGCCAGAGAAAAAGGCACACACTCTGGTGACCTTTCTGTTGTGACCTCTTACTGGAAATTCGTTGGTGTGGGGATGGATGCAAAGTAAGGATGGCAATTCTCCTTGAGAGTGGTGTTAAGGAGCATCTTGTTTCAGGCCTCTGTTATATTCCATACCCTCCAAAAGTTCAGAGATGAGTAAGAATAAGACTCTCTGTAACATCCCTGTTCACATACTAATGATGATGGCTCCAGCCCTCCTGCTATTATCTGCTGCAGAAAACTCTACAATAGCTTGTATCTTGCACTGTTTTAAAGAAACAGGATCCAGAAGGGATTCAGAAATTGCAGATATGCCAGCCTAATTTCTGTCCTAGTTGGTGGAAGGCATTAATGGTGGAAGGCATTGGTGGAAGGCATTAATAAAGCTAGAAACGAAGACATAACTCACCAACCTTTTAGAATTTGTGGAGAGTGTCAAGCCAAAATGTTGACACAGATTAATCCAGTAGACATACCTGGACTTCCAAAAAGCTTTTGACAAAACATCTTTCCAGAGTCTGACAGATTGTTGCTGGAAGGGGGAGCTGAACAGCCCAAGTGAACACATAGAAACAACGCTATGCTTTCTAGGATCCCAGTTGTAATAATTTGCAGTTATGAAAAGTTGTATGTGTATTGGATTTTTATATGGTTTTCCTCAGTTTGATCTGCGTTACATTTTTAAAGTTCTAATTTATTGACTTTTGCTCAGCACTGATACTGTCATTTTTTTTCGTTTTTTGGTCAGAGATTGAGACTTGTGAATACTATGATAAATTTTTTGAAGGCCATAGACTACTTTGTCAGATGCAAGGACGTTTGATGCATCTTCCAAAGTTTTGCTACAACAAACAAACATGACTCAATCAATCAGAATACCTTTATTGGCATAACACAGAAAGACATACACACATACAGTATATACGGATAAATTAAAATCCAACATGACTCAAGATATAAGTTATATGAATGCATATCTATGTATTAAGAACTGGAAGTTTCTTCAGAACTTTGGATTATCAACCTCGTCTTGCCTCCATTCCTTGCACCTGTGCCCTTTTCCTCCTCACCCTTCATCTACCCTTCCTTCAGGTTCCTTCTTCTCAGTCTATTACTCTGACCGGACTGACCCTTCCTTCCCCCCCTCCCCACCTTTGGAAAGAGCCTGCTACAGGGTCACATGGCAGGGGTCAGAGAAATGGAAAAGGAGGCGGAATCAAAGAAGAAAGGCCCACCTGTTAATAGAGGCTAAAGAGACATACCGATTCCCATACAGGGAAGGGGCCATTTCCAAATAGGGTAAATGTGTGGAGAATTAAACATAACTTCAGGTATAATGCATCTTTTACTGGAAACACAAACCTGCTGGACGTTTGACATGCAATTTTAAATCACCTTTCCTGCATGGGCATCCATCAGTTTAAAAACCTGATACAAGCACATTCACAAATGCATTTCTGTCTTTCACACGTGCACACCAACCAACAGGTGCCTTAGATTCTCTACTTCCTGGAACCTCTTTACAATCTTCAATTTGTGAGGTTTTACTCCCAGCCAAACTCACAACTTTCCCTTCCCTCCCAGAAACTAGTTGGCAACTGGTTTCATGCACTGACTGTGCAATGCCATATATGCCTACTCAGAAGTATACATGTCTACTGCCATTGTATTAAATGGGACTTACTCCCGGGAAAGTGTGTAGGATTGCAGCCTCACAGCGCAATCCTGTGCAACTTTATGTGGCCAGCCTAAAGGTATCCTGAGCCTGTTCCTGGGGCCTATATGGGCAGCTCTGAAGCTGACGTACATCCAAGGCGGCAGAGTAAGGCCGAACCAGGCCAGGAAAGGGTCGAGTATATCAGTGGAGCACACCGCCGATATCCCTGCCCTCTCCCGAGCTGGTTCGGTCAATGGCCCCCCTCCCTCCACGCCCCTGCCCGCCCTCCCACCACCCCTGCACCGACCAGTGCAGAACCTACCTCCATCGGTGAGTGCCGGTTCCGGAGGGAAGCAGAGTGAGGGCTGCCGGCCTCTCCACACGCGTTGCTTTCGCTTCCCTGAAAGGCTCCGACGGTGAGGGGGCGGGGCTGCTTCGTTCCTCTGTGTAAGGGAGGCTCCGATTTCAGCAGAACTTACAGCTCCGCCCCCCCTGTAGTGACGCCAGTGCCCAGGAGGACTCCCCAGACAGAAACCCAAGTGGACTCTCCACGCCAACACCCCAATAGGGCAGTGCGCAGTGATGCAGCAGCGGCAGCACAGCCTCCTCCACTGTATCCCGCAACGGAGTTTTGGCTGCTGGAGGCCTACTCGGGGTAAAGAGACATTTTCCCCCTTGCCCCAGGGTAAGCTGATCCATGCAAGCGAATCAGGCCTGGAAAGGGGTTTGGATTCAGCATGCACTGCCAAAACTGCCCCCCCCAGGCCTGATTCACCCATTCCCCAACCCATCTTCTCCCCCTCCCCCTGTCCTGTTCCAACTCCTGTGCCGGGCTTACTTGCTCTGGCAGGACTTCTGAGGTCTGCCAGCGCACAAGGGAAGGTTCTGACCTTCCCGCTGGCGCACCAGCAGCTTGCGCTGGCATCCAGCACTTTATGGCTGCTTTTCAGCAGCTGGCGCCCATGGAACATGCGTTCTGCCGGTGCAGCAGCCCAACAGGATCAGGCAGTGGTTCAGCCAGAGCTTCCATAACCAAAGTGCTGTTATCAAGAAAATCCTGTCATGCATCCCTGTCAACCCTATTTCAATAGGCAATGGAATGTGGAGCAGGGCGTCTGTTGTGTAATGCAGTGAATGGTCAGGTTCGTATGGGATGAACAGGGACAGTCGCTCTCCTCTAGTGAATCCGAGAGCCACCTCTTTAAAACTGAGCCTCTTTGCTGTTAAGAGGGGTAAAATATGAATTCTGCCCCTCCTCCCCAAGCATTATCTGCTACATCAGTCATTGGGTGTACTCTCTTTAATGATGTTCTTTAATACTTTGCTCTTACATTTCTTGATTCACAACTGCGGATATGACAAATAACAGAATTACATTTGTTCGGACTCTATGCATATTTCATTGCCAGATGTTAGAGTATCTGAAGAGGCTGAATAATTTTGTCTTTGTTTCTTGAAGCACATTTTTGTAAGCACTGAGATTTTTTTTACCTGGTCATATCTCATGTGCATTGCAGATTTTAATTCATTTGTTAATTCTTTTATTTATAAAGAAAAGTGCACACTGCTTTTCAGTTCAAAAGAGCCTCTGTAGTGGTGTGCAATCTTAATTAAAAGTACCATAAAAAAGCACATCATAGAAAACAAAACAAAACAAAAATCCCAAAAAGGAAAAGTAACAAATTAATTCAGCCACATAGACAAAGAAGAGGATTTAAATCTGAGTCAAGACGAAGCCAAGATAAGCACTGTGACTAGATAAGCACTGTGTTTCAGTGCCATGACTCAGAGCACAATCCTGTGTATGTCTACTCAGAAGTAAGTCCCTTTGAGTGCTATGGGGTTTATGCTCAGGTCCATGTGTATAGAATTGCAGCCTCGGACCTGGAAATGTTAAGTAAATTACCTCTGATCAGCTGCAGAGACATTTCACCACAGATGATGATGATGATCATGATTAACAGTATTTATATACCGCTTGTCAACAAAAAGTTCACAAAGCGATTTATAGACAAAATCAAATGATTAAACGACTCCCTGTCCCAAAAAGGCTCACAATCTAAAAAAGATGCAGAACACCACCAGCAAACAGCCACCAGAAAAGACACTGTGCTGGGGTGAGAGGGGAGCAGTTACTCTCCCCCTGCTAAATAAAAGAGGAGCACCAATTGAAAAAGTGCCTCTTGCCCAGTTAGCAGGGGTAACTGTAAGATGTAATTGTAAGATGCATCACAATCAGCCTCCATGTGTTTAGGATTACAGAACACCTTGCAGTGTGGTGGTGGTGGTGGGGAATAAGGTGTCAATCAATGTGACATTGTGACAGGCTTTAAAATCTCACATTTTTCCTTTTAGAAAATTGCTAACCAGATTGGGTGAGACCTCTCCCTGATCTGGCCTATATGAGTGGAGACAAAAAGACACCTGCCCACCCAGCATATCGGCTCTACATCAAACACCTGTATACCCATTTGAATATATGGCCTGCATGCATAAAATCCAAAGTTGTATGTGGACCAAAACCATGGGATCAATTACCAGATTCTGTAAAGGAAGTAGATTTTCAGTGCAATCCTATCCAATTTACACCACCGGTGTAACCAACGGTTACTCTTGCGGACAGCCACATGTTGATCCATTGTAAAATGATCCATTGTGTATAAGCCAAACAGCACAATCCTATCCAACTTACACCACCAGTGTAACTAGCGGTGCAGCGAGAACGGGAGACCCCAGAACGGAAAGAGGATTCAAATCCCCTTTGAATTCTCCTTTAGAGGGTATTTGAATCCCCTTTCCATTCTGGGGCCTTCCGTTCTCGCTGCACCGCTAGTTACACCGGTGGTGTAAGTTGGATAGGATTGTGCTGTTTGGCTTATACACAATGGATCATTTTACAATGGATCAACATGAGGCTGTCTGCAAGAGTTGCACCCTTGAGTGGACACATTGGGGCATCAGATGTGGGAATGTTCAGAGAGTAGGATTATTACAGGACTAACATATGTGGCATCACCTTCATTTCATTACCAGTGATAGTTCAGGATCTACCTTCGTATCATCAATTTCCTTCACAATCAGCTCCAGAAATCTGCTTTCCTTTGTGTGAGTAGCAGCAAAGGTGGCACCAAAGCATGACAGTTCAACAGCAGCTGCCAAAACAGCTGTAGAGATGATTTTCTGGAAAGGAAGGTGATGTCTGATTTCAAGTAATTAAGGCAATTCAATTTATGTTATTAACAGTAAACATAATTATACTGATATGTCAACCCTACTACCTCCCAACAGCATGGCAATCAGAGGCTGATTGAAGCTAACGATACAATTATTCAATGGCAGATGTGAACATTGCAAAATACTTGTGCAACATTAAATGATAATGCCTTGGGATGCGATAGACTGCCAGCGCAATCCTGTGTAACCTTGCACCAGTGTAACAGCAGATGCACCAGTGTAAGTGCACCTAAACTGGCATAAGTGCACTTACACCGGTGCATCTACTGTTACACCAGTGCAAGGTTACATAGGATTGCGCTGTGCATTAATTATCTTCTAGTTCTAGAGCAGGCAGAATGTCAATTGTAGTTCACTAACAGCGCAATCCGACTTAATGTTTGTGCTGGTTTAACCAGCGGCGCAGCGAGAATGGGAGGCCGCAGAACGGAAAAGGAATTCAAATCCCCTTTTTTTGAATCCTTTTCCTTTCTGGGGCTTCCTGTTCTCGCTGCACTGCTGGTTAAACCGGCACAAAAGTTAAGTCAGATTGCACTGTAATTGTCAGAAAGAGGGCTTTTGTTGGCTACACCCATTCCTGGCTCATTGTTAATATGTGCATGATCTCCAAACAAATACTAAGCGTCGAACGATGCTTGATCATCATTCTAAGGCAGTGGTTCCCAAACGTTTTAGATTCGCGCCTCCCTTGACCTCCCTCGCTGTTAGCCGTGGCTCCCCATTAAAATGCACTGAAGAGACAGGCACTCTTTAGATGCTCAGAGGCACCCTTTCTAATATGTATATTCCCAAAAGTGGGAATCCTAAAAGTGGATTTTTCATGCTTCTGCTGAGCAGCAGCTAAGCCAGGAGAGCACAGGGTGGGGTTGGGATGCTGCCCTCCCTCCATTGGCAGGCCTGGGGTGTCTACCTGGTAGAGGGCACTGATGTTGTGTGCATTAGCTGCCTCCTCTTCCTCTGGCTTAAACAAGGGAGACATTTCTACAGCTCACTCAACAGCAAGCAACTTACTTATGCCTCTTCTACCTCTCTTAATCACAAAGTGAGAAATCAAAGTCTTTAAAGCTTTCGTAAAAACATTCAGCAGCAAGAAAATATTTTACCAATTTGCAAACCTGCAATGTCTCAAGATTTGGGGAGAAATGGGATGCTGTCTCCAGCACTTGTTTCAGTTTGCAGGGAGCCTCAAGTTGCAGTGAATGTCAAAGTGCTTAGCTTATGTTTTTGCCTAAAATTCTCTCTTGCAAGCAAGAATATATGGTAATTAAAAGACTGATGCGACGTCCCTGGCTGCATTCCATGACGCACTTGGGAGTCACGACGCACAGTTTGGAAACCTCTGTTCTAAGGCATATCATTAGTACTTCCGTCTTTGTTTTTGTTTCTGTAATAAAATAGCAACTGCAAGGGAGAAGGATCAAGATTGGGAATGTTGTGCACTCGGACGGGTTAATTCACTCTTTCCACGTGCTTTGCACTGTCAATGAAAATCTAGCCCCCCCCCCCCCCGGTGCTATTAATATTACCAGTGGTGCAAATATGCAACACTGGTAGAAAATTTCTCAGGAGACCTCCACATTGTGTGGTCTGGTATGGGAGGAGGTCCACAGGGGTGACACCATGAGATCTCACCCTGGGTGTCACCACCCCTAGTGACACCCCTGGTGTCATCAACCATCACTGGAATGCTAGTTCTGCTGTAATTCCATGCTGGGGTCATTAAAAAAGGGATTGAGAATAAGACCGCTAATATTCAGCGACTCTATATAACAGTCCAATCCACTCCAACTACCCGCGTGGTGATGCAGCGGCACCAGTGTGGCGTCTGCTGAATCCTGTGGGTGAGTTCTGGCCTCCAGAAGCCTCCTCGGAGTAAAGGAACATTTGTTCCCTTGCTCTGGGGTAAGCCCCTGTGGGCCCGGTGTGTCAACTCGATATCACTGGCGCAAGTCTGCTTTGACCTGTGAAGGCAGATCAGGCCTGGGTAAAGGATCAGGATCTCTGCTGCTGCCAAACCTGCCCCCTTCCTGAGCCTGAGCCTCCCTCCTCCCCGTCTGCGTCAGCACCTCAATCCGCCCACCCTCACCCCATTCCGCCATTCCCCCCACCTCCCTCTGACTCCATACATGGCCTTCCCTACGGCCAGGCCACACTCCAGCTAAGTTGCATTTGTGACAGCTGGAAAGCGCACTGTGCTGGTGGAACATGTGTTGGTCAAGGTGGTCACAGTGATATACATGGCTTTCTCACTTTCCCCTTCATTTTTCTTCACAACAGTCCTGTGAGGTAGGTTGGGCTACCCAAGATCACATAGGAACATAAGAAAAGCCCTGCATCTCTCTATCCACTCTTGCCATACCATGCATAATTTTTAGGTCTCAATCATGTCCCCCCCCCTTAATTGCCTATTTTCCAAGCTAAATAGTCCCAAACATTGTAGCCTTACCTCATGCATACGGAAGGTGGTCCTACCCTCTGATCATTTTGGTTGTGCTTTTATTGCACTTTTTTTTCCAGCTCTACAATATCCTTCTTGAGGTGTGGCAACCAAAAACTGTACACAGTATTCCAAATGTGACTACACAACAGTTTTAGGGCCCAATCCTATGGGCACACTATGCTTTACATCATTTAAATCAGATAAGTTCATCAGATAAATAAATACAGATATATGTAGTATAGTTTTAAACCAAACACATAAAATCAATATATATGAGTGTTTTTAGCTTTTATTCTGTAATGTCCTATATGTTTTCTTGAATGTCCTACATTTTGGGGTGCCTTGTCCTCCTTTGTGGTTATGACATCTCATCTGGCCACCCCGACATAATGCTGAAGGCAAATTTTCATCCTCACCACACTGTTGCCAAGTGTAGCAGTTACCCTCCTTCACAATTAATTTAACTTTAAACCTTAACATTTCATCATAAACAGCACTTTTTAAAGACCTGTCTTCATTTTTCCTTTTCGCCTCTTCCTTCTAATTAGTTTGAGAGATAGCAAGGCATAGCGTTTACCATGCTGTACTAGTCTATTGACACACAATTTTCAAATGTCTTTTGATTTTGAATGTCAGATTTAATTAAGCTGCTTTGATGCAGCTTTTACAGAAGGAAGCCTATTTTCCAACCTTCTTTAAATTAAGGGTCAAATGTAAAACTAAATTGTTGTCTCATCCAGCCAGGGTTCCTTTCAAAGAACGTTCAGTCTCTGCTGGAAAAGCCAGACCAAACCAAAAATACCAGGAGTCTGATCAGATGCAGCTGGTGCGCTTCCCATGCTCGCTTTTTCCGAGTGGCGCCCCCTGCAGGTGCTTCTGCTGGCCCTTGGCTTGCCAGCTCCCGTGAAGGCTACATCCTTCCTACTGCTGCATCCTTATGCTTCCTCCTTTGGGATGATGTCGCTCCCCAAATGTATATTGAAAGAGAAAAGTGGGGAAAGAGAAAAGTGGGGCACTTGGCCTGGGGGTGCAGATGAGTGCACACAGCATGATGGCTTTATCTTTTTACAAAACTCTATTTTTGTTAAGACATTCTTCATCGCCTCCTGGCAGAGGCGTAACAAGGGTGGAGCGAAGGCAAGTAGTTCTGCAAGACTCCGTTACACTGGAGTCAGCGGCCCCTCCCTCTTGCTGTTGGAGCCATTCTGGCAGCAAAGGCAACACGCAGGACACTCCCCTGTTGCTGCTGGAATGGCTCCAACAGCAAGGGGGAGGGGCCGCTGACTCCAGTGTAACGGAGTCTTGCAGAACTACTTACCTCCGCTCCACCCTCGTTTCACCTCTGCCTCCTGGCCACATCCAGATATGGCAAACATTGCTCGTTCTCCTATGGCGAGCTAGTGGGCCAGCCACCAAAGCTCCCTCTCTGGTTGTGTTTAATTTGGCAGAGTGTGGGAACTGGTTGTGGCAATTCAATTTAGGTAGAATTTGGGGGAGGAAGTACCATTCCCTTATCAATCAGTTCTCTTCTTGTTTCAGCTGGGAGGAGGGGTGAGAAAACCTGAGACACCCAGAAGTCCTTTAATTCTCGTGTTTTCTTGTGGCCTGTTTTTTTTTTTTTTTTGCTGATGCCCGCCTCCTGTTTATCTAACAGACACACACAAATTGTCCTGGGTTCAGGCAAAGGCTCTCTGATGGGACCCAAAATGCCTTGTTCCACACCATCACCCAGGTGTCATCCCAACTCATCACAATATGTATGACTTGGGCCCCACCCACTCATGATGTACAATTCTTGTCCTGCTTCACCTCCCTGTGCACCATTTTGTTTTTCGTAATCACATCCGGAAGTTAGCCTGAACTGTCTCCCATGTGATTATGAAAACCAGAACAGCACACAGGGAGAGGGAGTGGGACATGAACACACACATCCTTAATCACATATGGGCAGGGCCAGCTCAGGCACATCAATAAAATCGATTGAGGCCAGGAAGGGGGCGGGATCAGTGGCAGCGCCAATATTCTATCCCTCTTCCCAGCCTCCATCCACCTTCCCAGATCCACTGCTGGTTCAGGTCTGTGTAGACCCATTCGGGCAGCAGGGGCTTACCCCTCCGGGACCGCCCCACCCACTGGATGAAGTACACCGTCCGGTGGTGCGGCTGCATCGGCGACGGGGTGTGTGTGTGTGTGTGTGTGTGTGTGTGTGACATAGGATTGGGCTGCCCATCACCTTCTTTGACAGTTGGTGTATTGCTGCTGTTTAGTCCTAGTTTTTATAGCTCATTTTAAAGCATTGTTTGTTGTTATTGAACTTTGATATTTTTAGAATACGAGCTGTCACAAATTATTGTTGGAGGAGACCCAGTGCAAAATTAGACATAAGTCAAATAAAAAGCTGCATAAGTAGCCTGTCTGTCTCAATAATAATAACAATCCTTGACCCACTTTCATTTTCATTTGGTTTGCTTTGTTTAGATTTTAGTTTTGCTATGCTTGCATTTTAAGGAAGAACGTACGGTAGCAATGTATCCAGCTCCAATGAACTACTGTAAGACTGTACACTGATCTCCCTTCGGGAGCCAATTGCTTGGATGAAAACCAGGATAAATTGGTTGTCAGCACGGCTGTCACTTGGCACTTGTGCAGGGTTTGGGGCCGGGGGTCTCCTTCTGTCTCACTTCCCATCTTCTTTTTTCCTTGTTATTCGTTTCTATATAAGCGATAAATTCTCAGGTATTTGGGGCCAGAAGTTATGGATTGGCAGAGTATTCAATAAGAGGAAATTAGGGAACTGGAGATGGGTGAGTTGATAACTGAATACGTTATTATAGTTGTGCTACTCTTCTGATTTTGCTATATGTTATGATACACTAATCATAATGAACACTTTTAATCATATTTTTTCGAAAAGGGTAAAAATGTTTTAAATTGCTGCTTCAGAGGACACTTCTGCGGTGGTAATGAGATGAACCTAATGACCTTCTTTGCTATGCTTGTGTAATTCAACAGTGAATGATCAAAATGATTAACAAAGAAATATGTGGTTTTAGAGAGAATTTGCTAGCAGGAAATGTTGCTTTCATCCCGTCTCCTAATTTCACGCACCTTGACACTGGGTTTTCTCTTGCTTTCCTACGTTCCTTTAACGTTCTCTGGCTTCCTCTATTTTTGATTAACGGATTTTTTAGTTATTATGTAGCTCCGCGCTTAGTAGTTGGATATAAAAGGTGGAAAGCTAGACACAAAAGACGACAACATAGGGTCCAAGTTCAATATGCCAGTAGTAGGGTAGTTATTGCCTGAGTCAAAAAGAAACAAAAATACGTATTTGCAGTTAAAGCTCAATGTGCTTGCTGTGACGCATGTAAGCAACTGATCATCAGATGGTGCATAAGGCCACATGTCAGCATTGTACCCTGCTTGAGACTGGGGGCTGTAGCTGGTGGCGCATGGAGAATCACCATGACACCCATATAGGAAGCCAATTACTGTACAGACATTGGAGTACCTGCGTAGAGTCCTGCCTCCACACAGAATAATTGTTCAGCAGCAGTACAGCTACCATCGTTATCGTATCAATTGAACTGGACCATGGAGGGAGAGGATAAGGAAGGGGGGGGGGAAGGAGAGGATTTTAAAAGATAGGTTAAGATGCTTAAATGAAGATAGCAACTGACAGATCCTACAACCCAATCCTAACTAGGACTGTGTTGCTCTTTATGACAGTGGAACAGAGTTCCGCTGTTGTAAATGGCCATTTTAGTTCCGCTGCTGAAAACAGTGGCAAATGCTGGTGGCCCACTTCTGGCTACCTCCAGCAGTGAAGGTAAGCCTGTGGTGGGGACAGGGAGTAGCAAGGGGTGGATGGAATGGGGCAGGGAGAGGGAGGAACAGGGGAGTATCTGGGTGGGGAGGGGTCAGGTGGGAGGGTGTGGATCTCAGCGGCACAAGCGTGTGCCAGATCCTAACCCCATTCCCTGTCCCTCTCCCTCACTCTCCTTGGACTTAGATGGTACAGATCCAAGGAAACCCATTGAGGCAGCGGAGACTTGCACATGCGGCAGCTTACCCCAGGGCAAGGGGACAAATGTCCCCTAGCTCCAAGGAGACCTCCAGCATACAAAACCCCGCAGGATGCAGCGTAGCCCGTGCCGACACCGCTGCATTGCCATGCGGGAGTTTAGTTAGGATTGGGCTGTGAGTTCAGTAAATATCTGTCATAAATAGTTTTAAAAAAGACTTTCAGCTAAGCAGCATCAAGTCCCAGAAGTTGAGATTGACAGAACATGGCAAACTGCCTTATACTAAGGCAGACGGTCTGGCCTACTACTGATTCTCCTGCAATTAGTAGCAGTTCTTCAAGCCTTCAGACCAAGGTTTTGCCCAACACTGCTACCTGCAGTCATTTTAATGCTGGGGACTGAATTTGGGACTCTCAACATATATAACATAAGAAGAGCCCTGCTGGATCAGGCCAAAAGCCCATCTAGTCCAGCTTCCTGTGTCACACAGTGGCCCCACCAGATGCCTCAGGGAGCACACAAGACAACAAGATACCTGTGTCCAGTCGCCACTCACTTGCACCTGGCACAGTATAACTTGAGATCTACCACTCCTTCCTTCCACAAGATATGATTTAACTGCTAAAGCAATATATGAGCAATACCTGGGTGAGAGAGACAACTTGGGAACCAAGGTAGAGATTATGGGGTTTTCAGCCATGTGAACTTTTCCAAGTTAAAGAAATAAAGATTTACATACCAAAACTTGTCTGGAAAAATTCCTTTTACTCATACACTCATACCCAGTAATGGGTAAACGCTTTCAGGATTATCCAAAGTCAGTCAAGTACAAAAAGCCTTAGTTCTTCTGCTTTACATTTCTTCCCACCCTCGGGACCTTTTCAAACGCAAATACAACAGAACTCACAGCAACAAGCCGGTAGATGGTCATGAGCCTTGAAGGGCAAACAGAAGTATAAAAGCAGAGGGAAGTGCTAAAAGCATGGGAGTCACTAAATTAGCTAATTGAAGAAAGGAGTTGCATTCCTGGTTTGCCCGGAGGTAACCTCTTCTTCTAGCACTGCAAACACTTAGGGACCGCTGAGCATTTAATTCCAAGTAAGCACAGGAGTCACTGAATTAATAAAATTAGAGAAGGAAATCATATCTGGGCTTGTCAGAGGTAACCTCTCCTTTCGTAGCATTACTGTGCGAACCCTTAAAGACTGCTGGGTGGTTGCTTGGAAACGGGAACCGCAGTTTCCGGATTAACCGGGGATGACCTTTCTGCTTCGCAACGTTGCTGGTGCGATCTATTCAAGAAGGGAAGCCAGATGCGGTTCACAAAGGACAGTTCTTGCTGGCGATTCAGGAGAGACCCTGATCTCCTTTGTGAGATAGAGATCGCCTCCAGGTTCAATCTCTGCCTGTTGTTAGTTTCTGTAAAGAGTGAACGGGTCCTCTGGAAGGCAATTTCGTGTCCAGTATTTGCCACATGGGCAGCAAGTGCTGATTTCTCCTCTTGAAGAGCTTTAGCAGCCCGTACATGTTCTTGCATCCTCACCTTTATTGGTCGTCCCGTATTGTACAGTTACAGTTATTACAAGGAATTTCATAAACTCCTGGATTAGATAGTTCTGGTCTCTTATCTTTCAGATTTCCTAATAATTGTTCGATTTTTGTAGTGGGCACAAACACAGTTTTGACCTCATGTTTCCTGAAAATACGTGAGATCTTGTCCGTGATACCTTTTAAATAGGGTAGAGGCAACCACTTCCGTTCTTTATTTTCAGTTATCTCACGTTCCCTCTCTTTATCTTTTTCATTAATCTCCTCCACTGTTGGGATGTGATTCATTTTTTCCAATTGTTTTTTCCAAACAGCTTCAATTTGGTTTATTTTATATCCATTTGCCATTAACGAGTTCCTGATAATTAATTTCTCTTTATTTAGGCATGTTTGCGACCAGGACTCCCTAAAAGCGTGTGGCACCTGCACACCCAATCACAGGGTTAGGTTGCGGCTTTTTTCTGTGGACTACGATGGGGTGGTTCTGCCTCACCTGCCGCCCCCTCACCACATGTCCCTGTTTTCTAACTGCTTTCCCCAGGGCTCCATTGTTGATGTGATTGTTAGCTGTAGAATTTTCCCTATCTAGATTAAGTATATGTGAGCTGTTACACCCAGTGTGAACCCTCTTTTTGGTTTTTGAACACTTTTAGTAAACCTTCGAGCACCTTCACCTTCACCCTCATCTTCATTTTCCTTTCACCAACAAATTATACAGGTGTGCCATCAGTCATTACACTGGGTCTCTGCACCCAATTGCCCCCCCCCCCATGTGTGCATGTTACATGTTTTAAAAAGCACTGCCAGTAACTGGTCTGAGCTTTTTGGAGGAAGAGTGGGGCATAATTATAACCGATAAAAGCAAATATACTTTACTAACTAAAGTGGTAGTTGCAAATAAATTGGGTCTACTTGTCTACATGAGACCTTGCAAATGGTCTGGTTTCCATAGTAACCTGAAATGGAGAGATCCATCAATGTGTGTGGACCACTTCTTTTTCCTTCTCTGTGGTCCTGGGTGACTAAAGAGTGGCTGGCATCCCAGAACTCAAATCAGTGGACAGAAGCATTTTTGCAACTCTCTCCCTACAGCAACTTGACTGCAATGTAGACGATACTGGGATTGTGTGATGACCTTCACTGTTTTTGTTTTTCCAGAGATCAATTGCCATTTTGGCAGATCCTTGAGTTTGACACATGAAAGCAACTTCTTGAACCCACTGACTTGATTTGGACAGTCTGGATTGATTTCTTTAGACAATCTGTTTGTGTGGGAGCTTTTTTCGTTATATGGAACAATCACAGGTGTTCTGACAACACTTATTTTATTTCTCTGTTTCTCTCTGAAGGCAGCTATAGACTTTTGTCTAAATTGCATCAATCAAGAAGAAAAAGGGGGTTTCAAGGATGAAGAAAAAACAACAGTCTTGTGGTACGTTAAAGACTAACAGCCCAGTACTATCTGCGCAATATGCTGGCGGATCTTGCAATCCGCCATCGCTGCAACTGCTCCAATGCTGTGTGCAGCTCACTGGTGATGGCATAGCAGCCAGTAAGCCCTGCACTGGCAATGGTGGGTCAGCAGAGCAGCTGTCAGCGCAGGTAAGATGGTGGCAAGGGTGGGTCAGGGCAGGCCAGGTCTTGGTAGCAACAGTGTCCATGAGATCCAGAGCCCAGGTCCAACAACACCCCCTTTGCCCTTACAGATTTACACCAGAAAAACAGCTGGCGTTTAGCTGAGTAGGTGCTTATCTGGCCCACAGTGGACCAGGGAACTGCAGAGGAGATAAGTAATTTTTTTTCTTACCTCTCCCCGACTGATCCCCAGCTGGCCTGCGGGATGCATCCCTGCATTGCACAGGCTGGCCCTGAATAGCACAGGATGGCACACTGGGCCCTAATACACTTATTTTTTAGCATAAACATCAGACTCTTTGCATTTGTTGTTGTTGTTGTAGTAATACAGCTATCCCTCTGGAAGGATAAAGGAGTGTATCTGCTATTCAAGCTCTATGTTGCATCTAGAATGGGCCAGTTAGGTAGAGTACACTGGCTTGTACGGACCCATCTTTCTTTGACACCTATTTGTTCAGTTTTTGTCTCACCTTTCAAACATAATAGATGGTCGAAAAGGCCTTATGGCCCAAGGCTGGTGACAGATGCAGCATTTTAAGACCAGTGCAGCTAGTGCAAAATTTCCCTCACCATGCTAAAAAGCAACTTCCAATGGAACTATGACATCTGTCATATAAATATAAAATTATGCATGGGATGGAGAGAGTGGATAGAGGGAAATTCTTCTCCCTCTCACACAACACCAGAACCAGGGGACATGCACTAAAATTGAGTGGAGGGAGAGTTAGAACGGACAAAAGAAAATATTTCTTTACCCAGCGTGTAATTCATCTGTGGAACTCCTTGCCACAGGATGTGGTGATGACACCTGGCCTAGATGCCTTTAAAAGGGGTTTGAACAGATTCATGGAGGAAAAGACCATCACAGGTTACAAGCCATAAGCAACCTCCTGGTTTTAGAAGTGGGTTTTCTCTGTGCCAGGTGCAAGGGAGTGGCAGCAGGAAACAGGTTATCTTGTTGTCTTGTGTGCTCCCTGAGGCATCTGGTGGGGCCATTGTGTGATACAGGAAGCTGGACTAGATGGGCATTTGGCCTGATCCAGCAGGGCTCTTCTTATGTTCTTATGTTCTTATGTCTTTACTCCAGATCTCTGTAAATTCTTGGAATATGATCAGGGCAATCCAGAAATGATGCAATATGAAATTATTGCCTGTGAAACATAGTTCTCTTTTGGAATAGTGGTTCCTTTCATCTGAATGCAATACAGCACTTCCTGTGTACAGTCTGAGGTGCTCTTGGAAAACCCCTCATCTAAGCAGAGAAGGTTCTGGAAGTCGTCGTCCCCCGTCCCCCCCCCCCCCGCATAACCCTCACACATTCACGCACAGCTGTTGCCTGTGGAGGTTCTGACTCTGCATATGGTCTATCTATTATTTGTGTGGAAATCTGGGAAGGCTTTATCCTTCAACTGGAATCTCAAATGGACAGCACAGTTAAGATTGTAAGCTACTAAGCTCCTGCAAATCATTAAAAGATACTAGCAATGAGAGTGTATGTGCCTTGTGAGCTTATTACATAAGAACATAAGAAGAGCCCTGCTGGATCAAGCCAAAGGCCCATCTAGTCCAGCTTCCTGTATCTCACAGTGGCCCCACCAGATGCCTCAGGGAGCACACAAGACAACAAGATACCTGTATCCTGTTGCCACTCCCTTGCAATAGTAATGCTTTCATAGTAATGCTTACATAGTAATGCTTTCATGAGAACATTACCTCACAAACACAGAGGGGAAAGGACAGGTTACCTTGTTATGACTTTTTCATCTTAAAATCAGTTGTGTAAATTGGTTCTTGTTGCTTACATGGAGTCGTGGAGATATACTTTTTCATTCACTGTAATGGTATATAATACATGATTGTGCTAGTTAACACCTTCATCTCTATACTCTCTGTTCTTCTTCTACACCAGGGGTTCTCAACCTTTGGAGGCCCGGGTACCCCCTATCACAGCCCAATTTTCTGAAGTACCCCTTGCTAATTAACTGCTAATTAATTGGATTAATCAATCAATTAATTAATTAGGTAATTAATCATTAAATAAAAAGTACTAAAACAATTTTAAATGTGAAAAAATGTCTTGTTTAACTTGTGTGTGTGTGTGTGTGTGTGTGTGTGTGTGTGTGTGTGTGTGTGTGTGTGTGTGTGTGTGTGAGTGAGTGAGAGACACACATGCAAGGATCTCTTTTTTTTCTCCAAGTCACACTTCCCAAAATCAGATCCTCCCTCCCCCACCCCACCAAAGTACATTTTCCAAAGTACAAAAATAAGCCCAAAACCAAAATCTGAGGGACAGGAGGGCTCTGAAAATAATTAAAATTGAAAATCCATGTTAATTAACAATTAGCTGCTGATGGGGCAGATAAGGGGCAGGGCTTGGCGTACCCCCAGCAAGAGGTCCGCGTACCCCTAGGGGTACCCGTACCACAGGTTGAGAACCTTTGTTCTACACTATTTCTTTAAGCGCATTTTCCCTACAATACCTAAAAAGGTGAGTGTTTCTGTGGGTCACCTTTGCAACATGATATCATACTGGACTGTTCTCCTTTGTAATTGCCCTTGGCAATTCAGTATGGAAGGTAGACTGTAATTGTGGGGCAGAAAAGTGTAGGTTGAAGCGGTGAAGGGCGGAGGGAACTACACATATCCAAGCACAGTTCCCAGTTAATGGTTCCATCAGAAAACACAATGCAGAGGCTGGAGGCTTTTAGGCAAAGGATTTCCCTGCACACAGGCAATAGTACTTAAGTCACTGAAAGGAACATTCATAGCAATCTCAGGCCATTATATTTAATGGAACTAAAGCTGCTGTGGCTTCCTTTGAAAGGGAGTTGTATTCCAGTGGTGGGTGGAGACAAGAGAGGCATATGTTTTATGCTCTGAAGAGAGAGGCTGTAGGTGCTAAGAAGCGAATCAAAGTGTTTTAGTTTAGCTTAGTTTGTACATCATGATACTGAACATGGAATTATTATTATTTACATAAATCACTAGCGAGAAGCAGTGCTGCAAAGGAAAAACGGTTGTGTGCCCACGTCATGTAGCCTTGAGCAGTAATAAGGGTTTTTCCCCTTATCTGATTTCACCTTGTAACCGTTTCCTAGCTTTCTCATTACGATATCCTGCTGCACGCTACTGTTGCTGATATCAAATTAAACTTCACAGTAAAACGTCTAAGAAAACAAAAACAAACAAAAACTCCCAGCTAATAACAAAGATATTGGTTCGCTATTCAGGAGATAGCCAACTGATAACAAACTAATTGGTACGTGGCCCGTAAGCATTATTGAATGTATGAAGTTGTCTTTGTATGAAATCAGACCGTTCATCCTTTTTGGCTCCTCCAGGTGCTCTCCAAGGTCTCAGGTAGAATTTGTTCCTGCTACCTGAGATAATTTTAACAGAAGGCACTGAGGACAGTATCAGGGGCCTTTTGTGTGTGAAGCACATGTTGTACCTCTGAACTACAGCCCCTCAAGAATCCCACATCTGTTTTGAATCTAAAAAGCAGATGACATGAACAGTGAGAGATCCAAGAAGCCAGAATTGGCTAGAGAATAATCCACCATTGTGAGTTAGCATTTGGGGAATAGATAGACATACATACAGTCAGCCATTTTCTCTCTTAAATCCAGCAGGCTTTGTTAACAGAGTATTCTCAGCTCTCTTAAAAACTGCCTGCTCACATAGATCAGCAAAGGTCAAGGGAGCTGTAAAAAGCCATTGTCAGTTAGCAGAGTGATGATTATCATGATGACAATATTCCATGGTAACTAGTTAGGAATCAAATTATGTTCCCCATATTTATTATACAGACTGTTGAAGATTACAAATTGTCCACAAATTAAAACAAAACAGAGACATTTTTTAAATGAACTACGATGCAATTTAGATTTCAATTATGTTACACTCTCTGTATACATTTTACACAAATGATTTTACTAAATACAACTTTCTTTGAGAGAGATGGCATTTCTAGTTTTAACCATTCCTCTGATAAATGCAAGTATTTGTGATGTATCAGGTAAGTAAAGAAGAGCATACAGTACAGTACTATGATTTTTACCCTTTGGAAGTCAATTGTAGTAGGTCTGTATTTATAGGTATAGTCTACTCATGCAGAAAAAATGTTTGGGGTCTAAACGTTTGCCAATTACTAGAGGCCAGGGGTCCCACGATCCCCTATTTCGAGGCCAATGCCGCTCTACTCACCGCAGATCTGGAGCTGCACGAGCCGGGGAAGGTGAGTGGGCAGATTGGGGTGTTCCGGGGGGTGGGATTGATTGGCTGGACCCAGGAAAGGGAGGGATCGTTGAAGGCCTCCTCTGCTGAATCCTATCCCCTTCCTGGGTCTGGTTGCCATTACATGGTCAGCTCAAATGTATGCCAACAAAATGCAGAACTTTGAACTTAGCCTCTTAGGAGAGATTTCTCTCTCATTCAGTAAATATAAGATCAGAGGAAGCTGCATGCAACAGGACTTCAGACTGTGGGAGTACTTGGTGTATACTTAAGGGCATAAGAAGTGGCAGATTATGGGATCATTATTTTTGACACAGGGCAAAACTCCATCTGCTGCCTTCCTTGCATAAAGGCTCGATCCCTATATACACTTTCCTGGGAGAAAGTTCCATTGAAGTCTCTACCTACCCTCCTGGTAGACTGCCTGATCACCAATGGGTCTTCTTAGACAAATGCTACCTATTTTGGTAATGTATGTACAAAGAGAGAAAAGGGGCATGGAGATTTTAAAAAGAGGGGATAAATGATCCAGCTTGCGCCCATTACCGCTGGATCCACCCCTTCCCACCTCCTCCCTGCCCCAGTTTTTCCCCCTCCCCCCTCAGAATTGCCCCTGGTCCTCCCATTCCCTGCCCATAAACTACCCCTGCTGCTGACGTACCAGCGCTTTCGGATCCAGGGAGGCCCCTGCCAGCACCCATCGCCATTTGGCCAGCACCCATCGCCATTTCCGACAGCGGCCCAGTCACGTGCTATCGAGGGTTGCGTTTTGCAACGCCGTAAATCGGGCTGTGCTGCCAGAATGCAAGTTCTGCAGCACAGCCTGATGATAGGATTGAGCTGATAATCCAGGAGCAGAATTTGTATCCCTCATGGCAGAATCTGGATGTTTTTCTTCAGTACAGAAACCAAGAGAGGTGTATACATCTTTTTTTCACAGGCATATATGATGGCTGGCACTCACCACAATGCTGATGATGGATGTTGATGAAAAACTGATGCTCTGTTTCTTCTCACTTGAAGTTTCATTTTCTTTTCTTTTACATGCCATAACTTTTGCTACTCATTAACCCTTTTCCTTGCAATCAATGAAGACAAATGCACAAAGAAGAAGCAGGAGGAGAACATCTAATGTATTTTGACCCAAGGAAATGAATGTCAGTTCACAATCCTGTGGATTTGATTTCACTGATGAAGTTCTACCACTCAAATCTTAATACTGAGACATTGACTCAGCAACCAAATATATGTATCGAAATGCTAATCTTTGAATCCTTTCCCCCACCATAGCATGCAGCCATGCCATAAAAGGCTTTGCTGTAGTGTATGGTATGGTGGTGGTGGGGGGGGCAGATCCGGAGGCTTGGGAGGGGAAAGGAAAAATATTCCCCTTACCCCTCTGAAAGCCTCCCAATTGCCAATGGGACTCCTTGGACTTGCGCCAGCTCTTTAGCTGGCACAAGCCTGAGGAGACAGCGGGTATGTGTGGCTGTTCCCAGAGGGGACAGCATCCAGTGCGTGGCACCCGTACTGGGTGCCACCTCCTCCTGCCTCCGTCATGCCCCAGCCCTTCTGCGTCCTGCCTCATTTGACCATCCCCCTGCCTTGTTCCGCCCTCCCCGCCAACTCACTGTCGTTGGTAGGTGCTCCTGTCCCTGCCACTGTGTGCAGGGCCACTCTGACCTCTCTGGCAGTGTTCCGAGAGTGCATGGTTTCATGCGTTGCCAGAGCACTGTTTGCAACAGCTGTAAAGCAGCTACCACTGCCAGAACACTAGTTCTGGCAGCAGTAGCACTGCATAGGATTGCAGCCTTCCCATCTGTTTTTATTTTTTCCTAAAAGCATTTCCTAAAAAATGTGTAGTAAAAAAAATGTGGCACCATTGCTCTCAGCATTTCCCTGGACCAATTCATTGCCTTCTATTAGCAAGGGAGTGAGAATGTTGCAAACTGTGGTGTGGAAGTCTGGAATGCCGTTTGTGTGAGACAGTGGACTGGACTTGATTACACTTGCCCATTGTCTGGCCCTTTGTGAGGAGGGGCATGCAAGTGCACCAACTTTGCATGCTTCCTTGCCTCTCTGCCCTTCATATGATATACTGCCATTCACATACAGCAAGTCCTCACTTAAAATTGTTGATAGGTTCTTGGAAACTGCAACTTTAAGCAAAACGACTTATAACAAAACCAGTTTTACTGTAGGCTAATTGATATACGTAAACAAGAGTTTACGGCATATTTCTGGTCATAAAAACATCACCAAACTTCTAAAAAAAGACCCCAAACACTTCTAATATAAAACATTAAAATAAACATGAACTTTCTGGGCTGGAGAAAACCCAAGTAGACATGGGGAAAATGTTCGAACTCCACACAGATAGTAGCCCTGACCAGGAATCGATTTTTTTTCAACAACTTTAAAACAAAATGACTTATAACGAAACGACTTGGGCAGCCCAATCCTGCCCAACTTTAGGACGGCGGAGCTCTCGCCCTGCTGGCCTAGAGTGTTGTAAACGTGCCGTAAGGCACGTTTTTGACATCATTGGAGTAAGCGACACCGGCACGGAGGCCAGCACCGCTTAGTCCAATGGCCTCCACAAGCTGCGCTGGCTGGCCCAGGTAAGGTCTACGCCAGTTAGTGGGAGGGCATGGGGAGGGCTGGCCAGGGTGGCAGTGGAGGGGGCCATTGGTTGGCCAGGCCCGGGAGGGTACGGGGATATCGACGGCGCATTCCACCATATCCCTGTCCCCTTCCTGGGCTGGCCTTACACAGCCTCCCTGGTTGTGTGCCAGCTAAAGAGCTGGCGCACATCCGAGGAGGCCCATTGGGGCCTCTGGGGGGCTTACACCGGGAGAAGGGAATGAACGGCCCCTTCCCCCGACGTGAGCCCCGGCCTCACCATTTATGTCGGCCGCTGCATCTTAGTCAGGATTGGACCTTGTGTCTGTGTCTCCTATTGATGCTTCTGTGATATAGAGGAGGATAAGCAAGACACTTCCTAGTCCCTCTGTACCAAATTTTTGCACTTTTTGGTCCTACTCCTATGCTTTTAACGGTAGCTCACTCACCACACAGAAATTGAGCAGTTGAAGCTTTTCTTATCTCTATGCCAGGACAAAGTCTCTTCTGCTTAAATGTGAGCATGTCGGGCTGCTTGTTCAAAACATAGGAGTAGGGACAATAAGAAGATGACATCCCTACTTCGACAGCAGCAGATTGTCACACAGAGGTTTCCTTCTCTACGTGGATGGCTGTTACTGGATTGGGACCAGGATGTTTCCTTTGTCTGTAACTATTTGGAACATACATCAACCTACATAATTTGCAACCTGCTTTTTTTGGAATAGGTTTGTGTATCATCTGTAACTTAATTGGTTCAGTCATCAATCATCTTCTGAAGTCTGAAAATGAATACAGAAGCTAATTTCAGCTTTATGGCTGATGGTAGGTCTTGTTGGTGTGATTGTTTGATCTGAAAGTGATTTTCACAGTATTTCTAAGTGTCTTATTTGAGACTCCAGTTCAATCGAAAATATATCCAGGTGTTCTCAACTCAACAATGTGCGCACAGCTAGGAAACTGTGAAAAAAACTGTGAAAAGTCATTTACTACAAGCCCACAGAGATCTTAATAAAGAGATCAGAGGACAGGTTCTCTCTTGTATTCACCCCTTGATCTTCTAGGATTTTGTAACCAAGCCCATAGAGCTTCTGCTATTTGTGGTCACCTCATCTGAGCAGGGGTCAACTTGGCAGGGTGTGTTCATCTCCGTCCTCTCACTCACTTTCACTGCTCCCCCCCCCCCACACTCCCTGAATTAGAAAAGGAAGAAGGGGATAGAGCAGAAGAGTGGAATGCTAGAGTGTCTCTGACCACCACTGTCCTCTCCTCCACACTTTCTCTTCTGCTCTGTCGTTCATCTTTCTTTTTCTAAACTAGGGATTGGGATGAATGGCACATCATCAAGTAAGGGGGGGAACATTTGGCATGTCACCTCAGGCCAGTCCTGAATGCAACCAGTTGGCGTTCTTTGATAGGGGGCCCTGTGGCCTTGGCCCCCTGGCGCCCCCGGGCGCCAGCTTCCAGGGGCACCAAAAGGCCTGGGATTTGTTGCCCCCCCACGCGCCCACCCCCAACCCCATCGCTCTCCTTACCTTCTTCAGCTTCTGGGCCGCCGCTGTCACCGCCACCGGCCCCGCGCTCACCTTGGCGCGACTCCTTCTCAAACTGGCTGTTCTGTACATGCGCAGAACGCCTAAGAGGCAATTTTGCCCTCTCTTGGCCTCTTAGGCGTTCTGCGCATGTACAGAAAAGCCAGTTTGAGAATGAGTCGCGCCAAGGTGAGCGCGGGGCCGGTGGCGGTGACAGCGGCGGCCCAGAAGCTGAAGAAGGTAAGGAGAGCGATGGGGTGGGCGCGTGGGGGGGAACAAATCCCAGGCCTTTTGGCACCCCTGGAAGCGGGGTGCCGGGTGGGAGCGTCCTTCTGGGGGTTGCTCGGCAAACCCCTGCCCCCCCGCCCTGCCCCAGGCACCGGGAGGGCTAGCCACGCCACTGAATGCAACTCCTGAGGCTACAGCTTGGAAACTGGCACACAGGGAGGGAGGTTTCTTAATCCTTTCCTGTTGAACTGATTTCCTGTTGAAATGTACCTCCACCACACTGTTTTTACCCTTGCTGGGGAAATGTGCTAGTATGAGTGGAGCAGAGCTGTCTGGCTTTGGCACAGTTAAGATGCCCATTGGGGCAAGCCAAACATGAGGCAACTCTTACAGGTCACATTGAGCGATGAGTTGCGGGGAATGGCAAAACGTTGCTTCCTGTTTTGTTTAAAGGGACTGTGTGAAAAAGGAGAAAGGTAAGGGGCTAGAAGGCAGGCTCAATGGTTTCTGTGCAGCAGTGTGCACAGCGGAGGAGACACTGACTGCAAGGGTGTCACTAGGGTTGGTGACACCTGGGGCGAGATCCCTCCTCCCATATCAGACCACATGATATGGAGGCCTCCTGGGAAATGTGATCTCTGCGCGAGTTGCGATGGGGATTGGGAAAAATTAAAAATCAGTTTTCTACCAGTGGTGTGTTTTTCCACCACCAGTAACAAATATAATAGAAAGTTATTTTGGTGTCACCCCTCCCTGGGGTGACACCCGGGGCAGCCTGCCCCCTGCCCCCCCCAGTGACACTCCTGACTAGATGGCGGATCACCTTCAGCTGCCTCAGTGCCTATGATATTTTACCTGTGTTTGTGCCACTGCAACTAAAACCTGAGCCATAGGGTCAGACTGTGAGATACGCCACTGAACAGAAAGCTGTCATTTCCCCAGCATTTCTGCAGCACCAGGATAGCAACTCCAAACTGTAATAACCAATAGGTGGATAGGAAAGGTGAGGGAAGTAGGTCAGCTATCTGTGTGTGAGTGAGAATAAAAAGCACGAGTTATGAACAATCTTGTAGGAAAGGAAATGCGGCTTGCAAGAAGTGAAGATGATGCCCTTTAACATTTCTCTGCATCATTTTGTGTTGTGCGAGGGGGAAAAAAAAACCTGAGGTAAAATTCTTGCCCTAAATTCTTGATCACATGGCCTGATCGTGGCAACTAACGCAGCACTCTCTACACCCTGATTCCACAACTGAACTTAGCATTTTAGATTGTTCTTTGTCTCTTTCAAGAAAACCATATTATAATGTTTTATGGGGCAGAAAATCCCATTTTGTTTCCCTGCTGCACATGAAATCGCTTTACATGTCAACAAAAAGTATGAAAGGGTGACTGTAATAACCATGTAATAACCATGATGATGTGGTTGAAAAAACGTTGGCTTTTCTGAGAGAAAAAGCAGCTGCTTGGTTGGTAGAATGCCTAGACATATGTTTGAGATGACGCACGGGCACCGCTGGTAATGTAGGCCTATGACAACTACCGGTACATGCAACTCACCTCTTAAAACCATCTATAGATCAGCAAAGGGAGGAGGGAGTGGGTGGAATCAAGGGCCTAACGGTATCGAAGTTGATAGTGCTGCCAGCACCACTTATTTGAGTGGGGAAGGAGTCTGGATTATCCCCCCCCTTCCCAAACAGGTGATCAGTGCTGTTCACCTGCTGGGGGCTGCATACTATCCCAGTCTATCTGCAGCTCTAGGTCTTGCAGGAACTGTGTGTACACAGGCTCTCATCCCCCTCTCTCCATGCCTGTTGGTACCTGCTGATGATCAGCTGTCTTCCGAATCAATGGTGCTTGGTGTTGCCAGGCTCCACAACTGCAGCCCAGGTGTCTGCAGAGCTCTTCCTGAGCCAAGGCGGGCTGCAGCACTCCACATAGCCCAAGAAAGAAGAAGGGGGGGGAGGGAAACCCAAGCCAAGGTGTTTTGGGCTTTTAAAAAGGTCTCCTACCTCTTCCATCTGTAGTAGGTTAGCCTAGGAACAGAGCCTGCAACTCGACCAGTCACATGTACAGAAGCACGGACGTCGCTGGAGCGTGGCAGGGGGGCGGGCCGCCAGGGGGTGACGCGCGCCTCGGAGCGTCCGGCCCCGCCAGCGCTCCAGGGCCTTCTGAAAGAAGGCCCAGTGTGTCAATACGGGTACTTTAACGGTTTTCGTGCATGCGCAGACCGTTTTGAGGGCAAGAGGGCAGGCCCTTGCCCTCAAAATGGTCTCTGCGCATGCGCGAAAATTGTAAAAGTACCTGTATTGACGCAGTGCCTGGGCCTTCTTTCAGAAGGCCCTAGAGCGCCGGCTGAGCTGGACGCTCTGAGGCCGGCTCCCGGGCCGACCTTGGAGCATCTGGAGGGTGACGCGGGGCAGGGGGGCACCCGGGGCAGGGTGCAGCCGGGTCGCCCCCCCAAATCACGCCGCAGCCATAGGCCGCGCCGATTGTTCCTTTACTGGAACATACTCAGGCGTCACTAGGGTGACGCGCGCCCCCCCCCCGCCTTGGGGTGACGCCTCAGTGAAACCAAGAAGCCATATAACAAAGAAAAAATCCTGTCAAGTACGTGCAAGTCTAGGATGCCCCTTTTCTCTTTGCTGCTTTAACTTAAAATGGCCACACACCAGGGTTATATTAACATAGTGAAAATCACCACAACTGCTTCACACAAATCGGTTGTCAAGTGGCATATGGAGCGCCCACCACAAGACAAGGGTTGTCAAATCCCTCCAGGATTGGCCTGGCATCTGCAAGAATTGGCAACAAACTCCAGGTGACTACTGAAAGCAATTCTGGAGATTTTAACAAGGCCTCCCTGGCTAAAAGACATTACATCATGGGTTTTTTTTTGGGGGGGGGGGAATCTCCAGGAAAAGCTTCACTCAGAGTTGGCACCCCTACAGAAGGCTGTTTTTCAAGTGGACACCCATGTAGACGGCTGCATGTTTGAATTGAGCCTAAGAGTTGCTTTGCAACATCTCATTAGCTGGTTACTTTTCTAGAAAATTCTTCCAAAATCTAATCTGAATAATTGTTCCTAAGTCTTAAGTGCTTTGCCTTTTGTCCTTGATTTTCCTTTCAAGCCTTGAAAGAGACAAGTGTTTAAAAAAAATGAAAGTGTCAAAAAAATTAAGAATCCATTAAAAAATTACATTAGGGTGAAGTGCTATTGACAGTATGTCCTGAGTAGGAGATTGATTGTTCCAAGGAGCAAATGCTTTGGAGAGTGGAATAAATTGAGGGCACCTCATAAAACAGCCTACTTTTTTAAAAAAGGAAAATGGTTTGTTCTAGCTTTATAGAACATAGAAACAATATTTAAATTTATGCAATCTTTGATTGGATTTACTTAAAAGTTATAGTGTTATGGCCACTATCTTCAACAAGCAAATCTATAAGCAAAGGGAGCTCTTAAAATACAAGAAGCTGTAGCTTGTCACTATGTTTTCAAGCTATCAGTGTGCACATATTTTTGGCGCCTAGAAAAGTGCTAGCAGAGTGAGTGCTACACCAGTGCAGGGTGTCGCAAACATGCCATAAGGCACATTCGTGGCACCTGCAGAGTAAGTGGCACGGCACCAAGTCCAGCGCCGCTCACTCCGCCACTGGCCACGGACCACGCCACCGGACGCAGGTAAGTCCTGCGCCAGGCAGCAGGAGGGTGTGGGTTGGGGTGGAGGGGGTGATTGGGCTGCCGGGCCTGGGAGAGGGGCGGGGATATCAGCGGCGTGCTCTGCCAATATCTAATGCCCCTTCCTGGGCCTGGCTGGCCATACGCCAGCCCCTCGGACATGCATCAGCAAAATAGCGGGCACACATCTGAGGAGGCCCATTGGGGTTGCTGGGGCTTACACCAGGGGAAAGGGACGAATGCCCCTTTCCCCAGAGGTGTGCCCTAGCTCTGCCGGCGCAGTCCTGATCCTGTTTAGGATCTGCTGCTTTGCACGCTGCGGCAGATCTTAGGCAGGATTGGGCTGCCCGATTAATAGAAATGTATCACATGACTTTTCAAGAGAAGACTTGTGAGTGCTATAGACTTGTAAAGACTGTGCTCTGCTTGCTAGGTGTAAATCATTGCAGTGTCGTAAGCAGCTGCTTGTGCCATTGCAGTCACCACTTATGGAGGAGTTCTAGACTAGCTACATGATGTTGCAATCCTCATTTGTCTAACGTAACTCATTATTGTCCCCATTTTATGCACATTGAACTGACACCAAGAAAGTGGTGTGACATGATCATGTCGCTGCCTACCGCCTGAGTTCCTAGCAGAGCTGTAATTTGAACCAAATGCAGCCCCAATTCACTCTCTGAATCATGAAGCATCAACTTAAACCTTTATTTACTTCCACTTCAATTAGACAGGTTGTTCATAAGCTCCTGAAAGGATGGGAAAGGGTAGAAGGGAAAAATTGGTATCTTAAATTCATAATAGTATTTTCCCTTTATGCTTTTGTAACAAAGAAGGTGGTTGTTTTATGCTTTGGACTTGTAAAGCTGACATTGAAACACACACACATTCCCATACACATTATTATAGGAAGTTATAATACATTGGCAGGAGATAGGGTGACTTCATGGGTTTTTCCTGCCCTGATCTCTGGACAGAGAGATTGTTGCATGTGTTAGCTAGACATTGCTTAACTCTGTACAATAGGCCAGATTAGAAAACCCGTTCTACATTCCAGCACCATCCCAAAACAAAAATGTACTTTCCAATTACCTCTAGCAGGAAAAAAAAACACATATTGGCATGAATCACAGCTTTACATGGATAACTGGATAGCATAGTTAACATTCCACAGCAGACAAAGCCAACAGCTGAGGTGCTGCAGTCGTCGCTGGCACTGGGTGCGCGGTGTGGAGCACAGCACCCCTGGAAGTAGGTTGGCGGTGACGTGTGACATCATCGCGACACCGCCAATTGCTTTCCAGAGTGCCACTATTTTTTTTTTATTATTTGTGGTCAAATCGGAGCTAAGGGTTTTCAGGTAGGCCCGACCAGTGAGCGCAGAGCTCCATGGGCCTCTTGTGTCCCCCCCCACAGAACGTTGTGCCTGGTGCAGCCTGCACGAGTCGCAACCCCATAATGACCGAAAACAAGCACTTGTTTATGCCAGGCAGGCATGCAAATCCTAAGTATATAGAAAAAATACGTGTCAGCTATGTAGAGGGGAGCAGACCTCACGATGTGAAGCTGACTAAACAAGGTGGGAACATACATGTCTGAGGACATGGATAATTGGGGAAATGATGAATTGTGGGTGACTACTGATGCAGCCGTTAGCACAGTCTCTCTTTCTCAGAGAACAATGTGGCCAGTACTCCAATATCTTGAAGATGAAGGCTGCAACCGTCAGTCTGAACATATACCGGTAGTTAATAAAAGATCAGCTTTGACGTGGTTTCTCTATTTACAAAGGTGCCTCTTAAAGAGGTCATAAGATTAATTGAAGAATTAACAATCCCTAGGGAAATGATTCCACTCTTTAAACATTGTTTAACATCAACATATTTTTTGTGGGAAGGTGAGTTTAGGGAGCAAAGAGATGGTGTGGCTATGGGGAATCCACTTAGTCCCATAGTTGCCAATCTATACATGGAGTTTTTCGAGCAGCAGGTGCTTCAGTCAACTCATTTAAAGCCAGAAGTGTGGTGGAGATATGTCGATGACATATTTTGTGTTTGGCCCCATGGGGAGGATAAGTTACAAGAGTTCCTAAGTCATCTGAACAGTTTTTGCAAGGACATCCAATTTACGATGGAACAGGAGAGAGATAAGGCACTGGCATTTCTAGATGTCCTGGTCACTAGAAAAGAAGATCTGACTTGTGGCCATACTGTTTATAGGAAACCTACAAACACTGGTAGATACCTGCATCACAACTCCAACCACCACCCTGCCCAGAAGAATTCCCTGATCAACTCCCTGGCCCATCGGGCCATAAAGATATGTGATGAGAGCTCATTGGAACAAGAAAAGCATATTGTCTTTGAAACATTAAGAGCCAATGGTTACTCTGGGGCACATATCAATAGATGCTGGGTACAGCAGTATAACAAAATTAAGGCAATCAGGGAAGGAGGTAGCATCAATACAGAAGCTACGAACAATGAAGTGGTGAACATAGAGGAGGGTAGTAAAGATGAAAGAGTGTGGACTTGTCTACCTTTCATTAAAGGCGTAACAGATAAAATTGCAAACATTTTGAAACAAGGCAATATTAAAACCATTTTCAAGCCCACATGCAAAGTGGAACAAATGCTAAATAATCCTAAGGATAAAAGACCCCCTCTGTCTAATCCAGGAATCTACAGAATTCCTTGCTCCTGCGGTAAAGAGTATATAGGCTTGACACGACGATCCATTGGCACCAGGATTGGGGAACATGAAAGTTCAGTAAGACTCAAACACCCAGAACTTTCCTCTGTTGCAGAGCATGCTCTGGCCACTGGACACGTCATCCGGTTTGAAGAGACCAGCAGCCTGAGGACTGAGGGCAGATTGGGTATTCTTTGGAACCTGGAGGTGATTGAAATCAGTAAAAGACCTGTCCATAAATTAATTAATAGGCAACAGGATTTAAGTTTTATTAATAAGATCTGGTTCCCCATAATACGCAAGCCTGAACCAGGAACCATTGGATTCTCACAGAGGTCATCTCAGGACAACGGAACGCACTTGACAGCTGTATAGAGGGCAATTGAAGACAGCAATGGTACTCTGACAGCTTGTGCATTAGTGTTAAAGATAATGGTAATAAGTGTTTGATAAGGGTCTACTCATAATACAACAGACAGTGACTATTGCCTCTTCAGGGCTACTTGCAGGACTGGCTGCTACGTTAATGACTTCCATGTGTGCTCCACTGATAATTGAACTGGTCCCATGCTTTTGCTCTATAATTAACCAGCTGTTGCGCTGACTTGCTTCACCATCTAACAGTCTTCAGACTGCTCCTTGAGAATGTTTCTGGGTTCAAAGAAACGAAACGTCGGATTTCTAAGGTTGTGCTGTGGATTTTTAATGACTTTCTGCCTGCCTGCGCTGTCAAGGAAACTTGAAGAACGTAAGCAGGATCGATTTTTGTTTTTTATTCCAGTTGGACTTTGTGTGTGTTTTACATGGCTTCTGTACCTGTATTCCCCTTGTCCATAATAAAATATCCTTCATCCTCCAGACCATAGGTGGAATATTGCATTAGAAACTTCAAGACACCTCTGTTTTCTCAAGGCTTCTCTAAGTTGCTGCGACTTTACCTCCGTGCCTCCCTTCCTTCCTTGTCTTCCTTCCATCCTCTCTTCCTTCTTGTTCCTCATGTGTAATACACACAGCTGTCTTAACTATGAATGAGCAAGAGGCAGATTGGCCATGACTGTGGTGTCTAATGACCCTGAGCTATATTTCTGTATTTTATAGATTTAAAAAACAGCTAACGTAATGAATTAACAAACAAATGTAACAATGAATGACACTGATCGACAATACAAATGACCGAAACCACGCTTGACTAAATGGCACAGTATCGAGAGGTGCACCGATGCAACGAACATGAAAATGAGCGAACTCAGGAAAATAGTGGAGGACAGGAAGGCCTGGCGGGATATGGTTCATGGGATCACGAAGGGTCGGACACGACTTAACGACTGAACAACAACAATCGAGAGGTGGCATCAGGGGTTGGCCAGGTTGGATACTAGCCCAAGGCTCACGCCCATCAGAGGGCCCACACAGCCAGGACAACCTCTGAACCCTCTGTGGTAATGGCAGTAGTAGTTCCCAATCTACCATCAGAGGTGGGCAGGCGTGTGTCACGGGGGCCCCAGTGCAGGTCACTCAGCCAGGGTCTTCATCAACTTGGTGCCAACACTGATGGTAGTACTAATTGTTGCTAGTCAAATAGCAGTTTCTGTCACAGTTCCTTCCATCTTTGTAGCTTGTGTTCAGTCTTCCTCTATTTTCTCTTGTCTATCTACTTGCTTCTCTTCTTGGTTGTCCTCAGTTCCTTGTCTTCAGCTTCCTTTCTTCCTCTGAGGGCCAAATTAGATGTGATGGCAGAGGTCTGTGTTTGGAGCTCTCGAGTTCTTTTTCTTTCTCAAAAAGCAGCTATTGAGGAGCAGTTTGGATTTGGGCTCAAATGCAGAGTGAGCAACAGAGTGAGCAACAGTCTGGGGGGCCTCCTCTGCCCTCACAATAATTCTCCTGACTTAGATCCTCTCCAAAGCTGCTATTTGCTAGATTCCTCTAGAGTTATAAAAATATATGTTCTCCCCTCTGTAGCTAATAACAGGTGTGTGTGTGTGTGTCTGTGTCGGATCAGAGCCACAGTGTATGGAAAAGGATTAGACCCCCCCACTTTCACTATAGCCCTGATCCAAATCCCTCCCCTGCAGCTGCTTTTTGAAAGAAAAAGATGCAGATACATCTAGTTACGTCTAGACTGGCCCTACTGGTTATCCAGTAACTTTCCCTCCTCTAGCCCTTTCTCAATATTCAGCTGGATGTTGACAGCACTAGGGTAGACGGACATAACTTGATACCTTTACATCTATAGACAACAAAGACGGAAGTTTATAATTTGTGTCCAAGCTAACCCCTTTCTGCCCCAAAGAGTCTGTCTATCAAACCAGGAACATATACATAGTAATTAAATAAGAAGTGGTCTTACCATTTCTGAGACTCCTAATTTGAATGAGACAACTCTCTGAATGTTCAATTGTGTTTTCCTTTCTCTGGATTCAAGTGCGGGGGCTGAAGGTGAGTGGGGGAGAAGAGAAGACTGCTCAATGGACTGAATACAGTGGAGCCACTCAACTCGGATGAAGTTTCTTAGGCTCGCTATGGAGAAGTGCAGCTGTATTATGCAGCAAACCTTCAAGTGAAGGCTCTCTTGATAGGTGGAGAATTAGTCTGCTCTGCTGAAGAATCGTCTCCATGAGATAACATATATTAACAAGCAGAACAATGACGCACGTTGCTTTGCCTTTATTTATTTATTTAAAAACATTTATACCCTGCTTTTCCCTTTCATAACAAGAGGCCCAAGACACCTAGGAACAATCCGATACAGTAATAATATTCAATAAAAATCCAGTAAAATACAAAAACAGCAGCAAAAATAAACAACAATAATAACAGCATAAAGCAAACCGAGAAATCATAAAAGCGATAAGGCAGAACAGAAGAAAATGCTCTTGAGCCCCTGCCAAACAGCCAAAGGGAGGGCTCAGTTCATCGTTTGGAGGAAGAGAGTTCCATAGCTGAGAGATTGCTACAGAGAAGACCTTAACCAAACCTCAGCTTAGGGGGGCACACTCAGGAGGGTCCCCCCGATGAGCTTAAGAGATGGGTTATCTTATATGGGAGGAGGAAGTCCTTCAGATACCCCAGTCCAAAGACAGGAATGGTTTTAAGGTCAGCACCAGCATCTTCCATTGCACCTGGAAACAAACCAGCGGTATACTGTCCTTGCAAATTGTGTCCCTAGAAGTGTTGGGGTTCCTCAGGGGCTTAACACAGGTTCTTCAATGAGGACATCAACAGTCTTGGACAAGCTGCTTGAAAGACAACTTGTCCACTATTACCAATATCCTCCACCACAGGGGAGCATTGAAAGTGCTTTGTAAGATACTCTTCCTTCATCCAGGGTGACAGCTTGACCCAAAAAATTTGGACTTCATACTGTGTGTGATCTGAAAATCTGCCTTACAATGTACCACAAGCTACTTCCACACTAGGGCCCTTCAGTACTGCTTAGGTATTGATATTCTGGAATCATCTGCTGGAACTGGGATTGAAGCCGTAGTCTCATGTAGCATATCTAGTATGGTGCTATATTCCCCTGTTAATCACAGCTCAAGTTTTGAACACATGTACCTGACGTTGGCTACATGGGACAGATTAGAGATTCTGTTAGAGTACATCCCACTGTACTGCCTGAGGGGCTTCCTATTTGAATTGCTGGACCTGGTGTTGTGGAGACCCGGAATTGAACATACAGTAGGAAGCTGCCTTTTACTCAGTCAAGAGCATTGGCCAATTAGCTATTGGCTGTCTATACTGACTGAATGACTGGCTGCAGTTCTCCAGTATCTCAGCTCCGTCTGGAGATGCCAGGGACTGAACACACAAAGCAGATGTTCAGCTGTTGCACCTCCCCTGTTGTTGTGTCTGTACACTAAGTCCCGAACTTATGTCCTGGTTCCTTCCAGAGGTTTGTCCGAAAGTCAGAACCAATGTAAGTTGGAACAGCGCTTGCACAAAAGCATGAGGCTGGATGGACTGCACCTGTGTAAAGGCACCGATGTGGCTGAGAAGAAACACATTGTGATTTATAAATATTATGGAACAGGCGCTTGGAAGAGAGAGTGAGTGTGTGTGTGTGTGTGTGTGTGTGTGTGTGTGTGTGTGTGTGTGTGTGTGTGTGTGTGTTAAGGAAAGCAATGAACATGAATTTCAAGTGAAAGAATCGGGCTTCCTGGCCCCATTACCAGCCTGTGCACCTCTTGCTCCCTGGATTGGAAAAGAAAGAGGGAGAGAGAGTGAAAGAGGAAGTGTGGAGGAAGGCAGGGTGGTGGAATATTCTGACGATCTAGCCCACTGTTTCTCAAACTGTGGGTCAGGACCCACTTGGTGGGTCACGACCTGATTTCTGGTGGGTCCCAGGTGATGGAAAGATCAGATAAATAATTGCCACAAGCCCTGAGGCTATTCAAAAATCAGACAGCTGCTAATTGCCCTTCAAAGAGCTGAGCTCCTGCAGTTTGCAAGCTTGTGTAAATACTGTATAGGTAGATAAATATTTGAGTGTCTTTTGGGTGTGTGTGTTTTTCTCAAGTGTTAATGGCAGCTAGTGGGGACAGGTGAAGGCTGGGTCATATAACTAAGCCCCTCAAGCCTTGAGGCTATTTATTAGGGTTGCCTCATTACGAGAAATGGATTGAGTTTTTTGCAAACAATAAAATATTACTTGTAAATAAATAAATATATTAATTCTTTCTAGATTTCGTAAAGCTAGGTTGGTCCCAATGGAGCGTCATTTTAAAAAGTGGGTCCCAGTGCTAAAACGTTTGAGAACCACTGCTCTAGCCCACCACTCTTCTGTCCTCCACATTTCCTCTTCTGCTCCACCTCTCTCTTTTCCAGTTTAGGGAGTGAGAGGAGGGCACATAGTGGAGACAAATGGGCAGATGGAGGTTAGAGCTCCCTGCAAATCTGCTGCCTTTGGTGACCACCTCAGTCAGCCTCATGGATGGGCTGGTCTTGAAAGAAGAACAGAAAGTAAGGGTTTTTTTTATTAGCTTAGTAGACTTTGCCTGTCATATTACAAATTCAATTTAAATAAGCTTTCCGAACCCCGATGTACCACAATCAGGCAAAGCCAGAACCTACAATCATCTCAATTCCAATCATACGTTTTAATCTTGAAGAAAGTTCATTGTGATACAAGAAGGCATGAAAACTCATTTGGCTGCTGCACATCAGATTAATGTGTGAGGGTTATTTATACGTCTGCATACTGGGGAGAAAGAGGGCAAAAGGTCCCAAGGAATGGTGGCAAATCTTCAGAAGGACCCATTAATATTCATCCTTCTAAGTGCCCAAAGTCTATTGTGTCTGAATGTGGATTCTGGTGATGCAGCCAACCCAAATTATGTCTTAGTTAGATGACAAAGCCATTTCCCATTATTCTCATCAGCAACAAGTAGGACTGAATTGTCATGACAGCAAGAGCTGTGTGATTAAAAGCCGTGACTCAGTCAGGAAGGACCTATAATGGGCGGGAAACGTACAAAGGGTGAACATGAATGATTAATCAAAGGCACAGGGTGCAGCTGGGTTGCCAACTTTACTAGCTCTTGCTCTTATAGCTTTAATAGTAGCTTGATCCAAGACCTAAGCAGGTGATAATGCTCATTCATGTGCTTCCACTACTGATTTCTGCAGATCAAACAGCTGTTAGTGTACAGGAGCAGACCAAGATATTTTTTCTCATCAGTTGGCAGTCTTAGGTATGTCTTAGGTATTGGCAGTCTTAGGTATGAGCTCCATCCACCTTAAATATCAAACTCAGATGAGCATTTAGCCAAAACCTCTGGTATAAATACACTGGCTGCCTCATGCCATTTTAGTTTCTTGAGAAAACTTCACTGTACAGCAAGTCCTCACTTATAAGTTTCATTATAAGTAATTTCGTTTTAAAGTTGTCGAGAAAAAAAATCGATTTCTGGCTGGTGCCACTGTCTGTGTCGAGCTTAATGTACTCCCCATGTCTGTGTGGGTTTTCTCCAGCCCAGAAAGCTCACATTTATTTCAATGTTTTATATTAGAAGTGTTTTGGTCTTTATTTAGAAGTTTGGTGATGTTTTGTGACCTACAATAAACCTGGTTTCGTTATGTCATTTTGGTTAAAGGTGCAGTTTCCAAAAACTATCAACAACTTTAAATGAGGACTTGCTGTGTACTACAGAAATGGTCAGCAAATGAAGGGCCTTGCCCACTGGTGTCACTAGGGCGCGTGCTGCCCTAAAGCGAGGGTGCGCGCGCCGCCTTAATGATCGCAAATTTGCCGCGCCGCCGACCGCCAGCCAGGGAGGATGTCGTCCGAGCCGGCAGCAGCGGGGCCCGGGTGTCAGACTTCCGCCGCGGAAGTCTTACCCCCGGGCCCCGCTGCTGCCGGCTTCCCCCGCAGGCAGTCTTCCCCCGCAGGCAGTCTGGGGCCTTCTGACGAGGCCCAATGTGGCAACACGGTATTTATTAGGTTTTTCGCGCCTGTGCAGAATGTTTCTGAGGGCAAGGGCTGCCCTTTTGCCCTCAGAAACGTTCTGCGCAGGCGCGAAAAACCTAATAAATACCGTGTCACTGCATTGGGCCTTGTCAGAAGGCCGCGGACAGCTGCCTGGGGCGGACACTCCGAGGCCTTCTCCCGGCCTTGGAGCCTCCGGAAGGGTGACGCGCAGTGCGCGCGCAGGTGCGCGCATCACCCTTTGCGCGCGTCACCCTCTGGCGGCCCGCCCCCCACCACGCTCCAGTGATGCGGGTGGCCTTGCCCATTGATCATTCTCAGTATGAGCCCAATCCTATCCCCTTCTATCTAATGCCATGAAACCATGCTGCTAAGCACATGATGCATGCTATGGTGGGAGGGGGTGATCAGATGGCCAGCGAGAGGTAAGAAACGTTTTTACTTACCTCTTGGTAGGCCACCTGACTGGGAGGTGTGGCTCCCAGGGAAGCCATGGAAACCAGCCAGGGAAGCCACGGAGTGCCACAGAATCCTCTTGGAATACAGTGCAATGCTAATTGGCAGGCATCCATATAATGTAATGGGGAGCCGCAGCCAATGGTCGCCAATGGTTAAGGGAGCCTCAGGTTGAAAACGTTTGGGAAACACTGGCCTATGGTTTTCCTTGAACCCATGCCAGCTATTTGCTGGCGTAGGTCTGATGAAAGAAAGGGGGTGGGCCAAGTTGGAAAATGGGGGATAGGATCTGGCTGCACTTTTGCTGCCGAGACCCACTTGTTCCAGCCATCTCCCTTCCCACTGCCCTCCCACCTCCCCACTCAGAACCTCCACCGAACCACTCACGAAACAGCCCCTTTGCCACCTTACCTGGGTTGGCAGAGCATTTGGGTGAGTCTGGCACGTGTGCTGAGCCGCTGGCTGTTTCTGCCAGTGGTTCCATCATGCACGATGGCAGGATGATGTTTGCACCATCGCAGGGCCATTTACAACAGCAGATTGATAGTTCTATTGCTGTAAATGGCCCATTGGGCCATAATGGTGCAATCCTATCTACATTTGAGACCAGCAGAGTGCTGCACCATTGGTCTAGGGTGTTGCAAACATGCCATAAGGCACGTTTGCAGCACCTGGAGCATAAGCGGCTCCAGCGAGGCTTGCACCACTCCTCCAGAATTGCTGGCATGCATTCGAGTAGGCCCATTGGAGCATCTGGCATGTTACTTGGGTTAAAGGGACAAAGGTCTGGTCCTGCACAGGATGTGGCGGGCGACTTATGTGCGCCACTGTGTCCTGCTAGACAGGATTGGGCTGCTTGTGTAGTAACTTGACAATGATGAGGTTAACTGTAGAACCCATTGTGGACTGAAGCAAGTGCAATCCTATACATGTTTCCTCAGAAGTAAGTCTCACTGTGGTCCATGGGGGCTTACTCCAAGATGAACATGCCCAAGATTGCAGCCTCAGACATTTCTTTCCAATGTTTTTTCATCAATAAGCAGCTTGTTTCATTAGCCTGCACATAAAATGAGTAGGCAGCTTATTTATAGATTAAAAAAATGTCCCTATACAAAAATAACTATAATTGCTTCACAAGTAGGATTGCCATATTCCAGTCTTTCAAATCTAGGCAGTCTAGTTTGTCTAAATCTTTTGCTAATTATGAAAACTGAGTGGTAGAGATTGAGGAAGGGTTAAGAATCACTGCTGCTGTTTTTCCACTCTAGATCACCGCCTCCCTGTTCTGTTCTGCAGCAAAGGAATAGGCCATTGGACTTGTTTTGTTTCACCTTGTTGCATGTTGTCACATGCATATATTTATTTATTATAACATTTCTACTACTGTACACGTTTTGCTGTAAAATGGCCTCAGCCAACTTACAATAATAATGTGTAGCTGAATCTCAAAGTCTAAATAAAAGCTAAAGGATGATGTCTGCATTTAGAAAGTTAACCTTTAAGTCACTGCACAGACTGTGATTTTCTTCGTAAGTTGTTCTTCCTCTTACATATGGCAGTTCTTTGCTATATTTCTTACTGTATACAGTTTGGTGCTAACAGTTGTAGAAATGGCTGCTTATCATATACCCTTCACCATTTCACAAATGAAAATAGGGACTTGCTTTTCGTCATACCCCTACTATGGCCACCTTGCAAGCCCTCATTCCCTCCACCGTTACATATTGCTGAGGACATGTCTGTTGTTCATTTGCCCTGCAACCATGTCTCTGGTTTACCAGTTGAAGTAGACTGACCTTTGCTACATTCCAAGGGAATAGATTTTTGGCTAGAAACTCAAACCAGCCTAGCCCTACCTCTAAACTGCCTATTAGCAGTTAGCACTACAATGCAGGGCTGCTGTAAGCCACTTTCTCAACCACAGCCTCCCTAACCTACCATGTGGTGGGTATAATGGACTGTATTGGTATGACAATTATAAAATAGTTTAAAACTTGAAAAAATATATTTTAAACAATAACTTTAAATGGAAAGAGCATAAATTCCCATTTCGCTATTACCTTGGTGTGCGTGTGTGTGTGGTGGAATACACAACTGCCCAATCACAATTCTGTTAAAATCATGGACTTCCCCATTGTTCTCTATGGGCAGCCCTTACCAGGGGAGGGAAAAATGGCTTCAATAAAGGAAGTCCCATTCCTAGACAAGTGCTATGACTGTAGTTTTTTTTTTTTCTGTTACTATGGGTCATAAGTTTGTGAGGAAAAGATAGAACATCATCACATTATTCCTCTCCCTTAATCCTGACTATTTCTCCATTGGCTAGATATGTCCTACATCCATGTCTATCCTTCCAAGATAAGCCCCATACAAAGGAAAGAACACATGACCTGTAATGTCATGGATGGTGTAGTGGTTTGGGAGTTGGACTTAGACCTGGAAGATCCAGGTTCAAATCCCCGCTCAGCCACGAAGCTTCCTGGGTGACCTTGGGCCAGTCACTATCTCTCAGCCCCACCTACCTCACAGGGTTGTTGTGAGGACAAAAAGGAGGGGAGGAAATATGTACACCACTCTGAGCTCCTTGGAGGAAGGGTGGTATAAAAATGTGAAAAATAAAATAAAATAAATATCCAGCAGCATTCCAAGAGACATACAGGTTTGTTGTCAATGTGATGAAACATATATCTCAGTAGGATCAACTAAGGCCCCACTGTTGCCAATATGATTGAACACACATGTAAAACTCGTCAGACCCAAATAGGCACATCCTGCACTATAAGCTCATAGTCTGGTCCAGGAAGGAATCACGTGCCACTGTACTTTCAACCTCCTGCACCTCCTGCAAAGCCCAGTCCTATTGATGTGTACTCAGCAATGCGACACTCATTTTTGGGAGGGAGAGATTTTAAAAGATGTTTTCCAGACAGATTCTTGCAATATGTGCATTGTTAATCCACAGTGGGACTTGAACTGAAAGACAGGAAGATCTCTTTGTTTGTAGTAGCAGATGCGAGCTATCACACTACTACTACTACTACTACTACTACTACTACTACTACTACTACTACTACTACTACTACTACTACTACTACTACTACAAAGATAAGCAGGACTGCATTTTGATACTGTCTATGTTTGGTTTTCCTTTCCCTCAAGAAAACACAAGCTATGATGAAGGCAAGTGGCTTGGATGGCTTCAAAGGGGACTAGCCGAATCCACTGCCGGCCCATCCATGAGGCCACCTGATGCAGGTTGCATCAGGGGCAGGTTGCGATGGGTCCGAGCTGGCGGCAGATTCATGGTACCTTTCATCCCGCCACCACCCCCTCCCTCCAAACCCGCTGCAATGATCTGCCTTCCGCTCACTTGAGAAGGAAGCAGGTCATTCCCCTCATTATTGTGCTCCTCGCATGCTGCTGTCAAACCTGGAAGTGCCGGACTTCCTGATTTGACGACAATGTGTGAGGAGCACAGCAAGGGGTTTGGTTGTTGTTATTTCGTAGTGCAGAGGTGGCAAACTCAAGGCAGCATCAGGCGGCATTCCAGGTCATGCCACCCCTGGCCAAATCCATGGATGATGGGTCTAGCTGTGGCAGTTATATAGGTATAGTGATAGCTACCCTGTTTCCCCAAAAATAAGACCTACCCTGAAAATAAGACCTACCGTCATTTTTGCATGATTTTTGCTGGCACTCGTCAATATAAGTCCTCTCCGAAAGTAAGACCTAGCTAGGATCATCAGCCAGACGTGACCCCCCCCGGCACCCCCCACGACCTCCCCCGGCACTTACTTGAACCGATTTAAGCTTCGTTTTTTCTCCGAGGGTGCAAGGCTCTGCAAGGTCTGCACGGCCTGCACTTGAGTCCTCCACCATGGAGACGACGTGCTAGAGAGGCCAGCAAGGAGGCTGCAACCTTGCAGAGTCTCTCTAGCATGTCATCTCCATGGTGGAGGATTCGAGTACACGCCGTGCAGGCCTTGCACCCTCGGGAAAGAATGAAGCTTTAATCGGTCAAAGTAAGTGCCAGGGGGTCATGGGGGGTGCCACCACAGGTTGGGAAAATAAGACCTCCCTGAAAATAAGACCTACTGCATTTTTGGAGCCAAAATTAATATAAGACACTGTCTTATTTTCAGGGAAACACGGTAAATGTATGGGACTTGAATGAACAGATGCTAGGAACAAACAACAGCCATTGACTCTCTATGCTCTGCTTGTGGATTTCCTGGTACAATCTGACTGGCCACTGCTGGAAACTGGTTGTTGGACTAGATCAGCGGTCCTAGCAGTTCTCAAACATTTTGGTCTCCAGAGCCCTTTATAATCCCAAAAGAAGGCTTGGGGAGCCCCACCACCAGCATATGCACGGAGTGTTGGGGAGCCCCAGCACAAACCAGGCAGAGGGCAGATGGCGCGTCCACTTATGGTGTGCTTGTGGAGCCCCTGAAGGGGTCTCAGGGAGCCCCAGGGCTGCTAGGAGCACACTTTGAGAAACGCTGGACTAGATGAAGCCTTGGTCTGATCCAGCAAGGCTCTTCTTATGACACTATGGTGAAACTAATGCCCAGATACCAGGATGCCCCAGCTCTGCCATCACTTGTCCAGCAGAGAAAACAATCTTTTCTCATCCCAGTATGCAGTCTTATTGATTGGCTGGTTCTAAGCATAAAGAGATGGGGTTGCAAATAGCAACAGGCACAGCAGGTAAAGGTTTTTTCCCCCAAAGGTCAAGCTATAAATGCAACCACACTGTATGTTGTGATCAAATGCACATTGATTTTCTAAGCCATGGTATAAAGAGAGATACTCACGGCAACCACAGGGTTGGTAATAATATTTGCAAGTTCCAAAGGACAATTGGCAACATAATATACAGGGTCTCCTTGCAATAGCATTTGAACACTTTATTACTATTATGTATTAATCCTCTCAAAATGATTGTAAGGTTACATAGATTATACAGTAGCTATTGAAGCTCAAAGACAGGAGTGTACTACCAACCAGTGGGCTGAGTCTGATGAAACATTTGAAACCAAGCTTTGCAGTTCTAAATCCTATGAGCACTACTGCATCGGTTCTTAAAGTAGTTTTACTCCTAAAGAAACCAATATTCTCTCTAAGGGGTCTGTGCCACTGTTTGGACCCCTTCGCTTGCTGTGTGGCAGCTCCTCAGCATTTCCGGATGCATGGCGATGATGCCAAATGTCATCGCTGGACTTCCAGGGATGCTGAGCTCCAAGCTGCGCAGCGCTTGGCTTCAGTGGACTTTGAGTTGTACGGTCATGCAGCCGCGTAGCTTAAGGGAAACGGTGAAAGCGACTTGTGACTGGAGATGTAGATACAGACACTCCCCGACTTATGTAAGGGTTCTATTCTGGACACTCGTACGTAAGTTGGGTTTTACGTAAGTCAGAATTGTGCCGTGCAATAGGAGCTACTCAAGCTCGCCACTCTGTAAAGCTCGCCACTTGCTTTTCTCTGTAAACTGGGATTATTCCCACCATGTCCCGCATTTCCTCTTTTGTTTAAAGGGCCCATGTGGAGGAAGGGGCAAGACTGCTTCTCCACAGCTGTCTCGCTCTGTCCTCCGTGCTAGCTCTTTAAATGAAAGAGGAGCAAGTGGTGAGTGTGGGTGGCTCCTCTTCCCAGACTTTATATCAACTCAAAATTACCTTACATACATTGATGAAGGTGTAACAGCCTGCATGGGGAACCAAACCAACTCCAGATTTTTTGGGGATGGAATTGATTATTTGAATCCTTTCTAGTCTGGTTTCTGTCCCACTATTAGAACTGAAACTGCCTTAGTTGCTCACTGAGTGACTTCCGCTGGGGGACAGACAGGCAGAATATGAGCTTATTAATTCTCCTAGACCAAGGGTTCTCAGCCTTTTCCACCAAGTGTATCCCCTGGCACGGTCACATTTTTTGAAGTACCCCCTGTGCCAATTAATTAATTAGCATTAATTAAATTAATTAAATTAATTATTAAAATGTAAAATTTAATTTCTTAATTTAAAATTTAAGAAAATATCACCACAGCTCTCCCATCCAAAAACAAACCAAGGAAATTCCTTCTTAGCTATGGAAAACCAGCTCAATCTGCCATAAGAGCTACCTTCTTTAAATGGAAGAAACAATGTATTCTAAAACCCAGCATATAAATTGAACCAGCCAGTAGGAAAGCACTTAGTTTGCATTCCACTCAAAGTTTTTTGGGATTGGAGGGAGAGAAGGGGTGGTTTTGTTGCACAAGAATCTCTTGCTCACTGTCAATTATGTTTCTTTTTTCAGTAAGAAATTAGGAACTATTAGTATTTAGTCAGAGAGAACGTACTCAGTTAATGTCACCCTAACTTGGATGCAAATACTAGAAAGGGGTTTATATAGAGATTTGGCAGAGGTTTTTTTTTTCATATGGGAGCCCTGTGAGTCTGTGCCTTATTAGCTGTGAGTCAGTGTAGGCAGTTTAAATTTAAAAAACTAAAAGCCAATGCCGACTTGCAGCTGATAAGACACAGCAAGCCGCGTACCCCCGCCTGTCCGGCACGCGATGTGTACCACAGGTTGAAAACCCCCCTTCCTAGACCTTTCAACAGCTTTCAGTAATCAGTACCATCAATCACGGTGTCCTCCTGAACTGCCTAACTGAGATGGGTTTGGGGAATACTGTTTTGAGGTGGCACCAGTTTTTCCTAGTGCAAAGGTGGCAAACCATTTGAGAGTGTGTGCCCAAATTGGCGATAATCTGCCATATGGCCCCCTGGGGAGCCCTGGCACATTTGAAGGGAGCCACAGACTGAAAACTGTGAGAAGGGAAACCTTATGTTTATCTGTTTGTATTGTATCCTTGTTTGACCGGGGGGGGGGGGGCTGGAACCCGAGAAGAGCTCCTAAGGGGCCATAGTCAAAAATAATAATAAAGAGGATCCCGGAGGACCTACCAAGGCAGATAGGGTAGCAGGGGAGGTGGGACAGGAACGGGGGTAGGCAGGATGAGGCGGAATGGGGCAGCGACAAGGGCGGGGAAGGACAGATCGGGTCCAGGAAGGGGGCAGGTTTGGCAGCAGCATGGGTTCATGCTGACCTGCGCCAGCGAATTCACTAGCACAGGTCCAAGTAGACCCCTCTGTGCTGCAGAGGCATACCCCAGGGTAAGGGAATGAGGGGACCTCCCTTATCCAGAGGAGATCTGCGTAATTGGCCCCCCTGCAGGATGCAGCAGTAGCCATTTTGGTGTTGCTGCATTGGGGGGGGGGGAGAGAATAAGATTGGGCTGTTAATTATGGTAGTGCCTGTACAAGCCATTTTGGCTCCCTACGATTTATACCCTATATAAAGTATCAGTAGACTGGGAATTATGTAATTTGCACCACATCTGTTTATGTAGAATGGGAACCATTGTGTACCATTCTGAAAATGATTGAGGTACATCCACTGCAAAGTTCCTTAACCTGACACTTGTTCTTAACAGAGTTGACCTGGATTTTGCTGTCTGTTTTCCCTTGGGGCCTACTTTTTTTTATCAGAGAAGTTCAGAATGTTTTATCCTCATTTTCTTCCATTGTCAAAGCTCAACCTACTAGCACTACTACTACTTTCATATTTCAAATTAATAATAAACTTCCATCATTTCTTATAAATTTATCTGAAGGATTCAACTTGGGACAAATATGTTTTTCTTCTTTGTCTTCTATTCTCAATTTGCTTTTTCTGGGATATAACTCCTCATTTGGGTCACCGGGAAATGGCTTGGAGATTGCAGTCTTTATATCATGGTCGTTATGTAGATCAACAGGGTTTTTTTGGAGGAAAAAACCCTCAATCAACTGTCTGAAAGGTCATGGCCACTTCATAGGAAACAGCTTCCTGAGAAAGCACAAATTATTGCCACATCAAATCAATTCAAAAGACTTTTCAATCAGTTTAAACAGATAAGGAGCTTAGTTTTGTATCAAGTGATATCCACATCCAAAATGCAATTTAAAATGAGTTGGGACGATCCATTTATGAAAATGGCAGTCTAGCACCTGTGGCTGTGGCAACGTGCACACTCCCTTTACTGGATTAACAGTGCAATCCTGTGTAACCTTGCACCAGTGTAACAGTAGATGCACCAGTGTAACAGCAGATGCACTGGTATAAGTGCACTTACACTGGCATAAGTGCACTTACACTGGTGCATCTACTGTTACACCAGTGCAAGGTTACACAGGATTGCGCTGTGGGACTATGCATGCAATGCTGGACAGAGAGTACAGATGATCAGCTCTGACTGAGGGCACCTCGGTAGGCGATTAGTGCTGCCCACTTTGACAGTATTACCGTATTGTCCCGAGTATAGGACGCTCCTGACTATAAGTCGCACCCTTAAAGTTTGGTGCTATTTTTTAAAGAATACATTTTTAACTTGTTTTACTTAAATATACACATTAGTAGAACAGTACAGCTTTAGTACAGTTAAAGGCATAGGCACCCTGTCCCTTATTGAATCTGGGCACTCTAGTATTAGTAGCAGGCTTACCAGATCGCCGACCGGGATGCTCTGTTTTGCCCTTAAGGGCGGCAGGGGGGGTGCGATAGGAGCCAGAGCGCGCTCTGGCTCCTATTGCCCCGCCCCCCTGCCGCCCTTAAGGGCAAAACGGAGCTTCCCGGTCGGCGATCTAGTAAGCCTGATTAGTAGCCTTCCCAGATCCAAAGGGGGACAGAGTGCCTACCTTTTAACCTTTGGAATTTGGGCAGGTGTAGCTTGTTGCACCCTTCCATGATGATGAGCTGCACCTGCCCAAATTTCAATGAACAGCACAATCCTATGCATATCTACTCAGAAGTAAGTCCCATTGCATTCAATGGGGCTTACTCCCAGGAAAGTGTGCATAGGATTGCAGCCTAAAGGTAGGCACTCTGTCCCCCTTTGGATATAGTAAGCCTATGCAGGAGCTCTTGCTCTCAACTTTCAAACTGTACTCTCAACTTTTAAACTGCAAGTTCAATAAAGATCTTAGTTTCCACAGAGTCCTGGGGTTGAAACTTAAGGGTTAATTTTTTCAAATGCTTCCAGAGGCTGCTGAGAGATAATGATCTCTCATGGTATTCAGCCATTTAGCAAGTGATTAAGAACCGCAAGGAAAGGCTTGAAAACACAGTGCTTTGCAGTTTAAAAAAAGAGAGAGAGAGAAGAAAGCCCCGTTTTACCTTTGAAAAGAGACTTGGAGAGGCTTGGTTTGAAAGCGCTTTGCATAAAACACTAGGCAGAAACGCTAGGCTTTGATTGTAGGGCGCACCCCCTACTTTAAAGACTTGCCTTAGGGGATAAAAGTGAGTCTTATACTCGGGCAAATACGGTATTATTGTGAATATTTACGGTATATACTGCTTTTCAACAGGAGTAGTTCACAAAGAGGTTTACACAGTAAAATAAATCAATACATGATTCCCTGTACCCAAAGGGCTCACACTCTAAAAAGATAAATACAGAGGCGACACCAACAACAGGCACTGGAAAATACACCATGCGCGGGGGGGGGGGGAGAGGGACAGTTGCTCTCCCCCTGTTAGATTTAAGAGGGCAACATTTTGAAAGGTGCCTCTTTGCCAATTAGCAAGTACCAAACATATGTCCAGAGGGTGAACATCCATTGCATGTGAGAATCACTGGACTGGGGAGGAGGGGGCATGCTGTTCCCATTCTTTTCCCTTCTGCCCCCTCCCACCCCTGAACTAGTATATTGCTGCTGCTTACAGAAAGCACAACCAGCGGTGTCGCTGGAGGGGGTGCAGAGCAGTAAGTGGCGCAAGATGCTGCTACATGGCGTCCCCACTCCCTCACCGGTCGGAGCGTTCCTGGCAATGATGGTAATGCGCAGGCACTCACAGAACCAAAACCTTCTGCTTGTTAGCCATCACTGCCTGGAATGGCTCCAACCGGCGAGGGGACAGAGCACAACTGTGATGTGATAAGAGTTGGGGGCAGCTGGTGCCAGTGCAACAGTGCAAGTGGCTGATTCCATGCCAATAGCAGCATGGAAATTGGATCCTGGTGCTGGTGGAAGGACACCAGTGGTGCGGACTTGGCAACTGATACTCTAAGGGCCAGACTACACATTACAAAACACTGCAACACCATGGTGGGGTGGGGTGGGGCTTTATCTCCTACTGCACAATCCAGAAGAACAGATGCACTGGTAAAAGCAGTTGCAAGCCATTGCAAAAGCGCCATAATCTGTTTCAGTTCTTACCAGCTGTGAACAAATCAGGGAGATATTAACCCCTGCTAACTGGGCAAGAGGCACTTTTTCAATGGGTGCTCCTCTTATATTTAGCAGGGGGAGAGTAACTGCCCCCCTTTCACCCCAGCACAGTGTCTTTTCTGGTGGCTGTTTGCTGGTGTTCTTCTGCATCTTTTTTTGATTGTGTACCCTTTTGGGACAGGGAGCCATTTAATCATTTGATTTTGTCTGTAAACCGCTTTGTGAACTTTTTGTTGAAAAGCGGTATATAAATAATAATAATAATAATAATATGAGAACAGTATTTGAAGAAGAGCACAGGTTAGATTCACCTCATTGGCCCATCGTAGTGGCTAGCTAGAGTGTTAGTCTAACACTGAGGAGACCCAGGTTCAAATCTTCATTAAGCTGTGAAGTCCACTGGGTGACTGGGCCTCAATAACTTTCAGCCATGCCTATCTCATGGGGCTGTTGTGAGGATAAAATACTGTGGTGGGGAGTGGGAAGGAGAACCTTATATGGTGTGCTGAGCTCCTTGAAGGAAGTTTGGGATAGAAATGGAAAAAGTACCTAGGTAAGTGTAGTGGGAGAAGCAAGGTGGAAGTTCTTCATGACTGAAGGGTGCTGTTTTCGTATATGATGATTTTGTATACTGGGTACGGCGGTACATTGCCAGTAGCAATTTTAGGAAGTTAGAACCCAGGAACGTCATTGCAAACAATACCGTTTGCCTCCATTTTGATCTCACGGACACTCCAGGAAGAGACAAGCAATCCCTTTGAAATTAATCAAGCCACCGTTTGGGGTCCAGCATCGGCTTCCAATGAAAACTCTATTTCCACTAAAAATAGTGTGCAGGCGATAGGGAGATGATCACAATCAGAACTGGAGTGGAGCAAAGTGCTAAAATCTCCCTACCCCACCTCCCACTGTGGTTGCACCCCATTTCACAGCCCCCCTTTCAAAATCTCAAAACACACTGAGCCATATCATGCGCTTATCATTCCATATAGATTCGCCCCAGCCAGAGTTTTCGCTAATCCCAGAGAGAATTTGCTTGTCTTTATGAATTTATGAGCCATTGCAATGGTTGGGAAGGTTTAATTCATTTCATATTGGATTTATATAAAGAGTTTGTGACCAATTACTGCCATGTAAATATTACCAGTTTGAATGGCCTTGCGCAGGTGTAAATGAAGCCAGAATGTGGCTCAGATTTTTCTTACTATCAGTACCATGGGATCCCTTAGTTCCACTGTTCTCCAATGCAAAACACTCTCCTCCAGTCATTATTGATCTATCTAATTTCCTGTTCCCATGTTTCTGTCACCATTAAAGCAGTTCTAATTTCAGTTCCCACCTGTTCATAATGAGCACTTGGGTAGTTTCATTTAGTAAAAATTACAAGTTCCCATCTTTCCTAATCAAGACCCTGTCATTATCATCACCAAATGCTACAAAGCTAGTGGAGAATGATAAAGTTACATGAATGTTAAAAAGAAACTTACCAAAGCATTTCATGTCCAGGGATAATTGTGATAACCCTTTGAAATGTTGTTGCTCTGATCCATTTTTCACTGACTTCACTTGTTATTAACCATTTATTGTATGGCAATACTCAAAGGCTTCAATCAGTATAATCTGAACTATGAGCACAGCCTCCTGCCCTGTGTTTGTTCCTAAGTGACAGAATTATCAAACTCGCAACCTAGCCTAGTTTCTACACAGCAGACCAATGGTATGTTTCAGACTCTTAGGTACTTGATAAAGCACATTTTTGTGGGTCCACCATATCCCCGTCCTGTTCCCAGGCTGGCACAGCCATTACACAGCCTCCTCGGACTTACGCCAACTCAATAGCTGGTGGAAATTCGAGGAGGCCCATTGGGGCCTCCCCGCGCTACATCGGAGGAAGGGGATGAATGTCCCCTTCCCCCGAGGAGACCTCCGGGTCAATCATAATCGACCCGGAACAGGGATAGGATCCAGCAGGCAGACCTAGGGCTGCCTGCGGATCTTTATGGTGGATTACGCTGTAAATCACCCACACCCTTTATGTGTGACATTTCCACTCCAATAATTATTCCAGTTACATTTCCATTCCAATAATTATTCCAGGTACAGTCCATATGCATTTTCACGAATACCCGTGGCAAAAACTGGACATAGGATGCAAAATGTAGCCTCACCGGGGCTATATTCAAAGTTACAAAAATTGCTCTTTGACTGCTAGATAGTAAGGTTGCAACCCTAAACGAAGTTTCAAGGGAATAAGCCCCACTGAACACACTGAGATTTAAATCTGCACAGGATTGCACTGTAATACTGCTAAGGGCTGTGTTTACTCTTGTTGCAGCTGCATTGCACTGGTGGTTTATAGTCATCTTGTGATCAAACAGTACCCTGAGATTTCTTTCCTCATGGGTGGTTTTCCGCTAATGACTTCCCAGCAGATAACAAAAATCTTTTATTTTTTGTGTATAAATATATGACTGTACATTTTGCAATGATGGATTTCATTTCATTTCTAGTACTTCAGTTCATGAGGTTATCCAATTAATCCTGCATAATTTCTGCATCCTTCTGGGTATTACAGTGCTTTCTATACATGGAGTAATATTCATGTTCCAACAAAACACTCCCACTTCCTGTTTTTATTAATGGAAATATTAAATCAAACAGACCCTAAGGAGGCTCCATTAGGAGTCCCACTGGCTCCTTCTCTCTAACTTGAGTATTTCCTATCTAGAAAAACTCTTTGTCTTAACAGGAAACTGCCTGGACAATCTAGATTCAGTGTTAGTTTCTCCTGCTCCTTCATTGTGGCACACTTACATTTGAGTCGATTGTAAATGGCAAAATATATGGCAGTAATTTCTTTTGGCATTTCTTTGCCCTTGATTAAATTCACGATTGCTTCATTTTACCAACCGTTTTGCAGACCTTTCAACTATTTTTGAGATACTAACCTTTCCTCATGGCATATGTCTGTTGATGTTGGTGATAATCACAATGGCTCCCATTATCAAAATGGAGCATTTGCAGGCACTGTATTTTGAAAGCTGGGGTGGTTGTCTGATAACTAGGGGATTTGGTTTAACTTTATCCTGGTGCATCTGACAGCAGAACTTTGCCTTAGAAGGAAATATAAGTACCTTGCCCTGATCTTTCCATGTGCAGAACAGTGGTTTTGTGCATGCGAACTCATACAGGATCTCACTGCATGCAATTCACTGATTGTCGGCGCAATCCAAAGGAATGGTTGGGTGGCGGGACGAGCGCTCCACCACCTGAAGCTGTCGCAAACGTGCCGTAAAGCACGTTCGTGATGACTCGGGAGTAAGGGTGACTGGCACGGAGGCTGGCCGCCCTCACTCCAGCACCGGATCGCCCCTGCAGCCGCTGGAGGAGGTGTCCAGCTCCAGCGGTCACAGGGGCGGTCTGGGCGGCAAGGGAGGGGGCCATTGGCCGAGCCGGCCCGGGGGTGGGGATGGTGGCCGCCATATCCCCATCTCCCTCCGGGCCGGCTCAGCTGTTAAATGGCCTCCTCTTACTTCCACCAGCTAAATAGCTGGCGGAAATCCGAGGAGGCCCATCTGGCCTTCCCCGTTCAACACCAGGGGAAGGGGACGAACGTCCCCTTTCCCCGAGTAGACCTCTGGGCCACTCCAGAGCAGCCAGGAACTGGGATAGGATCCAGTGGGAGGCCCTGGGCCGCCCACTGGATAGTTACTTAGGATTGGGCTGTGTGTCTTTCATAGAAGCAACACAGTGTATAATTCTGATGCTTGTAGAAAGACAAATGACCTCGGCAGAATATAGGAAGCTGCCTTCTACTGTGCCAGACCTTGGTTCATGTAGCTCAGTATCGTCATACGGTCTGACAGCTACTCTCCAATATTTCAGGCAGGGGCTTTTCTGGGCCCTACTTGGGAATGCCAGGTATTGAACCGGAGACCTTCTGCATGAAAGGCTTGTGCTCTTCCCTTCCTTTCCTAAGGAAAAGAGGCGCTCCATTGCTCTATCTCCAATTAACAAAATGTTTTGCCCATGCAGAAGTGTGCTTTTAAAGTGGGCTATGACCTTCTAGACCCAGCAGTTTATGGCTGTTCACTTCTGAATGAGCTGTGATTAACTAGCAGCCTCTGATTTGTGTGGCTGCTTCCTGCACCTTCTGACACATCTCTTGCGGTGCATTTTTTTTTTTGGGTGCACAGCATCTCTCGATTGGGACCACTATTTTAATGTTCACACTTAAGTTTGGAAATACATAACTGTTCTACTTATATTTGGAAAACAATCTTCAGAGAAAGTGTTTTTCCCACTAACTCAAATTTAGAGCAAACCACTGCTTGTCCTTATGGGCACAACATGCTGATAAGATTTATAATGGCTTCATTTTAGGCTTCATTTTAGGTTCTAAAAGTTACTCTTAGAAAATGAGGCATGAAGAGAAAAGGGACAAAATGCCAAACTAATTCTACAGAGAATTGGGCAGGCTGCTCCTATGAAGGTGCAAGAAACAGTGGTTTGCAGTGCACCGTTTAATGTGACAACCTATGTGTTTGGCAAATGGAGCAGAGGTGTCCAGGTAGCATTAATGGGTTTTGTGAGGCAATCTAGCACTCCAGGGCCATTGAGAGGATGAAGGATGAGGGACTGGGTAAGCAAACCATGTCAGCAGCTCTGTGAGTGTTGCAGAAGGCTCAGGAAGGCCCAGCGCTGGCACCAGAAGGCAAGGTCTGTATTCATGCCAGTGCAGGTACCCTTTATGCGGAATCTGATAAGCTGCTACCTTGTAGGTACAGCAGCTTACAGGAGTGGGTGGTCAGTGTAGCAATGTTCGTTTCTTGTGGGGTTTTTTCTCCATTCAAGTCCCTGCTCCTAACTCAGAATTGAACTTAAATACATACTGCAGAAGCATGTAAATGCGGTTATACTACATGGCACCACCAGACTCTTCTTTCTCAGGAGACCTGCAGAGCAAGTGAAGACAGGTGGTAGGGTACAAAATGCAGCAGATATTAACCAGTAGCAACAATACGAGGGATACCTCTTCGAAAAGGTGTTCAGCTCTGTTAGCTCTGTCTCTGTGACGACTTTTGATCCCCACTTATTTGCTGATGTACTTCCAGTGTTGTTTACCTATCTGTACTTGTCTCTGCCAGCCTGTTATTCATAATCCCCAAAGCGCCTACTCCACCAGCAAATCCATTATGTCTGGAAACAGTGCTCATTTGTCTTGGAAAGCCATTGGCACTGTCAGACAGCTGTTTCTGCATGATGGCTAGTGAGACTTTGTTGGAGGCCAAGAGGTCCTTCATGGAGATCATCTCGCCAGACATTCTGCGTCCATCGGTGTCGCTCTCAATGACGCCGTCAGATTCAATGGATATGTTGTGCTGGCTCCGTGCAACCCCTGGGACCACAACATTCCTCCGTGACCGAAAGAGTTTTCTTTGGCATTTCTGGCATGTGCATTCCAGTTTCTTTAATATCCAGTTTATGGACTGTTTGATGACAATGGAAATCACATTAAACAAGGAATAGATGCAACATACTCCCATGAGTATGAAGATAAAATTGCCAAATCGGTAAAAGCCATGGTTCTCATACTGGCCATTCTGGCTACTGACCAGGTCACCAAAACCAATAGTACTGAAGGCCACAAAGCAAAAATAAAGAGAATCAAAATAACTCCACCCTTCCATTGGAGTGTACATAGCAGAGGCACAACAGGAAATGATGAGTGATGCTAGGCACAAGATAAGCATGACATAATACACGGATGGCTTCCATCCTGCTAAGCTGTCCACTTCAGCATTCCCTGAGGCTTGTCGGATATCTTGTGGAAGGGCCCCCTTTCTCCTTAGTTGTCTTTCATGGCAGGACTTCATGACATATGCAATGATCGTGATCAAGCGTTCCAGGAACAAATTGAAGAACAAGATGGTCCCTGCACAACCTATAAGACCATAAAAGATCAGAAAAAGCTTGCCTGTAATAGTGGCCGGCGTGGTCATGCCAAACCCTGGAAGACAAAATAGGAAAAAATTCATGTAAAACCACGAAGACCTCCAAGCCACACAGTGTTTTAGACAGTGAGTCAAACCAAATCCCACCCCAAAAACTGGCTCAGAGAGCACTTTCCACTGAACTGGAACAGAACTTGAAAACTCCTGGCTGCCTTGAACTTGAACCAGAAACTGAACTCCTGAACACAAGAAGTGGGAACTGGTTCAATAAATAATAGGGTGCACAAGAGAGTATTTTGAGGTATGGTGAGGGAGGGTTGTCCCTGATCCAGCAATATGTGGAGAATATTTCCCAATGAGCCATCTGAGAAGAGGATGAGGAGAGACTGGTAGGGAGGGTCTAGGGTTGGTAGTCCTCCTAGTACTCAGGTAGAAGCTTGCCGCCCCACAGGGTGTTGTCAAGAAACAAGGCCTCAGTGTAGAGGATTCTTTGAGGCTGCTGGAAACTTCCTGTGTTTCTTGGGCACTTATAGAATCATAGAGTTGGAAGTAACCCACAAGATCATCTAGTCCAACCCCCTGCCTCTAGCAGGAAATCCTCCTAGAGCATCTCCAGCAGGTGCCTGTTGAGCCTCTGCTTGAAGATCTCCAGTGAGGGAGAATCCACCACCTCCCTTCAGTTCCTCCTTGCAGCCATTCTGCCATTCACCTTAAAAAGGATAAATTCTTTTCTTTTTTGCCAAGTTAGTGGAGCTTATTGAAAGAAAAAATAGACCTCCGCTGAGTTGTGTGTAGGGGAGATGACGTTTTTAAAAAAAGAAGGCTGTGAGACTGAGTTGGAGAGGAGGAGGAGAAGCTCAATTTGCAAATATGTGTGGGGAGAAGGGGTATTGTTGTTTAGCAGCTTTAATGTGCCAAAATAAAATCAGCTTGTTACTTTGCCCGAGGTCTCCCTGGGTGGCTGGACTTAAAGCTTTTCCCCTCTGGCCACTAACCAAGGAGACGTTCTCAGATACAATCATTGCACAGTGTATATTACTTGCTTAATGATTTATTACGTTTGCTGTGCCTTGATAGAGAAACTATAGATCTTTTACATGTAAGGGAAAATGAGAATGATTTAATGATATGTGGCTTCGTTGAGTAGGACAATTTGCTTTTAGATTTAAATAGTTAGAAATTGAGGTTGTTTTTAATTAAGGGTAGTATTAGGTTAGTTGATGTACGACTATAAGAATAAAGTACTCAGCAATTAGGCAGGGTAGAAGTAATTATAAGAATTAATTTAAGTATAAATGTTAGTGGCTAAAGCGGATCGTTTCTGTTACTCTATACTTTTCTTTCTTCTTTTTTTTCCTTTTCCTGTATTGTTTGCTTTCTATGTATTATAATAGAATAAAAATAACTTAAAAAAGAGAAACTACCCCGTATTTATCGGTGTATAAAACGCACCGGCGTATAAGACGCACCTTCCTTTTGGCCCTGAGTTTCAAGAAAAAAAGATTTAAAGCATTTTTTGGGCCACTTGGCCACTTACCGCTTGACTGCTTAATTAGCTAATTTACATACATTGCACAAAAATACCAGGATCTCTTTTAAAACACACAGCAATAATACACATGAACAAAATGCACCAGAACATAAATCCCAAGTACAACCCCCCCAGACTCAACTCTTTCCCCCCAACCCACCCATGCACAGTTTCCAAAGTAAACATAAATTCCAAGTACAAAAACCCCCAGACAACTCTTTTCCCCCACCCCACCCATGCACAGTTTCCAAAGTAAACATAAAAGTACAAAAAAAAAAAACCAAAACCCCAGACTCAACTCTTACCCCACCTCACCTATCACAGTTTCCAAAGCCTCCCCAACTAGGCCCAGTTCAGAAGCTTACCCAAGCTGCATTCGAGGAGAGCTGGGAAGACCACGCCCTCTGTAGCTCAGCTGAACTGAACTGAGGAGCACAGCGCCCTCTGCTGGCTGCTGAGAAGCTCAACTCATGCACGTGCATAAATTAAACCCGACAAACAGCTGTAGATCGGATAGATTAGTTAGGGAAGAAAGCACAAGGGAGCTCTCCGGCTCCGGAAAAACGCGGTAAGCCCGAAAATGCTTTAAAACGGGCGGGGTGAAGGGATTTTTTTAGTATCGGCGTATAAGACGCACCCTACTATTTTGGGTAACAAATTTAGGCAAAAAAGAGCGTCTTATACGCCAATAAATATGGTATTTGCTTTGCCTCCAGTGGCGTCACTGGGTGCGCGTCACCCTGGGGAGGGAAATGGTTTAACTTCCTGGTTTCAGAACGTGGTAAAAAGATGTCAATGAAACATAAAAAGCTGGAAACTTTGTCAAGAAATAACTATGGGTAAACGGTCTCCGCCAGTCATCATACAGTGCAATAGTTCATATATTTGTATTATGGCTTGATACTGGGGGACAAGGACTGACAGGTCACCGCAGGTGGCATCATTTAGATGACCTTTTACTCTTATTTTATGCCTTGTAAACATGTAAGACGCTTCCTACCAGTCAAAACCCATGAACTTTTACCTTCTGCTTCACGGAGAACACAGATTTGCTCTAAATCTACTTTTTTTGTGGAGTGGGGTCTGGTGGGGCATGTCAGGTACTGTATATGTCGAAGGAGAAAGTGAGTGGACTAAAACAGACAGGAACACTGGAAAGAAGAAGCTCCTTCTAGTGTCCATTTCAACCTGCACCTGTCTAAAAACAAAAATGGTTATGACCACTGCAAGTCATAGAAGAGATCCTATTTGGAAATCTGGTGAAGAAATGCCTTTGCTGGGTAAAAAAAAAAAGGTAAGTCTTGGTTGTTGGAATGTGGCAACATTAAAACCAATGGATTTTATTTCTATAGCAACCAGTTAGCACACACTTTTATTTAGGAAGTATATAAATAATAAACAGAAAAAATTGACTTAAATAAATTATTTCAGTTGGCCTTTTTTTGGGGTGTGTGTGTGTGTGTGTGTGTGTGTGTGTGTGTGTGTGTGTGTGTGTGAATGAAGCTGCTGATTTAAATTGCCCTGATGTAAATCAATCCATTTTGGGCAAGCAGCAACTGGGGGCGGGGGGGGGGAGGTGAGTTACATGGTACAGAGGAAACGCTTCCACAATCCTTTACCAGTGGCACAATCTCGATCCGACTTATGCCATGATAGATGAGCAGTCCTGAGGGAAAGAGAGTAAAGAGTACACAACCAGGCAATGTAACATCCAACTGTCAGAAGATGGGAGATTGAGATAAGATGAAAAACAAGGAAGAAGCCACAATGACCTAATAAGAATACTTATTTGGGCAGGGAGTATGTTATCTCAGAGCAAGTATTGTGGGGGTAGAAGCTACCTCCTTGCACTGGTATTTCAGTACTTTATGTAAACTGCCTTGGACTTCTTTCTGAATTGAAAAGTGGGATAACCATCAAATAGGTAAATAAAACAATGGTGTTGTGGGAGAGACTTGAAACTGACTATTGTACTACTGTACTGACCCTTGCCATGAGCCATCATTGGCAAAGATGAAAGTTTAGCAACATGAACAGCATGTAGGTAGAGTTAATCTGTCATCAATTTTGGAAAAGACATCACTTCCTGAAGCTAGCTAATTTTGCATCTAGGGTGTGTGTGGATGTACAAATATATCCCATTCAAATCAGGACAAAATCAGTAGAGATGTACTTGGAAACATACAGGTGAGGATTTGTGAGGTCTGCTTTTCCCCTGATTTGCTCCTCCGACACATATAAAGCCTGTGGATCAAATCCTGCCTGCCTGTGGTTTATTCTCTAGTAAGTGTCTACTGTCTAGTAAAAGAATCACAGTCCCATTGAGCTTGTTCGTTGGGCACACTAAGCCTCTCCCTTTCTTTTTACACTCTGAAAGTGGTGTCATGATGACTGATGTACGTACAGACAGTCAGCATATAAAGTGCTTCTTCTCAAAGCAAAAAAAAAAAAGATAATTATTATTGTAAAGAAAACGAAGTTATGGGTCTTGCAGCCATGTGATTTTATTGAAAGAATAAAGTTCAATACTTGTACTGTTTGTCTGACGAAATTCCTTAACGCCGAAATCCCCCTTGATGAGCTGGAGGAGACACGTCCAAGGATTATCCTAAACAGACAAGAAAAAACTCTAGTCCCCACTGACGTTTCACCCTGCACTTAGGGTGTCTTCAGAGCAAAGGTTTCTTCAATAACATCTACTGGCTGGTGCCAGGTTTTTGCTCTGAAGAAACCCTAAGTGCAGGGTGAAACGTCAGCGGGGACTAGAGTTTTTTCTTGTCTGTTTAGGATAATCCTTGGACGTGTCTCCTCCAGCTCATCAAGGGGGATTTCAGCGTTAAGGAATTTCATCAGACAAACAGTACAAGTATTGAACTTTATTCTTTCAATAAAATCACATGGCTGCAAGACCCATAACTTCGTTTTCTTTACAAAATACAACAAGCCATGAGAATCTTCACACCGTAATTATTATTTTTAATATTTATAACCATCTAATATTTATAAAGCTCCCCTGGCTCTGATCCGGGCAAGGAGATTGTATCTGTAGTGCAAATACTGTACAGTGTAGATTCAGCACCAACAGGTCGTATGTTTATATGGACTTCAGCATTGGTTTATAATAAAGCGGAGCTTTATTCCTCCCAGTCTTGTGCCAAATCCTTTCGTTTCTTCCTCAGCCTTCGAAAATCATCACGAACCAATACTACCAATCATTTCTTGCAGTGAGCTAGCATGGAAGCACTTGATAGCTATAACTATAGTACTTGTGAATTATACAGCCCTTCTCAGGGGCCCCAGTAAACTGTGCTCCTCCAGCTACAGTGGTAAATCAGTACCTGAAATATCTTCTATTCATGTGAGAAGTACACAGAGCCAAACTTCTATATGCTCTCATTACTGACATGGGCAGAATTACAGCAGGAATAAGTTTGGTGCATTTGCTTTGACCAAAACAGTGTAATTGATATAGTCAGTGAAAGCTGTAATGGCAAGTCATTTCTTTTTCCAGTATTTTATTTTTCAGTAATAGGTCTGATAAGGACAGCATTCTCTACAGCACAGCCTGATTATAGCTGAAAAATTGACAGAATCAAGGAAGAAGAAACCAAGATGTTATTAACTTAAATCAACACTTTTTCTGTGTGGGTGGGGTGGGTGGGGGAGTATTAAATCAAACAAGTAATAGCAAAACATAATTTCTGGCCTGACTTGGCTTTTCTCCTCTTTTATTTGAACGGTGTGTAGTGGTTAGAGCACTGGATTGGGCTTGGGGAGACCTGGGTTCAAATTCCCCTTTGGCTATGAAACTTGCTGCGTATCCTTGGACCAGTGTCTCTCAGACTTGCCTCCCTCACAAGGTTGATGTGAGAATAAATAGAGTGGGGTGTGTGTGTGTGTGTGTGTGTGTGTGTGTGTGATATGCATACTGTTGTGAACTCTGGAGAGGAAGGGCAGGATAATAACGCAAATAATTATTTATACCTTGAAAGGTTCTATGTGAATTTCTTGCAACTAGAAAGCAAATCAGAATTAATTGTGCAGTTTCATCCCCAGTGTACTCTCACTGGTTCCAAGCCTCTGATGAGCAACAAGTGAGACATCTCCAGGTGATGTTAGGAAATACGAATGCCATTTGGTCTCTAATGCATGGCTAAGAAAATGTGAATCTCCCATGTCACACACACTGCGTTACCTATGAAAGTAAATGACCATTCATAAAAACGCCAAGTTGTTTATAGAATGATAAACAATGATGCTGGCAAGACTATTGATGGGAGCAGAGACGTCAGGCGCCCTGCCGGTGCCCGGACACGTGGGGGCGGGGCCTGCGCGCATCACGTCAACGCGCCCCCTGCCCGTTCTGCTCACATTTCGGAGCCAAACGGGCTCCAGGGAGGGAGGGTGGGCCGATCCGCCCCCTGGCCTCGCTTAGGTGAGTTCGCCCTCCCTCCCGCCTGAGCTCCCGCCCTCCCGCCTGGAGCTCCTGCTCCACGCGCTCCACCGTAGTTCCGCCGCTGGATGGGAGCTGCATGAGGCTTTGGAAAATGGTGATTCGTTAGACTGTGAGAAAGTTAATGTTAAAGCATTGCCACAGTGGTTTGTGTGACATCACAAAAACGTTCTTTTCTGACAGATGTCAATTACTGATAGACAAGAAGGCACAAGAAAGGCTGATGAAGTCAGATTGTGTGTAACCAAGTGGAAATCAAATGATTTTTGCAAAACAATTGCATGCTTTTCAGCTACAAAAAAGTATCACTTCAATTTATCAGCTTTACAACGCCTAAAGAGGGTCACAGAGCTGACAATTAATCAAAAGGAACAGGAGCATAAAAAGTTCCACTAAAAGAGAAAGAAAGTGATAAAATTAATAAACATCTTAACAACAAAAGAGTGTTGGGCCAGTTTACATGATTTTCAACTCAATCCTAACTTCGGCCAACACCGGCGCTGCGGCCTCAGCGCTGGCCTTGGGTGTCGCAAACGTGCCGTAAAGTAAAGCATGTTTGTGGCACCCAGCGAGTAGGTGGCGCTGAGGCTTGCACCGCCTGCCCACCGCTGAGCCTGGAGGACAACGCAGTGGAGCAGGTAAGTCCTGCTCCAAGCGGAACTGCGGCTGGGGGAAGGCAGAGGATGGTGGATTGAGCCTGGGAGGGAGTTGGGATCGGCATCCTTGTTGGACGCCAGATCTATCCACTCTCCCAGGTCTCCAGGCCTGACATGGGGCTTCTCGGTTCTGCGCCGCCGAATTAGGTGGCACTGAAATGAGGAGCCCCATTGCGCAGGCTGGAGCTTTATCCGGGGTAAGAGGATATTTGTCCTCTTACCTCCAGGCACATAGGATATAGCATGGGCCTCGATTCCAGGCCTTATGGCGGCCAGATAGGATTGGGCTGCCCTACGTTTTCTTGCTATCTGTGATTCGTTTTATCACTATTGATGGAAAATATACATGATGACGCAGTTAGTGATCACTCTACTACAGATTCAGCTTCGTATTTGTCATGCCTGTTACAAATGTACTGGCCTCCAGAAGCCTGTGGCATTGTGCCAGATGCTGCCCCCCTTACCCGATGCTGTGCCAGCCTGTGCTTCTCCCATTCTCCAGTGTTCTAGCTCAGCACTCTCCTCCCCTTCACATTTCCTCTTCCTCTCTGGTCCCCTCTTCCTTGTCTAATCCAGAAAATGGAAGACGGAGGTGCAGTTGAGGCAAAGAGGTGTCGGTGAACAGAGATAGGAGCCCCACACCAATCTTCTGCCTGAGGTGACCGCTTCCATTGGGTCTCATGGATGGGCCAGCCTTGCATTCTGATCTGTAGAAGCTGTGAAGGCCTGCGGAACCATGTCCTGATGAAGTATGGCAATAGTATAGGTGGTGATAGCATTGGATGGGGGAAATGATCAGAGAAACTACTTGCGTTCGGTGAGCAGATCGGTTTCCCATTCCGTAGCATGTTTTGCTGTCCAGGATTTTCACATTGGTTTTCTCCAGGACAAGACATTTTAATTTAATATATATAAATATAATATATATAAATATATATAAATTAAACCCAGTTTAATTGTAATGATGGCTTTTGCAGTCTGAACAAACATCCCTTACAATCTGCAGCAGATCTAAAGCAACTATGAAATTTCTGCCAACATAAGCAAAAGCTTCCCGCCTCATCATAATCAAAATCTAGTTGCGGCTGGTTAAACGCCAATGCCATTTAATGAAGCAACATACAAACTCCCAGCTGGAGTAATTGGAATGGCATTATATCTACATTACTGTCTGTCGAATATCAACATCATATGCCTACAAATACATTTGGTTTTGATTGTGACTTTAAAGAATCAACTTTTAAATTAGTTCTCTTTTTCTTGCATACTGAAGCAGAAAATGCCATCTATTGAACAGCTACATCTTACACTGTATTTGGCTTTTCAGTTCAGTTTGCTTATTTGCGCCGAGCCTAGGGCATTGCAAAATCCTTAAAAGTTTGAGAGCAGTATGTCAACATTTATTTAATTAAAATAGAACCCACCTTTCTGGCAACATTGTCTCAATATTGTCTCAAAAACCCTGCTAACTGGGCAAGAGGCACTTTTTCAATTGGTGCTCCTCTTATATTTGGCAAGGGGAGAGTAACTGCCCCCCTTTCACCCCAGCACAGTGTCTTTTCTGGTGGCTGTTTGCTGGTGGTGTTCTACATCTTGTTTAGATTGTGAGCCCTTTTGGGACAGGGAGCTATTTAATCATTGGATTTTGTCTGTAAACCGCTTTGTTGAAAAGCGGTATATAAATACTGTTGTTAATAATAATAATAATAATAATAATAATAATAATAATATCAAGACAGTAGCTCAGTGCTGCATATGCTGTCCAATTTTAAAAAACACACAACCAGTCATAATTGAAAGCACAAAACAGAATTAAACAGCAGATAACTAGGTTCGAAAGAAGCCAAGAGGATAAACATTCTCAAACCAGTCAAGCCAAAAGCACGGCACACACTTAACTAGGTGCCTAAATTCCATCAAGGAGGAGGCTAGCTGAATATCCCAAGACAGAGGTTCCATTATCTAAGTATCATAGCAGGGAAAGCTCTCACGTTTCCACCAGTCATATCTCTGATGGAGGCACAACATAAATCAGAGCTTCGCCCAATGACCCCAATGGCCAAACCGGATCATGTGGGAGGAGATGGTCTTTCCTGGTCCTGAGCTACTCAGAGCTCTAAATACCAAATATCATTGCACTCATTTGTCTCCAGCAGATGGCATGATGATGCCTTTCAGCAACTTTCTGGACTTTACATATCACATATGGCTTCCTAATCTACCTCCAGGAGTCATTTATTTTTTAGTCACGCCGCACTCAAGAGATTGAACATAGCAGCCTTATACTGTACTGAGTCAGATCACTGGTTCATCTAGTCCGGTACTGTCTTCTCCAGTAACAACTCTCTAGGGTCTCAGGCAGAGCTCTTTGCCCACCACTAGCTACCGTATCCTTTAACTAGAGATGCCAAGGGATTCAGCTTGGTTGAGGGGACCTTTTGCATGTCAAGCATGTGCTCTACCACTTACTGATTGTGCTTTCCTCTAATTCCCAGTCAACGCCATGGAAAGCCCTTCCTGGGCTTGATCCGCGTTCATGAATCCACACAGACTTGTATCAGCAATATTACGAAGTGGGTTGTAAACTACAGAATTTGTTAGTGTGTCGTGATGGCCATTAGATTTGCTTGTTTTAAAAGTGGATAGACAAACCATAGAGCAGCATTTCTCAAACTGTGGGTTGCAACCCACTAGTGGGTCACAACATGATTTCTGGTGGGTCGTGAACACCCGCCACCTGAGTCTCAACTTCTGGGTTGCTCTAATTCAGGATGTTTTTTGCGTGATAATGTGTGGCTTTTGATGGTGCCCATGAAGGACAGTAGTCAGCAGCGGCTTTCAGTTTTATTAGATGCTCACAGTGAGTGTTCCTTTCTCTGTGAACTCAACATGGCTGCGCCTCAACCGTTGCTGCGCCTGCGGAAAAGCTTCTATTGGCCAGTGGTAGACTAGAGGTGGTACTGGAAGCACCCCCAGTTTCCCATTGGCTAGGGCAGGGTGATCCAACTTTTCATACCTTGAGGGCCGCATGAGGACTTCAACATGGAACCCGGGGGCTGCACAATGAATTAAATTAATAATTAATTAATTAATAATAATTACAATGCACACGTAATTATTCATTAATAATAATGACCAATGCACAAGCTTTGGCAATATTTATAACACAGGATTTAATGCAGTGGTTTCCAAACCTTTTTGACCATGATCCTAACTACATTTTTTTGTCATTTGGTGATGCATGGTACATAATAATAATAATAATAATAATAATAATAATAATAATAATAATAATAATAATAATTTGGGTAATAAAAACTTAAAATTTTAGTGGCCCTTCTCTCTTTCCCTGCTATTTCCTTGCCTTGCTCCTCTCGACAGAACAGCCTGTTGAAAAAGGGACATTCTGAGGCAGGTGCTCACACAAAAGAAACAATGTGTGCACACAACCCAGCAGAAGAAGCCCAGAAGTTTGTCCTAACAGTGGACTGTTTGCAAGCACTGGCGGCAGCCAGGACAAGTGCACAACGGTGCAGTTGGACAAGCAAACACACAAAGAGGCAGGCAACCCCTCCACCTGAGTTTCCCACAACTTACCTCCCTTCCTTCCACCCACATTTTCACCACCTCAGCTCTTTCCTTCACCTCATAATAGCCCCAACATTGACCCCCCAGATTTCTCCCCATTTTCCACTCCCCTACCCCATAATTACTATACTAGGTCCCCAACATTAACCTCCAGATATCCCACACTTATTCCCCCTCTCCCTCCAACACCCAAACTTCCTGCCAGCCCCACATTAACTTCTAACCCCCTCCTCCTGTTCCAAGTCCTCACTGCCACCACAATTCGCTTAATAATCGCAAATATTTATCCTACAACCAGCGAGACTGAAGGTGCTAGAGAGGCTGCAGCTTGTTTGCGCAGGCGCAGCCTCTCCAGCCTCACAGTTCATACAGACGGCCGGCCAGGCAGGATGTGTCTGGCCGGCCGCTGCCCGGGGAGGGGGGGGAGGGAGATGCTGAAGCCGATGGACGTTGTCTAGCATGCTCCGCCCATGCTCCCCTGATGATCGAAAAGGCGGTCGGCTCCCGCTTGAGCAAAGGTGGAGCTTTGCTCAAGTGGGTGAGGCAGGAATGGAGCTGCCCAAGGTTCTGTTGGGGTTCTTGCTCCTGGCACTCAGGCTTATGGAGTGAACGGCTGAGCCCTTGTGGGATTCCTTGTAGAAGGAGCTGCTGCTAAGCCCCCTCCCTTCCAGCGATGTGGCTGCTACCTTCCAGTTTTGGGCATGCTGGGATTCCGATCTGCAGTGGGAGGGCAATAAGGGGTGGGGCCTATCTCAATGGTAGAGGGCGGCATAGCCATTGGACAGCGGCCTCGATGGGGTGGGGTCGGTTGTTCGCATAAAAAACATGTGAAAGCTCACCAACCCAGAGGTTTTGGTGCTCATCATGTCATCGCCAAAACTTCTGGGTTGCCAAGCTCCCCATGGTGAGTCACAGGGCACAAAAGTTTAAGACAGAGCAGGGGTGGGGGGAGGGAGGCCAGGGATGTGGAGGGAGGGGGGCTCATTATTGTCTACTATGAATGTTGGTGGCTCTCCAAGGTCTCAAGCAGTGATCTTTTACAGCCTTGCAACTTGAAACAGTCTGACTGGCAATGCCAACAATTGAACCTGGGACCTTATGCTTGCTCAACCAGTGAGCTACAGTCCCTCCCTAATGAATTGTGGTGCCCAGAATTGGACATCGTCTTTGAGCTGTACCAGTGCTGCAAGGATTTATACTAGTTGTCTGTCCTCCTCGGCTATTTACTGAGATCCTTCTGAATCCTATTTTGTTTTCTCAAGTGTTTGCAACCCACGCTATCATCCAAATGATTAATGAGAAAGGCCTTGCAATAATACTGTTGGATCTCCCTGGAATAAACTGTAATGCTAGAGACCTCATTTATCACCACAAATGCAGCATACAGAATGCTTTTACAATAGGAAACTTGATGCTAAAATTGCAGTTCAGGCTGTCTCGTGCTTGGTAACTGTTTTTAGTGGCTTGCTATAAGGAAACAGGATGTTTGAAATCTCACTGAACGTACACGGCATGCATCAAGGCACCAGCTTTCTCCTTCTCAACTATTCCATCTATGTTCTGTGTGGCTGAGCTTTTCCTGGGGGTCGGCAGAGTCCCTACTGGGTCACAGAACTCTGTCCAAGAATGCTGGTAATTTCTCCAGGTTTTAATATAAAAATATACATCTCTGACAAGTGACCTAGCTCCCTAGAGAGATGTGTCCCTCACAGTGACTAATTCTCAGTTAGATTATCTGTCATAATTTCCTACTCATCGTTTATATAGTTCTCAGTGGTACAGTATTTATAAACTACACCAGGGGTGGGGAACCTTTTTGCAATGGAGGGCCATTTTCCCATGGGGAAAATGTCCCACGGGCCGTGTGGCCCTCCATTGCAAATGGGTACCCCGGCGCGCGCCGGGGGGGCGCACACAAACCACCCCCTGCTTTCCTTACCCCCCCCGCTCTCCCCCTTTTTCCTTTTTTTCCCCGGTCTCCTCCTTACCTTTTTCAGGCGGCGGTGGCAGCTGCTGCCGCCGCCGCCGCCGCCAACCCCGTGCGCGCTGCTCCCGCGCATGAGCAGCAGAAGCAGCCGAATTCAAAGTAGTCGCGCCGAGGAGAGCGCGCTGCGCGCTCTCCACTCGGTGGGACTCCTTTGGAGCCTGGCTGTTTCTGCGGATGAGCAGAAAGCCCCATTATCCTAGATTATTCATACACTCTTTCATAAATTGAGAATAAGGGACTAGTCCATTGTACAAAATTAAATGAGTAACAAAGTCACACAAACTATTGGGTGTTGCCCCACTGAAACTATTGTTCAAATCTACTGTTTGGGAGGGGGCAGATTTCACAACCCGCATGCCTTCCGAAATCCTTTTATCTTCTGTTAACTTTCTAACAGCGCAATCCTGTGTAACTTTGCACCGGTGTAACAGTAGATGCACCAGTGTAAGTGCACTTACATCGGTGCATCTGCTGTTACACCAGTGCAAAGTTACACAGGATTGCGCTGTAACACTGATATTAGTAATTAGAGAATAACTGCAAGAACAACTTCTACTAATATATACAGTATGTAAATGCATTTATGTAGCACTTTAAAATATTCAAACCAGTTCACATATATTAACACAGTAATCTTTACAACAAGCTTGCAATGTTTTATTATACCCATGTTGCAAATGTGAGTGGCTTGCTTATGGGTACATTGCGAGTTTCCTGTCTAACAGCCGTATCCTATCAAACACTCCCCCCCCCACCGATGCAGCCACGACACTGGAGCATGTGCTGCATCCCTATGGGGGAGGGGCAGTCCCAGTGGTCTCCTCCAGGTAAGAGAACATTTGTTCCCTTGCCCAGGGGTAAGCCTCTACTGCCTGCATGGGCAGGCTTACCAGATCGTCGCCGGGACGGGAGCGGTCTACCCTTAAGGGGGCGTGGCGTGGCGCGATGCGTTCTGGCTCCCCCCACGCCACGCCCCCTTAAGGGTAGACTGCTCCCGTCCCGGCGACAATCTGGTAAGCCTGTGCATGGGTGTACTCAGACCTGCGCTGTTTGCGATTGCCATAAAGCAGCAGCAACAGCAGCAGCCCCTACCAGAACAACACTAGTTACGCCAGTGGGAGAGGGGATTAGGATTACGGCAAAAGTAAATAACAGCGCAATCCTGTGTAACCTTGCACCGGTGTAAGTGCACTTATGCCAGTGTAATTGCACTTACACCGGATGCATCTGCTGTTACACCGGTGCATCTACTGTTACACAGGATTGCGCTGTAAAACTGAGAAATAGCCACACAGAGATTCATTTTGTTCAGATGGTATGAAGAGCAGAAGTAGTATTGTTCTAACTGATGCAGGATTTCTGTATTTTCTTAGCCCTTTCCCCTCAGTCCATGGAATCGGACTGTTTAACCTACCCTGCATCAGTCTAGGCTTACCATATCGCCGACCGGGACGCTCCGTCTTGCCCTTAAGGGGCGGGGGGAGGGAGTCAGAGCGCGTGCGCTCTGACTCCCTCCCCCCGCCCCTTAAGGGCAAGACGGAGCGTCCCGGTCGGCGATATGGTAAGTCTATGCATCACCATCAGTATAGCTCGGTTGGAAGTGCCTTGGAAAAATAAAATAAAGACCCCATACCAAATGTCCCTGGTGAGACAAAACAAAATAAATTTAATTGTCTCTGGACAGACTTGCAGGAGGCAATATTTAATTTGTCACTATAAGCAGCCTTCCCTTAGCAGATATCAGCTCATCGAATGTTTTCAAAGGAAAGGAGGAAAAACAACAACAACAACATGGGCTACTTGCTTCCCCATTGTTGCCCCAAACGTTTTTGTGCGTTTTTACAAGTGGCACTGAAAAAGGAAAAGCAAGTGCTTCCTATTTTCATGTTTCTAGTGAATCATCAGAAGAAATTTTTATTTATTTTGTTTAAAACATTTTATACCCCGCATTTTCTCCCACTAGCAGACTAAAAGCAGCTGACAACAAAAAAGATTAACAGTGCAATCATATGCATGTCTACTCAGGAGTAAGTCCCATTGACTTCAATGAGACTTGCTCCCAGGTAAGTGTGTATAGGATTGCAGCCTGAAACAATAAATATACATCATACATTTTTTTAAAAAAGTCAAATAGCAGTGGCAAAGCACCAACCAAGGCAAACAGAATCAACGAATCAAGAGAGCCTGGGACATACCTGCTGAAAAAGTCAGGTCTTTAGTCTCCAGTGAAAAGCCAGCAGCTGTACATTGTACCATTTGAATCTTCCAAGGGGTCTTCAAATGGGTGTTGCCTCACCCTATGCCCCACATAGAGCACATTACCAGGGGCAGCACAACCTAGAACACTGCCTGCTGCTATCCCAGATCCACCGCTGCTACCTCTGTACAAAAAAAAGTGGCTTACCTTGCTCCTGGCACGGTTTCTTTAAATGTGGAAGTGCAGTTTGATTGAAAGGGACCGTGTGAACAAAGGAGCTCCTTCCATTGCATAGTCCCTGTAAATCAAGTAAGAGGTCCTGCACTTCCATGTTTGACGAAACTGTGCCAAGATATGGAGGCAGATAATTGTGCAGACCTGGCCACAGTGACCCATGCCCTAGTGACATCTAGACTAGATTACTGCAATGCGCTCTACGTGGGGCTGCCTTTGAAGACTGTTCGGAAACTGCAGCTAGTGCAGAATGCAGCGGCCCGGGTGGTTGCCGGGGCCTGTCGGTTCGACTCAGTCAGACCGTTGCTTCGGCGGCTACACTGGCTGCCGGTTCGTTTCCAGGCACAATTCAAAGTGCTAGTTTTGACTTTTAAAGCCCTTAACGGCTCGGGTCCAGGGTATTTGAGGGACCGCCTCCTTCCTTATAATCCGACCTGTACTCTGAGGTCATCAGGGGGGGCCCTGTTAAACCGTGCCGCCACTGACGGAGGTGACGGGGATGGCGGTGCGGAACAGGGCCTTCTCGGCAGTGGCGCCCTGTCAGGTTATTGTAACCTGGGAATTCACAAGCATGAACAGAAAAAACCATGCAGGGCAAAAATGCTGTGTCATAGTGATTAAACAAAAGATGAGATCATGCTTATAGTAAATGGTTAACAAGGTGGTAGAAAAAAAAAGTGCTGTGTCATGCTGACTAGGATGCAATGTTTGAATCTGATTGGTTAGCAACTATATAAAGGTAAAGCACCCAGGACCAGTATCTGAGGCTTCAATTCTCTATGCAGTTGCTCTGTTACTCTGATAGGTTATGGGCCCAGGCCAGACGTAAATCAGTGCCTGGTGATTTCCAGATCCTGCTGAAGGTCCGGCAAAGAGGTCAGCGTCCTTGAGCCCAGGAGGGGTAGTGGACGGCTTGAACAGCAGAATGCAGTCTGTCGTGGGAGCAGGTGGAGGATTTCCTCTCCCCCAGCTTAATGAGACAAATTACCTGTCATGGAGCCTCAAAATGGAAATGTTTCTGCGCAGAGAGGATCTCTGGACAGTGGTAAGTGACCCTCCAGATGACCCAACAGCAGCTGAAAAGAGACTCATTGAAAAGGCTCTGGCTAACATCATTTTGTGCTTAGAAGACAGTCAGCTATTTCATGTGCGTGGGCTGACGTCTGCTGCAGAGTGTTGGGGTGCGTTGCGAACTATTCATATAAGAGAAACTTCAAGCAGCAAAGTTTTTCTTACAAGAAAGTTGTACAAGGCACAGTTGAAGCCAGGAGTTAAAGTGTCAGATCATCTTCAATACATGAGAAAACTGTTTCTTGAACTGGAAGAAAGAGGGTTAAATTTTCCTCAAGCCCATCAGGTGTATATAGTTCTAAGTTCTCTTGATCAATCATGGGATTTGATAGTTGCAAGCCTTGAATCAATGAAAGAAGAGGAGCTTACGATGGCTTATTTGACTACAAGATTGCTACAGGAAGAGCAAAAAAGAGATGAAAGATCCCATGTCCGAGGGAGGAATGATAGTGATTTATTGCATAAGCAGAAAGAAACAGCATTCCAAGGAGACAGTCAAGAGCAAGAAAAAGTCTACACGGTGAGACGGTGTTTCCGATGTGGCTCTACTAATCATCTCCAGAGAGACTGTAAAGTGAGAAAACCAAGAACCCCCTTCAAAGGAAATGCAACACGACAACAAAGAAGAGACCACACACATGTTTCTGTGGTGGAAGCAGCAGGAAGAAATACCAGAGACATTTGGCTGTTGGACAGTGGTGCTAGTGAGCACATTGTGAATGATCCAGAACTATTTTCTACCCTTGAACCAGCAGCCAGAGAACACGTATGTCTTGCAAATGGGCATTGTTCAAAAATTAGGGGACAGGGATCTATTTATGTACCCTGTATTGATGAGACATTCTCTGGGGTGTTGTGTGTTCCTGACCTAGAGTATAATTTATTAAGTGTGTCATGTTTAGATAATGCTGGCTATACAACTGAATTTTCAGGGGGCAAATGTCAAATTATAAGAGGTGACAAAGTGTGTGCACAAGGTATACTATAGAACAAACTTTATGTTATGCAAACTCAAGTTGAGAGAATCACAGCTCAGACAGCATTTTCAAACAAGCCAGATCATGATGGGTGTGTGCACCTATTGCATAGAAGATTGGGGCATGCAAGTTTTAAAGTGCTAGAAAAAATGCCAGAACATGCAATAGGGCTGAATGTAAAAGCATGTAAAAACTTTCTGGACTGTGCAACTTGCAAAGTTGCAAAGTCAAAGGTTTTCCCTGTAAAAAAGAAAAGTGAAAGGATATCTGAGAGAGTTTTTCAGCTGGTGCATTCTGATTTAATTGGCCCTTTAGCGCCATCTGCTGGCGGTGCTAAATATGTGCTTTGTATCGTGGATGATTTTTCTAGATTTGGATTTTGTTTTTTACTAAAAAGCAAAACTGAAGTATTTGAACAATTCAAGAATTGGGTTTTTTGGGCACAAAAACGTTATGGGCAAAAGGTATCCCAGGTTCAGACTGACAGGGGTACAGAATACACCAATTCTAATTTCCAGCAGTGGCTGAAGAAAATGGGGATTACCCACAGAAAAACAAACCCATACACACCAGCAGAAAATGGCGTTGCAGAACGTAGAAATGGTGTATTACAGACCATGAAAGATTCTCTGCTGTCTGACTCCGGAATGAGTCAGGGGTACTGGGGAGAGGCCATTTTGACTGCCAATTATTTAGTCAATAGGCTGTGGAGTTCAGCAATAAATGATACTCCCTATTTCAAACTTTATGGAAAAAAACCATCTCTGTCACATTTAAGAGTATTTGGTTGTAGTGCGTGGGTACACATTCCAAAGGCACTCAGAAGAAAGGGGCAAGCAAAAGCCAGGAAAATGAAATTCATAGGCTATGAAGCTGGTTCAAAGGCATATCGTTTTACTGATGGTAGTAAAAATGTTGTAATTTCTCGGTCAGCAAACTTTTCAGAGCATGAGAATTGGGGGAGGATACATGCCAACTCAGAAGTTTTTCTTCCTCTCAGTCAAGGTTCCTTGCAGAAGGAAAAGTCGTTGCCACAGCAACAAATTGCCCCAGGTGCTGATAAGTTAGAGAGCACATTAACTCATGAGGTCCCGGTAAAGGAAGAACCTGCTACTTTGCGTAGGTCAGAAAGAGTGACTAAAGGAATTCCCCCTGATAGATTTACAGCAGGGGAGGTGAGAGTGTGTCATGTTAATTACGAACCTCAAAGCTATCAAGAAGTCTTACAATTGCCTAAGGCAGAGCAGGAGAAGTGGAAAGAAGCAATGAATGAAGAAATGAGGGCCATGGACAAGCACAATGTATTTACTCCTGTAAAATTACCAGAAGGGCAAAAAGCTGTTGGTTGTAGATGGGTGTATAAAAAGAAAATGCTAGTAAATGGTGAATTGAAATATAAAGCAAGACTAGTTGCGCAAGGGTTTGCTCAAAAGAAAAACATTCATTATGATGAAGTCTTTGCACCCACAGTGAGAGGAGAAACAGTGAGATTAGCATTAGCTTTAGCAGCTGCAAAAGAATATAAGGTGAATCACTTTGATATTACCACTGCATATCTGAATGCAAAGTTGGAAGAATGTGTTTTTATGAAGTTGCCTCCTGGTTTTGAAGTAACTGGATCAGAGACAGTATATAAGCTTAACAAAGCCATATATGGATTAAAACAATCAGCTAGAAATTGGAACCAATGTTTAGATTTAGCCTTAAAGAAAATGGGTTTTAAAAACAGCCTAGCTGATCCATGTCTGTATGTACAGAATTATGAAAAGGAACAAATCATTCTTCTTATATTTGTCGATGATATCTGTTTTTTGGCAAAAAACCAGTCACAAATTGACAAATTTGCAAAACAACTGGGACAGAAGTTCCAATTGAAAGACTTAGGAGAAATCAAAAATTACTTAGGAGTTGAGATAAAGAAACTAAAGGATAAGGGATATATCCTGAGTCAAAGTAAGAAAATAGAGCAACTTTTAAAGGAGTTTGAAATGGACAATTGCAAAAGCGTGCAGACTCCAATGATAATAGACTTTCAAAAAGTAGAAGAAGAAAATGAAAATCTATGTGACCAGGAATTATACCAGTCAGCTATTGGAAGCTTGTTGTATCTAGCGCAATGGTCAAGGCCAGACATTGCAAATGCAGTAAATATTTTGAGCAGATACACTTCAAAACCCACTCAGAGGCATTGGTTGGGAGTAAAAAGAATCTTTCGTTATTTAAAGGGAACAATAGATCAATGTCTAATATTGCAACCTTGTGATTCACCAGAACTGAAATGGTATGATCTGAAATGTTATGTTGACAGTGACTGGGGTAATAATATGCAAGACAGACGGTCAATTTCTGGTCTAGTAATAATGTTTGGAGGTGCATTGATAGGTTGGAAAGCAAGAAAACAACCATCTATAGCAGTATCAACATCAGAGGCAGAATTCGCAGCTTTGTCTGAAATGTGTTTAGAGGCCACCTGGTATAAACAATTACTTGAAGATATTGGTTTTGAAATGAAACATCCCATCTCTGTATTTGAAGATAGCCAAACATGTATTCAAATGGCAACATGTGAAAGGGTAAAAAGTAGAAGTAAACATGTAGACATCAAGTACTGTCATGTAAGAGAAGCCATAAAAGAAAGGTTAATAGAATTAATTTATTGCCCATCAGAAGACAATTTGGCTGATCTCATGACAAAACCATTGTGTGCACAAAGACATGCAAAACTTACAAGAGAACTTGGTTTGGTTCCTGTAAGTTCTGTTCAGCTGTAAATTGGAGGGGTGTCAGGTTATTGTAACCTGGGAATTCACAAGCATGAACAGAAAAAACCATGCAGGGCAAAAATGCTGTGTCATAGTGATTAAACAAAAGATGAGATCATGCTTATAGTAAATGGTTAACAAGGTGGTAGAAAAAAAAGTGCTGTGTCATGCTGACTAGGATGCAATGTTTGAATCTGATTGGTTAGCAACTATATAAAGGTAAAGCACCCAGGACCAGTATCTGAGGCTTCAATTCTCTATGCAGTTGCTCTGTTACTCTGATACGCCCCAATTGTGGAATTCCCTCCCCCTGGAATTGAGAATGGCTCCCTCCTTAGAGACCTTTCGGCGGGGCCTTAAGACATTTTTATTTAGATCAGTTTTTGATGTCTGACATGGCGGGCTGGCTTTTTAACAGATGGCTTTTTAACAGATGGCTTTTAACATGTAAATGTGGATGACCCACTGGGGTTTGTTTTAATTGTTTTAACTGTTTTAATTCGTGATTTTAAATGTATATATGTATTTTAATGTTTTTATTGTAAGCCGCCTTGGTTGCCCTTGTGGGAGAAAGGCGGGGTATAAATTCAATAAATAAATAAATAAATAATCCACTTCCCGCTTTCTTTTAGGGGTGGCGGAAAGCATATCAATGTGGATTGCATCCACAATGGGCTGGAGGGAGGCAGCAGCAGACACGGGGTGGGCACCTCAAAGCCACCACCCTCTCACCCCTCCACAATCTGCCACTGAAGCAACCCTGCCTCAGGGATGGGTCATCCAGGTACATTACAGTAATTTACTTATTTGTTTGTGGTGTTTATAGCCCGCTTTTCTAACCCTGACGGGTAACTCAAAGTGGCTTACAGAATACTGATAGTAATAGCAGCTCTTTCTCAGTCTTTCCTTAGTGATTGGCCTATGCAGTGCTCCCTCTGATAGGTCCTTGTGCTACAGCTTCCCAGCATTGTTTCTTCCTGGTGCACGGCCAAGTGGCCGCGCACCTCCTTGCCAAGCTCCGTGCAGAGCAGAACTTGGCAACCCGGATGTCATTGTCTGGAGGTAGTATTGTGACGAGTTGTGACCACGCAGCTGCAGGAGGGTTCCGCAAACCAGCGCAGACCCCTTACAGGGAGCACTGCCTCCCAGTCAAGAGTGCCTGTTTTGTGGTGATGCAAGGTGTTAAATGCCAGATGGGGCTACTCTTTGCCTGTCTCTTCCTGTGGCTCTATGGTTAGTGAGCAGCTTTGTGGAGTGGCTGGTGTGGGTTCAAGACCCACTTCTCTCTCTACTTTTGTCCCTGCCATGGGTGTTTCTGGCCAGTCATGTGAAAGGTGAGTGCTTTGCTGATGAGGGGGAGTCCTTGGTTGGGCTTGAATCCATCTTGCCTGGCTCCCGGCCTGTGCCTTTGTGCAGTGTGCCACCACCACGCAGCTGTACCTGAGTGCTGTTGAGGCTCCCCTTATGATTTGTGCCAATCCCTCACCTGGCAAAAGGGTTACTTCCAGCTGGTAGATACCCCCATGGGTATCTTGCCATGCAGAAGCTCGCGTATTTGTTTCACATGGCTGCCCTCTTCCAAGGGAGCTCTCCATCTATCTTTGCTCTGCCCTGCTCAAAAGGTATTCCTTGGATGTATTCACTTATATGGGTGGGATCAGGGGGATTTGAAACCTGGGCACAGGTGTCCCTTGCGGTCCTTTGCTTTTGTCCCTTTTCTGCTGATGCCACTATGACTCCTGTGGGGCAGGGTGCGTGCTGTGGTATCCTCGTGTCATTGTGTGTGTGTGTGTTTGTGTGTGTGTCTTTGGGGCCTCGCCCAATGATTGAGGTGGTGCCTGTGTCATACATTCCTAGTGGCTGGCGGGGGAGTCTCCCTCCAAGCATGGGCAACTCATTGGCCCTGCATCTGCCCCCCTCCCCCGCTCAGGTCACTCTGGCAGCACTTCTCTGACTGCCAGTGTTGGGGCTGACTGGACGCAAGGATTGGCTCCTTGGACATCACAGCGATGACACAGGGATGATGCCCCGAATTCACGGCAATCGCACATGAATGTCACATGGATGACATGCCGACTTCATAGCAACGACACACAGATGTCACATGGATGACGTGCCAACTGCAGAGCAATGAAGTACTGCCATCAGGGTGCGGCTCCATGGATAATAGGCTGTGTCGGTGTTTCCATGGATGCTGGGGGTGTTACTGGGAAGGGCTGCACCAGCGTTGCTTTGCCAGGACGGGCTTAGGATATGACAGACGTTGAGTCAATACCAGTGTGAGGTCAGCTCAGCATCGAAATAGGTGGCCAAAGCTGTTTCAGTGCCAAAACCAGGCCGGAAGCCAGACTGAAAAGGGTTGAGAGCCCAATCCTATTCTCCCCCCCCCCCCAGCAACACCAATATGGAGAGTAGAATCAGTGCTAAGAGATATACACAAAAGAGATGAGATATATATATATAAAAAATACACAGAATAAAAGTTCTGAGAATTGCTTTTTGTATCTGAAATCCAATTTATTGTGAAGAATAGTGCACAGGTCCCATAAGGACAAGGAATTATTGTAGAATCGCATGCATTTTCTATCCTTCACAATAAATTGGATTTTGGATAGACATGACTACTTGGGAAGATTTTTATCCTACATATTTTCTGTGGCTAGCGACAGAGCCTTTGTTTCTATCTGTTCGTCAAGCTTGCAGGTGACAAACACTCTTAAAGAAACCCTAGGAAATACCAACGGCTTGCTGATCAAGTTAAATATTAAGTCATCAGAGCTTGTGATACAACCCAGCATTTCTTAGCCTGCAAGAAATGTGACATGAGAGTCTGGATTTATACCAACCCTTAAGGGACCTGGTCCTGCTGAGCTATTGTTCCCTCTGTTTTCATCCCTGTGGCGTTCTGAGCCTGGAGTATGCATTCTCCTGCTGGTTGCCTGTAGCAACACCTACTCGAGTGTACCTGCAGTGATGCCACTCAGCAGCAGTAGTGTTCTGCCCATGGCGGTAACGCAGTAACTCTGCCAAATGAGCTCGATGTTCTGAACCTCTCCTGCCATCAGAGAGGAAATCCATTTCCATCAACTCAACGTAAGCACAGAACGTGAGGACAGCATGTAATAATTAGCGCAGGGATAATTTTTCAGGAAGTGTTCCAAAAACGTATTGACAAAGCTGCAGACTTTTTAAAGGAACAATGGATTTTGCTGGTCAGTTTGGAAAGCTGAGTCTTATGCTATACAAACTGTGCTGGTCTCGACCTTCAGAGTCCTAAATGCCAAGATCAGGATGCCTCAAGAACGCCTACTCCCACATGAATCCTGCTTCTTGATCCTCTTCCATATTAATCCTCTTTCGCAGGTCCCCTTGCCATTTGAGGAAAGGAGGGTGCTGATCTGTGATAGGGCCTTCTCTGTTGTGGTGCCTTGTTTTTGGAATGCTTTCCGCAGGGAAGCTCACCTGACATCAACTCTACTATTTCTTTGGCGCCAGTCGGAGACCTTTTTAGAGGATTTTAGCTGTAATTATGGTTTTATGTGCCCTTTTGTTTGTGCTGCTCTGTCTCATATTCCCTGTATAAATAAATATTGTTTCAAAATTTTCATGGCCAGCAACAATCTTGGAACAGCTTGAGTTACACGGGTAAAAAGCCATGGAAGAAAAAGAAAAACGATAAGAACAGGCAACATGAGTTCATTCATGTGAAAAAAATGTAATATTAAAATACAATAATGTCTCAGTATTAAAATCTCAAGTAAAACCTGTACAAAATCATATGTTTAAAAATGACGTTTCACTCAAATTCCATTGAGCATCCTCAGGCAAGCCCACATACAGCAGGAAGATGTTACCCAGATGGGTCTACAAACACACTACATAAGGCAGAGAGAAGCCTCATTCATGCTGAGCTAATTGCTAGTGTGATGAGGGGAAATTGAAAGCATCCATGATTAGGAGGATGATAGTTAGCATTAAAGGTAAAACACCCCAGGGCTGACAGCCTTCCTGGTGCACTGTATATGTAACATTACTGGCTTGTTTGGGGAATACGCGTATCTGTGAAACGTAAGTGTTTGCTTAAGCCCTCTTAGTTGCTTTGTCTGCCCTGGGGTGTTTTACTGCCTCATGTGCCCTTACGAGATTTGGGAGCCGCCATCTTGGATCTCCAAACTGGCAGCGCCTGAAAAAAGGTAAGTTTTACATTTTCCAAGTGGCGGCGGTGGCAGAGGCTTCATCCAGGCCCGGAAAGCCCAGGACCGACCTGGGACCGGAGCCTGTAAACCGGGATGGATGGTAAGCCTACTTATATATCACTTTGTGAGAGTTACATAATGAGCAATATAGAATACCTGAAATAAATATATGAAAGGAAGAAGGTTGGTTCCCATAAAGATGCTAAAAAACTTGAAAAAAAGTTCACTTGAAAAAAAGAAAGCCTGAATAGGGCAGACTTTATACAACAGAAGTGTAAAGTTTTGCCATGGTGAGAACTTTGGAATTCTCTTACCACTCCTTCAACCATCCTTGTTTTGAAGACAGAAAGGTATTTATCATATGTAATGTGGTAGATACTACGTGTAACCCCCCCTAACAGCGCAATCCTGTGTAACCTTGCACCAGTGTAACTGTAGATACACCAGTGTAACAGCAGATGCACCAGTGTAAGTGCACTTACACTGGTATAAGTGCACTTACACTGATGCATCTACTGTTACACCGGTGCAAGTTTACACAGGATTGCGTAAGTAATTTACAGCAAAATTCTATGCATGTCTACTTAGAAGTAAGCCTCTTGAGTTCAGTGGGACTTACTCCCGAGCAAGTGTGTATAGGATTTCAACCTCTGACAGGATAAAAATGAAGGAAGACGGCAGAGTTTGATGATGGCACTAAAATTGGGGTTGGGGGAAAGTTCACTGGTTGTAAATACAGTACCTTGCAGAATGTATGGTGGTCCAGGAGAGGCTTTGTGGGTAAGCAGATCTGGAGGAGAGATTTAAATAAGTGTAAGAATAGGGTTGCCAGCGCTGACTGAACCTATTCCTGGAAACACCCCCCCCCCCCAACATGACATAATGTCACTAACCCAGGGAAGCCCAGGAGACTCCAGGCCAATTTTTCTGGATTGACTTTTCTGTGTAAGGAGCAGAGGCGTCACTCCGGTAGGGGCGGGGCCATAAGTTTCGCTCCGTCCTAGTCTCGTTTACCAAGCGACCCTGCCTGCTGCTTTCTCCGCACGGGAATGGCTCCGACAGTGAGGGGGCGGGGCCGCCTCCTGCTCGCTTGGTAAACGGGACTAGGACGGAGCGAAACTTACGGCCCAGCCCCTACCGGAGCGACGCCTCTGGTAAGGAGGGAAAGTTATTCCGGGGGTAAGGTGCTGCATCATGTAAATCACAAAGATCGGACTGAGAACAGAACACGGGAGAATGCAGGCCCAGTCAACAAAATTCTAGAACTAACTGAAAAACTCTTTCTCTGGGTTCCAATGGACTTAATGGCAATGAGATGGTTTAGTCCTCATGTAGGGACTGTACCATCTCATGTGTCATGTGAGGAAGCATTCATTTGTAAATCTGTTTACCACAACAGAGAGAAGGAGGTTCATTCCTTCTCTGCCTGACAGCTCTGAATACTTGACAAATGGGCACGTTCAGACCTCCATACCCTCCAGCATTTCACAGAGGAAAATAGGGATACATGTCTAACATCCCTATTTGCATACCAAGCCCCCCACTCCTGCCAACCATTACACATTGCTAAAGGTTCTACTCCATCTTCTGTATTTTATTTATTTATTTATTTATTTAAAATATTTATATACCGCTTTTCTAAAAATTCAAAGCATTGTACAACATACGAAACAAAACACTAATACAATTAAAACCCATTTTTAAAAAATCCATAATTAAAATTAAACATTAAAATAAAATTACAATTAAAAAAAATAATACAGAGCAGCATTAACAGTAAAAAAACAACAGGCATACAGCTGCAACAATAAATAAAAGGCTCCCAGGTTCCCTAGGTGGTTCCTCCCTCCTCAAATGCAAGATGAAACAAATAGGTCTTTAACCCCTGCTGAAAGCCATGAAGCAAGGGGGCTGTCCTCAATTCTTCTGGCAACCGATTCCAGAGGTGTGGTGCCACAACCGAGAAGGCTCTACATCTTGCCGCCATCCCTCTGGCCTCAGATGGCGGCGGTATCCTAAGAAGGGCCCTCCCTGATGATCTTAGGGGACGAACAGGATTGTATGGGAGAAGGTGGTCCTTGAGGTATCCCGGTCCTATGCCGTATTCGGTATTCATTTATTTTATAGGACCTGCTCTTTCACTGACTTCAAAGTCAAGTTGGTGTATGTTTGGAAAGTTAAGATATACTAGAAAAACCCTATAATAGGTTATCAGCACTGTAAATATACCTCATCCGCAGAAATGTATGAAATAGCAGGCTGAGCACTACATAGTTTCTCCATGTCCATAAGCATGCATTTGCATGCATGAGCACTAGAGAGAAATGTCTCAGCCCACTCAGGACAGTAAATTCAAAGAAATCATGCTGCTCTCACTACCAAATTTTTAACCAAAGTTAACACAGAGACAGTGACAAGTGTGACTGAACACAAGTTACAGATTACTTTGTAGGCTGGCAGGGCTGCAGTGTGTGTGTGTGTGTGTGTGTGTGTGTGTGTAGGAAGGCAGGGAGAAGCTGGCAGGGCTCATTGGTAGCACATAAGCAAACCTAAGTAGTTCTGGCTTACATTTTATTAATTAATTGATGCTAATTAATTAATTGGCGCAGGGGGTACTTAATTTTTTTTTGACCGTGCCACGGTTTCCCTTGCCTCCATCAATTTTTGGCTCAACCTAAATTTCAATGCCCAGGGTCTAACATCTTTAATTTTTCGAGACAACTTTCAATCGTCCTGGCTCAAGGCAGTTCATAGGAAGTTGAGGCACCTGGGGTTTCCCCCTGAGGCCATTTTGGCAATGGATCTAGATCATGCAAGAGTGGTCATAAGGCAGAGGTTATTAGACATCGAGCGGCAGGGGGATATTGGCAGAACCCCAAATTTTTTAGCCACGGAGGACATTAGATATATAGTTGCGCCGGCCACCTATCTTTCACTACTTGAGTTCCCAAGGCACAGTGGTTTTCTTCCTTGCCAGGTGGAGAACGCTCCCCTCGGCATTTCTCGAGGGTTGCTATAGGAGGATCCCCATCCTTAAAAGGGTATGCCCTTGTGGCTCGGGAGAAGTGGAAAAAATCAAACATGTTTTGTTTCGCTGTTAATTCTACCAGGGAATCCGTGCCAAGTTTATTTCTCCCCTGACTAGGGAATTCTCAGGCTTGCCTGATTTAGTGATGACCAAGAAACTCCTTATGGGAACTAACCCTCGGTTCACAATTTGGAGCACAAGCTTCCTGGCAGCTGCTTGTAAAACCCGTAAGGGTATTGTTAGCAATGAGGAATTTTTTTTTAACATCTATTCACTTTCTCTGTTTCTTGTATGTGTGTGTTTATCTGATACATTTTAGTTTTGATATCCAGCAATGCATGTAATGTATGTTTTCTGTTTTTAATATGGTTGTATTTTGTACTTGCTTGTCTTTGACCATATCAATAAATGATGATGACCGTGCCACAGGGTACACCTGGCGACAAAGGCTGGGAACTCCTGGCCTATAGGGTATTGCACAGCCCCATCTTGTCCTCCATGCTATTTAACATTTATACAGAAACACCAGGAGAGGTTGTCTGGGGGTTTGGAGTGCCGAGTCATCCATGTACTGGCACCAGGGAGGCTGTAAAGGTTCTGAATCGATGTCTGGCAGCTACGAAGGGCTGGATGTAGGCGAATAAACTGAAACTTAATCCAGGCAAGACAGAGGTGTGAGTATGAAAACTCTGGGATATGTTTACAACTTGGTCTTTGATTCTGAGTTCCTCTGGTGTTCTTCGAGCAAATGTATTTTTGCTCATGTTGTTTGCTGCTTTCGGTTTCTTATGTTTTATTCAGCTTGCTTGTTTGTTCTACTTTTTATGATTTATTTCTTTGGCTATTAAATTATCTTTCCTGAAATTGCAAGCCACCTTGGTGACTCCTTTATTGGAACAGAGATGGCCTATACACTTTTTATACAAAGTAAAAACATTTACCAGAGAAGGTCCCAGGAAATTGGAATTGTCACTGGTAACTAGGGACAGTGGAGTGTATGCTCTTCCCCACCTGAACTGAAATTTGAACTGATACAGATTGCATTCGAGAACTGTCTCACCTCATTATGCATATTTCAGCTGGCTCTGAAAAATGCCTAGTGGTGGGCAGATCTGAGGTTTATTCAGAATTAAGTACCATTGGGTCTTAAACTTAATCTGACATGTGCATAGGTCATAGCCTTAAACATTACAGAAGGCCACACTTGGAAAATCCAGGGCAGGAAGATAATGCAAATGCAAATCAGAAACTTTCATCTGGATTATACTTGTATCACTTTAGCAGTAGAAACTCCATTACTTTCACCTTTTTATGACTACGTAAGCATCCTTACGGTAACAGTGTTCCATTAGTCATGCCGGCCACATGACTATGGAAGTGTCTTCAAACAGCGCTGGCTCTTTGGCCCTAGAAACGGCGATGAGCACCGCACCCGAGATTTGGACATGGCTGACTTTCGAGCAGGCTTTACCACGACTGGCTTTACCTAAGCATCCTTTACAGAAGATTACCTGCTGTTTTCATAGAATTACGGAAATAGAAGGCAACTGAAGGGACATCTAGTCTAATTCCATACAATTGCAGAATTCCCCAATAGATTGTCACCACACCCAATTTTTAAAATCTCCAGGGAAGAAAATTCTACAATTTCCCCAAGTTATGCATTTCATTCTTCCATTGCTCTTACTAGAGAATTTTTCCAACTCAAGCAACATTTTAATGCATAACATTTGCTGCCTGAAACTTGGTAGTATCAGTGGGTTTAGGAGTGCCTAGTTCTCCATAAGTTTGCAGCTATAGTTGATTCTTCAGTTTCCTATGGGATATCATCAAAATGACTCATCTTCAGTTCTACTCAATCTTTCTTTGTACAAGAAAGTAATTTGAACTTTAGAGTATTCATGTATTCTCCTGTATCACTAAACTGCAGCATTAACAAAATCTGCTGACATTTCATGATTAAATGAGAAATGTTGCATTTGGAAAATATGCTGCCTACAAAGTATTCTTTCTTTCACGATTGTTCTTTCACCTCTCACTTTGAAGCCTTCTTCGGTCCTTGCTGTTTATTCTCCGCTCAAATCTATAAGCCTCACTTTATGATATCCTGCTTTATACAGCAGCTAGATAATGCACAGAGGAATAATAACAGATAATGCATACCTAGGCTTAGCTGAAGAATAGGGACAGTTCTAAGAAACGATGGGGGAAATACATTTTGTACAAATGTTGCAACTGTTAGAAGCCAGCTTGATCTTCTAGCTTTGAGATGCTTGCTTTTTCACAAACAGTGGGTAGAACCAGTGTTGTAGTTGGGCCGGCTGGTACCCAGGGCCACCCTGCCCCCTCATGCCATAGTCCCACTCTCATCGTAGCCCCGCCCCCAGAATGGCTCCGATTTGGAGCCAAATAGGAGCACAGGGGAGGGCGGGAAGACCAAACAATGGTCCACTCGCAGCTCTGACCGCTGTGTGCACCCCCCGCAGAGAGCACTTACCACCGCTGCCAGGGGGCTGTCATGAGGCCCCCCCTGAGCTGCTGCCGGGGGTGGTCAGCCCCCCCCTGCTGCCCCCAGCTATGCCACTGAGTAGAACAAGCTGAGATTTGCCAGGTCTGGACACAACTATAACCCTTGGTTTGTTATAAACCACGTGCAGAAGCAGAAAATGTCCTTCCTTTGCATGTGAAAGGCATGCACCCTTGCCTTGCTTCCCGCTTCTAAATTTGGCCAGGCTGCTCATGAGAAAGAACAGAGCAACATGGCAACTGTAATCTTTGTGGTGACCAATGTGAAACCAAACCTCAGAACACTAAAATCTTGCGTTTGAATCTTGCAAAATAAGAGAGCAGAGCATGATGAGAACCATGATTTGTACTAATTACTGAACATAGTAAATCTAAAATAAATAAATAAATAAATAAATAAATGGTCAAACATTGTTTGAATAACATTTGACCATTTATTTTAGATAAATAGCAGACTTGAGAGAAAAAAATAGGCACACCAAGAAAATAATCTTATGTTCCCAAGCCCCACTTCTTGCTTTTAATTTTAGTTAACACGTAAAGTTTGTACGTACTTCTCTCCAGTTTCTGTATTTATTCTAGTGTGCAATTAAATCAGAGGCATCTGTTTTATCTGTAACTCTCATTTCATTTCATGCGCTGAAAAAATGCAGCAATATATCATGGTTGCAAAATACTATACATAAGTGTGAATTTGCTTTAAAAGCTAGATCACCACGACTATGACTCTCAGAATAATCATCATAATTTATTTAACAGCATATGGAATCTTAATTTGCAGAAACCTGAAGGAAGCATTACACTGACTTCATAAGTACAATTTATGCTGGAAAGAAATACCGTCTATGCATAATATTTCCACAAATCATATATTTAAAAGTAGGTAGTTGGGTGGGATCACTCTTTATCCATATGGCATTAAATTTCCTTCTTGGAATACTCAGAAAAGCAAACTGTATGAAGAAAAAGTAAAAATGCACCATCTCCTATGTACATCAGGATGGTATAATCAAGGAATATTATTATTATTATTATTAACAGTATTTATATACTGCTTTTCAACAAAAGGTTCACGAAGCGGTTTACAGACAAAATCAAATGATTAAATGGCTTAAGTGGGATTCTACCCATATCCCCACAAAATGAATATTTAAACAGTGGTTTAGGGTTAGACCAACACATTATTAGACAAGTGAAATCACTTCAAGAATTGAAGAAATATGTTACCCAACCAGCCACATTTCAATGTATGTGCATGGCAAGTATAAAGGGGAGAGAAACAAAATCATCTTTTCCCCGTAAGCTAGGGAAAAAAGTAGCTTGGTTAGTGGGGGGGGGGGGTTGTTGTTGACAGACCAGAAACCCAGAGTTTTCCCTAGGTGATGCAATGTCAACATGGATGACAGACCTCAGGGACTGAGTGCTGGGTTCTGCCTAGCAGCTCCCAGTTACAAACCACAGACTTGATGACTGACTGCTAAGAAGGTTGAAAAATCTCCATGTGTTCCCATCACTGTCAGTTTAAAACCCCCAGAACAAGGATATTCACTATGCAGTCCAAAGCAACAACCCACAGGGAGTTTACTGCAGAGTAAATGCTGCTGCCCTAGAATGGTAGTCTAGAGTGACACAAGTTATGCTAATGGCTGGCTTTGTACACAGTATCTGGATTCTTCATTCTTTTTTTTTTCTATTTGTCATCCCAAAGTATCAGAGCTTAAAGGGCTGGGAAAGTGGAGGATTTGGGGGTGCCTGTACATTGTAGAGTTCTGATTTCCTTTATTTGGCAACAGTTCTCCCAGTCACTTTCCCACTAAACATGCTGGCTCCATTGCATTACGTGCAGCAGACTTGAGACTACCTGCTCTGATGTCCCTCATGTGTGCCAACTGCCCACCTGGTTTTCAGCAAACCACAGCCTGCCATTTTAAATGTAATTTTTAAATCAATTTTAGATGTTTTTATTAACTTTTTTGCTGTTTAAAAAGTAATTACTGTATTTATTTGTATTTTTTGTATTTTATTTTTGTGTAAGCCGCCTTGGGTCCCTTTGGGGAGAAAGGTGGGATAGAAATATTGTAAATAAATAAATAAATAAATTTTGTCTGATGGAAGCTCACTATAGTCAGCCACGAATCTGGAAATAAATTTCTTAATCGGAGATGGGATAGGAGGAAGAAGTACCCAAGCACCACCACCAAACCATAGTTTAGTGTTTACGTGTGAATGAATAGGGCCATTGTTACTAGAAAGCAGGAGTATCTGGAATAGGGGCATTAAGGATAAGTAACAGGGTCAACTTAAGCTTTTTGATGGCCCACCAAAACCAGCAAAACAAATTGATTGGGGGGGGATACAGATGGATCGGATCGCTCTTAAGTGGCCTCTGCCATGTTGTAGAGCCTGGAGCGGAACCACAGTGGAGCATGTGGAGCAGGAGCTCCAGGCACTCGATCGCGGGCGGGGTGCTCGATCGCGGGCGGGGCGCTCGATCGCAGGCGGGGAACTCACCGTCTCCCGAAGTGTGGGCCCGCCCTCCCTCCCTGGAGCTGGTTTGGCTCCGAAATGCGAGCATACCAGGCGGGGGGCACGTCGACGTGATGCAACGCTGGCCCCGCCCCCACGCGCCCGGGCACCCTCCCGGCGCCTGTCGCCTCTGTGTAGAGCCAAAGTGGCTCCATGGTTTCTGATGAACTGCAGGCAATAAAATGACAGGGTAAATGCCTTGAGCAACGGTGGAGTCAGACCAAACATGGGTTAGAGCTCATTTTAGAGCTTACTCTGTGGTGGTGATGGAAGCAAAGAAGTCTTTTTTCTCTGTCACCATCGTGTCGGAGGAGAGCCATCCATCTGAGCTATTCTGTGTACAGGAAGTCATAACTTGAAATTGTTTCGTTATAAGTTGTTTTGTTTTAAAGTTGTTGCCAAAAAATAAAAATAAAAAATCGATTCCCGGCCAGGGCCACTGTGTGGAGTTTGAACATTCTCTCCATGTCTGTGTGGGTTGTCTCTGGCCCAGAAAGCTCACATTTATTTCAGTGTTTAATATTAGAAGTGTTTCAGTTTTGGTTCTTTATTTAGAAGTGTGGTGAGAGATCGAATGAGGTGTAACAACGGAATTAGTAGCCACGCTTAGGAGGAAAGAAGCCTTGGCTTCAAAGGTCGATGGCTTTTAAACATTGGCTTCATAGGTCGATGTTTCGTTTCCTGAAGAAGTCCGAAGAAATCGGATGAAACATTAACCTTTGAAGCAAATGTTTACTGTTTTAATGTGATCTTTAACAATAAAGGCTTCTTCCCTCCTAAGCATGGCTACTAATACCGTTGTTAGTCCTCATTTGATCTCTGTTATCGCTGGCCATGATAACTTTAATTCATACTTGAAGTTTGGTGATGTTTTTGTGACCAGAAATATGCTGTAAACTCTTTATGTATATCAATTAGCCTATGGTAAAATTGGTTTCATTATTATTATTATTATTATTATTATTATTATTATTATTATTATTATTATCAACAACAACAACAACAACAACAACAACAACAACAACAACAACAGTATTTATATACCGCTTTTCAACAAAAAGTTCACAAAGCAGTTTCCAGACAAAATCAAAGGATTATAAGTTGTTTCGCTTGACGTTGCAGTTTCCAAGAACCTATCGACAACTGACTTGGTGTAGTCCGGGGTTTGCTCCATCGGAAAAAGGAAGAGAAGCACACAGCTGCTTGATGTGATGAATTTGCTTGGCACTTCACAGATAAAATTGCATGCATCCACCATGACCTGGACTCTACATTTACAGTATCTACTGACATCATGCAGGTTTCTGTTAGTCCCATAGTTTTGGATTCTTTCCTGCTTGTACAACATGAGGATGTGGATAGGATCTTTTGGAGTGTGAGGCTGTCTGCTTGCTCATTTCACCCTTGCGCAGCTTGGTTTATAAGATCTGCCCAGGGAGGCCTGGCCATGTGGGTAGGAAGGTTGGTCAATTCCCTACTTAGGGAGGGGATTCTGCTATCACTGTTGAAACAGCAGTGGTGCACCCCCTCCTGAAGAAGTCTCTAGTTTAGATCCTTCTGTATTAAATAATTTCTGACCCGTTTTGAACCTCCCTTTTCTGGGCAAGGTGATCGAGTGGCTGGTGGCCTCTCAGCTCAAGAGAGTCCTGGAAGAAATGGATTATCTGGACCCCTTTCAATCTGGCTTCAGGCCTAACTTTGGGATGGAGATGGCCTTGGTCACCCTAGTGGATGACCTGCACGATCCATGTTGGTCTTGCTGGACTTACACAGCAGCTTTTGAAACTATTGACTATGGTGCCCTTCTGTGGCGGTGGGCAGAGTTGGGGCTTGGAGACACTGTTTTGCAATGGTTCTGCTCCTTCTTTGGTGACAGGTCCCAGAAAGTGATGCTGGGGGTAGGGGTGCCTGTTCAGTGTCCTGGCTATTGGTGTGCAGGATGCCACTGGGATCTATTTTAGCCCCTATGCCAGGGGTTCTCAACCCCTTCCCGGCCGAGTACCATCTCAGGTGCCACTCTCCTGCTGCGTACCACCGGAAGTGACTGGCAATGACATCATCGTCAGTTACTTCCGGGTTTTCAGGTTTTCGGAGGCCTGAAATCGCAAGTAGGAGGCTCTGAGCAGGTGGGAGGGCCCGTCTCAGTGTTCCCAAGAGGCGCAGCCAAAGGCAGGAGCCTCTCGAGAGCGAAAACGCGCCACCGAAAGTGCCACATCGGAGCAGGCTTCCAGTTGTCCGAGTACCACCAGCAGTCAGCCAAAGTACCACAGGTTGAGAACCCCTGCCCTATGCTATTTAACCTCTACATGAAACCGCTGGGAGATGTCATCTAGGGATGTGGAATGGGGTGTCATCAGTATGCAGGTGACACCCAGTTCTATCTCTCCTTACCACCAAATACTGGGTGTGTGTGAGGCCTTGGAGTGTTGCCTGGAAGCAGTTTGGAAGTGAATGTGGGCTAACAAGCTGAAATTAAATCTGGACAAAATAGATCCCCTTGGTGCAGAAATCCACGATGCATGTGCTAGACCATCAAGCAGTTCACTGCTTCTGCAGGAGCAGGTGCGCAGCTTGGGGGTCTTTCTGTATCCACTGCTGCTCCTGGACAGCCAGGTGGCGACTGTGGCCAGGGGGGCCTTTGCCCAACTTTGGCTGGTGCACCAACTGCACCTGCATCTGAGTCAGTGGGACCTGACCACAGTGGTCCATACCTTGGTGATATCTTGCTTAGATTACTTTAATGTGCTCTACATGGCTAAAAACATGTTTATTTCATTTGTCATTCATGGGGGGCAGGTTTGTATTGATTGTTTTGTTTTAATGTTATATATCTGCTTTTATTACCACATCCAATAGCTGCTTTTTACTGCTCTTTTGTCTGTGCTGTTTATATTGTTGCTTTTATTTGTTGTATTGTTTGCTGCTTTTATGCTCCTATATTTTATGTCTATTATTGCTGATGTTTTTATAAATTTTGTGCTGCTGCTTTTTAGTCTTTAGTTTTTAGGTTCCAGCTTGCTGCTGCCACCTTATTATTGTATTTTAGATATCTATGGTTAAGTATTTTTTATTGTATTTTATGTAAGCCACCCTGGGAATCTGCACAAGTGGAGTAAAGACAGGGTAGAAATATATGAAATAATAAATACACACAGAGAGAACACCTGAGAGTCATTGGACCTTTTTTAAAAGGCAGTATAAAACCAAAACAAAAATAAATAAATAAATAAATAAAATATTCCATGCAACAAGTCAGCTCATATTTCAAAGGCTCTTTTTATTTATTAATTATTTATTTATTTTGCATCATTGCAAACAAGAAATATCATTTGATTTTTGGCAGCGGCAACATGAGCCGAGTGTCAAAATAACTGACACTATTGGTCTTGACGTGTCTTCAAAAATGGAAAGACTAATCAGCTCCAAATGGCAGACTCATTTCCCAGTTTTAAGGCCAAGTTGAGTGTAATTCGGATTATTTGGCTCCGTTACTTCCCTAATCATACAGTATCTTGCAAACCCCAGCCTTCCTAAGGACTCGGCAAACATCTCTTTAAGACATTGCCTCTCCTGCCTCATGGTTTAATGCTCCCTTGTTGTTGGTTGTACTCAGCACCACAGCCTAGTTCTCACTTATCTGGTAAACTCGTGTCTGGATTGTACCACTTCAGACTGCAGGTGGAGACTCACATGATGGAATGAATGCTCCTCCACAAAACAAAAAAAGATACTAATATAAAACCAGTATATCAGGGTGAAGGGTAAGCTATAGCCCTTCTCCCCAACATTTAATTGTCTATGTATGAGGTTGGAATGTTTACATGGAGGAACATTTTGCATAGAGGTGAGAGTCCTCCATGCAGAAGAATACAGGAAGTGATACAGGTCTACTGCCTCCATTGTTGCTCAGTCTATTTAGGCCTAGTTCTTACAATCGGCAAATAAGAAAGTCAACCTGCATCTCACCTGTACTGCTTCAGCCTGCATGTGAGCCTCCACAAAGCATTCAATCATGTGAGCATTCAATCATGTGGATGCGAGCGAACCCGTGAATATTATATATCTGGATTTTCAGAAGGCGTTTGACATGGTCCCTCATCATGAAAGGCTCCTGAGAAAACTCCACAGTCAGGGAATAAGAGGGCAGGTCCTCTTGTGGATTAGGAACTGGCTGAAGATCAGGAAACAGCGAGTGGGAGTCAATGGGCAATTTTCACAATGGTGAGAGGTGAAAAGCGGTGTGCCCCAAGGATCGGTCTTGGGACCGGTGCTTTTCAACTTATTCATAAATGACCTGGAGTCGGGGATAGACAGTGAGGTGGCCAAGTTTGCGGACAACACTAAACTTTTCCGGGTTGTGAAGACCAGCAGGGATTGGTGAAGAGCTCCAGAAGGATCTCTCCAAACTGGGAGAATGGGCAGCAAAATGGCAGATGTGCTTCAATGTAAGTAAGTGCAAAGTGATGCACATTGGGGCAAGAAACCAAAATTTTACATATACGCTAATGGGTTCTGAGCTATCTGTGACGGATCAGGAGAGAGATCTTGGGGTGCTGGTGGACAGGTCGATGAAAGTGTTGACCGAGTGTGCGGTGGCTGTGAAGAAGGCCAATTCCATGCTTGGAATCATTAAAAAAGGGATTGAGAATAAAACAGCCAATATCATTATGCCTTTGTACAAATCGATGGTTAGGCCACATCTGGAGTATTGTGTCCAGTTCTGGTCACCACACCTCAAAAAGGATATAGTTGAATTGGAAAAGGTGCAGAAAAAAGCAACCAGAATGATTCGTGGGCTGGAGCACCTCCCTTATGAGGAAAGGCTACAGCGTTTGGGGCTTTTCAGTCTAGAAAAAAGGCGCCTGAGGGGGGACATGATTGAGATGTATACAATTATGCATGGGATGGAGAAAGTGGATAGAGGGAAATTCTCACGAACCAGGGGACATGCACTAAAATTGAGTGGAGGGAGAGTTAGAACGAACAAAAGAAAATATTTCTTTACCCAGCGTGTAATTGATCTGTGGAACTCCTTGCCACAGGATGTGGTGATGGCACCTGGCCTAGATGCCTTTAAAAGGGGTTTGGACAGATTCATGGAGGAAAAGACCATCACAGCTTACAAGCCATAAGCAACCTCCTGGTTGTAGGAGTAGGTTTTCTCTGTGCCAGGTGCAAGGGGGTGGCAACTGGACACAGGTATCTTGTTGTCTTGTGTGCTCCCTGAGGCATCTGGTGGGGCCACTGTGTGATACAGGAAGCTGGACTAGATGGGCCTTTGGCCTGATCCAGCAGGGCTCTTCTTATGTTCTTATGAGCCCTATCTGAAGTCTCAGGTCTTCGTGTTCAGACACGCTTACCAACTCTTTCTAGGAAATAAGCCTTTCGAAGCAGGATCTTCCAGCTGGTCTAGACCACCTATCTTACTGCCATGCGCTATGCTTTGGTATTTTTCACTCAAGAGTCATGTGCATTGAACACGATATGTGTAAAACAAAATCCTACTTTGCATGTATGCAGGTAGTATCATTAGTTTGTAGGGAAAGAGTCCACATCTCAGTGATAGAGAACATGGTTTGCATGCAAAGGGTCTCAGGTTCAAATGTTGGCATCCCCAGATAGGGGTACAAAACTCCTATCTTAAGACCCTGGAGAGATGCTACCAGGAAGTGTAGACAATACGACGCTAGATGGTCTGAGTCAGCAGGAAGCTCTAGGTTACCACATCTCTTTCATGTATGCAGAGCTTGGGTGGTGGGTGGGGGTGGATGAAGGGAAGACTAGTAGAATAACTACTGAATAGAGCACACCTGACATCTCAAGAAGAGTCCAATAGCGGTGTCTTCCGCACCTACTCATCATTATGGAGGTGCAGAGCTTTCCTTTTTTTAGCAGCTGCTTCTGTTGAAAAATCTTCAAAGCTATGCAAAAAGCTGTTGGAAGAGGAGGGACAGAAGGATTGGGCATGGTGGTAGACTTGTCTCCAGGGATTCTCTCCTTTCCTTCTCAGAATCCAGATCACACCCACATGCATGCTAATTAAAAGAATTGCTTTTCATCCTAAAATGTTTTCACATTTTCAAGCAGGACTACATGGCTGGAAAAGTGCTACACAACAGCTCTTTAATGTGTTCTTGCAGCTAAGCCCTAAGGTTGCCCAAGTCTCCAATATCGCTGCAGCTATAGCTAATTTTGCTGTGCCCAATGGGCTTGTATATTGGCTTGTTATCCTGACAAATCACCATAACAAAACTAATGAAACATCAATTGCAATTGCATGGCTTGGTAGGAAAGAAGGGGGCTGAAACAACCTCAAGGTTAATTTTTTTTCAGCTCTAATTTGCACATGTCGTGACAGTAATCACAGAATCCTTTGAAGTTTCCCAGAGGTTCCTGTGGTTTTCTTGTAAGGTGTTTGCCAGCAGTACCAGGCTCATGTGAAATATAGCAAAGATTAACTATATCACTGGGTTCAACCTGTCACTAGATGTCAGAGAACCTTAAAATTGCTAAAATAAAATAAAATCCCCCCTCTACAATTAAGACGGCAATCCTATACACAGTTACCTGGGAATAAGTCTCATTGAAGTCAGTATGGCTTACTTCTGAGTAGACATGCATATGATTGTGCTGTAAGGCCAAAGAAGGCTTAAAGAAAAATTAAAAGCGCAAAATCTTGGCACTAGGAAAAACAGATCAAGAATCGCTTCTCATACTCTGAATCCTGACAATTCCTTAGCTCTCACAAGAACTGTTATCCCCTCTTGAAAAAGAAAAAAAAAACAGAACTATGTTATAATTTTTGGATATTGTACTATCAATGTAAATTATGCTTTACACAGAATGAAAATAAAGGTATCTGCCTTGAGGGGCTTACAACTGTCACAGCAGAGATAATGAGGGTGGGGAGGGGTGGAGACAGGTAAACAGGGAAACAAAAGTGACTGCTTCAGTTACACATAACCTTGGTTACAGTAGGGCATGGGGACTCAGGCAGCAATTCTATTTACACCTGCTTCAGAGTAAGTTCTACTGAACACAACTGGATTAAGGCTGCAATCCAATAAACACTGACATTGGAGTAAATTCTACTGAACTCAATGGAGTTCACTTCTGAGTAGACATACATAACATTGCACTGTTACGTCAGAGTAAACATATACAGGTGGGCCCCCATATCCACTGATTCGCTATCCACGGTTTCAGTTATCCATGGATCGTGGGGACCCCCCCAGGTTTTTACTTTTTTCCCAGTAAGCTTTGTTTCTTCCTTAAAGAAACAGGAGAGGCTGCTTATTACAGGCAAGTAGAACGAGACTAAGTCCTAGAGAGGCTCTGCAAGGTTAACAGAAACCTTGCAGAGCCTCTCTAGGACTTAGTCTCGTTCTACTTGCCTGCAATGGAGGCTGCTTCTCTGTTTTAAGGAAGAAACAAAGCTTGCTGAAAGAAAAATAAGAGCTGGGGGGGGGCAAGCATACCTGCCTGCAAGGGAGGCAGGGTGGGGGGGGCCCTCAGGAAACCATGGAGGGAGTGTTCGCTCTTATCCACGGTTTCAAGTATCCACGGAGGGGCCTGGAACATATCCCCAGCGGATATGGGGGCCCACCTGTATACAATTACACTGTAAGTCATGGTTAGGCTTATCAGATCTCCAACTGGGACAGAGTGCTAGACTTTTAGGAGAAGGAATGTGGACAGGTGTAGCTTGTTAAACCTTAGAGCACAATCCTAGGCATGTCTACTCAGAAGCAAGCCCCACAGTGTGACTTGCTTCTGAGAAGATATGCCTAGGATTGTGCTCTAAGGTTTAACAAACTACACCTGCCCACATTCCTTCTCCTAAAGGTCTAGCATTCTGTCCCGGTTGGAGATCTGGTAAGCCTACTCATGGTGCAAAGACTTCACATAAAAAGGTAGGGATTAAGAAGGGATTTTTGAAGGATACGGATAAATCCCATAGATGTTCTGGGAGGTCATTCCAAACAGAAGGGGCAGCAAGGGAGAAAAAACAGAGCCATTTCAGTAGACGACCTTTGGATAGCGGAGGGTGGTGGAGTTGGAAGAGTGACAGTCCCAGACAAGAGTGTAGCAAAAAAATATCAAAGACTGATCATCAAAGTCCTCGGGGCTCCAGATATTTCCCCCCTCTATGTTTTTAGATGCTACCTTTTAGTGATAAATTGATAACATTGCTGAATGCAGAAACAGAATTTCAAAGGGCTAATTATCCATTTGGAGCAACCATTTCCAATCAATGAGCTGCAAGAGTCATGAGAAATAATGGAATGATGTTGCCAGGTTGCTGAGAGTGGACGTTGGCGAACAGAAAGTACAAAAGAAACAGAACGAGCTTTGAACGGAAGGTGGCTAACAAGCCATGTGACATTGTTTCCGTAACAAGACCTTGCAGATTAACCTGTTTGTCTGTCTGTGGTCTGGTTCAGGTGGTTGTCTAAATGGTTGAGATTACACTGATTACCATTCTCCTCTAGGGCTTTTGCTCTCTCCCCTTCCTTCTCTTTCTTGTTTGACAGAGATAGGCTTACCTGAAGTTTGAAAGTTTCCACTTTGGAACTAACCTCAGGTCTCCATTATGTCTGAATTCAGAGAACTGTGGGATCAAACTGGGTTTTGATATCCTGAGTACAGTATACACAGTATGAACAAACCACAGTTCCTCAAGTTCAGATGTAACAGGAAACTGTAGTCAGTTCAAAAGCAGAAGCTTTTGATCTCTTTCTCTGGCATGTGAAGAACCTAAACCACAGTTTGAATTATTAGCTGAACTGGTTTGATTCAGTTTGCAGCCTTCATATTTTGATTGGAAAAACACACACATCAACGTTTAAATCTGAGTGGCTACCTATGGCTACCTTTCTCTTTTACTTTTCTACTATAGTGTGAAGCCCGGGGATTTAAGTTGCTTCCTTTAACTCTGAGGATTCACATTCAGAGAGCAAAAAGGGTGAGAAATCAATGGCTTTTTCAAAGCAAGACACCTCTGTATAGCTAGTTTGTAATCTGAAGTCTGGAAGTACTCAGCAGAATTGCAAGCTTGCAAAAATGTCTTATAGCCCAATGCTATGGGGCTGTGTCGCTGGCAGAACTAGTGTTCTGCCTTACGGCAGTCACAAAAGAGATTCTGACAGTACACAGAGGTGTGTGCTGCCAAAGTGCCAGCAGGGAAGCCACAGCAATGCCATATGTTGCGGCAGCTCCAATGAGACTCGTTGATGAAGGTAAGTTGGCGGGGAAGGTGGAACAGGGTGGGGGTAGGGCAGAATGGGGCGGCAATGGGGGAAGGGCAAATCGGCTCTGGGACGAGGTTGGGTTTGGCGACAGTGGCAGCTGCCAAATCCTAGCCTCCATCTCGGACCTGATCCTGCGGCCCGGGTCCTCGTGGACCTGTGCCAGCAATTTCACTAGTGCAGGCCCAAGTAGACCCCCTCCATACTGTGGAGGCTGTTCCCATACCCACAGGGGACCTCCCAGACTGTCCCCCACAGGATGCAGTGTGATCCATTTTGTATTGGTGGGGGGGGATGTATAGGATTGGGCTCTTAAAGAAATGTTTTGATATACTCTGAAATAAGGGATGGCCCTTACAGCAATTTTATTAAAATAGGGAACGTACCTCAAGCATATACATCAATAGCAGGGCCAGCCCAAGACCTCCTGGCATCTGACGAGGTGTGTGAAATACTGACACCCCTCATCTGGTGATGTGCCAGCCTCTGCTTGTCTCGCTCCGTGGATTGGAAAAGGAAGAGGAGAAGGAGTGGAAGAGGAAGTGCGGATGAGATAAGAATGGTGAGCTAGAGAAAGATGTTCTAGCCCACTACCAGTGGCGTAGGAAAACCGCCCCCCTCGTGACACTGATGTCATTCACCTCGTCCCTGAGTGACGTCAGCCGGACCCAAACCCTCGGGGGCTGGGTGGGAGGGCGGGACACACACACAAATGTGGCTCGCAGGCAGCAGGTGGCTTCTGCAGGCTCCTCCGAGTCATCCCGCAGTCTTTCCCGCCAAGATTGCTGCCGCATTCTACGCCACCCCCGTCACCATTTTGTCGCCCCTGCTGCCGGTATGACGCCCCTGCTTGTTGCCCGGGGGCGGACCGCCCCCTCACCACTCCTGTTCCTACGACTCTGCCCACTACATTCCTCTCTCCCACATTCCCTCTGCAGTTCTGTTCCTCTCTTCTTTTTTCAATCCAGGGAGGGAGTAGAAAGAGGAGGAGGAAAAGCAATGGAGGCAAGTGGGCACATGGAGGTGGGTATCCGAGGTGACTGCTTTAATTGGCCTCATGGATAGGTCAGCACCGATCAACTGAATTTAGGGCCACTTCACACATCCATTTTTAGATATATACTTGAGAAATTTTAAGCATATACCGGTACCTAAGATGTAACATTTGAATGTGGCAAAGACCTATTTTGCAAACAAATGAATCGTACAAGTACACCTTCAGGAAGCTGCAACTGGTTGTTTGTAGTTCCCTGTTGAGTGTACAGTTGATTGGAAAGTCCAGGTTTGTCTCTGTGTTATGTATGAAATGGCTATCGCCATCATTGTCTAGCAGTTTAAGTTATTAAACGATCGTTAATTGACATAATGTTGCTATTTTCCAGGTTTATGTAAAAGGTCTTCTCTCTAAATAGGTACTGTGTCATTTTTGCTAAGTGCTTACAGAGATGGGTTCCTCAGTGAGCAGCAGTGTTCTGTTTGCTTTTTTGACAATTAAAAGAAGAAGCAGGACGCGAAGAATTCTAACATCTGCCAATTCACTTTGGACTGCCGCAGAGGATGTGTCTGGTTTAAGACACGAAACGTCGGGCTTTTCTCTATCAATACTGACTTTTAATAATCTGTTTTGTCTGGGACTGGCTGCTGTCAAACCTAGATTAAATCGTCATTGTTTTAGTCAGCTGGATCGCGGTTTTAGCCGTGAATATGACCTTGTTACCCGTTTTACTCTCTTCGATAAGTTTAAGTTATTTATATGCAGTTTTGTGGGACACCTTGCTGAAATCTGAATCTAGGGGGCAAAGCTGCCATACACCCGTATGGTGGAAAGGAAGGGTATCAATGGGTCGACTGATGGATAAATAAAGGCTTCGGGTTTAGCAAAACAAACCAAGTTCCATGGTATCTGCCCAGTGTTATGTGCTAATTGTGTAACCCTATGTAGTCAGGTGTTACAGCAATGTAAGTACTGATCCTGCCACGTCCTGCCCAGCGTAGATTTGTTCTGCAATTCTGTGTCCTTTGTATGTCAACTGAATCAGAAGAACTTACCATTAAGACATTTTTGTATATCTAATTTGAAAGCCAAGTTCTAAGAATTTGTCCAAGTTCTACCTCCTATAAGGACAATGGTACTATGAATGAAGTACCAGCTGTCTGGGTTTTAACCCCAAATTCTACAAAACATGATTAATTAAGAACCTAAACTGTAAAGACTTGTAGCTTTAATTAGATTTGTGCCAATTATGTGCGGTGGCTTAGTACGCCACAACACCACACACAGTACCACAACATGGGGGGGGCAGGGTTGGCTGGGCATGCTGAAGTGTGAGTTTTGAGGCCAAAGAAAGAAGATATCTTCCCCTGAAATCATTTCAAGGTCAGAAGTTCCGAAGTCATAGCTGAGTCACTGTCTCTTTGTTTGGGGGTTCTTGATTGTAACCAGGGAGGCTTTGGCTCATTTTCATTGATTTTATTAAGGCATTGGATGCAATTACTGCCTACGTTCTTTAATGAGTTAACATTCAGTTTACCTTGTTAGGCATTGTGCCAGTTGCAGTGCAAGACAACATGACCAGCAACAAACGATCTGTGTATGGAGAGCCACATCAGATGAAAGGGAAACCAGTGCTACAGGAGGTTTATTACAGTATTAGCAAAGTACCGGTCAATATGATGGCTAGTGTGTGCGTAGAATGAGGGTGCTGTTGGTGTGTATCTGTGAGTAGGATGCATAGAGATGCACCGTGCACACCACACATACACATATGCTGTGGGATTCCTGTCAATGAGGTCCAGGCCACCCAGTATCAGTCCCTCCAGGCCAAACTAGCTGTGACATGGAAGTTCTGTAACTGAAACGCCTTACACCTTTTTCTTTCTCAAAAGGCAGGCACAGGGTGCAGGGTGATGATTTGGATCAGTAACCACTTGCCCTCATCTTAAACTGAAGTTACTATTTGTTAACAAGCAATTGTACCCATAAGTTTCTTCTCCCATGGCTAAGGGCATCTTTGGGGAGTAATTTGAATTGAGGACATGGCACAAGGGAAGGCTAAGCATTCCCCCCCCCATGTCACTGCCTAATCCAGATTGCCCCCACACAGCTGGGTTGTTGTTGTTGTTGTAAAGAAAAAAGACATCAGGACTTCCAACCACAGAACCTGGATGTCACCTTTAGATGGAAACGATGCACCTTGTTTGTTGCACCTTTAGATGGAAACAATGATTGGGTGCACCACCTGGAGGAAGGTGCGGGATCTACATCTACTTCCAGTTCCAACAATTAAGAAGCAACCCAGACCCTCTCCACATAGTCTTGCATCTTTACCTGCACAGTCCCATTTGTTTATTGGGCACTAGTGTGTGTGACAGAATGTTCAGCACTGGCTTTTATATTCATCCTGTTCACTTGTTATTGTGAAGATAACTCTGACTCAGTCAGTAGAGCCACCACCTTGCAAGTCCAAAGATCAGCGAATGGCAAGTTCGAGACACGCTGCCGACAAAAAACTGTCAAGCCTCCTTGAGGAGAGATAAGAGCTCCCAGCTGCATCGGTCAAGTGTGGGAGGTGACGGCCAGTAGAAAAAAAAAGCCAGACTGCAAAAAGAATACCACCTGGAATGTAGCCGTTCACGAAAGATTGGACATTTATATATTGTAAAAAACTCCATTAGGGGGGTTAGGAAAGCCTGCCCATGTACACCGCCTTGGATTAAAGTCAGAGGAAAGATCCAGTGACCAAGAAAGGCGGTCTATAAACACTGTGTATTATTACTGTATATTATTGTTATTGTCTTCGTGCTCACTGAATGGGGAAGAGAAGGAGTGAGAGTGTGCCGGCTCGCCATGAGCCCACACTAATACACTCCCTAGTGATGCCCACGAGAGAGAGAGAGAGAGAGAGAGAGAGAGAGAGGTGTTGCATTTCAGTATGTGAAGAGAGGTTGCATTTCAGTATGTGAAGAATGTCAAATTTTGTGATGCTACACACTTACACTACATGTTGTCACATCTGCAGTTCTCTTAAATGGTTTACTGCATTCACACTGGGTTGGTGTTTCTGAATGACTATGACTACTTGTGCCAAGGCTGTAGGCAGGAGGACTGTTCATTTTCTGCACTTTCCACATGCAAAATCCCAACATGTAATCCTGTAAAAATCTGAATGGTGAAAATATAAACAGTTGCAGCAAAAGCCTCAGGCCTTCTGCTGAACTACGTAAGGTTCCCCCCCCCTTTTTTTTTTAAGATGTTGAGATGAAGGAAGTCTACCAAATGTCTCTAGGCAACTATCTCAAACCATGGTTACAGGAAAACCAGAAGCTTCTGTGGAGACTGATGCTTAGGGGAACTGTAAGGGAGCGAAGAAGAAGCTTGCATGTTATTTTAGCATTCAGATAAACATAATCGTTCCACACTAATAACCAAATGAGCGGTTTATTTTATAACATAAATGAGTTTGATTTTTATTTCTTTTTTTTAATGCCTTTTGTAAAACAGACTGAACTCATTTTGAGCTGTGAAATACACGAGAGATGTTTAAAGAGACAGGAGTTATGCAATTTCGCATATACGACATAGGTCTCCTAAAGTTAAAAAAAGTTTTAAACCGCTTTTAAATGTAAAACAAATGTCTTAACAAATGTTTTAACTCTGTCTGTGTGTGTGCGCGCGTGTGTGAGTGGGAGGGTGGCCAAAGCGGTTGAGAGTGAGTGAGTGAGTGAGTGAGTGAGTGAGTGAAAGAGAGAGTGGGAGGGTGGGCAAACCGGCTGCTGCCGGGGGGGGGGGGGAATTGCGTCTCGTCTCTCATCCTTTTAAGAAGCCTGCTCTCCCTGGCCCCCCCCCCCGTCCGTGCGGTGCTCCTACTGGCTGCTCTCCTGGGCAGCTCACAACAGAGCAGTTTGACCGACTGCTCTCCTTCAAGTTCAATGGCAGGAGCGGCAGTTTCTAGGCGGTGGCTTCATGGGAGGGTGGTGAGGTGTGCCTTGACCCATCGGCACAGGAATCGGCACTTTCACCATCACCGTGAGTCAGGCAAACACAGAGCAAGTGCAGCCATCTGGCAATCATAGCAGGGACAGAGCTGCAACACACGTGGCGCCAGGAAGTGCCAATTCCTCCTGCGCTGCTGGGTCAAGTTTAAATGGTTGGAAAACCCGTCAAAAATAGGTGCCAGAACGCCGTTCCGGTGCGTTCTATCTCAAAAAAAGCACTGGCTTTGCATGCCGAAGGTCCTGGGTCCAGTCTCTGCCATACCCACTGAAAAGGATCTCTGCCTGAGACTAGAAGAGCCACTCCTAGTCAGAGCAGAAAGTAATGGAGCAGATGCATCAATGGTCTGACTCTCCATAGAAGACAATCCATAGGAGAACTGATAATACTGAAGGCACAATGCTTTCCTTATAGATTCCAAGAGGGGCCTTAGCCAAGACTCAGATATGGTCCCCAAAGTTTAAATTTTCACTTTAGGTGGCAATTGACCCCTAGGAATCATTCAAACTTCTGTCAGAACCCTCAAAGGTGATACAGCTGCAGGTGTTAATAACTGCAAACTGAGAGTCCTACTGATTGTAGTCAATCCCAGTCATTTACAAGGTGCATGCACATATTTTGTTGGTTACTTTAGTTAGCATAATAGAGTAGTGATCTACTCGTATCCTCTGCCAGCCCGTAGCATGCAGTGGTGCCGGTGCGGGCTCCACTGCATGCTCTGGGCCAGCCAGGGACTATGACATGATGGAGGGGTAAGTAAAAGAATTGTTTACTTACTCTACCACGCCATGGTCCCCAATGGATCTACGCCAGCTCTTTGGCTGGTGCAAATCTGTGTAGGCCCAAGGAGACATGTTGAGGCCAGAATAGGGGCATAGGATATCAGCGGAGCTGCTGCTGCCAATATCTGCTCTCTCCCCTACCCTGACATGCCCCCAGTTGGTCCCAATCCTCTCCCTGCTCCTCTCCCTCCCTGTCCACAGTCCACCTCCACTGCCAATTTACTGGCACCAGTGGTGGCTGGGCACTCTGGTGGCACACGTGGCACACAATACTAAGTGTGTGGTTGCAAGCCATTTGCACTGGCGGCCCTATTCTGCACCCGTCGCTGCAGCTGCTGCCACACCAGCAACCCAGGCCTTCCATCAATGGAACATGAGTTCCGTCAGCGGAAGGCCTGAATAGGATTGGGCCGTAGGAATACTTTCCTACCTTTCCTCTTATGGAATGGATGCTGTGGGTAAATCAAGTCATTCGTAGCTGCAGAATTATTACCCAAGTATTTTCCAATGAGCGTGCCTTTTTACAAAATCAAGACGACTATAACTCCCCCTAGCGTGGATAATGCACTGCCCAGATTCTTAATAACCAGACAATCTAATTTGAAGTGTTATTTTGGGAAAGGTTTTGAGTGACAAACAGAACTCTGTACTGTATATGGAACTACATGCATAGACAGTTACATGATCATAGAGGTGCAATACTAAGACAGGATAGCTGTAGCAGGTGAGACTATAACAGTGACACTCTCCAGCTTGTGTACAGAAGACTACAATCCTGTACACACTTACTTGGGAGAAAGTACAATAGAAATAAATGGGGCTTACTTCTGAGAAGATATGCATAGGATTGTGCTGTAAGAGATTGAAGGAACATACAATAATTTCATCCGAAATACACACAAGGATCTGCACAGGGCCATAAAACATTTACGGCCTTCCTGGAAAATCTTTAAGAACATGCTGCTGATCTCAAGTGACTATCTCATTGGAACATAACACCCATTAGCTTTTGTACTGAATTGTTAACATGTTCTGGTTTCAAGATTCATGACTTGAGTGCAGTCTGGTTATCCTTGACTTTCAGAGAGGTATTTGAGGGAATATTCACAAGTGCGAATTCTCCTGGACTTTTCAGCCTGCTTTTGATACTATACTCTATGTGGTCTTCTTGGGCAGGGAATTGGGGTCACTGAGCTTTAGTGGTTCCATTCCTATCTGGAGGCTAATTCCAAAAGGTTACTGCTCTTGCTCAGGGTGATATTCCTTGGCCTTTTGGCATTTTTGTTATAGAGCTATGCAAGGTTGTAACTTGTCTTCTGCATTTTAACAGCTATAGTACATGAAATCACCGAGTGAGCTTACCTAGGGTGCTAAGGAAATCCAGCTCTCTATTTTACATCTGATTCGGACAAGATGGTGGAAGTGCTAAATTAGTTCTTGGGATTACTATGTGGACCGATAAACCGAAGCTCAATTCTGACAAGGCAAGATACAGTTGGTGGGTAGCCAGGAAAGTTGCGTTTCATCTGTTCTGTATGGGTTTCACGCTACACAACGGATCGGGTTTGTTGCCTTATACCTGCCATTGACCTATCTAGTTTAGTATCGCCTTCTATCCTAACTGGCAGAGGTGCCCCAGAGATTCGGAGGTATTTTTTCCCTGCCCTTTCTGAAAATTGAACCTGGGACCTTCTGCACACATAGCATGTGCTTTGCTACAGCCACAGCCTCATCCTTTCATACACGTTTGGTCCAGTTTGTGGTGCTGCAAGAGGGCTTGGCAGCTATGTCACACTTTGTGTGTCACTCCCCCACAACCGGAGGGGTAGGTGGGTCAGGTGCCCCACTTTCCAAAACTCTGTTCTAAGCCACAATAAGACTGTGACACTGGCCAAATTAAAATGAACCCTGCAACACAACAGTAATTTAATTTAATTGCCATTTTCCCCTCCCACACCCTTTTTCTTGGTCCAGTCACTCAGCATGTCTAATGTTCTCAGCAGGGCTTAGGTTTTTTCCTTCAATTAGGAAAGCAATTTTCCCAACAGGGAATAGGAATGCACAGTACCGTATGGATGTCACTAACTCCAACTAAAAAGACTGTCTTGTTGCTGTATATTCCATTTTGCGGCATTTGCCTCCAAAAAGCTGACTACAAAGTGCTACTTAACAAGCCTCCAGCTCAGCAGAAGGCAGATACTGTAGATTTCAGCAATTCAACAGAAGTCGTGATGTTTAGTTTCTCAGGTCACAACGTACTGAACAAACAACTTAGAGTTAGTCACACGTGAAGCATTTTGCTTGATCCTAGAACGACAGATTTTGAAAAGAAAAACCTGTTCTTTTTGCAGTGGGCCAAGAATAAGTGTGGTTATTAAGATAATCTACCAGCATGGATTAAAAACCAGATTTCTGTGCTACTGAAACAGTGGCAATGAAAAGAAAACAGAAGCACCAACAGCCCTGTGAGGAGGAAGAGAATTTTTATGATGTTTTGTGTTATTTTGTATTTTATTATTTTCATATGTTTGCTCATCCTGTTTTTATGTTTTAATATCTGCTATCAGCTGGCCCTTAAAAAAAAAAGCTTAAACAAACACTTTTATTTCTTTGAATCAATAGTCTGTCAACCCTGAGGAGGCTCAGAGAAGGATACATCTTAAAATTACACACAGTATAGCTATAAATACGAGAGTCAATATAAAGCATATTAAATCACAACTTCCACCTTTACTGTGTTGTAACACCAAAATCTCATTCAAACAATAATAATACAAAAATAATGCCAAACTAGATTTTACTTCAAGCATGTGACCAAGGGTAGCGTGCTTGTCTTTTATTCAACAAATAGCAGCCAAATTGGGTCATCTGTGGATTGGGGCAGTGGCATTTATCCCTCTGTCTCTCTATGTCTCAATTCTCTCCCCTGCCCCATTGTTACTATTTGCCCTGGGGGGGAAATGTGCTCCAGTTTGCACCAGCAGCGGGAGCAGATGGTTAACCTGCTACCCACTACGTCACAGTCCCAATCCACGAGGTGCCAGCGTGTAATTCATCTGTGGAACTCCTTGCCACAGGATGTGGTGATGGCACCTGGCCTAGATGCCTTTAAAAGGGGTTTGGACAGATTCATGGAGGAAAAGACCATCACAGGTTACAAGCCATAAGCAACCTCCTGGTTTTAGAAGTGGGTTTTCTCTGTGCCAGGTGCAAGGGAGTGTCAACGGGAAACAGGTTATCTTGTTGGCTGTGTGCTCCCTGAGGCATCTGGTGGGGCCACTGTGTGATACAGGAAGCTGGACTAGATGGGCTTTTGGCCTGATCCAGCAGGGCTCTTCTTATGTTCATATGTGCCTGCTCTTACTATTTACTGAATAAAAAAGAAACCCAAATTACATGCTTAAGGTGACAGCTTGTCTACAGAGAGCAACCAAACATGTTCAGGCTTTGGCAAGTCTACTGAGCAGCCCCTCCTCAGGAACCCCACCCCCACCCCCAAATGACAGTGCTCTGTGTGCACTGAGGCTGCCCTAGGAATCAGTCTGTCACATCCTTCATTTTGCCCAGAGCTTTAGATCATGTATCACATGTAGCTCTCCCCCCCCCCCCAATATAAACTGGAGTCCTTTGACTGTCTGGTTTGTCTGGGGGACCATAGCCTTGACTGAATCCTTTCTGGATCCCCTCCAGGTTCGACTCGCACTTAGTCATTGGTTCAGTCTGCTCACCTGATTTGGAAGTGGGAAACTTGAATGTCTGTTAATTTCAAACCAGCCTATCAGAGCTTATAAAAGGTAAAGGTATCCCCTGACAATTAAGTCCAGTCGTATCCAACTCTAGGGTGTGGTGCTCATCCCCATTTCAAAGCCGAAGAGCCAGCGTTGTCCGAAGACGCCTCCGTGGTCATGTGGCCGGCATGACTCTCCTTGCCGCAGCGCGTAGCATGCGGCTGGAACACGGAGTGCTGTTTACCTTCCCGCAAGTGGTACCTATTTATCTACTCACATTGACATGCTTTGGAACTGCTAGGTTGTCAGGAGCTGGCCAAGCAACGATCGCTCACCCCGTCGCGGGAATCGAACTGCCGACCTTTCGATCGACAGCTTATGGTTCAGCGGTTTAGGCTCCCCAAAATGGGATCAAAAAGATGCATGGTGCGTTGTGCCTAGCACAGGCTGATGAGGTTTGTTGAAATGTTCACACAGAGCAGCAAAATTCACCATTGTGCTGCAATCCACCATCCACTACTTGCACCTCATCGCTGTTCCTGGCGTGGAAACTGCCCTGCTCCCACTCCAGTCGGAGCCTCCCGTGCGTGTCAGCTTCCATTGTACACTGCCTTGTGAGAGCATGTCTCTGAAAGGTGAGTTATTATAAACACATAAAAAAATGAGAAAGAAGCTGCACATGGGAGGCTGGAAGCAAGACCTTCCACTGTGATCCCACTCCTGTTTACATGTTGTTTGGACCCAGACGCAAGAACATCTGAACATCTCCATCTCTTTGTGAAACTTATTGAGCCATTAACCACTCGGAACCTTTCTACTGAAATTTACTTTGTGATGCCACAACACTGCAGCCAGAGAATGAATGCTACTGGAACCACAGATTCAGGAGCGTGATCTATAACAGTGGAGAAAGAAGACCCCAGGCCGCAATGTTAGAGGGGCAGACAACTGGGCAGAAAGAGGAGAACCAGAGAATGCATAGCATAGAGCTATACAGTATTACCTTATCACCATGTCCACAGAACTATTTATTCATTTTTATGCCACCATACCTCCAAGGAGCTCGGGGTGGTATACATGTTCCTCCCCTCTTTTTTTGTCCTCACAACAACTCTGTGAGGTAGGTTAGGCTGAGAGATAGTGACTGGCCCAAGGAGGCTTCGTAGTAGAGCAGGGATTTGAACCTGGATCCAGTGGCGTCGCTTCGATAGGGGCAGGGCTGTAAGTAACGCTCCGTCGTAGTCTCTTTACCGAGCGAGCAGGAGGCAGCCCTGCCCCCTCACTGTCGGAGCCAGTCCCCTACGGAGAAAGCAGCAGGCAGGGTCTCTTGCCTGCTGCTTTCTCCGCACGGGAAAGGCTCCGACAGTGAGGGGGCGGGGCTGCCTCCTGCTCGCTCGGTAAAGAGACTATGACGGAGCGTTACTTACAGCCCCGCCCCTACCAAAGCGACGTCAGTGCCTGGATCTTTCAGGTCTAAGTCCAGCACCAGAACGACTACACAATCCTGGCTCTCTACATGTGGGAAGTGAGGTCTAGTGTTGGGGAAACAGGATAACGATCAGTAGGGTTTGGTGTTTTAAAAGTAGAATGCAGTTAAACAAATGTTTGTGCCGCTTAAAAAAAACACGATTTAAAACAAGATCTGAATTTAATATAAACACATTAAATCCTGTACTCTCAACTCATAATCCTCCTTCAAATACACTGAATTAAAGCCTGCTTCACTATTCTAGAAAATTCCGGACATGTAGCCCATAGCCCAGCATATCTACAAACTGTGGCCCTTGTTTTCAAATAAGTGATCTTGTTTTGTACATGCATACTGTATGTAGGGAGACAAACAGAAACGTCTGAATGTCATAATCATGCACCCCACCTTCTGCTTGTGTAAGGAGATAAAAGCTGGGTGTTCCCCTTTGCACAACCAGGGAATGTATGAGGGAGAAATGGGACCACATGACCTGATCCTGTCATCTACGCATTCAATGTTAGTGTGAAGAGTGGATAGAGAGAAGTTCTTTTTCCTCTCACGCAATACTAGAACTAGGAGACATCCACTAAAATTGAGTGGTGGGAGAATTAGAACAGACAAAAGCAGTGGCGTGCCATCACTAGTGCAGCCCGTACCAGCTGCCGCATTGGCCCCCCCCCGCACCGGGCAGCCACCCTCCCTGTGGGTGACAAATCTGTTCCTACTCTCCCTCCAGGCCTCGCCCCATGAGTAAAAATTGCCTGTAAAACGCTGGCCGACTGCACTGTTACTATCCGCTGCTTCGATAAAGGCTGAAGCACACCGGCCACGCTTTGCGTGCATGCAGCCCGTTGCAGCCGGCTGCATCTGCGTTCTTTCCGGCCAGAGGCAAGTCCCACTGAACGTCGGGAGCCGATGGGAGCCGCAGAGAGGCCCGTTTGCATTTGATGCTTCCCCTAGAGAATTCTCAACTTTGGCTGCGTTTCTCGCGCAGCACGTGGCCAGTGTGCTTCAGCCTTAAGGCTCACACGTGTGTATCAGGCCATCCCGCAGCCAGGCCCTGCGAGACTCCAGGTACCCTCGGAGCGGCCTGGAGCGTGTGCGCAAGCTTTCCTCTGTTCGCGCATGCGCACCAGGCCGCTCCAACGTTACCCAAGGCCTCGCAGACCCTGTGGTACTGCTGGAACGGCCTGGAGCGTGTGTGCGACCCTTTCTTCGTTCGTACACACTCCAGGCCATCCCAACGCAGTACCAGAGGCTCCGCAAGGTCTCAGGTAATGTTGGAGCGGCCTGGCGTGCGAGCACGAACAGAGGAAAGCTCGCTTCAGGCCACTCCGAGAGTACCTGGAGTTTCGCGGGGCCTGGCTGCGGGACGGCCTGATGCGCACGTGTGAGCCTTATCGGAGTGGCGGATAGTAACAGTGCAGTCGGCCAGCGTCTTACATCATTTTTGGGGAGGTGAAGGTTGAAATTCACAGTGAGGGGTTCACAAAACTCACTAGAAGGCCAGTGCTCCTATGATTGGCCACCAGCTGGTAAGCAACATTTTTTCAGACGCCCCCCTCCCATAGTACAACACAGTATGATGACAAAACATTACTCTGATGGGAGCTTCTACCAATCATGAGATTTTCCTACTCCACTTTTCATTCCTTTTGGTTACTAGAGATATGTGTATGCAGAGATCCCATTTTACAAAGTACATAATGTTGCTGCTACTATTATTTTGTGTGGAACTGATCGACTGACCCAAACGTTCACATGAAAAGGCAGTCTGTAATAATGAATGTGAAAATTTTTCATAAAGGTCTCTACAGAGGAGCAAAGCCAAGTGTCTGCATAGATGGTGTACCAGAACTCCAAGCTGCCTCTTGGGCACAAGTCATGGGTGTGTGCTCGGTGCAAAGAGCTCCAGGCTCTCAGGGAACGGGTTCGCTCCCTTGAAGCCACAGTTGTTGACCTGGAGAAGCAGAGACAGGTAGAGAGGAACCAGGGTGAGACTTCTAGGGACGTGGAGGCATCGTCCCACCCTCAGTTGGGCAGCTCCTCAGCTGCCAGGAAAGGGAGTCTCAGGGAAGGAAAGGAAGGAGGGGGGACCCGGGAAACTACAGGCCGGTCAGCCTAACATCTGTTCCAGGGAAGATGGTGGAAAGTCTCATTAAGGATAAAATCTTAAAATACATAGAAGAACAAGCTCTGCTGAGGGAGAGTCAGCATGGCTTCTGCAAGGGAAAGTCTTGCCTCACAAACCTGTTAGAATTTTTTGAAAAGGTCAACAGGCATGTGGATGCGAGCAAACCCGTGGATATTATATATCTGGATTTTCAGAAGGTGTTTGACACAGTCCCTCATGAAAGGCTCCTGAGAAAACTCCACAGTCAGGGAATAAGAGGGCAGGTCCTCTTGTGGATTAGGAACTGGTTGAAGACCAGGAAACAGCGAGTGGGAGTCAATGGGCAATTTTCACAATGGCGAGAGGTGAAAAGCGGTGTGCCCCAAGGATCGGTCTTGGGACCGGTGCTTTTCAACTTATTCATAAATGACCTGGAGTCGGGGATAGGCAGCGAGGTGGCCAAGTTTGCAGATGACACTAAACTTTTCCGGGTGGTGAAGACCAGCAGGGATTGTGAAGAGCTCCAGAAGGATCTCTCCAAACTGGGAGAATGGGCAGCAAAATGACAGATGCGCTTCAATGTAAGTAAGTGTAAAGTGATGCACATTGGGGCAAGAAATAAAAACTTCACATACACGCTAATGGGTTCTGAGCTGTCTGTGACAGATCAGGAGAGAGATCTTGGGGTGCTGGTGGACAGGTCAATGAAAGTGTCGACCCAGTGTGCGGCGGCTGTAAAAAAGGCCAATTCTATGCTCGGGATCATTAAAAAAGGGATTGAGAATAAAATGGCCAATATCATTATGCCTTTGTACAAATCGATGGTAAGGCCACATCTAGAGTATTGCGTCCAGTTCTGGTCACCACACCTCAAAAAGGATATAGTTGAATTGGAAAAGGTGCAGAAAAGAGCGACCAGAATGATTCGTGGGCTGGAGCACCTCCCTTATGAGGAAAGGCTACAGCGTCTGGGGCTTTTCAGCCTAGAAAAAAGGCGCCTGAGGGGGGACATGATTGAGACGTATAAAATTATGCATGGGATGGAGAGAGTGGATAGAGGGAAATTCTTCTCCCTCTCGCACAACACCAGAACCAGGGGACATGCACTAAAATTGAGTTAATGCCAGATGGAAGGGAGTGGCAAGAGGATACAGGTATCTTGTGGTCTTGTGTGCTCCTTGAGGCAGCTGGTGGGGCCACTGTGAGATACAGGAAGCTGCACTAGATGGGCCTTTGCTTGATCCAGCAGGGCTCTTCTTATGTTCTTAAAAGGGTCTACATGCATACAGCATTATACATGTTTTTGGGAGGCCTCTCTGTATCTGGGAACCTTGACTGGGGGATGAGTTGACCTGTACCCTGAATGTATGAGGGAGAAACAAGTGATCACCTCTAATACGTAGTGTAAAAAAAGGCAATTGAGCTGCATGTGCAAAGGCTTTGAGTTATGCTAGGAGTTATGCTCCTAGTATAAAGGTTTTATTTGGTTGCAAACCAGTATGTTTCAATTGTTATAGCAACCAATTAGCATACACTCTTGTTCAGGAAATGCACAAATTACAAAGTGGAAAACTTGATTTAAGTTAATGGCTTGAAACAGATTTTCCCCCTTGATTTAAATTGCTGATTTAAATTAACCCACTTGGTAAGGAACTTTGATGACAGGTCATTTAGGCCAAAGGAGTGATTTTGCACAAACAATAACTAGCCAAGTAGCCAAGCCAACACATGCGCAGGAAGGACAGATAATCAACACTGGTTACTGCAGAGTCTTTACTCTCCATCAAGATGCAGGGCTGGCATCAGGAGTTGTTGGCACCGTCAGATTTCCAAGTTGCCAGGACCTTGAAGCAGGTCTACTGCCGATCCTCAAGATGACTTTTGTAACCATAGCTTTTGGGTGGTAGTGGTGAGTGCCTCTTTTGGGCTCACCTAGGGGTGGTAGTGGTGGGGTTACTCTCTTGGGCCCACCCAGGGGGCCCATGGAGGGCAGTTTGCTGAGGGTCCCCAACACTTGAAGCCAGCCCTGTCAGGACACCATACAAACATCAGGGTCTTGACTCCACTCATGCAACTGGGGCTGAAAGGACCAGACATCCCACACAAGTAAGCAAAGAAGGGGTTCGCCAGGGTGGGGGAGCAAGATTCCTGAGCATCTCCCAACAACCCTCCAAGCAGTAGGCAGGTCACCCGAGCACTTCTGAACACAGCAGGTGCACCCCCTGCAATATGGAGTAACTGTACTGGCTTAACAATTCCCCCTTGTTCAACAGATTGTAACCTAGGACTGGGCGGCAAGCTTCCTTAAGGGATGATGTGTGGGTAAAAACACATCCCAACCAACACATCTGGCTAACTGGCTATAAGCCACACATGCAGAATGCAAATTGATGGCAAAGAAATCAAAAGGGATCCTCGTGCAAGTAACTCCTGCACAGCCCTCGACACCCAGGCTTCCCTTTACTGCCAATGGTGGATGTGAACCGTCTCCTAGATGACGGTTAGAAAATGTCTCTTGCTTTATGTCAAATGCATTTGGGTGCAATTAGCACAATACTGTATAGTATTTATAGATAGCAGTCCTGAGAAAGTAGCCGTGTCTAAGCCTTTATGCTGGGGTTCTCAACCTTTGGAGTTCTGGGTACCCCCTATCATGGACCAATTTTCTGAAGTACCCCCTGCTAATTAATTGCTAATTAATTGGATCAATCACTCAATTAATTAGGTAATTAATCATTAAATAAAAGTACTAAAACAATTTTAAATGTGAAAAATGTCTTATTTAACTCGTGTGTGTGTGTGTGTGTGTGTGTGTGTGTGTGTGTGTGTGTGTGTGTGTGTGTGAGAGAGAGAGAGAGAGAGAGAGAGAGAGAGAGAGAGACAGACAGACAGACAGACAGACAGACAGATGCAAGGATCTCTTTTTTCCTCCAAGTCACAATTCCCAAAATCAGCTCCTCCCTCCCCCACCCCACCAAAGTACATTTTCCAAAGTACAAAAATAAGCCCAAAACAAAATCAGAGAGACAGCAGGGCTCCAAAAATAATTCAAATTTAAAATCCATGTTAATTAACACTTAATTAGCTGCTGATGGGGCAGATAAGGGGCAGGGCTTGGCATACTCCCAGCAAGAGGTCCGCGTACCCCTAGGGGTACCCGTACTACAGGCTGAGAACCCCTGCTTTATGCCATTCTCCCTTGCTAGGTTTCATATTGACCTACAGAAGGAAATGTGGAAGCAGATCCACAGACTGAAGGTGCAGCAGGGAGAGGATGGCACTTCCCTAGCAATTTCTTTTATATGCATATTTATCATTGGGGGCCCCTTTGCTTTCTGCAGAAATAAACGACATTTGCAAATTGACAGGAAGACTAAAGATTTATATCGCCTTCAGGATCTTATTAACTCTGAATGGAAGGGCCAGGGACTATTTGCATAAACTGACAATTTCCTCTGCTATTTGTTATCTTTCTAGGTGATGCAAAGCAAATAGAACCAGGAAACGGTCCCCTTGTGTGCACTATACCAGCTAGGTAAGTCACTTCCTTATGTCATGGAAACACATTTTTATGCCCAAAGCAGAGACTTCTACCCCTGAAATATTCAAATGTGAGACACAAATCATAGGTAGCCATGTAAATTCCAGTTTGAAAACTTGGAGCGGATGCAAGATATAACAAAGCCATTATCTCCCTTGATCATTTATGTCTGTGGCTTACAAGACTGTGCAAGGAAGGACTAGAGAAGACATTTACGGTGCAATCCTGGGGCCGGCCACTGTATCCCATGCCGTTCCCGGGTTGCCCCAGGGTAGCCCAGGAGCACCTCAGGAGAAGGGGATGTTAATCCGCTTCCCCAGATGCAAGCCGGTTGGGGCTCTATGGACCTCCTTGGATGTACGCCAGCTCTGAAGCTGACATACATCTGGGGTGGGGAAGTAATTCCGGTCAGGCCCAGGAACGGCAGAGGATATCAGTGGAGCACGCCGCCGATATCCCCGCCCCCTCCCAGCCCGGCCAATGGCCCCCCTCACTCCACATCCCTGCCCACCCTCCCCCTGTCCCTGTACCAACTGGCGTAGGATTTACCTCTGTCGGTGGGTGCCGGATTCAGAGGGCAGCGGAGTGAGGGCTGCTGGCCTCTGTGCCAGCAGCCCTTACTCTAGAGTAATCGTAAAAGTGCTTTCCAGCACGTTTGCAATGCTTTGGAGTGGTGGAGCATGCGCTCCATCGCTCCAAAGTTACGGAGGATTGCACTGTTAGTAACAGTCCAATGACCAAACAAACATTTATTAACAATTAATAAACCTGGAATCAAATGCATCTTGCAATATCCTTATTTTCAAATCAGAAGCACTGAGCTGACAATTAGTTCAATAAAGCAGGTATGAAGAAGCACACACAGACAGTATATAGCAGGGGTGGCCAAACATGCTTAATAATAATAATAATAATTTTTATTCTATAGATACGTCTTTAGTCCTTTGCATCCTTTTCCTAAGAGCCACTTTGGATGTTACAGAGAAGTTGCAAGTAGGCTGGGTGATGGCTGGGCATTCTCTTGATGCAGGTGCAGAATGAGCATCTTTCCATGGGGGAATGTGTGTATTTCCTTCCTTTGAATGAAACACAGAAGTGTGCCAAGAAGTCGCCTGACGCTCGCAATATGCTGGTCCTCCCCAGCTGATCTTCCACGCTAGACCCAATTTTAGACCAAAGACGAGGGAGATCAGCGTGAACTGCATATTTCAAACCAGCAGCTAGCAGCTGCTGCACAAATCCCTGTGCTTGTTGGTACCTCTTTTTAACAGTACTTTCCTCCCACTACACACTTTCAGTTCAACACGACAACACAAAATCAGCCACAAGCTACAGCCTTCTGGACAACTAATACATATTTTACACACTTATACACTTATTTTATTCACATTTATTTTATTTATTCACATTTTTATACCGCCCTTCCTCCAAGGAGCTCAGAGTGGTGTACATATTTCCTCCCCTCCTTTTTGTCCTCACAACAACCCCGTGAGGTAGGTGGGGCTGAGAGATAGTGACTGGCCCAAGATCACCCAGGAAGCTTCGTGGCAGAGCGGGGATTTGAACCTGGATCTTCCAGGTCTAAGTCCGACTCCCAAACCACTACACCATCCTGGCACTTACACACCAATCCAATTCAATCCAATCAACAGTCTTATGACTAGTGGTACAAGCTTTCATGGCACTTCCATTATCATTACTGTTAATAACAACAACAACAACAAAAACATAATTATTTAAAATAAAATAATTTAATTATTTAAATAATAATAATAATAATTAAATAAAATAATATTTATAGAGCGCTTTTCAACAAAAAGTAGTTTGCAAAGCAAAAAGGTTTCCATAGCAAAATAAACCAGTAAATGGTTCCCAGCGGTTGGCGCAGTGGGTTAAACCGCTGAATCATGAGCTGTCGATCGAAAGGTCGGCAGTTCGAATCCGCGATGGGGTGAGCTCTTGTTGCTTGGCCAGCTCCTGCCAACCTAGCAGTTCCAAAGCATGTTAATGTGAGTAGATATAGGTACCGCTTGTGGGAAGGTAAACAGCGCTCCGTGTTCCAGCCACATGCTACGCGCTGAGGCAAGGAGAGTCATGCCGGCCACATGACCACGGAGGCGTCTTCGGACAACGCTGGCTCTTCGGCTATGAAATGGGGATGAGCACCACACCCTAGAGTCGGACACGACTGGACTTAATTGTCAGGGGTCACCTTTACCTTTACCTTACTCCCCAAATTAGGCTCACAGTCTCAAAAGAGATGCAAAAGAGACACCAACAACAGCCACTGGAAGAGACGCCACACTGGGGTGAAAAGAGCCACTTTGGATGTTTCAGAGAAGTTGCAAGTGAAAAGATGGCTGGGCGTTCTCCCCCCTGCTACAGATAAGAGAACACCACTTTAAAAGGTGCCTCTTTGCCCGGTTAGTAGAGGTCATTCCATTAGATGTGTGCACCCAGAACTCACTCACTCTCTCTCTCTCTCTCTCTCTCTCTCTCTCTCTCTCTCACACACACACACACACACACACACACACACACACACACAGATGTTTTGCAGCTCAAAACAGACAAAAGGGAAATACTTTGCACAATGCAGAATGATGGAGTTCACCATCACAAGATGTGGCGATGGCATTGGATGGCTTTAAAAGAGAAATTCGCAGAGGGCAGGGTGCTCCCTCTGTCACTGGCTGTTATGCACAATGGTGATGTGGAACATCAGCACATATAATTCCGAGTACTAGTTGTGGAGGAGCAAGAGCAGGAGAGGGTTGTTGCCTCCAGGAAGCCCAGAAGCAGGGCATCTCCCTAGTCACTGAGAGCAACAAGATGTGGTCTAGATGAGTTCTTATGTTCTACACCTTAACATTCAATTAATTTGGGGTAATGGAACAAGGTTAACTTTCTTGCTGAAACATGTCAAGATGACTATTTATCACTTATTACCACTTCTCTAACCTTGCTGCCTTATAAGGGAGCTTGGATTAATTCTTATGAAACGTTCTTGCCTATAACTGAGTTAGGATGATGGTCCAGTTGATAGATGAGCAATTTAGCTGCAGCTCAGTAAGTTACAGGTGGACAGACTGGCAAATCTGTTTCATCTTTTATTGACCAAATGAAATGAAGCCAGCTTGAGACCATGGCTGCCGCCTCCTATGCCAAAGAGTATAAGGGGCCCGAGAAGGGTTTATTATTAACAGGAATACATCTCAAGGAAGCCTGTTCCTGGAAACTCACTTCTCAGTAGCAACATCTGGCCCATGTTTCTACTGAAGAATTCCACGTCTCCATAGCTAGGAGGGTTGTAAATCAATAGAGTGAGGAAGAGGTTTATAACCGAGAAACCAGTAATTCCCAAGAAAGATCAATTCAAAGCAGAAAAACAAACAAGATTTATATTGTAAGAGAGGCAAAAAAAGAAAGGGAGATGGAGGACAAACCATACCGAACTTCTTATTCAGCAATTCTAACTACGCATATCTAGGTTTTTGAGGTGAAGAACCACAACAGAGAAGCTATTTCTTCTGGAGTGGTTCCACTGACTTCAGTGAGACTACTTTGTGGTTCGACAATTTATTATTTTCCTATCTTGCCTTTTGCCCAGGAGAGAAGTCAAGGTGGTATATATGGGGTATGCTGCATGGGAGCTCCCAAGCAACCTCCCATTCAGGCACTGACCAGACCCAGACCCGCCAAGTTTCAACATGGCCGCATATGCGCCTTCAGACCATGCTCAGTTTAAGGTGTAATTCAAGTCCTGTAATTCAAAGCAGTAAGACTTGGGCTGCAATCCTAAACACATTTACAAGTCCACTGAACACAGCAGAACTTTCTTCCAAGTACACATTCGGTCTTGTAAGAGAACTTTAATTAATATGAAACTTCCTTGCCCATAACTGGATGGGTTCAACCAATGGGTTGAAACTACAGGGAAGTAGATTTAGGCTAGATGAGGAAGAATTCGTAACTATAGGAGCTATCCAGCACTAGAATAGTCTGCCTCATGCAACAGTGGGTTCTCCCTCTTTGGAGGTCTTCAAGCCACTGGTCAGCAGAAGGTTGGCCTAGATCAGGGGTTCTCAACCTTTTGAGGCCCGGGTACCCCCTATCACAGTCCAATTTTCTGAAGTACCCCGCTAATTAATTGCTAATTAATTGGATTAATCAATTAATTAATTAGCTAATTAATCATTAAATAAAAAGTACTAAAACAATTTTAAATGTGAAAAACGTCTTACTTAACTGTGTGTGTGTGTGTGTGTGTGTGTGTGTGTGTGTGTGTGTGTGTGTGTGTGTGTGTGTGAGAGAGAGAGAGAGAGAGAGAGAGAGAGAGAGAGAGAGTCAGACAGACAGGGAGGGAGATTGCATTTAAGTTCTAATTACCGGTAACAAGTAATTAACTACTGATTGATACTGATAAGGGGCAGGCTCTGGCGTACCCCCTGCCATTGGTCCACGTACCCCTAGGGGTACTCGTACCACAGGTTGAGATCCCCTGGCCTATATGACCTCCAAGATCCCTTCCAACTCTGACATTCTATGACTGCACATCCATGTTTAGGGGGTGATCCATTACTTTTGGGTCTCATATTTATTCTTCTTTGTGTGTTTGTTACTTATTGTGCATACCCCTGCAGAAGACTCTGAGAAACCGGGGTCCATTTTTAACCACCTACAGAACAAATAATGGGATTAGCTAGAAATGGGAGGTGGGGAAGAAAATAAGCAGGGCACGTATCTGGCCCACCTCTGCCAGGGCTTTCTTCTACTACAGATGTATCATGTTTTATACATCATACTGGACGTTTGCCTCAAAAGCAGTACTGTCATGGTCTACTTCGTTATAGGCACAGTGCCTGCACAAAAGCCCTATTTTCCCCTCCCCCATTTGTGTGCACACACAGCCGTGCATACAGGCAGCATGAGGGGTTGTTGGTGTGAGCAGATGGTCTTGGCATGCCTCTAACATGCCACTCCAGCTCTCCCTCTCAGCTGGATGCAAGTTGTGTGTACTCTGGCATAGGGCAGGAGAAAGGAAAGACAAGATGGCAATACAGAAGGAAAAAAGAGGAAATTCTATGTAGTGGAACACTGGGCAGGAAAAGGGTGAAGCACACTTGCATCGCATGCACATGTGCGCATACAACTTGGTGCTGCTGCTTTTGTCAGATTTGCTGGTCTACTTCATTATAGGCACAGTTTTGCAGCCTTTTAAAGCTTTGCAGCCTTTTAAAGCTCCTTTACATTCAAGAAAAAAAAGTTGGGAGAAAGTTATCCACATCTGCTTTGGGCCTCAGGAAAGCAGAAGCAGGTTTCTGCACAATGCTCAGTTCTGAAACATTCATCAACATGCTCAAAAGCAATCTGCAGAGGGACAGCATTAAATGGGAATTCCTGAGTGGGGGAGAGAAAGGGCAGTGCTGCAAGCAAAATGGGTACAGTGCCTAGTGGTTAGTGACAGCTCTCATGCTTTTCTGCTCATGTTGGGGTTAATGGGGAATTGCTAGTATTTTGCTGCCACTATCCAAGACTCTAGCCTTTCTGCCTAAAGCCAGACAGAAAAGACGCTGCCCCGGAAAAGCCCTTCTCCCTAGATACCCAAGGAGCCCCTAAAATCCAAGCAGTGACCCTTAAACCTAAAACAGCAGCCAAATTAGGGCCGTTTGGTAGGCATGACACTCTCCCTAGTGAACTTAGGGCGCAATCCAAACCTACTTAGGCCACCGTTGTAACCAGCAGCCCAGCGAAAACGGGAGGCCCCAGAACGGAAAGGGGATTCAAATTCCCTTTGAATTCCCCTTTTGGAGGGGATTTGAATCCCCCTTCTGTTCTGGGGCCTCCTGTTTTCGCTGGGCCACTGGTTACAACGGCGGCCTAAGTAGGTTTGGATTGCACCCTGAATGGGTCGTCAACAATACATAGATGGAGTTCATTTAAGAGGCTGGAGAACCAAAACAATAGAAAGAAGGGATGCAAAGGATCAAACAAAGCACTTATCAAAAGAAGATCAGGTACAATAAAAAGGGACAGGTGGTTGGCAAAGGTTGACAAGGAGATTAAATTGCAGGCAGCAAATAAAACAAATTCCCTGATGCAGTTAACTGAACACTACCCCTGTTCTAGTTTACTCATGTTGTTCCAGGGTCCAGTCCATACAACCACAATGCAGCAAAGTGAGTGGGTGTGTCCCTTTCCCTAAACAGCATCTGTTCTTCAGCGATGAACCAGGCAACATGCACAGGAAAAGCCTTATTATGGGAAACCTAAAACCCAGGGTTTATATCATGGGTTTGTCTGTTTGGATGAATTGTCACCACCTGAGCACCTCTATCTGTCCTCTGACCTGGTCAGGTGGGTTACAGTGGCACTGTGCCACCCTTACAGTACAGTACACACCCTAATAAAAATGGGTCCCCCTATGGGGGAGGATGCTAGCAAGGTTATGCTCAAAATCCTACAAGCTAGGCTTCAGCAGTACGTGGACCGAGAACTACCGGACGTACAAGCTGGGTTTCGAAGAGGCAGAGGAACTAGAGATCAAATTGCCAACATGCGCTGGATCATGGAGAAAGCACGAGAGTTTCAAAAAAACACCTACTTCTGCTTCATTGACTACGCAAAAGCCTTTGATTGTGTGGATCACAACAAACTGTGGCAAGTTCTTAAAGAGATGGGGGTACCAGACCACCTTACCTGTCTCCTGAGAAACCTGTATGCGGGTCAAGAAGCAACAGTGCGGACCAGCCATGGAACAACCGACTGGTTCAAAATTGGGAAGGGAGTACGGCAAGGCTGTATATTGTCACCCTGCCTATTTAACTTATATGCAGAGTACATTATGAGAAATGCAGGGCTGAATGAATCGTAAGCCGGAATCAAGATTGCTGGGAGAAATATCAACAACCTCAGATATGCAGACGATACCACCCTAATGGCAGAAAGTGAAGAAGAACTAAAGAGCCTCTTGATGAGGGTGAAAGAGGAGAGTGCAAAAGTTGGCTTGAAACTCAACATTAATAAAACTAAGATCATGGCATCTGGGCCCATCAATTCCTGGCAAATAGAAGGGGCAGAAATGGAAGCAGTAACAAGATTTTACTTTTCTGGGCTCCAAGATCACTGCAGATGGAGACAGCAGCCATGAAATTAAAAGACGCTTACTCCTTGGAAGGAAAGCTATGGCAAACTTAGACAGCATAATAAAAAGCAGAGATATCACTATGCCAACAAAAGTTCGCATAGTCAGGGCGATGGTGTTCCCAGTAGCAATGTATGGTTGCGAGAGTTGGACCATAAGGAAGGCTGAGCACCGAAGAATAGATGCTTTTGAACTGTGGTGTTGGAGAAGACTCCTGAGAGTCCCTTGGACTGCTAGGAGATCAAATCAGTCAATCCTAAATGAAATCAACCCTGACTGTTCCCTGGAAGGACAGATACTAAGGCTGAAACTCAAATATTTTGGCCACCTAATGCGAAGAGAGGAGTCTCTGGAGAAGACTCTGATGCTGGGAAAAATTGAAGGCAAAAGGAGAAGGGGAAGGCAAAGGATGAGATGGTTAGACAGCATCACCGATGCAACGAACATGAAAATGAGCGAACTCAGGAAGACAGTGGAGGACAGGAAGGCCTGGCGGGATATGGTTCATGGGATCACGAAGGGTCGGACACGACTTAACGACTGAACAACAACAACATGGGGGAGGATATAAATTCAATAAATAATTCAATAAATAATTTATTATTATTAAATGGCACCCCCTGTGGCACCCTCCAGAGGCCTGGCACAGCCCCGAGCCCCCCCCTAGCTACACCACTGTTGGCACATGCCAATTTCAGCAGGAGGGTGGGCTAGGATGTATTCTCTAAGCTGGATCCAGACATGAAGACAGCAAATCCGCATTCTGAGCTGGGCGTCCCGACATGTGGCTCTTCTGTAATGGTGCTGAAGTCAAAGCGGCTCTTGTAGCAAGATGTCTCAGCAAGTTGGTTTAGGAGGCTGTAGCATTACAGAAGCCTTGTGGAGGAGGGTTGAAAGGGTCCCAAAATAGGTGGAACATATGGGGAAAATTTACCACACTGAGAAATTGCCACTCTAGCAATGCCCTCATTCAACCCTGACTGCTTTACCCAGGAAGTGAACCAGAGATGTCGTGGCACTGGGGGTGGTTGGGGGGGGCGGTGGACCCCAGGGCGAGGGTTGCTTACCTGCCCTGTCGCTTCCTCTTCGCAGCTGAAAATGGCTGCGTTTTGGCCCTCCTGCCCACCCTGGTGCTGTCTGGCTCCAAAAAGGAGCCAAAAAGCGCCGGGGGGCATTTCCGCACCGCGGAGGCGCACTACGTTGGGGCGGGGCGTGTGGCAGCTGTGTGGGTGTGGCGGCGGCCCCCACCCCACAAAGTTCTACATTCGCCTCTGAGTGAACTAAACAAGCCAATGCCATTGGGATGTCTCAACTGGCAAATTTATTATGGTGCACAAAGGAAAGCATCTCTGAGATAAGCAAAGCATATGAACAATTCATTCCCTTCTGGTTTTTGCTTCTTATCTTTCACCAACATCAAATTCTAAGATTCTCTGTAGAACGTTAGTCAATGTAATTGTGAGGTGAGTCAGCTTCGCCTGCTGCCCTGGGGGCCATCTCAAGACTCCATGCACACTTCTTGCAGTGGCATCTTCAGGAACCACAAGCAGTCAGGACTGGGGGTGGGAGCAGCAGTCACTATGAGCAACAAAGAAGTGCTGATGGGGGGGGGGAGAGGAAGGAGGATCAGCAGGCCCGCTGAGAAAGCCTTGTTGGGGGCCTATTGAAGAGCTTGCAAGTTTGGGGCTGCCTACTTCAACCTCAGTTAATGTGGAGACGGCATCTGCAGATCTGTCCAAGGTTTTCCTGTTAACACCTGTAGATCTTCCCAGTGCCATTTGTGGAAATGGACACGGCATTAATCAGCCTCTCTCAAACATGTGAATGTGACTTGTGTGCAATAACTAGTGCTATTCAGCTTTTTCTATGAGCAGAGGAAGAGTTCTGCTGGATTGGGCCAAAGGCCCATCTCCTTCAGCATCCTGTTTCCCTCAGTGGGCAAGTGATGCCTCTGCAAAGCTCACAGCAGGGCATGAAGGCAAGAGCCCCCCTCACACATTGCATGTCCCTCAGCAACTGGCTTGAAGGAGCAAGTTGTCATTTACCGTAATCATCACGGCTAGTCGCTGCCGATTAGCCCTATTCTTCCTATTCTCCTTGAATCTGTCAGATTCCTTTTCTAATTCAAATCTAGTCAGTACATAGGGATTTTTGTTTGTTTGTTTCTAAAATCATATCGTCAATGCAGGAAAATAAGAAACATTTTTACCACCAAGTGTGAAAATGGCCTTAACACTACCACAGTCCAAGTGGGATTTCTGAAAGCGTCTCTTTTGAGCATCCAAACCTATCTGAGTAATCCAAGCGATGACACAAATCAAGTACGCAAGCCACTGTGTTGAGCTCACTGCTGAAAGTTGAGAGCAGTGCAAAGAGGACATAAAAGCCAATGGATCTGTTAAATGCTGTTCAGATGACACCCAAAGTTGTTATATTGCAACATCATGGTTTGCAAAGGAAACAAAAGTGCGTTTCAAATGATTGAAAAAAGTGAGTGTCTGGCAATTGTTTTCACAGGTCTGACATCTTTGGGGATCTGAACGAATATCAATGCAAGGAGGTGAGGCGAACCAGGAAAACAAATCACATTTAGTGAAAAGGCCACTTTAGGTACTGAAGAAGCTGCTGATGACAAGAGAGGGGTGATGTGGGTGCAGCACTTTGAACTTTTCCTAGTCCATGATACCGGATGGGATAGCAGGAATGCAGGAGAAGAAAAAGAAGACGACCTGCCCATGCCTGAATGTACTTGAGGAATATAAAGTACAGTATATGACACAAAGCAAAGAGACAGCCAGGGGTGGTGGGTGGAGGGGTTGCCAAGGCACTGGCTGTCTTCTTGCAGTTCCACTGTCAGGTAATCCGAATAAAGTCTGTCTTGCTGTTGGAATATAGAAAGGTCTGTGCATCATGGACTTTGCTCTACCGAAAGGAAAGCTGCTCCCTGCTCCTCCCTAATCATGAAACATAAAAATATGACAACTGCACATGCATGCACGGACAGGAACATGCAGTATACATGATACACCTGACTGTGTATGGCAGAACATCCCTGGCAACATCAGGCAGGAAGGCTCCTCTGGAACCCTGGAGGGCTGCTGCCAGTCAGTGTAGCCAATTCTGAGGTAGATGGACCAATACTCTCAGTATTCAGCAGCTACTACGGTACGTACACCAGCCCCAGGGCTAATTACAGCTTCCAGCAGTACTCCATACCCACCGTGAAACAGGCGTGTGCGTTTCACGTGCGTGTGTTTTCTCCTGCACAGCAGCACAGATTTCTCTGGGAAAAAGTAGCACAAGCGAGGCAAGTCCTGAGAAACGCGGCGCGCGGGGGGGGGGGTTGTCGCCAGGACCCACTTACCTATAGTGGAGACCACGGTGCCCACGAAATAAAACGCCCCCGGGAAGTCCCATCGGGGCCGCATGTCGTTCATGCGGACGCCGGCCACGTAGGCGAGCTCGTACTCCCACAGGAACTCCCGCAGCTCCTCCGCGCTCAGGTTGTACTTCTGGGAGAAGTTGTCGAAGCGGGCGCGCCACTTCTCCTGGGCTTGGCGCTCGGTGGGCTGCTCGATGGCAGAGAAGACGGCGGCCCCGCACAGCATGTACAAGACGATCAGGACGGCCAGCAGCACGAAGCGGGCGTTATCCTCGTTGAAGGCGGCCAGGCTGGGCGAGCAGCAGCACAGCCCGCGGCACGCCATGGCCCCTCGCCTCCCCGCTCACGGGCCCCGGCCAGTGGCGGCACCTCGAGCTGCCATGGCAGAAGCGGAAAGGGAGGCCACCTGCTCCGAAACCACTCGGAAGGGCAGCGCAGGAGGCATGGCTGGCTAGCTGGCCGGCGGAGCAAGTCCCATATTGCTGGGTACGGGTCGGCTTCCCCCCACAGCCCCGACCCGGAGCCTTGTTCAGAAGTGCCCGGCTTGCCTTCAGTCGCCCTGAGCCGACCGAGTTCGCCCCGAGCCGGCCCGTGGATGTTCCATCTGAACCGCGACCCTCCAAACTTGTAGGCTCAGCCGCTCGTTCTGGGTTTCAGCGGAAAGCCTTGCCGCACGCAAAGGCGCTAACAAACCGGGTAGCGTGCCTCTGACCATGTGCAGAGTTGCATCTCCTTCGCCACGGACGGCCCACCATGGCTCCCTTGCCTACTCCACGAAGCTGAGCTTACAGAGCAAGGCTTCCAGGCGCGCGCGCGCGCTCTCTGGGAAAAAAAACCCGAAATGATTTCTCTCGCAGTCAGCGTCAGGGGCGTTTTTGCTGCTGGAGCTCAGGACAGCCCCCAACATCAAGTGAGGGTCTGAGTGCCGGCCGGGGTTGGAAGGAGGAAAACCAGCCACCCCCTTGCATCAGCCAGCCACTCCAACTTGCAGCCAACTCTTCCTAAGGAGGCTCTCGTTGCGCGCACGGACTTTTCAGGCAGTCCTTGGACACGTGGGGCTCCTGCAGCCTGCTTGGCTTCGAAGCGCTTGCCACCTGCAAGGCCAGCAGCTAGACACAGACTTCGGCGAGCTGCCTGCCACTCGCCTTGACGTAGTAGGCACACACAGCCCGTCCCTTGTGGGTGGGCGCGCGGCGCTGGTTCGCGCAAGGCACTCGGGGCCAGTTTCAAAGCTCTCCGGCGAATTTTGCCGCGGGCTGAAGGCGCCGCGACGCGCTCAGTCGTTTCGCGGAGTGACCTGATCGCACGCAGCCGCTGACATCTCTCTCCGCAGGAAAGAGAGTTTCCAAGCGATTCCGCCCGCCCTTTTCCCCAGAGAGGACTGCCGTCCTAGCACCGCTACCATCTCGAAAGCCTCCGCGACCCCGGCGGGACTCATCCTCTCGTTTTGCGCAAGAAGCAACCAGTGTTCCGGAGCTGAAGCCCGAGGGGGGTGTGTCCCGCATGGCAGCCGCCGCCGGGCTGGAGCTCCGAGGTTAGCAGCGGCCCCCAGCTCGGCCTGTATTGAGCCGCGAGAGTTCGGGAGCTCGCTCACTCGCATGTCTGTGGTGGGGAGAGACGGCCGGAGCGAGCCGAGCACCCGAACCCCCCGCCCTCCTTTCCTCCTCCAAGCGCTGTCCACCTCCTCCTCCAAACAGCGGGGTACGTAGGCAGTGACTTCTGCGAGATAGTAGCGGGGAAACCCCCTTACTCCGTTTCAGAAAGGCGACAGTTTGACGCAGGCTGAGCCTGCCTTCTTTCCTCCGGCTGTCGGTGGCGGCCAGGCGCCGAGGCGCACCGCGATCCCACGCCCCTGCTCTTCCCCAGTCCATCCAACATTGCATCAATCCGAGAGCAGCAGCGGCTCCAAGGAGAAAGAGCCAGGCTGCCAGCTTCTCTCTTAGAGCATAGGGACAGGACTTGGATACACCATAGTAGTCTGATTGATTTGCTTATCAATTAACTATATACCGCCCTTCCGTCCACACACTCAAGGCGATTGACAATAAAAAGGATGCCCTACAATCACGAGGCCAAGCTATGAAGAGGGAAGAGAGGAGAACACGTAAATAAGGGGATCAACTTTGACAAAGGCTTGCGGCTAATAGTGCCCCCCTCCATCTATGGTACAGCCACATTTGGTATACTGTGTCCAGTTCTGGTCACCACATTTCCAGAAAGATATTGCATAGCTGAAAAAGGTGCAAAAGAGAGCTACTGATCAGACTCTTACAAGGAAAGACTAAAACATTTGGGGCTTTTTAGCTTGGAAAATAGGCAATTAAATGGAAGTGTCATGACTGTGACTTAACATTATGCACATTATGGGAGTGGAAAGAGAAGCTTCTCGCCCTCTCTTACAATACTACAGGGTGTCTCAAAAATGTACACATTTTAATGAGCTCTAATTCATACATACTTCATTGTAGAAAACCAGCAACACTCGAACATCTAAGGGAAGCAATTAAAGAGGTGTGGAAACAACCATCCCAGCACACACATTGGTGACTGTCTGCAGATCCCTTAGTCAACAATGTCAGCGTTCTATGGATGCCAGTGGGGAACATTTTGTGTGAATTATATCGTAATAAATTTGACACTATAAAATGTGTGTACATTTTCTTGAGACACCCTGTAGAACCAGGGGTCAGCAAATGAAACTGGTGGTGGGAGATTTTCGGTCAGGCAAAAGGACATTCATTTGTAAAATTCATTGCCACAAGATGTGGTGGGCGGTATGGCTGTATGCATTTCTCTGTTGCTTTTGGACTTTCCAGATGTGGGTCACTGGAGGAAAATAGCACGCCACCGGCATGGATAGGCTTTTGGCCCGATACTCTTATCAGGTCTGATATAAGTGATTTTGATATTTTTTAAACTAATATCAAACTATTCTTTCTTTTTACTCAGCTTACAGCACTGTTCTGAATATACAAGGTAGTACTTGTTTTTACAAAGATTCCATTCCCGCATGTTACTGGCAGCAAGGCTCTAGGATCTGAAATGTTTCAAAACAGTAAATACAGTATAGTTGCCTGCTCCAGTTCTTTGGATGGGTTTATAAAAATGCAAACCAATATTGGGGATGGTTCATTATGTGAAACTACTATATGCTGCCAGAAGAGGGTGCATCGATTATGATGACATGGCCCACAATTAAGTTTCCCCATCCAGCAGTGAAAAAATGAGATTTGTTTCTAGAGTAATTATGTATTGTACAACAACAATCACTCTTAACAGGAACTGAGAGAATAAAAACAGTTTAAGAAATGAAATTAACATGTTTATAGTTAGACAATATTTATAGTGCCCAAGGATTAATTATAGACAAGTGCGTAATCACTGAACTTACCTCTTTATGCTTACTCAATCAAAATGCTTAAAGGGCATAATTCTAATCAGTGGTTATGAAGAAAGAACTAGAATGAGGGAATAGTTATTTCACACTAATTAGTACATAAGAGTGTCTTTGATAAGTGTTCTCTAAGACCATTTCTGTAATTCACATACAGGTGTGACAGGGTAGGCCTATGCAATGCATGTTTGAACGGAGTTAAAAAGTTGGAACATGAGACATTATTGAAGAGTAACAGACCATTTTGCATGTTATCATGATCTTTCAAGCAACAGGATGTGTATATTCCTGATTGCAATAAGGCATTCATACACTCCATAGTGGAGGACAGGAAGGCCTGGCGGGATGTGGTTCATGGGATCACAAAGGGTCAGACACGACTTAACAACTGAACAACAACAACACACTCCATATATTTTCTGTTGGAAACTCAGCACAGGGACTTAAAACCAAGATCCTTAGGTGCTCTTCCATAAGTAGAAGGCACTTCTGCTCATGCAAGGCACCTCTCCTCTTCCTCCACCCTGCTTCCCTGCTCCAAAAAAGTAATCCTACTTTGTACCTCAAGAATATTTGACCCATTCAACTGAAGTGCAGAGCCAATCTCAGTATCTTTTTTCTGTGCTAAATAAATTAGAATTGTATACTTTGACCAGCATGTTGATGAGTCTTATACTAAGTATATACAGTGTATAGTATATACAGTACAATAGAGTTAACTAATTGTTGGATTACCTCTTGGGAGCAACAGGCTAAATTATTTCTGCAACATCTATCAGTTCATAAGCTCAGTATGTAAATTCAGAAAGTAAATTCCACCCAGTTCAATGGATTGCAGACCTGTTTGCTTTACCTGAAAACATAATCATCCCCACAAAATTAATGTATACATAACACATGTTGGCATAACAAATTATTTGTTATGGCCAAGATATAAATGATATAACCATATGCAGTCATTTTTATAATTTCCATAACTGGACAATATTTAATAAGTGTGGGTTCAGAGGTGAGGCAGGCTTTGTGGAAACAATGTTCCTCATCTATTCATTATCCAGAGAGGCTGAGTAGCTGTAGCATTAAAATAGCTATTATACAATCAACACACACTATACTATTCTAGTAGTAAATAAATTCTTGGCCTTTGTTTTACTATTAAGCACACGCAGCTAAGCTATCCTGCACCTCTTTCCTATCTAATATAAATGTAAAGGAATGAAAATTCTATTCTCCCAACGCCCAGCATCACTATGGGATCAGCTGGTGTCTTTCTGTAGGCCAGATTTTGCCTGGAGGCAGCTAGTTGCTAGTCCTTTATTTTTAAAGGATTACTGCTTTGTTATTACCATAGCAACAAACTACCTTATCTACACTATATGCTTTTGACAAGATTTCAGTCTTAGAGGAGTATGCAGGGAAAAAAATGAAATGACGATATAGCTTGCACAATGATTTTTAGTGAAGAAATTACTATGAGCACCAACATTTGTGGAAAAATGCTTTGCTCATACTAGAGAGAACAACATAAGAAAGCAAAGACATGAACACATACTTTGATGTAATCAAATACCTTTATTCATTTTATTTCAATTCTATACAATGTTTTCCTCCCTCCATTGGGGGCACTGTCTCCAGAGAATGCAAAACAGGGTTGAATATATTCTGGCTGAAGTGTAAAGACAGGCACGTGACGTCATTCACAAGGTCATTTCAAAATATGGAAACAAACTTTATAAAATGCAATTTAAAGTTCACTGCATTTTCAAGAAATCTATAATAAATTATATGGCAGTAATTTTCTTTCATAATGTTTTCAATCACTTTTTAATATCAAAACATGTTTATTTTGAGTTCAAGTCCATATTACTGTATTAAAATCAGCAAATTTCACAGATTTATTCGTGGGCTCAGAAATGAAGATGCTGAAATTTCAGAGTAAACTAAGATTTTCACTTAGGAACCCACATGTTTCCATGTGTGTCAGGTGCCCTTGTGTAGGGAATATTCCAAATCCATGGGCGATCTGTAATGAAGGGAAAGAAGAAAAAGATACTCAGGACAGATCTATGTCACAAACACAAGAAGGGCTAACTGAGAACATTCAACTAGACTTTTCATTCCAAACAAAACACAGGAGTTATTGAACAGTGAGTTGTGACTGGTTGACTTTTAAGTAGTATAGGCATTGCTGCTCAGAGACTTTAGATTATTATGAATACCTCTTAAACGAACTTGCGAAGTTTAATGTACAGTTAACTTTGGTCATTATAGCCTTACAACAAAACACATACCATCTGAATCTAGAGTCTTATTCTTTTACAGCAAAGTCCAATGTTGGGGCATGAACCCAAGGGTGAATTTCAGCTAAGAAACATTTTTTCATTAAGGTACTAAATATATTTCAAAAACACGTGAATGCCAGTTTGCCTCCACCAAGGTGTGTTCACCTTCAGAATTCAAGTTTTCACTTAAAAAAATTCCTAGCATCCATGACAATTTAAAATAATCTTGGGCATATGATTTCAGCATCCACGTAAGCAACTCTTGCCAAATCCATCCATTGTAGCAGCGCTTGGTCACTGGGGACGGGATAACTTTTATAGATACATAGATATTCTAATCCAAAACCAGACTAATATTGGGAATGAGAAGTTTTGGAAAGAGGACCTACTTTGCCGAAATGTGAAACAGAAGCTGGGCACGTGAAAGACAGGAAAGAACAAACAATACTGGTGCACTTCAATGGGTGCAGCAGGGAGGATGTGGGTTTGAAAGAGTTCAAAAACCAGACACGGGTTGTAAGGCTGAGCATTAAAGAATTTCATGGTACGTGACAGCAGCTAGAAAGGATGGAATACTAGTGACTTTTCTGCCACTGTTTAGTAGAAGTTTCAACACTGATTATTACTTCAGACATTATATTTTTCCTGCACAGGTATCTTACAGTGTAAGCAAAGGCTATACTATCTGTGAAAAGATACCTGGAATTGGATCTCCCAACATCTTAAAGCTTAACAGCAGCTGGGGGATACATGTTGACTTAGGGCAGCAGCATGGAAGGGAGGCTGGACAGCTGTGAATGACTGGATGTGGCGAATAAATTGACAAGATGGGTGCCATTAGTTAGTAGAAAAGCACATTCTGGGACAGTCTGAACAGTTGCGTTGCTAGTAGGCCATGTGCCCCCCCCCCCCGCAATGACGTGTTTTGCATCATTGCCCTGCCCCCTCCGCTCCCAGAAGTTTTCATTTGAAGCCTTCTAGAAACCTACCGTAATTCCCGCCAGTGCTGTTGCCCTAGGTCACAACCCATGCCCCTAGATGAAGGTTAAAAAACTTGATCAGGATATCTGATCATAGTTTCGTTCCTGAGATAGCTAAGATAGAAGTGGAAGGAGTAAGGTCCTTATATGGAATAAAGACTGGAGAGGGAAGAAATCGAGAGGGAAAGAATGGTTCAGAATTAGGTTGATTAAAAAAGGCTGGATACACGGGGAGTTGAGGTAATGTTGCTGCAGCCATGGGAAGTTGGAAAGCATACAGGACACTTTTAATCCTCTTCTCCCACATATGAACCACCACAAGGGATTTAGTGGAACTCTTAGTAGAACCTCATCCATTTACTCAAAGACTGAAGCAAGAGGAAACTTTGCCTCCCTCCCATAAGAGATGGAGGTTCTATCAGGATTCTCTCCTCACTGCATCAGTGGTTCACACCCTTGTGCCAAAACTTGTTTTTACCCGCCTATGAAAGATGGCATTTTTATTTTAAACAGGTATTTGGAGCGTAAGATGGTTGGGCAAGGGAACTTGTTCAGATAGCTGATCTGTTTGTCTACCTCTAACTTTAATAGTTTTATTATGTTTTAAAATTTGTAAGCCGCCTTGAGAATCTATTCATAGTTTAAAGGTGGGCTATATTTATTTATTTATTTTTCACATTTTTATACCACCCTTCCTCCAAGGAGCTCAAGGTGGTGTACATGGTTCCTCCCCCCTTTTGTCCTCACAACAACCCTGTGAGGTAGGTGAGGCTGAGAGATAGTGACTGGCCCAGGGTCACCCAGGAAGTAATACATACACAAATTCAAAAGGGAATGCATTATTTGACATCCCAAATAAGGGAAGAAATTTGCCAGTGTTGCTACTGACACTGTGGAGGCGCAGATGAAGACTCTAAGTGCAGCCCTGCTAGATCAGACACAAGGTCCATCTAGTCCAGGGTTTGATACATTCAGGTCACAATGGCAACTCAAAATTTGTTCCCAGGGTCTCTAGGGAATGGCTGCAGCTGAGGGGCAGCTATTCCTGTAAAGTATGACAGCTGGCTGCTGCCTCAACTACTCGAGTTGAAGCAGCGAGAGCCATTGGGCTGGATGGAGGTGGTGGAGGGAGTATCACATGGAGCACACCCCTTCCCTCCCTCCAAGAGGTCCTATAGACATATGGGAAAGAAAGGGGTGGAGGGAGAAGTAGAGAGAACACTTATTGTATAGAACATTTCTACTGAGAAGTAAGTCCACTGAGTTCAGTGGGACTTAGTTCCAGGTACGTGTGTATAGAATTACAGCCTTGGTGTCACAAGTTAAACTTAAAAAAAAAAGTTGATGCAACTTCATTAATTTTGGATCAAAGCTTTTAGATCATTTTGCTATCACATTGACATCTGCGGATTTCTCTACTGCCACAGGGGTTGAAAAATCTGCTTTTAGCCTGATCTAGTCAAGCATCTTGTTTACCACAGTGACTAGCCAGATGTCTCCAGGAAGTCCACAAAGCAGGGCCCAAAGGCAAGAGCCCTCCCACACTGGAATTCAGTGGCATACTGACTCTAAACACAGGGGTTCCAGAGAGGTCTGTCCATCTATAGCTACGATGGCTATCTGCCATGAATTTGTTTAAAGACAAATTTGACAAATTCGTTTAAAGGCCCTGTTTAAAGACATCTAAGCCTAGTGACTTCACAAATTTCATGGCCGTGGACTGCAGAGATTAATTATGTCCTTTCCCTGAATCTTGGAACATGTTGCTGCCCTTCTGAACTTGCTCAGCTTAGATATGGTCCCTATTAAAAATTAGTTGCCAACCAGGGAGCAAAGCAGACTGCGACAAAGGGGTGAGGCAGAGAGACAGACAGAAGAGAGATGGAACTGGGGAGCAGTTTGATATGAAAGACAAGGAACTCAAAAATAAGCAAGACAGACTGCCCACAAGGAAGACATCTTGGTACTGCCAGCTGTGACAGATAAGTCAGCCTCCTGGAAGTAAAAGAAAACAGAGCAAGAGATTTCTTTGAGTGCAACTTTGACAGTACAAATAAAATAGGGATGAAGAGATCAAAATACTGATTTTGCATTGTGCCTTCTCTGCAACCTTGGATAGAAAGAGACCTGCTGTAAACTAGTTTCTGGTTTAACTGAATTAAACACAAACTAACTAAACATAAATATAGCAAAAACATTATTTTGAAAACATCAATTGAACAAGGATGTGACAGATCCCCACAATTTTTTAGGAGAATTAGTGTAGGGAACAACAGATATAAGCAATAATATTATCATTTTATAAAGCAGGTAGTAATTGCCATGCTGCTTCTAACTTGGTGGAAACTAGTTTATCTCTCAGAAAAACAAAATGTCAAGTACCGAGAACAAGAACAAAATAGCAGTAGGGGGTACTAATAATGTATATTTTATACCACAGTACATCAGATTCGGGTTCCTGAGCCAGGATCAATTTGAAGATGCAGAAAAGAAGTGATTAGTTAGTATGTTCAACTCACAGTTATAACAATGGCGATTGTTAAGCTACCACTTAGAAAATGACCACTGTATTCATTCTGATACTTGTTTGTATTAACATGACCTTCTGATGACCAAATTGTCTCAGCCACAGTGTACATTAGTAAATCTATTCTTTAAAAAAAAAAACTGAAGTGGAAGGAGAATGAAGAGCAAAAAAAGCTTCTAGGCTTTCGACATTGAAGATTCCATACTATGAATGCCTTTTCTTGCTAACTGGCCACAACCTGCCTTAAATCAACCTAGCACTGAACAAAACCCGACACAGCCACACTTTAGGGGAGTGGCATAAAGAGGGGTCTCCCCCCAATTCAACCTCTAGTACTTCATTATCTAATGATCACAATGACACACGAAATGAGAATGCTGTAGCTGGCACAAGTGGACGCATATAGAGCCATTCTGGCGAAAGAACCAAATTGTCACCATTATCTAAAAAAGACCACACTCCATTTTATTATGCTATTTAATGACGATTTGTTATGATGCATGTATTTTTATTATGCTGAAAAGTAATGTACAGTATATTGGTTATTGATAAAAAATAAACCCCTGTAAACCAAGACTGTGTGAAGGTGGGAGCAAAGGAGGCTGGAGAGGGAGAGAGAGAGAGAACTCTGCCAACATGGGTTCTTCCAACTTAAGTTATATGATCATCTCAATGCTGTATCTGTAACTATTGTGTCTGTGGTAAGAAAGGGTGTATGAATGCATGGGAGTGAGATGTGTGTGTACGCACATACTTCGGATTCGATAGCGTTAGCTATCTCTTTGTGTCAATCAATAAAATGGCTCTCTTTTAATCACTCAATGGGGCCTGGACGTCCTCCTAACATAGGGATAAGACCTGCTACCTCTCTTGAGAGAGGCTCATTTCAGGCAGCACCCCAATTTTGCACCTAACACTAGGGCCTATTTTGGCTGTGTAAAAGTCCGAGATGTGCAGAATTATAGAAGTAAAGCAATTTGTTCTGTGCCCCTGCTCAGTGCCTGAAATTGATTACTTCGTCCTCATGTTCTAACCCAAAATCACTGCATTGTTCCAACTTCTACTCAGCAGGTGTGTCTTATGCAGAACCACTGGGGTACACCAGGCACAAAGTTTAGACAGAGTTGAATGAAAAGAAGCTGGGGGAATGTGGCATTTAAAAAAGCAAGGTGTCTTGTGGGCTTCCTCCAGGAGCTATCGAATAGGGCTTAGGGATTTGTTTTCAACAAAGCTTCAGGATGCTCATGAAAATTATCAGTACACTAAGATACAGTGTATACTATGCAGAGAATGCTCAAAACAAAACAAAACACCAAGCAATTTGGAAACCTTCTGACACAGTGGTATGTACAGCGGTACATTACTTGCTACCAGCAAAGATGACCAAAACGTTGCACTCAATATTAAGTTCTAGCATTTATTACACAGGCCTGTGCACATTTTGCTTCCTTAAAAGTTTGGGTATAATCAGGGTGCCGATTTCAAAAAATGGCATTGGTTTTGCCCTATCACGTCTAATTTTCGGGGTATAGCATCACCACCTCATAATGTCGCCGCCTTGGGTCCTTTCGGGGAGAAAGGCAGGATAAAAATACTGTAAATAAATAAATAAATAAAGTGGGGTATGGTGACACAGCTACATAATTAAATTAAATTAATTTAAATAATTTTTATCCCGCCTTTCTCCTGATAAGGGCAATTATGCTGCATTTGTCAACTTATACAGCATCACACAGTTACTTTCCTGATGTCTGCTAAAGAACTGTCAAAGGCACACCACGTGTTGAAAACAAGGTTCTGCTACAACTTTACACTTCAAGTTCCTTGGAACTTTCCACAGGACAAAGTCCCAAAGTCCTGTGGTCCCTTGACAAGTGTACATAAGAACATAAGAAAAGCCCTGCTGGATCAGGCCAAAGGCCCATCTAGTCCAGCTTCCTGCATCACACAGTGACCCCACCAGATGCCTCAGGGAGCAAAAGACAACAAGATACTTGTATCCTGTCGCCACTCCCTTGCACCTGACACAAAGAAAACCTACTCCTACAACCAGGTGGTCGCTTATCCCCATCATGGCTTGTAAGCTGTGATGGACCTTTCCTCCATAAATCTGTCCAATCCCCTTTTAAAGGCATCCAGGCCAGGTGCCATCACCACCTCCTGTGGCAAGGAGTACCACAAATCAATTACATGCTGGGTAAAGAAATATTTTCTTTTGTCTGTTTTAATACTCCCTCCACTCAATTTGAGTGGATGTCCTCTAGTTCTAGTGTTGTGTGAGATGGAAAAGAACTTTTCTCTATCCAATCTCTCCATCCCATGCATAATTGTATACGCCTCAATCATGTCCCCCCTCAACCGCCTTTTTTCTAGACTGAAGAGCCCCAAACGCTGTAGCCTTTCCTCATAAGGGAGATGCCCCAGCCCACTAATCATTTTGGGCGCTCTCTTCTGCACCTTTTCCAGTTCCACTATATCCTTTTTGAGATGCGTGTGTGTGACTTTGTTGACTGGAAACCAGAAGATTATATGGAAGGAGAGGAAAGTCAGTGAAAAGTTTTTTCGTGAAAAAATAATCCCCCTCAAGGCCTTTAGGGATCTTATATTTCTGTGAACCAGCCTTTGAAAACCCAGCTATGATCAGAATGCAAATGCTAACAAAGACACACTAAAATCCAGCTGAAAGCACCAGTACTTCACATTTTTGTACATCTCCTGCGAAAATGCTGTCATTCACAAAATTGCCATACCATTTCATTTTAAGTATATTAATCTACTTCACAATGAACAATGTGAGATTTCATTATATCCATCAGAATAGAGTGCCTGTTCTCTCTGCCAGAGAAAAACACCCAAGTACACATAATGGGAGGCCAAGAAATTTTGTCTCCTGCAAATACAACAGATTACAATGAGAGACAAAGTTCAGATCAGTTTCTCAACTCACAGATTTACAGTATTTCACCTTGAAGAAAAAAGTCAAGTCCAGTCAGTGTCAATCCTAACCAGGAAAGAAGTATGCATACCCTAGCGAGAGGGTCACTGTGTACTGTGAGCAGCCTGCATCAAGAACCACTACACCAGTTAACACAGAGGTTACTCCCCATCACACTCACATGATTGTGGGTAAGATTCCCACCAACTCTATAGCCAACCACAACACACTACCAAGGGAACGTATGATACAACATGAATATGCACGGCATGGATTTCCATCACTTTACACCCCATGTTTAGAGAACCACGGAACAAGAAGTGGGAAACGTTGAAACTGAGAAACCTGGTGAAAAGGCACTTAGCACAAACAAATAGCCAAGTCCAACAAATATAGGGAAGACAGAGGGATCTGAAAACATATGATTTATTCCTTAAAGGCACCCTGCTTCAGCCACAACAGCCACCAGGATTCTCAACTCCATTGCTGTAACAGAAATGGCAAGGACAAAGCATTCACATAGATAAGCAGAGGAGAGAAAAACTCCATACCTTAAAGTGTAACTACTGAAAATGAAAAATGACCCCTGTCCATAACATGTGCAGATATGTATAGTGTTAACAGCATTGTCTGTGTGGAATCACTGGCACCCCAGGACAACAGAATCCCTTCTCCCCTGAAGTCTCTGGATTCTACTGTACATACAGCCCTCCTAACTGCTGGGCCATAGGAAGTATTGTTCTCTATTCCTGTGCATGGGATGAGAGGGGTTCCATGATATCAAATTGATTTCAACTTCACAGGACTAACAGTCATGTAGAAATATTTATGTTTACAAACATCTACAACGTTAACACGTAAGAAACAGTTTAAAAACACTAATCTATAGGCTACGTTTCGTCCACACGCTGCGGACCTCCTCAGGTATCAGGCAACTGAGAGCCTGGTGAGTAGCAGTGGAATAAGGGATATATTGTGGGAATGGCTGTTAGTGTTGCCACATTACCTCTTGGTTTTACTTGCATTGTTTATTTTTTGCTTTACTGTTGGGATCGTATAGTTAAGCAAAGTGATGCCTGGGGCTTCAAAGCTCAGAGTGAGTTGAACCTGTGTTTTCACATCCTGTTATCTAGACAATACAATGATCTCTAAACAGTTGCCACAGCTAGTCTTTAATAAGTCCTGATATATTTATAATATGGAGGATCTGGTCCTCTAGGAGAGCTCAGGTGTTGGACAATTCCTGTACTTTAAGTTATCCAAACCCATCTCTGTTGGAACTTTGCCTCACTTTCTAGACATCCTCCTACTCGCCCGTCCCATCAGCTATAGTTTTTTTCCCCACCAAATACCAAAACATTTTACTTTCATGCAAGAAACAAAATTATTTTTGCTCAGTGTTTTTTGTTGCACTTTAGAGCACCAACCTTTGCTTCCATATTTTTCTGGGGGTAGATCATATGGTACAGGAAATGAGGATGCTGGTTCATCAGAACACATGTTTTCTTTCACATGGAAGTAACCTGTGTCCAAGCCCTGTTAAAATGTAGATAGAAAAATGGCATTATAATTCAAGCTCTCTTTCGCTTTCTTTCATTAGAAAACAGACAGGATGATTAGATTTTCTGTTCCTTCCATTATACACTGCTCCAATTATTTGAAGCAAAGTTTATATCTTTTAGTGGTCTTCTTAATCAGCAGTAAACACATCTATCAAAGTATCCCATATTTAAAGACAGACATTCTATTGATTCTGTATTAGTTGTCTTGTTTAAACTGATTAGCCTTCAAAATGCTAGTTTAATAAGTATGTACATTTGCGATGCAGCTGTGCATTGCCTTTGGTCATGGCTGGGATTGAAAGACATTTCAAGGCTCCCTTCCACATCCCCACATACCTTGCAAAAGCTATTCTGACTGACAATGTTACATAAGGAGCTACAGGCTGTACAGCTGGAAGGGAAACATAGACTTTGACCATGTGTGGAGGTCCTTTTTGTATGTGCATTCAACCTTCTGTGGACCCTAGTCCATGTCAACAGCTCTCATTCAAGATGACAAAATAAACTACATCAAGGGTTCTCAACCTGTGGTACGGGTACCCCTAGAGGTACGCGGACCTCTTGCTGGGGGCACGCCAAGCCCTGCCCCTTATCTGCCCCATCAGCAGCTAATTAAGTGTTAATTAACATAGATTTTAAATTGTAATTATTTTTGGAGCCCTTCTGTCTCTCTGATTTTGCTTTTAGGCTTATTTTTGTACTTTGGAAAATGTACTTTGGAAAAGTGGGGTGCTGCTGTTTTTATGCTCCTGTTTTAATTGTGCTATGATCTTTTTAATCAATTTTTAGATATTGTTTTTATTAATTTTTATTAATTGTTTTTTACTGTTTCAAAATGTGATTATTTTTTGTATTGTATTTTTTGTATTGTATTTTCTTTTCTTGTTGTAAGCCGCCTTGGGTCCCTTCGGGGAGAAAGGTGGGATAAAAATACTGTAAATAAATAAATAAATAAATAAATAAATAAATAAATAAATAAAATACTTTGGTGTGGTGGGGGAGGGAGGAGCTGATTTTGGGAAGTGTGACTTGGAGAAAAAAAAGAGATCCTTGCATGTCTGTCTGTCTGTCTCACACACACACACACACACACACACACACACACACACACACAGAGTTAAATAAGACCTTTTTACACATTTAAAATTGTTTAGTACTTTTTTACTTAACGATTAATTACCTAATTAATTAATCCAATTAATTAACAGTTAACTAGCAGGGGGTACTTCAGAAAATTGGACCGTGATAAGGGGTACCCGGGCCTCCAAAGGTTGAGAACCCCTGAACTACATCATTGGTCTTTAACAACTGGATCCAAACCTACAACTAAGGCTGCACCTAGACCTTGCAGTGAGGGGCAGTGAGTGAGTCCCGTAGGAATTTTGAGGTGGATGAGTTCTCTCTTCAGATCCTTTCTGTACATGAAAACAAAGTTTTTGCGGCATTGGCATTGTCTTGTATGACAGCTTTTGCAAGTACAAAAACTAAATGGCATCCTATAAAACTTGTGCCCGGGTTGCCAGATGTCTACCCAAGGTTTTACCCTTCCTTTAGGCATGCCCTAACAGGATCTGAAGAGAGAACTCGTCCACCTCAAATTCCTACAAGACTTATGGTCAGGGTCTGTATCACAGGTTCAATCCATCATCTTCAGATAGAGCTGGGAAAGTCTCCTCTAGAAAGCTGTTGCCAGTCAGTGTGTAGACAATACACCAATGAACCAGTAGCCTGACTCTGTATGGCAGCTTCCTATGTTCTGAAGCTGGCCTGGAGTCACCACTATCACTTTCTTTTTTGTTGAACCAAGAACTAAACTTGGAGATGAAAGAGAAAAAGACATACAGTAAAAAATGAAAAGTGGGTGGTTTTTCATGTTGCATGCTGGAGTCATAGCTGGGACTCAAGCCTAAAAAGGTTGAAGACTACTGAACAAGATACCTAGTGGTATCTTTAGGCTTCTTTAGGTTCCTGAAGATATCCTACACATGAATTTAGCCTGAAAGTGGCTAGAAAGAGCAAGTCCCCCCCCCCCCATTAACTACCTGCAGCTGAACAGAGCTAGAAAATGCAAGCAGTTGGAGAAGAACCATCTCAACAGATGCCATTTCTGTACCAAGATACAACAAACTACTTCGAAGCAGGCAGGCAGAAAAAAAAAAAAACTAGCATAGGGCTTCAAATGTGCCGGATACTATCCAGGGTCTGAAATTCAGCATGAGTCCAGCTTGGCATATCATATCTTCAGAACAAAAGAAATAGAAGCCATTGCCAGCTTAGTTTTAGTATTGCGTAGTTTGTTACTATGGGCAACTGCTTCTTGCCCCAGTCAAATGATTAGTTAGAAGGATGGTTTAATTAATTGAACACATAAACATAGCTGTAAGCTAAGATACAGATAATCCTGTTTTCCAAATCAGATACAAGTTGTATGCAGCGCCGCATACCAATTTAGATCTCTTTTCCCTTTGATAGGGTGCATCCTATTTTTAACCTCTTTCAACTTAAGTGTGCCAAAAAAGACAGACTGATCAAGTATCGCCCAATGCTACAATTCTTATTGCTTTCTATCCCAGATCAGTAGGACAACCACAGGTTGGGGAAAAAATCTATTAAAGTAATGTATTATTTGTGTGTGTGTGTGTGTGTGTGTGTGTGTGTGTGTGTGTGTATTATATATATATATATATATATATATATATATATATATATATATATATATATATATATATATATATATATATATATATATATATATATATATATATATCTGCCCCACCTACATAGAGCCCTGTGGACAACAGACATTTTGGTTTGCTTCATTACAAAAACCACTTTCTGTTATCTCCTCTCAATATCTCCCCATCAATAGCTCACAACTACAAGGAACTTTATGCAAAAGGTAAAGGAAATTAAAGAGAACTTTGGAAAGAAAGTAAAACAGCAGCAATTATACAGTTTCCGATCTATTATATTTATTGTTAGTCTTTCATCCTTCAGTTCAATTTTTTATCAGTATTTTACCTAGGCTGCCCTATTATTCTACAGAAAAACAAATCATAAAGACAACTTCTTCCCCTACTCTCTCTCTTTCTCTCTCTGATTATCCTTCTTGTTCACTTCTTTTCCTAAAAGCAAAGTTCAGAGTTTACATTTCAGGAAATCATTCTGATGAATAAATCTATTTGTTCCTAATTAACAGATGTTTTAAACACTCCAGACATTTTTTTTAAAGTTTCAGAGAGATCTCTGACCCATATTTGGCCCAGTGCAATCATGTAAGCTAACAAATGTTCTGCTCAGTATTGGAAAAACTTTGTACATTGTAACAAAATCATGAAAGGGCTAACTTGTTCCCCGCCATCCCGCCCGCCCCCTGAGGCCGTTTTCAGCCAGTTACAGGCCGTGTGGTGTCACCCCGGGGGTGTGGCTTCCAGGGGGCATTATTCTTTATTCTGGCCTTCGGGGGCCCCCGTGGGGCGGCGTTACTATGTCACTGGTGAAAAAAACAAAGCATCGTACTTTCACACAGAATATACAATAAAGCAAGCACCACACACATGGAATATCTCACATTGTGTTCACAAGCTTTGTCTTTCCTCCCCACCCCCTGAATAGTAACTTCTGCACTGCATTGCATGCTGGTTTTATAATTAAAGCTTAGAATAATATGTATGCATATATTGCAAATGTGTGAACCATAAGATTAGTCTCATTGTTTTCATTTAAGAGGATGTAAAGACCCACTCGTCAACTGAACCTACTTTATGTTTGGTAATCAATTTTCTCACAAGTTCAGAACACAGAGGAAAAGCTAGTTCATTTGCCTTATTTCACAAATGCTATCCTTGGGGATGCCTTTGTTCCTCTACTGAAGTTTATAGTGGATAAAAATGAAAGGGCTTGGGTTGCATTCCTGAAACGTAATGCTCCTTAGGGATTCTATGAACTCACAAATTCCGAAGGCAGGAAAAGAACTCCTAGCTCGTATGATCGGATCATCAGCTGGGTACCATTTTTCTCAAAAGCCCCCCAAGCAGCCTTAGAAAGATTGGCACTAGGGAGAGGGGAAAACACACAAAAAACAGAGACAACAATTCTGTTAAATTTCACTCAGGACAATTCAAAGCAAAAGTTCCTATTCTAGAATGTACAGAATTTGGCTTCTGGAGAATTCCAGCTTTTAGACCCACACTTTCTTGTCAAAATACTGTATATTTTCTGAAAATGCAAATATTTACGTCAGAACTGCAATGTTTTCTTCTCACGAGCATTTTACTACCTCTGTAATTTCACAAAGGAGGACAAATGACAAGTCACTTCACTCACTGAAAGTAGGATCATCCATTCCTCCAGCTGAAAAGAAAACAATCCCAAAGAGCTGCATGGTCGTTTTAATCTTTACATGATATTAAATGTACAGAGGAAACAGTAGCTAAGTGACTGATGAAGGGAAAAAAATAGAAGACTTACCTTGTAACAAGAAACCATGCAATCTTTTGGAAGTCTGGAGACACTCTCATGTAAGTCTTAATGTGAGGCATGGCACGGCTGCGACCGGAGATTTCAGCTGACCATTTACTAGTTAAAAAGAAAAAAAGAGGGAGGGGAAGTTTCAAGTAACCCATACACAATGTGGTTTCAGATTCCCATTATCCATAGGTGGCAATCATAGGCAGAAGTATTTTTACCATCTTCAATAAGCCCTGTTTCAAAGGTTCTAGGGAGAGGGTGAACATATGGAGAACACAGTCATGTCTGAAATTACTATACACATCTCCCTGCATGTACACCTTGCAGAGATTCATGTAGTCATTTTCAAGGATTAACTTCTGTGATGTGTTTTACGAACAAGGGGCTGCCTCTGAACTGTGTTTAGAAGCTTCCCTCTGTTGACTAGTGTGGAATGTCCCATATTCAGGCAATTCTGTGAGTGCATGTTGTTTCTTGCTAGCTTCTGGACTCAATTTATCAATATTGGCAGTGCTGGACTAGGCAAACGTGTGCTCTAGCAAGGATCGAGAGGTGAATACATGGACGGGGCGGCCCAACCATGAGGCCGCCTGAAGTGTTTGCATGGAGTGGTCCCCAGCCCATCTGCCCACTGCCCACTCCAGCCTGCCGATCCACTAGATGCTCCGACCCTGTTTGGATTTGCTAGCGGCAAGTTGGAAGAGAATTGCAGCAGCAGCAGCCTCCTTCTCCCTCCAGCACTGCTGGAGGAATAGGAAAAAAAGCTGCTATAGCTTCAAATTACATCTCCCCACCTCCTTGGTACTTATGAAGCACGAAGTAGGCAAGGAAAGGCTATTTGGAGCCTGCCTGCCCCTTTCCTTTACTTATGAAGATTGCTGCATGCAGCCTCCTTTGTCCACATCTCTTGTTTGTAATGAGCATGAGCCGGAGATACTGGATTCCCAGCATTCCCTGCACCTGTTCAAAAAGAAGAGGTGCAGACCAAGGAGACCATGCAGACCATGCGAGGGGTGTGCATAGGCACACGTGAGCAGAGGTGGCAGTGGGTGGCAGACACAGGCACCCGCTGTCCCCGCACTGAGGACCACACGCATACACACTGCGGACACACTAAGTGTGTCACACTAAGCTTATGCGGACACACGCATATACACTAAGGTTTTTAATTGATAGTCTCCACCTATCAGTGTATATGCAAAAGCACGTTCTGTGTATTTGCAGGCAGTGATGGGGACTTATTTATTTATTTAAAACATTTATACCCTGCCTTTTCCTATGACGAGGCAAATGCCCAAGACGGCTTACAACAGTTAATACATAATTTAAAAACAATAATAAAATAAATTAAAAAACAATACACAACTTGTTTTGTAACCTTCCAAACTCACAACCTGTGAGTCTGACGTAAGTCGCAGTAGCGACTTGACTCAGACTCAACTTGGCAGCCACGAGCAGCTGACCCGACTCGACTTGTGCCTTGGCCCTCTTACAGCCAAGTCACGATTTGAGTGGCCAGGGGACATAGGGAGTTTTTAAAAGGATTTAAAAAATCTTGTTTTACCTTTGGGCTCCTTCGTGCGCCAAACAGCTGTGTTTTCTTGCGTTTACAAAGCAAAATCGTGCTCCAGGAGGCACTTCCTGGTTGCATGATTCTCCTCCCTTCCCCTAAGGTCGCCCCAGAATGCATTGCGCAATGCATTCTAGTGTGAGGCTGTGGGAAGGGAGTCACTCAGCCAGGAAGTGCCTCCTAGAGTGCGATTTTGCTTTGTAAAAGCAAGAAAATGCAGCGGTTTGGTGCACAAAGGCACCCAACAGTAAAAACAAGATTTTTTAAAAATGGGCTAGAGACTTGAAATTAGACTCAAGACTTAGACTCGAGAATTTTGGGCAAAGACTTGAGACTTGGAGCCAGAGACTTAAGACTTGACTCGAGACTTGGAGCCAGACAGTTTTCCAAATCACTGCGCCCAGGGTTCTTTGGACCCTGGCCATCCTTTATCTTGCAGAGACACACGCAACAGATTCCAGTATTTCCCCATTCATAACACTAAGAAGGAAATATTACAAACATGTTAGTGCTCTCTATTACTGTGAACTATTTGGACCACGAGGGTTTCAGGTTTTTGTTTCTTTTAAATAAGCAGGTTGGGATATAATAAAAACAAATAAGACTCCTTAATTTTTGAAAGAGTTTTAGTTTAAAAGTTTTAATTCACAGTAATATCTAATGAGTTTTAAAATGAACATTCCAAAGCTTGTCTGGCCTATATGGATCTCTTTTTTAAAAGATGTAACTGACATTAAAAAAAATAAGACCTCTATTAATCATGAAAGGACTATTTCACTTACTGGAAGAAAGAGTGCAGCCAAAGCTGTTTCTGCGCAGTTTGTATACTGTATGGAAGAGAGCCTCCAGCTTAAAGATAAATAAAATAATTACTCATAGTTAAATGAATCATCTGTATTTTACCACATTTCCTGTGCCAGAAAAGCGAAAATCAGAAATGGCCGAAAATAGCCATTTACCGCCGAACTGAAGATCGGGGACGCCTGCAGAGGACTGTGCAGGCCTCCCCGATCTTCAGTTCGGCAGAAAACGGCAATTTTCGGCCATTTCCGGTTTTCACGAAAACCGGAAATGGCCGAAAATAGCCATTTATCATCGAACTGAAGATCAGGGAGGCCTGCAGAGGGTTGCGCAGGCCTCCCCGAAGCCCCCACAAGCCCCGGTAAGTAATTTTTTTACATTTCTTTTAGCATTCGGTCCATAAGACACAAACATTTCCCCTTATTTTTTTAGGGGGGGAAGTGCGTCTTATGGAGTGAAAAATATGGTAAGTCAAGGGGGGAGGGAACCCATACACTCATCTCAAACTCTTGCTGCACAGGAGCAGTGTTGAGGGCTGCACAGGGGTCCTTTGCATAGGGCATTTACATAAGGTCAGAATAAAGTAAGATTATCGCATACGTTGCCAAAAAATGCTAGGCATTCTTTCACAGGCTTCAGGCAATGCAGGCAGGGAAGAGGCCATCCTTAGTCACAAGAAGAGGTACCCCCCAAAAACAAAAACCTTGATCACCTTGCTTATACCCAGGCCTACAGTAAATAGGCTGTGAATTACCATGCACCTGTAAGGACACAAATAACGCTTTGCAAATTCTGAAGGAAATACCTTAAGCTTGTGCTTTGCTCCCCCCCCCCACGGGTAGGCATTCTATAGAATCCCTAGGTAAAGTACGTAAGGACAGAACGAAATGAGCTTCTTTCATTCTTTGCTAGGCATTCTATAGAATGCCTAAGTTTCACACAATGCCTGTAACATATACAAAAAAGATAAATGCTGTCTATGTTGTCTATACCAATTTTCCTACATTCTAACTGCAGATGTTGAAGGTTAATGTAGCAACATCTACTGTAAAACTACAGGTTAGAAGGTGCAGACACTCTAGTGCAGACACTCTAGTGCAGTCGTGCCTCAGACCAATAAAGTCCTAAGGCAGAAGAATCCTTGATCTCAGACTCAGTTCACCGAGAGAAATGATAAACATTAAATGGATTCAAATTATTCATTGGAACTAAACTGTGATCAGCTCAACTTTACACCATATGGTCACAATGCTAGTTAAAACAAACTGGTTCTGCATATTTGGTATTCTGTCAATATTCAGAAGATACTTTCTGAACTGCTACGTTCCAAAAACAAATTAAAATAACCTTACAATTCAAGCTCTTTCCCCATGCCAACTAATTTTGTTAGGCTTAATTTGACAGTAATGCTCGCAACTGAAGACTTTTAAGTACACTGTCAGCGTGTTAAAACTACAGAACCCTTGGAAACTACAGGGGGACCCCTGTATCTGCAGGGGATACGTTCCAGGCCCCCCAGCGGATACCTGAAACCGCAGTAAACAGGAGACTGCTCTCTGCGCCTGACTGGAAGTTGCGATCTGACCGGAAGTCACTAGGAACTCGGAAAGTCTTCAATGCTGCACCGCTTTTTTCTGACAGAGGGGAGGCTAATGGAACTACAGTACAGCACAGTACGCCCAGCAGATGAACATAAGAACATAAGAAGAGCCCTGCTGGATCAGGCCAAAAGCCCATCTAGTCCAGCTTCCTGTGTCACACAGTGGCCCCACCAGATGCCTCAGGGAGCACACGAGACAACAAGATACCTGTGTCCAGTCGCCACTCCCTTGCACCTGGCACAGAGAAAACCCACTTCTAAAAAAAAAAAAAAAGTAACCGCACCCCCCCTTCTGCTTGGGGGATCGCTGCAACGAACGTTACGAGGAGAGAGCCGGCTTCCGAGCAGGAGCAATCACCAAGTCAGGCTGAGGAGAGGACTCACGCCGGCTTTCTCTCACCTACCCCCACATCGTGCGTTCCTACTGCCTGGAGGAGGGATAATCAGCTTTACCGGGCGATCCGAGGACTCACGTTGGCTCTCCGTCACCTACCCCATCGCGCATTCCTGCAGCCTACTGCCTGGAAGAGGGATCGCCCGGTAAAACTGCGGTGACCCTCCTTCAGGCAGTAGGCTGCAGAACACGCGATGCGCGGGGAGGGGGGAGGTGACGGAGAGCCGGTGTGAGTCCTCAGATCACCCAGTAAAGCTGCTTATCCCTCTTCCAGGCAGTAGGAATGCACGATATGGGGGTAGGTGAGAGAAAGCCGGCGTGAGTCCTTGCCACAGCCTGACCTGGTGATCGCACCCGCTTTTTACAATGCTTGTGCAATCTGGCAGAGGGGAGGCAGGAAGCCCGCTCAGCAGATGAAGCAACTGCACCCCCGCACTGCTTGGAGGATCACCGTAGCAGCATTACCAGGAAATTGCACACATGAGTAAGCAGGAATAATGCGTGCGTCCCTGCACTACTGTCAGTAATAACTTCTATGTTTTGTGTGTAATAAACAGTAATAAAACTCAGAGAACTCAATTCTCTTTTCCTTTCAGCTGTCTTTAAAAGTCAGGTTCTCAGTCCCAAGCCCCTAATGCTTGAGCAAGTTCCCTGTCCCAAGCCCCTAACCCTGGATCACAAACAAGAAATCTGATCCTTTCCAGGAAGGCTTGAAAGCTGCAGGTGGGGTGGAGAAGAGGATTGAGAACTGATGTGAGCCTTCGGATCACCTGGAAAAACTGTGGCGACCCTCCTCCAGGCAGTAGGCTACACAGGAATGTACGATGCGGGGGGGGGGAAGGGCAGGTGATGGAGAGCTGGTGAGTCCTCCGATCGCCCAGTAAAGCTGCTCGTCCCTTCTCCAGGCAGTAGGAGCGCACGATGCAGGGGCAGGTGAGAGAGAGTGTCAGCGTGAGTCCTCGCCACAGCCTGACCCGGTGATCGCGCCCGCTCACCAGATCAGGCTGTGGCGAGGACTCACGCAGGCTCTCTCTCACCTGCTCCTGCATCATGCGCTCCTACTGCCTGGAGAAGGGACGAGCAGCTTTACCGGGCGATCCCTCCTCCAAGCAGTAGGCTGCAGGAATGCGCAATGTGGGGTGGTGGTGGGGAAAGAGGACTGAGAGCCAGCGTGAGCCCTCGGATCGCCCGGAAAAACTGCGTCGACCCTCCTTCAGGCAGTAGGCTACAGCCAGGAATGTGCGATGCCGGAGGGGGGGGGGAAGATGACTGAGAGCCGGCTTGGGTGAGTCCTCGCCACAGCCTGACTCGATGATTGCCCCCGCTGTCTGCCTGGAGGCAGGCCTGCCTGAAGGAGAGGTAGCCGCAGCTTTAGAGATGATTGCACTTATGTTCCTTCCGGTTGCACTCGGCTGCCCGGAAGGGCACAAAATCAAGGTCCGACAGGAAGAAGTGGCAGCTAACAAGGGCGGAGAGTAAGAAGTGTTTCAACTGGCAAATGGGGGCTGCAACCGGCTTGGTGTTCGTGCAGATCTTACGTGAGTGCAACTAATGGAGTGGGGGGGGGGGAGAATCTCAACCACAGTTAACTGAAACCGCGGATAAGGAATCCGTGGATACGGGGGTCCCCCTGTATTTACAAGATTTATTCAAACATTTTACATCCTGCTTTGCTATAGTACACCCAAAGACAGGTGTTGTTGTTTTTTACCTGGATAACCTTCCAAACTCTGTCTCACATTATCCACTGTTGGGTACATCTAAGAATAAAAAATAAATAATTAGACTATAACAAACACTTGACAGTTTAAGAGATATAACACAATTTATCTGTTTCAAAAGAAAACTCTTGCTAAGTAACATGGGAGTAACACACTTGGGTAACAGCACCTTTGGAAAAAAGTTAGCGGATGCAAGCCTTTGTTTCAGAATCTATAAACAAATGAAATACGAACGAATAAAGAGTGTGTGTATGTAACATGAGCATGGTTTGGGGGGATGATTGGAAAACCTCCTACAAGCCTGTGTGCCCCCACGCTCTGAATCCGCATGAGGATCAGTGTGTTGCCAAAGGGCAAAGGTTCTTTTGGTTTCGGAAGCTATAAAGACATCAATGAGTAAAACAAATGCCTTATTGATGATACATAAGCAGCATTAATCTCAAGAAAGCAAAAAGAACAGTTAACACGCTCACGCCGCTTCAGCTGCTGGGAGCACTGATTCAGCAATGAGCAAACTCCTGACAGCCATGCGGTATGTATCATCTTTGGCACTCAGCCTACACTGATGCTCACTGTAACAAGTTTGGGACCTTCGTTATATACTGTATGTTTACTATGCTTACTTAATAGCTCTTTAAAAACTACCCCTGTTAATTAGTAAGACAGGAAAAACTGCACAAAGAAGCACTTTTTAAAGCGGAACTCCTTTTATACTTAGCAGGGGGAGAGCAACTGCCTCTCTTCAACCATTCAGCAGAGGGTCTTTTGTAGGGGTTGTTTGCTGGTGCTTCTTCTGTATTTTTTTAAGCTTGTGAGCCCTTTCAGAATAGGGAGCCATTTATTTATTTATCTGCTTTGTGAACATTTTTGTTGCAAGGCAGTATGTAAAAATTCTTAATACCGGTAATTCTTAACAAGCTATGAGCTCACCTCCAGGTGCCCAATCCTGGAACCCTCACTGGAATATTCCAAAATATTCTAACAAGGCTGTCTGCTTGTCCTTTCAGGTGACCCATGTAAGGGTGTGATCAGGGCAAGCCTGAAGCCTCACCCAATATCCTTCTCTCTGGCCGGGTTGGAGGGTCATTGGCTTCTGACGAGCAGAGTCAGAGAACCTACCACTCTACCTCTTTCCTCATCGGCCAGCCGGTCTTTTATGCAGCCAGACCCCTTGGGACTCCTCTCCTGTGGGATTCCTCCCCCTCGCAAGCCCTCGCTTCCAGCTCCTGTTGGCCTGTCAGCACTTCCGACGGAGACGTCTTGGCAGGGGCCCTGGTCCTGCCAAGCTCCTCCGTCTACTGGCCTTCCCTTGCTAGCCAGCAATGTTTGAACTCCCTTGTCTGTTTCACTTTCCAGTGAGGCCGGGGCTGCCGACGAGGCTGGGGGAGAGGCCAAGGCCACCCAAGCGCTTGCTGGCATGCCGATGTCGTCGGAGGCGCAGTTGGGGGTGTCGAATGCACTGCTGCGGCCCGGGGAGATGCAGCTGGGGTTCTCGGTCTGCTTGGGAGAGCCCTGCAACCCATGAAGCCGGGTGCTAGGTCTCGGGGCTTACGTGCCCTTCCGGAGCCTGTCGGAGCGGTTGGCTTGACTGGCGATGTCTCGTGGGGTAAGGCCGGGATAACCTGGACAAAGGCCCAGATGTTAAGTGATAGGAAAGGGGAAAAACAGTGCTCTCAAAAGTTTCTACAAATTAATGAGAATACACTACAACAGGCTGTTAACCCCTAAGGGTCCAGAAGGATCGAAAGGGACCTGGGCACACCACAAATTCCCTGAAACAATAACCTTCTGCAATTGCCACTAAAATCAGGGACCTTACTGAGCAGTGTTGAATGGGGCATAGGGGGTGTGGAAATGAGGGAGGGGCTAAATGATATTTTTGCTGACACTTTCGAAGTACATTTTTCTAAATAAGTCAATTTTCTAGTTTATTCTCTTTAATTTCTTAATAAGGAAAAGAAGCACAAATATGCACAAAGCAATCCATACCAGATGAATAGGAACATCACGATTTGCTAGAGCTTTTGTACCACTTCCTAGAGTAGCCAAACTGTCTCTAAATTCTGAACACAGCCATTTGGACTGATCAGCTCCCATTGATCCAATACTTGAGAACTGTCCTATTACAGGCCAAGAATCCTCATCAGGTACTTGTGTTGTATGTTCTTTCAAAAGCTGTTTGAGGAAAATTAAAAGCAAACCATTACCACCTTCAGTGTTTCACACTATAGTAACTAATTTACTTGATTAGGTAAGGTATGACGTGGTGCCAGACTGTCATTTATCTCTCTAATTTTCTCTCATACAAACATCTCATCTCAAAAAACCCTTTACTGTATATTGCCATCAAATTAGACATTTGTGCTGAACACTTCCACAGTTTCTTCCTAAACCTAATAGTGAGTTTCCTCAATTTATTCTTTTGTTTACAGAAGGGTAACTGTGTTACTATATTACAGTGAAAACAATTAAGTCCTGTGGCAAATTAAAGACTAAAACGTTTGTGACATAAGGTACCATGGACTAGGGCTCACAAATACCGGTACATCAAAATGTCCATTTGGGAACAAATAGGGGGACACAATCTTACGGACCCCAGGGTGCAATCTATATTCTCCAAGGTAGTGTCATCACCTGCTATCACTACCCTTCTGCTATTAACATAGGCCTAACAGATTGACCTCTATTGCAAGGAATAAAAAAGGGCAGAAATCAGACAAAAGTGACAATGTTCAGAAGTCAGCAGGAGGTATCTGACAAAGAGGGCTCTAGTTCAGGAAAAACTATTAAGATGTACTCAGTATGTGTCTATAGCCAGCGTCACTACTTGCATCCAGAGAGGGATAGGGATGGTCATCTTCCTGCTGCCTCTGCAACAAGATTCTTTTTGCTGAAAGAGAACAACCACTCCTGTACCTGCTCTGTATCATCAGAAGACGTCCTCTCCTAAGTTGCATTCTTTCTTCAGATCAGAAATGGGCTGCTACTGCACTTCAATCCTCTTTAGTGACAAAGTAATACTCTCTAAATATCTTATGATGTGCTATTTATATCTGTGTAGCAAGACAGCATAACAATTCATAATCTAAGCCACCAATTCAAAGACAGATCTCTGGGCCAAACTATATGTGATATTAGTCATGTCACTGTCTAATAGCTTAAACAACCACAACTCTTGAGAGGCCAATGCAGAGGGTGTTTAACCCTTTACCTCAGAACTGTATTCTTGCCAAAAATCTTCGTCAGATCTGTGAATAAAGCAAATGGCATCTTCAGGGGCCCATACCAAGGGGGCAGGAGGATTTTCAGTAACAAATGGTACTGAGGTAAAAAAGTGTTTAAACACCCCTTACCACTATGCTATGGTTTAGATCAAGCCCTTGCACAGCTATTTTAAAAAGAAAATAACACTCAAACTGGATAGTGACATGATTAAACACGTCTAATTTGGTCCTCGCTCCTGTCAGTGTCTAGTTTCAGACTGTGAGCGCTTTGAGGACAGCCAGCCATTTATTTTGCTATATAAACTGCTTTGTGAATATTTTTTGTTGAAAAGCAGGACATAAATATTCCTGATAATGATTTATCATCATCATTACCACCACCACCACCACCACCACCACCACCACCACCAGAGAACTGGTGGGGGAGAAAGGCAAAGAGTAAGAACAACATAAATAATACATATTCAAAGAGAGAGAAAAAAGTCAGACACATACAAATCAGTACCTTTCTCAGTCTAAGATGACCCCACTTCTCTTTTCCATTGCCTTGGTATCGACCTGGTGTTGACCCAAGAAGGTATACTCTATAAAGTGCACATCAATCACACATAAGAAATGTTTAAGTCAACGGAATTTTACCAAACTGCTTTATTATTAGAATTATGAAGTGAGGCATAGGAAAATTCTTTCAAAGATGCTACTGCTTACAGTCCAAGTTAAATTGTGCAACATGTGAAGCAAAAATACATGTTTAGAAAAAACAATCACATTAATTTTAGAGTCTTACATTATCTGGGAGCACTCATAGCTGCCTTGAGTGCCCTTCGGGGAGAAAGGCAGGATATAAATTGAATAAATAAATATGAGGGGGACATTTATACAGTAGTCAGGCAAAGTTGCATCCCTAACACTATGTATTTATTTCAACGGAAGTAGTTTTGCAAAAACAAGCAAGCATTAACAGTGTATGAACAGTACAGATTAATGAAAATAATTTGAATAAGCAAGTGTATGACAGTAGTACCTTTTCCCCACTTTGGCAATGTAGAACAATCTTAACTGGATCTATTATCCCCGCTCCCCACACTTTTTAGCAAGGAATTCTATAATTTTCAACAAATAATCTTATTTTACACAAGAAATACAAAAGATGACAAACTACAGTACATTCCATTCTGCCTGAAAATTCCATTGAAATTACTATGATTTATGGGCAGAAGTGTGTTTGTAACTTCGCTGCCTTATTCAATCTTACACTGGCAAATAGATATTTTCCAGTCAACTTTGAAATCCACATAGTCTAAGAAAGGCTACAAAGTACTTTATAGAAATAATCAACTATGCTATCAATGCAGATGAAATAAGGATTTTGCAGCATAGCAATAGCTAGGCCATAATACATCAGACAGTTCTTTTGTAAACTGGTCTTGTATCAAGAGGTACTTGAGACTCTCTCAATTCATTCACTGTGGATTAAATTCAGAGGGTGTACACTCAGGAGTGTTTGTGCAATGGCACTTGCATAATCTGTGCTCCCACTTCCTCCTTCCTATGGCAGCTCCCCAGTGTTTCAAGATGTATTACCTTGTAGTAACCCTTACAATAACTCTGTAAAGTAAGTATTATTACTCTCATATTACAAATGGAGAAGACTGAAGCTGAAAGAGTGGCTTGCCTAAGACCACCAAATGAGTTTATGGCCTAAATAAGATTCAAATTAGGGGCATCTTGATTTGCAGCATTCTCTCTTAAACATTAAAATAATCTGAGAATTCAAAATGAAAAACCATAATCATACCATATCAAATACCATAAACAAACTGGACCAATCCAAATACATTGGGTATAAACAGCCAACATGGAAACAATTCAGCTTCCTGAAACACAGCACCAGGGAAAGGGCTGCCGATTTGGTTCTTAGGGGCACTCAGATTCCCTTCCAGTGGCTGATTCTATTTCTGATTTTGGCTTTTTTATCCTCTCCTCTCCAATGCTGCTGCCATTCATAATCTCCCAAAGCCTAGAAAAGACTCAGGTCAAAGCTAGTCCATTTTTCTTAAGTGTGTGTGTGTGTGTGTGTACATTACAGACGTTCACACAAAAACTTTTGTGCACACCATTCAGAGGTGAAAATTAATAAAAACAATGTTAATATTATTTCTTCAATGTCCAAAAAGCAAGGTAATGCACATGCATAAAATTGTGCCAGGGCTTTAGCATTCATTTACAATATTTTACTTGTAGAGGAATTGTTAGCTAGAGTTTACTAGTAATCACGCGGTTTAAGAAATTCCAAATGAATCCACATTTACATAAAAAGGTAAAGGTATCCCCTGACAATTAAGTCCAGTCGTGTCCGACTCCAGTCATGTCCAACTCTAGGGTGTGGTGCTCATCTCCATTTCAAAGCCGAAGAGCCAGCGTTGTCCGAAGACGCCTTCGTGGTCATGTGGCCGGCATGACTCTCCTTGCCGCAGCGCGTAGCATGCAGCTGGAACACGGAGGGCTGTTTACCTTCCTGCAAGCGGTACCTATTTATCAAGCGGTACCTATTTATCTACTCGCATTGACATGCTTTGGAACTGCTAGGTTGGCAGGAACTGGCCAAGCAATGAGTACTCACCCCGTCGCGGGAATCGAACTGCCGACCTTTTGATCGACAGCTTATGGTTCAGAGGTTTAACCCGCTGCGCCACCCGTTTAATCCAACGTTTCACCCAAGACTCGGGACATTTTCAAGGAACACACAAGCAACTCCTTGCTATGTAAATTTACTCCTTACATTTACATAGCAAGGAGTAAATTTACATAGCAAGGAGTAAACTTCTATCTCACACAAGTTGCTTGTGTGTTCCTTGAAAATGTCCCGAGGCTTGGGTGAAACGTTGGATTAATATTTTACAATTTGTGTGGTTTTTTCAATGTTTTTATGTATTTTAAAGTTTTGGAATTCCTCATATTTTTGTTCAATATTTAAAAATCTTTTTACATGACTTTTTAACCTATATAAACTCTACTTCTTTTGTTATTATGTCTGGTCATGAAAATATCCATACTACATAGCAAGGATTGCCTGTGTCAAATAAGAATAAGCCAGAAATAATTTCATACAAATATTTTCTAGATGTAGCATAGCCCAAATTGCGTACCTTGTCTCTGAAAGATCATGCTGCTTGATTACGTCAATCCATTCATTAAGAGTAGGAGAATTGTAAGCCATTAAATAGTTTATTAGATCAGACTTAAAACTGGTATGAGATTCACCAGCAGATCCAACAGTTCCAGGTGGTAGTCTTGGATACAGAGGACTTATCCATATTCTAGTGGATTAAAAAAAAGAAAAGAATGACTCCTGCATTGTAAGATGACTATGATGTACAGTACTGTATATACTGTATATATGAAGCGGGGTATAAATGTAACAAACAAACAAACAAAAACAATATATTTGCTATAGTTAAACTTCTGTTGGATGCTGAAGTACTATTTCTGACAATCCTAGGGTGTTATTTTCTAAAGCAAAGCAAAACTATATACAGTGGACCCTTTCTATCTGCAGACTCAGGATCCATGGATTTGACTTACCGTGGGTCCCGGATCCATGGGGTCCACGTAAAAAAATGCTGTTAAAAGAAAAGTTTTAAAACACGGGGTTTTTTTACCTTTTAGAAGCAAACCGTGCAATTTTCAAGCCTCTGCAGGGCTTCTTGAAGCTTAACGACCCACTTCTGGGTTGCGCAAAGGCTCTTTCCCCCTCCCAGCCTTGTCCCAGAATGCATTCTGGGGCAAGGCTGGGAGGGGGAAGAGTTTGAGTGACCCAGGTGGAAACGTCGGTCCTTTTGTAAGGATTTCATTTTTAATTCTCTTGTTGTCTGCTATTATTAGTGGCTTCTTTGAAAAATTGTTTATGTGGTTATTGGAGATTGGAGATTCTGTGTTTATTTTTAATACGTGGCTATTTCACCTATACAACTTGTTTCTTGTAATATAATAGCTGGCCATGATAGCTTCTGTGCTAAAATAACTATGGTTTGTTTGATTGACTGAACTGAGACCTTCAGCTAACCATTGTTTATTGCAGGTGAACAAACCAGGATTAAACCACTAACCCATGGTTTGAAGGTGGTTTGTCACCTGAAATTTGCCTTAACTGTGGTTATGCGTTGCGTCCAAACTGAGAAACCTGGTTTGGCATCCCCTTGCAGTGCTGGTGTTTAGAGAACCAGCTTAGATCAGCAGTGAAAAAGAGATGCTATAGGCTGATGGTTGCTCTTGTCGGTGCTCTAGCCCGAGCAGTCCACACTCTCTTTGTCTAGCGACAGCTTCGCTTACACATCTCCTTCTCATATTGAAAGGCATAGGTAGGAAGATTCACTGCTTAGCCATCCATGCCAAAACAAACAAATCAGGATTATTTATTTATTTATTTACAGTATTTTTACCCCGCCTTTCTCCCCAAAGGGACCCAAGGCGGCTTACAACAAAAAGAAAATACAGTGCAGTACAATACAAAAAATAGTTACATTTTAAAACAGTAAAAACAATTAATGAAAATTAATAAAAACAGTATCTAAAAATCAGTTAAAGAAGATTACAATTAAAACAAGTACATAAAAACAGCAGCACCCCACCTGTACCAGCAGGATGTTAAAAGGCAAGGGCTCAGAAGGCTTCTTTAAATAAGAAGGTTTTTAGGCCTCGCCAGAAAGTGTCTAAGGAGGGAGCAGTTCGTAATTCAAAAGTTGGTGCCACTACTGAGAAGGCCCTATTTCTGGCCGCCACCCCTTCCACCTCCCTGGGTGACGGTATCTGCAAGAGGGCCTTCTCTGATGACCTAAGGAGACGAGCCGGACTATATAGAAGTAGGCGGTCTCTCAAATATCCTGGCCCCAAGCCGTATAGGGCTTTAAAGGTCAAAACCAGCACTTTGAATTGGGCCCGGAAACGAATCGGCAGCCAGTGCAGCCGTCGGAGGAGCGGCCTGACAGAGTTGAACCGCCTACCTCCAGTGACCACACGGGCCGCCGCATTCTGCACTAATTGCAGTTTCCGAACCATCTTCAAGGGCAGCCCCACGTAGAGTGCGTTACAATAATCTAATTGCGATGTCACCGTGGCATGGATCACCGTGGTCAGGTCTGCACGATCCAAGTATGGTCGCAGCTGGCGCAACAGCCGAAACTGGGCAAAGGCCCCCCTGGCCACAGCTGCCACCTGGGAATCCAGGAGCAGCTGCGGATCCAGGCGGACCCCCAAGCTGCGGACCTGCTCCTTCAGAGGGAGTGCAACCCCCTTCAGAGCAGGACGATACTCTAGTACCTGCATTGTGGATTTTCGGACTAGGAGAACCTCTGTCTTGTCTGGATTTAATTTCAGCTTATTAGCCTTCATCCAGGTCCCAACTGCCTCCAGGCAGCGCTCCAGAACCTCAACAGCCACCCTTGAATCAGGTGGAAAGGAGAGATAGAGCTGGGTGTCATCAGCATATTGATAGCACCCCACTCCAAATCCCCGGATGACCTCTCCCAGCGGTTTCATGTAGATGTTAAATAGCATGGGGGACAAGATGGAACCCTGTGGCACCCCACACCTCAAGGGCCAGGGTGCCGAACAGGCATCCCCCAGCACCACCATCTGGGACCTTTCAGCCAAGTAGGAGCGGAACCACCGCAGAACGGTGCCCCTGACCCCCAACTCAGCCAGTCGGCCCAGAAGGACACCATGGTCGATGGTGTCAAAAGCCGCTGAGAGGTCCAGCAGAACCGACAGGGACGCACTCCCCCTGTCCAGTCCTCGGCGTAGATCATCCACCAAGGCGACCAAGGCTGTTTCCGTCCCAAAGCCCGGCCTGAAACCAGATTGAAAGGGGTCTAGATAATCCACTTCATCCAGGACCCTCTGGAGTTGAGATGCCACCACCCGCTCAATTACCTTGCCCAAAAACGGGAGGTTTGAAACTGGCCAGAGGATGAGACAGAACAAGGCAGGTTTTGATGTCAGTGTACAGCACCAATCCTAACTTCTCAAATAAACCACAATTAAGATAAATCATGGCTTTGCACAACATAGGAACTGAAAAATGAGAACACAAAGGACAGAAATGCAATGTTCAGTTGGTTATTTTAACATCTGATATGAGAGGATTTTTATCTCTACCATTACCCTTGTGTTTTCTGGTACCAGTCGTCATCAATAAGATTAGACGTATGTATCACCACTCGAAGGCCTTCCTCATAATGCAACAACATCATTTTTCTAAACAGAACAAAAGTGTTAAAAAGCATCACAGGAAGGCAATATCAAAGCAGCTACCCTAAAAGGTTCTAAATCAAAAGGGCAGTGTAGAAACTCAATAATATATCAAAGATTAAAGAAGACTCAAAGTCCCTAATGCATCTTTAACATACTTAAAATACATTCAGATCTAACTTTCACTTTATGGTTAAAGAGCAATTCCAAGTGAGGACCATCCATCCTTTTATAGGCAAATAGTCATTCCTTCAGTTTGGTGGCAATACTCAACTAAACTACCAACGAAACTACCAACACTGAACTAAACTACCAACACTGCTTCTAAAACATGGGCCATTTAGAATGCATTATTATTGCTCTGAAAAAGGGAAGTGATTGGATATTTTGGCTATGAACTAAAAAAAATGCTCTGAGCTAAAATGAACTAAAAAAAATGAAGCAGTTGGATTATATGCCCCAAGCCTTTTGGGAATATTAAAATCCTTATGAACACTGTTTGGCAGTGCAGGGACTGAATCCAAGATACAAGACTGTTCCCTATAGCAGTGTTTCTCAAGCTGTGGGTCAGGACCCACTTGGTGGGTCATGACCTGATTTCTGGTGGGTCCCAGGTGATGCAAAGATCAGATATCTAATTGCCACAAGCCCTGAGGCTATTCAAAAATGAGATGGCTGCTAATTACCCTGCAAGCAGCTGAGCTCTTTACTTGTAAATAAATAAATATTTATTTATAGATCACCTTTTTTTTAAGCCTCGTAAAGCTAGGTGGATAGAGTGTCATTTTAAAAAGTGGGTCCCGGTGCTATATAATTGAGAACCACTGCCCTATAGCAATGACTGACATGTATTTCCAATACAGTGTTGGAGAAGAACACACTAGCAGGATACAGAGTTTTTGATTGGGTCTCCTGTCAGATGACATCAGATCAGCACACTGAACCCAGGCAAGCCAGCATTTGCTGGCATTTAAAGAGAGTAGACAGACGTCCAAAAGGACATTAACAGGAGCCAGTGCAGTTTTTGCCCCATGAGTGGAGCCTGGTTTCCTTCCACCTTTGCTCTTCAAATTACACAAATCTGCCTCCACAGTAAACACTGATTTATTTGTCTGTCCTCACCCCACTCTTCCACCCATGTTTCTGTTATTATTTCTTGTCATGTTTGTACAGCTATACATTTAAACTTAACACAGTTGCTTCATCTGTTTTTTAAAAACCAAATCTCAATCTGTTGCTAGAGCTTGAATAACTGTCCCAGGGAAAGGCATGTATTGCCAATACAGTGTTGGATAAGAACACACTAGCAGGATACAGAGTTTTTGAATGCGTCTCCTGTGAGATGACAGATCAGATCAGCACACTGATCAGATAAGTAAAAGAATGTTGGGTTTATTTTAATGGCCATCAATGTCCCACAAAGAACTAAAGGCCATCTATGTCCCACAAAGAACTAACACAGGTATAAGGATTGGGTAGACTAGGAACAGGGTTACAGGTTCTTTTGAATAAGCAAAAATTAAGTAGGTGAATCATTTTCCAACATTTCCATAACAGGCAAAGTATGACCTGTTGAGACTATGTGTCAATGACTGCTGCTAAAGGCATAATAGAACAAACAGAAAACAAAACTGGCAACCTTAGTTACTTTCATGGTAACGTGCCTTTTTCATAGGCAAGGCTAGCTTAAGGTTCAGGACAGAGCTGTGTGCAAATGACTACTATCACTTCTAGTTTTTTTCCTTGTTAAATATTTATTCTCTTTCACAGACAGTTTATATATGTTTTGTCACTGATGATAAAACTATATGAAATGAACCACCAAGTACTACTGATATCTGAGTTATACATAATATCATGGCCACGATCTAAAGTGACATGCATGATGTTCTGTATGTGCATGAGGGCTTTTCAGTTCCCCCCTTCCTGTGAGAGTCCTCCTCCAAAAAGTTAGGACCCTCTGAAACAGCATCATGAGACATGAGGATCAACCAGTGGAAGGGGAGAAAGAAAACTGGTCACCTCCTTGCAAGTATGTTATAATATAGAGATATAAAATGTACTTATGGTAATATCACCTTAATTATTGTCATAATTCCCCCTCCCCATGTTATAATTACTTACGTGTGGTGAGTTCCAAAAGCAATATCCAATTTAGCCTACGATAAGAATGGCATTTTTAAAAAACAGAACAAAGCAGGGACTCTTTCAATATACTATGTAATATTCTTTTTAAAAACCCACCTATTTTGTTTTAGCTTACTGCTCTCTTGTGGTCTCAACACAAAATTGCACAACAGCCCTCTTACACAGCAACTATGTCATCTTTAAACTCTAAAATTTAGAATTCTACATGAAATTCTCAGTTATTATTTGTTGCACATTAGCTTCAGGTCTCTAGAATTGGATTCAAGATACATTTCGTTCATTAAATGGTTATTTTATACCCCATACTAGTTTGTTATGCAAGAAAAGTGGAACATAACTCCTAAAGGCATTTTTCCACTTGTATAAGCTTGTGAGCAAACAAATGCCTTCGAGTACTATACAGAATTTACCTACAATAGCACTCTTCTGTAAGTGCTTGCCAAACACCACTAGCATTTGTTTTCATCCTTCACAGGGTTCTTTGGAGCCAACCCTTGCCAGTAGGGATACAGCTGTCTCAATATATTATCAGAACACTTGAGAGAAAGCTTTATATAAAGCAACTTGTGGGCTGCAGCACAGAATAACTTGTTTTTGTCAATACAGAGATAAGTAAATTACCTGGCACAAGCTGACATGTTTATAAGGGTGTGCCTGTTCGTGTAGCTGAGCCTTGGATTCTCGTTTCTCTCCATGGACTATTAATAAAGGTTTGTCCCTAAGAACAAAGGAAAATTTGTTAGAGAATTCACTGGGGGATAGATGTGCATAAGCTTCTACAGTACTTGAACAATTATCCATAATTTTTTTTAGTAGAAATGTCTTAGTTATCACGAAAGAATTGCTGGTTTCTACATGGTACTCTTACATTTTCAGATATGTTGAAATGGACTTTAAAGATCACTGCTAAAACTCAAGACCTAAATCTTTAGTGTCTAATAAGTGTATTTTATTGCCTAATAACAGAGTTATATTTAATATAACAATTTAGTCTTGTGACACTGACTACAAAGCATAACTAGAAATATGTTATGCATAAGCATAACATAAGTATTATAAGCATATATAATGATTATAAGCATAACACATAAGCATTATGGAAAGCATAACTAGAAATTTGAAGCAGAAACCTAAGCAATTTTATTATTTTCACTAAAAGGAACTTCAGGAACAATAATACACTGTAAGGATGCTCCTCTCAGAAAGGCATACCTGAACTCCTTGGGATACTGTTTGACAAGCCACTCCACATCTATACAATAGTTAAACTTGGCCATAGAAAGAAAAATAAGTATTGGTTAGAAAAGGCAGAAGGGGATTTTTCACCACAGCAATGTCTTCCAAGTGATGTTTTCTGATCAATACTGCTTACAAGATATTTTTTAAAGCTAAAATTCTATTTTTGAAAAAATGTACAGATCTTTATTTCCTATACATGTACATATAATCCTCAGCATTAACAGTAAGAGTCATGCCAAAGTAAGGTCTTAACCATTTCTGTATGTTAATTAGGATCCAACAGCCACAGTTTACACACTTTATACCTTCACAATCATTACTTTGATTTCAAATGAACAGTGCAGAAATGTAGGGTAGGCTACGCCATACGTGTTCAGAGAATTGGGGCATTAGGAAAAAATTAATCCAGAACTACAAACATTCTCTAAATAAATGTATACACATGTGCATAAAGGAGGAGATAATTATACTGGCATACAGATGCTGGTATATGGCAACTTGTATGTAAGTTCTACTTTGCTTGGCACATGGGCACCAAAGATCATCTTCACCATCATAAACCTGCCTGTACACTTAAACTTTGAAGGTCCCCCTTGAGTGTCTCTGCTGTCTAAAATTAGACAGATGGAAACATTGTTTATTGAATACCATCCCCAGGGAGGTTCACCTGGTGCCTACTCTGATGTCATTAAGGTGCCAGGCCAATAACCTTTTATTTTATCAGGCTTTCAATTCTCATAGAATTTATTGTAAACAGGCCTCTACAATTTTGGTCACCACTCTTGTCATAGTGAGTGAGTTGGTTCTCTCTTGCCAGGATGGTATGTAAGACTTAGCTTGTGCCCAGAGGCGGTGATCTTGACACATCTGCTGACCAATGACATGCACCCCCAATGTTTCCCTCTCCTGCTCTGCAGCAGGAGAGGAAAACATGGGGCTCAGCTGTTTACACGTGCTCAGTGGAAACACCCAAGAGACCACCTCTGCCAAGCTGCCGTCTTGTGCCTTCCTCAAGGAGGACGGAGGGTGTGTTATTGTGGTTGCACTCAGCTGAGGCACCCTGGACACAGCCAAGCCCCACTCTTCCTTTTCCTGCTCTGGAGTGTTAGCCTGGTTTTGGATATGGTGGACACCATCCCTGCCCCCTCCCAGGCCAGCTCAGCCAATGGCCCCCTCCCTCGCCGCCCATGTGGCTGGCGGCGGGAACCTTACCTTTCTCTGGCGGCCGCATGGACGTCCCAGCAGCCGGCCTTGTGCCAGCCTCCTTTACTCGTGAGTTGGCCTCCTCTTACTTTCGACGGCTTCCGGCGACAGAACGCTTGTTCTGTCGCCGTTTATTTGCGCAGGATTGTGCTCTGCATGTCGTTAAGGTGAGCTAAAGTGTAAACCAGAGGCATACTCAGGCTGGATGGTTTAGACTTTTCTCACTAAGGAAACCTGAAGTTTGCATAAATGAGACTATCCAAGTCAACCGTCAGGAAATTACAGATAATGGCTTCTTCTTGAACACTAAGAAAATAGTCTTTTGATATCATGACACCAGGCAGCAGATATTGTGATGGTCCAGCTTCTCAATAAAGCAATAACATTTATAAAACAAACATGAACACATCATCTTACCTGAACAGAAGATACAAGAGTCCCAAAAAGAGGAGACAATATATCTGTTATTAAATGAGAAACATTGTAAGCAAACTTTTTTAAACTAAAGCACTCGCTAATAATTTGTTATAATAGTTGATAATATTGTATGAAAGTCAAAGTCAGGGCTTTCATGGTGAGACATACTGTACGACTGAAGAAAAGTCTACCACACCCCCTGTATGGCATTGTCAGGCAATTTCTTTGCTTTCAGTTGTGTTACTCATTCATCAGCTGAAGATTCCCCCCACACCCACCAATACTGAGCTCAATAATAAAGTTTAGTAAAGAAAGGTTTATCTTTAGCATCATGGGAATTAGCAGCTTTCAAAAGCATTAGAGCTTTAAATCCTACAGATTATATATCTCTAAAGAAATTCACAAAAACTGTAGGGACTATAATTTGGCATTCTACAACTCCTACATTTAAACAGTTTCACTTTAAATCATTTGGCACATATTTTATTGTATTTGTATTTTATGTATTTGTATTTCACCCTGAAGAAATTATAGCAACATATGTAGTCTGTGTATGTCTTAGTTCATCTTCACAACCACCTCAGGACGTACATGACACTCAAAAAGAGTGACTGGTCTAAGTTCTCCCAGTGAACCTTGTGGCAGAGCAGAAAATTCAACTCAGGTCTCTCTGATCCAAAGCCACCACAGTGAAGATGGCTTCAGAGACAGTGAAGATGCTACCGCAGCCAGTATATTTGCCTTGAACTGCTTATGCAAGTGGTCACTCATGCAAGCAGTATAACAAGTGCATGCTCAGATGAACACAGCAGCTTTTACCACGATTAGAAATATCACAAAGTGCAGTGGGCTGGTTGAGACATGCTTGTTCAGGACTTGGATAAATGAAATATCAAGTAATAAATTACATGTACAAATGACAGATATAGGACCAATACGTACAGCTGCCAGTCAGAAAAAGGAACTACAAACAAGTGTACAAACATCAAAATCAAGTTTAGATCTACCAAGAAAGGACCATTCCTGTGTGCCCCAAGCTAAGCACACAAATAACCACTGCAATTCTCCATAAGAACATAAGAAGAGCCTTGCTGGATCAGGCCAAAGGCCCATCTAGTCCAGCTTCCTGTATCTCACAGTGGCCCCACCAGATGCTTCCGAGAGCACACAGTCAACAAGATAACACGTTTCCTGTTGTCACTCCCTTGCACCTGGCACAGAGAAAACCTACTTCTAAAACCAGGTTGCTCCATGTCTGCACACATCACATGCTGCACTTCTTATGCAGTTCTTTGTACTTCTACACCAGCTTTTACAAGAACGTAGCACCCAGAACATGCATCTCCTTATTCTCAAATGTACCTTGTCTCTCTTGTACTCCCCCTGAAGGAGCAGGTCCGCAGCTTGGGGGTTCTCCTGGATGCGCAGCTGCTCCTGGATTCCCAGGTAGCGGCTGTGGCCAGGGGGGCTTTTGCCCAGCTTCGGCTGGTGCGCCAGCTGCGACCGTACTTGGATCGTGCAGACCTGGCCACAGTGACCCATGCCCTAGTGACATCTAGACTAGATTACTGCAATGCGCTCTACGTGGGGCTGCCTTTGAAGACTGTTCGGAAACTGCAACTAGTGCAGAATGCGGCGGCCCGGGTGGTTGCCGGGGCTTGTCGGTTCGACTCAGTCGGACCGTTGCTTCGGCGGCTACACTGGCTGCCGGTTCGTTTCCGGGCACAATTCAAAGTGCTAGTTTTGACTTTTAAAGCCCTTAACGGCTCGGGTCCAGGGTATTTGAGGGACCGCCTCCTTCCTTATAATCCGACCCGTACTCTGAGGTCATCAGGGGGGGCCCTGTTAACCGTGCCGCCATTGACAGAAGTGAGGGGGATGGCGGCGCGGAATAGGGCCTTCTCGGCGGTGGCGCCCCAATTGTGGAATTCCCTCCCCTTGGAATTAAGAACGACTCCCTCTCTAGAGGCTTTTCGGAGGGGCCTTAAGACGTTTTTATTCAGGACTGCTTTTAATGTCTGACATGGTGGGCTGACCTTTTAACAAATGGTTTTAATATATGTAAATGCTGGTGATCCACTGGGGTTGTTTATTTTTAACTTAAGTGTTTTAATTATTTTAATGTGTTTTTAAATTGTTTTAATGTGTTTATGTATTTTAATATGCTGTAAGCCGCCTTGAGTGCCCTCGGGAGAAAGGCGGGCTACAAATTCCTAAAATAAAAAATAAATAAAAATAATGGTACTCACCTTTTATGTGGAGGGCTCCAGAGTTGTACTTTGTCTTAATTCCTTTGACTTTAGTGAGGAAGAACCTGAAAGGGTTCCCTCCATTCAAAAGATCCCAAGCATCCGGTATAGTGTCAGATGTATCTACAGACATGTGGCTCAATGCAAGTTCTCTATCTGCCACCTCCTTCGGAGCACAGTACTCTTCTTGTCTGATTGTGGCTGCTCCTTCTCTTGTTTGGCTTTGAGGATTGTCCTCTTCATCACTACTTGAGAGACACCAACCTGAACCTTGTTGAGAAGGTCTGTGCTTTTGAGCTGGAGCAGTGTCCCATGCAGAGTCTCCACTGTTAAGTTTCAGGGGGGAAGACTTTCTCTTGTGGGCAGCTTTCCTAGCCTCTGAACAAGGATATTGTGGCCCACTAGCTTTCTCTGGGCCAACCTCCTGCAGCAAAGAAGTAGAGGGCTTCTCATGCTCAGCTTGCTCATCACTACTCTCATCACTGCTTGACACTGTCCATTTCCCATACTCACTTTCATGAGACATTATACCTGTACAGCAGCAAGGAGAGGTGCACAAGACAAGGCCAGAACTAACCCCTGCTGCGAGGAGCTCAAGGTCTACTTTTCCACCTGGAAAAGCCCATTCAGTCAAGTCACTATTATGTGAAACTTCTTGCTCCCCCACCTTATACTCTCGCCTCCACAGTCATCCAAGGGAGACCTCAAAACAAAACTCTCTTCAAAAGGATGAACTTGCCGAATTCCACCTGCTCACTTTCCTGCTCCTTTACTGAGAGCAGGAGAGAGACGGTCGCAGCATGAGCGGCCGTTTGGAAGCCAGGAAATTACAGACTAGTCGGAATGCTGAGGGGAATCGAGGCGTCTCAACTCGAAAGTTTCAAATAAAAAGGAGAGACGGGGTCGTGTTTTTGTCGCGTTCTATAAAGGCAAGTCTCTTTCCCCTTGGGACAACAAAATTCTCTGAAACAGACCATAAAACCGCGCGAGGCGCTTCTTTGTGTCACTTGGTTCTAATCTGAGAGGACTTTACAAAACCAGCAAAAAAGCTTCCATTCTTCTAGAAGCGGCCGGAAGAATAAGAAGGTGACTCCTAAAAAAAAAAACAACTCAGGGAAAGCTGTTTCCTCCTCATTACCTTCCCTTAAAGCCAATCCATTTGGATAGCTTGGAAGCAAAGGTACAGAAAAGCTTCCGGTTCCGGGGAAGAGTCGCTCTAAATGACAACATGATTGACATTTCATATCGTCCAATGATTCCTCCCGCTAGTCTAAGCGGGGAATGATGCCAAATTCTCTTTCGCGCCCATTTCATCCAATGGGGCTTTCTCGCACTGCCATCCAATGACGGGCGGTGTTGCGGTTGCTAGGCGGAAGTTGAGTGCGCTTGGTTCGGTTGCTATGGGACTTGCAGGTTCGCCGTGTAGTCATTGCTTCTTGCCGCTGCGAGTATGTCTGCGGTCTCTGAGTGGGCAGAGAAGGGAGGAGGTCGCGGCGGCAATGATGACAGTCGCAGGAAACGGTGGGTTAAGGTAGGTGGGGAGCATTGAGGGATATTTTGCCGTGAATCTTCTTTGCTGCGTTGGACTTGGGTGCCCCTGGGCTCCACCCTAATCTTTCTCCAACTGACGCCAAAGCAGCTTTTCCGTACTTACAGCAGAATCCGAAGTAATGGTCCGAGATGGGATTTTGCGCCAGTCCTTTTAGCAACTAGTTCAACTGAATATTCAAAGTATTTTATTTGTTCGAAGCATTTAAAATTATGTGCCATATTTCAGTTTTTAAAAAAATCCAGTTAGGATTTTCTGCTAAGAAACTTTTACTCAAGAACAAATCATAGATGCAAAGGATATTTTGGGGAATGTTTACAAAGAACTCATGTGCTCAATTAAACACATGTGCCTTTGATATAGTGGGAAATTCCTTGACTCTCAAGGGGCAAGCATAATGACCTGTTCCCATTTACATCTTGGGTACCTGCTGTTCTCCAGTTGAGTCCCCATCCTTCTGCCAAATTAGACACATTTTGTAGTTTTGTAGACTGTTGGCCCAATCCTGTTCATGCGCTAGACCTGCATAACACGTGCTGCGCCTGTCTAGGGTGTTGCAAACGTACTGTAATAAAGCATGTTGCGACACCCAGTCAGAGGGAGGGAGTGCCGGTGGGAAGGCCTGAGTGGTGTGGGGGGCGGGATCGGTGGCACTGGTGCATGCCGAATCCTATGCCCCTCCCAAGTCTTTTTTTAAAAAATGTATATCCCGCCTTATCCTATGCCGAGGCAAATGCCCAAGGCGGCTTACAACAAAATTTAAAAAACATAGTTTAAAATAATACAGAAAATAAGTTTAAACAATACATACTTAATTTAAAAACAATAAAATCCACGGGGGGGGGGCGACAGTATGGAGCACAAAAGCAGCATAGCAGAGCATCTTGAGACATAGGAGGCAGACTACAACCCATCACCCAAACGCTAGACGAAACAAAAACGTTGTGAGCCCTCGCCGAAAAGTCATGAGGGAGGGGGTGGTTCTCAAATCCCCTGGCAGGGAGTTCCACAGTTGTGGCGCCACAGCAGAGAAGGCTTGCCCACGTGTTGCCACTCCCCTAACTTGCGATAGAGGTGGTACATGCAGGAGAGCCCCCTCAGATGACCTAAGAGAGCGGGCCGGAATGCATGGGAGAAGGCGGTCCCTCAGATATCCTGGACCCAAACCGTGAAGGGCTTTAAAGGTCATTACCAGCACCTTGAATTGGGCTCGGAATCGAATGGGCAGCCAGTGCAGCCGCTGAAGCAGCGGTTCAACAGAGTCAAACCGCCTAGCTCCAGCGACCACCCGGGCCACTGCATTCTGCACTAATTGCAGCTTCCGAACCGTCTTCAAGGGCCTCTTTTCTGCTCCAGCTATTAAGCTCATGCAGTTCCGAGTAGCTCTGTTGCTGTGGCTTTACCCAGGGTAAGGGGACATTTGTCCCATACCCCGAGGAGACTCCAGCCTGCTCCTTCCCAGCGCTGGATACAACGTGGGCCGTCTGGCCCTGGAGCTCTGGCCCTGGATAGGATTGGGCTGCCCATTTTGTACACAGGTTGTAGTAATTAATAGCCGGTCCTTGATATCTGCGCAGGTTCCATTCCGGAATTAAAATAGCTTTGCTTACCTTAGCGCGGCAAAATACCACTGTTTTGAGGGCTGCAGGGTAGTTCTCAGCATTCTAAACGCGAATTCCGGGTTGCACGACTCCCTCCCTTGGCCCTGGCTTGCCCCAGAATGCATCACACTGGGGCGTTCCAGGGCAAAGGGAGGGAGACACAGGACCAGGACCAGCAGTGGGATTTTGCTATGCTAAGGTAAGCAAGGCTATTTTTAAACTTTTTTTTCTTTTTACAAGGTTTTTAAAATGACCCCTTATATCCACAAGCACCTGCGCTGAGACAAATCTGCGGGTGCCTAACCCGTGGATACGGAGGGGCCACTGTATGCTAAATACTACTAGGAGTAAATGATCAGCTGTAACATAGAAATGCAAGTAGGGATACTAAGTTTGACTGGGTCTGAGAGTGGAAGGGACTGTGGACATGACTGTGCCATTTGTATATGCAGACTCTTTAGGGGAATTTGTCAAAAATCTATCAACAAAGATCAGGAATTTCTGATCTACATTAAACCACTTCAGGAAAATTCCTGACTTCTTTTTTTTTTTTTTTAATGTCCAGGCACAGAGATATGGCATTTGTCCTGCGCAGGTTATACTTTGCCCAACTATTCTTAGTTAGAAAGCTTGTTTTTGTTTTGCACATTCACATATTCAGGATTTCAGTGCATGCTTAGAACTAGACAGCTCTTGTTTTGAAGATATAAAGTGGAGTTAATGTATTTAGAATGTGAGAATTACTTCTTGCTCACCTGCTGTGAAGGACTTATCATCACTGCTGTATTTATAGATTATATCTCGCCATTAAAGTACCCAAAGCTATTGATCCTTTTTGTGTTTATTCAAAAAGTCTGAAGTCATCCTGGTGTGTTTTCAGGACCTGATAATTTGTTCATGCATTTCATTAACAGTTTTCTTCACGAAGGGCTTCTACTGATAATCAGCAGGCAATTTGCCATTTTTTATTTCTATTTGAATTAATTCATAAGCATGTTCCTGCAAGATACTGTAATAAATATAAAGCCAATGAGTCCTGGGCCAGATGTTTAATGAGAAATTCGGTTATTTATATTGCACCATCTTAATTCACTTTTAGTTTGTTTTACCATTTTATCTTTCATATGCATACAAAATATACTGAGTGCTTCTGAACTACTGATATTTCTGCCATCTTGTCTTTTAACTGAAGATTGCTTTTGACAATATGTTCCCTATTTTTTGTGGTTACTTCAGTGACTTGGGTGGGGTGGGGGAAATATAGTCAGATGAGGAAAGACATTAAAGATACTGTAAAAGTACACTGCTCAAAAAAATAAAGGGAACACAGAAACAACACAATGGAAGTCTTCCCAATGGAAGTATCATGGTCAATGCCCCTGGTTCATTGCTAGTTGGGCAACAACCTGGAGAATGTTTTTGCCTTTAAAACTGCCAATGTGGCCAGTGAGGGGAGAGGCAGGAGAGGCCCACTTCTTTCCCAGAGAGAGAGAGAGAGAGAGGACAAAATGGCAGCCAAACCAGGGGACAGTTCTGGCCATGGTACATATATATGCAGGTGGTGATGGCCTGTTGTGCCCTGTATAGGCTCAAGATATGTCTGTCTTTCCAGGTCTCCTGTAATTTGCTGAGATCTTAATGTAGTGTGTTTCTTCCTCCATTGTCTTTTCATACTCCTCCTTCTTTGAGTGTCTATTTAGATTATAAGCAAATGTGTCAAGTTTTGCCATTGTTACTTGTTATATGCTATACTGTGCTGTGCATTTTGGGCTTTTTTTGCTTATTATTAGAGCATTAACATCAGGCTGCACAGAGTGCCCTTGGCCTACCAGTAGATGAACACCTCCATGGCACTGACAGAGCTGCCCAGCACTGGCGTCACTGCAGGGGGGGCGGAGCTCTATGTTCCGCCGCAGTCAGACCCTCCGTTCGCCTTTAGAGCCATTCAAGTTGGTGAAAGCACCGACTTGAATGGCTCCAAAGGCGAGGGGGTGGGGGTGCTTCCTGCTCCCGTGAAACGGAGGGTCTGACCGCGGCGGAACTTAGAGCTCCTTCCCCCCCCTGCAGTGACGCTAGTGCTGCCCAGCCCCTCAGCTCATGTCTCCTTCTAGCAAAGCCATGAGAAGCCCTCCATCTCAGTTGCTGCTCAGCAACAACAGTCTCTTACTACCTCCTGGCCTTTGCCTTGCCAGCCACATCAGCAGCCTTCAAGGCAAAAATGGTCTCTGGGTTGCCAATTTGGTAATCTTAGATACAGTTTAAATCAAAAAGAGAAGATACTTTTTTTTTTAAAGGTAACAATTCATTGGTAGACCTACCAGATTTTCCCGGCTGTAAACTGGGACACCCCCCCCCCCACACACACACGATCAAATAAATAAATACATACATACATGAAAATGAAATTTAAAAATTCCTGAAATTTTTATTTATTTTTGCTTAATTAATTAATTGACTTGCCTATCCTGTCCCGCTGCCACCATTCTGCCTCCATCTTCGCCGCCGGCTGTGGCTGCCACCACCATCATCACCCCCACCGTCTTTTTTTAGGAATGCAGTTATAATTTCTCCTTTTCCAAATGAGAATGAATTTGTCTTTTAATTGCTCCCTGAAAATCATTATTTCACTCATAACATTGAATTTATAATTATAAATCTTGTCATGTTGAGTCAATAACAATGGCAGCACTGAAATTCTCACAGTATTCATGCAAAATCTCAGCTGACACCATTGATTAATTAGTGCAATAAATTAGCTAGTATACAAATGAATCAAAATCAATCTTGAGTTTCTCTCCCACCCTCAACTGGTAAGTTTTAAAAGCTTTTTAAAAGTTGTGGCGGCGGCAGCAAGGAATTCACCGGGACCGGATCCCGGGACCATCCCGGGTTTTCCGGGACGGATGGCAAACCTATTCATTGGTATCGCTTCTAAAAAATACTAAAGCAGTCAGTTCCATATTTAAAGTCATTAACATAAAATTTCCAGCTTGATCCTCAAGGCACTGCTAGCATAAGCCTTATCAAAATGAATGACTCTTGTAATTCTCATATTAAAAGAATACTTTTAAAAGCTAATTTCAGACATTGAGCCAGAGCTGTAATATTAATTATTCATGAAAGAGCTCTGAACAGCTTTAGATCCAAATGTGATCAAACTTGATTTCCTGTTCTGGTTTTTTGCCAAACATTCTCCACAATTCTCCACCATACTTCGTGATAGGTTTGGTTTGATTCTTGTTGCTGTTAACTTCTTTGTTCTCTTCAGGCATTTCAGGCATGTGATGAAGACAACAAAGGATATTTAAATAGAGAAGACTACAAGGTTGCTGTAGTGATGCTGTTTGGCTATAAACCCTCAAAGGTACAGTTTTCTTCATGCTGTCTCAAGGACTGGCATATTAATGAAACACTTTTACAGCATGCAAAATAATCAAATCAATTTCCTCTGGTTCATAAAACTAACAAAACATAAGTAAAGTCTTCAAAGGAAGAATGGTCAAACTGCATGAAAACTCCAAATTTATTGTGTTAGAAATTTTTGAATATTGAGTTTGTTGTATGAACGTTGTCCCTACATACCATTGTAAATCTATCTGCACTCAGATAGATGGCATTAAGATTGTCAGATGTCTCTTATTTTAAAAGGATGTCCCTTATGCCAATGTTACTTGTAAGCAGCTCTGATCATTTTCTACATAAAATGATTATAACATTATTTATAAAGTTGTTGTTGTTGTTGTTAATTTTCCAGCCCTGTAGAATAGGCATTTGGAATTTCTAAACATCATATTTCTATCGCATGTAACAATTATCCTTTACTTCTGGTTCCAGAGTTTCAAAGTATCCCTTAATTTTTACTAATGTAATAGTTTGTGTGTCTCTCTCCAGACACATTGCACATGCTTCAGTTTGGTTAGAGATCACTGCCATGCTGTTTTATGGAACAATTGAATTCTCCCTTGACAAATATTAAAATCAAAATGCCAATTCTAGCAGCTGTCCCGCATTGTTGTGAGTTAACAGCTGTCCTTGGTCTTCTTCTTCGTTTGTTGTCTAACACACTGCACATACCCCTTGGAGTTATTACCGTATTATCCGAGTTCTGGCCACTTAGGGCAGGGAGCAAGTTTTGCTGGTATCTTGGCATGTCTTCAAATAGAGTGGTTTACCCTGAAATGAATGGCAACCATTCACTTACGGTGTATGTAGGAAAGGAAAAGAGTGTGCTTTGGGACCTTGTTTGGGTGAGAGTGAAAACTACACAGTTTCTGGGATGGGAACAGAGTTTTGCTCAGCCATAACAGCCTTCTTAATAGGATCTCATTTACCTTGTTTGTACAAATCAATGAGGCATTGTGTAGTTCACTGTGAATTTATCTGCAATTTTTACATCAATGCAGATATTTCTCAATAGGACCTGTAGGCATGTTGACCTTCACTTAATGATGGGGATAGGTTCCCTGAACCCCATCGTTAAGGGGGCCATAGTTAAATGGGTTTTGGCCTCTCCAGAGAGCTTATGGTGCCACACGCCTCTCCGGAGGCTGTATGCCACTGCTGAGCTGTGAGGGAGGGGCATGAGCCTGCTGAGGTTTCAGACATTTATTCTGGTGGCAAGATGGGCCCTAAACATTTGAAACAATTTGTGTGGCAACGCAACACTGGGTTAACAAAGACTAGACTGGGATTATTTGTCTTTTTGTAAAGTAAATAGTAAGTTTATCTGTATTGTGAATTCTTTCTCCTTAGCATCTTGAACAAAGATTTTCAAATCAAATGTGCTTTCTTATTGCTGATCCCCTTTTATTTATTTAAAGGCTGCCATCCCATTCCCCTTCTGGGCCTGATATGCCCATCCTGGTTGCTGCCCTCCCCCTGCCTTGTTTTGCCCAAAAGAAACTTTGTACCCTTTGATAAAATTCATCTCAAAGGCCCTGTTGGCATCTGCCTTTTTTTTTTCTTTTGCCATGAGATTGCCAAAACGTTCCAGATTAGTTCTTCAACAAAACCTAATCCTAAAGGTTACTTGTAGTGGAATCCTAAACAAGTTTGCTTAGAAGTAAGTCTCATTGTGTTCAGTGGAACTTACTTCTAGGGATGTGTGTGTAAAATTACAGCACTAGTAAGTACCATTGAACTCGGTGTGGCTTTGTTTTTCTATAAGCCGCCTTAGGTCCCTTCGGGGGAAAAAGGCAAGGTAAAAATATTATAAATAAATAAAACATTTCAAATGAAGTTGTAACTATTTGTATTTTGGTTTTGTATATATATTACTATACTCAGACATGAATCTAAATAATGCCACTTGTTACCATGAGGTGTCACTATTAAGTACTTTTCTTTGAGATTTTGGTTTGGAAAATAAAAACTCATTCAGTAACATATTTTTTAGTCAATTTTGTAGAAAGTCGAGAAAATCCACAACTCATTCAGGTAGCTTTACTATTGAGGATGATACTAGACTAGACTAATATGCATTTCTATTAAGGTAGTAATGACATGATTGGAACCAGAGAAGTAAGCAAAGGGTTAAATCTAGTGATTGAAGAGCAATTTCAGATTCAAATTTTGGCTTTTATTACACTTTATAACATATGATTCTGTAACTACTTTTAGTTCAGAGTGGCACCTATTTATTCTTTTGGACATGATCCTTCTGTAATAGCCTTGCCAGATTTCCCGGGACCCAAATGGGGGTGGAAGTGACATCACGGGGCATGGCAAGGAACCTTGATGTCACTTTTGGAAGTGACATCACGAAGGGGTGTGTCCGTGCCCCCCATGATCACAGGGGCCTGAAAATCAACATAAATAAATAAAATTGCATGTTTTTTTTTTAAACTTGCTTTTTATGTAAATCCCGGTCGCACACCACTCTGTTTTCTTTGCCCCAGGGCCAGGATTGCCCCCACTGTAGCACTGCTGCGTTGCGTCTTCGTCCAGGACTTATGGTGCCCGTGCTGGCTCCTTTTGACTTCCCCCGCTGCAGCGCTAATGCGCTGCATTTTTGTTCCTGCCAGGACTGTTTGCGTGCCTGCATGACACTGGAAGCACTTCGTAATTGCCCAAGTTCACTTGGACAATTCCAGAGAGCTTCCAGCATCATGAAGGCGCGCAAAGAGTCCCGGTAGGGACAAAGACGCTGCGCAATAGTGCTGCAGCAGCGGCAGTCAAGAAGAGCACTATCCTCAATTGTGCAGAATCAGCTTCAGCATGAAGCTGAAACAAATTCAGCATGAATTGAAACAAATATATTGGGCTATTTCTTGATTGTGCTTTTTTCCTTTATTTTAGGTGGAAGTGGATTCAGTCATGGCTTCTGTGAAACAAAACCAATCTGGTACTGTGCAAGCAGCAAACTTTCACCTTCTCTCCAACGCGAGGGAACTTCCTCTTGCTCCCTTCTTTCCACAGCAGCCTCATGTGCTGCTGAAAAGCCTCTCTTGAGGGTCTCTTGAATTCTCAGGAACTGAGCTAGGGACTGCAGAAGGAGTGGGGGAATTGCTTAAAACTGGCCAGGGGAATGTTACATTCCTGTGCAAGGCGCCTCCACCCATTTTGGGGTGATTTCCCTGCTCCCACTGCCATCTCCCCACACAGTTGCCAGGGTTTTATCTGGGGCCAAGAAATCAGATCATATTATGCAGGCCCTTCACCAAATTCCTTGGTTACTAATCTGTGTTGTTGTTGTTGTTGTTCAGTCGTTAAGTCGTGTCCGACCCTTCGTGATCCCATGAACCATATCCCGCCGGGCCTTCCTGTCCTCCACTATCTTCCTGAGTTCGCTCATTTTCATGTTCGTTGCATCGGTGATGCTGTCTAACCATCTCATCCTTGGCCTTCCCCTTCTCCTTTTGCCTTCAATCTTTCCCAGCATCAGAGTCTTCTCCAGAGAGTCCTCTCTTCGCATTAGGTGGCCAAAATATTTGAGTTTCAGCCTTAGTACCTGTCCTTCCAGGGAACAGTCAGGCTTGATTTCATTTAGAATTGACTGATTTGATCTCCTAGCAGTCCAAGGGACTCTCAGGAGTCTTCTCTAGCACCACAGTTGGAAAGCATCTATTCTTCGGCGCTCAGCCTTCCTTAAGGTCCAACTCTCGCAACCATACATTGCTACTGGGAACACCATCGCCCTGACTATACGAACTTTTGTTGGCATGGTGATATCTCTGCTTTTTATTATGCTGTCTAAGTTTGCCATAGCTTTCCTTCCAAGGAGTAAGCGTCTTTTAATTTCATGGCTGCTGTCTCCGTCTGCAGTGATCTTGGAACCCAGAAAAGTAAAATCTGTTACTGCTTCCATTTCTGCCCCTTCTATTTGCCAGGAATTGATGGGACCCGATGCCATGATCTTAGTTTTATTAATGTTGAGTTTCAAGCCAACTTTTGCACTCTCCTCTTTCACTCTCATCAAGAGGCTCTTTAGTTCTTCTTCACTTTCTGCCATTAGGGTGGTATCATCTGCATATCTGAGGTTGTTGATATTTCTCCCGGCAATCTTGATTCCGGCTTGTGATTCATTCAGCCCTGCATTTCTCATAATGTACTCTGCATATAAGTTAAATAAGCAGTGTGACAATATACAGCCTTGCCGTACTCCCTTCCCAATTTTGAACCAATCAGTTGTTCCATGGCCGGTTCGAACTGTTGCTTCTTGACCCGCATACAGGTTTCTCAGGAGACAGGTAAGGTGGTCTGGTACCCCCATCTCTTCAAGAATTTGCCACAGTTTGTTGTGATCCACACAATCAAAGGCTTTTGCGTAGTCAATGAAGCAGAAGTAGGTGTTTTTTTGGAACTCTCGTGCTTTCTCCATGATCCAGCGCATGTTGGCAATTTGATCTCTAGTTCCTCTGCCTCTTCGAAACCCAGCTTGTACGTCCGGTAGTTCTCGGTCCACGTACTGCTGAAGCCTAGCTTGTAGGATTTTGAGCATAACCTTGCTAGCATGTGAAATGAGTGCAATTGTACGGTAGTTTGAGCACTCTTTGGCACTGCCCTTCTTTGGAATTGGAACGTATACTAATCTGTTCCCAGGCTCAATTTAAGAAGTTGGTTGTGATCTTTAAAACCCTTAGTGGTCTGGGATCAGAGTATCTCAAGAATGGCCTCCTCCTGTAAAAGCCTGCACAAGAACTCTGTTCTACTAGTGAGGCCCTTCTCTGTGTTGCCCTACTGTCAGAAGGGCAACTTGTGTGCCCAAGAGATACAAACTTTTCGGTTGTGGCATCCAGATTATTTCATAGCCTCTCTTGAGAAATATGACTGGCCCATTCCTTGGTTACTTAACTTGGTTACACTGCCCATTTTTGGTCAGGCAGTAAAGACTGTATTGTTCCAACAAACCTTTTAGAAATATTGCCTCTTTGAAGTTGTTTAATTTGCTGTTGCTTGTTCATTGATGTTGTTTTATATGGCACAATTTTGTTTATTGAGCTGTTGTGAGCCACCTTGAGTGCATTGGATACAGAAAAGTGAGATATAAATTATAAAAATAAATAAATTATTAGTAGAGGACACAGGTATTATGGGTTTGAAAGCCATGTATTTGTTAGATTTGTTGAAGACTGTTCGGATGTAATTTGTTAAATAAATTATTGATTATGGTCAATAACTAGCTTTGAACAACATCTTTGAGGATAGATGAGAACCTGAAATTGAAACTGAATTGAGTTTAAATGATTATGCATATTGCTAGTTTGTATTGAATATCTGTACTGAAATAACAAAATCGTTCATGAAAAATGAATGAAAGCTATGTTTTTCAGTTTTCTCTAGTACTCAGCCTTTACAATGTTAAAAAAAAGTCAAGGGAAATCTTATCTCCTCGGTGAAGCACTTATTGGAAGACTCTGCAAGAAAATGGTTACATGCTTACCGTACTTCGTTCTCAGAGTTAGCTTATCTCAGGATTCTCTGGGATTGATTTATGATGAGCCAGTGTAGTTTCTTTTCAATAGGTATGGACAACTCTGTTCTGATTTGAATGGTCCTTCCAGAAATATTGTGAAATCGCACACATCTGATTTTGAATTGTCCTGTGCTTAAAAACCTCCCAAATGACTGCTAAACGTCCCTGTGTGGACTGAGCATGGGACGTGAGAAATCTTTAAGCTACTGAATGGACAACTGTCTATATTTCCATGGGCATTTAAAAGTATTAAGTTGTAAAAATGCAAAAATAGCACACAATACCTAGAAGTAAAGGAAAATAATTATACCGTTGAACTTTTAGCAGATTGAACTCATCTACTAAATATGTCATTGTCACAAAAGGCTTGTGTGTGTGTGTGTGTGTGTGTGTGTGTGTGTGTGTGTAACATTTTCAGCCCTATTATTATATTATTATATTCAGTTGATTAAAACACAGTCTGACAAGCAGAAGAATTTAACTTTATGTGTAAAACTCAAATGCAAACTGGTAGATCAGTATCAGTTGTGACTCTGTGCAGTATGGGTCACTTCATAATGGAATATCAGTGTGTATGAATATAATGGCATGTTCATGCAGGCAAATGCAGTATGTTTAGGCTTTCCCTGCTATTAAAGACATTGTACGGCATTTACAGAACCTAATAGCTGAAACCCAGCATGGTCTTTTAATTCTCAAAACAGAAAACGTATTTGTAAACATAGAGTGTTTTCATGACTAGATTGTAAAGGAACATTAGAAATCACCAATTCCTGTTGTAGTAAGTAAAGAGTTGTGCCCGGCCTAGCATATGGAAATAATAATATGATGTGGGAATAAATCCTGTTTATTTGTGAATTCTGTTTATTTACTAGCTCATGAGGGTTGGAATATGTTCTATTTAGCTCTATTTAGATGATAATTTTTATCAGTAATGTCACATTACAAATGTTCTAAAAACCATTTATAAAGACAATTTAAATTAAATTGAAATTAAATCAAATTAAATAACTTAAGATCAAAGGTTTGAGTTAAACGTTATACTCAACATAGATGTTAGTGCTGATGGACCATCATGTTAAAAATGCAGAAAGGAACGAGAAAAAAAGAAAAACAATGTGCAAGAATTCAGGGGGGGGTGTCTTTTGGTCAAACTAAACTCACTTGGGTTGTAAAAGGGTACTATGAACCCATGTGAATGAGCTAATTAAATTAGAACAGTGCTTTTCTGATACTGCTAGTAGTACTTAATGGTATGGCAAGTTGCATATTGATGCTATATGTGTGTGAAGTCCCACTGCTGCCCCAGAGAAAGCAGAGCACTGTTCTGTCTGGCCTGACTCCACTGGAAGTCAATATGGCTCCAGAAGCAGTGTGTCAGCAGCATGGTGGTCTGGCTCTTGCCCTTCAAAAGAGGGCAGGCTGGGCAAGAAAGGCATAGAGCGAAGAAGAGACCAGGAGACGGAAGCAACTGGAAAAGCCTCTCCCCTCTGCATGAAGGACAGTGTGCTGAGCCACCCACTCCTGCACAGAGTAGCTGACAGAACTGGTACTTACCAGTACCAAAACTGCTACTTGCTAAAGTGGTTTTTGCAAAGAAAGAAAGAAAAAGTTGAAAACCCCTGAATTGAAACAATGCTTTAGCAAAGTTTTTCTGAGGACTCTCTGGCTCAATCCTCAAAACAGATGATAGGAAAATGTTATTTTACTCTTATTGCTGGTTTGATATAAGAGTAGAAATGTCCACACAGAACATCCTTAGCTTCAGTTCTAGTTGATTTTAATAAAACCTTTGTTTAAAATTAGGTTTTAAAATCCAGTTGATTTTAATAAAACCTTGAAATTAATTTTGTTTTCTGGATAGGAAAGGTTTAGGGTAGAATTCTATAAAGATTAGATCACAATACATCAAGTAAGGTCTTGCAACCAACTGCAAGAGGAGTAGCCAGGATTTTCTCCTTCTTTGTTTGAGTAGTTTCACGTTGACCCTAAATGCTGTATGATGATTTAGAATTAAAGCCAAAATAGAATTCCTCGGAAGCTCACCCTCTTCAATTCCCGATCCATACTAAACCTTACCTATTGTTATGTGGTTCAGAAAACAATTTAATAATAATGAATAATAAACCAGTATTTATTGTTAAAACCATTAAACCATTAAATTCCAGTATTAAACCTTCCAAGATCACTGCAGACGGAGACAGCAGCCATGAAATTAAAAGACGCTTACTCCTTGGAAGGAAAGCTATGGCAAACTTAAACAGCATAATAAAAAGCAGATATATCACCATGCCAACAAAAGTTCGTATAGTCAGGGCGATGGTGTTCCCAGTAGCAATGTATGGTTGCGAGAGTTGGACCATAAGGAAGACTGAGCGCCGAAGAATAGATGCTTTCGAACTGTGGTGCTAGAGAAGACTCCTGAGAGTCCCTTGGACTGCTAGGAGATCAAATCAGTCAATCCTAAATGAAATCAACCCTGACTGTTCCCTGGAAGGACAGGTACTGAGGCTGAAGCTGAAATATTTTGGCCACCTAATGCGAAGAGAGGACTCTCTGGAGAAGACTCTGATGCTGGGAAAGATTGAAGGCAAAAGGAGAAGGGGAAGGCCAAGGATGAGATGGTTAGACAGCATCACCGATACAATGAACATGAAAATGAGTGAAATCAGGAAGATAGTGGGATCACGAAGGGTCGGACACGACTTAACGACTGAACAACGACAACAACATTTATATACTGCCTTTTCTTTGGTCATCGGATTTGTCCTCTGACCTATTTGTCATATGAAATATAGTGATACATATAGGGTGTGATACTCTTTGTTGTTCATTTATCCTGTTTTTCTCCTTTTGAGAATGCAACTGGAACATAAAGGTAAAGGTATCCCCTGACAATTAAGTCCAGTCGTGTCCGACTCTAGGGTGTGGTGCTCATTACAAAGCCGAAGAGCCAGCGTTGTCCGAAGACACCTCCATGGTCATGTGGCCGGCATGACTCTCCTTGCCGCAGCGCGTAGCATGCAGCTGGAACACGGAGCACTGTTTACCTTCCTGCAAGCGGTACCTATTTATCTACTCGCATTGACATGCTTTGGAACTGCTAGGTTGGCAGGGGCTGGCCAAGCAACGAGTGCTCACCCCGTCACGGGAATCGAACTGCCGACCTTTCGATCGACAGCTTATGGTTCAGCGGTTTAACCCGCTGCGCCACCCGCTGGCCCATCCGGAACATAGTTTTAAAGTTAGTTAAAGCATAGTTTGTGAAGCCCCTGAACACACTGCTATATAAATTATTTAAAACTGGAACATAGTTAGTTTTAAATAATAATTTATATAGCAGAGTGTTCAGGTGCTTCACGTGCATTATCTAGTTGTCAGCCTTTCAGAACTCTGTAAGGTATTGTTGTTTTCACATATTGCCTTGTGTGCCTTAAATGTAAGGGAAAAGGAGGGATATCATTTTTTTTAATAAAATAAAAATATTGCAGATGAAGAGACCTGAGGCTGAGAATAAGTGGTTTGTTTAAGGGCAGCTGAGTGGTTTGTTTAATGGCAGCTGAGTGAGTTCAAAGCAAAGGCAAGATTTGATCAGTTAATGTACCAGCATTCGCTTCAGTAAGATCTGAATTCCAACCTAAATTTGGGGATCTGCACGTTCAGCTAAGTAACCAATTGAGTACCACCTAAATGTTTAGCAAAAACTACCTCATGTGGGAAGGGAACATCTACAGTATTTATTTTTTAAAGTAGGCAGTTTCAGTGCAAGTATGAATTCTTCGAATCCCTTCTATTTAAAATATATTAGAAAGTTCTGATAAATTTATTTAGAAAGCAATTTGCATGTTCTTGGCAAGTGGAGCAGTCAGTCCAGGCAGTGCTTTTTCATTGGGATACTCATAGGAAACCACGCCTCAGGACTCGGAGAATTTTATAGAGTTTACATAGTTCTGGGAATGGTGCCAGTGGTATTGTTTATGCAATATCTTCCACATCTTTATCTGTGGAATGCAACTGCTGTTGACTCTGGGGAGACTTCAACTGTGAGCTGCTCTCCCTGTCTGGAGAAAAAAAATGAAACTGAGCTGACATGAAAAGGAAATATACCCTGAAAATATTCTGTTGGTTTAAAATTATGACTGGAAATACAATTTGAACTATAAATTCAACAGAATGAATTATTGGGAGAATAGATTCACATAACCAATTCTAAACACTTCAGGTCACCACTCTTTCTTTCTCATGAATATCATTGTTCGTTTCTTACCCTGTGCTTTTCCACAGGAAATAGTAGTAAAAATAATAAAATCCTGTCTGCTTATGCTGTACAGTTGTACCACAGTACAGTTGCTTACAGTCAGAAATGTAGTTATATTTACCTACGCAAACTGTTTTTTTGTTCTTTTTGGTTTTACCCAACCAATTTTCAACCAGAAAATTGGGCTGGTATAAGCAGTAGCCAAAGGACCCAATCCTATCCAACTCTCCAGCGCTGATAAGACCTACTGCATTTTTTGGAGCCAAAATTAATATAAGACACTGTCTTATTTTCAGGAAAATACAGTACTTCTGAGTAAGGAGGTTTAGGATTGTGATACTAGTACGATCTGTGTGGCTGAAGAAAAGAGTTTTGTAGAATTGAAAACTACGATCTGTGTGGCTGAAGAGTTTTGTAGAATTGAAAACTATGTCAAGATTTTCTCCTTTTATTACAGTATATTGCTTGAGTTACAAGTATTTGTGGAGAAATAATGCTAGGCTGATCCATGCCTATTTTCCCAATTTTTCTAGGTATATCACTGGAAGACTTTCTAAATCTCATGAGCACAAAGAAGGTTACACATTTATACCATTGTGAAGCCAGACAGCTATTCGTTGCTTTTGACAGGCAATGTAAGTTTTTCTTCCTTGTGGAATAACTAACAATCATACTTAACTAAATACTGTGTAGCATGACTGTAACAATCTTTTATGACTCATTGTTAATACACTTATGAACGAGCAGGGCTCTAGGTTCCCCCCCCCCCCATATGTGTTACAGCTGCCTTGGATTGCTGAAGTGGGCTGGGGTCATAAGGCCCTGATGGTTGCAGGCCCAGGACGCAATCCTGGGGAATGTTAAAACGGCAGAGCGCGCGCTCCGCCATTCTAACTTGTCATGAACGTGCCGTAAAGCACGTTCGCGATGACTCTGAAGTAAGGGAGGCCGGCGCAAGGCCAGCCTCCCTCACTCCGACACCGGACCTGGACGTGGCTGCCAGTGGAAGGTAAGAGCTCCCGCCAGCGGTTGCATGGGTGGTCCAGCGGGCGAGGGAGGGGGGCCAATGGCTGGTCCGGGAGGGGGCGGGGTGGTGTCCTCCATATCCCCGTCCCCACTGGGCCGGCTAGGCTGTTACACGGCCTTCTCTACTTCCGCCAGCTATTTAACTGGCGGAAATCCGAGGAGGCCTATCAGCCCGCCGCCGGTTTACACCCGGGGAAAGGGATGAGTGTCCCCTTCCCTGAGTAGATCTCCAGCCCACTGGTTGATGGGCAGCCTGGGTGCAGGATCTGGCAGGTGGCCCTAGGCCGCCAGCCGGATCTTTACACAGGATTGCGCTGCCCGTTACCTAAGACTGCAGATGAAGAGAGAGGAGGGGTGATTCACAGTGCATGGTCTGGAAGAAGCAGTGCAGGGCATATAGAAACAAAGTGTTACGTCCAGCAGAGTTTCTAAGGGGTGTGTGGAAGATCTGATAAGTTTAAAATAGGAGTTTAAAAACTAGTGCATTAGAATACAGTAACTCATGCTATCGAATGCATAGAATCTCCTGGTATGTCTTGATGAAATTAAACTAAACCAGCGTGCAGTAAATATTTGTGAGGAAAATTAAGTTATCTGGTCTGTCCATGGAGATTTCCTCCACTTTTCTTGACTCCTGATATGCAGCCCTTGGTTCCGGCAACAATATCATTGAGAGGTCTTTAAGTCCTTGGTAGACAATGAATTACTCTTCAAAGGCTGCAGTTCTAAACGTGCTTACTAGGGAGTAAGCCCCAGTGAACACAGTGGGATTTACTTGGCTGCATATGTTTAATTGTCTTTCAGCATACAACTTTGATTGGGTTTTTTTTCCCCTTCTAAACAAGGTAAAGGGTTTTTATCCTTGGAAGATTTCAAAAAAGCCTTCAGTGTTGTTGCACCAAAGTTGCCAGAGAGGATCATAGTTGAAGCATTCAGGTAAGGTAATTTGTTTATGTTCTCAAAAGGTAGAAGGGGCTTAATCCAGTCCACTTTAGGCATTGTGCCTGCATGTTGAGGAATCTCAGTATAAAGCATAACAGATCCCTGTTTTCCTCCCCAACTCTCACAGCTCAGTACACTAGGCCAGCAGTTCCTAAACATTTCAGCATCGCAACCCACCTTCTCCTCCCTGGTGGGTCGTGACGTGATGCTCCTTCCAGGGCAGCCAGACCATATTGGAGAGGGGGCGGAGGCCTCTTCCTGGCCAGTGAACCACTCTACTGGCCTCAGCGGGGCTCAGAATGGCCAACAGAAGCGCCTGGAAGCTACTTCCCATTTTCGAAAGCAAACCGTAAGTTTTGTCCAAAAGGCCAGTAGAGTGCGGAGGCCAGTAGAGTGCGTTGCCGGCCCGGAAAAGGCCTCTAGGCAGAGGCATCATTAGGATGCGCGTCACCCCAAGGCGGGGGCGGCCCCGACTGTGCCGCCCCAGTATACTTATTTTTTGTTGGGGGCGATTTTTTGGGGGAGGCGACCTGATTTTTTGGGGGAGGCGACCCGGCTGCCCCCTGCCCCGGGTGCCCCCCACCCCTTCGCGTCGCACTCCGGACGCTCCGAGGCCGGCTCGGGAGCCGTCCGGCCCGGCCGGCGCTCCAAGGCCTTCTGAAAGAAGGCCCAATGCGTCAATACGGGTACTTTTACTTGTTTCGTGCATGCGCAGACTGGTTTGGTCTTTACTTGTTTCGCGCATGCGCAGGCCGGACGCTCTGAGGCTGGCTCCCGGGCCGGCCTCGGAGTGTCCGGAGGGCGACGCGCGTCATGGAGGTGACGCGCGCGGGGGTGCGCGCGTCACCCCTTTGCGCGCGTCACCCGTGGCGGCCCGCTCCCGTCGCTTGACGGGAGTGGCGCCATTGCCTCTGGGCACTCCCAATGCTTCTGGAATGCAGAAGCGTAACAAGGGTGGAGCGAAGTAGTTCTGCAAGACTCCGTTACAAAATAAGTCCCATTGAACTCAGAAGGACTAACTTCTGAGTAAACCTGTGTAGGCTTGCACTATTAATGACTGTTGTAAGTGTTGATCACTGTTCTCTCTCCTAAATTCCCTGGCCTTTTCACTTTAGCCTTCTCTGACCATCCTTCAGCCCTCCTATTGCATACTTAGCCTGTGATGTGGTGTGTGTGTGTGTGTGTGTGTGTGTGTGTGTGTGTGTGTGTAAGAACCAGTTAAATAATGAATAAAAAATAAATGAAAGTTCAGGGTTGCTGCTTTCTTTGCTTGCTACGCCTCTCTAGTTGTTTCAGAGAGTAGCATCTTGACTACGTCTTCTGCCTTCTGGAGATACCCTTGGTAAACAGAAGGGGTGTTTCATTGGCTCAATGAAGGACCCCATGCATGAGTGGCATGCTCCTTCACGGAGGGAGCTACCAATAGTGAAAATGCTAGGGGGACGCTACCCAAAGTTTTGACAAACAGAAAACTCACAAGGATATCATTAGTAAGGAAATGCTTCCGACTGCAGTGCTGAACATTTCAGGAGAGAGCATATTACACACTGGTCACTTAAGAATATATGCTGTACTTGTACCAAAATAAAAAATGAGACACCTGTTGAAGTGAGAATCCAGGTTGTTGTACCAGTTGTTAGGAGAGTATGTATCTGTGTATACACATATATACACACACGTGTGAAAATATTGTGTTCAGAGTATTTGTGCGCATTATTTTATGCTACTTATCCTTAACACATTCCCTGAAATAGCAGTGTTTATATAAACAGCTTTCACTCCCACTGGAAAATCTTTCTTTTTTATGGTCATAATATTCTTTAGAGATAATGTAGTGCAAAAGTTTTATTAAGCTGCATATTAATCTTTATAGAGCACGTGGAACACCAAAATGAAATTGACAATAGATACGTTGAACCATTTGGTGGTGCTAAATAGCCTTTTAAAGGAAAGTACTGTAATGCAAAAGGGTATAGATAATTCCAAACTCTAGTGTGTATATTGAATACTGTACTGTTCTAAGAATCTTCATATCTGTCTGATGTGAAGTTGCTTTTTTGAAATGTAAATCCTTAAACTTTTCATATTAATACATACGTGTAACAATGTATATATCATGTGAGCCTTCTGCATTACTGCATTACTGATCTAACAATTTATTCTAGTCTATAGGAGATAGATGTAGTAGCTTGAATACATATCACGTTCCTCCTACGCTACCCGATGCCCTGATCTGTAACATACATCAGTTGTTTCTACAAAAGTGATGTGGCCCCTCCCCTTTTCTTTCTCCCCTCTAACACAGTTAGCCAAAACTAGCAAACCTCAGGAATACCTGGGAACCAGGTGGCCACATAGCTTACCAGCTATACAACTATTGCCAGCATTTTCCTATTCCTTCCTGGATTTGCAACTAATCAGAATAGCAAAAAAATTATGTGGCCAAGAGCAGAGTTGCACTATAGGAGTTGCAAAGCATCTGTGTCTTGGGAAATTCAGCTTCCAGGTTTGTTTGAGATTTGCTAGGACTTGGCTGCCTTTACTGGCCTTTATAGGGTACAGTGAGAAAAGAGAAGCAAATGGATTATTGTTTCAACCCAGCAGCTCTTTTGTGAACTACTTGGTGTCTTATTAAGGTATGGAAAACTTTCAGCAGTGTTTTTGTAGCACAGCATTCTACAATGTATTAAATCTCTTAGCACAGGTTTAAATTGATGTAGCAGGTCAAGTAAAATGATTTGGTGATAAATCACTGTATTCCAGCAAAATATCTTCTGTTTCATGTCATCATTCAAAATGGGCATCCTCTCTGCAAGGTGGTGTTCACGCTGTGGCCTGAAGATGTTCCCGGAAAAGCTTTCATTTTTTTGTTGTAAAATGCTGGTGTGTGTTTTATAAGTGTGTACCTGTGGAAACGTTTTCCAGAACAGGGAAAAAAAGAAGAAAAAATTCCTCTTTTTGCCCTCTATCACCTCCCACCCACACTTTCTCACCCTGATCCAACTAAGCAAATGTGTACACAGAAGTAGATTTTCCACATGCATACCACCTGTGGATGGTAATTGGATGAGCATCCATGCTTTGCCTTGTCTCAGTGGAATGTGCAGGTCCAAACAAGAATCTCCATTCAGCAGGTGCACTGGAAACAGCAAGTGCATTCAGTTGTGCATCTAATTTATGTATCTAGTCTGTGGGCCAGCTGAGGAGATCCCTGCACAGAAAATCATGTGCATGGCTCTCCTTAGCTGAAACAAGGCACCTGCCGCAGGACAGTTGGCTTTTGGCACAGCCACTGTATTATTTATTTATCTGGTGCAATCAGTGTGCATGACACTGTACGCAGTATGACAGCCCAATCCTAACCAATTCTCCAGCACCAGTGCAGCTGCAATGCAGCCCTGAGGTAAGGGAACAAATGTTCCCCCACCTTGTAGAGGCCTCCGTGGCTTCCCCCACACTGCAAAATGCAGGGTGCGCCCTGTTGGCACGGCTACATTGGCGCTGGAATGTTGGTTAGGATTATGCTGTAAGGACAGATCTCTGCCCTGAATAGTTTACAATCTAAAATTTGATACTGGGGAGAAAACAAAGGAAGGAAAATGGGGGCAACAGGGGAAGAAGAGGTAATTATTTCAGTTATGAGTACTGTACTTAGGCTTACAGTCCAATCTTAACCAATTTTCCAGTGCCAATGTGGATGTAATGCAGCCCCGAGGTACGAGAACAAATGTTCCCTTACCTTGAGGAGGCCTCCATGACTGCCCCACCACCACATAGTGTACATGCCACATTGGCACTACTGCACATGCCCCATTGGCATGGCTGCATCAGTGCTGGAAAGTTGGTTAGGATTGGGTTGTATGTTATACTAGGGTAAGGGAGCTTGGGGGTTGTGCCATCACAGAAAAAGTGTAGCCTTTCATATGACAAAGCAAGGGGCTGTTGTGGGTTCCCTTGAACTCAACTCGATGGACTGCTGCCACCACTAGTGTTTCTCTGCTCAGGCCAAGAAGCACTTCACAGGAATGATGCTTGGAGGACACTCCAAAGCCAGTTCCTCCCCACAATTCTTTGAACTGTGACATCACACTCCCCGTTGTTTCATTGTAAAACCTTGCTATAACCTAATTGGACTAGCATCCCCCAAGCCCAATTCCTTCTCCTATTTTAATCCCTAACCTAAAAAGAAGCCAGTTGACTAGCTTGAGGGCTCATGCTTGCAGGCTGCTCTCATGCTGTTGATGTAAGAAAGCATGCAGCCTCTTCTGATTTGGATGTGTTTTGTTATAAAACAAAATAAAATACAAATTTTCTGCATATTTTGGTATCCTCCAATATATAGGAATATACTTCAGTACTGGTTTTTCCAGCACAACTGCATGCAGGAGACCCATTCAGTAATAATGTATTGATTTAACCCAGTAACTACATGATAATATTACTTATCACTATCAAGAAAATGTCTACCTTGGCAGTAACGTATTTGCTAGAGGAAGGTTTACCCACACAAAAGTTATTCCAATACCAAAAGTCCAATCAATAATATTTGGTTTATCTCTGCTTTGGTAGCTCACTTCTATAATTAATGACAGGGTGACACAAATGTTAGTGGCAAGCCGAAGGGAGGAGAGGCTATTCTATGGGCCTCGTTAGTACCAGTAACTCAGATTGCCTAGTAAATAAAATAGCAGAAGCAGGTTTCTGTCGGTTAATTTTTCTCTACTTCGTTCACAGAAGCACGTTGCATACAAAGTAAAGAGACCGCATCAAGTAGTGGGGTAACTCTTATGGAGCCTATGCTTTACCCCATAAGAGCCTCAGGGTAACTGAGGCTGCTGCACATGGCATTGATCATCAGCAGGTGCAACAGCAATGCCTGTACTTTTTTGGGGGGGTGCCCTTTTGGGGGGTCCAGGGGTACGTGGCCTTTGGGGGCCTACGTAGGGGGTACGTGGGTCCCCAAAGGTTGAGGAACCCTGCTGTAGATGATTGCTGTTTCCACCCTTCTCTGAATCAGGATATGTAAGATGACACTCAACAAAAGCAGACAGTGTATCCTATTGTGATCTGCATTTTATGCTGATTTACACATAGATGAATAGGATCACACACTAGAGGCATAGTAATGCCTGCGCAAAATGAAGCAGGGCAAAGGCTAACGGAGTTCTGTCAAGAGAACACGCTGGTCATAGCAAACACTCTTTTCCAACAACACAAGAGGCGACTCTACACATGGACATCACCAGATGGTCAATACCGAAACCAGATAGATTATGTGCTTTGCAACCAAAGATGGAGAAGCTCTATACAATCAGTAAAAACAAGACCTGGAGCTGACTGTGGCTCAGATCATGAGCTTCTTATTGCAAAATTCAGGCTTAAACTGAAGAATGTAGGGAACACCACTAGACCAGTCAGATATGACCTAAACCATATCCCTTATGAGTATACAGTGGAGGTGAAGAATAGATTTAGGGCATTAGACCTGGTAGACAGAGTGCCTGAAGAACTATGGACGGAAGTTCGTAACATTGTACAGGAGGCAGCAACTAAAACCATCCCAAAGAAAAAGAAATGCAGGAAAGCAAAGTGGCTGTCAGATGAGGCTTTACAAATAGCTGTGGAAAGAAGGGATGCAAAAAGCAAGGGTGAAAGGGAAAGATATAAACAACTGAATGCAGAGTTCCAGAGAATAGCAAGGAGAGATAGGAAGGCCTTCTTAAATGAACAATGCAAGGAAATCGAGGAAAACAACAGAATGGGGAGGACTAGAGATCTCTTCAAGAAAATTGGAGATATCAAGGGAATGTTTTGTGCAAAGATGGGCATGATAAAGGACAAAAAAGGCAAGGACCTAACAGAAGCAGAAGAGATTAAGAAGAGATGGCAAGAATACACAGAAGAACTATACAAGAAAGATCTGAATGTTCCTGATGACCACGCTGGTGTGGTCACTGACCCAGAGCCGGACATCCTAGAGAGTGAAGTCAAGTGGGCCTTAGGTAGCATTACTAACAACAAAGCTAGCGGAGATGATAATATCCCAGCTGAGCTACTTAAAATCCTAAATGATGATGCTGTGAAAGTGCTGCATTCAATATGCCAACAAATTTGGAAAACTCAGCAGTGGCCAAAGGATTGGAAAAGGTCAGTTTACGTTCCAATTCCAAAGAAGGGCAGTGCCAAAGAGTGTTCAAACTACCGTACAATTGCACTCATTTCACATGCTAGCAAGGTTATGCTCAAAATCCTACAAGCTAGGCTTCAGCAGTACGTGGACCGAGAACTACCGGATGTACAAGCTGGGTTTCGAAGAGGCAGAGGAACTAGAGATCAAATTGCCAACATGCGGTGGATCATGGAGAAAGCACGAGAGTTCCAAAAAAACACCTACTTCTGCTTCATTGACTACGCAAAAGCCTTTGATTGTGTGGATCACAACAAACTGTGGCAAATTCTTAAAGAGATGGGGGTACCAGACCACCTTACCTGTCTCCTGAGAAACCTGTATGCGGGTCAAGAAGCAACAGTTCGAACCGGTCATGGAACAACTGATTGGTTCAAAATTGGGAAGGGAGTACGGCAAGGCTGTATATTGTCACCCTGCTTATTTAACTTATATGCAGAGTACATTATGAGAAATGCAGGGCTGAATGAATCACAAGCCGGAATCAAGATTGCTGGGAGAAATATCAACAACCTCAGATATGCAGACGATACCACCCTAATGGCAGAAAGTGAAGAAGAACTAAAGAGCCTCTTGATGAGAGTGAAAGAGGAGAGTGCAAAAGTTGGCTTGAAACTCAACATTAATAAAACTAAGATCATGGCATCTGGTCCCATCAATTCCTGGCAAATAGAAGGGGCAGAAATGGAAGCAGTAACAGATTTTACTTTTCTGGGTTCCAAGATCACTGCAGACGGAGACAGTAGCCATGAAATTAAAAGACGCTTACTCCTTGGAAGGAAAGCTATGGCAAACTTAGACAGCATAATAAAAAGCAGAGATATCACCATGCCAACAAAAGTTCGTATAGTCAGGGCGATGGTGTTCCCAGTAGCAATGTATGGTTGCGAGAGTTGGACCATAAGGAAGGCTGAGCGCCGAAGAATAGATGCTTTTGAACTGTGGTGCTGGAGAAGACTCCTGAGAGTCCCTTGGACTGCTAGGAGATCAAATCAGTCAATTCTAAATGAAATCAAGCCTGACTGTTCCCTGGAAGGACAGGTATTAAGGCTGAAACTCAAATATTTTGGCCACCTAATGCGAAGAGAGGACTCTCTGGAGAAGACTCTGATGCTGGGAAAAATTGAAGGCAAAAGGAGAAGGGGAAGGCCAAGGATGAGATGGTTAGACAGCATCACCGATGCAACAAACATGAAAATGAGCGAACTCAGGAAGATAGTGGAGGACAGGAAGGCCTGGCGGGATATGGTTCATGGGATCACGAAGGGTCGGACACGACTTAACGACTGAACAACAACAATGCCTGTGTATCTTTGTTTGATCCATTTGCATTAATTCCAAAATGACCACATCGTTTCTTTCCTCTAATTACGTATTCACTAACACGAAAACAACCAGGTTTTGTTGTAGATGTCTTCAGTTGAGATCTTGTGCTCTTTATGAAATTTTGATTTAGACATGGACTGTGGAGCAGAGTGAATATGAAACATTCATCTTCCCATGGCTTGTTGCCATGGAAACATAGTACACAGTGCAATGTCATTCCAGTTCTGGTGATGTCTGCAGTACTTTTTCTTTGTTGTTCTCCTTTCTTAAGCCACTGGGTTGCAGCCTTTGCATTTAAGAATGTGTATGCAGCTGCATATATGTGTCATGTAATCTGTGCAGAGCAACCTCTCATGATTAATGCATTTGCCAGTGTGCTTTTATTTGTGCACATAATCTTTGGTTGTGTCTGTTTTGTTAAAAAGTTGACCATTCTTACCATTTTAATTTTCTAGAATGAGATGCAAAATATATCTTGTTACCCAGGCTAGACATGTGTCCCATAAAACATGTGCTCTTATATCATATTCCGGAATGAGGAATTAGCCGCTACTGGACACTAGCTTACATTAGGAAAAGTAATTTCCTTCTCTTTTTCTGCAGTCTTCTGTATCCTTCCTTGGGGTAGATTATCCATCTGCTGCAGTGGTATTCACTAAGAAATTACCAAGTGCCAATTCAGATATTGGAAATGTTTAATAGGGTCATGGGAAAATAAAATATAGCAGTGAGAAAAATGTTTTATTTCAACTTACTGAATATTAATTGCTTCATATTCTCCGTGCATGCTGTTTTTTGCTTTGACTACCAGCTAAGCGATCCTTTTCCTGCTGTCCAATTCCCTTATTCATCCCACATTCCACTTGTCTCATTTACAACCCCCTCGTGCTCCCCACCTCTGCAAGCATCATGTTTAGTAGCCCTGCTCCCCAGGTTCTCACCTTCTCTCCTGTTCCCTGGCACAAGCACAGTTTACAGAGAGCAGATGGCACTCACTGGTCAGGAATCATGTGAGTGCAGGGCTGAATTTTGACGACCACCAGGGCTCATGCGAGGCTGAGGGAAATAGTTGTGGGAATGGAGTAGGATATTTATTTTAAAATACTTGTTCCCCTCCCTTTTCTGTTTAAAAGAAACATGCAAAGTAGCATACAGGAAAATCAAAATACTGTACACATAAAAAAATCATAACAATTAAAACTAAAAAGAATGCAGCAGACAAAAACTAGCCCTCTGTCCCCAAACACCATCTGCAAATAGTGAGTTTTAACATACCACTGGAAGACCAGGCATGAGGGGGCCAATAGGAAGGAGTTCCAGTGCCTGGGTGTGAGGGCAAAGAAGGTCATGCCCAATATACCAACCTATCTGCCTTTCATAAGAGCCCTGCTGGATCAGGCCAAAAGCCCATCTAGTCCAGCTTCCTGTATCACACAGTGGCCCCACCAGATGCCTCAGGGAGCACACAAGACAACAAGATACCTGTGTCCAGTCGCCACCCCCTTGCACCTGGCACAGAGAAAATCTACTCCTACAACCAGGAGGTTGCTTATGGCTTGTAACCTGTGATGGTCTTTTCCTCCATGAATCTGTCCAAACCCCTTTTAAAGGCATCTAGGCCAGGTGCCATCACCACATCCTGTGGCAAGGAGTTCCACAGATGAATTACACGCTAGGTAAAGAAATATTTTCTTTTGTCTGTTCTAACTCTCCCTCCACTCAATTTTAGTGCATGTCCCCTGGTTCTGGTGTTGTGCGAGAGGGAGAAGAATTTCCCTCTATCCACTCTCTCCATCCCATGCATAATTTTATACGTCTCAATCATGTCCCCCCTCAGGCGCCTTTTTTCTAGGCTGAAAAGCCCCAGACGCTGTAGCCTTTCCTCATAAGGGAGGTGCTCCAGCCCACGAATCATTCTGGTCGCTCTTTTCTGCACCTTTTCCAATTCAACTATATCCTTTTTGAGGTGTGGTGACCAGAACTGGACACAATACTCCAGATGTGGCCTTACCATCGATTTGTACAAAGGCAGAATGATATTGGCCGTTTTATTCTCAATCCCTTTTTTAATGATCCCAAGCATGGAATTGGCCTTCTTCACAGCCGCCGCACACTGGGTCGACACTTTCATCGACCTGTCCACCAGCACCCCAAGATCTCTCTCTTGATCCGTCACAGACAACTCAGAACCCATTAGCGTATATGTGAAATTTTGGTTTCTTGCCCCAATGTGCATCACTTTGCACTTACTTACATTGAAGCGCATCTGCCATTTTGCTGCCCATTGTCCCAGTTTGGAGAGATCCTTCTGGAGCTCTTCACAATCCCTGCTGGTCTTCACCACCCGGAAAAGTTTAGTGTCATCTGCAAACTTGGCCACCTCACTGCCTATCCCCGACTCCAGGTCATTTATGAATAAGTTGAAAAGCACCGGTCCCAAGACCGATCCTTGGGGCACACTGCTTTTCACCTCTCGCCATTGTGAAAATTGCCCATTGACTCCCACTCGCTGTTTCCTGGTCTTCAACCAGTTCCTAATCCACAAGAGGACCTGCCCTCTTATTCCCTGACTGTGTTTTCTCAGGAGCCTTTCATGAGGGACCGTGTCAAACGCCTTCTGAAAATCCAGATATATAATATCCACGGGTTCGCTCGCATCCACATGCCTGTTGACCTTTTCAAAAAATTCTGACAGGTTTGTGAGGCAAGACTTCCCCTTGCAGAAGCCATGCTGACTCTCCCTCAGCAAAGCTTGTTATTCTATGTATTTTAAGATTTTATCCTTAATGAGACTTTCCACCATCTTCCCTGGAACAGATGTTAGGCTGACCGGCCTGTAGTTTTCCGGGTCCCCCCTCCTTCCATTTTTAAAGATTGGCGTGACATTAGCTATCCTCCAATCCTCTGGCACAGTGGCCGTTTTAAGGGACAAGTTGCATATTTTGGTCAAGAGGTCAGCAACTTCATTCTTGAGTTCCTTCAGAACTCTTGGGTGGATGCCATCCGGGCCTGGTGATTTATTGATCTTTATTTTGTCAATTAAGTCTGAGACGTCTTCTCTTTTAACCTCTATTTGACTTAATTCTTTAGTCAGGGGAGACCGTTCCGGCAGCGGTATTTGCCCGAGGTCTTCTGCCGTGAAGACAGATGCAAAGAACTCATTTAATTTCTCTGTAGTCTCCAAGTCCCCTTTTATCACCCCTTTCTCTCCCTCACCATCCAGCGGACCAACCGTTTCCCTGGCAGGTTTCCTGCTTCTAACATATTTGAAGAAGCTTTTATTATTCCCTTTTATGTTGCCTGCCATACGTTCCTCAAAGTCTTGCTTGGCCTCCCGTATCATCTTTTTACATTTCTTTTGCCACAGTTTGTGCTCCTGTTTATTTTCCTCATTAGGGCAAGACTTCCATTTACGGAAGGAAGCTTCCTTGCCTTTTATAGCCTCCTTAACTGTGCTTGTTAGCCATGCCGGCACCCTCCTGGACTTGGTCGAGCCCTTCCTCCTTTGTAGGATACACTCCTGCTGGGCCTCTATTACTGTTGTTTTAAACAGCCTCCATGCACTCTGGAGCGATTGGACTCTTTTTACCTTCCCTTTCAGCTTTTTTTTTAACAAGTCTCCTCATTTTGGGGAAGTCAGCCCTTCGGAAGTCAAGGGTTTTCGTGTCAGATTTGCTTGGCACTCTCCCTCCGACATGCATGGCGAAACAGATCGCAGCATGATCACTATTCCCCAACGGTTCGGTAACATTTACCTCCCTGACCAGATCTTGAGTGCCACACAATATCAAGTCCAGAGTCACCTGTCCTCTGGTCGGTTCCGTGACAAGCTGCTCTAAGGCACAGTCATTTAACATATCCAGAAATCCAGTCTCTCTTTCATGACCTGAGCATGAATTGACCCAGTCGATGTGAGGATAATTGAAGTCCCCCATGACTACAACCCTGTCTCTCATTGACACCTCCCTGATTTGCGTCCTCATTTCAAGATCCCCTTCAGGTTTTTGATCTGGAGGACGGTAGCATGCCCCTACTATTACATCACTCTTTGAGCCTGGTAATCTAGCCCACAGTGATTCTACGGAGGAGTCAGAGCCCCCCTCCAGCTCTACTCTGGTGGATTCTACCCCCTCTTTGACATAGATGGCCACCCCACCTCCAACACGCCCCTCTCTGTCCCTCCTATAGAGTTTATATCCTGGAATTGCAGTATCCCACTGGTTTTCCGCATTCCACCAGGTTTCTGTTATACCTACTATGTCAATGTTTTCCCTAGCCACCAAACATTCCAGTTCTCCCATCTTTGCCTGAAGACTTTGGGCATTTGCATAAAAGCACTTATATACCTGGTCCCCCAAGAAGGGCTGCATGTTTGCACCTTTATTCCTGCAGCCTTCTGTCCTGCTAGACTGGCTGTCATGTCCCATCACGCTACCACTCCCAATTTTTACTCTGCTATTACTTGACTGTTCCCCATCCTCTGCACCCTCATTCCCTAGGGATGAGGAGTCCCGAACCGGATGCCCCTCGGCTCCTGTCGGCTTTCCCCCAGGAGTCAGTTTAAAAGCTGCTCTGCCACCTTCTTAATGTTACGCGCCAGCAGTCTGGTTCCGTTTTGGTTCAAGTGAAGCCCGTCCCTCTTGTACATTCCTGCTTTCCTCTGAAAGCAGGAATATGCGATCTTAAAAGAGCGGGCAGGTTTGTATTTAAGAAGAGGCCATATTGCTTCTAAGCCATGGGAATAGCAGACTGCAAAAATGACATTGGTAATAATATGCATCGTATCTACACAAACAACTGGTGTTTCATTGTATTGATGTGTGAGCTTGCCTCTTATTTTACAGGTGACTAATAATGGAGAGTGACGTAATGTTGCTTGTGTAAATGACTTGTTTCTCTTGTTTCCCTCTGCCTCACCACCACCCGGCAGGGAACCTACCTTCCCCAGTGGGCACTCCACGCGATCTGGGGTGAGTAAAGCAGTGCTAGTCTTGGCCTACTCGCCAGGTAGGCCGGTTGCCACGTGTACTTTGTGGCACGTTTGCGACACCTGGCTTAGACCAACTTTAAACAGAATTGTGCCGTGGGAGATACCAACTAGGATTAAAGACCCCCACACACACACACACAGCTGGTTCCACATGTTCAAGAGGGCTTTGACTTTGTGTTTCTTGAACAGCAACCTTGTATACTACCTGGCAAGCCACTGTTGAACTGGAGGGTACTGTGAAGCAATTGTGGTATAGAGAGAGCAGGGGAGTCTGCTAATTCCAAGAGGGAGAAAACGGACTGCTCCTAATTGCTTCCAATTTTTCCCTACACATTTTATATTCAGATTTGCTCTATTTTAAAAAGTTTTTTATTTAAACTAAAGTTTGTACCATTGTGCATTGTGCTTTTATATGGGACACAGTTTGTGTTCCTTACATTTTCCACTTTGCTCCAATTTGCAGAGAATATTCCTAAAGTATGATCTTATTTTCTTTTTCTGTGACCCAACTGGCTATCTCTGAATAAGGCCAAAATCCTGTACTTACCCAGCCATGCATCAGAATATATCTCTCTACGCTACAATCAATAAGCAGGATATTTTTTAATGTTTGAGCTTATAATAATCTTATATAACTATGACTTCCTCCTACTTTCCTTTTTGCTTTGCTCCCCTGAAAAATTGTATAGTATATGGTCTTTATAGTTGGTATGTTTTTTCCCCTTTTCTGGGGTTGCCATCCTAGACACACCTTCCTGCAAGTAAGCCCCATAGAATATAGTGGTATTGACTTTTGAATAAACATGCATAGGATTATGCAATGAGCCTTGTTCAGTTGAAGCCAAAACCTAAACTTAATAATAAGAAATGAAGAATTAATAATTTGGAAAGGTTTGTTTTTCAGCATGCCTCCTATTAAGTCCTCCTACAAGTACTTTTCATAATGTTTCATAGGTTGCAATCTTACGTTCCCTTACATAGAATTGTTATATGAAAACCAGTGGGACTTATTTTAACATACAGTAAATGTGATTAGGACTCCAATGTTAGAAATCTTATTTTTCCAACATCATTCATCTTCTTTCTGTATTAGCATAAATAAATAGCATATTTTGTTCAGTCAACAATGCAGAGGAGAATAAATCCAGAATGCATAGGCTGTCTCTTCATGTGAAACCAAGTATTTTATTCAGGCGATATTACAGTTGCACACCTTCAGTGGTTAATTTAGTGAATTTTGATGGAGAGGGGGATTGTAAACCTATTCCCTTGTTAGCATTTTTCCAGGTTGCGGCGTGGGCGGAATGGAGAGGGAAGGAAGGGGGTGGATCACGGCAGAACTGAGGTGTGCTAAATCATATCCCCTCCTTCCCAGGATGCCCCATCCCTTTTCTCTTCTTGGACATATTTTGGACATATGCCAGCAAAATGGCTGACGTATGTCTGAGGAGACCCATAGGCAATCAGGCAGCCTACCAGGACTGTTTGCTGCGTGCGCGCACACACACACACACACACACACACACACACACACGAGGATGCAGTACGCACTCCAACTGCCTGGCTGCATCGGCACCAGTCATGGGTTATATAATTGGGCAGTTAATCACACTAGAGTATGACCAAATGTTTGGCTAGTGGGACAGAATGTTGGCAACTGACTTCTATATTATTCTGAATGCATAGACATCCAGATGACTGGGACAGGTGCCAGTTAGCAAGGGTAGGCAGGGTAATGGCAGGTACTAAGCTAAGAACGTAAGAGCCCTCCTGAATTGGGCCAAAAGTCCATCTACTATATTCCAACAGCCTTTCCCAATGGCCAGCCAGATGTCTGCAGGATCCCCATAAGCAGGATGTGAAGGCAATAGCCTTCTTGTTTTGTTGTTCCCCAGTTGTTCCCAATTGGTAGTCAGTGACATATTTCTTCTGAATATGAAGGTTTCATACACCCAACCTAGCTATTAGCTATTGATAGATCTTTCCTCCTTCATGAATTTGTCTAATCCCCTTTTGAAGCTAACAGAGCGACTGGCCATCATCACATCTTAGTGCAGTAAATGTTATACTAGTTGCTGCAATACTGTTGCCCAACAATGATGTAGACTTGAGTCTGTTGAGTTGGACTCAAGTCACGGCGTCAATGACTTGACTTGGACTTGACTCGGCAATTGTGAAAGACTCGACTCGAGACTTGGAGCCTTTTACGACAAGTCCAATTTTATTCAGGTTTAAACCCGTTTCCCCCATTAAATAGATAGGGACTCACAACCAAAGGCTCGGGACTTGGGGCAAAGACTTGGAACTTGACTCGAGACTTGGAGTCAGAGACTTGATCCACATCCTTGTTGCCCAAGCTTCAAATAGTGCTACCACAGCCTTTCCAGTGCAAAGGAAGTTCTGTGTGGTGCAAGCACAGCTGCAGCACCTGTTCCTTTGTTGCCAGGAGTGGCAGCGTAGTACCCATCATCCTGACCCTTCAAGGACCACAGGGGTCACTACAGTGCTTATTCCACAGCTGGGAAGGATACTGGGTTTCTCTTGCCGTTGCTTTCTGAATGAAGGAGGAAGTGGAGAAAAAGGGGTGGTTGACAGGGGAAGAAGTAAATCGGGTTTCTGTGATATAAGCATGATGTTTACTGTTGTTTTTTAAATGGTGTTAATCATTATTGGTGGTTGAAAAAGTGTAAAGGAGACATATAGATAACTCCACAGGAAAGAAAAGAATTGGAAGCATGGTAAATTTTTAAATGTGATAAGAACTTGAAGTAGAATGGTACACATGGGAAATAGAAAGTGTTCTGAGATAAATGAATGTATGTCTTAATGTTATGCATGTTGCTTAGCAACAAGCAGTAAAAATGTAGACTAATGAGTAAAAACTAATTCAAGGAAAAAGAGACATATGTGTGGCTTAGTTTTGTAATCAAGTATTGGTGGGGGTGAAAAGCAGAGATAGAATAAAGAACAAGTTTTCAAAAAGCCAAATAAAAATCTGAGAACTGATTCTTGTCTCTCTTCATTTTACATCATATCAGCTGGGGGGGGAGCATTGGCTTTCAAATAGTATATCAGTCATATTTATGCAAGTTTCTAATATACAATAAATTATCAAGAATACTAAATGAAAACAGCAGAACAATTACAACTAATGTAATGTTTAATCAGCAGGTGTTTGTAAAAAATATATATATCTCAGTGTTATAAACAATGTATGATTTCAATAATATTTTTTAGCCAGGAATTCAGCTTTCCAAATTACTTCTTCAAAAGTATTCTAAAACTGCATTCAAACTTTAGTTTCCCAGAAATTCAGGTTGACACAGATCCTTACAACAAGTTTGTAGACAGCACTTCTGAATAGCCAGATATCAAATCCATGATGATAATGTTTTTGGATTTGTGGTATTACTTTGTGATCTGTCTTACAGTTGTGTATTGATTTTTTGCAGTTGCATTTATGTTGGTGGGGCATGGCTAATGCAATTCAGAAATCTGTGTATGATCATGAATGGAAAGATTGGAGATTTACAGCGCAATCCTATCCAGCACCACTGCAGTGTGGGCATCAGGCCCACGCTATATCCAATGCTGGAGAGGAGCAGACGGGAGTTTCTCCTCTGTGTAAGGGGATGGTCATCCCGTTACACCGAGAAACGGCCCAGCCTCCGCTATGGGGCTACTTGGGTCAGCGCCACCTAATTCTGTGGTGCTAACCAAAGAAGCCCCGTGTCGGGGCTGGAGGCCTGGGAGGGAGGAAAAGGTATGGCGTCCGATCCCACCCCCTCCCAGGCCCGATCTGCCCCCTCTCTGCCCTCCCCTCGTCCTCCAGCCCCAGTGCCACTCGGAATGGGACTTACCCGCTCCACAGTGCTGGCCTTCCTTTTTGGCGGGAAGGTGGCACAGGCCTTGATGCCAGTGCCACTGACTCGCCAGGTGCCACAAACTGCTTTATGGCACATTTGCAACACCTTAGGCTGGCGCCGAGGTTGCAGCGCTGGCGCTGCCCGAGCACAGGATTGTGCCGTTAAAAATGTAAAATATTTATTTTCTTCCATCACAATAGAATCCTATGCCTGTTTACTCGGGAGTAAGTTCTAGTGAATTATGAAACTTACTCCCAGGGAAATGTGCATAGAACTTAGAATTTCAGTGTCTTAGAATTGCTTGAAATAAGGAACAACTGATCTAATTTCCATACATGACAGTGATGGACTTGGAAACCCTTCAAGGAAGTCATTCAACTGCTATCTGTGTTTTCCTCCTTTTTGTGGATATTGGAAATTGACAGGAATAGTAATACCATATCCTCCATATTCCAGAATCCTTCTGTGTCACAGAGGGTTGTTTGTTAACAAAAATTGGCATTAATACCACTGAGCAGTTAAAATGAATCAACCTAACATTAAGAAACATTCTCTCCTTTTTAACTGAAATGAGCAATGAAGATTCTGCTGTTCTGAAACATATAATTAAGTATGAAGAAATAGGCTTCAGTATATTTTCTCATGTTCATTTCTCTATCCAAATGTTACATGAAGCCAAATATTATGTTTGTGTATAATACTTGGAATAAGAAATTGGAGGAAACCCTGGAATTAAAGTAGCAGAATGCCCCTATGCCATTGTTTCTCAGCAATCTTTACAACAGTGTGACATAAGACCAAATAGGTGTTTATGACTAAGACATAATTTGCAATCATGGACAGATAATTTATAACTTGCCCAGTGAAGAAAACACAGTTTCTTTAGTATGTTCTACTGCCCCACTAACATTGCAACTGCAAAGTTTTTTTCTGATTTAAATAAATGTCTCCATCTGCTTTAGTGCAGTAGTTCTTGTCTTCCTGTCCATAGGGCAAAGGAAACTGTATTCATTATATGAACATTTATATCCTGCCTTTCTATTATTAAAATAATAACCAAGGTGGCTCACAAAAAGCCTAATAAAAACAAGCATATTAAAAAAGCACCATTAAAACAAAATAAGATAGCAGTTAATAAAGAAAACCACCAATAAAACTGCAAAACATCAGAGATGAAAACATAATTACTACAAAGAGTTGAAAGCTTGTTGGAATAGAACTGTTTTGACAGAGTGGTGGAAGGCCAGCAGAAAAAGAGTAAGATAGACAGACATCCCTTAGAAAATGGGGTATAGTAAATTAATGGAAGAAGACTTTAATTGCCAGTGGTTTGTATATGCTCAAATTTTGGAGAGATTTAAAGTGGACAAGAAGGCATATGGATTTGTAGAAGAAGAATCAATATTGGAGGTACAATTAAAATCTGAAGACCAGGTAATCTCAAAAATGTATAAATTGCTTTTGAAGTTTGAGACAGAAGAAGAACAGGTTAAAGAATGTACGATTCATTGGGCGAAAAATGTAGATCATGTTATTTTAATGGACCAATGGGAACAACTATGGTCAAAACAGTTGAAATTTATGTTAAATGTTAATATTAAAGAAAATATATATAAAATGATGTATAGATGGTATATAACCCCAAGCAAATTAGCAAAAATGTATGAGAAGGTGACGAATAGATGTTGGAAATGTAAAAAGCAAGAAGGAACTTTTTACCATATGTGGTGGACATGCCCCCAAGCAAAGAAATATTGGACTCAGATTCATAAACAGATTGAGCTAATTTTAAAGATTAAGGTTCAAATGAAACCGGAAACCTTTTTGTTGGGTATGAGGGATGATCATGTAGACGAAAAATTTCAAACTTTGTTTTTATATATGATAGCTGCAGCAAGAATTTTATATGCACAATATTGGAAGAATTCGGAGATACCTTCGCTGGAAGATTGGTGGCTGAAAGTTTTGGACTATGCTGAAATGGATAAACTTACAATTTTAATTAAGGAAAAGTCAGTTAACCTTTTCGTGAATAACGAAACCATTTATCGATATTTTTTTAGAGAGAGAGAGAGAGAAGAACGATGTGATGATATGCGGATTTAATGAATAGAATGTGGCTGTTATTTTGGCTTAGTTGGATATTATATGTAGAAAATAGTGAATAGTATGCTAGTAGGATGTATTGCTTCGCGCTTGCTATAACTTTATGAAATATGTATTGTTTTTGTGTTTTGATATATCAATAAAATATAAATATATACAAAAAAAGAAAATGGGGTATAGCCAAGTGCAACCATTGTTCCTTCTAAGGTGCGCAGCTGAGTGACTGTGCACCTCCCTGCCGACCTCTGTTTAGGGCGGAGCTCAGCAGCCCGGACGTACGGCAATGACGTAATGATGTCATCGCCAAACATCTGGAGGTGGCATTACGATGAGGCGCTGTGCAGCCGCTGGAGAGGTCTGTGCACTGGCGCATTCCCATTCCTCTGATAGTGCAACCCCAGTGAACATCCTCTCTCATGTCCCAGGTCTGTCAATTGCTACTAATCATAATAATAATTAATAACCAGTATTTCTATACTGACTTAAAAAATATTAATTTCCCCACTTTCGCCGCTTTCCTTCGCTTTCCTTTTTTGCCTCCTTCCCGCCGCGATGCCGCCACATCTGCCCACCGG